>JAEIGD010000014.1:0-2400000 GCA_018903425.1 Zaprionus nigranus | reverse complement strand
CTCTCATAATTAGTCAGGGAATCAGAGCGGAGTTATTAAAATGTCGCGTGCAGTTGCAAATCAAAGTGAGAGGTGGGAGAAAATGGAGTTGACTGGGGTTATTAATACTGCATAATACCCAGTTATAACTGAGGAATCAGTTAAACCATTAGGAATCCAGGGAAGTTTACTAAAAGTTCAAGTTGCAACAGAAAATTGAGATATCTTTGAGATTTATACACAATATTGTCTCTAGATGTACCCATTACTTCACAGTTAATAGGAAATCTGACTAACTATGTTAATGTGTCCTACATCCCATTAGGCATCAAAAATCTTTCACATAAGTTTAGGTTTAGGTATAACTTCCATTCTTATAAGAAATCGATATTTACTGTAAATGCCACTAGGAATAAGACAAAGTCAGTTATAACTTCATATTCAAATAGGATATCAACCCCCCCCCCACAACCCACCCCCCCCCCCCCCAAAAAATTCAATTTTGTTAAATTTAAATAGGAAATCGAGTACTAGTTTTACCTAGGCATAAATATTACTTGGATATAAGTTTTGATTCCAATAGAGAATGTTGCTGTTTCTGGTCTAGGCACCTTGAAAGTTTAGCTATAACTTCATATTCAACCGGAAAATTAGATCATTCTATAAACATAAACTCTTCAATCCAAAATACACCTTATAAGTCTAGCTATTAATCTTATTTACATCCCACAATATCCTACCCTATTCCATTGCTATTTAAACTGCTATGATAACTAATCAAGCGCACCTCGCTTACTATGCTTTTATCGGGCATAATATGTATGTATGTATGTAGTATGTTTATATTCACACACGATATTCACTCGTATTCGCGAGAGATGTGGCAGTGTTGTCTTTTTGGCAGCTTCCCCTTCTGGGCTGCACTCGCATTGTACTTGCACGGCGAGTCTTCTTTGCGATCTTTGTTGCCGTCTTCCTCCTCCTTCGTTCTCTCTCTCTCTCTATCTCTCCTGGTGAATGCCTTCGCGTCGCACAATAAACCAAATAAATCAAGTTGCCACTTGCCACTCGCTTGTTCTTTCGATTTCAAAATTAATTACCTCCTTTAATGAAGATAAACGTTTCGTTTGTTCATGCTTGTCCCTCAACTCATCCTCATCCACCATCCCCTATACCACCTCATTCCCCTCTTTATCTGCTTTGTCTGTGTCTCTATCTGCCCGACTTTGTTTCATTTCGTTGCCTGCATTCAATATTTATTTTATTTTTCGCGAGCATCTGTTTAGAATGTACTAAGTAAGCGGGATATATATAGTATAGCTATATATATATATATATATGGTATAGTATCTGTAGCACATGTGCTAAGTACGTACAAAGTATCAACAAGTTCGTCGGGGTGCGATAAGGCATGAGATACATGGGGATGTGAATTGTAGATTTCGCATAGATGAAGTTATGTATTAAGGATAGGGAATAATTGAAAGGAAAAAGTAGATGAGAAAGGAAGACAGGGATATTGATGAGTTAAAGGCACATAGTTCATGCGATATATGTTATTTTAATAGATACAATAACGTGGAAAGGATTCAATTTTCAAAGATATGAGGTAAGTCTTAAGAACTAATCCTCTGATGCCAGTTTATTAAGATCCCTTTCTGCAATAGAAAGGCACAAAATAGATTTATTTACATTAAATTCCTTGTTAGTACATGAAACTATATAAGAAACTTAGTCTTACATGCGGTTAGTAACAGTTTGCATACTTTACTTTATTGTGATTTAGGGTTCCTTCTGGAATTATTATTAATAATATTATTAACCTTATTCAACCCACCTTCTTCGTTGTTTTTTTTCGATAAATTATAACTTCAGAATTTCATATCCAATTCCTTATGTAGCCTGCCTTGTTAGGACCTTTAAAAAAGTCTCCTTTTTGGTAAAGTTTACTGCTCAATCAATCAATTATCGCTTGCTGCACACACATTTGCATGCTAAGCAGCTGCGTTAGTCCCCTCTCTTTCTTTCTCCCCCACTCTATGTCACTCTCTCTTAATGCGTGCTACGTGTCCTGCTTCAGCCACAAAATTGGCCAATCAGCGCGCAACTGAAGCATTTTGCGGTGTATTCTGTTTTTACCGCTAATCGCAATCGCAGACGCTGCCGCCTTTTATTGACTTTTCTGCGGCCAACGATTTTGGGGGGTGTCTCTGTGTATGTGTGTGTATACAGCTGTGTGTACCAGGGGGTGAGGTATATACGACTTTGACTGCTTTCCCACTTTGATTGCGCTATTTCAGTGCGGCAAAATTAGATTCGACTCGCACGTTAATTGCAAATTTGGGCAGTAAAATTTAAATCAAATCGAAAACAAGCTGAAAATAAGCTAAAACAAGCCGTAAATAGACGCCGACGAGAGTGTGGAGTTTATAGCAAAGCGGCGTGTAGATTTGAAGTTCCTATAAATAGGAAAGTATTTGTTTTTCTTTAAAAATAACTTTAGTCAGGAGTAGAATACTAATATAATACTTTAAGGTATTGATAATTATTAAAAATATCTATTTATGGGTTTTATATTCTATATTAATGGGTTTAAATTATCCTAACTGTGGTTTCAAAATTAATAACGCATTAAACTACTAAATTTCCTTTTATAACCTTTTTATCTCAAGGTATGTTAGAAAATGTAGAATTTCTTAATTTTCCATGATTGCTTAAAATACAGAGAAAGAAGATTTGTTGTTTATAAATTATAATGAAGAATTTTCATTCATAGCAATGAATGAATGAACAATTTATTAATTGCAATACAAACTTAATATAATTAGTAATAATAAAAGTTGAAGTACATTTATGTTTTTAAATATTAAACTATTCCCTTTTTATATGTAGAGAAAAGAGACTCCCTTTGATTTAATGATTAAATCAATGATTAAATTAAATTTTAATCCACATCTAATATTTATCCATAACAAACCATTTAATAATTAAAATTTTAATCGCACATAACCAATTTAAAGTTTCCTAGCTGTGTCTAACTCCACCCTATTTCTCCTATCGATATCGATTCATGAACGCTTTAATCGAAACGAAAATTGCACGAGGTGAACCGAAAACTTTTGCGCTAATTTGAAGTCGCAGCTGCTATTGTTGTTGTTGTTGCTGCTGTTAATGTTGTTATGCCAGTTGGCTTTTCTTGTTGTTGTTGTTGTTGTTGCTGTTAAGCCACAACAAAACCACACACAGACGCACACACACACACACACCCACTAAGCAAAACTGTGAAACTTGCGCAATTCGCATAACTGACAAATAAAAACGGGAAAAAACACGTTGTTGTTGCTGTTAGTGTGCTTGTTGTTGTTGCTGGTAGTATTGTTGCTGTTGGTGTTAGTGTTGTTATTGTTGCTCTTGTTACTGCTGTTGTTGTTGCGATGCTGCTTAATGGTATTTAAAGTTCATTTTGGCCATTTGTCTATTTGAGTGGTTTGCGAACACACACACACATGCGAACACACATGTGCAGACACACTCATACATGCAAAGTCACTCGCACACACGCACACACATACAGACACACTGGCACATACAACTTTAAAAACTTTGCAGCATTTATATAGATTTTTCTCATATCTCTGTATATAGTATGTATATGGCTCTGTGTCTGTGCTGTGTGTGTGTGTGTGTGTGTGTATATATATGTATCTAGTTGGAATGTGCTATAAAATGTCGCCGGAATGCGATGTGGTCGATGCTGT
Source organism: Zaprionus nigranus (assembly GCA_018903425.1). Classification (NCBI taxonomy): domain Eukaryota; kingdom Metazoa; phylum Arthropoda; class Insecta; order Diptera; family Drosophilidae; genus Zaprionus; species Zaprionus nigranus. The sequence continues at coordinate 2,396,263 of JAEIGD010000014.1, read as the reverse complement.
TGTTGTTGTTGTTGTTGTTGCCGTGCGGTTCGTCTGGCGGTGCCAATGCCGAATGCCGCATAGATTCCTCATTACGGTTTTAAAATGCATTTCAATTAACTGCTCACTCGAGTGCAAGAAAGAGAGAGAGAGCGAGAGAGAGACAGAGGAGACACTCATGTGGCACGCTTGCACTTTCAGTTCGCTGGCTGCGGCTCTTAAAATACATCGTCGCTGCCTTCATTGCTGCCTCTGCCACATCGCATTGTCCTTCAGCGAACTCTTTGCTCGCATTCGAATTCGATTTCGAAAACGCTGCAGGCTGTTTAATTAGATGTCCCGCAAGAATGCGATTTAAAATTCTTTGGCACCCGCCGTCGACAGAGAGAAAGAGAGAGAGAGGGAGGAAGGAGAAGGAGAGAATCCGATCTGATCAATTTCCACGCGACGCACGGGCAGATCCTGTGTGGCCCTTATCGGACGAGGCTTATCGCGGCGGCTGCCAACAGGACAGGCAACTTCATTAGGCCGCATCAGTTGAAAGGTGAAAGGGCGCACGGAGAAACAGGTAGCACAAGGCGAAGGTAAAGGAAAGTGAAAAGCAGCGGCAGAAGCCAAAGGAAAGTGAGCAAAGGAGATGGGGAGGAGACAGAGAGAGCTCTACCTATAGAGAGCTGGAGTGGGAGTAGAGGTAGGGATAGAAGAGAAGGGGCTGAAGAGGTGGGGAGAAATGGAGAGGGAGAGAATCAGAACGAGGAGCGCAGCATGAAGGCAGAAGAAGAGTTAAAAGAGAAGCAAGAAAGGAGCAGGAATGGAGCAGGAAAGAAGCAGGAGAAATCCAGAAGCAAGCAGAGAAATAGGAGAGAAACAAGGAAGAAGCAAGGGAGCAGCAGGAGATAAGCAGAAGAGAAGTGCAAAAGCACCAGTAGGGAAGGTTACGACAGAAGAAGGAGAGGAGCAGAGATGGAGCAGAAAAGAAGCAGTAGAGAAGCAGAAGAGCGCTGGAGGAGGAGCAGCATAGGCGCAGAGGGAGTAATAGCAGAAAAATGAAGAGGAATTGAGAAGCACTTGCTGGAGAGGAATAGAAAAGGAACAGACAGAGTAAAGGTAAAGGAATGAACAAGGATGAGCAGGGGAATAGAAGCGAAGTGGAAGACAAATAGAACAGCAAATAGAGGAGGCAGATGATGAGCTCAGCCTCTTAGATGCACAGGCTGAAGCATAGTCACAGACAAAGACATATCAGGAGTCGGGATGAGACTCGAGGGCAGAGAGCAGCATAGAGGGTGCCCAGCCAGAGTGAGGGTGCTGCTCTCTCTCTCTTTCACTCTCTCCCTCGTGTCGCCAAATCTTTTGGCTCGACTCGCCTGCACATTAATGGGAATTCCTGGCCGTCAGTTGGCCAAGGCAGCAGTGAATGACGCCAACGCCGATGGCGACAGCGACGGCAACGAAGCCTGAAACTGACGACTTTTTTGCCTACTTCAAGTGCGACTCCCTCTCTGCCACACCCCGCTCCCCCTCTCCTCCACTTCTTGCTCACTCTGCTTTGCTGACTGAATGGGGCACGCGGCAAGCAGCAGCAGCAGCAGCAGCAGCGCAGAGGCATAGGCAGCAGCAACGCGTCATCAGCATCATCAGCATTCAAGGCACAACTCGCAACGTGCCGGCCCGGTCGCGACTTGCAACATATCCTGAAAAGCTGCAGCTGCGTGGCTTCCTCTCCCTCTCCTTCATCCCCCCTCTTCCTCTTCCTTACCCTCTCAATCGCTCTATTGCCGCAGCGCAGCAGTTGTTGTATATTTTTCTCTCGAATTGAGTTTGGAATGTTGTCAACGCAAATGCGCCTATGTCGCCGCCGCCGCCATCCCCAGTTGCAGCAGCAGTGGCAGTGGCAGCAGTCCTTGCAGCAGCAGCAGCACATGTGGCATGCCACAGACGCCAGCCAACCAAAAGTTGTTGCTATTTTCGGCAACAATTCCAGCTCCATTACACTCGCCTCAGTTGCTGCCGCCTCTGGTTGCCTCTTGCTGCTGCTGCTGCTACTGCTGCTGCCTCTTGTTGCTGCCACATAATGGAGATGTCTTCGTGTTCGCCTTTGCGATTTCATAAACGCGTAGATTTACAGCCATTTAATACAAGTGATGATCCTGAACACGCAACCACGGAGACGACAACAAACATTCCGCTCAGTTATTTGCAACAAGCCGTGGCGCCGTCGACGACAAGCGTCGCGCTCAACGTGCAACGTGCTACGTGCGGCACAGCAGCAGCATCTGCTCAGCTCAGTTAATCATTATGCACTTGAATTGCAATTGAAATTGCCACAGTTGCCTGCAACCAGTCGCCATTGTTGCTGTGGCTGCAGTTGTTGTTGCCATTGTTGGTGCTGCAGTTGTTGTTGCCATTGTTGTTGCTGTTGTTGGCAGAAAGAAATTATGAACTGTAAGCTGAGGAATGCGCAAGTTGCTGGCGTAGGCTAATGAGCCACAAAAAAACCAAGAGAAATCTATTTATCTGTGTTTTATTTATATATCATGCACCGATCCTATTGAAATCTGGATAGCATATAGTAGAAAAACAAGTAAATTAAATAATTATCAACAAAGTTTTTTAATTTGTGACGGCAACTTTAAGTAATACAATTCCTATGCGGCATACAGAAAAATTAATTGCGAGTATCAGAAATAGACTAAGCGATAAACAATAACCTGTGATGAAGTACACATATGTATGTTTATTGTTATTGTACATTAAAAAGCCATATGAATATCAGCTATGTTCATCCAATATGTCACTATTACTGTCCTGTACAATCCTTCTCTGTGATACTTCTTTATGATCTTCTACTAAGATGTCACAGACATGTTACAGACAAGTTACAGACATGTTACAGACATGGTACAAAGATGTTACAGACATAAGATACTCCTCTAGGATCATTTGGTCATTTCTCACGCCTTCGTGGACTTTCTATGCGTCTTTCTATTAAGTCTAAGTTCCTCTCGTATCCTTAAACATCTTCTATATGTCTGTTCATATGTTCTATATTCTTCCGATTCAATTGTCTTATTACTATTGCCGTCAAGTGCTAGAAAGACTGTATAACATGAACAATACTAAAACACACTATAACACACCTACTCCAATAAACTTTATATATATGTATGTTCGGATGCTTGCCTATGATCTTCCTCTGCTATGAGCTATCCCAAGTAGACTTTTCCCCTACTGCGAATCTAAATCTACTTAAGCAAATCAGCTTTTTCTACTTTATATTATTCTCCTCTCTATTCACTTCCCATTTTGTCTTTGTTCGACTTGCAGAAAGCAGCAGCCCCATGTCGAGCCGCAATTTCCCACCATCGTTCTGGAACAGCAATTACGTGCATCCCATACCCGCCCCCCACACATCCACAGGTGAGTTGAGAAGGAGGGGAAACGATTAACTGCAATACGTGCCGCAATTACGAGCCAAGGAACCCAAGAACAGACAAGCGTCGGGTAATCCGGTGTACCTGGGCTACTTGGGGGCACTCGGTTAACCCGATGCGGTTGCAGGTTCGAGGTTCAGGCAGCGTCTTCTAAATAAGTTGTAATTCGCAATCGACTGACAATCTCTCTATACGATCTCCCTCTCTCTCTCTCCCTCTCTCGTCCTTGTCTGTGCAGGTTAGCGACTTGTACGGCACCGCGACGGACACCGGCTACGCTGCTGATCCTTGGGTGCCGCACGCAGCAGCCGCGCACTATGGTTCCTACGCGCACGCGGCGCATGCGCATGCGGCCCACGCGCACGCCTACCACCACAACATGGCCCAATACGGCAGCCTGCTGCGACTGCCCCAGCAGTACAGCCACGGTTCAAGGTAAGTAGCACCAACAGGCTTCTCGAGGCCCCTTAGACTACGAGAAGAGACAGCGAATTGAAAGTTCTCTATTGATTATACTGGGAATTGTCTAGAATGTAAAGTTTTGATATCAGAAAGAACGAGTTGGACAACTGAAGGAAATAGAATAATACAAAAGAGATGAGTAATGTGAAGATTAAAAGATTTAAGAGTAGCTGAATCTATAGTTTAATAAAGTTCGTCGAAAACACACATAAGAAATATATAAATCCCGAGAAAAATTTGATAATTGGTTGTGATAGTTTTACGAAGTTTGATATACGATTAACTAGCGATCATAAAGTGTTACTCTGCAGATTATTCGCTATTAAATTTGTCAGGAATTATTGAATTTGCAGTTGGATAAATATTGAATATATTATAGAACTCAGCAGAGATGAGTATGTAAAGATTAGATAAGTAAAGAGTAGCAAAAACTATCAACTACGTAGAAAAGCAATCCCCAGAATAATCAAATGATTTTGAGGGAATTAATGGATGTAGAAGTTGTATGTTATGTACAAATAAATTCAGAAGGAGCTTGATAAATAAGGATATAGAACTCAGAAGAGATGAGCTACATGTGTATGTAAAGATAAGATAAGTTAAGAGTAGCAGAAACTATATTATTAATATATAATAGCGAAGCATTTTAAAGGGATACCCTTAAATAGAGAAGCATATTGATTGTTTTGTTCAATTCTTTCCTTATATAAGGAAACTTAATTTATGTATACATTTTTACCAATAGATTTTCATGACAATTTTAAAGCTAATTTAAAAACCAAATCCTTGCAACCTCTGATTATGTTTCTTTTGTTTTATATACCATATATACATAGGAAGTGTTAACACACAATTAAATGCGACATAAAAGTTTAAATCAATTCCAATTATACAAGCTTACTTAAGCGCATAGTCTTATATTACAAAGTAACAACCTTATAGCTGTAGAACTTGAGATTGCTCTTGAATTGTTTGTTATTATATTACATATTCACTGGAGATGAAGCGTAATTAGTTGATAGCTTAGCAACTGTGACTGGAAATAGTCAAAGTCATAAGTATTATGCAATATAAGGAATGTCGCTCTAAACTCACCTCTTCTTCTCTCACACTCTCTCTCCCTTTCTTTCACTCTGTCCCTGCTTGGCTCTACAGACTCCACCACGACCAGCAGACGGCACACGCTCTGGAGAGTGCGGCGGCCTACTCGAGCTACCCGACAATGGCAGGTGCGTACTCGACGACCAGTTTAAAGGACACACATACATGTATGTGGCCTGGGGACAGTTGTCCCATTGTCCACATTTGTCCTCGTTGTACATTTTGTGTGCCGTTGTCATGGCAACGCAGTGACTCAGCACTTTAATAAAATGCTTGATTTCTCTTTTTCTTTTTGCTTATCCCCCCAAGGTTTGGAAGCTCAGGTGCAGGAATCATCCAAGGATCTGTACTGGTTCTAAGCGGAACAGAATGCACCCAGTGTTATCCCACAGATTGGGAAAATTTTCGATGTTGATGTTGTATAGCAAAACCAGGCGAGAGGAGATGACCCAAAATAATAAACGGAATCTCTCCGCTAAAATTAAGTGAAAAAAGAAAACAAAATGGAAAACTTCGGAGCCGCCTTTGAGACTATTTTAATAATGCGAAAATTTCTCTGTAATTAAAATGTCGACAGTCTGTGAGGTTTAAATTAACTTTAACGTTATTCTTTTACACCGTACACTGTAAACAATTCGCGTATTTAAATTGTAATAATGTAACTGTGTAATTTTTTGTATTCTATCGCCCCCACGTAAGTTTAGCATCCCATATCAGCAGCAGTTAGACACGCCTACAGATAAATATACTAAATATACACATACATACACACGCGTACATATATAAATATTATATTTATACAAATACATATAAATCTAAATCTATATATACAAGATTATATATATACACATACAATATATATTATATTATGCATGATCTGCGTTAGAGTTTTTGGTAACAATTTACTACACGGCGATAATAATAATTATAATAATAATAATAATAATACTAACGATAATAATCAACATTTCTTGTATAGTTAACGACTTTGAGATAAATTCGAGAAAGCTAGAATTTATTTTATTTAATAACTTCAATTCTGAATTCAATCACAAATTAGGTTATACAAATTGAAGATGCGACAGCAAAAAAAAAAACAAAACAAAACAAAAACTATAATAATAAAAACAATTTGAATACAATCATTATGAGAACGTCCTATTATTTTAGAGAGGGGAAGAAAGAACATTGGGTGAAGCTTGAAATCTTTGCAGATCAAAGTAAATTGCGAGTTTTGTCTCGACTTTCTCATAAATATATCCCATATATCTTGTGTCGTGTATCCTTAGCGAGGTTTGTCGTGATATTCCCATAAATATCTTCCATAAATATTGTTTTGTGAATCCTTTCTCGCAGTTGTCGCTACCGCGATAAGTATCAATATATTACATAACATAATCAAAGGTCGCCCTTTCCCCCCTTACCCGATTCCTTTTTAAATTATGCAAAGGGGCCACCTAATGATGCCATTTGAATGGAGCAAACATGAGCTTTGGGCGCCCCGATGACGCAGATAGGCATCAAGAAACAAATTTAATAATCGTTTATTTCACATGTTCCACGTTTTCCACGCCATTTAGCCAGGCGCCTTATTAATCTCGGGCTATTTATCATCGGAGGAGTAGCAGTAAGAAAGACTGAAAGAGACGAGAGAGGGAGAACAGAAAGCAAAGAAGATGCATAATTAATGAAAAACAAATCTCAGATAGCGCGACTCATAAATAAGACACAAATTTGTGACCGTGACTGTGAATGCGACGGCGCGGATGTGTGTGGGGGAGTGAGAGACGAAGATCGTACGCGAAGCTGGTTCTGTTACTGCATTGGATGCCATTGACACACACACACACAGACACACACTCTCAGACACAGACACTGGCAGCGAGACTGGGAGCACTTCCTGAGCTCTTATTGTTATGGCTATTATACAATACGTTTAGAGAGGCGCGTAACATATCGGGCGTGCGCGGCCCCCCCCGGGGGCGGGGGGGCCCCCCCCGCCCCCCCTCCGCCGCGGGCCCTTCCGGGCCCGAAAATGTTCCCCTTTTCCCTTATTGACTTTCATGACTTATCGCGCAGTTGGCCCAAACAGTTGGCCAAGTCCAGGCTGCCTGGTAGCCAGTCCGGCTGCTCTCGCTCCTCTGCCTCATGAATTAAAGAAACGGACAAACGCGCGACATGCTCCCGTGTGCGTATTTACATCGCCTCTTTTTGCTGCCCCGGCCAGGCCGGCTGCCAACCGGGTCCAGTCACCAGCCTGGCTCGGGGTTAGCTGAGGACTCAACAAATTTATTACTGAACAATCGATCGATCGTTTGTACGTTCCCTCGATCGTCTGTTGCGGCAGCCGTGGCGTGGTCACATTATTTTAGCATAAGAATTCCATAATTCGGTGCGGCGCACGACGCTGCTGCTGCTGCTGCTGCTGCTGCTGCTGCTGCTACTACTGTTCCTGTCCTGGCTTGGCTAACTGGGCCGCCCCTGTCGCCAAGGCGTTCAACAATTCGCCAATGCGTTTGCTCTCGGTTTATCGCTTTTTAATAACTGCGCAGTCCAACTGTTTAAATTCGTTTTTCTTTGTTTTTTGCTTCTTTCTTCTTCACTTGTTTTTTGCGCTGCTTGTCACTTTGAGTCTGTTCAGCGACAGATGGTTCCGTTTTTGGCGGCACTTCCTTGTTCCGTTGCTGAGGTGAATCAGCTCTCCGGTGATGTACAGCGATGTTTATTGTTGCATTGTGTGTTAATGAGCTTCCCCAAGTTGGTGAGATCGGCTCAACTCCTTGTGAACTAGTTCAGCTGGCGACTTTAACTGTGACTTAGTAGCCCATTCACGGTATATTTATTTTAATGTCCTAGTTATCGACTTTCTGGCTTTCTGAATATTCAAGCTATCGATTTCAATCAGTATATATCATAAACAGCATATTAATTTGAATTTGCTAGCAATCGATTGCTTCTACAATGTTTTCACTATGAAATACATTGTTCATATAGAAATTTGAATATGAATCGATAACTCGATCGATTGCTTTCAGCACTGTGTACACTGCAACAGATGTTGACGGTGTTTTGAATTTAAACAAACTAGTTATCACTTGTTTTGATTGCAAAATAGTATGCTGCTAACAGAAATCACTTAAAGCGTAATACAAGTATTTAAATATACATATATATAGTATAGTTTTATATAGTATAATAAATAAATAAACGTAACAAATTTATAATTTAAATATGAAGTGAGAAAAACATGATTATCTACAAGTATTTCACAGTAAATAAACAAAAAGTTGTATATTTAATATGTTAATACATTCGACTCATTTTATCCATAAACAATGCCAATTATAAAGTTGTTTGAAAGCCAACAGCTTTATGAATATGCACAAACGTGTTATCGTTATTAAATCGCGGTAAATATCAGTTTCCATATGCATAATACATAACTCCATGCAGATCCAATTCTTGTTGATTTGGAGAGACTCTTCCAAAGAAATGGAAATTAATTTCACTGCAGATAAACAGGAACTTTGGAATGTCAACGCGAACAAATCGTTGGCCGTGTTAAATTATGCCAAACAGTGGAGGAGCTAGCCAAAGGTTGATAATAAATAAGATGGGAAAACAATAATAAAAATTGCCGTAGAAAAACATGGATATTTTTGGACACACACTCGTGAGTGTGAAGCAGAGAACAATCGGAACTTTGACATGGGACGGATAGGAACACTTTATGGGCGCCGCGTGTTGCATGAACTGGGGGCGACTGTGTAGAGGGGGCGTGCAACCTTTGCCTGGCCACAAAACGTAAACATAAATAAACAAAAACTTTCCTGCTTGGAGAGTGTTGTTGTCTTTGGGGCATTGCATGGAGGCGAGTCGCATCGTCACGTAATCGTTGGCCCTGCGGCCCACTTAAACGGTTAATGGCCAATCGTAAATTCGATCGAACTGAATTGGCTGCTAATTGAGAGAGGGGGTCGCGTGGAGGGGAGATGTAAGAGAAGCTAGCTGAAATGTAAGTCTGCTCTCCCGCTCGTTCTCTCTCCCTCTGGTATGTCCTGGCTGTGCGCGCTCAGGCAGAAATCAATTTATAATTAACGTAGAATTAACATATTTCGACCACATGTTTGTCCGGGTGCGTCCATTGATCCCCACATGCAGCGCTGATTACTGCCGGCTACCGCATCCGCATCCATGTGGCGACGCCAGCCGAGGAAGACTCCTGTGTGCCTGCGATTGCGCAGACAATCGGCAGCGTTAAAAAAGCAATACATCATTTTCCTGCAACTCAGTCTCCCCTTCCCCCCTCGCCACTCCTTCATGGCTCTCACTTGTTTGGGTTCATTTGTGCGCCTCCGGCCTGTGGTTGCACTCGCCTCTCTCTCTGTGTTTGTGTGTCTGTGTGTGTGTGCGGTTTTTGTAGGTTGGCCGGTCACGTCAGAGAAACTGGCGTTATTGTGATTTATCTGTCTGCCAGCGATCAGCCCCAAAATGAGAGAGAGAGAGTAGGAGGCGAGGCCAGAGGCGATTCCCAGCTTCTGTTTCGCCAGCAAAAGGTGGCGCAATTGACGTTTCCTGTCGCGCAGTGTATCGGAAAAACCAGCATGCTCCATTGATATTCTAATTAATGTGCTCCACAACAAAACACATGTATGCACACACACATCTCTCTCTCTATCTCTGCACCCACTCCAGTGAGGGGAGTGTCCCTCTCTCTCTCTCCCTGTGTACTCACTCCAGTGTTGGGGAATGTCACTTGTTTATTCGGTAATTTACACGTTACACAAATGGGCCAAAATTATGGAAAACTCGAAAATTCGCATAAAAACAAACGCTTCAAAGCGGGAATTTCAAGTGTCTGGCCCCGCCCACTTCTGTGCCCCCTCCTCTACCACATGCCAAACAGACTCCCAAAGAGCACCTTGGCCAAACTTTTGAAATTCAGACCGCGTTAAAATACTTTTCCCCTTTGTTCTTTTCAATTTGCCTAACAAAAGCGACGACGACAACGAACCCGGAGAGAACTTTCTACCGTTGCGTGATGACAAGACAAGCCCCCGAAAGGACGGGCCGGAAAAGGAAGCAAAGCAAGTCAGAGAGACAGACAGGCAGAAGGACAGACACAGCGACAGACAGAGAGACAGGAAGACAGACAGAGAGACAGGCAGGAGGACACACAGAGAGACAGTCAGTCTTGCCTTGAAACCTTTTGCAGCTTCTCCCCCGCCATTTTGGGGTTTCGAGAACGTACTGCGGGTTGATTTTACCGTTTACTTTCGCCCTTGCGTGGAGCAACTCCTTTGGGCGCCCGTTGCCAAGACGCTGCAACTCCTGCTTCCACTGCTCCTGGTACAATAAACCTAATCTGCTCATAATGGGAAAATAATTCACAAAAATGCTTCACTTCGAGGCCGAGTTAGAGCTGCATTTGCACTTGGAAGCAGTCTCTGTTCCTCTTTATCTCTGTTTCTCTCTCTCTATCCCCTTATATCTCCCCCTCTTTTCGCAAAATTTCCCTTTAAACAGCAATTAGAGATAAAGCTTGCTGCCTTCAACCGAAATCGGGTCGAAAAAAAGGCGAGTTTATTAGTTTTGCTGTGTCTAATCGAGTCCAACTCGGGGAGAGTTTGCCTCCTGCTTCTTTTAGAGGCCTCTCTTCCTTTATTTTTGATTATAAACTGAACGGGGGAAATATTGTGGCGAGCTTGCTTAATAAAAGTTAATATCCTCGAGCTTATTTGATGTAGTCGCAGATAAGTTTCCGCCATATCGCACTTAGGCAGCATGAACTTCTCGAATTTTGGTAAGCTTCGTTCCCAGTGGGGGTGTAGTACGTGTTAAAAGAGAACAAGAACCATTTAAATAGGTGCCGTTTTATTATGATAAATAAGGAAGACGAAAACAAGTAGGAATCTTTATAAATTATGGTTACAGATTGAAAGAATGACATTGTTGAGGGTTACACTTACTTAAATATATTTATTAGCTGCAATTTAGTTGAGACTGGAATTGAAGAGTAGCTTAAGTGTAGAAATGAAGAACAATACCTCCACAAGGTCGCGCTGCATCTTCACACTTATACAAATTAATTTTATATTGATAAAAAAAACTTTTGAGAAGAGTATTGGGAACACTTAAAAGCCATTTTTATTTATACTTATTTAATTATTTATATAACTTCAATGGTTGTCATTCCCCCTCAGGGAAGTAAAGGATTAAGTGACATAAACTGGACTGTAAAAGGAGATCTATGCTCAGATTGAAGTACAATACAAGACGGTAAACAGATAAAAATAAGATAAGATTTTAATAAAAAGGAAAAAGAAAAAAAAACAAGTTCCCCAAAGGGAATAGTATAGTGAACGCTTTAAAGTCATTTGCATACATACTGCTTAAATGAATTATATAATTTCAATAATCTTCTTCCTTCTTTCATTATTAATAAATAATAAACAAATATTATTCGTAATTAACGAAAATAGTTTTGTGAATGAAAAACATTCCAATATTATGCGCGATGTTAATTGAAACAAAAACAAAATAGTTAATTGTGAATTTCGCATGTTTTTCAATTATTCTGCGCAATCATTTATGCAACAGCAACAAGGGGGAAGGGGGAGGACGCGGAAGGAGGAAAAGGAAATGATATGAAATATGCGCAGATCAGGAAAAAAGTGGTAAATGGCATGAAATTGAGTTAATTAAAAGGGAATCCGATGCGAGGCACCCACGGCCCATGGCCCACACGAAGGCACAAATGGACGAATGCCAGGGCTACATCGAAGCGAGAGAGATAGAGATAGAAGACAGAGAGAGGGAGAGGTGAAAAAAAACACATGCAAATAACAGAGAGACAGACGCAGAGATGAATATAAAATATTTGGTTAATAATGCACACGTATGGGCACTCACACCCGACCCGACACACACACCCTCGCACACACGTGAGCAGTTCATAACGCCAAATGCCTCGTGGATGCAAACAGAAATTGTTGAAATTTCTGAAATTCGGTAGAGTAAAAAAAACAACAACAAACAAGCAGAGCAAGCGCATAAAAAATATACAAAAAAAACATAAAAATATGCGGAACGCAACTGCTTTAAAATGCATTGAAGTGCAAGTGCCGCAAATGCAGTTCACTTCGTTGGATCGATTTCAATATTAAAACAAAACAGGCACAAAAGGAAACAAACAACAAACACACTTCGCGATGGCAGTTGCAACATTTACCCACCCCTTCCCTCACTTTACCTAAAAAAAACTTTTGGGCCACACACACACTAACACACAGACATTTTGACTATGGCTCCAGCTCCGGTTTCGGCTCCAGCTCCAGCTCTCTAGTTCCATTCCACCACGCAGCCCATGGCGAATTGCGTGCGTGCGAGCGGGACAACCATAGTGACACAAGCAGCAACGACGGCGGCTGGCGTGATGTATTCGCATGGCAAGCAAACAATTCATTTCGTGCAACATATCAGCAACAACAAGCTAGCCGAGAGGCAAGGCAGCAGGCACGGCCAGCAGAGAGCTTCGGGTTTCGGCTTATTGCCATCAGATAAGAGCAAGTAAAAAAGGCAACAACAACAACAGCGTCGACGTCGACGGCGACGGCAGAAAAGTCTCCGCCCCATGGCACAGCACAGCACAGCGTGAACCCCTTGGCCGTGTCTGTGTGTGAGTGTGCAAACCAGTTTGCTGTCACTCTGTCTGTGTCTGTGTGTCTGTGTGTCTGTGTGTGTAAGAGCAGCAAGCAGACATCTTTGCCAAGGGTTGGACTTGGCCAGCAGCAGCAACAACAACAACGACAACGACAACAGCAATTGCAGGCAAGTGGGGATTAAACAGAAACACACACACGCACAAACAGGCACACACACATACAAAGCGGGCACACAACAATGGCGAAAGGACACACAGACAGAGAGACACTCGCGTATTTTGATAAACTCCATGCACCACTCAGACTCGGACTCGGACTCCCGATGCTGCTGACCTTATGCGCAAATTGGCCCGACATATTGCAAGGGAGGAGGCAACTGAAAACTGGCATACATACCCCCTCTCTCCCCTGCCCCAGCATGAGGCATGCATGCAAAGCCGCCTGCTAATTGCCGCACACACAAAATACTTTGTTAACTATGTGACGCTGTCATAATTCCGGCGCACCTTCCTCCACAGCAGGAGGAGGAGGAGGAGCAGCATCAGCAGCAGGAGCAATATGAAATATGCGCAATGTTATTGCTAATACGCATTCCAGCTGCAGTTTAGCTACAGCAGCAGCTCCATCTCTCTCAGCTGGGCGGTCCCAACGTGGCTGCCGTTTCTGCTGCTGCTGTTACTGTTGTTGTTGCTGCTCCCTCGCTGTGGAATGCCGCTGTCGCTGCCGGCATGTCAAAGTGAATAACTCAATAGCCATATTGGGTGTCCACCTGTCTGTCGCTGCAGCAGCAACAGCAGCAGGAAGACTCAACGGACGTGGACATGGCAATTCCACGTAAATCCGCCAGCAAAGTAGCGAGTTAGCGACTTACAAGTCAACATGATTTCGTCGTCGTCGTCGTCGTTGACTCTGACTACGACTCCGAGTCCGAGTCTGACTGCGCACACACAGATGGCCGTTAAAATTCTTGGACCCGATATGGAAATGATAATTTCGCACATTGAGCCCGCAATTTACACTTCTGCGGAATAGTGGAATAGAGTAGAAACGCCAAGTGCAAAACCATTGGCCATTTTGGTTTGGTTACTCCTCTAATGCGCAACCCGTTTGTGTTCAGTTCAGTTAACCATCATCCCACCCAGCTGGCGTGGAATGCGCTGGACACGCGCTGGGCATAATCTTCAATTAGCGGCACCCAAAAAGGCTGCCACAAATATGCAAAATATGACGCAGTTGCTCCAAGCCAAGCCAAGCAAGACCCTGTTCGCGAAATGCGTCTCGCATGCAGGCACTCGAAAAACGCATTTAAAATAACTTGAACAACAACTTGAACAGGAGGAGGAGGTGAAGACGCACACGCAGTCCAAGCGGGTCAGTAGCAATTAAGATAAGCCGCTTACAAGGGTGCCGATAGTGTCCTGTCAATGTGTCGTCGATAGCCGCACGCAGCCGGTGGCCAGCTAAATCAGTTGCCTGGGAAACTGAGAACGACCAACCAACAGAACGAGAACCAAAACTGAGGCCAGCACTCAAGTCTGGCCTGGCCTGGCCTGCCTGGTTGGTTGCCTGCCGGTAGCCGGTGTCCGAATGCCGCTGATAAGGCCGAGACAGAGAGACGTCTAAGTGACCACGGGACGGAAATGTCCCGACATCGACATCCACATCCAGTTGGGGAAGGCACCACCATAATGCATTCGCTTGACAGGCTCCTGCCTAGCGCCGCCTCGTTGCCAATCATCATCTGCAACTGGCAACCGGCAACTGGCCGGGCTGCTTTCTAATGCCTTTCATTTGTTCCGCCAGCTTGATCCCGATCCCCATTCCCATTCCATTACCATATCAATTCTCCCATTCTCCCATTCCGGCTCGCACTATTAATTAGAATGTATGCGAGCGACTCCAACTCCAGCTCCGGCTTGGGTTCGGGTGCGGGTTCGGGTTCGGGGTCTCTTTGGTATTTCGGAGTTAACGGCACGCGACATTTTAGGAATATGTTTTCGGCCCCGAGTCGGGTTTGGGTTCAGAGTTTTTGGGGTAAGCCCCTGAAGCATTCGCTGGCATTCCACAAATATTATTGTTCAAATATTTGAAACTTGATTTGCATTTTTAAGGCATCGCAACGCATCGCATCGCGCCTGTCAACACTCTCTCCGGGATGTCCACGTACAGCATATATATTACTCTATATTCGTATGCTCAACGGCAGCTGTTGATAAATTCCCTTTGAAATAAATGCGGTCGTGCAGAGTCCTTGACACACTCAGATAATAACTGTTTAATTAAGGCGACCCCAGAGGAGCATCAAGAAGACCATTTAAAGGCAGCATAAAAATGCCAACTAATTTGATGCGGACTCTTCTCTCATTGCTCATAACGTAGAGAGCTGGAATCCTTGTTATTTGCGCCATATTAAAAAATTCCACGCTGCTGTTATAATGGTCTTTTAATTGTATAAAAGCTCACTGGACCTTTTGTGGTCAAAGAAGTTAGAGCAGAGTTTCATCTAGATTAGTATATCATCATTACGGTTCCCTTTGTCCAAAATAGTTGTTTATAAAGTAATAGTAGTTAACTTAAAATATGTAAATGTAACTTGTGCAAATAATAAATATTTAAGGCAATGAAGGTAGAAAACTATACGTAGTCAAATATAAGACCTCATTTTTGTTGGAGGTCTTTCAAAGAGAAAGTAATCTTATGATTTACGATATTTTAATATCTTACATGAATTAAATAATTTTAATAAGTGTCTGTAGTACATAAATACATATAAATATAAACAGGTTTAAATTTTAAAAATGCTATGAAGTGTACAATGAGATTTTTATACATATCATAAGTGTAATTTGTCGTATATATTAGTTCTTTGTTTATGTATAGATCTTATATTTATCATGTGAAGGTATCATGAAATAGCGTTCATAGTTAATAGCTTTCTATATTCCTAGCATTCTTATATTCCAAGCTTCTTATATTCTTATATTTTAAGCTTCACATGTTGTACGGCTTAGATCATGGTTTATATATACTTAGATATTTTTATCATATGCACTTGAATTAATAAGCTAATATTGCAGACATAAAATTTAACTATATTTATTTATAAATATAAACATATTGGAAATCCTTATGAAGATAAAAATTATAGTTATTTATACAGATCATATATAAGTGTAAAGTCTTGTTTATCTTAGTTCTTTGTGTATATATAGATCTTATATTAATCATGCGAAATTATCATTAACTTAAAATCAACATTCATAGCTTACAAAGTCATAACATTCTTATAAATCTGGCTTCTTATATTTATAAATTTCTTATATTTATACTTAGTTTCACTTGTTCTATGAACTAGAACATGCTTTTTATATACTTAGAGATTATTATTATACATTCGTAAATTAAATTAAACTTTGCCAAGCTTCAAATAAATTCATAAGAAATTCTGGCAAGTATTTAAATTATCATAAGCTGGCAATATATCTCTATCACATTGTTTAACTATTTTCCAGACAATTAATTTATCCCTCATATTGGTATAACGTAAAGCTTTCAAGGTCGTCTTCTTCTTGCTCCTTCTCCTCCTGCTGGTCCCCCTTCTCCTGCTGCTTGCACTTGTACGAACTTTCAATAGCAGACAAATTCAATAAAAATCGCTTTGGGGGGCACGCGATTTGATGAACTGTCTTCGCCATAGCCAGTCGGGGCGCACACTCGCTCTCGCACATCTCCATGGAAGCGGAGCACAATTTCGGGCTCATTACACGGCGGGATGCCGCGTGTGCTGCATGCCAACTCCCGAGCCAAGTTATGAATAGAGAGTTGAGGAGATAAAGATAGAAAACCAAACGACGACGGCGGTAATCAGGCAGCCAACGAAGCGGCGAACCAAGTTCGGTGAAGAAGTGCTTCAAGATGAAGATGACGACGACAAATTGGCGTAATGAAAATGTTTTCAAGATATTTACCTTGATGTAATCGCGAATGACTACGCCAAAAGCCGCAGACTGGGAGCAAGGCACATCCCTCGACTAGGTGTGTGGGTAAGGGTTAAAGCAAGCTCTGTGCGCTCTGAAGTAGGCTATGAAAACGGAGTTCCCTTTGCCATGTCCTGCAATCACAATCGCGATATGCGATCGATCTAGCATCACCTTCGCCTTCCTCCTCCTGCTGTTCGCACTCCTCGCCTGCTGCTGTTGCATCGCATCCTTCTATCGCAATGCGAAATGTTTCAATATGTTTTTATGTTTCGCAACAGCATGTTGAATGCTTCCAAATCGCTGATAAACGCTGCAAAATAAAGCAACAACTCTGCTCGAGAGCCAGCCACAGTGCCTCTTCAGCCAGCCAGCCAGCCAGAGTCAGCTACTCCAGGCTCCAGCAAGAGCAACAGCAACAAACAATACAAAACGACAGACAAAACCCACGAACGACGACGAATTTCGGTGTCTTTGAACAGCGCCTCGTCCATGGAGTCATGGGAACCAACTTTTCACATTCCGCGCGTGCTTCTGTTTTGCAGTCTTCGCTTTGACTTGATATTCTGTGCGTTTTTGCTGGCTCCTCTCCTTGTCCTCCTTCTCTCCACCAACCCGTTCGGCTTGGCTCGGCGCGCGCTCCCTGACTGGCCCAAATGGCTTCGGCTGCTGCTGCTGCAGCTGCTGCAGCTTCTCCCGTCCAGCAACCATTTGTTCTCTCGGCGGCAATAATGGCAAAGACAAAGCATAAACCCCGCTCCAACTCCAACTCCAACTCTCGACTCCTCGACTCGGCCATGGGCAATCGCAGCAATACGAAATTCTAAGCGCAGTTTTCGATATCGAACACGATCGCTGCTGTTTCAACTTGAGCTTCAGCTCCAGGTCCCGCTCTGATAAGGCATGCTGCACTTGCAATACCTGGAAATGGACCGGCTACGGCCGGATAATCAAATTGTTGCTTTTCTAGTTTTCCCAATTGGTTGGAGTCGGAGTCGGAGTCGGGAGTCGAAGCAATCGCAAATTTCTTATCTGCGTCGGCAAATGGGCAAACAAACGGCCGACGCTCGTCAGCATTAAATTGCCATCGTCGTCTGTCCCTCTCACTCTCTATCTATCTCTTTCTCTCTCTCTGTCTCTGCCTGTCTCTCTCTCGAGCCAAAGATGATGAAGTCCACGAAGCGGCAACGGCAGCGGCAGCGGCGGCTCAACTGCAAAATGCTTTCAAGTTGTTGGTTTTTGTTTTTTTTTTTTTTTTTCTTCTCTTTCGTTTTTGTTTTGGTCGCTGGCAACGTTGCGTTTTCAGCCCGACTCGAATGCAGTTGTTAGCAGCAGCTCCCTCTTCCCCTCCCTCTTTCCTTGCCTACACTACTCCGTTCCTCTCTCTCCTGCAGCGGATCGTCGATCGAGCAACGAGAACGAGTAGCAACCAAATTTGTTTCATGACGATGGCAACTACACAAAACGACGCACAAACCCACACACATACACAAATGTCCTGTGCGTGTGTGTGTGTGTGTGTGTGTGTGACGCATGATCCCAAGCTTGAGAAACTTTTTACTTGTTGTTTTTGTTGCTGTTCCCATCAGTTGCAGTTGCAGAGCAGTTGGCAGGGATGCGGCAACGGTTGCATGCCTCCCGTGTACGCGCGGGCATGCAACACGGTAAGATTGTTGTTGCTTTTGAGACTTTTTCCTTCTCCTCTCCCTCCACCGATAAGTTGCAACAATTGACGTTTAAGCTGTCGATGACGATGACCGTGTGACAGGGCGAACTAATACTAGTTCAATGAGTGAGCGACTGAGTTTTAGGAGTGTCTACAACGTCACATTGCATAATGAGTAAGCCAATTTCAACAGACCACAACACACTCAGCTAGTATATTTGTGTATTTCATTATTTTAAAAATGCACAAAACAAATGAAAATTCACAAAAGAAATAAATAATCAAACAAATTTATGTATCGAGAATTTTTGGGCACATATTTGTCTATAAAGACAAAGCGATTGCACTCGTGCTATCCCTGGTATTTTTAAAAGGAGAGTATGCAAATTGCACAACTGATATGGAGCAGTGTTGCCAACTTGGCTTTTTCCCGTCACATCTGTTTTATTTCAATAGCAAGATGAAGTCTAGCCTTTTTTAATACCGAGCAACCATTCGAATACAATTATTTAAAACCAATTGGACTTCTCTTAGCTCAAAAATTGTGTCAACACTGGTACACCGTCGAGCAAAAAATGCTTTTCGTTCTTTCTCCAATAGGTATTTGTCTAAAAGTATTTGTATAATGGCTGGATTAGAGAGTTAAATAATGACTAGAAATAATCGCTTTATTAATAATTTGTTTCGCAAAATGACAACTGGGATAGACGCAAGAATGCTTTGGTCTTGGCGCTGCCATTGAAACCTTGACTTGACTCATCATTGTAACCATTTTGCCAGCTTCTTCGGGCTTATCGGTCCTCTGTCATCAGTCCAAAGAGAGAGAGAGAGCGATAGGTGCCCCCTCTCCTTCTCGTGTCTGCCATGACTTCTTGCCGTGCCTTGCCTTATGATGATTTTCTGGCATCTGCTGTCGAGGAGGAGCAGACACGGTTACGGCGGGCGAGCAGACAGAGAGAGAGAGAGGAGGAGACAACGTCAATGAGTAGATCAATCAAAAGCGCCGTCAGCGAGGCAGCATTAAATGCCAGGCAATAATGACCAATCGGAAGAATCTTAAATGCATCATCACGTTTAGCGCAGTATCCGGTCGTCGACTGGGACTGGGGACGGCGGACTGCGTCCTTTCCCAATGTGGGCAGGCAGCGGCAGCAGCGCGATAAGAGAAACAGAAATTAATTTCAAAACATTTCATATTCGGCATTTGGTGGCTGCTTGGGGTTTTTTCTTTCACTTCACTCGAAGTGCTCCTTACACGTTCGCTTCGCAGAAGCCAAAGCCGGTCGAGGAAGCCGGCGCGGTAGCCATTCCTCCATTCCATTGGCTTGTGCCCCCACTCGGCGGCAGCTCATTGAGCCGTTTGCGGTTGATATGCGTTATTAGCCATTCACCTGGGCTGGGGTCACACTGGGGGGAATGCAGTTAACCCCGAAGCGCACCCAGGGCTGCATCAATGGCAATCGTGCATTTGGCAAATTTAATTAAAATTTCACTGCACAACACACGCATATCCCACGCACACACACACCCACACACCCGAAAACCAGTTCGTAGCACCGCACCCACAAATGGGCCGCTCCCCCCTCTCTGCGCTGATGCCATGACGATTAGATTTTATTAAAAAGCCAAATATGCACAATTATTATGCTACGCCAACCACTTGACAGTCATGAGTCCATGATCCTAAATATATACACGCTGTGCCGCCGCACCCTGCCTGGCCAGCCTGGCAGTAAAAGCAACCCCAGCCACATCCCTTCTCCATCCCCTTTCTCCTTCCCCTTCACCATCTCTCTTGCCCGTCCATTAACATTAACAATGCTCGACTGTCTGCGGTGTCCTCTGGCTGCTTCGTTTATTTGCTTTTTAATAAAACAGGTGCTCGACCTTCAGCGTTGACGGCGCGTAAATGAAGGGCGCAAGCCTCCACCCTCTACCCTTTCGCTCTCCCTCCTCTTCTTTCTTCCTTTCCCCCCACTGCTTACTCACCCAATAACATACGCTTTGCGTGCGTGTGTCCTTGCTATCTTTTATCATTTAATTTCGCATTCAAACGTTTCGCACCCTTCGCAGCATCAGCAGCAGCATCAAAAGGATGCAAAAGGATCACGCACACATTCAAAGTGATTCCATGCCACTCTTCCCTCCCCCTCCCCGTCCATCACTCTCCCCCGCCTCGCAGGCAAGCAGATTGCGTGCGGTCGTTGGCGTCACTCGACCCTGCGCTGGCTCTCTGTGTGTGTTGTCATTTTTCATTTTGCGCAGCCTCCCCCCGCCCACCAAAATTTGTATATGTCGAAAAGTCCAACATTCCGAGCAGGACCAGAATCATCACCATCAGGAGTAGGAGAAAGAGCAGAAGCAGCCTCGACAGCAGCAGCCTTGGCAGCACCATCAACTTCGCTGATCCGGCAATTAGGCCAAGCGGAAAGCGTGCGCAACTATTGAAGAGGGCGCCGTAGCGTAGCCTGGACCAAGACCAAGGACCAAGCATCAAGACATTGAGCTACCGTCGAGGGGTTGCTCCTTGTCTCCTTGTTGCTGCTACTGCTGCCGTTGACTGGTTTGGTTCGCTGTGCGTGTATTCCAAATCGTTTTGTGATTGCTGAAAGCTGTCATCGGACTTTATTGGTTTCTTGGCACGAGATTTCATCTACACTGAGAGAAAGTTCTGTTGAACTATGCTTGAAAATCAATTTAGATTAAATATTAGATTCGTTTTATTTAAATAGAAAAGACTGGAGTGAAATTTTAATACATTAAATTTGGTTTGTAAAATTTTTATTGAAAGATATTTAAATAAGCGAAATGTTATATAATTTAAATTATATTTAATAATTAACAGATTATATGAAATAATAAAGAATTGATGCTCAATGACAGAAATTTGTTTTAATGTTGAAATAGAGGTATTACAATAAAATATTTATCCAAAAATCTTTACTACTATACATTATATCTTTTACTCTTACAATCTTTAATCTTTTACATATAATATTTCATTATAACAAGTAATAAAGTATAGTTACTTGAAGGTTTAGTATAACAAAAATTTGGTTTAATGTTTTAATTTGAAGATAATGATATATGTAATGCTTACTATATTTTATTTTGTAACTTTATTTTACTTAATAGATAAAAACAGTTTATTCTTGAAGTTTTGGCTTAAAATAACTATTATATACAATATTATATACATTATTACTATAAGTCATAGCTCTATTTTACCTAATGGATAATAATAAATAATTAAGTACAGTCTCTATAGTTATAGTATAAATTAACTTAGTATACACGTATTTGCTTGCTTTGATCATTTTCCTAAAATCATCATAATATTTGATTTCCCTATTTTTCCCGGTGGCTGTGTTCAAGTGTTGTCTCTGTACACAAAGTATAGATAAGAGAGTAGAATTAACCTTCACTTCCGCACTTCAAAACTCGCCCCCACTTTCTTCACTTTTTATTTAAAGCTATAAAATTCCATTTTAGAACGTTTAATACGTTTTATTACGACATATATGAGTATTTCTTGCAGTGCATTAACCAATATTCGGCGCTTATTTTGGACAATCATTTCTATTATCAAAAGTCATTGACACCCTTTTATTTATTTTTACATTTATTGTTTTTCTGCCTCTGCTTCATACTCGTGCCACATTTATCCTGGCGATAATCGCTTACATGCCACTTGTGCGTCCTTCCCTTCGAAGGGCGATGCTGTTAGGGTGGAGGGGGAGGTAAAATGAGAACAATGCCGTGAAATAAGGATTAATGGTGTACACGATTATTTGTGCCGGGCGACAGATAGACAGACAGACAAACATATTAAAAAAATACAATACGAAAACTGTCGCGAGGGCGGCGACATGAGGGAAGCGCAAGGACACTGCCACCAAAAGGGCCGGGGGAGGGTAAGGAGGGGGAGCGGCTGAGGCAGGGAAGCAGCGCTCGCATATTCATGGCATGGCGTAGGTCGAATTTAATAAAAGTCCCTGCGCGGCAACATCTCGAGTGCGAGTCTGCACTTGCCACGGAGGAGGGGCAAGGAGAGTAGATAAGGGTGAGCTTGAGGATGAGGCGTGGGCAGGGGGTATGGGGGGTCGAGGTATTTCGCCACGCTTCTGGTTGGCTGAACGTATTCGGGTGCGGATGCGGCAGCAAACAATTGTTTTTGCTGCTTGGGGTTTCCTTTATTTGGATGATGAAGAATTTATTTGAAAATTAAGAAGACAAATTATTTAATTTCGACTTTATGAGCTTTTCCGGCTGTTTTGTTTCCCCTTACCCCTCCCCCTCCCCCTCTACACACTACTCTTCTTCTGCAGCTGCGTTTGCCGCTGCTTAAGAGCGCAAGTGCTTTAATCTCTCCCCCTCCCTGCTCCCCCCAATGCCAGGCAAACCAGTGACCACTTTAGTCCTTCGTGGAGTTCCTGGAAAAGGGTTCGCACTGCTCGGCGGCCATTTTACGCCGCAGTTCGATAGGGAGTTGGACGCGTTTTGCATTTTATGCGCGGCATGGTAATAAACACGCAGCAGAACGCCAAAGGATTATGGCGCCAGGACTGTCCGGGCCTGGGCCTCCTCTCTCTCTTGGGCGGACCTGGCAACGAGCACGTCAGAAACTTAATTTCATTTAGTTTTATGTACATTTCATTAAGCAAAAAATTTCTAGCGAACGCGACGCGGCGATGGCTAGAGGGGGGCGAAGGGAGGGAGGGTCTAGTAGCAATAAGGGTGGGGGAGGTGGCTTGTGGTGCTACACACACAATGTATGCCACATTGAAGTGCCACGACGACGACGACGACTGTGCACGACTTAAACGCGAACGCGAAGGGACAATCAAGATAAATAGCAAACGGAATTTTTATTGCCGAAAGGATACGAACGGGGAATAAAAACAAAACGAAGAAATAGCCAGTCAGGCAAAGAGTTGAAAGTGTTGACGTGACTCCCGCTGTCTCAGGACACTGTTCACATACACAAACGCACATACAAAGAGAGACAAAGTAAACTTCCCCCTTTCCTCATACACACACACACACATGAGTGGAAAATTGTCAACGTGTTTTGTGTTTTCCAAATTTATTGCCACTTGCAACATTTTGTTGCCGGGTAGACCATAGATTATCTCGTCGTTTAGAGAGCCTAATATGCACCACAGCAGGCAGCAGTGGCAGGCAATATGATTTATCACCGGCCTACCGATATATGATCGCCGTGCTGTCTGTCTGTGTCTGCTCACGGATGCGGCAACTTTATAGACAATGTTGTCCTGGGCACATTTTTAATTACACTTTTTACAAGAACATTAAATGGCGACATGTCATCGCTAATTAAATTGTTCTCCGTTCTTCGCTGCGTATGTGTGTGTGTGTTGTCAGTTTGTGGTGGCAATGGGAAAGGGTTGTGCGAGCGAGATGGCAGCGATAATAGGCACATCTATCAAGTTGGACACATTCTATTCATGTTGACGACTTAACTTTTAACCCTAATTTATTTATTTTCATTAAAACACAAACATTTTGTTATCTCCTTTTTATGATCTCATTTAGGCAATCGAAACTGCGCGGCAATTGGCAAATCGAAATGTTGCCAATTGCCAATTTTTATGTGCAGCCCTGCAAGCCCGCTAACAGCTGAATGGCAAAACGCATCTGGAATTTAAGGTATTTTTTTTATTGAAAGAATGCAAATTCAAACATTCATTGTGAGACAAATAACCGTGTTAGCTTCAATTAAGAAAACATAGTTAATGAAATGATAAAAACTCCTAAATTAACAAAAAAGAATTACTTTATTAAAAAATTCTGCCAATAACTGTTTAAATTCACTGCAAATGGAATCAATGGTTCCTCTGAAAAGAAATAAACAGGAAGAGTAATAGACAAATATAACATGTTTATTCGTTGGATATTAAAACTATTTAAAATATAATGAGTTTTTCAGTTCACGCATTTGCTCAAGAATCTCTGGTTGTATCTGTGAAGGCAGATCACAGCTGGGCTTACGCTGCTGCAACTGGAAATCCCTTGCGCGTTCATTGGTAGGAGTACAATCGGCCCACGATCGGGATTCATTCTCGAATCGCAGATGAAGGTGCGCAAATGCTGGAGAAGTTCTCACAAACATATCGAGCACACGTAGTCGTAAATCTTCCTTGGAACACTTAGTCAGATCCCTTCTGCTGTTGTAGCTAAATTCACCAACATTGCTTAGCAGAAATTGCAAATCGGTCATCAAACTGGGCGTGCAAAACGGGAATAGGTTCTCCAGCAATGGTCCGTAGACATTACAGAGCTTGCCGTTGGCGTTAATCAGCGCCTGCTGATACGAGCTGCCCACAGATAAACTATTGATCTGATATTTGCTAATTTGGGCTGTTGTCAGTGAATCAAAGTACATATAACGCTGCAAGCAGCGGAACACGATGTCGGTGTGCAGGATCAATGACGAGGATGGAGATACCGAGGCGGACCTTTCTGTATTATCGGGCCTATCAATAACTATATCTTTATTAGCATTTACCTTGCGTTGCGTGACGAAGGGCGCATCTAGCAGACATTGTAGCTGCGACGATGTCATCAATGTGTTGTGTGTGGAAAGTTCCTGCGATGCTGTCATAGGGTTTGTCTCCTGGCCAGAGGCAGATCCTGAGCAAGACGGTTGCTCTGGCTCTGTTGCATCTGGCTGGATTTCCGTCTCGATACGAACCATTGCGTGCAGCGGTAATGGACGAAACACATGCCTCAACTGCGGCACAAAGTCAGCATTCAGACGAGGCCTTTTGCTGGGATATGAAGTTGGCAGTTTCTTTTTGATTGCCTGTGGCCGGACAGGTGGAGCATGCATTGGATTGGCATCAGACACTTGCAGTTGCACCGCATGACTAGGTCCAATTGTTGTCGGCTTTTGGTGTTCTACTCGCTCCGAGTTGGGCATTTCGTCAGTAGGGTTCTCACCACTTTGCTCCCCTTCACTGGGTTCACGTGTAATTTTTTCGGGTGGCAACTGATTGCGAGGTGATGTGAGCAATGCCTTGGTAAGGTCTTCTACTTCATCTCCTGCTCGCTCCTCTTCAATAGGATTACTTGCCTCACCTTCACGCTCCTCTTCGTTCCAGTTACCTGATACATTTTCCGATACATCTTGCATCTCATCGGTAAACTCATGTAATTCTCTCAGCAAGTCTTGATATTTATCATCCAAAGCTGCAGCTTGTCCGGCGTCATCTATCACTGACGTTGCCAAGCTCCTGTTGGGTTCAGGTAGAACAAAACACGCCAAATCCCCTGATACGCTTTGATCATTATCTAAATCGATGATTTGCTCCTCTGTTGGAATCCTTTCGCATTGGTAGCCATCATTGGAACTACTGTTTAAAGCAAAGCGCATCGCATTGAGAAACTTCACAGGCTCCTGCTTGACTGCTTTAGACACCTCCAGTGTCGGTGGGGTTTTATCCTCATCGGGATCTAGGTTGGTGATTTGCTCCTCTGTTATTGGTTCGCATTGATAGCCCTCATTCGAACTGTTGACCAAGTCAAGGCGCGGCATGTTAGGGAAGTTGTCAGGTGGCAACTGATTGCGAGGTGATGTGAGCAATGCCTTGGTAAGGTCTTCTACTTCATCTCCTGCTCGCTCCTCTTCAATAGGATTACTTGCCTCACCTTCACGCTCCTCTTCGTTACGGTTACCTGATACATCTTCCGGCGTCAAGCGAATTCTGGGCGGGGTTTGCATCTCTTCGACAAACCAATGTAATGCTGTCAGCAAGTCTTGATATTTATTATCCGAAGCTGCAGCTTGTCCGGCAACATCTATCCCTGACGTTGCCAAGCTCCTGTCGACCAATTCCTCGGTAAAGTCTCCTTCATCACTTGCTCGCACCTCATCAATTGGGTTACTTGCCTCATCTTCACGCTCCTCTTCGTTACAGTTACCTGTTACATCTTCCGGAGTCAAGCCAATGTCGGACGGGGTTTGCATAACATCGGAAAGCTCATGTAATTCTCTCATCAAGTCTTGATATTTAGCATCCGAAGATGCAGCTTGTCCGTCATCATCTATCACTGAAGTTGCCAAGCTCCTCTTGGGGTCAGGTAGAAGAAAACACTCCAAATCCTCTGCTACGCTTTGATCATCATCTAAATCAATGATTTGCTCCTTTGTTGGAATTCTTTCGCATTCGTAGCCATCATTGGAATCGCTGTTTAAAGCAAAGCGCATCGCATTGAGAAACTTCACAGGCTCCTTCTTGACTGCTTTAAACACCTCCAGTGCCTCATCCTCATCGGGATCTAAGTTTATGATTTGCTCCTCTGTTAATATTGGTTCGCATTGATATCCCTCATTCGAAATGTTGACCAAGTCAAAGCGCAGCATGTTAGGAAAGTTGATAGGTTCCTCTTTAATATGCTGCACCTCTCTACGGTTGTCTAATTCTATAAATTCATCTTGGGAGAGGATAGAATCATTTATCTGATTGATGACATTTGTCTGCTGCAAGAGAGGGTCATCTTCAGTGTCTACTGCTTGTGAAGCTGGACAAACATTATCAATGTCCACAAAGCTTGCGGGGCAAAGTGACATGTTCAGTTGGGTAGCGGGACACTCCGAGTCAGATAGCTCATCTGGAAAGTCAGTTAAAGATTTTAGATGAAGATTGCAACTTTAAATTCCGGATACACTTACCTGCACTTAGTGTCTCTATGCTTTCATGCAGTTCTTCATCATCAATCAGACAGTGTGGAACTGTAAGAAGAATACCCTTATTAATAAAACATGCTGTCTTTAATCATAAACTCTAACTTACGCATGGGTTCAGCATTGGATTCACTGGCATCTGCAGTCATATCATACCAGTTGCTAACGCCCGTCTTTTTATCAGCCTGTATCTGTGGCACCCGACATATCCATTGATCGCTCTGCCAGCATGCCGCATAGAACTGATCAAGCTCTCCAAACTGTAGGTCATCGTTAGCATTACCGGTGCGTCGTTTATATTCGTTTTCAACGATATCATAAAAATTCGAGAACCTGATGAGCTCGTGCCAATGCAGTATTTTCGGAGACAATTTCCCAAAATCCAGGGTATCCACTTGTAAGCCCTTGCTGTGCAATAGTTGACGCAACAATGGCAACTTTACATACAGATTAAGCGGCCAATTGCCTTTGTTTACCACATGATCATAGAAACTACGCAACATGTTCTCATCCTCGTTATGGAACTCATAGATGCCTGTGTAGGTTATGAATTCTGGATACGTCAGCTGTGCTAGTATGCGCCACATAGTCTTCTTTAGTCCATGCGAAGTATACAGTAAGTACTTCATGTTGTGCTCCTGGAAAGAAGATGATGCTGGGGTCAACAGTATTAATTACGATATAGTGTATATTACCCTGCCGCTTTTACTAAAGAAAATCTTAGCTGCCGCCCGATTAGTTGCCTCAATTGAATCTCTTGAAGACTTTTCCGTTACGGCCTCAGTGGGTACAACTATATTGGATGTTGTTAATTGGCTTGAAGCAGCAGTTAAGGGTTTCTTGGACGGCTGAGACTGTTCTTTCCGACTGACATCAGTTGAACTTAATGATCTTGTTGATATAGAAGAAGAGCTGGAAGATGTAGAAGAGGCAGACACCTTAGCGGTGTCGTGCGAAGTAGCAGAGCTCTTAGACGTATCTTGCGTAGTATCCTCCTTGGAGATGGTTCCATCTACGGCTGCTACACTCTCAGCTGACTGCTGCACTGATTTCTTTGTCGCCTCTCTAGTAACAGTTACAGTTTCGCTACTTTCCTTTACCTTCTGCCTCAGACTTTTGACTATAAAATGATTCTGCAGAAAAGCACGCTTCCATAGACACTGTGTGCTGTGTGCAACGTAATCAGCCAGATTGTGCGGCTTATAGTCGATTATGTTCTCCTTTTGCAGTCTACAAGTAAGAAAATCAACTATCAATATCAAAATCATTGTTAAGGCTGTATATCAAAATCATTATAAAGACTTACTTTTCCAATTCGGCTTTGCGTACAGCGTAGAGAACGTCAAGACTCTCAAATGTAGGAGTATTTGACGATGATCTACTGGCAGTCTCCACTACAGGTATTTCCAGCAACTTTTCCTTTAGAAAACCTTGACAGGGTTTTATGATGAACCGAAACCTGTTGCGTATCTCTGGAGTGCGATAGAAGGCCTCATAGTAGGCCAGCCTGCATTGCTTCTCAGAGAGTCCAGCGAATTTTGGGTCCTGCTGCATTTCTTGCACAATTTCATCCAGATTCAAGACATTCGAGAATGTGCTGAACGAGACGGGATAGGGAAACCTCTCATCAGACTCGATTTCCTCCGGTTGTAGCTCCTCGATGGGAACAGCAAATTGCAGAAGTTGCGATCGTAATTCAATCGGTACAGCATCGAAATTAAAGTTACAAATTTCACGCGCATTTCTGTCGGTGTAGAACACATGGTAAAAGCGTTGCAGGGCTACCAAATTACTTCGCTCATTTACATTACTCGTATAGAAATTCGTCAGCTCATGCTGAATTATATCGTAGTTAATATAACGCTTGAAGGTTGGCAGTGAAACGGGAAACTCGAATATGGTACCCTCCACCTCGATCAGTATCTTCTCGCTTATCACAACTGCCTTGTCTCCACTTGCTGTCTCCACCTGTTCCACTGGTTGTTCTGGTGGGATTCGGTTAGCTTTGTGGTTTCTGACTGGGAGTCTGTTGGCTTTGTAGTTACTGACTGGGATTCTGTTGGCCTTATGGTTTCTGACTGGGAGTCAGTTGGCTTTGTGGTTTCAGGTGTATCTTTTTTCGGCACCGCGAAACACAAAATCTTTGTTCGTAATTGGGCTGGACATGCCTTCAATCGATATGCAAACTTCTCGCGTATTGCTGCATCTTTGTAGAAGGCCTTATAGTAGGCCAATGCGCATTCGCTCGTTGATTTGTCCTTGTGATCCGGGGTGTGCTGCATTTGCTCCACAATGCTATCAAGATTTGTAATATATTTTTTAAAGAAGTTAAATGAAACTGGATATGTTTCTATTTCATTATCAGGAATCTGCTGCTGAGGCTTTGGCTGTGCCTGCTCGGTGACAATACTGTCTATTTTCGCATCCTCTGCCATTGCCTTTTTGGCAGCCTCATCCAATGGCACAGCAATCTCCCTCAGTTTGTTCAGTAATTTATCGCTGACATTCTCAAATCGATATTGGTAAAGGCTACGTGTAGCATGCGGGCGCACATAGAAGGAATTATAATATCTTCGGAAGATCTTTATACATTGCTGATGAAGCGGATTCGCTGCTATCGCAACCAATTGAGACTCGTCCTGGATGACGCGCGATAATAAAGGGTTTATGAGCTCCTCGTAGTTTACGTGACGCTTAAATGTCTCAAACGAAACAGGAAGGCGAAAGCGGCCAACCCTAGAGCAGATAGAATTCATTATAGATTTGAAATATAAAAAGAAAAGCTTACAAACCTTGCCAAAGACACGATGACATTCAGTTCACAATCAGAAAGATCATATTTATTGCTAAAAAAATAATTCATTACGGAAAATATAAAAGCGTTTTTTAATATAATGTTTATTTTATATTACCTGCTCTGACTACAGCGTGCCTCTGCAGCCTGGTGATCCTGTTTTTTACTCACGACGGCTGCATCAACAGGTGAAATTACACTAACAACTTGCGTGGACGTTTCTGCCTGGGATGTGTTCTTGGGTATTGTGCATTTCGCATATCTATTTTCAGTTGCAGCTTCCTTTGCTACCGTCTTGACAGGAATCGCAAACTTCAGAAGCTTTGATCGCACATCAACAGGCGCAGCATCAAAATTTAATTTGCATATATTGCGCGCTTTTCTATCGATGTAGAAAGAGTGATACACGTCTCGAAATAATGCCAAACTACGCTCATCACTCAAAACATTTTCGTTTTTCGAATAACATTTCGCCAGTTCATGCTGAAACTTATCATAGTTGATGTAACTCTTGAAGGTTTCAAGTGAAACAGGAAACTCGTAAATTGTACCGTTCACGTCGATCAGAATCTTCTCGCTTATCATAACTGCCGTGTCTCCAATTGTCCTTGCCACCTGTTCCACGGGTTTCTCTGCCTGGGGTTCTATTGGCTTTGCAGTTTCAGGTGTATCTTTTTTCGGCACCGCGAAATCTAGAATCTTTCTTCGTAATTGAGCTGGACATGCCTTCAATCGATATTCAAACTTCTCGCGTATTGCTGCATCTTTGTAGAAGGCCTTATAGTAGGCCAATGCGCATTCGCTCGTTGATTTGTCCTTGTGATCCGGGGTGTGCTGCATTTGCTCTACAATGCTATCAAGATTTGTAATATATTTTTTAAATAAGTTAAACGAAACGGGGTATATTTCCATTTGTTCATCAGGAATTTTCTGCTGAGGCTGTGGCTGAGGCTGCTCGGTGAGAATACTATCCATTTTCGCATCCTCTGCCATCACCTTTTTGGCATCCTCATCCAATGGCACAGCAATCTCCCTCAGTTTGTTCAGTAATTTATCACTGACATTCTCAAATCGATATTGGTAAAGGCTACGTGTAGCATGCGGGCGCACATAGAAGGAATTATAATATCTTCGGAAGATCTTTATACATTGCTGATGAAGCGGATTCGCTGCTATCGCAACCAATTGAGACTCGTCCTGGATGACGCGCGATAGTAGAGGCTTTATAAGCTCGTCGTAGTTTACGTGACGCTTGAATGTTTCAAACGAGACAGGAAGACGGAAGCGGCCAACCCTAGAGCAGATAAAACTATTGATAGATAATTAAAATATGAAGTGCAAGGCATTCATACTTTGCCAAATCTATGACGACATCCAGTTCACCATCAGAAGGTACAACTTGATCAGAGAGTGTCTCAGCAGTCTGATGTTTCTGTACTTTACTCGCTTCGCATACCTCAACAGTTGAAATGACGTTGGCGGCTTTCATGGGATTTGGCTCCTTGGGTGCCTTCTCTACTGCACCCACACTCTTAGCTGAGTCCTTAGCTGATTTTTCTGTCGCTTCTCTTGTTTGGGCTCTAGCTTGATCGCTGAAATGGAATAATGATTTTGACAATAATCAAAATACACGCCTTTTGTGTGGGATACATACGCAGCATCTGTTTTACTATCCAAGGGTATTGCCATGCCATCTAGTTTGCGTCTTAGCTCGGGTGGAGCTGAATCAAAATTGTAATTAAATTTCGTACGCAGTTTTTTCTGCACGTAGAAGGTATGATAAAAGCACTTCAACAACCGATTCTCACTCGGCTGGTCAGTATCTTTTTTGATCCATTTGTGAAAAAGTTGTGGCTTCAGCTCTTCTATGTTAATCGATCGAATGAATGTTTCAAATGAAACTGGATACTGATAGGTGATTCCTTCGATGGGGATCAATATGCGTTCGTCTTTATCAGTATCATTTGTGCATTCTTCGATTGCTGATGCTTTAACCCTTTCAAGTAGTTGATCTCGAACTCTAGGCTCCTCTGCATGTTCTTCTGCTGCATTCGTAGATTGTAGTTCGAGATCTTGCGTTGTGGGAAGATCTCCATTCTCTCGTTGCATTTGCTGCAGCGTTGCAGCATCACTTTGACTGGGCATGGCGAGAATACGGTCATGCAAGGAGGATTCACAGTGCCTCAGTTCGGGTGGGTACTTCTTGCGAATTTCGGGAGTCAAATAAAAGGCCAAGTAGTACGCAAAAGCACAATCCTCGAATCCCTTAGACTCATAGGCAGGCTCGTGTAGCTTTAGCTGCCAAACGATATCATAAAGATTCTTCACATTCTTTTCGAAAACGGGAAAGCTGACAACTGATGACAAGCTGTCCAAAAATTGCAAATCTTCAGATACAATTGTTATAATCGATGTAAAATTTTACGTACCCGTTCGCTGGATCAGATTGCTCCTCAAATGCTGGACGATCTACACGTGGTGGTGCCTTTGACATTGTCTTTTTAGCCCTTTCATCCAGCGGAGTGGCGCTTTTAAGTAATTGCGGCAAGAGTTCTGCTGGTGCGTTCTTGAAATTATATTTGTCCAAATGTCGTTTATGGGGATATACGTAGAATGCATTGTAATATTTGCGTAAGTGCAGACGACGCGTTTTCTCATCCTCTAACATGGCTTTACGGTCTGCCTTGCCTTTGACCCAATGTTTCATGAGAGTTTTGACTATCTTCCCGCTATCGAAATATTTATCGAATGTTGCAAACGAAACGGGAAACCGAAAGAGCCCACAACTACAAAGTAATTTCGATCCCAACTCATTAAATGTGAATAATGCAGACAAACATTTTTCACTCACTCTTTAACAGACACTTCGACTTCTTCCTCCATCTGTGGCGGTGCCTCATTGTTGTTGCTGCTTGGCGTTGATGATGACGATGATGTTGCGCCTTTCGGCAAACGCAGCAGCTTCTCTCTAATTCCCAACGGGCAAGGACGTAGCGTGTATTGGTATTTCGTTCGCACCGAAGGCTCACTGTAGAAGGCGTTGTAATACCAATTGGCGCATTCGTCCAATGTTTTCATGTTGAAGCCAAGCTCATGTATCTGTATCTCGAAAGCAATGTCAGGAAGGTTTTCAATCAGTTGTTTAAAGACTGTAAATGAAACTGGATGACTGCAAGACAAAGAACAATAAACTTAAATAAAACAACAGCAAGTTACACAAATTTCTATGTTCAGCACATTTACCTTTGTGGCTTCTTAGGCTTTGTTAGCCAATTACGCATGTGTTCGGACGCCTTCGTGTCCTCTTTTTTGTTTTTTCTTTTTGCGTGCAGATGTCATTTTTTAGAAATAATATGCAAGAAATAATTTAAATCTTCATAAACAAGCGTAAATCCGCGCGAATTCCTCGTATCCACCCAGCTAGACATCTTAGTGTGACCAGATCGACAAAATCCAATGACAGCGGCGATAAAGTGAACTACGTTACAGTATTTTTTCGATATTTGAAGCAAAACTTCAAATTCAATCACAGCGACGATAAACTGAACACCCCGAAATGAAACCAACTGCACTGAATGCAATTATAATTTTAATTCATTAATCTTAAAACTTGTTCTTAATAATTATTATAATTAAACATAAATGAACTACAACTATCAATCGGCCTGAGATATATTCTGCGCTGCACTAATCAGGGTATCATGTATATCTTTGGCAGACTGAACATGCACACGAACAGTATTCAAGAATGTTGGATATGTTATGGGGCCAGCGGGATTGTCCTGCATGAAGTTGTCCATTCTCATCGCAGTCACAGCACCGGGTAGATAGTGTTGCGACGATGTCAATTGCTGCATGCATTGAATGGCCGTTTTTAGATGTAGTTCCATTTGATCGCAACAGGCATAGAAATCTTCCAGGTGCTTATCGAAACGAGGCACATGATGACCGCCGGTGTCGCGCTTCAGATTATCTGCCAGATTATTTTGCTGCAGGGTAAATGCACTGGAGCGAATTGTCAAAAACATTGATTCCCTCAACGGTCCCAAAAGACTCTTCACCCTGGTGATGTTGTCCAGCTTTTCGGCTTGTTGTTGCTGCTGCTGTTGTTGCTGTTGCTGATGCTGCTGCAGGGGCACGGGACCAGTTGGGCCGGCAGGCATCATTGGCTGTGGCGACGACTGCATCATAGGCGACACCTGCATCATGGGAGCTCCAGACATTTGCATCATATTCATATTGGGATTCATATTTTATATTGAATAAAACGAATAAACAAT
Organism: Zaprionus nigranus; assembly: GCA_018903425.1. NCBI lineage: Eukaryota > Metazoa > Arthropoda > Insecta > Diptera > Drosophilidae > Zaprionus > Zaprionus nigranus. Next base: position 2,362,199 of record JAEIGD010000014.1, on the reverse strand, counting down.
AACTTTTTTCACAACAAACTCAACACAGTGTGATGCGTGTGCAAAAAACAGTTCGAATGAACACCCTGTGATTTTAATATGCAGTATATTTTTTTGGTATTTCAAAAGTACTGAAACGAGAGCGACAATAGTTCACACTGTTTTCTTCAATTGAGCAGCTGTTTTTTGTTTTCGATAGCACATCCATATATCGAAATCGATGATAGCATAAAAATAGTTTATCACGATATTAGCATTTTATTCTAATTTAACACTCCCTTTCTACTAAAAATTAAGGCGCAAAGCGCATTGTTAATACGTAAATAATCTTTTAAATAACAAAGTATGACTAGGTAAGTGCGTTGGCAGTACAATAATGAAAAGCTCTTGTCGCAAAGGGCGCCGAAACCCTAACCTAAAACAGCCAGGGGAATGGGCAATGGGGTATCACATCTCGTGTGTGGAGGCTACAATGAAAATTTTCATTTTTTTAACATGTTTACAGATCCAGTATCGAATTGGGCGATGTAACGCCACATAACATAAAGCAACTGAAGAAACTTAACACAGTTGTCTTTCCTGTATCCTACAATGACAAATTCTATGTGGACGTTCTCGAAGCCGGCGAACTAGCCAAATTGGCCTACTACAACGATATTGTTGTTGGTGCCGTTTGCTGCCGCATCGATACGACCGACAATCAGCGACGCCTCTACATCATGACCCTGGGCTGTTTATCGCCCTATCGTCGGCTGGGCATCGGTACCGTCATGTTCGAGCACATCCTTAACTATGCCGAAAATGATGGAAATTTCGACAGCATCTTTCTGTGAGTACTCCACAGACTCTCTTTATTGAGAGGGTATATCTAATTCGAATCCACTTCACTCAACACAGGCACGTGCAAATCAACAACGATGGCGCCATTGAGTTCTACAAAAAGTTTGGCTTTGAGATTGTCGACACCAAAGAGCAATATTACAAACGCATCGAGCCCGCGGATGCTCATGTCCTGCAGAAGGCACTGCGTCGCAAGCCGAAGGCCGATTCGCACAACCACCATATTCACACCAACGGTGCTGTGAACGAAAAAAAGGATCGTCGGACCTGAAAGTGGGCAACCTCAGGGAAACCCTGCAAAAACAACAACCACACCAACGGCGGCGGCAGAGGAAAGCGTTTTTAGTTGTAATTTATAAATTTCACATTGAACAAAATCAAGCAGTTAAACAGACAAAGCAGAATCAAGAGCAAGAACATAACTAGGTCTAAAGTACGCCAATTATATCGAAGTGAATATAGATCGTAGATAGCGATAGAGCAGACAGACCCCCATCTATGGCGCTAAATAAAACCCACTGGCAAATTGTGTATTCAATTAACTTTCTTTGCGATTGCATCTGGCACGCACAACTCGAGTTATCCTAGATCCAAACGTAGTTACCCTACCCTACCCTAACACCAACCCCAACCCAAGTTACCTCACCACTTACCCATTGATAGTTGCCACTCTGGAACTGTGTCTGACCAGTAGTCAGTTCCTCAGCATGCCTGGCGATGAGTTCACCTACTGCTACGACATCCTGTACAAGTTGACATACTACTGGGGTCTCATCACCTTCCGTTTGCACAGGCAGCGCGAGGGAGGACCCAAGTCGACGCCACTGAGTGTCTGCTATGCACTGGCCATACGAATTGGATTAATCCTTGGTTTCATCGCTGGCATCGCAATTAAACTGAGCAATGCCGAAATGACACAGGCAATGTTCAGTCACTTATCCCCGCTGTTGAAGATCATATTCAGCTGGGAATCCCTATCGTGCATCTGCACCTACATACATCACTGTGTGATCCTGGACGGACATCGCAGACGGCACATTCGATTGCTGTGCAGCATGCAGGAGCTGGACACACAGGTGCTGACCCAGTTTCCATACGTACGCTGGCGTTACGAGCGATCGCGCTCCAAGTATTGGTACGGTACAGTGGGACTGACTGTCGCCTACAATCTGCTCTCGCTGGCACTGATGTTCGATACGACACGCTGCAGTTGCGGCTTTGTGTCCACCATCCTGATTGCCTGCAGTTATTCGTGGCTAACCAGTAGCCTGGTTGCAATGGGTTTCATTCACATCTGTCTCATGGATTATCTGCGCCTGCGCTTTCGTCTGTTCATGAAGCTGTTGCAGCAACAATACGATAAGGTGCCACTGTCTTCGGGTTCATCGAAGCAGAGCTACGAGTTGCAACATGCGAATGTTGATGCGTTGTTCGAGTTCTCCAAACGTTGTTCACATTTGCTGGGCGAGCTGAATGCCGTGTGCGGTTCTGCCGCTGCCATTGGGATCTTCTATGACTTTTCGCACATGACGTGCTTTGTGTATGTGCTCTGCCAGAAAACTACTCAGCTCGATGCCACTGGACACACAGTATGTGTTTCTCTCCCTGCATCTGGTGATGCACATCTACAAGGTGATCATCACATGCACCTACGGCTATTTAGTGCAGCGAGAGGTAAGAAAGACCTGGCTCTGGTACTTCTACCCCGCATACTATGCGATCCCTTTTCCCCTCCAGAAACGCAACTGTATGCGACTGCTTAGCGAATATGCCGCAAACTTTGGCAACCAGAGGCAGTTGCAAAGGAAGGTTGAAGACTTTCAGCACTGGCGCATGCACAACAATCATCCAGCTACGATTGGCAACAGCTTCAACTGCAACTTGGCCCTGATATATGTGGTAAGGTAATTATACCCGCTACCCATGGGGCAGAAGGGTGTTCTAGCAGGCAACGGGAAACAGCTCCGATTATACAAAATATATATACATGTACATATTTTCGCGCTCAGCGTCAACAACTGAGCTGATGTACCCTTGTCCGTATGTATGAACACTTGGAGCTCAGACATTATAGGAGCTAGGGCTACCAAATTTGTTGGCCGTTTATAGTGTTATTGCACGCAGATCAAGTCTGGTTTAGAATTGGGACACGCCTCCTTCCGCTTCCGTAATCGATAATATTTCTAATATTATAGAATAGACTAGATAGAATGTTAAGATAATTATCAACACAGAAATGAATATATCAAATTTCACTGCGAACGTTTTTTAAACTTAGAAGTTAAGTTAATAATGTTAATGCACTATAAGCAGGTACATCTGTTAGACAGTCGAACACACTCGACTGTAGTTTTCAAACTCGTTAAATAGTTATTGTCATTGACAGGTCTTCAACGGATTGGCCGAATATGTGATTATCTTGGTGCAATTGCTTTTCCAGCTGCAAAACAAGGATACACAACACACTCTGCTATCCATACCCAAGGATGTCGAGCTTATAAAGCCCCAAATAGATCGCATAAGCCACCAGGCATAGTTTATTATTTTATATATGTATATACATGAAAATGTATTGGTATATAATTATATCAAAGTTAAAACATCGATTAATATTCAAAGTGATTGTTGCAAGTTTCATAGGATAGTTCGTTTTGATGCCAATATGTGCTCAGTGTGTCGTAAGCTGAATCAAGTATTTCCTCATAGTCAGACAATTCCTTGCGGCTCAGGTGCTCTATCAGATTGATAGAAAATTCCCACACATACGGTATATGCCTATCTAAAATCGCATTATACAAGTTCCGAAGGATCTGGAAGAACGAAAAGACAGAGAGAGAGAGAGTTAATGATGGCTCATTTATCGATAAGTTATTGAACAAACCTCTATGAAAATATCTTGCAATGTTGCAGTCTCGGCATATTCGTCAATATTCTTGGCAAGTACCAAATTCATAAGATGATAATATTTAATTTTTTCAAGGCCCTTTGCAGCACACAGTGCTTGCATGAGAATTATGGCTTTCTTCAGATTTTTATCATTCAGCAGATCGCTCTCCTGCTTTGAATTGCTGATCATGAAGGAATACTTGGCTCCGGATCCAGGCATTAGCTTGAGTATGGCATGCCAATCAGCTGAGTTCCCTTCATACAATACGCGAATGCCGGGCACAAAGTCAACGGAGAAATTGTTCTTGCCAGTTGAAGAACTTGCATAAACAGTGTGACGCATTTTATTCAGTTTGTAGCGTAATTTGTAATGATCTTTCTGTCCATTGAGAGTTGGAGAGCAGTAATTAAAGGCACATTCAAATACACTCTTCAGCCACTGCTGTAGGTGAAATCTGTTAATATAACTACTGTTATCTTCCATTATCAATTCATTGGGAATATTTGACGTATCAAGCATAACGTAATTGTCTTGATTATCAAATATTTGAATACGTATAAAGGACGGTAGCTTAAGCACAAGTACAACATCATGTTCATATTCAAAATCACTTTCAAATAGCCGAGTGTTATGAGCGGAGGGACCTGTAATAAGTATATATACATAGATATACGTGTACGATTAAGAAACTGATTAATCTTACTTACCTATACGAACAATGTCCCAGAAGAAACTTTTAAAATCCTTACTAGAATCGAGCAGTTTCTCTATCACATGAGATATAACCCAATCTATATGTTCTTGGTGAGCTGGAGCTGAGACTTCTTCGGCGATTTCCTCCAGATAGTTTTCAAATGGTGAGCTCATCGTGTTATTTCAGTAATATTTATTTCACTTATCAGCACTGAAAAGTACCTTTAATTCGGTCACCTTGACAGAGGCTTATTATCAGTGTGACCACATTGCAACAAATTACCAAAAAATCGAACGATAAAAATACTGAAAGACAGTGCTAGGATTTATCGATAGTTGATCTTGTTGCATGACAAATGACAAACGCATTTCCAGTGTTGCCCAACGTAAATATTTAAAATAATTGTTTAGGCATTTTAATATAAAATAAAAAAATGCTTTTAACTAATATATATTAAGAAAACTTGCATTTTTATGTGTAAATATAACATTACAAAATGGTGTGACCAGCAAATAGCAAAAATAACATAAATATAAACGATTAAAATACTAGCATCTAGTAGATCTTGTGCATGATGCGGTGATATGACCGACGCACTGCCAGTGTTGTCCAATTTAAATATTTAAAATAAGTGAAAAATAAAAAAAATAAAAATACATTGTTAATACATTTATTAGGAAAACTTGTAAATGAAAAATTACCCATCGAGGGCTTGGCATGCACATTACATATAGAGTAATAAACACTGCGTTGTTTATTGGAAATGAGCAAGGCAGCGACCGTAGCTCAGGTTGGGTTGATGTTGATAGGAGTTGAGGGTGTTAAAGGCATGGCATAGCTCGTTGCCATAGCGGGTTATGTCTGCTGGCAAAAAATTCTCTAACAGATTTAGATTCACATCCCACACAAACGACAAATGGCGGTCGTTAAAGGCATCGCATAGATCGTTGAGCAGCTGAAACAGAAGCACAGAAACATATGTACATATATCGATAAATATCGATAGTACAACGAATAGCAAACTCACCGTTAGAAAGATCGCACTGACAGACATATTCATCACATTGGAGTGACCTATGCGACGAGCCATCCAAATGGCCACAGTTACCATGTGAACACCACGCAGCTTGTGTAGACCGCGGTTGTCGCGCAGTGCCTGCATCAGACGCAGTGCATCACGCATGGCTTCGCCACAGCGTTCCACATGCTGCAATTCCCCGACGGTGTTGGAAAGCATAAAGGTAAAATTGTTCATATTTCCAGGGCGTTTCTTCTGCTTTGGTATAGCATGCCATTTTTTTGTATTGAAATTCGACTGATGACGCACAATTTTCACGGCTGTCACAAAATCAATGGTGAATCGCCGTGATGGGGACTCCGCTATGATCGTAAAGGTGATATCACGCCACCATAACTGCAGTGTGAACTCATCGTAGCCGGTGTTCACAACATTGCCGTTATTATTAAGGGCCTTCTTGAAGACACCATAGAGCCAGCCCTGCAGGCAGGTGCGATCTAGAAGTGATTGCTGATTGTTGGCCAATTGCAATGCGATCATGTTATCACAACAGACATCCTCAAAGTCCAAGAACACAAAGCCAGGACGTTGATTATCCGGGCATTGAGCGATTAAATTGTGCTTGGGGAAGTGCAACTCCATCAGCACATCATATTCGTTATCGTTGTACAGTCGTATGTTCTGGGCCACACTGCCTGCCAATACAAACAACAACACTGTGAGGTGCCATGGAAGGGACTGTCAAAAGGAGGGGAACTTACCAAAGAGCATATCGTTTTGGCAGATCTTCGCAAAGTACGGGGACTCGCGTCGCATCATGTCCAGCACATAGTCCTTAATTGTAACAAAATCGCTGTAATCGATTGAATCATTTGGACTGCTAATATCGGATGCAATATCTTGTAGATAATATTCAAAGTTCGACATTTTCGTTGGATAATACAGTTACAAAACAAATCTGTAAATGTAAATAAAGCAAGGGGAATAATAATTGAGAAAAAGATAAACATAGGGAATGTATATGTATGCAGTGTATTTAATTTTCAATATAAAACTTTGTTCATTTGGCATTTGAGATAGAAATGATGAATACACCAAGACATGAATATACATATATATATTTATACATATATTTCATTCACAGTCATGATAACATACAATACAAAAATAAATAAAATACCCATTGAATGCGATTAAATACACAGGCCTCTAGCTAGGCGTTTGCAGGGTGTGCCTGTTCGGGGCCTCTGTTAACACAACGAAATGGAACAAGTCAAATTTAATGCCTTTAGTTTTTATAATAAACAGTTTAGATCTTGACGTTCGAAAGGACAGTCATGGCTAAATCGCCGCTATTGACACTAAGCAAGAATATATGTACATATATACTTTGTAGGGTCTGCCACGCCTTCTTATGCCTGTTTAACATTTACATTTTCATCTTCGGCAAGCAAGATGTTTCTCTAAACCTATAAGTAGAGTAATTCCAAAGCTCAGTGAGGCAAGAAGGTTTAAATGGATTCACAATATTATCAAACGAGAATGAGAAGACCTGAAATATAGATTTCTTTAAGACTATTGATAATTTGGACAATACAATAAAATAAATTATGCGAAAGTAAAATGTAATTAGTATTATGTTTCTTCATGTCTTGTGAACTACATATACACATATAATATTTTAAAAGCAAGGTAAAGGGGCCAGCAAGAAGTTTTGCACAAGGTAAAGCTCGATTATTACAAACAGTTCGATAAATAACCCATTGAGAGAGATACAGTACCTTTTGCTTTCCACAGTTATATTTCATTCATTGCTATCGATTATGGCAATAGCACTATAAATTGACGATCAATTTGATCTTACATTTTATTGTATCATATGTATACATATATGTATATGTGTTTACATACATACATACATATATACACATGTTTATTTAATATCAAATATACCATAATTTCAAATATACTGGAAACTAATATACTATATACTAATAAGCATGTAATTGTTGTACATTTCGCTGTGCTCATCTAAAATATGCGTATGTGTAGGTGAGTAAAATGCATACATACACATGCATGTTTGTGCATATCATGTATGTATACTACATGTGTGTGTGTGTGCTGTGATAACTGCAACAAAACTACAGAACGCCGCTGACCAGCCACGGGACATGTTTGGGGCCGCTCGGCTGCACATCTTCCCCTGCTCTCCCCTCCCTCTCCTCTTCTCCTTTCGTCCTGCTATTGCATATACATACATACATACATATGTACATGCGCTTGTATATAACGCGCACGCACACACACACACATGTCTAGTTGCATATACACACGCAAAGCGTTTGGGCTATGCCGCAGCCCGGACATCGTTTATCGATTTGCGAAAAGCAACAACAACAACAACAACAACGACAGCAGCAGCAGCAACAACAAAAGCTGAAAATAAAGTGGCGGCAGTAGAAGCAGCGACGGCGACAGCAACAGCAACAGCGGCGGCAGCGACAGCAACTTCGTCGTTCTTTGTAGGCCGCGCCGCTTCAACATGATAGCAAAGCCCCAAACAGCAGCAGCAGCAGCAAAAGCAACAACAACAACTCGCACACACACACGCACACTATACAGCACACAGCATACGCACACACACAGTCGGCTCACACACACACACGGAAAGAGGCGCGCGTTCGCTTCTACACGCCCATGCACACAGTCCCCCTCCCCCCATTGCCTCCACGCTGCACGCAAACGCCGCACTCCTTCCTCCCTCTCGCTCTCTCGCTTGCCAAACCCCCTCCCTCGCACAATCAGCCTGCTCGTCCGCTCAACCATTTGGCGCTTGTGCTTGTGCAGAAAGGGGGGACAACGCAGGCAAAGAGCCAGGGTGAGAGGGAGGTAGGTAGAGCACAGGGTAGAGGTTGGAGAGGGTGAAGGTGGAGGGTGGAGGGAAAAAGCAAACGCGCTGGGGCTGCCGGGCTTTTGATGGCAACGATGATGACGATGACGATGGGCGATGGGAACTGGCAACTGAGGACAGAGGCGGGACAGGGGCAGCGGTCTAGGGGGTAGGGACATGATAGGGAGATTGGGGAAGGTAGAGCGAGAGCGGCGAAGTAGGTAGCAGAGTCCACAAGGACGCGACAGAGGGCAGTGGAAAGGGGGATGTGAGGGAAGGAAGAGCAAGAGAGGAACAGGGGCGGGGGAGCTGTAGTAGGAGCTGTGCAAAAGGAAGGTGCTTGGCTGCCGTCGTCGTCGCCGTTGTCGTTGCCGTCGTCGTCGTCGCCGTCGTCGTAGCCGTTGCTGAAGCACGGGACACAGAGAAAAGCAAAAAATATAATAAAAGCAACAAAAACGCGCACAAGCTGAAGAGATACAGGCAGACACACATACACACACACACACATACACACAGTCGCGTACATAAGCGCAGCTACGCCATCTACGTGTTAGTTTGGGCCACGCCAGTCCGCCACACAGAGAGAGAGAGAGAGAAAGAGAGGAAGGAGGTGGAGGAAGAGGGGACGGGTAGGGGAAAGGGAACTGGTCGTCGTAGGTTCGCTACAGTCGCAAAGCCAGCGACAGCAGCAGCTGAGGAGGAGAGTGGGCCAAGTGTGTACGGCGCTGCCTGAGACGGCAACAGCACAAGCAGCAGCACCAATAACAACAACAACAACGATGACGACGACGATGGCAATAGCAGCAGCAACAACAACAACGACGACGACGACGACGGCAACAGCAGGCACAACAGCAGCAGCAACAACAACATCTATAACAACTACAACAACAACTGCAACAACAACAACAACTACTACTACAACAACATCTACAACAACAACAACGTCCACAACAGCAACAACAACGGCAACAAAACAACTTGAAAAAGGAAAAGAGCCGCACAGCAAAAGCTGCTGCTGCTGCTGACGCTGACGGTAAGGCGACTGACGGCGCGCTGTTAGGACAGAAGAGGGAGAGGAAGACACAGAGGGAGCAAAGCAAGAACGAGGATTAGATGAGAAGGGAGGGAGAGGGGGCACAAAATTCTACAACGTTTGCTGCCTTTTGGAATCGATGGAAACAATTTCGGATGCTGCTGAGGCAGCGCAACGGCGATAGCGACAACGACTGCGACGGCGACGGCGACGGCGGCGGTGGCGACGATGGCGATGACGATGACGGAGAGTGCGGCGAACGTACGTACGTTTGTTCGTTCGCTCGCCTCGCTCGTTCGGCCGGTGAGAGCAGAACGATGAGAGCGAGGAGAGGGGGGAGGAACGATAGCATAAAATGCGAATCAGCGCGGCGCGACAGCGATGGTGACGGCGAAGCTACGCTAAAAAGAACAGCAGCAAAAGTTATTTAACGGCAGCAACAACAATAACAACAGAGAGCGCAATAACAAAAGCTGCCGTGTTGCAAAAAAGCGTCGCAAGAGAGAGAGAGATGCAAGAGAGCGTAGAGAAGAAGAGAAGAGAGGGCGGTGGCCGCAGCAGCAGCAGAAGAGGCTGAGGCAAAACAGCTGATAAGAACTGAACTTAACAACACCAAATTGCAGGCAGTGCAAGGCGACGATCGGAGTTCAAATTCGAAATGAGCCTACATATATAAACACATATATATGTATTAGTGTGTGTGTGTGTATTTAACTGTACATATGTAAGTGTGCATGCATATACATGCTCAATAACGACCTTGAACTTCAGTTTCCGCAATCGCGCATTGAATGAAGGTGCAACAGTTTTGCAACATGCAAACATACCCTGTACACATGCACACACGCACACTCTCTCTCTGTTTCCCTCACTCTCAATCACACACACACACACACAAAAAAGTATGCATGCAAATAAGCTCTTTTTAAACCTGTCACTGCTAGCAGCGCGGCCTGCTGCAGTCTGCGGGTGGGCAGAGCAGCTTACGAGCAAACAAAAGTACACACATACACACACACTACACAGAACTAATGTGTGATGCGGTGAGAGCTTTTAAAGTTGACTGAGCAAATATTAATACAAAGGAATGCACAACAATAACAACAATCATAAAGCTTTTTCGCACAGATCAAATTTATAGAGGGAGAATCTAATTATGAAAAAGGATAAGGGCTTAGACAGAGAGAGAGAGAGAGTCAAAGAGCGAGCAGGATACTGAATAGAAAGAGAAACTTTTAATTGAAGTAACTGGTAAATGCAATTTCAATGCGTTTTCTTGCATTTCAAATTAAGAGAGAGAGAGAGAGAGAGAGAGAGTTAAAGAGCGCGAAGGATTCGGAATAGAAAGAGAAACTTCTATTTGAATTAACTGTTGATTGTCATCCTATTCGTCTTTACATGATCGGGAGTAGGAGGGAAATAGAGAGCATCAGTTCAGCCCGTACGGTGTGACCTGCCTAAATGGGTCCCTCTTTTTGGCAGCGCAAAATGAGTGTGTGTGTATGTGCGGGGGGCGTTGAGGGGGGGTATGTGGTTTTAGTATGAGTTTCATCAGGTCTCGCATGCCTGTACTCACACACACACACACACTGGCACACATGCACAGCAACAGCAACAACAAAAACAAACAGCAGCAACAACAACAATAACAAAACTCATGCTTTTTGCCTTGTGGGTCGCAGCAGCGACGCAGCGCCGACGACGAGGACGGACGAACATAGTCATGAAATTCACTTTGTTGTTTTTGCTGTTTCTGCTGCTTTTGCTGTTGTTGTTATTTCTGCTGCTGCTGGTGCTGCTGCCGTTCGGCTCCGCACAGAGCAGCGGGCGTCGCATGTGGGCGGCTAACAGAAACGTTGGAGCGGCGGCGGCGACGGCGCTGTGTGGCGACGACGACGACGGCAATGGCGTCGCAACCGTTGCGCGTATATTGCGAGCGCCAAACTGCGCTGTCGCTATGTGCTGGCGACTGTGTGTGTGTGCGTAAGTCTATATGTATATGTGTGTGTGTGTTTGAGCGCGCGTCTGTGTGTGTGTGTGTTTATGTGCATGTCATGGGGCTGACTGCCTGCCGCCGTTGCTGCTGCTGTTGAACGCCAACGACGACGACTCCAACGACGGCAGCAGCGACGACAACGACGGCAACGACGACGTCAATGATGATGACGATGATGATGAGGTTGGCTGTGCTTCTTGTTCTTCTTTACACGTCCTCCAACGACGGTTCGCCTCACTGTCGCTGCCTGGCGCTGCTTGCTGTTGTTGTTGTTATATTTGTTGTTGTTGTTTTTGCCCTGCCTGCCTGGCTGCTGCTGTTGTCGCGTTGCTGGCGCCGCTGCCAGCTGCGGTCTCTGGTGCTGCTGTTGCTGCCATTGCTGCCGCCGCTGCTGCTGCCGCTGTTCGGTTGTGTGCATGCAGCTCATGTGCGCTCTCCTCATTCAAGTGTCCAACTTTTGTCAGGCGGTAAAATCGCTTTGTCCTCATTCGTTCGCTTGCACGTTTGTTTCCTCTCGCTCGTTGTCTCTGTCCCTTTTCTTTACCGTTTAGTCGGCGGGTCGAGCGGTTTGTGTGTGTGTGGGCGGGGAGTAAAGAGGAGGAGGCGTGTTCGTGGTCAATAACGCGCCCACACGCCTATAAAAAAGATTTCTGCTCGTGTCGTGCGTGCGTTAGAAAGAGAGAGAGAGAGGGATATAGAGTGCGTGAGTGAAAGAGAGAGAGTGAAATAGTGTGCGTGCGGTAAAGCTTTTCACCATGAAGGAACTGAAAGTGGCGCGAGCGATTAGCGAATCCTCGACAACATCCGATAACACATCAGATTTTATCGATATTGTCAAGAAATATGATGTGGTTTATAACAATCACAATCCCGATTACAAAAACGTCGAGGTGAAGATGAAAGTCTGGACCCAAATAGCGGACGAGATTGGACTATCTGTGGGTAAGGAGACAACGTCAAAGCAGTAGAAAAGAAAAAACATTCCCGTATACACACACACACAGACATTTCTATAAAAAAAGGAAGTTGCGTGAGAGGAGCAGGCGGCGGCAGCGGCAGCAGCAGCACCGCTCAAATTCAATTACTACGTGCACGGCAAACATGCATACACACACACTCGCATATACCCCTCCCCCCCCTTTGCTGTATACACTTGTATATACTGCAAACACATACACACACACAAGTACTTTCAGCCAGCGGCGCGCGGACAAAATGTTCTGCTGCGGCGACGAACCGCCGGCCGATTTATTTTGTGTGTGTGTGTGTATGTGTGCCTGCGCTCGCTTCCACATAAGTACGCCTGTATGTGTGTGAGTGTGAGCGCGCCTACAGTTGCTGCTCTGGTGTGTGCGGGGGCGAGAGAGAGTGCGGTGTGGTGTGATGCGGTGCGAATGGCGGCATGGCGCTGTGCAGAACGCGGCCGCGGTCGACGGCGGCGAATTGCAGTGAGAGACAAAAACAAAAAAAAACAAGAAAAACTGCAACCTGCACACCCGTTACCTTTATACCCTACACAGCTACACTCGAAAGTATGAACTGCGAGAAAAAACATGACAAAAATAAATAACATAAATTAAAAAACAAAAAATACCCGGCAGACACACATTCAAAGTTAACTAATGTTAATACCGTCACATAAAGTGATAAGTTAAGTGTCGAAAGTGAAACATCTTCAACAAAGAGTACAATGAAAACACGACGAACACGCAGAAAAACGCAAACAAAAAAACAAAAGAGCGAAACTGATACTGCGCTCTTCGTATTTGTTGTTATTGTTCGGCGATGCTGAGAGAGAACTTGCAGGCGTGTGCATGCAGTATGTGTGTGTGTGTATGCACATTGACAATGTGACCAGGATACTCTGATTGGAAAAATAAAATACTAAAGCAGCTGCTTAGGCAAGATGGGTAAACACTCTTCATGCATTTATCTTTCCACAGGTGTCTTTCTCTCTCTCGATCAGTCTAATCAATGAAATCGCTTTGTGTTCAATTAAATCAACAAGACGATTCACGATTTACTGTTTACAATTTACACGGCACGAATTGTGGCACCCTGTTGCTTCTGCGCATCATTCAAACTTACGTTTTCTCTCCTTGGCACTCTTTGGTGCTAGCTTTGCCTTCGCTCAGCTCGTGTTCTGCTGCTGCACGGACAAGTCGAGTCTTGTTGCATTTTCACTTTCATAAAGTTTCAACCAAAGTTTCTAATCATCGCATGTTTGTGTGAGGGTATGTGTAAATAGCTTTGTTTGTTTGTGTGTGTATTAATAAACTTATAAAGCTTAGAATGAACTGTATTGGATCGTGAAGAAGAAGGTGGAGGAAGGATGGCAAATAAGGAAATGACAATAGGCGAATTATTACTTACGTAATTTCTTTTGGTGCTGCGTAGTTTCCAAAATATAATAAATATATGTATGTACATATATAATAATATTTGATGTACTATTTTAATACATACATATACTTCCTGTATATACTTTACTAAGAAGTATATTTGTTAAATAATACTGAGTTTACACTTTGTGTATCCCTAACACACTCAGAACTTCGAACACATCCGCCACGATCAACCGAACTCGACGAACTGACGCCGCAAGCAAATCCGGCAAAAGTTCTAAGCGGAGTTAAGCAAAGGAGCGAACAAAATGGGAATATTTAACGCTGATGTGGGCATAATTGCAGGAAGTCACTGAGTTAGAGTTGAGCGGCGTGATACAAGTCACAATATTTATAAAGTTTTATTAGTTTTTTATTTATAATATACTTGATTGTATTTAGTATTGAATAGTATAGTACTTTGCATATATATTATATATGTTAAGTATTTTTTATATATACATATAACGATATTACTTAGTCGATCTTATACACTGGGCTTGAGTCACTGCGTGCGTGATAGTCACAGTGAAGCGCACACAATACGCATCTCTAGCATCAAAGAAGTAAACAAAAGGCAAAAGACATAAATCGTTTCAATACACGAAATACGATCCACACTTATGAGTGTCATGCCTTGGAGTTTTTGTATGTGTGTGGACTGAGTGCGTGCATGTGTGTGTTTGTTTACAAATTTGAAGCGAGTGAGCAAAGCAACTTTAAGAACTTTAAACTGCGTCATCACAAATTTGAATATTACTATAAGGATTGAGCAGTTAAGAGCAATGCATATGCAATGTGTGTATGTGTGTGAGGGTATGGGAGAGAGTGAGATCATTACATTGTATATTTCTATACTTGAACAGTGAAGTGCGACTGTTTTAAGTATTAAATAAAACATATTTGTAGTGGAATTTATGTGACCATATATTGGCCTATGTTGTCCGTGTATGCATGTATTTATATTGACTGTATGTACTGTATGTAATATGAAATATACATACAGTAATATATATTAATTGTATGTACCATAATATGAAATATACATACATATGTTTGTGTTTATATACTGTACATAAAAGTATGCAATTAAAAATTGCATATGGAAACAAATACAAACGAAAGATCCCGCATTATAAAAAAAAATAATAATAAAATAAAATATAATATAATATTAAAATGTTATAATTTTCCCGCTTTTGCAGAAGCTTCAAAGCGAAAATGGAAGAATCTGCGCGACAGTTACACAAAATATTTACGCTCATTTCGCGTGGGAACCAAAACATCAAAGAAATATCAATACTGGGCGCACGCGGATCACATGGAGTTTCTCAAGCCCTTTCAGGGTCCAGGCAGGTGAGTTAGGATCAGTGAATTGAATGGAATATATAATTAATACACCACACCTCCCCTCCCACCCCCTAGGAACTCTGCCAATGGCAATGGCAAGTCGAACGATGAAGATGACACAGAATGCGACTTTGGCTATCAGGTGCTGGCCAAGGCAATAAGCAATGGCGGCGAGGATGAACTAAAGATTACCATAGCCACAGCAGCATTGGCCACCGCTGCCACCGCTGCTACCCCGACCTCAGCGCTGAGCACACAGACCGTCAATAGCTACACGACGCCCATATTGACGCCATCGGTGGCAGCGACACCGCCCAATCTGATCTCACCTGGCAGCAGCAGCACGACGGCAGTGCCGCTTGTGCCTCTCCAGAACCACAACAGCAACAGCAATGGCAGCAATTGTGCCACTGTGGCGCCACTGACACCATCACTCAATGCCATCACTCCCCCGGCCAGCAGCAGTTGCAGCAACTACGCTCTGCCCCTGGGTATGCCTCCGGGAAAGGTCTCCGCGGCAGCTGCGGTGGCTTCAGCGAATGCAGCAGCGCTAGCAACGTTGGCCAGTCTGCCCATGGGCATCAATGGTCTACCAGCATTTCCACTGGCCACGCTGAAGGCAGCTGCAGCGGCGGCGGGGCTGCCTCTGCCCACCACATCCACGGCGCCACTGACGCCCAACTGCAGCACATCGGGCAATGGGAGCAATGTGGGTTGCCTCATCATTGAGCCGCATCTCTTTGCCGCCGCCGACAACTTCAAGAAGGAACTCACCGCTGCAGCGGCAGCTGGTGCACCCTTGGGTCTCTTCCACAATCTGGCACAGCGTGCGCATAGTCTCAATGGCAATGGCTCCGGTTTGGGCCTAGGCATTCCTTCCCCGCCGGCTGTGGCACCACCAGCACCAGCGACTGCTGCCAGCAGCGGTGGATCAAAGGTGCGTCGCGTGCAACCCTCACCGCAGACGACTGCCATCAATCTCAGCTGCTCGGCAGCGGGAGGAGCAGCAGGAGGGAGCCTCATCCCTCGGTTGCTCGCAGCCGTCACCCGCAAAGACGCGAAAGTTGAGCGATCAGCGCTACCCCAACGATTGGGATGTCTCCGCTGTGTTGCAGGCCAATCGTGATCTGGACGCCATCACACTGTTCTTCCTCAGCCTGGGCAGGCAGGTGCGTGCGATGCCAGCGAAGTTTCAAGCGCTCGCCAAGATGCGCTGCATGCGAATCGTCAGCGACATCGAACTGGAGCTGGAGAACTACGATTGCAATGGCATTGTGCCGCCTGAGGAGCTCCTGCCCAGCACGGCGAATCTCAAATATTGCACAGATACACCGCCGCCACCGCCACAGGATGGTTGCAGTGCGCCCATAGCTGCACTGCCCATGGCCACCGAGGGATCTACAGAGCACTTCATCTACTGCATGTCGCCGTCGCGGGTGGAGAGCATGATTGACATCTCATCCGACGAGGAGAGCAATATGAACGGTGGAGGAGCGGGAGCTGTGGCTGCTCCAGGTGTGGGAGGAGGTGCCTCAGCTGTGGCTGCTGGCGCAGCACATTGAGGAAAGGATCGTATATATACTTTTACAGCTGTATTGTTAGTTCTAGTTAATCCTAATCTTAATTAAAGATCCGCATTAGAATGCAAACTTGTCGTGTGAACTTTGAACTTTTTATTGACTCGATTCACGTAAAAAATGTATGAAAATCTCCAGAGAATGTTGACAGGTGATCCCGATGTGGATGAATCCTTGTAGTAATGTCTTAAACTTGATTCTACTTGGTATGTGGTGAATGAATTTCATTCAAGAACTCGAGGATGTGGATTCCATCCTAGGACTGCACTTTGCTCTTGGTGGTGAAGGCAAAGTATGCAACACCTCCGACGAGGAAGGCAGCCAGCAGCTCAGCCTTGATCCAGGGACCCTTGTAGGCACCCTTGGTGGGTACACTGATGTCCAGCAGGGACTTGACCGAGGAGACCTTGTCGCCGTCGCGTTGTGCCTTGCGCACATTGGCATAGCCCTCCTCGTCGAAGAGACGCACCTGCACGTTGCCGCTGCTGCCCTGCTTGATGTCCTCCACCCAGCTCAACTAAGGAAGGAAGGAAGAGGTGGATTAGCTTAGGCTGCATGGCCAGAAGGGGAATCATGTACTCACCTGGTACTTGCTGTCGCCCACCTTGGCCACGGGCACGACCTTGCCGCAGGGGAACTCAGCGAAGAGGCTGGGCTGTGCAGAGTTGCTGCACTGCAGCGTGATCTCAGCAACATGCGCCAGTTGGGTCAGAATTGTGGCATCTTGTGTGCTGAACGAGCTCAGCGTGGCCTTGCAGCTGGCATGGGCGCCAGTGGCGCACACAACGGCAATCAGGCAGAGTGCAAACAGTTGGCGAGACATGCTGTGCTATGTTTTTAATTTAATTTAAATGAATTACTCGGAAACACAACCAAATCGTGTAAGCGGCGACTATCAACTTTCTTTCTCTTTCAACGCCACGACAGCAAACGTCACTTGACAGCCGGCAGCAGCGAAACGTCAGCAGCGGAACGAGTTGCCAGACTACCGTAAACTTAGATTTACCTAACAGACAGAGGCTGTCTGCTACGAGTGCAGTGATATCGATAACTGCTGCGGCGTATTGAAACGATTATTTTGCGCGCAAGTTTAAAATTTATATAAACAATTAAAAACAGAGTTATAACAATACTTATATGTGTTTATTTTTAATAGTTATGTATATATTTATATTATATATTTTGGACATATTATTACGAGTGTTCACCTAGTACTTTGGTAATCCACGGCATAAAGCTGGCCACATTGGTGTAGACAGCGGGATAGCCGCTGCCGCAGTCGTGAGCGCCGTAGCTAACAATACCGAACTGAACAAAACGTTGTTTGTCCTCATAGAGGGCCACATACGCCAATGGACCACCGGAATCGCCGCGGCAGGAATCACTTTCCAGATCACCCGCGCACAGTTGGGAGGCCTTGATTTCCTTGGCAAAGGACATGGAGCACGTGCCACGGGGATGTCTTTTGATCGTGGTCTCCAACATTACATCAGATGTGGTGCCATTCTCAGTTGTTCCCCAGCCGGTGACAATGAACACCTCATTGGAATCCGCCTGCTGCTGCAGTTCCTGCGTCAGGGGCAGGCAAATGGGCTTAATGTGCTCTAAGAGAGAGAGAGAGAGAGAGAGAGAGAGAGATAGGCAGAGAGCAAGCGAGGGGTATATACTTTCAACAAAGTGTCGAGCGTACTTACGTTTAAACTCCACTGATCTGGCCAGTTGGATGAGCGCTATGTCATTGTAGGCTCCTTTGTCAGGCAGAAATTCTTCGTGCCTGTAGATTCCCACAAAGCCAAGATCCTCCACTGGCGGCGCGCACCTGCGTCTTCTGCCTGTGGTTCTGCAGTCAATTTCCGTGGACAGCTGATGCTCGCCCAAGCGCACAGATACCCTGTACATTTTCAAGATTATTATTTTATTATCTTGTTTTGGTGCCTAGGGGGACTCACAGCTCGAATCGCGTTACGCAGTGTGCAGCGGTGAGTACAAAACCTGTTAATAATATTCTATAAATAATATAACAGAATATCTGTTGTTCTATATGGACTCACGATCCGTTATGAGCGTGCCACCACATGCGAAATCCTCTTCTCCGTTTAGACGCAATCGTAACAATGCCATCCAGGGTCGGGCACCGAGCTTTACTTCATATCCATTAACGATCTTGATCCTGACAAAAGTACCGCATCTTGATTGGTTTTCTAAAATGCGCAGTCCATTTGGATTCAACTCAGTGGAGTTAATCTTGCAAAAGAATATACATTTATTATATACTATTTATAGTTTATTGTGATCAATTTTGTTTACCGTTTCTGAGCTGAGAAATGCGCAATAAAGCAAGAGAGCGACGTGTGGAAGCTTCATTCTCGATGGGCTCGTCGCAAGTGACTGTTCGCCAATCCAGATCGCTCAATGTGGGCACGAGTCCAAATCTACGGGCTATCAATAGGGTCAAAGAGGAAGTAAACGGAGAGATACGAACGTTACATGAAAAACAAAGCAGTTCACGGGTTCAAACTGAATGAAATAAAGAATTAGAGCAAATTAATATAAGTTTTGAAAGCAATTAAAAATATAAAAACTTTATGACTCAGTCATTAATCTATTAATAAAGGGTATTTGACAAATAATCAGTTGAAAGCAATGTACAATACGTGCATTGCATATCAGGCAGCTTTTTGACAGCCAAGACACAGAATAATTGCAACAATATCGATAAATTGAAAGAACCAGTATTTAGTATTGCCGCGCAATTTAAAATGAAATAGTCACTTGCACAGTAGCTTATTCTACTTTAGCTCTTTTGCAGGGTATCGTGCAGTCGTGTGTTTGTGCTTTTAGAGCGAGTCGTTAATTGAAATACTTTCGTATATTGGCCGTGCAAATGGAGGCGGTACCCGTCGGTACCGTTCGGTATTTTGACACCGCCTGACAAATATGAATTTATTTGACGCTGCGCGCGCGCTTAGTTCGGTTCGTTTTGTTTTCTATTATAATTGATTCGAGATTGCAAAATCAGGATACTCATGCCAAATCGCCGCCATCGCCTTGCCTTGAAAGGGTGGACGAGTGGGCGTGGCCACCAATAAATATCGACTTGAAATGATTAATGCGAATAAGTTTTTGCTTTCGCTTTCGCTTTTGTTTTAAGTACTTGCACTGTTATTCGCAATGATTCGTTGACATTCAGTTACACACACTCTCACAGGTATTCGAAGCGAGATGTGTATATATATTCTGGTTACATCACACTTTCATACATATGTATGTATATGCATATATGTGCTATACACGTGTGTGAGTGACCCTGAAATCGGCTTGATTTGGTTCTTGATGCCATTTGCTTTTCTTACTCGTATTGTTTTTGTATACCCTGTAAGCAAGGTAAATGAAGTAGGGAGGGCAGTTCTTTGTTTATGTGGAAACAGTTCATTTCCTACCTCTGTATTCTATTGTAACTGAATAAATTGAAAATGATTTTTAGTTTATTAAAATTTTAGTGATAGATACTAAAAATTAACGCCTTGTATTTTGTTCATCTTTACCTCTAGCTGAGCACGACAGAGGGTATAATAGAGTCGCATGTTGTTAATACTTTACTGCTTTGTTTACCGTTTGTTCCTATTCCTTTTTTTTGTTTGCTGTTTCATTTTCGGGCTCCTTTCGGGCAGGTTATGTTCGTTCGTTCGTTACTTTTTGATTGCCGACGCGCACGGAAACTTTTATACAACTTTGCATGTCTTTGATGAATTTGAAATTGTCACAAATGCGAAAGTTTTTCACTTGCCAGCAGATACCACCAGCTACCTTCCTCCCTCCCCCCCTGCCATCAGTAACCTCTTCAAGGCAAATTTGCATCTAACATTTTCGCTGACATTGAGCGACTTGTGACTTGTACGCGACTTCACGCATTCGCCTCAGTTTTGCTCAGCTTAGCGCAGGCCAGGCTGGCCATTCATTCATTCATTAATTGTCTTTTTCGCCATTTGCTCGGCGATTTGCATAAGGATATCTGCCCACACCCACGCCCCTTCCCTCTTCATAGGGGCATTCGATTACATTTGAAGTGGGCGTGTGTGCTGTGGGACGAGGCGTTGCAAATGAAAACAAAAGTTCGTGCGAGTTCATTCAGTTGGCAAAACTTGCCAGTCAGTCAGCCAGGGCAGCGCAGCGAGGGCAACTCAGTGAGTTATAGTTCTTCTCTTCACAGCAAATCTAATTTATCTCAAATCTCTTTATTTGTGCCTTGTCGCCTACTTTCGATAATTTCTTATCAACTTACTTAATATCGGCCTCTCGCCACTTTCGATATATTGCAGATCAAGTTAAACATTAAGTGTTGAGTAACAAATATGTATTATAAACAAAGTGAGCAACAAAACAGTTACAAAGTAAATAAATTGCTTACACAATTAAATATTTGCAATATATTATTTGAACTCTACAACTTACTAAGCAAACCTCGGCGTGCGGCCTGCACGTGTGCGCGGGCCGGCGGAAATGGGGCAAACAACTCAACGCCGGAGTCAGGCCGAGCCGACAGCCGAGCGGAGCATAGCAAGTTGCAACGGCGATGGCGCCGCACCAGTCCAGATGGGGGTGTACCTAAGAGACAGGCAAAGGGAGGAGGGAGTAGGGGGTTGGGGCAAGGGGGCGTTGGCAACGGCAAATGGCGTGTTATGTTGAATGTTTGCCCGGTTGTTTGTTTGGCAACATAACGAACGAATCGCGCGCGCGCTCCTCGTCTCGCCGTCTTTCGCTTCATTCACAAAACGCAGTTAGCGCGCGGCAGGCAGACAAAGTGGACGACGACGACGACGACGAAGTGGAGGTTGCAGCCACCCGCAGGAGTTGCCACCTCAGGCATTATAAACAGTTGCAAATTAGCCGCGAGTGAAAGTTCCGTTCAGGATTGAAGTGGCGGCTGCTCTGCGGCAGTTCGTGACTTCAGCCGGTTTCAGTTTCCATTTCTATTTTCATTTCGATTCTGGGATTGCACTTGCTTCGTTCTCGGTTCGGGGTTTGGGGTTCGGTGTTCGGGGTTCGGATTGGGGGAGGATTCGGTTCGACTCGTGGCTGGCGTTTGTTGACAAAGTTATTGCCTTGGCTTAATGACTTCGTAATTGATTTGCATTCGATTGTGACTGTGGATGAGTCGATTGATTGAATCAGTTGCAAATCGAACGGCAGGCGAAGCGATACAGAGCAAAGCAGCAAAGCCAAACTCAACCAAATCCCGTCCAAATCTTCGCGCCGGCCATGTCGCTGTCTTTGTCCAGCCGCCGTCGCTATCAGACGCCGGCAACGTCTGCGTCGACTGTGACTGCCACGCCGTCGTCGTTGCATCCCGTCTTGCCTTTGCGCAAGCAGCATTCCCTCATCGAGCCATCAACGAGACACGCTCCTAGCTCCAGGTACACGGCACAACAGCGCGGCTACTTGTCGCGCGGTCTCTCTGTTGGACGCTCCATTGAGAGCATACGTCAGAAACTGTATCCGCCGCCGCCGTCGTCACAGTCGCTTGCCCGGCAAGCCACACTGGCCACGGAGGAGCTGCCGGCAGCTGCTGCGGCACGCCTTGCTGGTCAGCTGGCTCCCGAGTTGGGGGTGCGTCTAAGAGAAAAGCCTTTGGTTGCTTGGTCCTCCACCACGTCGCTGCTGAAGGGGCCGCTGCCCGGCGACACTGTGCAGCCGGCTCAACGGTTGCAGGAGGAACAGAAGGAGACGCAAATTAACGTGGACAAGTGAGTGAAGTGAAAATTTGATTTATGTGGTTAGTTTTATTCTCTTGTGTTGAGAAATCCAATCTAGCTTTTCCAAAACTAATAATTTCTAATCGTTGATGTTTTTTTAAATACTTCAAGTGCATGAAAATGACTCGAACGGTCACTAATCACAATTTGGGCCACAAATGTTGGCTTTGTCTTTAATTATATCGGAGGAAATATAATTTTGACTACTAGCGATAAGTATTGATAAATATGAGTGCATTATTCTCGTCTCTGGCGAAATTTAGTTAAAAAATGGAAGTTGATTGGCGAGAGGGGGATATCCCCCTCAGGATCGCGCATGTGCTATGGGATCGTGTCCTGGCTTAACAGAGCTCTCTTGAAATTTATATTGTACCGAAACTGGGCCTTGTGGTTTTTTATTCTTCTTTTTTTTGTCTATTAACAGTACAATGCTTTCCAAATCCGTAAAAATGTTTTAATCACTTTTTTATAATTTCTCCTTCTTTTGTAAACAAAAACAGTTCTGAAAAAGGTCATTAGTTGGCTTGGGAGAGCGGGGGCTTTCAAAAAAAGGTTTAACATGGCTCAGTTTACTTTAACATTGCACTGTACAAACTCTGTTAACATGCAAAATGGATCGTGTACGTGCCATTTGTGAAATATTTAGCATTACATACTTTTAAGCGCCAGCAGAAAACATTACAAAAGTATGGCATACTTGTTAGCGCAAAAGTTATTGACTTCCTGCTCAGCCTGAACCTAAAACATAGCATGGTTTTCAGCGTAAGGAGCTCAGCAGTTCTGCCAGCTTAGCTTTTTCCCTCAAATCTGGCTTTAATAGGGGGATTAAAACGAAAATATTGTTCTATCTAGCAATTTTTAATACGGTAAATTCTACATTCAGTTAGTTTTTCTAATCTTCTAAAGAGCGAGCATAATTCAATGCATAGCATGCTTTTCAGCGCCAATGTAATTAAAGCACTACAGTAAATTATACTCTGTTTCCGTTTATCTGCCGTCTTCCGTCACGCATGCAACATAAACGGCATCATAAATGAATAAAATAAAATTCAATATTTCGTTTGACCTTGTCGGGTTGTCGACTCCTGTCCCGAGTTATAGTTGGCTATATGTACATATATGCTCGCTTGCCAAGTTTGTTTCGTATGCAAATGATATGTGCGCCCCTCCCTCCCTCTCCTACTGCCTGCGGCTCCATTAAATATGCCCGAAATGACACTTTCGATACTCGTAGCAATTGGCATGCTTGACACCGCGCAGCAGTGCATACGATTTGGTGGGCAAACACCCGTTTAACATGCTCCGTACTCGGATCCGGGCGCCAGCGGCAGACGAAACCGAATCGCCTAACGGTAGTTCGAGTCGGCACTCGAGTCGACACACTTAAGTCGCTCATAATGCGGGCAGATGGAAGTTACTTCTAGCTACTTTTAGCTTGCGATAGTAATTGCGATAGTTGCGGAACTAGTTCAATGAACTGTGTGTGCGGCTCAAAGTTGCCGAAGATTTGCAACAGCGACGACGACGACGTTGTTGCAACTCATTTTCGGGCGCCAATTTACAAATGTAATTGACATGGTTTCATTTGCAACCAGTCAAACAGACAGAGACAGACTGAGAGAGAGACTGAGAGAGCGAGAGAGAGCGAGACAGACAAAGTGAGTGAGTGAAGTTTGCGCTGCTGCTGCACGATTTAATTTCTATTTCGGGCATCGCGTGGGCACAGCATAAAATCGCGCAACTAATGTCGAATAATTTGATTTAAATTTAGACAGCTGGAGTAGGTTACTCGGTCAGACAATCAATCAGTCAGGCCATCAATCAGTCAATCACTTGCATTCGCCTTCGTCTCGTTTTCCACTGCAGCGCAAAGTCAGACAAGAACCGCATCAATCTAAATATTGTGCTCGCCCAGACAATACGCGCCACCAACGAACAGGAGACGTTGCCCAGCGATAACGAGTGCAGCGAGTTGTCCAAGGAGTCAGTCACAGTAGGAGCAGCAGAAGGAACAGCAGGAAAAGCAGAAGGTTCAACTGACGTGCCTGTAGCCGACGCCGTCGCTTGCGCTTTGACCGTGCAACGTCGTCCGCCCCTGGTGCGTGCCATGTCCGCTCCGGTCCGTCTGGATGAGAGCAGCAAGCAGAATTGCGGAGGCGGCATCTTGGGTGCCGCACAGAGGCGCAGCCAGCAGAAGCTACGTCGTCGCAAGATCTTCACGCGTGCCGCCTCCTCCTCGGTGGCCGCTGTGCCGCCGACATCTGCTGCAGGCTGCAATCCTCTGCTGGGAACGGATGCAGATGGGGCCAAGAAGTCACTGAGTCGTGCACGCAGCGTCATTGCGCCAGATGTGATCACTTTGGTCTCGCTGCTTAGCTCCGAGGGCAGCGATTCGGAGCGTGAGGACAATTCGGGAGCATCTACGACGCCAACTGGGGACAAGCAGACGCAGTCGGGGCAGGGACGCAGTCCACAGCGCAGGCGCCGCTGCTGCGCAAGACGGGCAAATCGGGTAAGTCGAGGGTAAGGGGGAGGGAGGGAGAAGTCAACTGGGACTAACTGTGTTTGCAGTCTCGTTTCAAGACAGCTACCCGCCCACCTTCCAACTAGCCTCCAAGGAGTATTCGCACATGATACGACGAGGCTCCATTGCGCCTCTCGCTGCACGCATTCGCGCCAATCGACCCCCCACGGCGCCGCCTGTTTCCATATTCCTCAGCGAAGGGAAGGACGATGCACCGGGCACGATCAATCTGCCGACGGTGGCGGCGGAGGAGGCCAAGAAGGAGAACAATGCGGCCAATTGCAATGTGCAGACAGCGTCTGTGACGCCTCTGCCTGCTCCAGCAGCACAGCAGGAATACAATTTCCCTCTGTACGTGTGCAGCATCAAGGAGCGCGAGTGCTGGAAGCTGCATCAGAAGATGTGCGCCAAGGGAGTCAGTGTCAGCTACGAGACAGTGCTGCGTGGCATGTTGACTCCCACGGAGTTCCGTCACTTCCAGAAGCAACGCGAGCTGGAGGAGACCAAGGTGCAGGAGGCCGCTGAGGCAGAGGCCGAGGCTGCTGCAGCTGCCGAAAAGGAGAGCACAAAGAAGACCACGCCCCCGTCGACGGGCATTGAACGCCTCTCCGAGTCGCTGTTGCAGGGCAAGTGAGAGCAGGACAAGGTGGCAACATGATGATGCATTTGCTCCACTTGGAGCTCCCCCCACTCGGCCCTCTTCTCATCTGTGTAGCCCGCGCACTCGTTAAGCCGCCACTCGCACCCGAGCCGAGGCATCCCTCCTGTAGTTGTAGTTGTAGTCTTAGGCTACGCAGCCACGCCCCCCCAGCTCTGCTAGAGGCAAAGCCTGAAAGCTTCTTGAAGTAGACCCCAATAAACATTAGACAAACACATACACACACACATTACACACGATTTCATTACACGATTTAAGCAAAGTTTCTTTTTATTTTGGGAATAAGGAAAATGGGAAAACAGAGAATGAGTAAGTAAAGTAAAGTACGCTTAGAGCTGGCTGGAAAAAGATTGGTAGTTTGATTATGTTAAAGAAACACGTAGAATTGTTGCGTTTTTTAGTGCGAGGGTTGCTCATAAGTGAAGGGAAATAGAAGGTAAACGAACATAAAATAATGATAAAAGAGTTTAATAGTTAAAGATTACGCTATGTAGATGATTTCCTTATAAATAGAGTAGGCAAATGAAGGTAGTTTAAATAGTTATTATAATTCATTTAAAAGTGCGGAAAAGTAGGCTATAGATTTTGAAAACATTCACAAATTAGCAAGATGAACTCAGAATGCACTCAAAAGGGGCTTAAATAGTTGAAATCACACTGAATATAACAATGTACAATCAATAGTTGGGGGAACTCAGTGAGCAACCCTCTCGTCGATCTCAATGAGCAGGTGTGTGTTCATCTAATGATTGATTAAGGATTAGATTAAGTTTGTTCTTCAGTTTGCCTGTCGCCTTATGGCGCTGGCCAGGTAACAGGCTAAGACTATGCCCAGTATCTGAATGAATGCGATGCCAATGCCGACGCCAATTAGAATGACAGCATTCTTGTCGATGCGCTCCTTCAGTTTGCCCACACAGCCCTCCTGGTAGTACTTATCCTTGCCCAGGGCAGGCGAATCGCGGCAATGTCCCACGGCGGTGTCGATAAACTGCGGCTGGCAGCAGCTCGCCGGCAACGTCTTGTTCAAGCTGAGAGCACGCCAATCAGCGGGGGGTATCGACGCCACAGCACATCAGCTTGCGCTGCACATTGTCCCAGGCCATGGTGTCCTCGTTGTTGGAGCGCTTTATCGACTCCTGCAGTGAGTTCTTCAGCATGCCCTCCAGATCCTTCTTGAACACACTCGCCGCAATGCCCACGGCCAGCTCCACAATGAAGATGATGGCCAGCAGAACCGCATACTAAGGGAGTAGGAATATAAAATGATGGAGGGAGGTAGATTGGAAGATTGGTAGATTGGGAGACCTACATACCGTCAGCAGCAGCGTGGGCGATTCCTTGATGGCGCCAAAGCAGCCCAGCGAGGCAATGAGGAAGATGATCAGCCCCGTCACGATCAACACAATGGGCGGTGCCAGCACGCGTCCCTCAACGAAATGACTGAATTCATTGACATCGGCCAGAACAATTGCGCCAGCAATCAGTATGCCCAGGCCCGAGAGCTGCAAGCACGCACAATCAAAAACCAAGCGCGACAATCGATTGCTGCTCTAAACAGACGTAAATTACCATAGGCCCCCATAGCTAATCCAAGTCGCAATTTGTTTAATGGCCCCACACGCATGAGTATTTCTGTATTTCTGTATTTGTACTGCCAACAACTCTAATTGCCTGATAACGCATCAAGTTGGTCATTGCCGCAACCTTTGCCACGAACCATTGGTCCCAGTTGTTGGCATTTCCCCCGCGAAACCCCCCCCGGGTTTTCCACCTTGTCATTTCTATTGTTGGCATTGAAAAATGCGCTGCCTACTTCTGTGGGCAGCAAGGAAACTCACATTACCCGCCTTTTACTTTCTGTAGTTGTTGCTGCTCCTCAATAATCTCGTCTTTAAACTGCAACTAATCTACCTGTGATTACAGGTAGTTAGCTAAATTGACAACACGAGCGAACGCTGCTTGGCTGCATTTCTTATTCGTCCCTTAGTCAATGTGAAGGGCAACGCGCGTCCTTTGCTTGTGACATTGAAAATGTGTTGCCTACTAAGGCCTGACATCGTAGTATATTTATCATGTCATTTAAATTGTTTAAACTGCAACTAATTGAAAGTAATGAACTATAATGGGAATGTCAGTAATTAATTACATTATTTACCACAATTATTTTAAATTGCGAAGTACCTTTTGTGCGGTAATTCAAATTAACAACAATTTAAAAAGCACAAAGGTGTTGCATGTTATTAAAACACTTTTTCATATAGTTTATTTAGCTGTGAAACACGCAAATCGTTTCAATGCCAGGGAGAATGTAGATTGTTGTGGATATGAACACGAGAGTTAAACAATTTGAATGCATACTTGTATAACTGAGCAACCACAAAGCGATTAGTTATCTGCAGGTTAAATATAGTTGTTTAACTGTGTCATTATTATACTAGATATTTGAAATAAAGATAAAGAATATTCCAGATTAATATGATCCTAATGTTTCTCAAATGCCTTTACAATTTTATTCTTCAATAATTTCAATAAATCTAAGAATCAGATAGCTGAAGAAAATTCTATATTGATTCTACCACAAATTATAACATTACAAGCATAGATTGCATTGCCTTAGCCCCAAGACATCCTTAACTTCCTTAGTTTTAACAGCATTGTTACGAGTATTTTATTCCGATATCACTTTTATGTTATTGCCACATTACTTTTGTAAGAACTGCATTTCCAAATCAATCCCAATACTCACCGCAAAGAGCACATTGAAGGCGAATAAAACATATTTAATTAAACTAGGGCCACACGAGCGCATTTTGATTCTCATTTAGTTGAAGATATGATTAAATCCTAGAGCAGGACGTCGAACGAATCCTAAGTGGAATTTCCAAAAATTGAGCTCCTATATGACGGTTGTATGCTGATAAGTAAGCTCGGTTGATGGTTGGATCGAGAGCGCGCGCGACTTGTCAAAATGACGCTGGAAACGAAACTGACCGTGCTCGGCTCCCGCTGCTGACCAAGATACCATCGTATGGCAACCAAGTCTGGCCAGTGTTGTGGCCATATTGCTGGGGAGGTTGGCAACCACCAAATACGGGAATAACGTCAGGCCTAGGACCGGGCCCAGGCCCAGGCCCAACTTTAGTTGGTCATTACAAAGTAAAAGTGAGTGAAAGTCTTTTCAGAGGAAACCGTTCATAGTTCAGTTTCTATCGAGGCCATGCGATTAGGGGCTGGTCGATGGAATCGTAGGGAATCGGATGAAGGTGGCCCCAGCAATCGCCCCGGGGTTTTTATGCTTTGTAACCCATTTCATAGAAACACTGCGTGTTGGGGTAGCTGCGGGTTGAGTGGGCTCCCTCATTCCCTGCTCGGGCCAACTTTGACCAGCAGCGGAGCAAAGTTCCCAGACATTAGCCGAGGCCTTTTTTGGGTCGTCTGGGGCTTCCGTTGGGCGTTGCTGTAAGTGGGCAAAAAGTCATTGCACTCATTAAGAGGGAGCACTACCATGGGGTAGTACAACACTAAGCCAAGTGTTTACCTAAAGGTTCAATACTTGAGGCACAGCATGAGTTGAGAGCATAGACGACCTATGGATTGACTTTGTGGTATAAGCATTGTGAACAAATTGATAGTATGGTAGCGAAAAATGCCAATATATACTATGCACTGCATTAAAGAATAGGTTTGTCCTCAAACATATGAACACCTACATGTTCTATTATTTTAATAATATATTTACTATATAATTAAATATGTATTATATAAAGGATAACCTATTTGCCCGCTTTCCAGCTAATTTCACTTAATCCCACTCAAGATCTAAACTATATATTTATTATGCTTATATAGAATTGCCTTCTCAAGAATCTAGACTAATAAGCAGCTATGTGCGTTGCTTATAATAAATGGGGTT
Organism: Zaprionus nigranus; assembly: GCA_018903425.1. Lineage (NCBI taxonomy): Eukaryota > Metazoa > Arthropoda > Insecta > Diptera > Drosophilidae > Zaprionus > Zaprionus nigranus. Next base: position 2,332,694 of record JAEIGD010000014.1, on the reverse strand, counting down.
TATTGAGAAATGATCGACCCGTCCCGTACTCCCATTACGATGTCATAATACCAAATAAATTGGGTGCTTTCAGGTAAATAACGGTGAAAGTTATAAATGCTATTCATGAAATAAATGCCAGACTGTGCGAATAATTAAAGAACTTGCTAAATGTGCGCTTGAAATTAAAGTTGCCACCTGAGAAAGCATGCCAAAGTTGCCACCCCGCAGCACCCCAGAGAGAGAGGGGCCTCTCAAGGCATTTCCTAGGGGCTTCGACTTTGAGTTTGAGTTGATTTTAATGTTGCGTGTCGCGGGATTTGTTTGCATTCTTCTTCAAGACACACAAACACTTCTCGGGTCACTCGGGGGCGTTGCGATTCGCGTAAGATTCCTAACTCGGCGATGACGTTTGTGTGCGAGTGTACCCAAAATTTATGATGATATACCTTATATAGTAGTATTATAGTATATATAATGTATAACAATTGCGATTTTATTATTGATGCAGTGTTTTCAGGCAAATTTACAAGCAGTTTTAGTAGTAGAATGGGGAAAAGTATTTGCAAATTAGATTTAGGTATGGAATACGATATGATATGGCATACATATGCATGGTAACGAGTAGTTATAGTAATACTTGAATCCCTCACATGGCGCGCGACAGTAGCAGCGCCACTACGAACGACAGAATGGACATGGAGTAACGTAGTGCTCCGGCACCACCGTCCCGGCACGGCCATTCATCCAATTCCGAGCTGCAAGTAGAGTTACGTGGGACAGTTTAGCATTAGCGAGGGCATTCCGCGACAGAGACAGCGACAGAGGCACATAGTTGCAATGAAAGACAGAGAGAGAGAGAGACACTCAACACTTAAAGATAGTACGGATATGCGTATGGATAGGGATGGCGCAGGAGAGGATATATAACATGATCGTGAGGCTGATCGTGGGGCACGTAAAATGTGGGCTGACGATGGCGATGGCGATTGTGCAATGTTGTTGTTGTTGCCGCTTGCTGATCGAATTGTTGTTGTTGTAGTTGTTGTTGTTCGAGTAGTTGTTCTTGTTGTTGTTGTTGTTGTGGAGGTGTTGTTGTTGTGGGCAGTTCGTATGATTCAAGCGTGCTGCAAAAACAGAATCCAGTGGCGGCGCAGAAAGTGAGTGAGTGAATCGAGAGTGGAAGTTGTTTGACTTGTGGATGCTGTTTGAGATGTGAGTGTATTGCATGCGGAGTGGATTATATTGGCTGTGGCTGATATTGATGAGTTAAATTCCAAGTAAAGTTCTCTTGCTTGTGATGCTTTTTGTGAGTTGAGTGGATTATAAGTGAATTGGTATAGCATGCTAGGTGCCCTGTGGATGCTATTTATTAGTTTGATGAATTTAAAGTCAAGATATCTTGCTTGTGGATGCTGTTTGATGAGGGGAGTGAATGAGAAGTCGGTGTTACATGCTATGTGGACACTATTTCATGTGGATTGTGTTAATGCTTTGGATCAACGCCAAGTTCTCATGCTCTGCGGATGCTATGTATGACTTCTCTATACACAAAATAAGGTCCACTTGCCGGTTATGCATGAGTAAGAGAGTTTACACTGTTTGTGGATTGTATGTGGTGAGTAAGGTAAACGGACAACAGGTTAAACAAACACAATTAATCGAATTAGAATTACTTTTCATTAGCCCGTCTCAACGTCGAACTGCTGCTAATGACGTTAGTACAAATACAAACCCTTAGACTGTCATACCTACCCCATTGGGCAAGAACTTATCAATAGAGGTTTATTTAGGCCTACAATAACATTAATGACGGGCTACAAAAGTTACTTCACACACACAGAAACCGAAAATATACACTGATGTATTAATGAAACAGACGCTCACAAAAAATAACTGGTGAGAGATTGTCTACAGTGGTGGCTCGAATAATTGGCAGGGTTACAGTTGAAATTCTTAAAATGTATCATATTAAAACATCAATAAACTTGAATAACCCAAGTTGAATTCATTTGACATTAATGTAGCATTAATATACGAGCCACCAGTGTTGAACAGAGTGTGTGTGAGAGAGAGAAAGATTTTGATGCGTGCGTTGAACGGTTACAGTGGCGGCCAGACTAGCGTTTACAGTTAGCAGTTACAGAGAGGAGTACAGAACAGTTATTTATTAGCTGACACAAATGAGACAGAGACGCTCGCTCGAAACTAAGCGAGAGAGCGACAACAGAACTGATTTCATTTATTATCGATATTTACTTAATTCCAATAACGCCGCATGCTGCAAATAGAAGAGAGAGAGAGAGACACAATAAGCATTTTGAATCGGAACCAAGTGCAGTCTTCCTTCCACTTACCAATACGACCGCCTGCATTACCAGTCTTCTTGGAGTCCGTGTGGTTGCCCAGTCCCAAATCATCCTCTCCCTCGTGCACCACAACACCGCGTCCGATAATCGAGAATTTGCCACTCAGTGTGATGATGGCATCGGTGAATGTGATATCGACAATTCCTGTGGAGTTTACCTCAACGTTGCCCAAGTCACCAATGTGACGCACCTCGTGATGCGGTGCACCATGGTCGACCTTCTCGGGATTGTAGTGGGCACCCATGCTGGCGCAACCGTTGGTCAGGTCTCCCTTCTCGTGAATGTGGAATCCATGCTTGCCCTCCTTGACGCCCGTCAACTGGACACGCACGTGCACGCTCTGCCCGCAGTCGTTCTGTATGAAGGTAACGTTGCCCTTCACTTGGCTATTGTCCAACTGCACCGGTCCGACCAAGTACGCAATGGCCTCCATGGGGGTATTGCGCTAAGAAGAAGAAAAGAAGGAAGTATTTATCAACTATATCCAGATATGGTCAACTGATTTCTGTTCAACTTACCGTCTGAGCGGCCGCACAGAGCGTGCCACAGAGTGCTAGACTGATGATTAGAAGACGCAACATGTCGACACAGCTGGAAGGCAAATAAAGCAAGTGAGATAAATTTAGCAAACATGCGACAGTCCTAGCAGCATGTGACCTGTCAGAGAGACTCAGAGTACTCATTCAATTCAGCACGCAGCGCGTTGCTTGATTCAATGTGAGCCAGTTGCGTCAGAGGTTGCGCCCGACACACCTGCAACACCCTCTGTGGTTCCCAAGTACCTCCAACACCTCCATCGCTACCTCGCCAGCCTACATCCCCTAACCCCATTGGCCTGCCTGTGGCTATCCCTCTACCCTTCTTCCCTCTCCCCACTACCCACTCGAGATCGAGACCTTTTATCCAATTAAGAGACGAGCGCACTTTCATTTGTCGCACTCACACGAGCTCAGATCAGAGATGATATACAGCTCACATGCCAGAATTAGCTATATAGTATATCAGGTATATAGAATACCAGAAAACTGTTCAAAGTTCAAGTATTGCCGTGTGATATACTGTATATATTACAGATAACTATTATATCTATGCCAAATTATAACCTGCAGCGAATTGTGACATCACTGAGCTCTATCTTCCCCTATCGCTATCTCTGTCTCTCTTTCCCAGCAGCTGTTTATTCACTTACTAGTTGTCGAGTGTGCGGAATTGGAAGCGGCTAACCTCAATTTATCACACGAATTGTGGCTCATATACGAGTACATTGCCCATACCTATATACTCGTTATATACATATATTTATGTATATGTAAAGAGCATTCTGTGCATAGCCAAATTGAAACAGCCTTTTACCCACAGGGTTAAGTGCGATGATGGCCTACAAGTCGTCGGGTTTGCCGGCTTTGAGGAAGGCCAATCAACAATCTCTTTTTTACGCACTTTTCAATGAATTTATGAGCGAACACTAAAATTTTGATATGCGAGTAGCTTTACGGCAGTTTCATTAATTTTTGATACCCTGCAACGCGCAAGTTGTAAAACAAATGTGGGAAAACTCCAAGATCTAATGAGAAACTTGGTGAAGAACCCGTCTTGGTATGTGCAAACTCTTGAAGTAATAAGTTCTCGGCTCAACTACTCATTCAGATTTTACATTATCATTATGGGCTCGTGGCAACTACTGGGTATATTCCAGTGGAGCGTGCCTACGCCTTATCGTACACTCCACCGGAATAAGCAGACATCGTAAATTAGAGGAAATTCACGGATGAAGGCAATGCTGCCTGGACAGAATTCTCGACATGGTATCTGCATCTGAAAATGCGAATGCGATATGTTTTTGTGCCCGAAACGATAACTGGTTGTCGGCACGCAAATCGAAGCTCACACGGATAAGATAAGTGTTAGTTAGTCGTGCCCCTTGTTGAGTATTAGTCAAGGCAGTCAGGTACTTGCACTCGAGAGTACATACATGTAAACCCTCCCTATATAAAACATACTGTGCTTAGGCGAGCCTTACTTACTCACAACTCGTCAACCCCTCATTAAATACATATTACGAAGCGTGCAATGTTTCATTTGTTAAGTATGACAATGTTGATTGATTGTTGGACAATCAACCCCAAATGGCTTGGAGTGCCCTACCTAGCGGGTTAGCACTGTAGCTTTAGTCTACTAAATATTCTGATGATGATTTGCTGAAGCAACTAATCAGAGAAACAAGAACGTTCTACGTCTTCAGGGTACTGCGTACCAAAATTTTTATAAGTCAGTGTTAGTTATTTTTGGAGCTTAACTCAAAAATACCCTATAGGCTAAGGTTTGTTAAGGCTTTAGAGATCATCATGAATATTGAATATATTCGGAAGTATAAAAGGTTTAAGCATATTACTGGATAAGTTATACTTAATAAAAATCCGTAACTTCCTTGATTATAATTAAAGATCACCTCTTAAATCATTTTGCAGTTAAGTTGAACGTCAAGTTAGTACAACAAGTAAGTATTTAATTAACCTTGAGAAATATACGCTAATTGGGAGATAGAGAGAATCGCGTCTCATTCATAAAATTATCTGTAGATAATACAATAGATATGACTTATGGTGAAGTTCTCAAATTAGCAAACAATTGAAGTTATGATAATTGGGAATGCAGTTGCCAATTGGCAGATGGGTCAGATAAGAGTGGAATATAGTATCAATAGCACGTTGGAAGCGATCGCAGTGTAAACAATTTAACAACAATTTTTACATTCCGTTAGAAGGAACACGTTGGTCAAGGCAACTGTAGTTTGCACTTCTGCTTTGCACTCGTGTTTCGTTTATGATTTATTTTGGAAGACAGACAGAGAGAGAGAGAGAGTGAGAGAGAGAACTGGTTAAAGAGACAAGGACAGGCCGATGTACGCGAATACAAAAGGAAGGTTTGTAGAACACAAAACTGGTTTATAAGGTTTGATTCAAGAACAATTAAAAGACAATTGTTAACCAGTTCAACCGAAATTGCTGTTGCGCATTATATAGCATAAGTACGCTCAAATTATATTGGCGACAAATGACTATATAATTGAGCCCTATATCGTATTTATTCGCAGCTGTTTCTTGACACTCGACGATTGTTTTCGTGCATTTACCTAGTTAGCAACTGTTTGAATTGTTTCTGTTATTGTTGTTGTTGTTGTTTCTTTTCTCTGCTTCTTAATTGCACACGAAAATTGCTTCGATTGTTTCGATTGGGTGAGTGCAGCGTGTAGCGTTTGCTTGGAGAACTGCGACGCAACTGCTTTTGGCTCTCGCATCGACAGCGCAAGTTGACTGCCGCACCTGAGCAACGACGCAGCTGAGATTGCGATGTCGGCGTCGGCAGCGACTGAGGCGTTGACGTCGCGGATGGCAGGCACGAACGACGATCGTGCGCCTGCTGTTGTTGTTGTTCTAGTTATCGCTTGCTCATGCTCAGCGTCGCGCTCTCTGCTGTTTCTCGCTCTCGCTCTCGCGTAACTCCAGCATTCTTGCGCTCACTCACACAATCGCAGCTTTAAGCGATGCCAAGTGCTCTCGAGCACCCTGTTATTGAAGTGATGCAGTGGGGTATATTGTGGTTTTGGTTTTTAAAGATCACTTGATCCGAGAGAATATGATCTGAAGTTTGCAGAGTATTTCTTTTGATAAGTTAGTCAGTATTTAAAAGGAACTAATTGATCATTATTCAATTCGTACATAATTAATGTCAAACACTACAACGTGAGTTTAATATGAAAGCTTATCGAACACACGCTCAAACAGGCCAAACGATCGTGCCTGCTTGACGAAAGCTATGAAATTACTGAACTTACTTGTTGTTTTTTAAATTAAATGACAATAGACCATGTATAGTTGGACTTCCAGTTCAAATAAATTACAAACAATCATTGAATATATTAATCATCTAAAACAAATAGTCGTGTAAACAATTGATATTTATTCAATTTGATCAGCTAAGGACCTGAGTTGGTGGCTACTTTAAAGGCAATCCAGCGAATATACTTTCCCACATTTGTGTACACAATGGGCCCGTAGCTATTACTAAAGGCTAGATAGCTACAAGGACACACCAAATCCCTAGAAGATCTACAGCTGGTCAAAGTGAAGATGATGAGCTAATCGAATCGAAATACCTTCTATTTATATAATAGTACAACGTTCAGTGTGTGTGCTTATCTTATACGAGATAAGGTGCTGCATATTATGAAACAGATTGTTTAAAGGTCGTAAAGAATATTAAAAAGGACGTATAATTGTATTTATTCCGAACCATATAGATGCGGATTAAGTATGTGAAACATGTATATTATTTTCTTAAATTTTAAATCGGGGTTTTTTTTTTATGTAATGTGTAATCATCGAAAGCAACTTTTTGTTTTGATATCATCTGCGAATTGAGGTTGTTTTTTCACAAATACAAATGAGAAAATCCATTAATATTTATTCGATTTGATGGGATATTACACTACGTATACATTGTTATCCTGCATGAGTTCCCACTTTAAGGGCAATCCAGGGAATGAAACTGCTAACTTCTGTGTAAACACCATCTTCGCAGCTCCTTTTTCCATAACTTACAATTCCAAACTGAACCCAGCGTAGATAATCGTTAACCAAATTTATATTGGAAAGTGGACTTCCAGCAGTTCCATGGCACAAGTCATTTGGTGAACTGGTGCACATTTGATGTGATGGCAGTCCTGGGTAGGACTTTGCACATTCCGTATTATTAATATAGGAAACAATTGCTTCCGTTACAACTGGATTAGTACCCCAACCAACAAGGGCGTATTCATCCATATTTTCATTTTGAAGCTCTTCAGTCAGTGGCAAACATATGGGTGAAATGCTTTCTGTGGATACAAATGTTGTTAAAATGAGTTCTAGGAGCACAGAGAGATTTAATTAACCAGAGAATTCCACGTCTCTTGCTAGCTTGATAAGTGCGATATCGAATGAAAAGGACGTGGGTGAGAAACTTTCATGCACAAAAACTTGCTCGGGAGCAACATCTAAAACGGATGCACAAGTTAAACTCCCTCTTACATTACGGCAGTCAGGGTCTGTGTTTTCATCAAATTCGCCCAACCGGACGGATAAACTGCAATATTTAAATGATATGTACATAGAAAACTCTGCGAAGGTATGACATCTGAAACTTACAGTTCTCTGTTATATAAACAGGCAGCGCTGGTAAGTACAAAGCCTATGTGGAGTATAATGTAGAAGGAATCTGTTATATTGCCACAATGATGTATATAATTAACATCAACTCACGTTTGTGTATCAGAGTACCAGTACAATGCGGTTGTGAGGACGTAACTTGATCTTGAGGTGAATCCTTTGGTGTGTAGTAGAGACGAGCCATCGATGGTCGTGACATTAAGGGTAACTCAGTTGGCTTCACGAGAGTTAATCTTAAACGCCCACAGTTTTGATTTGTCAATTTCTGTACTCCTCTTGCTATATTACTTTCATCCTCGGAACACACTGTTTGTGGCTACTGCCAGGCACACAGCAATTCGCAAGAAGATCTTCAGCTTGACCATTGTAAAGATTTAATGCGAATCGGACTAAACAAAAATTGAAATACTCCCCGACTTTTATAGCAGAATCAAACACTGCGCTGATGCTGATCGAACAGTGTGTGCGCCTATTATATGAGATAAGGCTAATGTATTCGTAGAAGAGGATTCATTGAAACTGTGCATTGAGATAAGGCAATTAATTATTCGTAGAAGAAGATTCATTAAAACTGTGAATATGTATTGGACGAACCTTTGTTATCGGTTCAAACGGACAACAAGTTTGTTCACCCTGGAAAATTACCATAGGCTTTGACAAGTACTTCAGTTTATATGTAAAATTTTAGTTCCATAGAAAGAAAGTTATTAAACCAATATTGATTGTAAAATTCGTGTATTTACATAATGAATTGTGCTAATGAAGTTGACAAACGAGCAGAATCTGTCGATATAGCCGAACCCTACTTAAGTCTGGTGAGTACGAGACGATAATTAAATTAGACCAGTAACACATATGAGAAAGTACACAGAGAGTCTTAGGTTATAAATATGATGATCTTATGTTTAGGGTTTAATTTTGCACATGTCCGCCTGTTGGAAGAGTTCGCTGCGTTGCAGTTGCTTCTCCAGATTGTAAACTTATTCCAGATGCGATTCTAACTAGGTTGAGGGGGAGGGAGAACTATGAGATATTCCCTGCCTACGCCTCAGATGAGCTTGTGCCTTCCCAGGGATGCTGTGTGCATTGGACTGCAGTTCTCGATGAGCATCCCGCCACCAGCTTTACCTGCTCCAGCCACATGACTCTGCCCTCCCTCTTCTGTGGGCGAGGAGCCGCCGCTGTTGCTGTTGCTGTTGTGATGCACCCGCTTCATGGGTCGCTTGCGATCCTGATCGGAGCACGGATTCAGTTCCACCGTCTGCAGACTCTGCGCACGTTGCAGCGAGAGACGCAGCGGTTTCTTTGGCGGCGTTGGACGTACAGTGCGTGATTCCGTAGTGGGCTTCGATTCTGTTTCGCTGTCAAAGTCCAGGGACTTCACGCTACGCATATCGCTGGGCAGGCGGGCGCGCAGAGTCTGCGCCTCGCTCTGGCGCGGCGTATCGCGACGTCGTTCGAGGCTGAGATTAGGGGAGAGGGAGAGAGATATATGAGTATATATTGGATATATCTTAATCTATCTTCACTTACCCGTTGTAGTGGTTGAGATGCTCCACGCTGCGTGCATGCGAGCTCATCTGATGCTCACGGTGCAGCTGCTGTTGCTGCTGCAGTGCATCACGTGGGCGATCACGATCGCGATCACGCTCACGCTGACGCTCGTAACGCTCTCGTTGACGTTCCTTCTCCCGCTTCTGTTGCTGCATATAAGCGGAGTCGCTATTGATGGATATCTTGGAGGCGGAGAGTGACTTGGAGGGCATGGAATAGAGATGCGAGTGACGCTCGCGCAGATCGATGTGAGTGTTCTCCTTGATCAGTGTCTTGGTGACATGCGCCGCAGGTAACTCATCCCCGACCAGTTCGATGGGTTTTCCACCCACCAAGGTGGTGATGTAGTTGCCACGCTGGAAGATCAGTGGCTTGTCTGGCGGTGTTGACGGTGAAGGGGGCGAGGAGATGCTGATGCTGGTCACATGCGCGTTGTTGGAGTGTTGCTGCTTCAGATGTTGTTGTTGCTGTGACTGCTGAGGCTGCTGTTGCAACAGCTTCTGTTGCTCCTTGACCGTCTGTAGCTCTCGTACCTGCTCCTCCAGATAAGAGATGCGATGCTGGAGACGCATATTGTTCTCCTTCTCTTGATCCAGTTGCTTCTGTGGAATGGGCACAGACTTCTTGCGCAGCACAACCATTTGACATTTGCCCGAATTGCCCACATGCTTCTGCAGTTCCTCCTTCGTCTTGCTGGTCACCAATCGCCCATTGATCTCCAGTATGCGATCACCCTTGTAGAGTCCATCGCCCTCCAGTGCCCACTCGACATAGAAGCCAGGCTGATCGGCCCTTTGCTGTGCAGCCCAGCGACCCGTGGTGGCGTGCACTGCATGGAGACTCAGCGAGACACCCGAGCTGATGATGTTGTAGAGAGTCTGCGCCTCTGGCTTGGACTTCTCCAGACGTGCCTGCAGTGCACGAGCCTCCTCCACAATCGACAGCATCTGCAGCTCCTCGCGGCCCAGCGCATACTCCAGTTCCGCCTGCCGAATGCGTATGTCAATGTTGCTAAGAGAGATGGAGGAAGAGGGAGAATGGGAGATTAGTTGGCTGCAACTAAAAGTGAATCTTCTTACTTACTCTGTAATATCAAGTTTCTCCAGCGCACTCTTCAGATTCTTGATCTTTATGCGCTTGTTCTCCGCCTCCGCCTTGAGACGATTCAGTTTTTGCTCCGCTGCCGGCTTCTCAGAGTCATCCAGCGGGGGACCACTGGGGCGTGGGAGCTTGCCCAGACACAGTTGGATGCGCAGATTCTGTATGACAGCCTCCCGATCCTGCAGAGCGGAGCGCAACTCCTTCGATTCGCTGCGTGTAGAGCGCGAAGAGAGCGTGCCGCCTAGAGATCCGCCCTTGCGCCGCCGTCCCGTTGTCGATGTGCAATGCGAGGCGGCGCTGCTCAGCTGCAGCTGCGTCTCGTGCGGATTCTCCGACCCCGAGTGCAGACTGTACTTGGCCGCATTGGCGCAGCTCTTCGGATTTAGTATGGTCTAAGGAGGGGAGAAAGAGACAGAGAGATAATGGTTATTTACTGTGTGATATATATAGAAGATATAATATGATATATTGAAGATATATATATATATATTTCCAGCAAGGTTTCATTGATATTTTTACGACTTTTATTCATAACTTTGTTCGATTTATAAAGGTTTTATAAAAATATAGTTTACATATATGATTTTATTGTCCTCTATATAGTAATTTATGATAATTGAGTTAATACAATATTGCATTAGTGCTGGATAAACTTTAAGCCAAGTCAGTGATGTGCAGATAGTCTTGTAGAGCAGAAAACCTTTTCAGTCAAGCTTTCCTTCTCAGTCTATTCCTTGGGTATATCATATACACCACACTCACGATTTGCCGGCACCGAAACGTCTAGAATATAAGTTTACCGTTAGTTCAAACTTATAGCCTGCATATCTACGGAGAGCTTACCGATCTTCTTGGGATAGGGCAAGTTCAAGTTATTCATGATCTTGACAAACTCCTCAAGACTCTTGGTCAGCCTAGGATTGTAACGTTTCTCCTCCCACACGCTGCTCTCCAGTTGACCTCTGCAGGTAGAATTAGAAAACTGTTATACAACAGCTATACAATCATATATAACAGTCGCCTTCTCACTTATAATCGTGCGCCGGATAAATGCGATAGTTCTCGGGTAGACTAAAGAGCTTGGAGTGCACATTCTCATAGAGACTCTTGGGGCTACCCTCCTGGAAGTCCGTGCGTCCACAGCCGCGTATCAGCACCGTGTCCCCAGTGAAGATGCAACCCTGCTCATTGATCACGTAACTCATGCATCCATTGGTGTGTCCAGGTGTGGCCAGTGCATCGATTGCATGGCGCCCAAACTCGATACGGTCGCCTTCCTTGATGTGACGATCTGCCTTGGCACCACTGGCTGCTGCAATAACGGACTGACAACCCGTCAACTGTCTCAGCCAACCGCTGCCCGTGATGTGGTCTGCATGCATGTGCGTGTTAACTGTGGGGTGGTGGAGGTGGGGGTGGCTGTGGTGAAAAGCCCAGTTCATTGTGGAATGTCAACTTACTGGCATATTTCAATTTGAAGCCCAACTCTTTCACCAGCTGCACATCGCGTTTTGCCTGCTCCAGCACGGGATCAATGATGACAGCTTCGCCGCTGACCACGTCCGCCAGCAGATAACTGTAGGTGCTGCTCTCCCCATCGAACAGCTGTGTGTGAGGGAGGGGGATTTTATGATAGCTTGTTGTCGGGTATAATCATTGATAAGGCAACTCTTACTTGACGAAAGAAGAAATCCGGCGTGAAGGGTTTACGCTGTGGTAGACTCATTACGGCTGATTGGCTGTGCAGCAATCGTGGTGAAATAGCAGCGCAGAGATTGCCCGACAATTTAAGAGATGCCGGCGCAGGTGACACGAGTCGAACAAAAGTCGTCAACAGACTGATGCCTGCGGTTCTCATTGCGTTGGAGCTCGGTGCGCTCTCTAAATGTGGGAGGTGAGTTGTGGTGAGTGTGGTGAGCTTTAGCTGTCGCTCGCAAGAGAGCCGAGTTGATCGCGAGAACGTGTGACGTAGCTGCTCTTGTTGCTATTTGCTTTATGTTTTGTTGTTGTTCTGCTGCCGGCAATGATATTATTGCGCTAATCTTTGTGATTAATTTCTGATATTTATATAAATATATATCGATTGCATCAATCAGCAGGTGCAAAACCGAAGGCTTTCTTTGTTTAATATTTCACTGATAACTTTAAACACTTGTATATTATATCACACTTGCCACACCTTTATTTGTATATGTATTATTTATCACAGCACAGTTTTAATTACAACTTACACCTCTGCAGCATAACAAACAATTTGTTTATCAACAGTTAGCAGAACTAAATCGCACTACGAGTGAAAATATTGCGTGGGTTTGTTCCGCACAGCTATTGTTGGCACGCGTGTTCGCGTTCGTCAACTGCGAAAGCTTCGTCAAATGAGTTAAGCTTTTATGTATACGAAAAAAGCTCGTTAACCTGTTGCCCGTGTACGTAACAAAAGCTTCTTGCTACGTCTACGTGACGGACGACAGCAAGCTAAGTTGAAATGCGAGAGGGAGACGGTGAGAGACTGAGAAGAACCGTTACAACGACTCTCAAATGCACTCGGCAAGGAGCAACCCTCAAATTCCCTGCACACCCTTTGAAGTACCTAAGCAGAAGATTACGTAGGGTCCGTCTGCACCCCTTTCGGACTGTGCATCTGCAAGGAAGTTACAGCTAAGGAGACCGGACACTGTCCAGTTCGAACGTGAGAACTTCCTGATGTCTTTGCTCCTGTTTCTTTTGACTTTTCGCTTAGATCATTAATAAATTTGCATAAATTAGAAGAATTTCTCATCAGTTTAAGAACTTTGAACTGGATTCGCGCTGAATAATTGCTTCAATTTTGTGGAAGAAATTAATTGAGCGTATTTGACATTAAGTTTCATATGCTCTGGCACGGTCGGGGTGTAGAATATCACACCAAACCCAGAGACAGGGGTGACAAGCACACTTTATACCCGCATACCTATGCATGTGTGTGTGTGTGTGTGTGTATGTGATAATTGCCAGTTCACATTCGATCAAGCGAATAACATCTCATTAGTAGTAATGCATACCACATACAACTATAGATACCCATTGAGTATTACTTCATTTTTCCGAAAGTTACGCCTTCAACTCGACTCGTAACTTATGACTAACCAACTAACGGTCCACAACGATCGATGCTAAACATCTAAAAATACTCGTAATTTACTGTTGCTTTCAATCACTTGACTGCGAGTGAAAGTTTTTCTTCAATAGAAGACCCTAACCGTTGTTGTTGCTGCTATTTCTACAGTCGCTGTGGATGACTGCCCAACCGTTTTTTCTCCTCTCTTCTAATTTGCAAGATATTGCTTTATTATGATATATGAAGGTAGTATACCATAGTATGTGTGATATGTGGAAAGTCTGCACGATGCTGTTTTTTCTTTCTTTGTGCGTCGGCGGAAGTTACCTTCGTATCTATTGATATAATAGTATGGAGCTGGTTTTATAGGCCGTTGAGCACCCACATCTGTAATTTCAGCTGATTTCGACTTCGTTTATGTAATTCAAAAAGATTTGAAGCATGTGTAGTAAAAGCGTATAGGTTGATAAAATGTTCAAGATTGTAAAATCGAAATACCTTTCAAGGCTTAGGAAATGTTATAAAATCATGATACAGTTTCAAAAAATTAACCAATTTAGACTAGCAGAGATCGAATTATTGCTTTGCCAGTTTTCAGATTGATATAAAAAGAAAATGTATATTTTATAATGCTTGTTTAGTACGTTCGTTATTATTTGATAATTACTTTTTTATGACATCACTTAAAAGATTTACAGAAGTTTATGAGGCTCTTACACCATCCAAGAAAGGTCAATAACTTCAAAAAAGTATAAGATGTTGTGTCTTTAGTATCGTTCATTTAGAAAATATGAAATATTTCACAAATTGTTTACTGAGAAGTCTTCATTAACTGCGGGCTCGAATATTTCTTAACCAATATTTCATTTATCACTACAATTTCTCCATTAAGAATCCTGGGAACATTTTTTCTCTACCAAAATAATGATTGCTATGCATGACTTAAGATCTTTAAATACTTTTACTCTAATCTAAAATTTTATAGGTTAATTTCTGAATTTTTTCACAATTTTCAGGCTTAACAAATATTTGACATTTTTGGCATTTCATCTTTGGCAAGATTCGATGAATTGTAATTTCGGAGGCGTGTCAAGAGGGGGATACGTTTGTCTGTCTATGTGTGTCTGTGTTTTTTGAGAAAGTGTTGCTCAAAAATGCATTATGATGCATTAACAATTAATAGCTGTAAATCGTTCGTGATATCTTCACTTCGGGATGTACGTATCTATAGTATCAGACGCCTAATTGAATTTTACCTATTTTCAGATTGTATTTTCCAGTTGCATGTTGCATGTTGTATGCGCATTTAATTTTCGTATTTGCGATTTTCATTTTCGACAACTTTCTAGCGTGAATTTATGTAAATATTCAGTTCGGTTTGGGGTTTAGTTTAGTTAGTCAGTTGCTTAGTTGGTTAGTTAGTCCCCGTGCGTGTCTGCATCTAATTAGGTGCAAATCACTTGGCGCACTTATATAATCGAATTAGACAATAGGGCCCCCATACATGGGTTATGTCTATAAAGTACAGTATATGTGCATATTTACCCAACTTGAACCTGGGCAACTGAACTGAACTGAACTTACCATTGAGGCCGATTTCTGTTTGGCGAAGGCGCGATGATGCGCGGAAATCGGTTCGCTAACCACGCTTCCGCTATCCATGTTTCAATTGGGCCTGCAGGGAAGAAAGAGAGAAAGAGAGAGAGAGAGACAGTTAGTTGGTATCTGGTACACTTTGAACCCCACACAGCTGACAGCTCTAGTGGAGCTGCCACTTTGCAGTGCTGCCAGAGTTTAATTTGCTTTCCGCATCGTTGCGCAAAAACAATTGGCACAGCCGCAGGGCATCGCAGGCCTCATTGAGAGGCAGCACTCTTCACTCTCCGAGGTCTGCAGACAGTCTCTTCGGTTCGACGATCCTAACTCGGTACTTGGGGCATGCTACAGTTTAATTAGTTTGCCACTTAGAACCTTCTTGTTTTGCCTGTGATGGATGAGCATTAAAGCCTAAAATATCTCATATCATTAGGGAGTAAGTGGAGAGACAGAGGGAGAGAAGAAAGGAGGAGAGTGGGTAACTCTCGTAATGACATGCAAATGTGCTGCAAGCAGAGTTAGAGATGCCGTTACTGCCGCAACCGCAACTGCAACTTGCAACCATTGTTGACTCCCCAGCGGCAGCACGCACTTTTCATAGTCTCTAGCGTCTCTTTGTCTGGGAGCCGCAGAAACAAAGATATGCATTTGATATGCAGATTTGCCTACAAAGAAAGATACACACACACAGCGAGATACAGATGCACAGATACAGATACACAACTACAGATACATCTGCATCTTGTCTGCATAGATCACATTACCTAACTGCGACAACTGGCGGCAACTGTTTGTGCTTTTGCTTTTCACTTGTTTTGTTATCGCTTCGGCTTCTTTCTTTCTTCTGCAAGGGGAAGAGGGAGGCAAAAAACAAAGAGTTTCATTCATAGCATGCTTGTCATAGATACTTGTGTACAGCACAAATGTATCTGGCGGATGCTGCTGCCAATGGCTCGACTTGGGTCTGCTTTATTTTGCCCTGCACATGCTAACGGCTCAGAGACTAATGCATTTGCCTACCCCGTTAGCTTCTCTTTAGAGTCGTCATTAGTCAAAGATATAGTGAGTTATATCTGTCTGATCTCAGTCTGAACGTAGCCTCAACTTCTCGGAGTATAAACGAGGCATACACAAAAGAATTCTACCTCATTCAGTTAGATACTCCAGGTATCTTTAGCTTGTTATATCTAGCTGATCTCACTCCGAAGTCAGTTTAAAGTTCGCTACATTATTTGGCTAAGTACGCCAAGTATCTTTGGCCAATTCTCTGGTAATCTGCCTGGCCAGATCGCTTTGACATTGTGCCATTTAGAGGCGACTTCCTACTCGAGGCGAGACTTGGAACACGGCAGTCATTAGTCTCTGTGACTAATTACCATGCTGAGGCCATCGTCAGATTCAGATTCAGAACTTATCTGGGTGTAAGTTTGTTTTAGTTTGCGTGTTACCTGTCAACAGGTGAGGCAAGCAGGCAGGTAACACTGACAGACACGATATGTTCTACTCTCTTCTATTGTTCAGGCTGCTGTGCTCTCTAAATTCGAGTCTTCCTAATGTGGGCCCATCATTAATCTAATTTAGCATTAACGCTTAATTACACAGAGAGGGGCAGATACAGAGTGAGGGGGGGGGATGGAGAGAGGCAGTTTGTTGGAAGTAGAATTAGTTCACAGTGTGGGGAGAGTTACCTTAAACTAGAGCTAGTTCAGGGTACATTCATTTGGTTTGGAGGAAACTGCAACAATTTGCGCAAAAAATTGCAGGGTTGCCAACGCGTCGTTCAAAGGTCGCTAAATTGCCGCAGTGTCAGTTACAACGTGAGAGAGCCGAGAGCAACAACAAAGGCAGCTATTATTGCACTCAAGCATGAAGATCATTCAACTATGTGAATATATAAATAAATATATACATATGTATATAAAGTGGAAGTTGCAGTTGGCAGTTGCAGCTGAATTTGCGTGGCCATGCTAGGGTTCTCCTTCTGTTCAATAAGAACAAGTGCAACGAGAGCTGGCCATAACCCGAGACTGTTGCCACAGCGTACTTGCCACAACGTGCTTGCCACAACTCTTTCCCAGGCTGTAGTCGCGTCGTGTGGGCGCTGACGACGCGCTGAAGCGCAACCGCGGCAAGAGCAAGACCCGAAGAGGGGCCCAAGAGGAGACCCAAAGAAATAGCCACAGTCTGTTGTACTCGGCCTATGCCAATGTCGGATAATTATCGCGCAGCACAATTGTGCTGGCTAGATAAATACCCAACGAGGGTGGTTTGGTAAGTAAAGAACTATTAATTATTAAGAAAATACTGCAATCAAATATGGTATAAGGTAAAAGAACCGAAAGCAGAACTACACAAGCAACCCTCGCTTTTCAATAACCAACAGCAGCGTGTTTCCGGTGAAACAGAAACTTGACAAAAAAACACTTCAGAAAACTCTAAACACGCGTGCAAGGTGAGGAGAGTCGCAGGTGAGTCGCAGGTGTCAGTGCTAAAGAGCCAAAGAGCAGAACAGGCTAGCAGGGGGAGTCGCAGGAGGGGGGCAAGCATAATCCAAGCTCAAGAACAAGAACTAGTTGCAAATGTACTGTTAAATTTATGTTGAAATCCACACACAAAATTGCATTCGACGCTGGTCAAGCAACAACAACAACAGCAACTGGGACATCTGCAAGGTGAAAGAAACTCGTTGTCCGACGTTGTCACGGATTCCGGTCTACGGTGCCGGCGGTTCTATCTCATCAACGGCTCTTAAATGTGGCAACGTGTTGCCACTTTGATTTCCACCGAAAACTGACCTGCAAAATGTCTAAGAAAAGGTCTGAAGAAGGGAATGGGGGTAGAGAGAGGGAATGGGGGTAGAGGGGCTCATGCGCGGCAGAAGGGGGGCTGCCATAAATTCCAATTAGACAAAACACAGTCAAGACAGAGATGTCTCTATAACGCGCATACGCCTCACTGGCACATAAAATATGCATTGAAGTTACGACTGATCCCTATCGATAAGGCACAGTTGCATAGATCGCAACATGTTCTAGGCTGAGCTCAATTTGAACAGTGCCACCTACGCTTCCTATGCAAATTCAATTTAAATGTTGCAGCTGAGAAATATTTGTGAAAACGTCTCTTTGCCCCCCACGTAGCAAATGTCCAATTAAAACGCGTTTGCCGATCGAAGGTGTTGCCCCGTTCAGCTTTTTTGTCGTTCGTTCGTTTGTTTGTATAAACATCATACTAATACATATGTATTTATCATTATTTTTTACTTTACATTTCTCATATCACGCAGCGCACACCTATACACAAAATTGTTTTGAGATGAGCTCAGTGCGCCGCCGCCTACAGTCGTTGTATTTGTTGTTGTTGTTGCCGTTGCTGTCGCAATGCAAATAATATTGTACAATTACCAAAATGGAGATGACACCTGTTTTGTTTTCTAACCAGAGCTGTGTTTCATTTACATAAATATACTAGATTTATATGTGACGCTTCAGCAAATGTTAATTAAGCGCAAGTCACAATAACAGTCTCTGTTAGGTGTTAACAGCACAGCTGACTGCTATGCGCAGCTGCTGTTAATCTCCCTTGTTCTGTTAAGAAACGTTCTGTACGTGTAAAAGCTGTTGGGAATTAGACAGAAGAATGACAAGCGCCTCTTTAGCTCAGTGGCAGAGCACTGGTCTTGTAAACCAGGGGTCGTGAGTTCAATCCTCACAGGAGGCAACTCGAAAATCAAATACGGATTTTTTTTTTTTTTTTATTATTATTTATGTATTGTATTTTTTCAGTCATTTCAAATAATAACTAATTTATGCAGCGACAACAGCTCAAGGCTGTCATAATTTATTTTACAAATATTTTGTGTGTTTTTGGCCAATTTTCATGTCAAACGATTTTGTTTATCAATAGAGCCATAAAACAACACTCAGTGTAGAGTGCTTGGGCTGATTGTTTCCTTTATGGCACAATAATTAATGAACAATTATGGTAAACAGAAAAATGGGCACAATGTTAAAGGTTTGTTTGACTTTAAACATAAACATTTGAGGTATTTCCGAGCAGCTGCCAAGCACAGCTGATAAATGCGGGAACTGGCTCTGTGTGCTGGGTACATTAATCTCTTGGCATAGTTTCTGTTTCAGTCAAGTGACAAATTAGCACGGCACACACTCGACAATTGTGCTCCAGTATGTGCACAAGTGTTTCACTGTGCTGACAACAACAACAACAACAACAACTAATAATAATAAAAACAACAATAATAATGACAATGGCAAGCAGAGCGACATTGATAATATAATCACCTTAATGGAGACTCGAAGCGAGGCACATGGCCAGCGAATGGACCAACATCAGCAGCACCTCACGGCCTGGCTGAAACAGAGAGACCCGCAGAAGAAACTGTGTAGCTGGAACAACGGAAGAGGGTGATAAAGACGGGGGATATTACTACAGTCAAGTTAATAGACTTGACACAAATACGCTTCGTTTTCAACCTTTACGATTCTGCATTAGCATTTCTACAGCTTCAACTTTGACTTCAGCTTCTACTTCGACTTCGACGCTCGTCTTCAACTTTGACTCTCGACTCTTGGACTCTCAGCTGCTGTAAAGTTGGCCGAGAGTACTTGACTCTGTTGATAATTGGCCAAAATTAGCGACAATGGGTTCAGACTAGAATGAATGTCATTTGGGTCGTGCGAGAAAGTCGAGCTGGCAAATCAAATTATGCAAATCAATTTGCCAAGACTCCAAGCTAGAAAGTTGATATGATCGGAAGTACCAAGTGGCGAAGTGGATATCCCAGATATCTTTAGAGCAGTATCTGTGTTGCTGTTGTTGTTGTTGCTTTCTTCTCTGTCAACAGTTTGTCCAAGATCGAACATATCAATCTGTAGAGCGAAATCTCTCGATCGGGGGAAATGAATAAAGCTTTAATTGAAAGTGAAACTAAAGCAAACCGAGTTGAACTCACATCGAGAAGGTTAAAAAACCGAACTCGTTAGCTGCTTTCCATTTGAAAATCATCAGATTCAAGCTCAAGTTGCATCTCTTCATCTCTCTCTCTCTCTTTTTGAAGAGGGGAAAAAGATAACAAATTAGACAAACTGAAGATTTACATATCAATGGAAGAAGACGTTGATTGGGTTGTTGGCATTGGGCGCACAATGGAAGAAATACTTGGAATACAAAGACCAAAACGACAAAGTCAACAGTGAAAGAATAAGAAAAGAAAGAAGAATCTCAGAATATGTTAATCGACCCCCGGCCTGACATCCTGTTCGGGACAGGGTCCAAAGGGTTTTCGAATATCAAATCAAGTAGACCAGGTACCGTTTCAAATATCTACCTCAATTGTTATTCAAATGCAATGCGCAGAGACAAACAGAGACGGAGAGAGAAGTAGAGAGGGAGATAGAAGAGAGATGGAGTTAGGGAGACTATTAAAATTAATGACACTAGCGCTAGAGAGATAGAGAACCAGACAGACAATTGGAAACACTGAATTACCTGTGCCACTGAATTGTTTAACAATTACCTCGGGGACCGTGAGTCAACCGCAGAAAATCATATGTAATTATAGTAGATGGAGCTGCATCTAGTCGATCTACGATCTACGTAGATCTACAAACATTCATCGTGCTGTACATGGGCCAAGGGCGACCAGCTACGATTCCCTCTTAAATTCCAATTTAGAATTTCAATCAAATCTCGAGACTGGAATGAAATGTGGTCTGTGCTTAATTACCAGACAGAAAAAAGTCACTTGATCAGCAGCAGATCAGATATTCATATCGCGTCTTTTAATAGTCGGCGCCTCGTAAATTAATTCTCTATATACATATTCCTTGCAAATTCTTTCTCCTCTATCTTTCTCTATCTCTTCCTTTTGTTATGATAAGTGCAAACTTTCAAAGCGAAACAAAAGAATCGTCTGAAGATTTCGTAATGGCTTTACACACTTTCAAGAGTGTTTCGTATTTGATCTAAAGAACCTTGCATAATCATCTGGCTGAGGAGGAGGAGTGGCCTCCGGCTTGAAATAGATGCATGCAATATTGTTGCCACATCACGGCTGGGTGCGCCTTGAGGCAGGCTGCAGTGCGCAAAAACAATTTAACCTTTATTCTTCTACGATTTCCCCACCTTCCCTCCTCGTCCCCACAGCATATAATTGCTGCCACTTACCACAAAGTCGGCGTTGATCTGGGGTTCTTCAATTGCTCCTCGGAATGTGTCTTTGTCTTGCGTTCTTTGAAAATGGTCTCAGATGCGTTTTTAATGGGGGAATTTCATTTCAATTGCGATTTTCGATTTCAATTGATTTTATTTAGTTCGATTGAATTCATTTTGTTGCAATTATTTACACTTGGGCAATAAATCAATGCGCCATTATTGTTGTCCGATCCGAAGACCATCGCTAAATCACCACCGCCACAAACACAATTCACAATTTCAGATATCTTTGTTGTTATTGTTATTATCTTTCACGAATATTTACTGCAATTGTTTGAGTCGCTTTTCATTTGCGCGATTCCGTTTTTTGGCTGGCAAATTATTGTCGTTTGTGCTTTGAATCAATTAGTTTGGGTTTGTTTTTTTTTTTCATTTGAAGTTTCCGTTTGTCATCTACATGATTTCCTTTTCCTTCCGTTCTTCAGGAAATTCACACAGCAAATTCACACTCGAGTGCGAAAGACAAACACAAACAAACACACAGAATATGCGCGTCGACTGCGACGCGGCAGAAGTAGTGGCAGCGAACTCCTTCGCAATTAGAAGTTGCGCCTGCGCATGACAAACGTAAATAAAGACATAGCAACGAGGAAGAGCGTGCGAGAGAGCGCGTTACGTTGTGACTGACTCGACGGCTGCGTGACGACTAAACGAGGCGACCGCAGCAGCAAAGGCAGCCTAGTCGAGCGAGCAGCATTAAAGTCAGCAGAGCGAGAGAGCAATAGCAAAGGCAGCGAGCCGAGCCGGGTTGAGAGAGCAGCAGCAAAGGCAGCCGAGCCGAGTCGAAGGCGAGAGCAACAACAGCAGCCGAAGTAGCGAGCATAGAGCGACTGCGCAACTGGGAGAGAGAGTGGGCAGCACATAAAGTTGAGCGGGCTGCTCATGCGCTCATTACTATGACTACAACTACTGTGCCTACGCTCGCTGTTGCCTTTAATCTCTCTCGCTCTGCCAAAATTCGGTGGTGGATTTGCTATGAGAGAGATATATTGGGAGAGAGAGAGAGCGTATTGTAGGGATTACTGGAGCATGATGCATGATTCAACTTTGACTTGGAACACACACACACATGTATGCACGCATATGAAAGATACATAGTAATCGCACTATGCAGTTAATAGCGCCGAACTAGAAGTACATTGAACTCCCCCCTCCCTACGGCTGGCTTCGCATAGATCGGATTGGGATCGGGTTCTTCGGATTTGGGCAGGCGTGTCTTCTTCTTGGTGAAGGCGTCTCCTTATTTTGCCAGCTGCAATCGATCGTAGAGAGATTTTTATGACATGCAACATCTTGAATGTCCATTTCCGGGTAAACCCATTGATAGGCGTCTGCCTAGGGTTGGCAGCGTGCCTCAAGTGGCTCGGCTCGCGCTCAGCCCTCACTCGACTCCCGACTCCCGACTCTCGATAGAGATCAGTGCGCGCTCGTGCGCAAAGTCAATTAAAATGATCACAACAACCCAAACACACGCCGAGGCAGACGAGGCAACCCTTTTGGCATGTCGGGGGTTGCGGCATCACATCGAGTGGCTGCGCCTCATCCGCGGCAGGGGCGGGGGTTGGCGGCGTTGATTACATTTGCCCATTAAAAATCATTAAAATTAGCACAGCACACGAAGCACCCAAAACAGACATAAATCATTAAAGAGCCGCAAAAAAAGGATGCGATTTTGGAAAAAGGTTCTCTCTACTTCCTCCTCTTGTTCTTCTTTTCATCTGAACTTGTGTTGTCCACGCGTCCGCCCCTCTCTAACCCTAGTAAAAAAAAACACTCGGTTTATAATGCCGCACTTTATATGCAACATTTTCGATTAGCTAATGTCACCGCGCATAAATCAAAACTCGCAACATTAAGCGGGTCCATTAAAATCGTGTAAAGAACCGTTAAAAAGAGAGAGAAAGAGCCTCTAATAAAATTGGAGAGCGAAAGAAGTAGAAATATTTTGGCGGGAGGGGCGCGTTCGCTGCTTTAGTCTTTTGATGCTGCGTAGACAAAAGAACCACAGAGGAGGCAGAAGAGATGGTGAAGAAGGGGATGCAAGAAGATAGATCTATAGTTGGTTCTGGGTGTGTGTGTGTGTGTGTGTTCTGCCTGTCAACTTGTCACGTCGAGTGCGATAATAAAATAGCAGACACTTCCTCGAGGATGCCCCTAAGCCCCTAGAGAGACGAAGATAGAGAGAGAGAGAGAGGAACAGAGGAAGAAAAATCACTTGTCGCTGTCATTCTGCAGCTACTTTTGTATGCATTTCCAACGAAAAACCGAAAAAACAACCCAAAGTAAACATAAAAACGCCGCAAGTGGCAGGAAAATGCGGTTTCCTTGCCTACTTGGGAACACGACGCGGGCCAAAGGTCATGACGAATGCTGCTGTAAATCGCTAGAAAGCAACAATTATTCGGCCACTTGAAAAACAGGACGCAGCGTTGAACTAATTTATGCCTGGGAATGCAATGCCTTCAATTACCAACAACTACTCAGGGTCGTACTCTTTCTTTAACTATACATCTGTCTCTCTCTCTTTCTGTGTCTCTCTCTCTCTCTCTCTCTTTCTCTCTCTCTCTTTCTCTCTCGTCTGCTCCATATACGATACTCTGGCCACTTCTGATATCGAATGTATCTTGTCAGGTGTCGTCAGTCAACGACGCTTATCTTTCCTCTTTTCTCTCCCATATAGTCTCTCTTTCTGTCCCTCACTTTCTCTTCTTTATCCTCTCTGATCTCCCAAAACCCCTCTATGCTCTTCCGATGCTTCTTTCCGGCTCCCCATGTGCATGTCCGTGAAGCATTTCACGTTCCACGGCGGCATCATAAATTGTGTCACTAATGCAACGCGGCAATTAAAGTGCAACAAGCAGGTAATTATAGCATCGGTCCATGGCACCCAGTCATATTGTATACTCGTATATAGCACACTCTTATATGTATTATATGTAGATAGGCCGACTTTAACTAGTGCACTTGGTCGACATATTTCAAACTCGAAGCACCTGTTCTTCAGCTTCTGATGAAGTTTATTATGTCATTTCTACATAATTCCATGTGCTATAATAGTACATACAAGCATACTTATTTATTAATATGCGCATAAATAGGTGTATAATACATGTGTACTCAGTTTCATATATATTATATGTATTTGTTCATAGGTTACTCATACATATCTTCTCTATTAATATGCCTTTTAAAGTCTTCTCTACATTTTACATAACATCATATTGATTGATGATGTAGAAGTTAACAAATTTGTAGGCGGCTCTTTTGGAGAATAGAAAGATGTTATTAATTGATCGTCAATCAGTTAAGATCGCAGTGCCATAAATTGAAGAAAGCGTTACTAGACGCTTGGAAGATTGATTTATTAAACTGATCAGCTTGAGTCGTTGCAACTATTGTAGTTAGCCATATTTAACTTGGCTTTAAAGCTGACAGAACTTGAAGGAAATTAGTCTTTTTTACCCTGAATTTTGAGGAACAGATGAATCGTCACGTTCATTGTGATCGATCTAATGCTATTTTTAGAAGTTTTTTTAAAGGAATTAGTTTCATTTAGTTTTCAATTTTATGCTTTTAAAGATTGTTAATTATAATCTTAATCAAAGTAATTTATTTAAAATGTACTCTAATTTTACTTTACTAATAAATAATTATTTTTATTTTATGACTGTTTTTAGTGGACGTTAAATAAATAAATAAAATCAATATGAAATGAAACTTTGGTATCTACTGAAACTGTAAACAGTAAAACACATTGTAATCCAAATACTTTACATACAAAAGATCGATGTGCAAGATCTTCTGGAATAATATCTAAGCTGTGCTTTCTTAATTAAAATTGTTCAATAAAGTCGCTGGTAAATAGTAAAGTAAGCATTCAATAATAAAATGAGAAAGAAAGAAAGACTTTCAAAAAAAGTAATGAGTACCCGAAACTCAGAATGATCTTCGCAGGACTTTTTCTGCCTCCTGTGAGGATTGAACTCACGACCCCTGGTTTACAAGACCAGTGCTCTACCACTGAGCTAAAGAGGCGGCTTGACAAGTGCGGCGAAAGTATCGAATTTAAGTGGAAGTGAAACAGAAACAGAACTAGAAGAGCGATACAGAGTTGTATCTTGTATCTAACTTGGGTTGTATCGTGGAAGTATCTGCAGAGGGCAACACATGTTGATACAGTTGTTGCCTGTCTGATAACGGGGTTTCATTACTGTCTCCCCTCTCTCTCGCCCTCCTCTTCCTCTTCCTTTTGGCCAAGACCCGACAAGGTCAGCGTCACGACCGGATATTAATTTTCAAAAATTACACACTCAACTCCAACTCATACTCACATTCACATACACAGCGCACTCACACATATTATTATCTTAATAATCATCATCGTGGCCCGAAGCCGGCGAAGACATCGACTCAATGCGCCGCGGGCTGTGCGCTTCAGTGGCCCATGACAATTAGGGCCATAGAAATTCGGCTTGGCCGGGCAGGCAACCAGACACTCAGCCAGGCTCAGCTCACCTGTTGTAAGTGAAACCCGCGCAGAAGACGAAGCTGGTGAAGATTAAGAAAGAGATGGAGAGAGATGGAGCCATTAGGCTCGAAATGAAAACGACATGCCCAATGAACAAATATTTTAACATCATCATTTTGATTACCACAGCTTAATGCGTGTCCCGAGTGTGTGTGCAATGTGTGTGTGCAATGTGAGTGTAGAATGTGTGTGGAGTGTAGTTCGATTTCAGTTTCGAGGCAGCAGTGCGTGCAAAATGGATCAACGATCTGCGCGCTTCACTGACCCAACAATGCATCCATACCATGTTGCCATGCCTGGGCAAATCCCTAATCAATCGATTGCAGCTTCTTCTCGCACACACACACACCGTGCACACATGCGGCACTTACTGTGGCACAGCAGGATACCTTGACCTGGGTCAGAGGTACTGGCAATTAGCCGAGACAAACAACTGGCGCGTGCTGTGCGCCACAAGCAAATTGCAACAGCTGTTGGACACCTTGAGGCGTCAAGAAGAGAGCAGAGCAAAACCCATTTGGAGAAAGGAAGTACCGAGCATATGTTGAGCCAGAGAGTGGAGGGAAAAGATCCTCAGCGGAGCTCCTAACTGAACTGGTAGCTAATGGACGCACAAATTAGTTGGTTACTTCTTTTTAATGTGCTCCCATCTTGGTTGATAGAAAGAAGATAGCCAAGGGATCTAACCAGAAACGTTGACAGTCTTCACGTTCTTAAGGACCTTTGAAAATTGGCATTTTATTGAAGATGGGAGGAACATGTGCTAAAGGTTCTTAAAGCGTACTGTTAAACCTCTAAGACAGGATCTTTCTTTTTTTGATCTATTTTTATTGAGTTTTTAACTATGGTTTATAGGATTTATTTTTTTTATATTATTATTTGTATATTTTATATATTGTATTGGGTTGCTTAAAATCTTTATTAGCTATTCTATGTATGAATACCGGAACAATTAAAAAAAAAAATAGATAAAGATGATAGAAAGCAAAGTTTAATCGGCCTAGAACCAGAATCAATACAAATATAATATTCTTTCTCAGCTCAGTTATAAAATTGTAATTATATGAAGATAAACGTAAGATATAGATCTTCAGCTCTGTGTCTCTCTCTTCTCTGTTTTATTCTTTAAGTGCTATAAGGATATATATACGTCATATAAACAGATCTCTGAGCGATTTTTCCATTTCATTTTGAGAACTTCTAAAATATAGATCTTTATTTAAAGATCAACTCCTGTTTAATTGATATTCAGTAAATCTTCACAGACCTATCTACAACTTGAGAGTTTTAAAATAATTGAAAGTCCACCCTAATCCCAATTCCTCTTTTAATCTAACACTCCAGAAATTTTCAATTAAATTGTAAATATATTCGACATAAAAAACTTCAACTGCAAAAATGTTGGGAGATTATAATCGTGCGTGTCATTTTGAGTTGCAAACGAATTTAAGAATCGAATTTAGTTTATCGTGAAATCGCATTAATGCGAGACCGCAGGGCGAGTTCGGTGCCGATATTTATTAGCTGTATTTAGCGGATTATATCGAATCGTATTATTTTTTTGTATTTCTGTCAGGCGACCCCGAACAATGGATGAATTTGGGTGAGAAATTGGCCGATTTAGTGTAAAATTGCCTGAAGCGAGAAAAACAAAAAAGAACGCAAAAAAAGGGGCAGCTTAATGGTCGCTGACAGGCGAAGGTAGTCCATCAATGTATCGCGAGGTACCGGGTCGATCCTCGCATTATCCTTTGCATAGGGAGAGTACGGAAGTCGTAAAAAAATGGACGAGCTGAGCAATTCGTCACGTGCTGTCAGCGCGCCAGTTGCGTCGATGGATGTTGCAGAGGCACATCAATCTCAGGTTGTAACTGTATTAGACAGTAAGAGGGTAGCAGGGGGAGGAGGGTAGATAGGAATATAGGACAGTGAGGTAGTTCGTGGAAGATGGTCCACATTTACATTTTGGCAGCTTCTCGTACAGCACACGTGCCACAGTTTTCAAACAGTTTTCCACATTTTCCAGCGCAGCTGCCGCCAACGCGGCCACTCTAAGCACAGACGCAACTTGGCCACTGTTGTTGTTGTAGTTGTAATTGTTGTTGTAGTTGTTGTTGTTGTTGCTGTTGTAGTGGTTGTTGTTGTTGCAACCCCCTTGACAGGCTTTTGTTTTCCACTTAAAGCGGCGCAAAACAGTCGAGTGAGAGAGAGAGAGAGCACTTTCCATTGTTGCTCTTGTCGTTGGAGTTGCCACTGGAGTTTTTTATGCAGTTTGCTTTCCACTCGATATTTTTGTGATTTCCTAAATTAATTTGCGCTGATTTCGTTTGCAAAAAGAGTTTTTTAATGAAAATTCAATTGTTGCCTTTGTTCTCGTTTCTTTTTGTTCCCCTTTTTACCCCGCTACGCATCCCGCCGTGCTGCCTTTTCAACTCTAATTTGGGCTGGGGGGTACCATGTAGCGTTCTGTGCTCGGAAAATCTTCAATTAAGCGATTAGAAATTGAAGTTCCCAAAGGGCAATGGGAAAATTGCCGCAGTGGAAATTCAATTATTGATTTTAAACAGGAAGGGGTAGCCAGTTCTTTGGAACTTTTAAATTGTACAGGAAATTGTTGAATAAGTGTTAAGGTATATTTTGATAAATGTTACGCATGTATAAATAGATAAACAATGTACATTTAAGCTGAAAACCTTATTGCTTGACCCTTTAAACATACTTTACTTACGTTGTACCTTACAGTCAATCAGTGTACGTAATTCCAATCATCATCAATATTCTCTTCAGTTTAAGAAACCTGTACCTTATATAGAGTAAAACTCTCAGACAGTAAAGGTTTATAATACGCAAATCATCATCAATATTATCTTCCATTTTTAGATTAATATATATTGTATATAACTTTTTTATAAACTCAAACGATCATCAATATTCTGTTCAATCTTTACTTAGAACATCACATTCTCATCAGAGACATAATATTCAACGTATCAACAACATTTTCTTTGATCTTCTGTTAAAACATCCTATAAAAAGTAACTGACCTATGCATAATCAGCACATGATTCACTAGATACCTAAACTTTTGTTTGAAACAGGTTTGTAACGACTACAAGACTATCGCAGATTGTTGTGTGATAAATAGATAGATAAATAAATTTACCATTTTCTGGGACAACAAATTGATGGATATTTTATCCGAATAAATCAGCAAAAAACATCGCTGAATTAATAAAATAGTTATTGGAGCCGGTTTACCACAGAGTCAGGGCTGATCTCTCTCTCTCTCTAACCTGTCTCACTACAGATATAATTGATTGTGTCGCCTGCAGATTGTGTTCGACTGTTGCCTCTCAATGTCAGTTTAGTCTCAAAAGTTGTGTTAAGCTTGAGCCACATTTAAACAATCGTTTAAAATTAATCAAGAGTCGCAATTAAATTTGCATTGCCTGACGCACCCCAAACCGGTTAAGAGATGAGAAAAGAAAACAAACGTTTCGAGTCATAAAAAGAAGCCTAAAACGTCGCAATGCAAATTGCTATAAACAAAGTTTCGAACCACCCACCGAAAATGGTATTTTTGCGAGACTCTCATGATGATGAAATATGTTTCAATTACGCAAAGCAAGCATAAAGAAACCGACGACATTTGGCTTAGACCATTAATTGTTGTTGTTGTTGTTATTGGGTATCGTGGGCGCAGGCAGTGAATGCAGTGAATAGTCGAGTGAGTAGTCGTGTGAGTGCGTTGCCCGTTGACAATAGAGTGCACTGAATACTCGTAACAGGAAGTGCATGCCAGCAAAACAAAGGCAACAATGCAGAATCGGCGAACTAAATAGACTCACTCTGGTAAACTGCAATTAGACGAGCTTTATTCCGCTTGAATTTGCATCGCCAGCTACATATATATATGTATATATAGTTATATATAGGTACTATTATAGGGTACTCGAATCGGCGGACAGGGTCAGGCACAGGGACAATGCGCTGTAATTAGGGGATGATGACGGTGGTGATGCTGCAACAGCCGCTGCTGCCACTGAGAGTGATAAATATTTTGCGCCCGACTGACAGCGAGAGTCGCCAATCGACTTCTGATAATGTTTAGTAGTGTTCAATCTGCACACACACATACACATGCACACACACAGACAGACACTGATTGGCAGGGCGCATCTCCCTTTTCCATTCGAGTGGCTTCACTGTACAGTTGGCACTAATGCAGCTGTCGGCTTTGTTGTAAGCGTTGCGTTTATTTGACGCTTACAAGTCGCCGATTTGTCTATGTTCCCCCTTCCTGCTCTTCATCCTCTCAGCCCCCTTTTGATTGATGAACTTGCTGCGACAGCCTGACAGGCAACCACCCTGTGCAGCAGGAGTGTTTCCCAACACTGTCTAGCAAGAAAGGGTTACAATGCCCAAAGTCAATAGTAGAGGGACGTTGCAGGGATTATGCTATGGAAGGAGGGGGGAAATTCAACAGCTTACAAAAATTAGCATACAGAAATCGTTAGAGAAAATCCCGATGCGAGTTTTCGGTTTCGGTTTCGTTTGCCCATTGTGCATAATGCATTTTCACAGCGGTAGAGCACCCCCGAAAATACTGTAAAAAGAAAAGAACTGGGAAAGTGGGCGTTGTAATGTTGACACTGTAATTTACGCATTTCACCTTTTATGCGCCATGCAAATTTGCATAACTCTGTGTGAGCTCTCGCCGGGTAATACGATACTCGGCATCTAATGTACTCCTCTAGAACTGCACTCTATACTCTCCCTACATGTGCCTAAATTACACCATAAGCTCTGTGAAGGTACAGTTGTGCTGCAGTTTAAAAATCACTGAGTTTCCTTTTGATTATCTGCATCTAAGACAGCTTCAATAGCAAGCTGCATTGCATTTCTTCTCTTCCCACGCCACAGTTAGAGATAGAGAAGAAACAATGATAGCGAAGTCGAGTCTTTTGCTTCACCAGTTACTATAACAAATTACTCACCCACACAAACACAGACATTTGGGAACAGACATATTTCTGCAGCCAACTTGTCTTCATTAGTCTTAGAAAACTGGCAGCTGCTACTTGCTCCGTTTCCATTTCCTTGGCAAGTGATGTTGCCAGATAATATCTGAAATTAATTGTAGCTCAAGCATTAACACGTCTTTAAATTGGCTCACGCCCTAATTGAGTTGTTGTCTGCCTGCTTTGCTGCAACTGTTCAAAGACCCCTCGCCGAATTGAAGTGACGTCTGTCTGCTACTCTACAAGCTTGGCTGCCTGCCGCGCAGCTTTCATGTAGAGTATTAGCGACGCGCGTTGCTCAAGCCTCTTTAGCTCAGTGGCAGAGCACTGGTCTTGTAAACCAGGGGTCGTGAGTTCAATCCTCACAGGAGGCAACCGCATAACAAAACTTTTTTTTATTATTTTAAAGCACGATCAGTGTTTCAAAAATTAAAATAATATTTTTTGTATAATACAAATGAAACCTAACAATATTAATGCTAATAAAACTAACAATAGCGTTTTCTGTAGTTTGTTGGTTTATATTTATTATATTTGTCCTATTTTTATGAGACTTTTGTACTTTCCCTTAAATAAATATGTAAAGAAAAATGTATTGCTAATAAGAATGTCATACAAACAAATTAAAATAAAAAGTTTAGAAAAGACTCTGTAACGTATTGCCTCCTGTGAGGATTGAACTCACGACCCCTGGTTTACAAGACCAGTGCTCTGCCACTGAGCTAAAGAGGCGAATGGGCCGAGGGTGCCAAATTACTGTCATCATTTCAGAGCGAGGGTCTACCCGCATTATTTACTCATATTCTACAGCTAAATATAGCCTAATATATAATTAAGTTAACAATGTTTTCGTGTTTGAACAGCTGAAGACATTATTGACTGCAATTAGAGAACAAGCCGATAATGATACTTTCTTGCCCTCTCTTCAACACTATCGTTCTCTTTCTCAGTCACTCTCTCACTCCCTCTCTTGCTTGCAAAGAAAGCCTTGAATAGTTTTAGAATTTGTTTGTAAACAAAAGCTCGCTCTCGCGATCTCTGAGAGATGCCGATCTCTCTTACGCTCTGCATAGCATGCTTTTTCGAGCTAAAAATAAAAGATACCAAACTCGTCTGGATACCACACGTTGTATGGTGTCTATATAGTGTGCCCACAGTAGTGCGGCTGCAGCAATCAGAGACACAAGAACTTTGAGAATTTCGAGTTTTTCAACACTTGCATAATTACAAGAAATTTCGAGTGATTTCTATAAAGAAAGATCGATTAATTAAACATGAAATTGCCACTTAGTCAGCAGAAAGGCTTCTTTGCCGAGTACTACCTGAAGTTGCGGGAAGCAGGCGGCGCCAGTTGCGAGGCAGACATAGCCAAATTGGGCGCATGTGGCAACGATGAGGAGCGCGTGGCCTATGTGGATCAGCTGTCGTGGGTGCGTGCCGGCGATGCGGGGCTGCAGGTGCAACGTGAGTACGCCGGAAAGAATGCCACAATTGCCGCAGAGCTAAAGGAACGTGCCACAGCAGCGTTCAAGCAGAAGAAATGGCTGGAGGCGATGCTGCTCTACAGCAGAAGCTATCTGGCGCTGCCTAGTGATAAAAGTGAGTCCAAAATGAATCTTATACACTATACGTACTATATATACTTATGTATGTGTACATATACATTGTATTTAAATATATATATATATTCTCCTCTTTCTCATTTATAATACAGTACATACATATTTTTTCCTTTTTATATACTGTATATGCATATGAACATACTATAAAGTAATTAAATTGGTATATATTCTCACTCCTTAAAAATTATTTATATTTTTTTTTTTTTTTTTTTTTTCCTTTCTCATTATCTGTTATATATGTATTTCATACATACTTATATTATGTTTCCTCATATATTATATATAAAACTTATATACACTTCCTTCCTCATTTATTATATATACATATATTTTTTTCTTCTTTCTCTTCTACCCTGCACAGTCTTGGAACGTTCTATAGCGCTGGCCAATCGCTCGGCCACTTTATACCATATGCAGAAGCACACGGAGTGCCTGGTGGACATACGCCGTGCCCTGGAGCTGCAGTACCCCAAGGATCTGATCTACAAGCTGTACGAGCGACAGGCAAGCTGCTACATGGCGCTCAAGGATTATCCGCGCACCATAGCCGCCTTCAAGTGAGTCCACAGTAGTTTCCGGCTAGGATTCATCATTTCTAATCCCTCTCCCTCCTCTCCATCAACTGTCAGAAAGTGCATTACAGCTATGGATGATGCCACGCTGCCGTCAGACCGACGTTCCAAGCTGCATCTGAATGCCATGACCATGATCAAAATGCTGGAGCATGACCCACGCACAGCTAAGCAGGCAGCGCGACAGCAGAAGCACCCAGAGGCCGTGCTGGATGAGGCACAAACGCTGCCGGACGAACAGGAATACGTGAGCAAACTGGTGCGCATCGACCAGAACCAGCAGGAGGGACGCTTTGCACGCGCAGCTGCGGATGTGCAGGTGGGCCAGGAGCTGCTCGTGGAACGACCCTATGTAGCTGTGCTGCTCGAGAAATATGCGCAGACACACTGCGAGTTCTGCTTTGTGAGGTGAGTAAAACGCTCCCCTTTACTTTGAGATACTCTAATGAGTTTTTCGGTCTCCTTTCCCTTGTAGAACTGTTGTGCCCGTGGCCTGTCCAGGCTGCTCGGATGTGGTCTACTGTTCGGAGCAGTGTCAGCAGCGTGCGTGGCAGCAGCATCACAGATTTGAGTGTGGCATTCTGCCAGTGATCTGGCGTTCCGGTGCCTCCATTAACAATCACATGGCGCTGCGCATCGTGGCCAGCAAACCGCTGCAGTACTTCCAGCAGCTGCAGGGCACTCAGGATGAGCAGCTATCCCTAGAGCAGCTACTGAGGTGGGTAGAGCAACACTACTAATGTAACTCTAATGTAATCGCATCTCCTCCAATCGTTTTTCCACTCCTCCCTTCCTCCTACTCCACTGTCCACTGCACCACCCCTCCCATGCTCCACCTGTTCCTACTCCTCCTACTCCTCTCATCCTACTCCTCCTTACTCCTCCTACTCCTCCTACTCCTCCTACTCCTCCTGCTCCTCCTGCTCCTTCTACTCCTCATGCACCACCTATTTCTACTCCTCCTGCTCCACCTGCTCCTCCTACTCCACCTGTTCCTACTACTCCACCTACTCCACTCACTCCTCATACTCCCATTGCACGTCCTTTTCCACCTACTCCACTCACTCCGCATACTCCCATTGCACCTCCTTTTCATTCTGTTCTTCCTACTGTACCACCTCCTTTTTCCCTATCCAACAGCCTGCCCAAGGATGATTTCCGTCGCGTGGCCCACCTCGAACGGCATCAGCAGGAACGTCCCCCAGCAAGCTACTTTCAGTACGTGCTTATGGCGCGTTTCCTCGCACGCTGTCTGCAGGCGGCAGGTTACTTCGGAAAGAAGGCACCTCAGCCGGAGCAGCTGCGGCAGGTGACAGCGCTGCTGCTGCGCTGTCTGCAGTTCATACAGTTCAACACGCACGAGGTGGCTGAGCTGCACAAGTACGGAGGAGCGGGGCAAGGGGCGCGTGAGAAGTCCATCTTCATTGGTGGCGCCATTTATCCAACACTGGCGCTCTTCAATCACTCCTGCGATCCAGGCGTGGTCAGATACTTCCGCGGCAATACGATCCACATCAATAGTGTGCGACCCATCGAGGCGGGGCTGCCCATCAATGAGAACTATGGACCGATCTACACGCAGGACAAGCGCAAGGATCGCCAGGCGCGACTCAAGGATCTGTATTGGTTCGAGTGCAACTGCGACGCCTGCCTGGAGAACTGGCCACGCTTCGATGAGCTCCCACGCGATGTCATCCGCTTCCGCTGCGAGGCCCCCAACAACTGTGCTGCAATCATTGAGGTGCCGCCCACATGCAACGAATTCATGATCAAGTGCGTCACTTGTGGCGAGCTGACCAATATCTTGAAGGGCTTGAAGGTCATGCAGGATACTGAGATGATGACCCGCACCGCCAAGCGACTCTACGAGACTGGTGACTTCGCCAAGGCCCTCAACAAGTTTGTCGATCTGCTGCGCATCATGTACGAAGTTCTCGCTCCGCCCTTCCCCGACTTCTGTGAGTGTCAGCAGCATCTCAAGGATTGCTTCCTCAATCTGGGCAATGTCTACAATCTCGATTGAACAGGAATGCATAACAATATATCGATTGAACAGTAATGTAATTGACTAACTATATGCACTACTTAAAGAGTTTGTGTGAGGATTGTTATTAAACCAGTTGCAAGTTTTATTCAATATAATCAGAATTCAGTAAAGGAATGTCCTTTTGTTTTAGAGACTTAAGGGTGCTAAGCCAGAATAATAGTACTATAGTTGCTGGTAATTATATTTGGTATTTTGGTCAATTCTCGAAAATAACGAAAAATTAGAACGAAAGGCTATTTTCGGCGTGTCAAAGGTTATATACCTTGCTTGTTCTTATCTCCTTCGATATTTCCTATACTAGTTAGTCTTACATAGTATACTGGTACAGAATTGTATCTTAATTCTCACCGATTGTTTTTATGAAAGCTATAAAATATATGTTAGTTGTCAGAATTGAATAAAATAGAAAATATGTACGTGGATTACTGTCTAATTGGACGATGCATGCCAAAGGTTCTATACCCTTGCATAAATCTGCCGATAGGTGCTATACGATATATCGGTCCGATCCGGCGTGTTCTGACTTATTTACATCATGCAGCAATAAGAAATATGTATGCTACGTTTCAAGATATGCTGAAAAACTGAGAGACTAGTTTACGTATTAAACAAAACAGAAATGGCTAGTAAGACTTATCTGTTGATCCCGATTCAGAACATACAGTCACTTTCAAGTACTCTTTACACATATGTACATGTTAATGTTATTACTATTATTTAAATTTATATGTGTAAAGAGTTACTGGACTGACTGTACCATATATATTTTATACAGTCGCAGATGTCTCTTAAGGTGCGTTGCAAATTTCTGGAATTTCAAACTTCTGGCTAAATATTCTGGTAAATACCCTCTGTAAGGGTCCAAATACTAAAATTAAGATGCAATTGAGCAAATTTAAGTATCATATATTTATTTCCTTGAGACCTTTATTTAATAATTATATTATAGTAAGCATATTAATCATCTGGCGATCTTCAAGCACGTCATAGACTGGCGAATCGATTTATATATGTAAAAAACCTGGAAAAAACCGCACACTTTCAAGGCTTATCTCGATTGCCTTAACTGGAAATGGAAACACCCGATTACAGGGCATGTACACACTAGTATATACTTATTTCCTATATCTGCTGCCGATGCTGTCGGGAGTGCACTTTCCGCTGTGCAGCTTGCTACAGCCCGCAAATCGATTGTGGCCGTAATAGCAGCAGCGATAGCAGCTCAGCGAGGGCAGGGAATCGGAACCTGGGAATATTGTAGATGATGATAGTCGACATATCGCTTTGATCTGTTCTATATACTCACAATGACAGCACCAGCGAAAGTAGCTGCGCTCCACTTGATTCTTCAGATAGCAACGCTCCTCTCCGCTGTTGTCCAGATCCCAGAGGAAGTGGTAGGCGGGCGTGTAGGCGGGTACAGGCGGGCTGCTGGGCGGTGCGTAGGTGGGATAGTAAAAGGGACGCATGGTGGGTTGCCTGGGGGGCAGGTACCAGTAGGAGGAAGTCGTTGTTGGAGGTTTCGTATGAGCTTCAGTTGTTGTTGTTGTTGCAGCTGTTGTTGTAGTCGCTTCTTGAGTTGTTGTTGTTTTTATTGCCTCTGTTGTTGTTGCTGCTTCAGTAGTTGTTGTTGTCGTTGCAGTTTCAGTGCTTGTGGGAAAATCCACAGGAAAATCTGGCGTTATATCCTGGCACAGCCCCCGTTCGCAGGGTGCCAGACACAGCCAAAGGCAGCAGAAGAGTCGCAGCTTTAGGTTGCGCGTGGAATTCATTTCGTTGCTGGTTGCAAACTGAAATGAACTGAGAGAAAATTTATTAAAATTCACTTCGTGGAAACGCATGAGTAATTTGTTTATTTGTCGTTCTTACAGCGGCATTTTTACAGCCGTAAGTGAGTTAATGATTGCGACTATAACGACCTGTAAGCTGGCATGCCAGGGCAGGCTTATCAGCAAAGCGACAGTGAAACCGACAGTGCCAGTGGCAGAGGCAGAGGCGCTGCAGCGCTGCCTGCGGGTGGCTGAGCACGCGTGCGCAGCTTACCTTGTAACGTATTCCGTTGTTGCACCCGCATGCAGGCAAATAAGGCAGATACATATAGCGTATATATGGTAAAAAGTCAGACCTTAAAGACCTGATGACTCAAAGAACTTTTGCTTTTCATACCCAGCCCCGCTTCAATTAGCACATAAAAAGGGAATTCCACAATTTTTGCTGTTGCTTTATATTGTGCATTATATATTGTTTTAATACAAATGACAACACAATGAGATATTTTATTAATTTATACCTGCTACCCATAGGGTCGAAGGGTACTATAACTTTGTGTCCAGGTGCAAAGAGGCATTGATGGACATCCGGACAGACAATCGGACTTCAATCCAAAGCAAAAATATCTATAATTTATGTGGAATGCAACGCCTCCTTCTGAATGTAACATACGTTTCCACAAAGTTAGTATATCCTTTTCTGATCATTTTCTATGGACAAAAGATATAATAAAAGATAAAAATAAGCGCGTATTCAATAAACGGTTCGTTATTTTTCTGATTTCACGCATCCCATCTATATTTACTGCATATTTTCAGGCGCTGCATAAAATATAATTTAACCACACTCGTTCGTTTCAGAAAATCGTCTTCTTTCTTTCTTTCCTTAAAAACGGCCTTTTGCTAATTAATGGTTGGCAGCACTGGTGTCAAATGTCGGACATGGCTAGTTTGACTCTCAAGTTTACGCTGACTTAAAATTATTTATTTTTCCAAAGTCCTGGCCCCAATTAATATACATGGGACAAAGCAGTTTTTGTTTTATTTTGTAACATCGTCATTAACCTACATATTTTGCTAATTTATTTATAAATTTAAAACTGTAATTGAAATCAAACAGCTGATTCAAACGAACTCAAAGTTATCGTTTATCGAGTAAATACGAATCTGAACTCAGTCACACTTTACAACACTAGCTCTTATGCCATGTTGCAGTGCGCGCCATGTTTGAAAATAAAAAACTCTGAGATAAATTAAGATAAATCCGCAATTAAAATGACTAATAAAGCTAACATAAAAATTATTAATTTAATGAGTACTCTATACATATTTCTGCTATTTATAAATAATTGTTTGAAGATTTGATTGTGTAATAGGCTTTATATAAGACAGTCTTTATTGAAAACTAAACGATTACCTAACATTAGTGACAAGAGCTTGAGCTCTAGCTGCAGTTGACTAGAGGGGAGGGAGGTAGGTATACAGAGACCAAACTTGGCCTGGGATTCAACTTCTGTGCACACGCAGATCAAGTGGATGCGTGCTGGTGTCCAGTTCCATGGCCACCGTCGCAGCATAATCCTCGCTGTGCAGATAGCGTCCGGCATTGAGCCAGTAATCCGAGTCAGATGTGTTGTACTCTGTGTCGTGGTGGAGGTGCTGCAGGGAGTGCTTGGCGCGCAGTGAGTAATCACTGGGCTCGCTCTCACTCTCCACATAGTAGCGACTACTCGACGAGGATTCAACGGGAGGCAGGCTGGCAAGGGGCGCAGGCAGCGCAGGCTCAGTGTGTGGCATGGTGTGGTACGTTGTGGATGATGCTGCCCGCTCGGCGGCAGCCTGCAGCATCAGTGTGTTACTCTGGCTGGCAATCAACTGGATGCTGTGCTTGAATGTCTTCACGTGCTTGCGCAGCGACGAGGGATCCGTGTAGCGCTTGTGGCAGCCGGGCACCTTGCACATGTACGGCTTCTCCATGGAGTGGGTGCGTGTGTGCTTGAAGCGATCCGATGAATTCGAATACGCCTTCTGGCAGCCCTCGAAGTGGCACTTGTATGGCTTCTCACCCGAATGCGAACGGATGTGAATCTTGAGATTTTCGGCACGTGAAAAGGATTTCTCGCACAGGTGGCAACGATGTGGCTTCTCCTTGGTGTGCGTGCGCACATGGACAAGCATCTTGTAGCGCGCATTGAAGCCGCGTTCGCTGCGCTGGCAGCCGCCCCAGCGGCAATAGTAGAGCCCATCGAGCAGCGAAGCGATCGCATGACGCAGCGTGACGTGTTGCGCGAGGGCCTCCAAAGACTCAAAGACTCTGCAGAGAGAGAAAGGAAAAGAGAGAAAGAACATGAGTAAAGGCTGATAAAGTCAGGTGGGGGGTTTTAACTCACCTGCCGCAATCGTGCCAGTTGCACAGGAAGTCACAATCACCGCCGCTGCTGCTGCTACTGCTGCTGCTGCAGTGATCGCTATACGATTCTGTGGGTGAGCCCGATCCGGAGCCGCTGCTGCTACGGCTGCACTTCATGATCACAGATTGGGTGCGTGGACTGTGTGGCGGGTGCTGATCGGGTGTGATTGGTGGCGTTGGGAATCTGGTCAGCTGGAAGACAGAAGGCATCTGCTCGCCAAGATGCCAGCTCGGATGAGGAGCAACTGGAGTAGCCTGACTGTATGGAGGCGTGGTGTACGGCGTGTAGTAACCAATTGGCGGTGGCTCGTAGTACTCCGTGCTGCTGTGACGAAAGACAGGCTTTTGTACTAAGATATCCATGATGATGGAGAGAAAGAGAGTTGGTACTGCTGCAGAGGATTCTGCGTAGTGTTGCGAAGTGTTCAAGAACACGATTGGCAAACGAATGAGCTGCTCGCCTGCAGACATTCGTGTAATATTGAAAGTTTATTCGCGATAAGGCCAAGCGAGACTGCGCCGCCGCTACATACGCTTATCACTCCCCGAAGGCTGCGACAGTCACAGCCAGACAGGCCAGCGAAGAGGGTGGGGCAGGGGGTAGGGCAGGGAGCATTACGACCAAGTTAGTTGCGTGTGCGTAGCGCGCAGAAATCACAATGAAATGTAGTTGGGAAGCAGAAGGGAGGCGTAGGGGCAGGCAGCCCACGCAAATGGAGCAAGAGCGCACACGGAGCGAGTACGTGAGTGGAACAGGTACAGGGGGAATGCGTGGCAGGGCAGCCAGTGCCTTATCAGCAGACGCAACGCACAAGTGGGAAATCGGTACTGCTACGGGGGCTTGCATGTGTGCGGCCAATGATCAGCAGCCGAGCAGAGTCGAGCACACTCGAACCCGAACCGAACCAAACCAGTCGAGGCGCACTCGGCGTTCTTTGGGGGGGCCAAGCGAGCTATCGCACTGAGTCTGCACTTCGTACTGCCGTGAATTCCCCTCCAGCTGTGTGTGTATGGGTGTGCGAGTATGTTACGTACATGTGCTTTGCCGTCTTGCTTACCCCTTGCCACCTTTCCAACTCAACCTCTTAGTCTGCCCTGGTCTTGGGTAATCTAGCCTGGACTACCTCTATCTTCTACTAAAGCAGGCTAGCCCATATGGTAGCATAGCCTAGACTCTCTCTATTTATTTGTCTCTACCCTATTTTGTCCTAGCGTAGTGTAGCCTAGACCACCTTTAACTCCTACTCTACCGCAGACTGAGCTACCCCTACCTCTTACTTAATTGTTGCATGGGCTACCCTAGTCTAAACTACCTCTACCTAACTATAACCTTGCCAAGAATAGCGCTTACGCTACCCCACCCGAGACTCCCTCTACTTTCTGCCCTAACTCCATACCTTACCCTGCCCTAGTCTAGTGTAGTCTACACTACCTCCAACTCCTGGACTACCTTTACCTCCTGCAACAGTGTAGATTACCTCAAACTTATACTCCATCCTAGTCTAGAATACCCCTTACCTTACCCTTCCCTTCCCTAGCCTAGTGTTGCCTACCTCTACTTCTACCTCTTACTCTACCCTACCCCAGCTTAGCCTTTCCCCTTTTTGTTTCCCCCCTAGACACCTTCCAACTTTTATCGTCGTCTGACTTTGCGTATCTTTTGGCCCACGCGGAATTTTCGGCAAAAGATGACGGACGACAAAACGTTCCTCGTCGTCGTGCCGCCTTATCAATTTGGTCAATTGTCGACGTCGACGATGGCGTCTGTGTTTACTTTTCTCGAGCGCTCGAGGCGAAGGCCAACAAGGGCGAAGAAGACGAAAGCGAAGGCGGACGCGGACTCGGCCGCGTTGGCTTTGCTGTGTAACGATCGCTTGCTCGCTTGCTCTATCTCGCTCTTGCTCTTGCTCCCCCACGCTCTCAACTGCTGGCTCTGCTGGGTGCTTAACTTATCAGTTGTATACGGCAACGTCGTCGTCTGGCCATATCGATAGGAAGTGAATCACTTAGCCCCTTTCCCTCTTGCTTCGTTTGCGGCCAATTTGCGATAGAGGGTGGAGAGGAGCAACTTCGCCGGCGGGTGCATTACATAAAGCGTTACTCGGAACTTGGCTGACATCAGCGTTAGGTGCAGGTGCAGCAAATGCGTGGAGCGGGGGCGCAGGGTGCAGTAAGCGCAGCAGGTGGCGGAAAATTGCAGGGCGCGCAATCAAAGTGCGCAAAATGAAAACATCGCACGAAACTTGTGATTTATTTATAGATTAAACTGAGATTGCCAGCTGGTTCGGCCTGGCTGAGCTTGCTAGGGGGGACTACAGGACGGGGTGAACGAGGTGGGAGCGCCTTCTGGACTTGTCATTACGCGAATTGAAGGACAGTTGCGTTAAAAGCGTGTGGGGTCTGAAGGTGCTTGAGTGCTCCATTGAAAAGGGGATTTAGATAGATGAGTTGCGAAATGGATAGGCATAGGTGGAAGTTGGAAGTGGAAGCTAAAAGAAGGATAAGCAAGAGGAACAGAGATACAGATAGCAAGAGTAAGAGGGAGAGAAAGAAATAGTAAGAGAGATTAAGAAATAGAGACAAAGTAAAAAAAGAGAGAAAGTCAGAGTAGAAAGGGTAGAGAGATAGTAATGTAAAGATATAGGAAGAGAGAGAGATAAAGAGTGATATAGAGAAAGAGGGAGCGAAACAGAGTGGAAGAGAGAAAAAGAAAGAGGGAGACATGAAAAGCGAAAAAGGGAGATAGAGGTAGAGAAAAAAAAGAGTAAAAGAAAATAGAGAGTGAGCAAAATGGAAGAAAGAAAGTCAAAGTAAACATAAGATGGAGATAGAGATAGCAAGAGTAAGAGTAAGAAACAAAGATAGTAGAAGGCAGAGATATAAAAAGAATCAATGATTTAAAGTAAGTGAGAAACAGAGTAAGAAAGAAAGAGAGAGAGTTAGAGGCAATAAGAAAAAAAAAGGGAGTAAGACCAGTTCCAAATAGATGGAATAGACCGAGAGAAAAAGAGCAGGACAGTAAGACTAAGATAAAGTTATAAAATAAGAAAGAGAAATAGCTTCTTCCATATTTAAATAACATACATATTTCTCTTATCCATGCCCATGGTTATGTAATGCGAACACTTGCAAGCCTGAATAGACTATCAAGACGTTAATAATATAAATATTATACAAAAGAAAAAAGTTGAATCAGAGAATGTCTACACATATTTTATGATCCCTCTAAGAGATAAATATAGTCATTAAATCGTTAAATTCTCAATAAAAAGTAAATTGTCAAACGATTCAAGAATTTGCCAAAAAATGTGGTTGAATTTAAAAATATATAGAATAGATCATAAAGTTATATTATACAGTTTCACATACTGTACTATACAACTGTTTAACATACTGTATACTATACTGAATAATATATTTCCAATGTTTTTTCAAAAACAATAAAGGACCTTATAAAATGCCACTTGCCGACTTTGACCTCATTTTATGGGCGTGAAACATGCGCCTGATTCGATGGATGACATAGGAAAAAACCGAAAATATATAAACATTATGAATCTAGATTTTTACTGGTTTGCCCCCTGGTCACCGACGAAGCTCCCCCTTCCCCTCCCCGCTTCGTTTGCTCTAGAATGAAACTGAACTTTGTATGGCGCGAGCGGCAACGGCGTTGCTGATAAGCCTCCTCCTTCTCTGCGTGCAGCAACGAGCTCTCCTCAGATCCGTCGTATGTCACCAAAGTGGAGGCCCCCACTCTCCACTACCATTCTCTCTCCCCTCCCCTCTTCGCTCCCAATGCCAACTTGGCTTTCGCTTTGCCATTTCTTCTCTAGAAACCTCCTACGCCTGCTGCTGGAGGTGAACGCGTGCGCCGCGGACAGTTTATTAATTTTATTTTTCCGTAGTAAATAGATCAGCGTATAGAAACAAATAGGAACAGCCACAGCAACAACAATGTGAGACGACAACAATCCCCAGCAAATGCGCCATAAACGCTTTGCCTGACTGTCCAGATAATGCGGCGGATAATGCCGAGGCAAGTGAACTGGATTCCACCGGAATCGCGCGAACTGTTGTCATATAATGATGTTCAATATTTCTATCAAATTACCAAGCTACTCGTACTAGCCGAGGCGATAAGCAGCGCTGGGGTCTGACTGGCTGGCAAAGGTGCCCACTGATAAGAATGGAGAGAGAGGGGGAGGAACAAGGGGAAGCAGGGGAGAAGTAAGGGGAACCTGCACTTATATTTGGGGCGTGCGCTCATCATGAAGCTCGGGTTCGTCGTTTTCGTTTTCGATTCGGGTTTATCAAGGCTTAAGATGAGAGAGACTGGGCGAAGGGATAGTGGGGAGCTGTAGGGGTACGTAGGTGGGTAGTCACTGCTGTTGTTATCTTGTTGAGACTGTGCGGAACCCACATGGAGTCGCGTCGCGTCGTCAAACTGATAACGAGCGAACTTCCAATGGCTAATTGCTCTGTTGATATTCCCAATCTATTGTTGTGTGCGGCACTGTGTGACAACAGACGTTCAAAGTCCGGACACGCACTCCCCCACCCGCCAGCTCCTCCCACCCACTCCCTCTGCAGCTGATCAAGTTCCCCGCACGGTCGGGCGTTGCATGCAGCCCGAGCATGTAAAGTTCATCATCATCATCATCATCGATGTGTCTGGCGCCAAAACAATATTTGCTTTTTCTTCTTTCTTATTTTTTTTGCCAGCCCTACAACACGTTCTACTCTTATCGTCCGCATGCTACGCCACAATAAAAAAAGAAATATCATTCCAGACATTTTCGGGTGGACCCCTTCCGCCAGTAGCAACAACAGGTGGGTAGGTAGGTGGGTAGATTTCTCGACGGCTATTTATACTGTTTTGTTTTTATTATTTCGGGGCTCGGGGCTGATACTGCCAAATGCGAGTGGCTGGCTGACAATATCTCGTCTAGACGGGGCTGACTATTATTAGAGCCCGAAATTTATTAAATTTCTTTGCTATACATTTTACTGCAAAAATTTCCACGGCTTGTTTCAAGACTACTTGCGGCTCACAACCACAATAGTACTTTCTATAATGAGGCGGCACGTTTATGGCACGCTCGATCACGCCAGCTGCAATTTGGATTTTTTTCGGATCATGTTATATAAT
This sequence comes from Zaprionus nigranus, assembly GCA_018903425.1. NCBI lineage: Eukaryota > Metazoa > Arthropoda > Insecta > Diptera > Drosophilidae > Zaprionus > Zaprionus nigranus. The sequence continues at coordinate 2,288,439 of JAEIGD010000014.1, read as the reverse complement.
AACTTTCGTTGGGGTATTTATAAGATAAGCTTATTTGACAATTGTTAATTGCTTTTATAACTTCATAACACATGGTTGAGTTTTGATTTATTTATAAAGAGTATCTTCAGTTTAGAAGACTAGGAACATTAAAAATAAAATAGTTGACTATATTATTTAGAATATTTCAAAGAAACACTATAAATTTAATAGATGTTTATAATGTTTATCCAATCTATGTCCACAATATGGAATATGGTGATTTGGTTGTCAATTTTTATATCCTTCGACCATTGAAAATGATCACAAAAGGTTATACTGACTTTGTGCAAATGTATGACTGTACAGGCAGGCAGAAGGAGGCGTGGTAAACCCCATAAAGTATATATGTACAAATATTCTTGCGTAGGAATCGATTGAGCCTTGTCTGTCCGTCTGTTTAAACGACAAGATCTCAGCTATTAAAACAGCTAAAGACTCCAAATTTGGAACGAAGGTTTATGTGATCTGTCCACAAATCTAGTTTATTTCAAATTTTAGACGCCACCCCCAGCGCCCCCGCAAATTAATATTTAAATTCTTTAAGTTGATTTATAAGCGCCGTAAAAGAAATACAACTTTCTGACTTCGACATATAGTTAGCTGACTATAATAAATATCTATCCTTCAAACTCAATCCGATCAAACAATAGATACAGAAGTTATTGAAGGAAGTATGAGGATAACATCAAGTTTTTGTGACAGTTAAAATGGAGGCAGGCGAGCGCGAGCGCCATCTGTCGAAAATAATTTGAAAGCATTTAACAAGTGTAATGTGTACAACTTAACAAGTTTAATACATCGGAACATATGTAGGTCGAAGGGTATCCCACTGTTGCTCTCATTTCTGTTAATATGGATGAACTTGCACAAATACAATTAATACTGCATTATTTAGAACACCATCAAAAAAAAAGCTCTAGAATTTTAAAGGATTTTCATAATGGTATTCATGTCTGCAGGTAATTTAGTAATTTTTATTTACACTTTACCTGGTTTAAACTTATTTGGTATATGTTTTTTTTAAGCATGATTCACAATAAACTTTCCGTTAATACAATAACTGCCAGCTCATTCGATTACGGACAGAAAACCTAAGGTACTATAAAATGTTTATCTCTCTTTAGGGGGTGACTAGAAAAATTCAAACTTTTAACTTCTCGATATTTCTTAGAAATCGAGGAAGAAATCCTGGCATCCTTTGCGGTTTGCAAACTGCTGATCTCGAGATATCTCTTAAATAACCACCCGCATAACCAAGAAGGCAATGGTCTTCTCCATCTTTCTTATCTCCCTCTCTCTCTCTGGCAACCTGATGCAATTCTTCACCCAATTGCACTTGGAAAAAACGTCCCCAGACACGCGCACACAAAAAGCTATCAATCATAACAAAACAATTCGTTCTTTTTTCCTTTTTTTATGAATAGCCAAGGGGAGGAAGGTTGGGGGAGGCAGTGCCTGGCAGTAGGGGTTAAGCGAAGGCCAGGCATGGCCGCCGGCATTGACATCCACGCAGCGATTATCAGCAAAAGCCGCCGCAGACAGGCAGACGGACTAGTGCGACACGTGCGGCCCCTGACCAAGTGCGGGCGGTACAATCACACCTGTGGGGGCTGACCTCAATCACATTGAGATATCAACACAGCTATAACGTTATCCAACTATACTGTACACACTCCACAATTTGATTATTAACTGGAAACTTACACAAGCCAAGACTAGAAATATTGCGCGCGCTTCTGCTAGAGACGCAGCTGGAACTGTCTGAGCTGGCTGAGGTGCCTGGACGGGTTGGAGTTGTGGAGATCAGTCTGTTGCCAGGTTGTCCGTGGGGTCCATGCACCGAAATAAACGCAAACAGTGTTGACCCACACGACGCGACGGACGACAACACGAAGTGGAGCCATAAATAAATATGAATAAAAATAAATGCAATGAAGTTTTTCGAGAGGTTTTACTTGGCTCTGGATCACAATTAAGAAATACCTGCTTAAATAGAGAGTCTATTAATAGTTGTACTAGACTTGTCAGACGAACAGCTTGAGTTTCTCCTGCATGTAACTGACCAGCGCCTTCTCGAAGATCGGCCTCGTGATGTTGTCCAGCTGCAGGTTCATGCTCACATAGAACTGTCGCGCATAGCGCGCACTCAATTTGGTGGCTAGCACCAGGGAGTCACTCTGGCTGGTATCACCAATGAATGTGGTGGATATTGTTTCCTTGGCTGCTCCACGTGCCGGCATAGCAACGGCCAGCTCATCTAAACGATCGGCGGAGCTGCCATTGAGAAATAACATTGTGCTGCCGTGCATCTTAAGCACGCGCAGCGTGCACTGCATCACACCCGTGTCCAATTGGGCCAGGTGAGAGCTGAAGGGTTCCACAGTGGCACTCGTCATTTATTTAGATGATTTAAATTAGAATATTAGGTATTTTTCCTGATGTCAACAATGAAATGCAGTTTTTGCGCTCTGTGAGCAGTGTTGTAAAAGTTTGAAAAGTTCAAGCGCAGGGATGCAATGACAGCCAAGCTAAGCAGTGCTGTAAGCGCCGCAACTTAGACAGCTTTGGCGCGCAGTTTCAAATTGAATTCGCCGCAAAATTAAAAACATTCAGGTTTCGCCTTTCGCAGTGTTGTTTTCATTTTATTTGGGCTAAAATTTCAAGTTGGCGATTTTAAGTTGTTTTTTTATTTTTGAGTTAAAATACATACAGTTATACGATTTTTTTACGAATTCGATGCTAGTCCGTATTTCTGGACTTTGTATTGAAACTGGTGTTTTCTTCTCTTTTTGTTTACAATAATGAGAGTAATATAATATATATGATCATCAGTTTGATTTGAACTACTTAATACATATGAATCGAGGGTTGTGTGCAAGATAGCAAATTAACAGAAAAATACAAAAAAACAGATGAAAAAAAATTCATAAAAAGTTCAGTTCCGGTTCACAATCATTTGAAATTAAATTCACTAATTGTATTTATATATAGATATATTTATGTATATATGAATAAAATATGTGTGTGTTGTTTTTGCATTCAATTTCATTATTCTCATTCTAATTTCCATCTGAAACTCTTCTTGCATCATCATCTATCTCTGGAGATTTTAGGATATATGCGCATATTTTCGTATTTAGTTCAGTTAAATATCAATATTCTTCTTTATATTATGTTTGCGTCTATTGCAGTTTTTATTTTTAATTTTTGTTGATTATTATTAATTATTTTCAGTTGCTCGAGAACTTGAGAATGAATATCAAATAATTTGGATTAACTTGTAGCGTTTTTTTCTCTACTTTAATTTGACTAACATTTGCAACCGCGCGATTTCAACTTTCATCTTGTGTTATAGAATGCATCATCATCATTATAATGTGTTGTTCGTTTTTTGTCTCTTTTCTTTCTTTTTCTTTTATAGATTTTATAAGGTTAATATTAATATTTTTTTTTGTATTTTTCTTGAAGGATTTTTGTTCTTTTTTTTAGCTGTTTTGCGAATAAATATAGAAGTGATATACATATAAAGAGTGTGTTGTTGGTTGGTTATGCAATTGTTGTTGTTGTTCGGATATTTTTAATCCTCATCGTCCTCAGATTCGGCTTCCTGTAGCCAAGTCAACCAGGCATTCACCTGGAACAGCGCTGAGCCCTTGCCGGGATATTTGTCAGAAATCTCCTCCTTCCATAAAACGAAAGCCTCCTCCTCGATTATCTCGGAATCGTATAAATATTTGAACCAACGACAGAGCATGCCTGCAAAGGAATTAAAATCATTAATATATATATTTTTTATAGATCTAGAGATTTCTTACCTTTGGGGAAATTCTCACTGTAGCAGAAAAGCTGCAGGGCATACAGCGCCATCAGTTGCAATTCGTTCTGGCCAAGGAAGGTCTGCAGCATTTGACTGTAGGTTTCCAGCATTGCCTGCTCCTTTTGTGTTACGGACTTTTCGGGATGCTCCTTGGGATCCATGTTCGAGGCGAGCGTTGTCTCCTTGGTGATGTATTTGACAACCACGGTCATTAGGGCCTGTATAAATCCGGGATCCTTGTAGTATTTGTTATCCACATGTGACTTAATCCATTTATAGAAATTTGTAGGATTCGGATCGCTCTGTAGCTGTTTTAACATCTCCGCTTGTACCTTGAGCAGCGGGTAGAGGAACGACAGCTGACGATCTTCAAGTATTTCAGCCAAACGCTCCTTGTTGCGATCCACCTCTTGCAGACTGTTGATCAATTCTATTTTACTCGCACGGAACTTCTCTTCCAGAGCATCTTTGCCGATAGTCTTGTGCAGCTGTTGCAGCACCAGCAGGAAGAGTGGATAGTGCTGACCATTTTCCGTATAGTTGGCAATATCATTCAATTTAATCAGAGCCGGCTCGCACACAGCCTTACTTAGCACAGATGCCACAAGCGCCGTGATCCTCGGGTTGAGTGCTTCACGTTCGTTCATCTTGTTCACCAGCTGCTTGAATATCTCAACAATCACGTTCGGCTTGACGTTGGACTGTTTGCGCAATGTCTGCAGGAAACGCACGATACGTTCCAGATAAACATCGTTCACTCGGTCCAACACTTCCATCAGCAGGTTGAGACACACATCCTTCAGTGCCTTCTCAGGCAGCTTTAGCTCAAGGAAACCATTGACAAGCTGTGTAAATTGATCTGTCTTCGGTGTGGGACCATCCTCGACTATCGCCTCCTCCTTCTCCTCCCCGTCGCTAGTTGCAGCTGCTGTTTCGTCTGCTGCCGCCTCGACAGGAGCAACAACTTCTTCGACATATTCTTCATTCTCTCCCTCATCGTAGTAGAACTTCTCCTTGAAATAGACACTGGCCTTCTTCTGTAGCTCCTCCTTGCTTGGTCCCTTGTCCTTCTTCTGTTGTTTGCTGCTCGAATTGGCGCCTGCTCCGGTTCCTGCAACACCAGCTGGTGTTGTGGGTCGCTCAGCAGCTCCTCCGTTCTTAGTGGCACCTTGCATCTGATCTTTGCCATCTAACCCAGCCTTCTTATCGAGTTCAGCTGCAGCTTGTCCAGCTGTGCCGAAATTGGGTGACGACGATGTAGCCTTGAGGCTCTTTCTCCGCCTGCTGAGCGCTGTGCAGTGAGCGATTCTCCAGTCCATATTCAGCCGATGGTGTTGACGATGGACGTACTGGATTGTTCATCAGATGCGAAGTGGGCGTGGCAAGCAGCGGATAATGTGAGTTAGACAACTGCGATGACGATCCCTGCTGCTGTTGCTGATGATGCGACGAGCTGCTGCCACTGGGTGGCGTGGAAATGGGCAGCGTAGTGGGGAACTTCTGATTCTGTGTCGCCGCACGGAACAGCAAAGAATTCGCAGCCGGACGCATTTGCAGGTTCTCCACTGAATCCTGATTTGTGGATATTAAATTGCGCTTGAAACGCGGTGCCAACTCCTTGCTGCCCAGTAGCATTTGATTGCCACCATATGAGCCATCGTTGTTGCGATCGTTGTTGTTCCTATGCGAACCGCTGCCACCGCCGCCACCGCCACGTGAGTCGTCACGATTACCACCGCTGCCACCGCCGCCGCTATTGCCACCTCCATTCTGATTATTGTGCTTGTTGTAGCGATTGTTATAGTTGCCACCGCCACCACTGCCGCCGCCACCGCTGCCGCTGTTGCCGCGATCCTCACGATCACGATTGCGATCACGATTGTTATACTGACGATTATCGCGATCACGATCCCGATCACGGTTGTTGCTGGTGGCGAAACTGTTAAGGGACAAGAGAGAGAGAAGGGGAATGAATGAGAGATGTGGTTTATGTTTGATAAATATCTTTTTGCTACTTACGGTGATACAATCGGGGATGCTCCAGTCACACTGAGGCCGCTAAACATATCATTATAGCCGCCCGTTTGTAGATTTAAATGGAAACGATTCATCCAGCTATCGCCATCGCGATCATTGTTACGCATATCGCGATTACGATTGGCAAATGGTGTACGTATTATAGAGTCATCGTCCGAGCGTATTTGCTTTATCGGTACCGGACCCTCAGCGCTGCCACCGACTTTGCGTGGTATCCATTGATTCTGTCGCAGCTCAATGACATCCTTTAGCATGAAGCGTATCCTTGGTGGATATTCAGTTGATTTCGAACGACGTTCCAATTTCTCAAAGTACTGATTCATCAGCTCTTTGCCCTGTTCTGAATCCAGATTCTTGCCGCAAGTCTTGAGCAATTGAGCCAAGCATTCCATGTCCTCGCACATTTCCTGCGCACTGGCCGTACGTTTCTTCTTCTTATCCAGTAGCTCCATAATGCATGCATGCAATACATTCTTCGATAGCATATCCAGCTTATTGAGCTCACCAATGAATTTGACATTACCCAGCATTCGTTGCTTCGCCAAATGGCGTCGCTCCTCCTCGTCGGCCTCATTCTCCGGCGGTGGACGATTATCGTTTGCCTCGTCCCGATTGAGACGATTGTTAAACTTGTCGCGACAAACGGCGATCAGAAGACGTAAGAAAGTGCAAGAATTGTTGGGTTCCTTTTCGAATGACGGCGCTTCCTCGGACAAACGCTTACAGAGCTGCGCATACATAGACGAGTACTTTGGCTCGTCCAAGGCTTTATCGAAGATCAGCAGAATAACTCCATTGAGTATAACAATTGAATTGAGGTCAAGTTTTAACAGCTCATCGCTCAGCTCCTGGAACTTCTCCGGTGTCAACTTATTCAGTATTCCACGCACACGTCGAAACACTGCATCGTTCTTCTCGCTCTGGGTGAGTCCATGCTGTGGTCGCAACGACGGCGGTATCCAGCGTCCAGTAATGGGTTGCTGTTGTGTCGAAGATGCTGCTGTTGGTGGCGGAGTCACAGACTTGACTGCTGAAACTTGTTGCTGATGTTGCTCCCGTTGCTGATGTTGCTCACGCTGTTGATGATGCTGCGACTGCAATTGTTGCTCCTGTCGCTCCTGTCGATTCTGTGGAGCATTTGTATCTCTGGAGTTATGCCTTATGCTTTGGCCACCACGCTCGTAACCTCCCGTGCCGCCGCTGCCACCTCCTCCTGCTCCTCCGCTATTGTAGCGATTACGCTCGAGACTGCCACCGTTGTAGCGTGCTTGATGTGCTGGCGAATCCTCACTACCTCCGTAGCCCGTATCCCGATCCCGATTGTCACGATATGTGTCCCTATTATTGCTGGTATATTCGTCGCGATAGCGACCACTCAAGCTATGACCATCATTGCCTCCGCTACGGGATCCGTAATTGGATTTATTTGGATTACCTCCGCTTCCGCCTCCAGCTGAGCCTGCGCCCCCGCCGCCAGTTGTTGAATTGTTGCTGCTGCTGCTGTTGTAATGCTGACGCTGTTGCTGCCCCAAGCCACTGTTGCCATTGCCATTAGCTGTTTCGTAGCGTGAGCTGCCGCTGCTGTTGTGATGGGAGCGATAGTTGCTGCCTGAATTTGAGTTTAGATTACGTTGGTTATAGCTACCGCCATCGGAGGAGTTTGTGTGATAGCTATTGCGACTACCACGATGGACTCCACCAAAGCCGCCACTGCCTCCGTTATACGATGATGAGGAGCCGTTGTTGCCTTCAACGTTATTGGCAGCTCCACCGCCGCCGTTGCTAATATTGTTGTTGTTGTTGTTATTGTTTACGCCTGCACCCAAAATGTCACTATTTTTTTGATAGTAACGCGACGACGACGAATCGTTTTGATAAGATCGTCGAGGTCTTGGGCTTAGCTCCGAATCGTGTTGACGAATTTTGACGGAATTTTTATTATATCCAGTGGAGAAGTGTCCGCTAGGGCCACCAATTGAACCAGTTCCTCCTACTCCTCCTACACCTCTGCCTTCGCCAGATACACCTGAAGATGCACCTCCACTAGTACGGCTACCGTTGCGTCCTCCGAGAAGGGGTTCGTTGTTGCCGGAATTACCAGATTTGGCACGATAATTACCGCCGCCGCCGGATGGTGATGAGCCCTTATCGATTTTAACCAAATTCTTGAGATTATTGAACGTATCTGTAGCAGTGGTTATTGGCAATAGATTGGGGCTTGTATTGAGCAGAGTCTTTTGTCCAATTGACGCCGCCGTTGTCGATTGTGGTGTCGGTGGTGTTTGGCCTCCTCCTGCTGCTGCTCCGTTGCTGCTGCTGGTGCCACTGGTGACGCCTAAGACGGCGCCGCCGCCTCCACCGCCTCGATTGGTCAATTGATCGTAATTGCGCTCGATATGATCGTTTTGTTGTGATTGGATTAACAATCTCAAATCGTTAACGCCGCCGCCGCCGCCGATGCTCGTCGTGTCACCGGTGCTGATGCCTCCCTCAATGGTGATCGTTTTGCCGCACCGGAACTGATCTATGATGACGCCTGCCTGATGCCCGTTGCTGCTTGTACCGTTAGCCCAACGTTGCGGACTATCGTCGTAAGTGTGCAAAAGGGGAGCGGCGTCGTACGTTGATAGTGGAATGGTGATAACTTTTCTTTATCGACTCGGGAGCGAAATAAATCTCTTCTCTCTTCCTCCTTCTCGTCAAGCTTCACACGTTAGTTGCGTAAGGCTTGCGCGCTGTTTCTCTCTCTTCTGTGGGATCTTTAAAAATATCTTTGTGGAGCTCTGTGGGTGCTTCTGTTGTTTAGATCAAGACCTTATTACTCTCTCAGCACTACACAAAACAGAAATTTCGAATTACACACACAGACACACGACGCACAGACTGGAGACGCACACACAATAAAAAATCAATATATATGTATCAAAATATAAATATATATATATATGTATCAGAATATATATATATATATATATGTATTTTGAAGCGCTGTTGAACGTCGTTGAGTTGATGGGGCTCCCTTCGGTTGCTTTGTCCTTTAGTAGTCTCTCTCTCGTAGTCGCGTCTGCTGCTTCTTCCAAATCTTTCGGGGGTTATGTAATTTGTAGATAGATATAGATTCCTCTTCTGCCTGATAATCGGATCGAATTGCCGTTCTCCGCTTATGCCGTATATGCCGCCGTACGCTTATAGGAATCCTATGGGAAGAAGAGGTGCCGAAAAAGTTAATAAGAGGTTTAAAATTCGAGGTTTAGGTGTACACAAAAATCTAGACAAGACAAAGTATTATGGATGTATATATACATTATATATACATATATAAATATATTCAGTATACGTACAGATGGGGTGTACTGACAATAATACAAATGATAACTGTGAGTTAAATCTAAGCAAAATATGCAAGATTATTTAATGTTTCATTGAAATATTTCCTACTTTCTATACCCTTTATAATATATTAAAGAATATACCTTATGTTACAGACAGTAAGAGGCGTGGCAGATCTCACAGACTATATATTATTAATAGCTGAATTTACTTATACCGATTTTTTCTATGATCTTTGGGATCTCATGAACTTTTAGAGCTAGAGACACAACATTTTGTATGAAGGTTCATGCAGAGTAACTTTCACATTTGAATGTCACACGCACAATAACAATTATAAAGTTTGGAAAACACATTGATGAATACTATATGTACTTAATTTCTGATTTAAAACCTGATCACACTCAAAACATTTAAGTTTTTTAAGGCAATGTTTTCCATAGTTTCCTACAGTCTCTTGCTGCGTGAACAAAAGTGTGTTTATAGAGGGGTTTTTCCAATTTTGTGTGAAGGGTATCTTACTGTAAGGTATATTACAGTCGCCTAACTGTAGCGTCTTGATACTTTTGTTTTTGTTTAATTTGCCAAACTTCAGTTTTGTTCTGATATCATCAATACACTAAAAACAACACACACAACAGCACTATGAGCAATGCGGACAGCTGTGGAAAGCAGACGTGTTAAAAACGACGTTCTAAGCCCGACTTGAAAACATCTGGCGTGCATACTTGTATCTGTGTGTGTACACTTTCAGATAACGGTGCTTTGACAAGCATAAAATAAAACTGGAATTTTAATGAAAATAACCTCGCAAAACACCTTCAAGTTTATTTCACTTTTCCCCCACACACGACGACGACGCAATTGAGCGGCACACTATGCACAAACACACACACACACACAAGTTAGCTTAAACAACTATTGTGTTCTCACTCATCTTGGGGAAATGTATGTGTTTGTAGCTGCGCGACAGAGTTGCCGTCTTTCGTCTTGTGGGTACAATTATAATACGCAGCTAAAGTGCACCTATTATATCTTATATATGCATGTGTACGTATATATCTATGTGTGTGTGTGTAACTGCAATTACTTTAAAGGTGCTCAATCAATATTAATATAGGCCTTAATGCACTTAAATTCAATTTGGTCTGAACTATGTGTGCGTGTGTGTGTGTGACTGGGCAACTCTTTCAGGTCGTTCGCTTTTGTTCTTTGTTGGATTGTTTCCTTTGTTCGCGCGCGCGACGTGCTCCGCTGTCTCCCTCTCTCCTTGTCTCTATCTCTCCCAAAAGATTGAACTCCCCTCTATATATACGAAATCAAACTGGGATGTGGATGCTCACGTATCTGGCACACTCGTACATGTGTGTACGTTTGTGTTTGTGAGAGTACGTGCATGTACTCATGTACTCATTTTGCTAGAGACGCTGCTGCTGCGCACAAGAGCGCGGCGAATTTATCAGTGTCAGTGTCCTTTTGCCTGTATGCAGTTCGTGTGTGTGTGCGTGTGTATGTCTATGTATTGAGGTTTATGGCCTCTCTGCCTGTGCTAGAGCGCTTTCGTTGAGTTTTGCTGCCGCCGTTTGCGCGTTCTGCGCCATCGAATTAAAGTCTCTTGACCCCAATATAAAATGTACTAGATGGGTGCGTCGTTGTCTCGTTGTTGTTATTTTTATTATTGTTTGTCTCTGATTAGTGACGAAATGAGTCACATTTACTTGCTAAAATTTTCGAGTGTTTACTGAAGAATTTGAGCGAAAAATTAGAGCTCTAACCTGTTTTTGTGCATTAGAAATGCAAGGGGCGGAAATATACATACAGATACACCCAGAAGCAACCCTGAGACATTTGTACATGTAATTATATGCACAGTGTATATAAGACTCAGTTGCAACTTAATCGTGTCTCTTCTAAACACCCCAAATGTAAAACCACCCCAAAAGAAAAGAGCGCATATTGCCCCTGCCTGCCTTCCTTCCTCTAAGCTCGTTGCAGCAACGACGTCGACGACCCCGACCCCGAGGGCCGAGTAAAACCGACGCCGCCGCTAAGAGACCTAGTTGTGGATGATTTTGACCTCAATTCAAGTGAGTCGAGCCGTGCCAAGTAAAACCCACTAGAGAAATAACTTATGCTCTTTCCAATGACACACACACACAGAAATTATAAAACTAATGTGGGCTTAGTTCAAATTCAATCGAGTGTGTATAGCAAGCACAGCAGCTATGCAAATTTGTATACATTGAGTCGACTCAATAGAATGACCCCGCCTGTAGTTGGTCTCTCTGTCTCTCTCGCACCCTCATAACCATCCTGTACTCAATAAACCTTGCAACTTTTCTTCCTACACAATGCTTTCGTCATAGAATCGTACAAAGTGCACACACATTTAGCTCAACACATACATACACACACACTGATGCATATGTATGCGCCAGTATTTGGTGTGGGCTCATGTGTGTGTGAGAACGCGTGTGGCTGTTCCGAAGATAAACGCGTACACACGGAAAATCAAAATGAAGCTGCACTGAAAGCGAACCGAAAAACTCAACCTCAACGATAAGAGGAAGAGAAGGTGAGAGGAAAGCAGCGTGCAGCAGCAACGTCAACAGCATTGAGTTTTTCCGTTGTGTGTACCGCCGCCATTTTGTTTGCTGGCACTTGACGTTGCTGCTGCTGCCGCCGCTACTCTTCTCACTCTATCTCTATCTATGTATTGTACATATATACACACACACGACGCACACATTCATACACACACATTTCTTTGTATTTTCAGTGAATCATTTTTTGATTTCTTAGTTAATTTCATGCATCGCATTTTCGTTTTTCTTTCACCTTAATTATAGAAATTTACACGGAAATGGCTACAACACTATTGCATATTTCACTTTTATTGATTTCAGCTTCAATTCGCCTGAGTGCGAAAAGAAACGAGGACGTTCAATCGTATGTACGTGTGTGTATGTACATACATATGTACGTTTTCTCTCAATTATGGAAAAATTTTAGAGACTATAATTTTTTTTGTCTTTTTTTTCCGCAACTCTATTCACTTAATAATTTAATTCATATAAATGTTACACACTTTTTTTTTTAATAATATAAGGCACTCAGCGCCTACTTTCTCTAACTGTATTGTACTAACCTCTATAAATTACTAATTTCAGTATGGCAAACTCTTTTTGTGCATGCACAAAGCGAAATTACTATACCAGTGCTGCAAAACTGAGTGAAGTCGTTCTTCAACACGACCATATGGAAAGCTGAGTTAACATATCGCTGAACTGTTATAGGCGAGCAACATAACAGTTGTTTGCGAATATAGTGAATGTCTTATGTAAATTTTAACAATACAAATATGTATAAATGAAATAAATGTATTAATAACTGACAACTTTATAAAAATAAAGATAAATTAATAATAATAATAAATTACACAATTTTAAAAGTAAATTTAGTCTTACAAATTTTGCGGCACTGTTAACAGCAGTTGCTAACGTCTTTTTGCCATTACATATCGATACACATGTTATCGACCGGCTGCTAGCTCTAAATGTTATGTTTTCGGCTTGCACAACAATTTGTAATTTAAATTCTGATCAATATTGAATACCTATATTAAAATGTTTCTAACGAACGTTTTATTCAAGAAAGTAAAGAGCAAGTAAGTACCTGACAAGTATTTTGATGCTAGTACATATACAATAACCTTGCTTTGCAGGCGCATTATGGTGCTGATGGAGAGCGTGGTCAGCGGCCACCAGTTCAACACCTTCCGCGATCGTCTGGCGGAGAAGATCGAAATAGTGCGCTTCGATCCGTATAGTGAGTGCATCCATATCGTACAAAGCATGTGTATCTGGCTAATTATTATATTTTACAGTTCAAATGGACAGTTTGTATCGCGAGCGTAAGAGAATTCGCAGCGCCTAACTGGAAATGTTTTTGAACTTGTTCTCTTTTGTAATTTAAGTAATGAATGTTCTTTATAAAGTTGGAAAAACAGAAGGATTTTGTTTTGACTAACGACTACGATACAGTTTATTAACAAACAGGTTTACATGCATCTGCGCCCAGTTTTATGCGCTGTTGGAGAAAGGAATCCAATGTGCCGTCAACAGAACATTATGGTCCAAAGGGAATTCCCTCCTACCGCACCCTCTCGACCGGCGTCGCATACAATACAATATATTTAATACAAAAATAATATTTTAAATTCATTTGAAGGGCTTCTCGGTCATAAGAAGTCCGCGTTCCCAGAGCGCTGTGGCCACCTCGACGCGACGATCGGCGCTGCGCAGCGGCAAAGAGGCAATCTTTATATAGTTGGGATACGCCTTGATAAGAGACTCCACAGCAGCGGCTTCAGCGGGCTGTATCTCCATAAAGTTGGCCTCATACTTGCAATACTCCAGTGCATTGTCTACATAGTAGTAGACACGCAGGGAGTTCTCCTCCGCCACCAGGCGCAACACATTCGCCCGCAGTAGACGAACCCTTGTCTGATCCGTCAGATCGTAATCCGCCAGGCAATGACCGTTCTTATCTGTCTGGCTACGTGAACCAAACACAGTACGACGTTTCTCCTCGGGCAGCACCACCGGAGGCAGTGCCTCGTGCTGGAAACGTTTGGCCAACTGATCAACAGCTGCGTCGATTTGTGTCTCGGAGGGCACAAGATATTGTCGCACCAGGCGAGTGACCTCGCCCACCAGCTGCTTACGCTTCTCAGTCTGTTGGCCGCCATGGGCGAGTCCCAGATGATGCCAGGTGTGCAACGGCAGGCCACGACGCAGGCTCAAATGATGCTTGATGGCATTCTCCATCACTGTGGGCATCAGTTTCTCTATAAGATTAGCATAGGACTGTTGCTGATACACACTCAGTGTGATATGCAACGAATGTTGTCCCTTCTCCGTCACAGCCTGATGCACTGTGCCCCGAGGGAAATAGAGTATATCTCCTGGTTCCAACACTGCATCGAAGATGGGCTCACCCAACTGTTCCTGCTTGTAGTTCCCTGAGGAATGCCGGGCGAGCATGTCACTGGGCAGTGGTGGCGCATAGAGGCGCCAACGCTTGCGTCCCTCGACCTGCAGCACAAAGGCCTCAATATCATCATAGTGTGGCGCAAATCCTTGACTATTCGGTGGCGTCAAGTAGACATTGGCGCCCACAAGGCAATGGAAGTACTCCTGCATCACAGTGCACACCTGACGCAGTCCACTGAGGTATGTGCTCGGGTTGAGGATGCGAATGCTGCATCCCTCTCCATAGTAGCCCCACACAGTGGGCGGCATGGCACGGCCATCGGGATTATGTGTCTGCCGCTCACCCTCCACATAGCTGGTCACATCAATGTTGGTGGTGAACTCCAGATGATTCTGTATGAGCATCTCATCGATCATTTTGAATGAGCAGAACTGCGAGAAATATTGCGAACGCTTGCGCTGCACCTGGCAAGCGTTCTTCTCCCAATACTGTGTGAAGAAGGCATCCGGAGTGACCGGATGGAGCAGCCAAAGCAGCACACGCTTGCCCCTCTCGATGCTGTTCTGCAAATGCACCTCCTGCTTTGGCTCCGCCTCCGCTAGTTCAGCATTCTTCAAGCTGCGGCGTGAGGCAGGGGCGGCATCTGCATCCGTCATTGGATCTGGTATAATTCGCCGTGAGGAGGGTGCGGCATCTTCATCCGTTATTGGCGTTGGTATAATTTGCCTAGGAAGTCGACATGATTTCGGCCCGGCCGCCATTTTGTTGTCCACTTTGGTTGTCTTGGGCTGTAGTGGACACGATTTGACAGCAGCGCTGGCAGAGGCGGGGCGTGTTGCTGCTGCTTTGGAACGAGGTGATTTCGGCCCGGCCGCCATCTTGTTGTCCACTTTGGTTGTCTTGGGCTGTAGTGGACACGATTTGACAGCAGCGCTGGCAGAGGCGGGGCGTGCTGCTGCTGCTTTGGAACGAGGAGGTAGCGGGCAGGAAGGCGCTGTCTGGCGCTGCTGCTGTTCAGTCATAGGCTGCTCCTTATTGGCTTTGGCACGCGGGGGCAGCGGACAGGAGGGTGCCCTCTTTCGCTGCTGCTTCGCAGTCGTGGGCATCTCCTCATCATCATCATCATTGTTGTTGTTGTTGAAGTCATTCTCGACGTTTCTGCGCTTTTGTCCACCCTTGCGCTGTACTGGTGCAGGCGGTGGCGTAGGCAATTTTATTGAGCCGCCGCTGGTGCCGCTTGAGTTGGGCGTGAACTCCTCGCTGAACTGATCGCTGCGGAGAGCACTGTCGTTGTTGCTGCTGCCGTCGTCGTCGCTTCCACCATCATCGTCGCTGCCGCCATCGTCGTCGCTTCCGCCACCATCGTCGCTTCCGCCATCATCGTCGCTTCCTCCGTCGTCGTCCCTTCCGTCATCGTCGCAGCTGCCGCCTTCGTCGTCGCTGCCGTCATCGTCGTCACAGCCGCTTCCGTCTTCATCGTCGTCTTTGTCGCTATAGTAGTCGGTACTGCCATCGCTGTCGTCATCCGAACCGCCACAATCTCCAGAGTCATCACAGTCGCTGCAACCACCATCGCTGTCGCTCTCATCCGAGTCAAAGGTTTGCTCCGTGGTATCCATGCCGCAGGCTTGCTCTCTAGAATCCTCCTCGGAACTACCGCAGTCGCCGCAGCTGCTGTCCGATCTGCTGCACATGTTGTTGGCGTTTGACACTTTTCCCTTTTTCACACTTTGCACGCCACTTTGACGTTTGACACCGTTGGCACCGTTACTCCTCTTTACTGTTGCCTTTTTTGACGTCTTCGGATTCTTCGGCTGCTCCTTTTTGCTGTATGCCGCATACGCTGACAGCTCTGCCGACATCTTGTTCTCGAGTTTCGATAAATCGCCTTTTCAATTGTTTTATTGAATTAAATACACAAAATGAGTGTAAATATTGAAAATAATTTAAAACAACGTTGTCGTCACATGTTCTTCATAACATGCCGCTTGTTTAAATAGTAAGTGCAACTATCGATATCACATATTAAGGGTTTTGTAGCTAACATCGATATGTTTCCAGAGACCTGGCACAGCTGAGCGCATTCAGTGGAATTATCGATATTTGATATCTATGCTAGTTGTACGCAGGCTCTGTAGCTGACATCGATAGATACGCAGTGCAATCGCACAGCTGGTTGTTCCACTCTCACCTAGTTCCCTTCTTTGTTCCATTGTTTATGTTCTTGTTCTTGTTGTGTGAAAACAGTAAACAATTTATTTAGCAACATGAGTGACAAAAACATTCTACAATTTGCACCCTTTGAGTCTTTTGTGTCTCCCACATTCTGGCATAAATTGGCAGAGCTTAAATTGGATTATGATCGTCTGTCGGATACAGAACGTTCGATATTTGGTCACTATACGAATCGCAAGGCGTCTGCTTGTCTGCTCGAAGTAGACTACAGCGCATACAATAGGTGAGTGTAGGGGCGGTGTAAGGGCTCTGAGTGGCACAAAATTAACATATTATCGATTCCACACACAGTGCGGCACAACCACCAAAATTCAGTCATGCGGCGACTGGAAAAATCTACAATAAAAACACCATCGAAGAGTTCAAGGCCCTGGACAAGACAGCGCTACTGGCCGCTGAGGGTCGCGCACTGTTGGAGGACATGAGCACCGGGCGTGTGCAGGCGGATCCAAGTCTATTGGCACGTTTCTTTGTGCTCTCATTCGCTGACCTAAAAAGCCACAGTTATTATTATTGGTTTGCCTTTCCGTGTCCTCTAACGCCTATGCTACAACAACAATGTGATCCACAACGTTTGCGTGAGCTACCACAGTGTGGTGAATATGTGGAAGCCATTGAAAAGTTACCAGTGGAGAAGCAGAACTTTTTTATATTATATGAAAGGGAGACGCGCCAATTAAGTGAATTTAAGGAGAAAGAATCGCCGTATTATATTTACTGCTTTGCCGATCCCAGCGAGTATGAGCAACCAGCCTGGCTAATGCGCAATTATGTTGCCTTTCTGCTGCAACTCTGGTAAGGCACCAACAAGTTCCACAGTGTGGAACGCACTCAATTATCTATCTCTCTCTCTCTCTCTAGTCCCTCCCTAGTAGGAAAAACACTGAAGTTTCTGGGCCTGCGTTACGATCAGCAACTGAAGCTGGACAACAGTTTGTTGTGGCAAGTGCAACAAGTGGAGGCATGTGACCTTAAGCAGTTGCAGTTTGTTGGCTGGGAACCCAATCGTAATAAACAAATGCGTCCTCGCTTTGTCAGCATGCGTGACTCCATGGATCCAGCTAAGTAAGGCGACTATAGAAACTCCTTTTCTTTCCACTCCTACGCCTGTTCCTATTCCCCCTCTCCCTCCTTCTATAACTATGTCTAACATCTCCTTCTGCCCCTCTGCAGATTGGCCGAGAAATCTGTGAATCTGAACCTGAAGCTGATGAAGTGGCGCCTGGTGCCCGAGTTAAATCTGGAGGTGCTGGCGCAGACCAAGTGCCTGCTTTTTGGCGCCGGCACCCTCGGCTGTGCCGTGGCCAGGAATTTACTGGTAAAACACCACCGTCAATCACATCTATGGCAAGATATACCACTTCTCTACTCCTTTCAGTCCTGGGGATTTAGGCACATCACGCTGTTGGACAACGGCATTGTGGGTTACTCCAATCCGGTGCGACAGAGTCTCTATACGCATGCGGATGCAGTGAGTGGAAATCGCATGAAGGCGACAACAGCAGCGGCACGTCTGCTCGAGATTAATCCCAGTGCTGTCACCGAGGGTCATGTGCTGCAGATACCCATGCCGGGACACACCATTGGGGAATCATTGCGACAGCAAACCGAGGAACATTTGCAGCTGATCGAGCAGAAAGTGCGCGACCATGATGTCATCTTTTTGCTCACTGATTCACGTGAGAGTCGCTGGCTGCCCACGCTGCTGGGTGCAGTGCAGCAGAAGGTAAGAAGAGGGAATCTTCAAGACAGTTGGGAAAGTTTTCTTAATCTTCTTTGAACTTCATCCATCAGATTGTCATCAATGCGGCGCTGGGTTTCGATAGTTATCTGGTCATGCGGCATGGCAGCACGCGGGAGCAGGAGGAGATTGGAAATACATCCAAGGAGATTGCTGGCTTGAAGTGTATTCCTGGACACCAGCTGGGTTGTTACTTCTGCAATGATGTCACTGCGCCGGGCAATGTAAGTGGGCTCCTAATTATAGCTAGATTACAGCTGAATAGCTAGAAAAGTTGTCGACAGATCAGGAAAGTTTTTTAGCTTTTTTACGGCTAGAAATCTGGAGAGGTAATCAATGACTAAGCACAGGTTTTGGCAAATAATTCAGACTTTATAGGGTATAGTTTATAGCGTACAGGGTATAGTTATAGTTAGGCACACTCGTAATCATGTCGCGAATACTTCTCGAAGCCGGTGCACGCTGGATCTCCAGTTTGCACATGATCCACTCCGGTTATTTGAATGACCAGCCCGTTGATTGTGGTCACCTTGAAGCCAACCAGATTCATCATGGCACTGGGTGTACGCCAGTTGTAGCTAAAGAAATTGAAACCATCTACGGCGGTTAAGACTTCGCGCTCCGTAAAGGCCAGAGCCAACTTGAATTGTTGATTGAATACAAAGGGAAAGCCTCCCGTGACGCTCCTCTGTGCCAAATCTAGAAGAGGAAGAAAGGAACTAATAGGAACTGGTGGTATATAGGAGCACAGGGCGCGTTTAAAACTTCTTTGCAAGCTTTGAGCAGCTTTAGGATTAAATTGAGCTGCTTAAAGCGTTCTAGACTGCAGTTAAGCACCAACTTGTAGGTATATGCTAGTGTAGAAGACTTGAACAGTTCAACTGTTTTGCGAGCTTCCAGCAACTTTGATAGCTTTCAACCAGAACTGATTGATACAACTTAGTTTAGAAGAGTTTTAGTAAAGCTTTAAACACGCTTTCATCTGCATGTAAGCTTTCAGCAATGACTTGGAGGTACAGGCTAGTCTACATCAGCTTTAAGCTGCTTTCAGATGATTTTCAACACAAACTTGGCACTACAGGCTACACTAGAAGAGTTTTGAGTAAGCTTTCATCTGCTTTGGAAGCTTCCCGATAATATTGCGGGCTTTCAGCAGCTTTTAAGTGCCTTTAGCAGCTTTTTTGCTTTACTCTTTACTTACTGAAATTGCTGTTGCTCTCTACTTACTCAAATTTGTTATTCATGGAGTTCCTCACCACCGCCTTCTCATCGAAACGCACACTGAAATGCAGTTCCTCACGTTTCGTGTCCGTGTCCATGAACTTGATGATGAACTGTCCACGCTTGTTCTCAAAACAACGCGCTGTCAGCACGATGACATGGCCGGGACTGAAGAGTATGGGTTGATCGTTGCTAAAGGCCTTGTAATAGTCCGAGGCGTGTATGGCTGGCCATGGATTGGGAAAGACGGTACGATGATCGACCTGTTTGATAACCTGTATCTGATCGCGTATCTCGACAGCGCGTATCGCTCCTAGTGGCAAGCGATAACGGAATTTACAAAACTCGCGACTGTTTATCGATATATGAAAGGCATCCTCGCAGGCCAAAATATAAACCATAAAGAATTCCCCACTGACAATGGGATTAGGCAACGTTATGTTGTCCATCACTTGCGTCTCCTCCTCGCCCCACACCCCGTTGACGCGGGCATTACGCACTATACAATCGTTGCGAAAATAACATGAGAACCTCAGACCCACATCGGCCTCGGGATTCAGGGCAGACTTGGCGGTGCACAAGTTAATGTGGAATCTAGAAGAAGCGTTATACAATTAGAAGAATTAGTCATGCAGGCAGGCAAATAGAAGATAAGGGACTGAGACTGCCACGCCAAGGTGGTTAGTCACTCCACTCACTACTCACCTGGCAGCTCCATCGATGGTCTTTGCCACAATTTCCAACACATGCCCGAACTCCAGCGGATGCGATAAATTCCCAGCGTATTCTGTTAGCATTATAAAGGAATTATGATAAATGTATATGGGGGAACTTTTCTCGAGATCGTAGCGTAGGTGCGTCTTTCTCAGTGGGTTTGCCGTGGGTTATCGCGCGTTCCTTCGTCAGCCCATCGACGTTATCGGGCAAACGTTCAATAGCAAATAACACTCCGTTTTTCCGTAGTACACGGCGCATTTCTCTAAGTACGTTTTTATTTTTGTTTTATATTTTTTGATTACCTCGCTCATTAGAATTTTATCTTATCTGGCGCGGGAGACCAACAACACAACAGCAACAAAGCCGCCTCCACTTGGCGTTTCCAATGCATTTTCACTCACATGCAGGTGTGCGTGTGAGTGTGTGTACACGTGTGGGTGTGTGTAGTATTATTTAGCTTATTTTATAATTGTTTACCTGCCGCTCTCAGCTGGGCTGGCTTGGCTTACCGTAAGTGGCGCGCTGCGTCATAATTTGTGTTTGCCTTTTCGACATGGAGAGCTTTTCCGCCATACTGATTAAGCTCTTGCTTTAAAGCTCTGTTTCCTCTCTCTCCCTCTAATTACTCGCTACTCTGTTGTCTCTGCCCTCTGATATCTGTTAAGTTTGTACTCCGCTCACTGTTAACTGTTCTCTTTACCCGCTGTTAACTCTCCTCTTTCCTTTCCGTCTTGCTGTTAACTCTCATGTCTGTTTGCTATTAACTCTCCTCTGTCTAATCTGCTCTCTGTTAATTCAATTCTCTGTTGTCTTTTTTACAGTCGCTGAAAGAGCGAACATTGGATCAACAGTGCACTGTTACCCGGCCGGGCGTCTCTAACATTGCAGCCAGCTATGCTGTGGAGCTTTTGGTTGCACTGTTGCAGCATCCCCCTGCGGGAGGCTGCGCCGGCGTATTACGCGCAACGACAGGGCGCAGCAGAAGCTTTGCCAGAAGGTATGCTGGGTATCTTGCCGCACAGCATACGCGGTCAGCTATGCAACTATGAGAACATACTGCCGGCCACACAAAAGTTTGCGCAGTGCATTGCCTGTTCGGAGGTAGGTCAAAGCTTATATATTTTATACATATGTATGAAAATATTTACACACCTGTGTGTGTATTTACAGCGTGTCCTGCAAGCCTATCGCAATGAGGGACACAAATTTCTATTCAAGACATTCGAAACGGCAAAGTATCTCGAGGATTTGACGGGCATTTCAGAGTTCATGCGTCTCAATAGTAAGGTGAGTTTATATAAGGGAACATATATTATTATTGAATATATTGTATATGTGTGCACATATAGAGATAATATTTTAATACAACTTACTAATTCTCTTTTTGGCAGATAATTGACTTTGATGATGATGATATGTTTGATCTTTCTGAAAATGAAGAAGCTCAGGATTAGCTTAAGAATATTGCATTTAAATGTTTTCTATCTATGTCTATATCTTAAACCAAAAAACTTTATATTTTGTATTATCTAGTCTTAAGCGAATTGTGTAATAAAATCTGTGTAGTTGTTGTAAGATGAATAAGAGATTCACATACATACATATGTATAAGGCAATATGAAAGTAATAATAAAGTCTATTCCAAAAATACACCGTAAACTATCTGTATCTATAGTTTAAGGACACTCACTATGAGTGTTTCGATTCACTCTGCTAAAGAAATCTCCTATTTATTACGCCTTGCTCAGGTTTTGAAAAAGAAATCATTTATTTCTAGATCTTTCCTTCATAATTCAAGAACCTCTTCGCAATTCTTCTACAATTTATTTATTTGTAATGATTCCGAATATACAATTGTCAACAAATCTTTGCTTGTATATATTTTTGTTAGATAAGAATATTATTATATACACATATTTAAAATGCGTTTGTTTTTTCGGTTCTACGAACCTAAAAAGGTGACAACTTTAGATTTGTTTTTGTTTTTCTTTCGTTCTTTTTGTTCTGTTCTGACAACAATATTTACGCCAGATGTTGTTTTCCCTTTGCTCATTATATTGATAATGTGTAATCCAAAAACAACAACTCTATGAAGAATTCGTGGCATAAATCTGGTCTTGTAAATCTTTCTGAATATTTATGCAAAAGAATTGAGTCGAGAGAGAGTTCATTACACTCAAGATAAGAATGTCGAAACGGAGAAATCGCTAGGTCTATAGAGAGAGAGTGAGTGCGAGAGGGACGAAGCTAGTTCTAGAGAAGAAAAGGAAGAAAAAGGGAATATATCAAGTTGAGTTACAGATAAAACATGCAGATGCGTGTGGTATTTGTCTCGGGTTTATGCGGTTCTAGAGAAACTCGAAAATAACAAAGCGACACTTGACACACATTTGACAACGTGCCTGTTTGGCATTTGACCCCAGGGCAAATGCGAGACAACGACAACAACAACAACAACATGAAATCGCTTGAGTTTCTTCGTTTCGGCTTCCCACCGAGCTAAAAATAACTTTGCTTTCTTCTGCAAATATCGAGGAATCGCTGATACGCTTAATAGAGTAGCTCAACAGTGAGATACCCAGCATAGTAGAATCATAGATAATTGAGAGTATTATAATAATTAGTAGAATAATAGTAGTGCAGTACTGTACCTTTAAATAGTTTTTTTTCGTCTTTATTTTTAGCACAATCTAGATTAGAGTCGAAAGGAAAATTGATAACGTGCCTTTGCTTTGATTTGATTCATGATAATATAATACACATGAAGCTGTAGTTTATATATACTATTGGTCAAGTGTATATTGTAAAGTACTTGATTGATTTAAAATTAGAACTGCATCGATTAAGTCTTGTATTACTTATTCTTCTTTATTGACTTGTGGTTCAAATATTCAAAGTTCTTTATAAATATATATACATATTTTTACTAAATAATAAACAAATAATAATTATAACATGTCTCTCTCATTATAAAACCCCAAAGCACTTGCAGAAATAAAATACACCCACTCCTTTAAAGCAAAATTAATGTATAACAGGGTATGACAACAACAACCACCACAACAAATCGTCTGCATAACCCACAGACCACTCCATGGACCGAAGAAAACAACAGCAGAAATTCCCAACACAAACAACATTCAAAGCCGAACGAAGAAACGAAAGAGGACAGAAAACAACAACAACAACACAAACAAAGCCGCCGGCTGCCTGCGCTGCCGTTGCTGCTGCTGCTGCCGTTTGAGTACAAAGCGCCGCTTTGAGTGCATTGAATTTCACTCAAATTGCGTTTTGAGTGAAAATGACGTTTTGCATGGCCAACGGATTGCCATAAATTGGTGAAAGATACCTAAAACGGGCACACAAAGCAAGTGAACGCGCGTCAAATTGGTAGACCAAAATAGTGCAGATCCTAAAAAATAGTGCAATCAAGATATATATGCCTATATCTTTAAAATAAATCAATATAATCAAAGTTATTAAAAAGAGTAAACAGTGAACAAAAAAAACAAACAAAATGGTTAGTAAAATATCCTTAGGAGGGAAATAAAGAGGGAATTTAATTTCTGCAGGAAATTTGTACTGCAATTTGAAAATTACCTTAGCTCTTGTTATTGTTGCTGCTGTTGCTCGCTTTTCACCTCGGCCTTAACCTGTTGCGAAAGTTGTGTGCCAACTTGGCCCGAAGCGCTTTTTGAACATTGCAAAATGTTTTCAAAACGCTCTCACTTTGTGCCACGCTCAAACCACAACAACAGCAGCAGCAACAACAACTATGAAGTGAGCTTAGGAGCATAATTGTCATTAAAAAGTTATAAAAGAGTTTGACGACTATTTGAAATTTCATATTTTTTGAGTGTACTTTTTTATTATTACCTTTTGTTTAATATTTACGCTCATTAAAATGCACTAACTGAATAATAATTTGGGCTTAATGAGCTCAACAAACGCTTCTCTCGAGCTTCCACAGTGGCATTTGCCAAGAAGTATGCAATATAAACGGTCTTTCGCTTGTTTTGTTGCAAATCGAAAGTGTTTTGTTCGAGAAATTGCTGCGAAAATGTTTTGCAATTTTATATTTTAAAAGGAAAATTAATGAACGAAAGCAAAATACAAATGTTGACTCAATTCAGTTTTTGAGATATTCCACTGCAATTTCAATAACATTTCTCTTGTACTTAAAATTTGGTTTTTATCAACTAAAATTTTCATAAAGTCCTCCAAATCTTAAGATTTCAGATAGAAAAATCTTTTTTTTTTTCAAAAATATATTTAGTTTCCGATCAAATTGTATAATATATTATATATATTTACTCCTATTACATATTTTACTCCCTTACACAGTTAGCTATTCCCAAACAAAAGACAAACAATTTCAAACATGATAATCGGGAATTTCCGGCAATAGCTGAAAAACAAATTGATAATCTTCAAAAAACACAGATTGTAACGGTGAAAGACCCGTGTTTCTAGCGAAATTTTTAATTCGAAATGACGCGAAAAAGAAATAAAACTAATCTACACAGTTCGCAAGGTAATTCACGATGAATTAATGTACAAATATTTATTGTCGATCTGTGTAGATGAACCATCTGTCCATGAACATACAAATGCGACAGAATGCGTCAGCTCCATACGATCAGGTCTTATCAGCATTTGACTATATAGCCGATACCTATAGGCAGGTCTCAGCGTGTGCCTCCGAGTCGCAACAAGCCGAGCTGAGCTGAGTGGGGCCAGCTGTTGCTTCCAGCTCCTGGCAACATCTTGAGGGGCAGCTCAGAGATCGCTCGTTATTCGTAATGGAAGACAAATCTCTCTGATGATAAGAGGGTACGACATATAACGATCTTATTATATATAATAGGCATTTAAACAAAATGCTCAGATTATAGATGCGACTGTGGAATCAGTTGAGTCTCATCGTTTGCCCGAGATCATACCATCCGCATCAAGCAGAATCGATTATCAGTTACAATTAATTAAAATTCAATCAAAGCTACTATATACTCTACGGATTATCTATTAATCTATACTTAGTTGGGGTAACTTTCCATTGCCCTTTTTGCAAACCTTCCTTTAGCTAACCCCCCACCCTTCTCTCTCTTCCTGTCTCGCCCACTCAGGTTAATCAAAGCAAGTGCAAAATGTCGCTGTCGAAAATCGACACTATCGATACGGAAGAAGTCAACCAGGAGAAGTATCTGCGTCAAGCGACGCAATACTATTGCGCACTAGAGAAGCCGTTGAAGTACGGACCCTCTGTGGAGACACTACCCGATTTGATAGCGGCGCTACATCGGGAGTTCGAGACAAACTATGTGAACATTGAGATGGTTAACCACCTGATGCTCACCTATAAGTCGAACCCCAAAGAATGGCGCAAGTATGCTAAGTTTGATCGTTATACTTATACAAGGAATCTGGTGGATGCCGGCAATGGCAAGTTCAATCTACTGATCTTGTGCTGGGGCGAGGGTCACAGCTCATCGGTGCACGATCATGCGGACTCGCATTGCTTTATGAAGATGTTGAAGGGAGATCTACGTGAGAAACGTTATCAGTATCCTAATCGGCCAGGGCAGCCTCAGCAACAGCAGCAACTCGAGCCACATGGAGAGATGGATGATCGCGAGCTTGTCGAGATCGGTGAGACGCCGATAGGAGTCAATGACGTGGCCTATATCAATGGTGGGTGCCCTTACTACCTAATCTTTCTTCGAGTTAGACCTTAACCTTCTCTCTTCCCCTCTCTCTCTTTTTCTCTCGTAGACAACCTGGGCCTACATCGCGTGGAGAATCCCAGCCATGCTGATACCTCCGTTTCTCTGCATCTCTATTGTCCACCCTTCGACTCGTGTAGCGTCTTCCATGATAACTGCAAGAAGAGCACGGCCAAGGTCACGTTCTGGAGCAAGTACGGTGTACGCACCAAGCTGAATGAGCAATAGAGCTTCATTAATACTGCTGAAGAATTGGAAAACCCCCTTCTTCAAATTGCAAAATACAGACAACTATTTGTTATATAATACTTAGGACTCTCGCTATTATTAGTTGTTTAGGGTAGTCAGTAACACGTACCACACACACATACATAAAAACATATATACATATATATATATACATTGCTCATCTATCATATAGTACGTATGCGTAGCTTTACCAAAAATATACATTTACAATATTAAAATGTCCCAAAAAACGTTTTCTCTCCTTATCATGATCAAAAGTCTGACCGTAAGGTCACGAGTCTATCATCTATCCAGCGATTTGTGGGTTACATACATGTGTACACACTGATAGAATATATTAAACAAACTTGCAAAGGGGTTGGGGGTACCGGATTGGGTTTTAGGGAGGCGATAGTAGTGGAAAGTCGACTGTGGCGGGTTTTCCTAGTTTTCCGTTTCACGCACATATGATCTCTTTGGCACTCCACGATCCAGTGTTTTCTTAATCGACTTCATCAGGCCCGGCAATAGATTAATATGTTTGTCCACACAGTTGCCCGTACACACCTCGAACAGATGACGCGATCTTGTCATCTCGTGCTCATTGGGATTGGTTGGCATCTTGGCGCGCACATCCGAATTGCACTCCTAGGTCGGTAATAGGCGATAGTATTAAATGAGAGACAAATAAAGATATATTATATATGATAGTATATATATTCGATTTCTGTGTCTATGAAGAAAACAAATATCAAGGGTTTGTAATGAGCTAAACTTTGGTAAACTGGCAGATCAGTTTATCATTGACGATCAATGTTTAACGTTTATTATATGATATCTTAAGTTTTATACTGTAACAGACAAGAAATCTTTAGTATAAAACTTAAACTTTAAAGTATAAAACTGAACATTTTGGAGGCTTTTCGGAAAGACTTGTTAAAATTTCAAGAATTTTCATAAATTTAAACAATGAACTATTGAATTTTTCTAAAACATCAACCTAAATTAAAACAAAATTTAATTACTTTACATTTTATGGGTTCATAAAGCAAGTTAAACTGTTAATTTCCAGTTTAGAGACGTACATTATCTATCAATTTAGAACTGATACCGCCTACAGCCAGACATGAAAGACTTGAATCCGATTTGTTGCTGGTTCTAACTGAATTAAAAGTTTAATGGGTATTGTTTTTCTACTTCAAACTACTACAATTTGTATTCCTATTTTAAATGAAGAGATGCAAAGTATTACTATATCAATGGGTCGTACATTACTTAACAGTATTATAATCATTTGTTTCCTGGTATAAGAATATATATAATAAGATGATTTCATATTAATTCATTGTATTAAGCTTTCTTTAGACCTAATTCATGTATTTTTCTTTCTTTGTCACCTTTCCTTTCTCTACTCACCTTGACACAACCCTGAAGATTATTCTGAAACTGACCCAGCTCATTCTGCAAATAGTCCTGGGCCTCCATGAGGGGCATGGCGCATTTCTCGATGCAACGTTGCACACTGTCCAGAGATCCGCGCTCGTCGTCACAGCAGGTTGCGGCGCAGCGATGCATGGTGGACTTGTTGGAACGAGGTCAGCATAAAGAAAGGGGGAGGATGGGGGACTCCACTACTCACCTGCATGCGCCGTAAATGGGAGCGATACATGTCCTCGATCATCTCGCTGATGGCACCTTCAAGGCGGCGTTTCTGTTGTTCCACCATTGGATTTCTTTGCACGATTCACACAAATTTAGTTAAATATAGATATAGAGATATATATTGTCTCAGTCAAGAGGGATTTGTTGAGGACTACGATTGTGACACTTTTGATTGATTACAATAAGGTAAACTTGTTATGAAGGAGAAAGCAAAGAAAGACTGTTTGACAAAACATTCGTTTATAGTTGCTAATACTATAAAATACTAGAATATCTACATTATAAAATAAAATATAATCGGAATATCGCAACTTTAACTTTAGTTTCGGTTTATTGAATTTGTTTAAAATATTTCACGATAAAAAAACTAATAAGGTTTCATATTGTTGCCAATACTTAAGTTATAATAACAATATAAAGATTGATTTTCCAGCCAGATCAACAATTAATTAAGGTAGTGTAGAATTCGGGTAAATGCAACGCCTGGACGGGTTCTACGAGTGTTGAGGTAATGAGTCTGGACCCTTGGCAAGCACCGTCTTCATGGTCTTCATAAGGCTGGGTATCAGTCCAACGTGTTTATCGACGCACTGAATCGCACAACGTTCGAATTGATCTGTATATTTGGCAATTTCCTCCTCGTTGGGGTTTGGCGGCATTTTCACTTTGACATCATCGTTGCATTGCTGTGGAGGTAAAGAGAGGAAGTGTAAAGTGTTAGATTCACACATGATTTCCTATACTCACCATGACGCAACGTTGGAGCCTGCCCTGAAATTCGCCCAGTTCATACTGTACGTAGTTCTGCGCTTTGGTCATGGGCGCTGAGCAGCGATCGACGCAACGCTGCACGCTGTCCACGCTTGATGTGCTGTCCTGGCAACACTTTTGCCGCGCACAAATGCATTTCTGTCTGTCAATAAATGGGATAAAGTCGAGACTAACATTAGGTCTACTTGCACTCTTGCAGAGATTGGGGCAGTTTACCTGCATTTTACGCAGATGCGTTTTGTCCATGTCATCGATGAGTTCAGTCACGGCGGACTCGACACGTTGGCGCTGCGCTTGAATCATTTTTTTGGTTTAATTTTGATTTAAATCAACTGCAATTTGATTTCGTAATATATAAAATAGAAAACACAACCGGCGACAGCGTGTTTGGTTTTTATCGATATTCGCGTGTCATCGATGGCGAGTGCAGCAGAGGAGTGCGTGCAGCATCGATAAGTTAATTAAGCGATGTATTTGCTTATGAAGAGTTCTGAATATACAAGAGCGCAAGCGGGTTTAACTTATCGATGGCAAATGCAATATCGATAAACCTGTTGTATTCGCGTACGCAACTATCGCTATAGCTCTTAACATCCCTAATAACAGCTGCAGAGCTCAATCAGGTGTAATTATTAAAATTATTAATTAAAAACATGTCGCTGCTGCACAAGCTCTGCCGCGTTCCACTGCAGTGCAATGTCTACGCCTTGAGCCGTCAACTGTCGCTGACGCCGTACACATTTACAGCCAGCAGCAGCAATAACAACAACACGACAAATGTGACTGAGGAACAGCAGCAAGAGCCGGAAAGTAACACAAGCAAAGGAGGATTCGCGCGTGCCTTTGAGAAGTACACAGCGCCCCCGATGCCGGCAGAAACACCCGTGGACAATCAGAGCTTCGCCTCGCTGCTACGCCAATCGAAGGTCATTGATGTAAGTAGAGGGGAGGAGGAGAACGACAGCAGATCCATGTTTATGTAATCTTCTTGCAGCTTGGAAATGCAGATGGAAAAGTTGTAAGTGGCAAAATCATTCACGTTGTGGGGGATGATTTGTACATTGACTTCGGCTGGAAGTTCCATTGTGTCTGCACGCGTCCCACGCGCAATGGCAGGTGAGTCTACATGAAATATATTCCTGATTTTTTATTGATCTCCTGCCACCATCCTCAGCGACTACGTGCGCGGTGCCCGTGTTCGATTGCGCGTCAAGGATCTGGAATTGTCCACCAGATTTCTGGGTTCAAGCAAGGATATTACCATACTGGAGGCAGATTGCCATTTGCTTGGACTGCTCTCTACACCCACGAGACAAGCCACAACCAGGCAACAGCAGCAGCAGACGAATCAGCAGCAGCAGCAGATTCCCTTCACCGCACCCCGCATAGATACTTTGTTGTAAAAAAATATATAAAAATTGTATTTCGTTATGTTGTAAACTGAAAAACCTCGTAGTGATGATTCAGTTCCTTCACCGTATGCAGTCGGAAGCTGCTGGTCAAGGCGCCATTTGTCGTGGGTTCCAAGAAGAAGACTCTTCTCGCACGACTGTGCACCAGGGCCATGGCGCACATGAGGCAGGGCTCGCGGAGGAGGTAAATGTCATAGCCAGTGCATAGGTAGGGTCCATACTTAGCCAGATTGTCGGCCAGCTCTTGCTTCGCCTGAGGAGGTTGCTCACCCTCGTCGTGGCAATTCAGCGCCGCATTGTATATCTCGCCAAGCATCACTTTGCTGCAGATAATCGTAGTAGCTGCGGGGCAATCCATGCAGTGGTGTATCTTCGGCGAACTCTAGAGAGGATTGCCAGGCGCCTCCACGCTGGCTTCGCGCCACATGATCTACAAGCCACATGGCGCAGTGCTGATGTGGACTGTCACTGCCTGTGCTACCTGAAAGTTAGTTTAGTGTAATATATATGGATATTAGGATCTCATAGTCCCTTACCTGCAATAGCCACAATGCTTTGCCGACGTGGATCCACACAGATTCCCACGGGCTCATCATGATTTACATCCCTGGATAAGCTGCGCAGTAGCTGCGCCATACGCTTGTGAAAGATGCGTTGACTGGCATTGAAATTGCTGCCATTAAGCAGAGATTCAGCGTATTTATCCGGATGAAATTTACATGGCCAGTACTTGATCATCTGCTCGTATTGAATGCGCAGCTTGGCACTGCTGGCGGGCACATCCACCACGTTGATATTGCGCACTAAGGCGGCCAGCACATTGTCCGAGATTTTGTGCAGCTTTAGATGCTGTTCTAGGGTATCTTTGATGTCCGCCTTAGGACATATTAGTATGTTGCAATCGGAAACACGTTTCAAGTGCTGGAAATGTGGCAATTTCTGGGCGAGCTCCTGAATAACAGCCTGTAACTGCTGTTTGCTCTCCAGCTGGCAACTGAGTACCTGGATCAGGTCAATTTCCTTCTTGTAGTCATCAGATAGTACCGCCTTTATGTGAAAACTATCATCTATTTTCATTCTTTTTGTTGCGGGCGGTGATAATGCCTCCATGATTGAGTGGGAGGATGCAACAACGCGTTACCAGCATACTCAAATGGCTATGTTAACGCAACAACAGCAGCTGATGTGTGAACATATCATAATCGATAACATCGATAATCAAAACATGCCTGCCGTTAAGCGTCAAATTCGAAATTTAAATGAAATTCAATAAAGAAAATGTGTTACCTGGCAAATTTCATGTACTGTATGCCGCTTCACGCTGGTTGTGTTTTCATTAGCGTGTCAGGACTGATAATGGCCACAATGGCTTTTATGTGTGCATGCTTAACAAAACTTCATTTTGAATCGAAACTCGTATTGCTTATTGCAATCACTGTCTACTTATTATATGTTGGTGGCAAACTTTGCTTATTAATTGGTTCTTTAGCTGTAAGTTTGTCTCATTAAAAAAGCAAGAAAGTGTATTACATAATTTAAAAATTCAAAAAGAAAAACTGTGGTATGCTGTTAATGAGCTTCGTTATTGGTCTGAACGCAATGATTTATATTAGTATCGGAGTCTATTATTGGATTTACCCGAACTATAAGCGAACGTTCCCATACGTGTTAGGAACTTCAATGTTTGTTCGTAAGTTAGGTTCAAAAAATGAACGGGTTTATTGAAAACAAATTATCTATTGATTTTTCAGTTGAATTCTACTATCTATGGGTTGCATTGTCTTATTGGAGACGACGTCGAAACATATTGATTTACGGCATGTATTAAATCAACACCCAGAACGAAAAAGTATTCCTGGGGGTATTTCTAAACATGTATATCTTATAATATAGTGAGGTTACTATACTGAAACTGAATATTTAAAACACTTGGTGTTTATTTAATTTTGCGCGGCTTTTCTATACTCCGTATGTTATCGATAATTGTTAACAGCAAACAGTGCCTTTGGAGTGTAACAGTTCACAAAGCTGTGAATTAACTGAAGTGATTAACATACAGACCAGACAGTGACTCTTCACATAGCTGATCAGTGATCAGTTGAGCAATAACAGCAAGCGACTAACATTGCGTTAACATTTTGTTAACATTTCGCGTTAATATCATTTAAATATATTCTTATTAGCCAATAAGCCCAACAACAAATCAATAAAAACAAATTGTCAGTGATTAAAGTATGAAAATAAACAGTTGTGTGTATGAATTTAGCTGATTGGCAGAAACAGAATCAGAATGTATTTCGCGGTAGGCATTTTCCTGTTTTGAACTGCGCACAGTGTGTGCACTGTTCAGTTCGTGCCGAAACGTCGTGTGGGTGAGTCGTCGTCGTCGTTGCGTTTGTACTCGTGTCGCCGCCGTCGTCGTCGTTGCGTCGTCAAATGCGCGTGCGTGCAACTCTTTGGAGGGGTATTGATATATTGTGTATGTTTGTGTTTTTTTATAACACATAAAAAATATCGGTGCTTAGAGGTGAAACTTAATAATTCCAATAATTCGCGTCAATTTAAATCTAGAATTCTGATAGACAAAGTTCATCAAGCCGGTTTAGTCATACGAAATTTCCGAGAATTGTGCGAACTCTACAAGTGTTTAATAAATAAACGTCATGAGAATTGAGAGAGATAGAGAGAGATCCATCTAAGCTGAGTGTGGATTGCATGTCTCTGTCTGTGTGTGTATTAACAGCTGTTAGACTCTAGCAGCGCACGATTTGTCTGAACTGCGTACTTAATAAGTATTTGCTCTCTCACTCTTGAGATAAGATATAACTAAAGACGGTACTAAAGAAAGAACTGAAGTGAAGGCAGTACACTGTGGGCACTGTGTGTGTGTTCACTGATCGCGCCGTATTTAGTGTGTGTGTTTATCTTATCGGTCTCTGGGCCCCATTGATTGGGGGGGCTTTTTGCCTGTGAAACAATGCCGGGTGAAGTCATTTGAAGCAGCGACGACGCCGTCGCCGACAACTAGGATAGATACCACCACCAAGCATATTCTGGTGTGCGAAAAACTGCGGAAAAACCAGACGAGCTAACTTTGGCTAAATTTGGACGCACACACAAAATACCAAACAAGGCAAGGAGCACATAAATCAATTGCAACATCAGCAAGAACCACAACAACAACAGCAGCAAGAAAAGAGAAGGAGCAGCAGTAAAGATGGACATAGAATCCGATTCAGACACCTGGGAGGACTTTTTTGGTAAGTGTTGCAAGTTCGTTGAACCTGCCTCCAGATCTGAGATCTCGGATTGATGACAGCGCGCGATGACTCAGCAGGATAGCGATGTTTGCGTGACACGAGGCTGAAGCAAAGCCAGCGGATACGCTGCCATCACTAGTGGAACCTGTGCCAAGGTTCTGTTAAGTAGGCAGGCGCTGCATGTGTGTGTGTGTGCACGCATAAGTTTTGTCTGTCCAAAAATGGCAAATACACACACATGCGCAGTGACAGAGCCTGGCTTTGTCTTTCCACTCAACAGATAACTGTACAATTCTTGAAGTGGAAGTGCGTTTTGCTGTAACGGGTTCCAGTTCCATGATTTTTGCGCTTTTTGCATGCGTCTTTCGTCTTGCTCTCTCTCACTCACATTTCGTGCGCTTGTAATGAAATTTAATGATAATACATAATTTCGTTGTGTTTTCGCTGCGAATTTTGACCCAAATTACGATTGCAATTGCCTGCTGCCTTTTTGGAGTGGAGTGTGCGGAAGTGGATTGTGTGGAATGTGTTTGCCTCTTGCCGTGAGGAATTCGCCATTTATGTTAATGATCTGTGACCCAATTCCAAGGGTTCCACTTTGTCGCGTGCTGCACTTTGTGTACCACCGCTCGAGGGTTAAAGCGGCGCCTAGTACGGTGGAACGGCGCAACCGATTGCTTCCCCTTCCATTAATAAGTTCAATTGAGCATTAGTCACAATGCTTTATATAAGGATTTATATAGGCACGCATACACGTGTGTACGTTTCTGTGTGTGTGTGTGTGCTCTGATTGTCGTTCGCTTTTGTTGACTTTCTTTATGGCAAATTGAGCGCTCTCTTAGATAACAGCGCAAAATGCCAACAGCCGTGGGTCACTGTTAGTTAACAAGTGTGTGTGCGTGTGTGTGGTTTGTGGTGAATAGGCAGAACACATAACAGCGATGATTAACAGTTTGACGTGCATTTGCAATATATCAGGCATAATTGGATCATTTCGCATACGTAATAAGTTATTTTGACTTTGTTTTTATGCAATTTATTTATGATTTTCTTTGCAACACACATGTGAGATGTCTGCCTGCCACTTAACGCACGGAGTCAAGTGTGTGCATACTATTTTGAGTGACAGTAAACTGATATCGTAGGCAGGACGTCAGCATTTGACCGCGCTATCAAATGACACTGTCGAGCAAGGGGCGTGCTCTATTGCGCTCTGTTTACTGTTTCCTCATCTTGTTATTGTTGTTGTTGTTTTCTCTTGCTGTCTTCAATAACCAAACTGAAAGTCAAATAGAAAATTTGTTGTTGACACAAGTGTCGCATCTCAGCATGCGCACAGGCCCCTAGGGCAGGTCAGCTCGACCAACTTGGGCACTTTCCTCACCTCATCGTAAACAAACAAACCGAAAGACAGGCAGGCAGAGAGAGAGAGAGAGAGGATGGGAGAGAGACCTAGCCAGATACAGTCTGTCAAACCGCAAACACTACGGGAGTCTTCGGGTTCATTTGATATTGTGCTGACTCGATTAAGATCGAGGTAGAGGTAGAAAAAGAAACCTTTCTTCGTCTACTTCTTCTTGCTCCTTTTCATGTGACATTTATTTGGAAATTTATATTATTTATAACTATAATAACTAATAGATATTGATGTGTCTGTAGAGGAATATGTGTTCTTATTGTTTACCACTTGCGCGATAAGATTTCTCCTTTGTTTTGATAACGCCGACAAGGCCAGCAATGTCCGATAAGGCCCCTAGGTTCCACATATCATACATACTGTAAGTAGATACATATGTGCTCTATATATGCATGTATAGACATACTCTGTTTTAACATACCACTGGGCCCTTGATCGAAAGGTCAGTTTTGCCCGTCACCCATTTCCGCTGCCCAATTGCGGGTAGAGAGTTAATTAAGTCAATTGAATAAGTTCAAGAAAATTGACGCACATAATCAGTCCGACAGTCTGACAGACAGTTCATTGGCCAAGTCATTAGGGGGTATTACAACTGACTTTTGATTATTAATTCCCATATACAGATACAGCTATAGCTATATTTATGTTGAAGTATTTATTACCTCACCCAGACTTCCTTCTAATTGCAGCAAAGCTCTCTTGGACTGTGTCTGTGTGTGAGTGTGAGATTCTCTACCTACTTAAGGTACTCAAAGCCCCGTCTCAAGTCATCTCACGTCGTGTCGTGTCGTGTCGTTACGTGTGTGGGCCGTGAGTCGGCGTTTGTCTGGTTCTATCTCTTTATCTCTTTCACACTTGCTCGCTGCATCACTCTAATTGCATTTCTCTCAGTGTACGCACTTCTTGTGGGCGTTGCAGAAGGTCGTAAAACTCGCTAGCGATCATTGTGCACGCACGTCGCAAAAGGTTTTTCTCAATGAAGCCCACAACAACAGCTCAGCTTCAGAGATACCCTGTATGCTTAATGCAGAAGTAAAAGGGGGGATAAGACTATGAGAATTTGTGATTAGAGAGGGGATGTTTTTATTTAAAGTCCATGGTAGCTTAAAGAATGTCGTCCTTTGAAGAACTTTTTAATTTTATTTAAACTAAACTTTTCTTTGGTAATTCGCATGGTAGCAAAATGAGTTATTATAATTCTTCAAGAATTAAATTAAATTAAATTAAATTAAATTAACATCTAAGATCGCTATTTAGGAATTTACAATTATAAAAGGCTATTAAATTCAAAATGAACATGGAAATACAACCTTTAAAGCTTAATAACTTAAGAACCTATCCCCAAAATTCAACTTTAGTTCTCACCAATAAGATCATATTCGAGCATATCTTACAGTCTTTACACCATATTATGATTTTTACCTCATGCTGTCTGCAAGTTGTGGGACTTTTGACTTTAATGAACGCATCCCTCGCTCCTTGGATGCTTCCCTTGCCTTTTCTACAATTCTATTTGGCAGGAAATTTATAACTTCCTTGGGCAAATGCCATTTGGTTAGACAGTTTACGCCTACCCCCGCAGTGCGGAAAGTGCTGCGAGGGCGTGTTCTGTGCGGCACTTAAGCTTGGCTTAGAACCGCGATGAGTGACAGTTTTCTGTCGTGGTGGGGGGGAGGGAGGACAAGCTGGGGCTTGGCTACAAGCTGTCTAAGAAATACGTAGATCTGCGATATGAATTACATTACAAACTGAACAAACTGAAATGCTACGTCAGACGTGAGTCAGAGCTGAGACTCGAGACTGAGACTGAGACTGGGACTGCGGTACTGTGACTGGAATTGAGTCTGTTCGAGGCGAGCTCAGTTCGGTTCGGGTTCGGGTTCGACGACAGCATTACAACTGGCTGGCTGCCAATGGCTTATTGTATTGTTGCTTTTGTTATCAGCTGTCTCTGTCGCTACTGCTTCTTCTCTCGGGTTTTGGATTTCAGTTTCTAGTGAAAGTTATTTTTCATGCGCGATCGCCGGTTGTCATTTAGTGGCGTCTCCAGCAGCCTTTCCATTTCACTCTGAGCCACTGGACTGGAAAGCTGTCGCAGTGAGAGAGAGAGAGAGGGAGGGAGGGAGTGAGATAGCACACGCATGCGCAGTGCGCGTTAAGTGGCATCGCACAATGCCAATGCCTATTCATTTATCACGAATTACACAGAATCTTTCACCCACTCCCCCTCTCTCCAGCTCACTCTCACTCTCTCTCTTTTACGCTCTTTGGCCTGACATACTTTCGCTTTCGTTAGCTGCACTCGATCGTGACATAATGCACCATTGAAACCATTTAAATTAATGTTAAACGATTATTTATCGGCTTGAGATTGCGCGTCCAGCTTCAGTACAAACCTCTCTCGCCTCTCCCCCTCTGATCACACCAAGCCATACAATGGGTGGTCGTTGTTCTGTGGTGAAACTTAAGCTCTAGTTTTTTGATTAATTACCCACAGTTCACGCGGGTTTCGAAAGCTTCAACTTTGGGGTCAGCTCAGCTGGAGCTGTGATGGGGGCTGTGATGACCTCCTTTTTTATTCCAACGAAGTGCCGCATTTGGGCGTTGCTGGATTTGCAAAAAATATTGTAATTCCCTCATCTCACAGCGCATCCAATCGATCGATAAGATTTCCAAACCAAAACAAAAAAGAAAACAAAACGCAAACAAAACAAAAGAAAAAACAAAAGTGCGCAACATTTGAAGGTCAAGTTGAGTCAAGTTGCCACACCAGGTAACACACAGGCAGGTGGCAATGCGCCACCAGCTTGTTTAACCATTTAAAACATAATTGCGTTTATCTACATTACATGATCTGCTCGGGGAGTGTAAGCCTAAGTGTGCCAGTATCAGTGTGTGTGTGTGTTTTACAATTGTACATCATCATAAAGGTGTAAAGACCTTAACAGGTTTCATTTTTGTTTCTCTGTTTTCTCATTTTCACTGCAATTTGAATCTTCATAGATCTTCTGAATCTTCATAAAGATTTATGCCAAGTAAGCCTTATAAAGCATCAATGTCAAATGTTATACAAATGATTCCATTTGCCTGCACCAAAGATTATAAAACTGGAATCAAATTAAGAGCTAGTTTTGGCCCGTAATACACTGTAGGTGTTGCTTAGCACCGGTGTTTCCTTTAAAGACATATAACTACATACACAATATAAGTCTCGATAGATACATACGTAAATAAAGAGATATATTTTGTTTAACAAAAGATTCTGTTCGAAAAAGATTTAAATGTAAATAATGAAATCGCATAGCTGTAGCTGCCTAAGCAAATAAACTGAACAATAGTTTTTTATGTGATACAGACAGTTTGTTGCTATTGTAGATCGTTTCCCTAGATCATCGATCATTGTGTTGGAAGATTTCCGCGACGCTTTAAAAGGAATACTCTTCTTAGAAGTCTACAGTTTATTGGCTTTGTCTGCTCAACAGATCATATTGAAGTTCTTCAATCTATCGGAACAATTACGATATGTGTTCACGTATGTGCATATGTAATTACAGCTTGGCTCTCAAGCTCGGCTCACATTGTTAAATGAAGTGCGCGGACAACCTTCAAATGTCAGCGGCTTTTTCCATTATTTTGTGCTTGGCTTACATTCCGCACAGACACACTCACACACACTAACAGCTAAGTATACGTGTGTGTGTGTAAGTGCATAAATTAAAGACAACAACAAAGTGGAGTAGCTTGAAAATTCCATTATAAAGCGCAACGGTTTCTTACAAACTTTTGTTGACTTTTCTCGTTTTGTTTTTTCGTACTTCAAGTTTGACAGTTGCCTGTCCAATAAATCTATCCCCAAGATACAACCAGTATGCATATATATATATTTATATACACAAATCATATAATAATAGCAAGCAGAATGTGCAAACACAGCTGTTTGCCTGTGCACGATGAAATAGAAGAAAAAACCTCAATAAACTGAAAAAATACAAAACGTAAAAAAAGAATTCGATACGCATTTCTTGCTATTATTAAAGTATTTTTATTTTTTTGCAACGCTGCCGTTTGAAATACATTATGAAAACGGCGATAACTGAGCGCAGACTGAAGCTTTATAATAATAAATAAATAATGAATAATAATATCACCAGGCGTCACAGGTCCAAACTCAGAGAGCTTGTTCAACAGGTTTTGCAGAAAAGTTCAACCAAATTGAGCACAGAAATCTGAGAGATCGTTGAGGGGCAGATAAAAAAAATCAAACGATTACGTTAAACGTAAACAATGTGAGAGAAGCCCAGAAGAATTTTAACTCTCTGAGCAATTTGATGACGTTACGGGGAGTCTTCAAAGAGATTGATTATATGCACTTGGGACTATCTTAGTTAGTGAGTGAAGTACTTTTGGGTTTTATTGAAGTGAGCATCTTAGAAATTGTGTTTTTTGGCAGTAGAATTCTTTATTGTTGACTTTTAAATAAAATGTTTAATGTAGAATAGAAGAAATGAAACTAGAGTATTACTATTTCAAGTAGTTCCTTCTACTTATAATTTTATTTCAACTAAGGGCTGAACTTAAACAATGTTTACTACTACTACTTTGACAATAAGTACTAATACAACTATAGTACATTTACACAGTACAGCTCCATTACCACTTATATTTCTACTTCTTCTTTTTTTGTTTGGAAGAATAATCTGTATTCTTCTTCTACTATTACTATTTATTTCTACTGTTTACAACTCCATCCACTACTACCTCTTTCTACTGTACTCATCATTTACTACTGTTTCTTTTTTTTGTCTATCGTTCTTCACACCCTATGCAAAGAGCGCAATTAATCTCGTTGAGTAATTTATACAATTTACCATATTGTAATACAGTAATTTAGCCATCGATCTTTCCATAATATCCGCCGTCTCTACAGCTTGGATTTTGTTTTATTTTCCATTTTATTTATACGCGAAGGCAGTCCCATCATATCATCATGGCTGTACCGATGAGGAGGGTTTACCTGTTGCCGGCAGCTCTTGAAGCCCCCGCAATGTGTGCGCTGCGCACTTGTGGATCGTCGCAGCCGGAAAGGTGGAAAGTCGGCAAGTTTGTTAGGCAGGCAGTCAGTCAGGCAGTGAGGCAGTCAGGCGTCTTGGTGTTTATATGGCTTTCACGCCCATCACTCACGCCCACGTGCCGCAACTTGCGGCTTCGCCACTTGTGGCACTCGTTGTGGAAATTTGCATAATTTTTAAATTAAAAAACTGTGTTTATGTAATGATATTTCTAACGGTTTCCACTGATGACTTCATAGGAAGGAAGAGACTGCAGCCTCCAAAAAATTTGCATAGTTGACCATGTGTTGCAAGTTGCCAAGTGTCGCGACTGGACCAGGCATGCCCCGCAGGCTGCGAGATCAGGCTGCGATCTCAGGCTCGATCAGAGTCGATCAGGCATTTCTAAGATTTATGTTAAAACTCGCGAAACTGGAACCAAACGACAAAATATCAGTCAATCGTTATACTCGTATATAGCATAGATTCTCCCTCTCTCTTTCTCTGTCTTGTGTTTGTGGGCAATCTGCGTGATCAGCACACGACGTTAATGTACAGATCATGAGCACTGATTGCGTTTAGTGTGCATGAAAATCGGAAAAACTGGTTGCTTGTGTTGCTTTTCTTGCAGCTCTTGCTAGCTTTGTGCCAGGCGACTTGTTCTTCAATTGACTGCCATGCCAGCCTCCCCCATGGTAATGATGATCATGTACCCCCCTTCTATCTCTGAAGAGGGGCATTCTGCTTGGAGCCAGCCTGCTTATTAATTTCGAGCGCCCAAGCTATGCGGCATATCAAGTCCAAATTACAAAGGGAGTCGCTTGTTCCCCTCTCTCTCTCTCTTTCTCTCTCTCGGGGTCAGTGACGCCCCACTGTATATATATGAGTTTTCTATATATCTGTATGTACTATAAAGTATGACTAGAAATTCCAGTGCGCTCTCTAATTAATTAGAACGATGTGCAGAGGGCCCTGACCTGCGGCAAGTTGTGTGTGTTGTTTGTTTTGGCAATTAGCGCGTAACTTTGAACAGAGCAAGAACCGTAACAATGCATGGCATAACCAAAAGCAAACCGACAATTGTATAGATATAATAATGAATACTTATACATATTTATATAGATTGTTTATATAGGTTTTTTATGACGTGTCGTCTGGTCAACCTTCACCTTCAGCAACGCTGACGCGCGTTGTAATTTCAATACATTTTAACAAGCATATTTCAACTGGTTCAACAAAGCGTTAACTGGCAGTGGCTCTCGATAAGGTTACGGTTACGGAGACCCCTCCCAACTCAGTCCCCGAACCGTGGGCAAGCCGATTATATTGTTGTAATTTGAGCAACATTCCAAGTTCACAGATTTTGTAGTATGTGAGAAAAGTGAAAGAGCCGCCGGCTACACTGGCCAAAAAAATGTGAAGAGAGTGAAGAGTAAAGGGGTGGAGAGGGGGGGGGCAGGCGATTTCCAATTGCATTTACGCCCCATTTTGCGCAGTGCAGTCGTGATAACACGTAGGCAACAACAAGCAAGCAAGCTAAGCAAGGCAGGCGCGCATGCGTGGTCGAAACAAATCTGCAACAGCCTCAACTGCCTGAGCTGCCACAGCTTCAACTGCAACTTCAGGCTGCCTCAACTTCAGCTCCATCACGTCTGGCCTTAGTCGCAGATAAGCCGAGCTGAGCTACACAGCAACACCCACTCGACTATAGCCAGAAAGCTTCGGACTCGCTGCGCCTCGCTGCCTTGCTTCGCCTCTCCTCGCTTTGCCTCACCCGGCCCCCTTGCCGCCTCGCTGCACACACTTTTTATTTGGTGGCACAACCGAGTTTTATGACCTCCCCAGCTTCTTGAGTCAGGTGCCTTTACAAAAGCTCAAATTTCGGACGTGTAGCGCGCCTTTTTTCTGTTATTTTTTGTATATTTTTCTTTAATAGTTCGTTGTGGCATGTTGGCTCTTTTAATGGGCAGCATATAAATCTGTTGGCTGGTTTAGACTTTGTCTGTGTGGCTTAACCTATTTGAAGACTTGGCCAACATGCCTTTCCGAATGTGTATGGCAAGGGGCTCATTATGCTGCGTATACACTTTTAAGAAGTTTGAGTATGAAGGTTTTACTATTAATTGGAATTATTTTCTATAATTTTAAGAAATCTCTAATAAACGACTTGAATTGGCTTATAGGTTTAGGGATCATATACTAACATTCTTAAAACTAAGAGCTCTATTCTATATGTGAATTTAATTTAAAACGTATCTAAATCTATTGATATTAAATCTGGAACTTGATTGTGTCTATGTGATTGTTTTAAGTACTTATATACATATTCATAGTATAGTATTCTATATTATATTTATTTCCAAGTAGAACTGCTCTACTTTTGTGCTATAATATAATTCTTAATGATTCTATTTTGATATTAAATTTTAAACTATAACTGGTCGATTCTTCTGTAAGCTATAATAATTTGAGATTGTATTTAAGCAATTCTGAAGTTTATTCTTTATTATATTCAATACTTAGTGTATATTTCAAGCACAGTTAGAGTATCTCAGCTTCGGCAGTTTCTCAACACTGACTTCGTTTTCAATTTTTATTGCTTTTCGTGGGTTTCTTATTCTCAATCTGCTGGTCAACTCTTTCTGATAATGAATTGTTACAACAACGCGTTTAGATCAGTTCGTATAATTCTATAGAGCTTGACACTTTCGGATGTTTGAAAACTTAAGAACTCTCAAGGGGGGTCACAGAACAAGCGCATAACAATAGAACGCTGTGATTTATGTGCGATGCTGCGCGTGGAGGAATGCTATAAAAACTGAAGTTCTGATAAAACGCTTGACCGAACATCAACGTAATGAAAATGAAAATAAAGATAAAGCTCAAGTTGAAATTATGCAGGAATTATAGATAGAAGGTCTTCTGCAATTAAGTCATTCAGTCAATTGATTTCCGTTGAGTAAAGATATTCTCGATTTAGGGCCGTGTCTCAAGTACTCGATGCATACTTGAAAGTCCGACGAGGCGCCGTAAGGTAATGAATTTAATTAAACTACCCTCCACTACATTACACTAGACAAACTAAAGGGCAATAATGAGGCCCATAAAATGTTACACGTAACACGCATTAATCGCCCCATCGACCAATTATATCGTAGTTTGTTATGTGAAAATGAGCATGTTAAACACACGTTTTGACGTGTTTTACTTTGCTTTGTTTTGTTTTGTTTTGATTCGGTTTGTTTTGTTTTTTGCACAATATTCAAATTTTTGTCGGACCTTGTTGAAAATTGTAAATAAAGGCGGCAGCTTCAGTTAATTCATTTAAATGTTTACTGAAAATTAACTCACAACTCACATAGACGACATTAAAAATAGAAACGACTCAAGAGTCGTCCCGATTTTGCCAATTTGCAGCTTCAGTTGTTGTCGTTGACTTTTACTCCTTGGCCTTATCGCTCGCGAGATCTCTGTGAAATGGAGAATCAGTTAATGGGCGAAGCGCTAACGAGTCGCCCATGCCAAGTTTTGGTGACTGACCCAGAGCAACTCTCGACAACCGTTGGCACCTTCCTTCGTCTCTGCCACGTCCCACACGATTGTGAGTGCGAGTGCTCGTAATTAGCGCAGCTAATTGAAAAACTCACGCGTCATCGCGGCAGCAGCAGCCACAGCAGCAACAACTTTAACACAATAACACTCTTCCAACACACCTTAGCCTCACCCTGCACAATACACAGTTTCCCGTCACAGTCGAATTCAAAGCGTTCCAAATGACTTTAAGAAAAGCAAATATTTGTGTAAAGAAAGCTGCAAATGAATGGGATGAGAACTACCCTGTGGACACCTTCATCAGTGCAGTAGCTTAAACATGGAACTACATAACTGGTACCTTCCTAAGTCTAGATCTTGCTTTATTTCAGCTAGTTATATTTAGATCTTGATGAAAATAGATAATCAATAGATAATATTTGTAAAAACATTAATGAAAAAAATATAAGTCAAATATCTTTTTGGATATCATGATATATATGTATATATAATATATACATAGCTTATAGTTATACATTTCTCAGCGTCTCTCTATCTTTGATCATGTATATATAATATATACATAGCTTATAGTTATACATTTCTCCAGACAGCCTCATAGATGTTCACAATTTTAGCATACCCCTTTTCATTACCCCGTGCAGGGTATGCTGCAAGAGGAATAACAATAAGTCGAGACCTTAATTAAGTCAAAGCAAACCGTTTTCTGATTAATCGAGGGCGTTGCATGCAACCGCAACGCGACGCGTTTGGCTTCCGACTCGGTCGCAGTCGCA
This sequence comes from Zaprionus nigranus, assembly GCA_018903425.1. NCBI lineage: Eukaryota > Metazoa > Arthropoda > Insecta > Diptera > Drosophilidae > Zaprionus > Zaprionus nigranus. The sequence continues at coordinate 2,244,476 of JAEIGD010000014.1, read as the reverse complement.
GTCGACGCAGACACGGCCGTTGTCTGGCAGCCGTAGCGTATGCGTAACATGCATGATTTTTGCGTATGCATGTCGCATGCTTTCATTCCATCAATCTCTTGTGTGCAGCACAGACAGAAAACAAAGCGTTTATTGTTATTGTTATTCTGGCGTCGCCTCTTGTAAATCTTCAGAAAAAGAAGAGCATGAGAGAGCGACACAGAGAGAGAGAGAGAGTGAGACGGAGAGAGAAAAACGGATAATAAAACAAAATATTTTATTACATAAACCAATTAGTTGGCGCGATCCATTTGCATTCAAATGCATAATTTATGAATGCATTTCTTGCTGAATAATCAAAACACACACTCACGCACACGCACACACTCACACCTCTCTGGCTGGAAGTGTGGCAAAAGTTGTAAAAGAAATGTTTTTTTTTTCTGAAAAAACAGGCGCAAATGAAGCAATTAAATGCAGGCATAAAAAGATATGTTTTTTCTTCTTCTTTTTTGGAATTTACAAAAGCAATAAAAGCATAAAACGCATATGAAATTATGTTAATTTTGAGATACGGAAAGGCAATCGAAATTAATTTCGAGTTGTAAATTTAATTGGCTGCGTTGAGTTTGAAAAATTCGGTTAGCGGGCTAGAAACGATATGTAAGTGTATGTTGTATATAAGAAGTTTATAGAGCACACTTTTCCACAGTCTATTAAGTGCTGAAAAATGCTGGGTGGGAAAATGTCTATGAAGCGCATACATTTCTCAACGAAATTATTCACTTAATGTGGTATTAACTACTTGAAGAGTCTTTAAATTCAAGTAATTGCATTTAAGTTTAAAGTCTTGTTCTTAATTGATGTGCATTTGCTGGGCATACCCTGTACTTGCTTCCACTAATGTTTATAATGTTGTACGGTATGTGAAGTAAAACAGGGTACAATTTTTGAAGTTTACCAAAGGAATTGGTTGCAAAATGCGATTAGGGTGACCACATATCATATTAAAATGAAGATATCCCCTTATTCGCCTAGTCCTTTGAGGGTGGCAAAGTGAAGTGCAAAGTGCGTGGTAAACAATTTAAGTTCACCTCGAATTCTTTCAGTTCTTACCTTTTCGTGCACCTACGTGGTATCTGTCTAGCTTAGATTAAACAATCAACAGCTTGACTAATCCATTATAATCGCAAACTGCTCAGACTTCTAGAGAGCTTTCTTTCTTTCTTTTTATTTACTGGTCTTGTGCACAGATTTGGCTTAGTGCCTGATTGTTCAGTCGAGACGAATTCGTGTGCTTTAATCGTTTTGAAGCCACTTTATGGTCAACGTTTAATTACTTTTCTCACTTGTTGTCTCACTTACTCACACATTCTTTCTCTCTCTCTCTCTTTCTCTTTGCAGGTAAGTTAGAGTGACCCACTTTGGATAATTATGTGCAGTAAAAAACTTGACGACTTAGTCGCTGGGCGGCACTTGGCTTTCATCAATCGTCAGGCAAGTGCTGGGAAGGTATGGGGTGCCTCTTCCTCTTGGTATAGTTGGGGATTGACACTTATTTGTGTTGTGTGTGGCGCCACCAACCGCGTTGGGTTGCACCCTGCAACACAGCATGACAAGCGATTGAATGCGACAACGGTGATGATTGACTGCGATTCAATGTGGGAATTCTTTATTGATATGTCACACATTATCGATGGAGCTAGTGGAGCGCGGACTTTCGACTTTCCATGAATTATGGTGCAAATGCCACAGCTGCCCACTAACGATGCACTTCATTTAACACATCCACACTGACACACACCGAGCTGATAGCGCGGATGAGTTTCTATTTTATGCGCTTTCCCAAAAAGAGCTGAACAAAACACAAAATGAAGTTAAGGCCCGAATAAAATTCACTGCAGTCGGGCAAAATTAACGATGCCCTGCACACAATTGACAGGCAGAGGCTGATAAGATCGTCGAGATGGTGTCGAAACGGGCGACGATAATAATAAAAACACAAAAAAGAGAAGAAAAATGGAATAGAGATAAAAATAAATTTGTGAATGCTCCAAAAAATTTGGCACACAAATTGAAATGTGAAATGTCGTTGAATCGTTGCTGCGAGTGTGTGTGTGTGTGTGTGTGTATGGAGGTGCCAACCTGTTCTCTAATTGGGTTAAAATGCAGTTGACGCTGCCTCCAGGCGGAAATCTGTGGCAACAGTGCGCCAGCGCAACTTGCAACAGCAACAGGCGTTGTCCATTTAGCCACAACATGATTTATATGCAACGCTTATGAGACTGACCTCGTTTCCTGCCTCGCGGCCCATCACACGCTCTTCCCATTCGGCAATGCTTCCAATTTCCAATCGAAGACAGACAGACAGACACTTGCGCAGTCTCGTTCTGTCAATTTATTAAATTACAAGCATGGTCACTTTATACGCCAGCGCGATAAGGCAGAGAGCAGCGTAGAGTGCGTCCAGATTCAAATAAATAGCGTTCATTATGTTTGGCGACTTCATTTGCAAGCGAACTTGTTTGCCCAGGCTGGCTGTTTGTTCTCACTCAAGCTGTCATGCCCACACCATGGTCACTCTATTTTCTTTGAAAAGGAAGTGATAGAGATATCAAAAGTAAATGTAATTTGTAGCTAATGAATTGAACGGAATCGTATGATATTCCTTAAAGACGTATTGTGAATCCGACTTTAGTTCATGTCAGTCCTTCTTCTTCTTTTGCATGGTCACCCTAAATTTAGGTTTAAAGTAAAAGGTGTATAAAGTGGCAGGCTTTAATTTATGTCAGTCATCATAAGGTAAAGAAAATTAATTCATGTTCTTTTGTATGGTCACCCTAATTATAGCTAGAAGGTAAAATGCGTATGACAGAGTTTAAATAAGTCTTCCCTTTGGGCATATATATAAGAACAAGGTAACCTAATACAAGTTCACTTATATTTGCTTTCCATGGTCACCCTAAAGTGCTTAGACATAATTTACTGATATCGATTTTCGTCTATCGACATCAATCATAAAACGTTGCCGACCCAAATTGTGTGTCACCTTAATATCCTCTGCGAAATCGCGTTGCCAACGCATTGCAAGCATGTTCACTCTAATGTCTCATAAGAAACTGCGCTTTTAAAGGCTTTAAACCTGAACATTTGCAAAGCGCTTGAGATATAATGCAACTGATTGCTGATTTATTGAGATTTATTGTGAATGCTTTCGATTTCATTTATAAGCGACTGTGCTAGCGACTGTGCAAGTGTGTGTAATAGTGTGTGTGTGTGTGTGTGTGTAGATAAGTACTTGTGCAGACGGCCTGTTGTCAAATGAACCTGTCAAATCTTAACAAACACTCACTTTCTCTTTGGAGTTGCAGCTGGCGCTAGTTGCAAGCTCGAACTTGCTGCCGGCTGTGGCAGGCTCCATGAGAGAGCCTCGTCTGGCTGTGGTGGTCATGATGTGCATCCTGCGCCAAACTAAATTACAATTTATTTATATGCAACACCCACACACAGAGCACACAGCGCTTGCCACATGTGGCACTGTGGCTTGTAGCTACAACTGATTTGTCTGAAAATCAGTAGGCAATAAGTCAAACGCCGCCGCCAAAGTTCAAAATTATTTTCTATTTTTGCGCTTCCGTTGAGTGTGAGGAGAGCGAGTGAGCAAGACAGAAAGAGGGAGAGAGAGGGAGCTGGAGAGACTGAGCTAAGACAGTCGCCTGTCTATCATTTGCCTTACATTTGTAGCCTTTCATTTTAGCCGCGCTGACACAGACAATCGTCGATCGTCGTTTTGCGGCGGCTTCCTGCCTCGTCTGTCTATCTGTCTCTGTCTCTGTCTCTGTCTGTTGATCAGTTTGCCCCGCCCCGCCTGCCACCCAGTCGCAGCCGCCCGCCCTCAAGGCGGCCGCTCTTTCATTTGATTTTGCACCCTCCTCCGCTATGTTCATTCATAACATGCCACATGGCAACATGCAACATGCAACACATGGCTCCTCGACTCATCCAATTCGATCGTTTTGTTTCTGCTTAAACATTTGCAACGGTTGCACAGTTGCAGTTGCAGTTGCAATTACCATTTGCCGCTTATGCAACGTCAAGGAAGTCGATTCCCCATGTTGAGCTCATTTTTTGTGGGTGACTGTGGCAAATTGTTGCCTGATTATAGGGATGTGGCTGTGCCATGCCTCCTCCTGCCCCAACGCTGCAAGCATTTGACATAAATGTGGCATAAACGCTTACGCTAACGGTCAGTTACAAATTTAGCCTCCCCAAAAGTCTCCCATGGCCTGCTTAATTGAGGATATACTACACTGTAGAAAATAAACGCTTGCACTTTCGCCTGCAGCAATTATCGTAATTAGCTTAGTGTAAGCCGCGCTTAAACTGAAAACCCATTTGGGAGGGGGAATTCCATTGCCAGCAGCACGTCCTCGACCCAGCCCCACTTTCGTATATACCGTAGATAGTGATATCTAGCAGGGTAGCTTGAATTTTACTGTGAGTTTGAAAAATTGTAAGGATTATCTTATTTAGGAAGTTAGGATGTGCAGGAAAAGATGATCATCAGTTCAATCTATAAATTTATTTGTCAAGTATTTTTCTGTATATTGAAGATTGTAGTGTAGAATTACCAACATTCAACAGATATTACTGAGTATTGCTTTAACATACTTATATTGTTTGTAACTCAGTTAGTAAATGTCATATGTTGTGCAGATCTGTCTATTTATATACTAAATTTCATCAGTTTCATCTGTCCTAAAATGCAATTTTAACGGGGAACCTTTTTTAAGTTACCTAGCTTATATATTTTAAATATAACCCATAAAGCACTGCGTACAGATAAATGGGAATAATGAAATCAATCGGTATAAACACTCAAAAAATATTACTTAATTTAATCAGTAACTATATCGAATTTGGTTTTAATTTTTTGAAAAATGTTAGGAAAAGGTTTTCTAAAATAAAGTCGATACTCAAAGCATCGAAACGATTGAAAAAGTGTCATGAAATTTTGTATATTGTAGATTGAAACGAGTCATAGGTTTTTTAATGTATATGACTTGTCAACCCGTGTAGTGCGATACTTACGCTAAAATGCGACGATATCGTATATAGTAAACTCAGAGTCGACAGTCATCATTAAATGATCTACCATTAACGTGCTATGTTATCTTTGGCTTATTACGAGCTTAAATCAGTTTATAGCTGGCATAAATTGCTTAAATTGGATATATAAATAGTTTTGTATAATGTCTAGCTATATAGTACACATTCTTGATAAGAGCAATAATACAAATGGAGTTAAAAGTCAAAAGTTCTTGTTCACCACAGTTCTTCCTGCTGGGTAACACGTCGTCGCAGCTACCTCAACATTTCCCACTCGTCTCTTTTGTTTTCTTTTAAACAATTTCTACATTTATTTCAATAACAATAAAAGCTACGCCTGCGCCTGTGCCACAGTCGAAACAATGCGGCCCTGGCGCGTGCGATGACAGTAACTGCCACAGCCGTCTGCCCTCCCCCAGTCTGGAGCTTAGTAGACCCTCTACTTAGCTGGGCCCATTAAACGGCAGCGTTTCAGTAGGCGGTGGCGGCGTTGCGCGCCTTCACGGCAGACAACAATGACCGCAGTTGGAGAAGATTGGCGCATTGAGCGCCAGTTTGGATGAGGCTCCACTCGGTCCACTCGTCTCGTCTAATGAGACGGCGCTGGCACTTGCCCCGTTGATTTGTCATGTTGCAAGTTTTGGCGCATTAATTGTGACATGTTTGCTTGAGCTCTGAACTCTGTGTGTGTGTGTGTGCGTGTGTGTGTGAGTGCGAGCGAAAGTGATTTCTAGGCTGGCTAACACAGTCGCCGCCGGCTGTACAAATCCTGCAATGAATAATTTAGTTATTTCATGCAAAGCAAAAATGAACTTTTTGTCGAGCCATTTAAGCCGCAGGAGTTGCCGCAGCCAAGCCAGCCAGCCTCGACCACCCAGAGACCGCCACAGTAGATGGTGGCGACGCAGGCGAGGCGTGGTGAATTGGCGGCGACGCTGACTTGGCGGCAAATTCATCACATGAGATCCCGTGGCGACGGCGGCGCTAAATCGTGTGTGAATGGCTTGACGAACTGCAGCCCGAGCCGAGTTGAGTCGAACGGAGCCGAGCTGGGCGGCCAAAGGTGCGGCACAGTGGGGCAAATGTAGTTTATGAGTGGAAAAGGATTAATGGAATTTTTGAAATGAGGAAAAAGCATGATAAGTTTGGTAATTTAACAAATTTTAGTAAAGAAAGAAAATTATCGATGGATATTAAGGTTAGGTAAGGTTAAGTGAGGTTAGTTTAGTAATAATAGATTGGTTTATTTTATACAAAGCCGAAGTTTTGTTGGATGTTGTTAATTTCAGCTAGTAGTGATGAGTTTTGTTGAGGTTAATGTGTGTTTAGTTCAGATTAGGTTGCATTTGAAACGATAAGCTAACGTCATTTGTCCTTAGGTTAGATTAGATGAGATTATGGCAGAGGTAAGGGAGAGGGTTTGGGTGAGACGAGGTGAGACTGGTTAGGGTTGAATGTGGCTTGGTCTGCTTAGGTTAGGTTAGTTGAGGGTAGGATACAGTTAAGGTTACTTTAGGTGAGGTTAAGACAGATCAGATAGGGTTGGAAAGTAAGATAAGCTGCTTGATGAGATTATGCTGGGTTAGGTCATTGGAGAGCTTAGTTTAGACAGGTAAAGGAAAGCTAATACAATAGGTTACCTTATGTTGATTAAGACTACAATTAAAGGAAACACATGATAATTGATATATAATAGAATGAAAGGAATTTCATTGATTAATATATGCAGTTGCAACCACTGTGGCGCTGATCGAACGTCCAGCCTCTCTGGCTGTCGCAGTCTGGGGCCCGAGTCAGTTAGCCCCAGCCTGAGCCGCAGTCCGGGCCCGAGTCCGACTGTGACCATTATGCTGACCAATTAGTCATTCGTTGCTCGTTTCGCTTGTCATCTATTGCAGGGTTTGGCCAAAAGACAAACATGCAGCATGTAATTTGTTGGTCAATTAAAAGCGGCAAGCATCAACATGTCTTTTGGCCATTTATGTGACTTTCGCAACGTGGTGTTGCTTAGCCAGGTAGGCGGCAGAGACAGCGGCAACGCCAGCGAGAGCGGCGTCGACTGCGCCTGAATGAAAGCGAGTTTGGGGTCGGGGTCGGGGTCGACTTGGGGGAATTCTGAAGGAGCTGCTGCTGTTGTTGCTGCTGCTGATGCTGAGACTGTTGCAAGTTAAATGCGGAAATTGACAACAGCTGGCGCTCACTTTCAAGTGGCGAGTGGCGCGTTGCAACGACGTTGTGGCAACTTCTTTGTGGTTCTGCCTTGTCAACGCTAATGGCCATATGCAAAAAACAACAGCAACAACAAAAATAATGAGCCGCAACTCGGCAACGGCAAAGACTGTGATTTGTTGCTGTTGTTGTTGCTGTCGTTGCCGTTGCTGTTGCTGCTGTTGTTGTTGTTGGCGGCGGCGTCGGCACTTTCTACTGACGCTGGCCAAAAATAAGCGTCCCATGCCGCAGTTACAAAAATATATATAAAAATCTTTTTTCTTTTTTTTTTTGCTTTTTCCACAATTTTTTTTTCTTTTTGGCTTTTCTGGCCACAAATCCTAAAATGGCATGCCGCGACATGTGCGACCGACTTAGCCAGCGCAACAAGGTGACACGACGTCGGCAACAGCGACGGCGACATCCGCAGCTGCAAAGCCAAACTTGCAGTCGCAGTTGGAGCAGGAGAGGGAGACCGAGTCGGAGTCGGGGTTGGGGTCGGATTCGGATACGGATTCATCGTCTCTTTGGGCAGCCAAGCATGGCAGATGCGTGGCCAAATAAATCTTAAAATATAACTAATAATAAGCACACGAGGTGTACTACGAAAGTTGATTGTGGCGCAGATGCAAATGGGGGGAAATCAAAATAGAAAGAGTTGCATGAGAGAATAAGAGAGAGAGATAGACGAGAGATATATAAAGAGTGAACATATACATATATAAGTACTATATCTGATATTTGCATATAACATATGTAGAGAGGTCGGTGTTGTTAAAGAAGATCAGCTGTTTCCGAGATTTAGCCATTTTTGGCTGTGGAATTTAGAGTATAATTATAAAAGAATATTTTGAAAGTTGAAGCAGGATATTTCTGTTATAATTTATATAAATGTGAGTGATATAGGCAAGTTTGTTCAAGAATACTTAATACGATATAATAAATATATTGATTAAATACTTCGGATAATTGATTTTTTCATTCCCAAGCTAAAATTTGTAACTAAACTCAAATGTATGTAAAATTTATTAATAATAATATAAGAAATATAATAACAAGTTAGTTTCTAGTAGTCCGAGTTAGAAAACAAGGTCCCTTACCCTATTTTCACTTATAAGAACTTCAGTTTGCCTTTTTCCTTTGTATCATTTGTTTTCCAACCCATTTTCCCATAAAGTTCCCCAGCGAAAGTAAATTTGAAACTGTCTGAATCTGTTGGCAATTCATCTTATCGTTTGTCCACCCTCGCAATTTATATACAGGCCAATTGTCAGTTAGCCCCTGTCACTGTTGCTGTTGTTGTTGTAGCTGGCTGTGATGCCCAATTTGGCAATTTTTTGCGACGAGTTTTAGCGGCTTTTGTGGGTCAGGCGGTCTACGGGAATTGAAACTGGCGCCATTTCGATTGATTTTCATAATTTTTCTTGACTTTATTTTTCCAACTCAATGCAATGCAGAGATGTGGAGATGAGGCTGAGTGTGTGTAGTGTGTGTGCCTCTATGCAATCATCGAGCATCCGATTTTGATCATTCAATTAAAATATTTTATGGCCAAAGGGGGCCACTGGCTCCACTGACGTCGTCTGTCTCTTCTTCTCTGTCTATCTGTCTGTCTGTCTGTCTCTCTCTGTCTATCCGTCTGGCTGCGGCACTAAATAAACCTTGAAACAGATAAACGACGCCAGTTGAATTGATTGATCAAAGCGTTGCACAAATAAAACGATAAATGTATAAAAAAATTAAAGTGCAGTGCACATGTGCAACACTTTGCACTTCCTCATGGGGGAGAGATATGGAGGAGGTGGTGAGAGGTAAGAGGGGTGTATGGGGACTGACTACATGGAATTTTGCGCCGTTGCGCATCGGAATGCGAAATGAATGAAATCACATGCAGACAAAACAGGCAAAAAATACAAAAAAGATGACGATGAGGTGGCCCAGTCCAGACCGGAGATGAGACCAGGCCCCAGACCCCAAGAAAGAGCAAGACCAATACTATCAGAGAGCCAAGTCAACTTGGACTGCTGACAGTGATTAATGTTGACGTTGTCAGGCAGAAAAAGAACTCGCTAAAGAACAGAATAAAACACGAAGAACACTGAAAACACTTAAAGCCCAACATTATCGACACATTTACCAGGGGCGGGGGCGGTTGGGGGGTTGTTGGATGATATTCTTAACTTGCCCAAAAAACGATAGTCTCACGCGTTTTGCCAACCCTTTTTCTTAGGCCCGGACTTAACGTGATAAAAGCAAAAGAAGCTGCTCATAAGAATAACGAAAGTAGCTTAAGTCAACAATGAAAACAAAACAAAACGAATCGAAACGAAATGGAATGTTAAAAGGTTTTCGAGCGCATTAAAAAAATGACTCAAAGGGTACTTAAAACAAAAGTAAAAGCCAAGTGAGAGATCTTTCAGAATGTGCGAACTGAGCGACTTAGGTAAAGGAAGGAAGGTATGTGGGACATAGAGAGATATCTGTAGAAAGAGGAAGAAAGGAAAGAAGATTTTGAAATATTAAAATAGTCGTAGGAGACTATTTTAAAAGGAGACAAACTTATAGAAAGAGTAAGGGGCCCTCAACACTAAAAAATCTACATATTTGGATACCTAAATAGGAATTTAGAATTTAAAAAAACTAAAAAATAAAAAATTAAAAACTAAAAGCGCAAAAATATTTCTAATATTAAAATATTTCCAATATTTCATGATAAGAATTTATATTATATTTCATTTTTCAAGAATTTTTGATGAATAGTTGTTCCTTTAAAAGAAATATAATACTTAATCTCTCCAGAAATCTATTTTAATAAGAACTTATTGTATATTTCTTTTTTCAATGGGTTTTGATAAAATACAATTTCTTTAACAATCAATTAATGTTTACATTATTTACGAAAACCGAAAAATAATGTAAAAATAATACATAGAAACAATAAATGGACATTCTTTAAATATTTTCCAATTCAACTTTTTATTTTTAATTCCTAGACTATTTGTTCATGCTAAATCTCACAGCATCACTCATCCTTCAACAAAATACAAACCTAATTAGAAAAGCACTTAAGATTCTCAAAGAAAACGACCTGAATTTCCTTGTTTTCGATTTAGAGCTAAAACAACACTTTTCCCCTCTCAAGTGGCGCAAAAAATTGTAGCCAAAATTGATGAATGTTTTTTTCTTATTTTGCTGTGTCGATTTCGGTTTCAGTCTACGAGAAACCTGTAAGAAAACCAGAAAAACCATAAAAACCGAGCGAAACGATGTGCCTTGAAGCAGAAGATTTAAATTACAGAGCTGTGAACATTTTTCATAAGCTTTTGTTTCAAGTGCAGAGACAGAAAGACAGACAGAGAGAGAGAGAGAGAGAGAAGAAGGGGCTTAACGAGTGCAAGAGAGAGGGCAGTTATTTGATCATAAGCAGAAATTCGAAGAGAGAAAAATGCAATATGCAAAAAAATTCGCATTACCATTTGGTTTGGCTGGACTAAGCGGATACGGTTTCATTATACAACCAAATGCGGTGTGTGTGTATGTGTGTGGAAGACGCAACGTTTACGAAATGATAAGAGAGAGAGAGGAAGATAGAAGGAGTGAGAGAGATAGGGAGACAGACTGGTCTGATGTTTCCGCAAAAGTCAAGTCAAATGCTCGGTTCGGTTCCAGTGGCCACTTCAAATTTGTTTCATTAGCGGCGTGAAATGGTCTTTTGTCTGTCCGCCTCCCTCCGAACGAATGTCTGTCTGTCTGACGGTCTGCCCGTCTATCTGTCTCTTGGTCTGCTGCTGTGGCCAGGAAGCCAAAGAGCGACTCCATCGATTTGCCTCATGTTGTGCATAATTTTTCATAATTTGCGTGGGCGCCTTTGCATTTGCCTGGCATTTGCATTAGCGACCGACTGACTTCCTTACAGCTGTCACGGCACACACACTTACACACACTTACACACACACTCACAGTGGCACACAAAACCAGCACTTGATGTACCGCAAACAGCGCCACGCCCACACACATTGTTAATTTGTCAGTTGGCGGCGTTTCCTTCAATTTTTCCCCCTTATTTTCCCTTTTCCATTTTCCATTTTCAATTAAACAGATTGCAAATCAAATCGATGGCAGCGCATTTAACGCCTGTCGCATTGCTTTCGTTGCCCACTGTTACGCAATGCATCGCCTGCATCTCTTTTGGCCTTATTCAAGCCAAAAAGGCAGCTGGCCAAAACGGTAGCACGCGGTAATTGCACTTTTACTTTATGCATTTCTCTAGTTTCTCCTTTTGATTCTTCTGACCGACTAGGCCACTAAATTATGCTGTTCATTGTTGTGTGCCAGTGTGTACTGTGTGTGTCGTGTATGTGTGTGTGGGCATATTTGGAGCAAGCAACGAAGTCAATAATCGTTTCGCTACGTTTTCAGCCTGCTTTGGATAATGGGCACGCGGCGGCAGTGGCGTCTCACAGCACGAAGTGTCAGCACTTTGTCTTATTCAAATGTGGCCAAAACGGACACATTTCATGCACATTAACGGACTACTGTGCGAGTGTGTGTGTGTTTTCGAGTGGGCGTGTGAGTGGGCGTGGGGTGGTCTTTCACTTCAAAGTTTGTGCTGGACACGTAATGCAGTCGATGGAAAAGTAGGTGAGCAAGTGAGAGTGAGCTAGGGTACACTAGAGTGAGTGCTGGATAGGAATTAGTCAGCTGTAAGCCCGCCATAAAGATATACTTTATAACTGTAGTATATACGATAAGTAGATAATTTGGTGGGAATTACTCAGCGTAGGGTAGTAAGTATATAGAGTCTTTGCCATATAAGGAATATGGGGACTCATTCTGATTTGTTCCTCTTTGATAAGAGTTCATTGATACATTTATACAATTAATAAGAATCGCAGTTTGCATTATAAAGATAGATTGATTTCATTTTTATCGGTTCCATAAGGAAACTAAACAAGTTTCTTACTTTTATTTTTTCTAATGTCTCCACTTTAAAGACTTTTGAATTTAGTATCTTAATACTTACTTTTACATGCTAATTCAATTTTCAATTTTGAAAACTTAACTATTTTTCTTTCCTATGCTCTATCTCTTATTCTTTTTCAATCCTTCTCTTATCTGTATTAATACGATGCTTCAACTTAAGATCTTTAAACAACCTTCTTAAATTTGTGTTATCTTGTAATCATTAACAACTATTATTCAGTCTCTTCTCTGTTCCGTATTAAGCTAAGATCTTCTTTAATATCAAGTGTTATAGTTCTTTTCCCTTCCCAGCTTATCGATTACCATCTGTGGCAACTTCACTCCACTTGATGAAAAATACATATCTGTATAAACTCCCTTTCGTGTTAGTGCGTTGCAAGGAACCCTTGACTATCTCATCATTTATTCAAAAGAGTCGCGTCGCACTTGTCTCTCATCTCGTGCTCGATTGCCACTCAGTGTGGCCGCGTGCCTAATTTATTATGATGACCTTTGACCGAGGAGTGCGCATATTGCGCATTGGCTTTCCTTAATTATTCAGCATGCTAAACACCTCAATTAAACAGATTGCGTTCTGTTCCTTTTCACGGTGCGTGTCAAAAAAGCTTGACGGGTAATTGAAACGAAGCCTCAACTCCCCCCGACCTCCGACCTCAATCCCAACCACTACTGTCTGCTGCTTTAATGCATGCATAGACACACCTTCGGGGGTGCTACGCCCTCGACTTCCCTTTATAGAAGAGAAGAGAGAAAGAGAGGGGACTGTCCCAGTGCACGAGTGCGCCAATTTCGTGTTGTGGGATGCGCCCGAAAGCACGCAACAGTTTTTGTTCTATTTGCAGCATCCACCCCCAACTCTCACCCCCAACCCCTTCTGGGCAATCCTCTCTTTACTGAAATCGGAAACGTGCCACACATTTGAAGTTGCACGCTTTGTTGTTCGAGTTGAATAAACTCCGATTCCGACTCCGCCGACAGCGACAGCTGTTGTGATGAACTTAAAGCCTCCCTTTGTATCCCATACTAGTTTGTTGACGGACGCAAAGTCACCCTCGATTGCGCATATTAAAGTCGCCGCATATTAAATGGAAAATCTATCCCAGCACTTTCACCATAATCCATGAAGTGGTACAAGGGGGGAGTGTGATAATATGCGGCAGTAAATCAACTTGCAGCTCGAATCAACTTGGCGGGCACTATTACCCTACATAATCGAGGGGATCGGAAGCGTAGCAACCCCTAAAGCTGAGTCGCGTCTCTCCTAATGAGCGCACAATGCGCATCGTACAATATTTATGCATCAGTCTATGCTCCTTCCCCCAGTCTGCTTGCATTATGCATCTGTCAGATACTCGCGCTCGCATCTAAGCGCTACAAGTGCCCGCCGGCGTCGGCAGCGTCAAGTGTCAGGGAGAGTATGGGAAATTACGAGACTTGAAAGAAAGAATGAAAACAATTCATAATGCTTCTGCATTTCAAAGTAAAACAGGAGTTGAAAGAAAATCAGCAATGCATGAAATATATCTTATATATAATATATCTTCAATATAGGCACGATAAGAAACTGTTTTCCAAGTAGTGCACACTCTTATCTAAAGCTACGTTAGCTACAGTTGTCAGCTTGAAGAAGGGGAAAACATATTGCACCTTATCTAAATTGCACTTGTGTACAAATAATGATAGGAAAGCGCGACAATTCCTTTATAATGCACCTGTATAAAGTTGCATTATCTCATTCGTATGAGCTAATACACTACATATATGTATATGTAGTATATAGATATACAGATGGAAAATGTAGGAAAGTAGAAGGGGAAAGGAAGTTAAATATATAGATTAGTAGATATATTGATAAGCACGGGATATGTAAAAATGTACATATACATACGTAAATGAAAGCTTATGTGTTTGAGTAAAGAAAAGAATACGGTGTAAAGAATAGGTTTAAACATATTGGAAACATTTATTAAACTTGATTGATATGTGAAGAGGAGTAACAGTATTAATGATAAAGAAAGCAAGATATGACAATGATTAATATATTGTATGATAACAGAAATTAGAAGTAAGGAGTTATTACAGATATATTTAAAGAAAGCTTTAAGAAAGTATTTAAGATCAAGAATATTTGCGTATGTATCTGTGGAAAGCATTGAACATATTTTAGATAAATTCAAATATGTATAGTTTTATTCAACAACACTTTATAATCTTTAATCTTTGGTGTATAAGCGGGTATAAATAAATAAAAAATATTCAAGAAAAGTTTTTAAGACATTTAAAGTATTTAAGATATTTAAAAATATTTAAAATATTAAAATAAAATTTAATTTAAGGTTATAAAATATTATAAATATACATATGTATATAGTTATACGGTACAATGTAGAGTACAGTCTATATCTAAAGTCTACTCCAGATGTGAACTTCTTTTGCTAAACTGCTTTTCGTCTAACGTTCTTCTTGCCCGACTGCACTCGGCTAGGCAGCTTCTCTCTCTCTCCCATTATTGAACCCCGCTGCAGTTGTTAGTCCAACCCTGGAAAGACAACGATAATAACGACGACGAAGACAGAAACAAAAACAAATACGCAAAAACCGAAAAGGGGCAGTTGAACCGATGAGCAGCGCGGCAGCGCAGCACGACCCCCAACATGCGCATGCACTCGTCCGCTCTCCCTCCCTCTCTCTCACTGTCACAACCTGACCGGCATGCGGGTGCGCTCTCTCACACTCTCTGTATGTGTTACGCTCTCTCCCACACTCACTCTCTCTCCTTCTCTCGTGCGCTTGACGATTGTTTTCAGTGTTGTGTTTTTGAATTTGAGTTTCGGTTTCGGTTTCAGTTTCGGCTTTTTGTTTAGTCAGTTTTCAGTCTCACGTTGACCGGTGCGAGTCGCGTTGAGAGGCGCGTCGAGTCCACTCACAATCCACACACAGAATCCACAATCCGGTAATTTGCCTATAGTGTAAACAAACGCGCAGTGCGGTGGTTGTTATTGTTTCGTTGTTGTTCTTTTAGTATTGAGTGTGTGCAACGATGCATTTAAATGT
Source organism: Zaprionus nigranus (assembly GCA_018903425.1). Taxonomy (NCBI): domain Eukaryota; kingdom Metazoa; phylum Arthropoda; class Insecta; order Diptera; family Drosophilidae; genus Zaprionus; species Zaprionus nigranus. The sequence continues at coordinate 2,229,143 of JAEIGD010000014.1, read as the reverse complement.
GTGTTTAGCTGAAGAAAATCTACACACATTCACACACAACAAAATAGCTTCCGTTGTGCCTCAATTGTGCCCCCGCCCTGCCGGTCATGTTTGGCAACATTTGTGCCCAAAAAAAACCGAAGCCGAACCCCGAACCGAACCGAACCGAGGCCGAAACGAGGTCAATGCATTCGTAATTGCTGATAACGGAAAAGTGCACAAAACTAATGAATAAAGAAAGACGATGAACAAAACAAAATGTTAAGTTCAAAGTTAAGTGGACAACGACGACACTGTGCATGCCTCCAATGTCCCTCACTGCCCCCACTTGCTCCCCATTTTCGACTTTAAATAGGGAACAAAATTTTCCACTTGAACGAACATTTATTAACTGCAACTGCAACTGCTGATTGCATCTGTATAAGTGTGTGTGTACTTTTTACTATGCGTATCTGTATCTGCGCGCCCTGTATCTGTATCTGAACTGCGCCTCGTTGCCTCGCAATGTATCTGTAGCCATAATTGCATGCCATAAAAAAAGGCAAAGCAGAGCAACATCGAAAGGGAGCCAAGTCTACTCGTCGCGGGGCCTTATCAGCCTTGGCTGGCCGTCGTCTAATCTGACTTCCACTTGAACTATTTCTCCTATTGGACTATTCACTTATTGGCGGTTATTGGATTAGCGTGCGTTAAACCCGCGCAGCAGCAACAGCAGCAGCAGGTGAGTGTGTGTGTGCGAGTGTTGCAACAATGTTGCACTTGGCCCTGACAACAACATGTTGTCATCTCGAGTGAAAGAGAGAAAAAAAGACGGACAACGAGACACATGTTGCCCATGTTGTGACTAAGGGCATTGACACTTGGGGATGCACTTCCTATAAATGTGTCATTGAAAGTGCCCGCACCCGAGCCCGCATGACAAACCCCATTTAAAAAACTCTGCTTTAAATTGTGGCAAGATTTGAGGAAATTAAAATTGGATTAGCTAGGAACGAGTTGAATAAATTATGTAATTCTTTATCGATTTTGAACTGCACAAATTTTACATAAAAAATGAATATTCAAAGTATTTAGTTTCAAAATTGAAGAGAATTTTTATAGATTTTAAAACCAATAAAATATTCATAAAAGTGAATTATGTAATGTATACAGTCTCAATCTCAATCATTCTGCAAATGAGTAGAGATTTTCCTACATTTTTCATTGAAGTTTTCATAAAAATATGTAAAACTATTTATATACACTATAAAACTATAATATTCATACCTTTACGCTTAATTGTTCATTTCGATTGTGCAAAAGTTGGGGAGCGTCGTTCGCTATAAATGTTGATAAAGCTATAAAATGAATTGCATTGAAAGAGAGACCCATGAATCATGAATCAAGCACGGCGCGGTGCATTCATATCGCATGATTGAATACACGCATAGTATGTATAGTGCTTAAAATGTGAACAAACGGACAGGGTTCATTAACTATGCAATGAGTAATTTGTCCCCCAACTAAATGGGGTACATATAGATAAAGTATTCTCTAGATATCATTGTACGCTACTCTGCAAAACTTTCACCTGCTTTAGAAGAGATCATCATCATCGTCTCATCAGAGTTCGAGCTGTGATTGTACTTTTCGTACTATTTAGAGGAAGGCGTCATTTGATATTGAGCACAAGTATGGGCTGCTTCAGACCGCAGGTCAGGTAAACAAACACGCAAAGACTTGCAAGCAACGTGCACACACATGTCCATATCTGAACAATACATATGTAGTACTTATTTATTTATAAACACACATGTTGATCCATAGTTCGTTAAGCCACACTGCTTAAACCGCAAAATTTCATACACGATTTCAATAAGAATCGACTACAAAAGAAAAATGGGAAAGAACTTTGGATTTTCGATAAGTCGAAGAGTGAATACGCTTAAAGTTGTCGGACTCCTTTGTGTTATCTCGATATAAAGATATTCTCTCAATTAAACTAAAGTACTCTTTTCAAGAGTATGCAAAGAGATCTCAACGAAGACCATAAAAACCCTTACAGACTTAAGAACTTTTTCTCATAAGTATCATATTTCACCTAATTTAGAAAAATATAAATATTTTTAAAATTTTTCTTTCAATATCATTCGTAAAAATTTCAATAAACAATCCCATCCCCCATATTGACCTAATTACCATTGATATCAATTATGGTAACTATCGTATTTCCATGTTGTTGTTGTAATTACTCATGTACATGCAAATATTTATGGTATATATAGGTCGTGTCTATTTAGCACAACTACAGATTGTAGGTTGATCGAGGCTGATTCAAATTGTCTGCCTTGTCGGGCAATTAGTATTGATCTATCGATGATGATCTGTATAACTGTTAATTGCGGTGCCATAAATATGCCATAAAACATAGTAGAAACAAATGACGCGATCACTATCGGACGCGCACCATAACAACTTGGGGATATTATGCGGGCGTTGACTTGATTTCAACTGAGAATTGGGTCGCCTCTTTGTTAGTTGTTGAACTATTTTGCAAATCAAATTGTGCTGGAAACACAGCAGAAGATAAAGAAGAACAACACAAGATATGAAGAGAAGAAACTGTCGAGTTCATTGGACGTCTGAGAAGATACCGCTTTAGAGATTTGCTTAGTCTTCGCTGTTTTGTTTTCCCTTTTCTTCTTCGTTTTTTTTTTTTGGATATGTCGAAGAAGAAGGCGAAGTGATTCTGACAACTTCAATGGAACTGCAGCCCACAAGCCAAGCCGGGCATAATAATAACCCTGAAAGTTTACTGACTTCCGTTGCCCGCCTTCTCTTTACCTCTTCCTCTCCCTCTTCCCTTTTCCATTACTCTCTTTCTTTCTGTGGGCTGGCCACAAAGAATGCCAAGCAGCAGCAGCAGCTTTCCGAAGCCCGATAAAAATCTCTGGTACTCACACACAATCAACACCCTGCGCACACCTACAGGGTATGCACCGAGTCGGTCTTAATGTATGTGTGTGTGTGTGTGTAGGTGGCGCTAGCTGCAGTTGCAGCTGCGGCTTCAGGAGCTGTCGCACTCGAAGACGAAGGCGTTGTCTTCTTCGTTAAGGCAACTTGTAGGAAATTGTTTTGTGCCTCTTTACGTCTCTCTCCCTCTCACTTTGCTGGGGGTTTTTGTGTCGTCTGCAATTTGTTGTGGCCCCGGCGTAAGGTGCACCTACTTGCTACAACTTGCGACTTGCAACTGGCAACTGGCAACTTGCAAGCCGGCGTGTTTAACAACCGTTGCTACGGTTTATCCCCAGACGAAACGGTGTTAACTGAAATGTTGCCACGTCGCACGTTTTGCCCGTTTCAGCTGACAACAACTGACAGCATCCTCTCCTCCATGACAATGTCCTCAGTTCCCTTTCCCTTCATCCCCCTCGCCCTCATCTTCATTCATTGTATTTATCTTAATTAGCTGTACTTGAGGGACACTGCGAAATGAGGCCTGCAAAAACGGAGGCTACGAAATGAGCTTAACGTTTTGAAAGGAATGTCTTTGTTGGTTTTGTGTTGAGAAGTTGCCGCAATACATCATCAATCCTGGCTATTAATAGCAGACGTGCTAATGCGATACTTACAATAAAGAAACAAAGGCAGAAATGTTGAAATAATTGATTAATAGAAAATCTTCAATGTCAATATTATGTTGTACAGATATATAGGTGCTTATTTTATAGGGATTACATGCAGTCACTTGTGGGATCAGCAAATGAACAAAAACTCATTCTGCACCAAAATCAGTTTCATTTTCATACTCTAAAGAGATTCTCAGAAAGTTTTTGAATATATAAAATACGTATTTCTAATATATTGAAAAGAATATAATCAGAAACTTTGACATACACAGAATATACATATGTAATGTCGGTTTTCAGAGGCATGAAACGTTTTCGGTAACACCCGTTTCATCTCGTAAATGTTTCAAAATAATCACTGGAAACCCCTACATATCGCTTACGATTTGCTTCCAGACATTACTCAATGTAAACTTTGTATTTGAATTCCCCCATAGCCTGATTTGGCCCGATTAATCTGCGAGACAAATGTCTGGGCCAGGTCCGCCTCTCTGCCTTGAAGTGCTTACACAGAGCTTGGAGCTAGCTGTAAATGCTTATCGCATGAATTCCAATATAAAATTTACAGTCTCTTGGCACTTTTTGGCGGTTTTCGTTGTCGCTATTCGGTTTTCATTTTGGTGCTTTAGCGCTGGCAAATGATTTTCGATTCGTTTTCGTTTTCGTTTTCGTTTTTCATTTCATTTCATTTCTTGCCAGTCCTCGACATAATTTACGTGATCATGGCGCGTCGATAACAAGAAATTATCGGTGCGCTTGCGCACGAGTCCAACGACGTCGTCGCCATCGTCGTCGTCGTCGTAGTCGTAGTTGGGGCCACCGACGCAATGGCAATCGATGTTGATGTCGATGGCGTCCAATCGTCGATAGCTATAAAATGTTGCGGCCTGTCGGTTGTTGCGTTTCGGTATCGATATACCCTGTGAGTACAAGGAAATGGGTGGTTTTCTTTTGTAAGGAGAAACATTTATATTTGTTTATTTTCACTATAATAGAAACTGCCAAACTTACACATTTGATAATTGCCGTCAGTTAACTATAAAGTCTCTAATCGAGTATTTTGCTAAAAATAAATAAGAATTGATCCGAAAACTTAAGAGTTATACAGGTAACAATCTATTGTAACCACAAATAGCTGAACAAATTGATGAAAAATGAAAGATCGTTTATGTTTAAGAGCACGAGTGATATATAGATTAATATAAACTGACCAAAACTTTGTTACAGCAATCCTATTGAGAAATATTTATTTATTGTTTCGATTATAATAGAAATCACTTAAGATAGAAGAGTCATTGTTGGTGTAACCTAAATTTTGAATGTGAGCTTAAATTCAGATTCATAAGAATTAAACTAGAAACATAAGTTACACATGAAACAAACTATAAAAACTGAAAGTAGCTCAACAAACTAATGAAAATGGGATAAAAATCCTTATATAGGGTATCTGGCTAGTCAAATCATCTCATCTAGAGTATTCTTAAGTTGTTTTTTTGTCGTGTTGCTTCGTTTCTAATTGTTGCGCGCGTTTGTGAAATTTATTGCGTTTCGCTTTTTTGGCCACGTAACTCCAATAACAACAACAACAGTTGCAGTTGCAGTTGCACCTCCAGCCTCAGCAAAGTTCCAGGTCTAGTTGCAGCTTCAGCTTGCTTACAACTTCATTTGGCCTGGTTGAGGCATTGGCGATTTGGTAGCTGCGATAGCCGGCGTCGCGAAAAGCGAAATTCATTTTTATGTTAATGACTTTTGGCGCTGCTGGCCAAGCGCGACACGCGCGATTCGATTCGTGAAAGGAAAAGCACAAGCGCATGTGACGTGTTGCAAGGGGCAACCACAGAAAAAAAAAGGTTGTCATTTACAGTTGCAGCACAGCAACAACACAGCAACAACAACAGTTCAACTTCAAATTTACAGTTGTTTTGCCCCATTCCGCCCACGCACATGTTTCCTGTTTGCACATTGCAGTCGCATGACAAGTTTCAGAACAAGAATCGAGCAGCGAAACAGCTGTGAAAAGTACGTCGAACCGGGGAATGGGGAACGACGAACTTCCCTGAGAACTGTGACGCAGCTTCAAGGGAAGCCTCGAGCGAGAGAGGGAGAAGCTGTTTGTTAAAAATAAAATCATAAAAGGATTGGCCAGATTGGCCAATTGGTCAGCTTGGTCACTTGGGTGGCTGAGTCACATGCTGTAGGTGCTGCCCTCCACCTGTCCCTCCCTCTCTCTCTCTCTCCCTCCCTCCCTCCTCCCTCCCTCCCTTTATAGGCATGCATCATATTTAATCTGCCTGTGGAGACCCGGCAGCGTGTGAAAATAAACCACAAATATCGAGCCGTAAATTGATATCTTGTTAATCTTCTTGTTTGTTGTTGTTGTTGCTTTTTTGTTTATGTTGTTCCTGCGCTTGTTTGTTGTTGTTGTTGCTGGAGGAAGCGATAAACATCCGCCAATTTTTTGGATTCGCAGAGACTGATGAGAATGCAAACTGTGAGTTTTTTTGAGAGCGGAATGTTGTTTATAGCAAACGTGAGAGTCGAGGATGGATGAGACTTATGAGAGATATAATGTTTATTATTGGGCAGTCGTTTAAAGAAGGTGCGAAAAGTTATAAATAAATGATAACGGTTTTAAGAGTTCGTTTTGTTATTTAAGCGTTAAATGCAAATATGCATTGAACACTTAAATAAATGATAAACTTTTTAAGTTATTTTTATAAATAAAGCATAATACTGTATTTAATTTTATGCAACCTTTAAGCATTTATTGCTTCGATCAAAAATATGTAGACAATTTTTATTTTATTTATTTAATTTTTATACCCCCTAATGTAATATATATTTTTTGTATTTATTTATTTTTTTGCACATATTTTATTGTTCACATAATTTACATTGTAAGCTCAACTCACTCTCTCACTGGCTAAGATCGTTTATCGTGGAACTTGTCATAATCAATTTATTTCAACATTATTGAGTACCCCCAACCAAAGTAAATCATGTTGGAAAATAATCAGAAAATTCCACTTAAATTATGAGTTCAATTTCGATTAGCTTCAACGTCATTCGAAATCGTAATCGTTTCGATTGCCAGCAGTTAATTTCCCGGTTGAGAGTATCGAAATAAATAAAAGTCAACAAATTGAACCAGTTCCAGTTCCAGTTTCAGTTGCGAATTGCAACCGATTGTGGCATATTGTATTTCATATCACACACATTTTGCGAGGCATTGTCAATGACAACAAAATTAACTGCACTTTGCCAACAAGCAACAGCAGCAACTGTTGCTGCAACATTGACAACAGCAGCAGCAACAATAACAACATCACGAATTGGTAGGCGTGGCTGGCAAGTGTGCGCTAATGGGCTGGCCATAACAACAACTAATGACTAAATTTCACATGCTCTGCACAAAAAGCAACGTTTCTGTTGCTGTTGTTGTTGTTGGTGGCAGTGTTGTTGTTGTGCTGCTGCTGCTGGGCGGCGTCATCGAGCATAGGAAGCAAACGTTAATTTAATTTAATCACGTTTTATTTTGCTGCGACAAACAATGCAACACTGCAGCAGCAACAACAACAACAACAGCTAGCAACAACAACTAGCAGCAGCAGCCAGAGCAACAACAACAACAACAACACGTTGCCAGTTCAAAGGTTAAGTGAGTGAGCGCATTTGGCCGGGGGCGACACACCCCAAAAGTGGGCAACATTTGCCACAACTGCCACGCGGGGCGTATCAGCGAACGCATCAGCAACAGTTTGTTGTCGTTGCTGTTGCTGTGTTGCAGGTTGCTCGTGGCATAAACGCCAATTATGTGTGCAACATGTGTGCCCCTCTCGCTGCCTGTGTGTGTGTGTGTGTGTGTGATAACTGGCGAGCAGAGAGCGTGGCATGTTTTTGGCAATTTTTCATTTCCGTGGCGGAAAAACTACCTGCCAGCTAAGCCAAGTTGCTGTTGTTGCTGTTGCTGTTGCTGCTGGTTGTTGGTGCTGCTCAGGTTGCGCAGGTTGCCCGTGGCCATTTGGAGTGGGTGAGTTGCCGGCAACATGTTGCTGTTGCTGTGGTGCCGGCCTGCTGCTGGACATGTTGTTGGGCGCGCTGCGGCAGATACTGGTGCGGCGATAAGGCGCCAAATGTGCAACAAGCATGCGCCGGTAGCCAGTAAGGTGGAAGGGGAGGGAGGGGTGGCAGGAGCAGGCTGTGAAAGAAGCAGTGGGCAGGAAGCGACGCAAGCAGGCAGGCAGGCAGGCAGGCAGCCTTGGCCGTCTCTATAGCCTTGGTCACATTAGAATGACAGCAACGCGCTGCCATTGTCATTTCTCATGTGGCAACAGGCACAACTGGTTGCAACGTGCTGCAGTCTGCGTCTGCGTCGGCATGCAAATTGCCGTAAATTGAATTTGTCTGATTACGTTTGCGCCTAGTCCCGGGTCCAAGCAGAAGGCAGCAGGCAAATAATCGATTGTTCGTCTCACAGTTGCGCGCCTAGCATCAATATTTACTTTGGCCCCGGTTCGAGGCACACAGGATGCGGTCGGGCGAAATGAAAAATTGTGCCAACTGTGAGGCACAAGATCGAGAGACAGACAGATAGAGTCGCTGCAGACAGACAGCCAGAGAGAGGAAGAACCGTACAGAGCTGGGGAGGGAGTGGAAGAGGGAGACAGTCAGATAAATGATTGCATTCGAATTGCATTTCGATGATTGCGAAATTGCAGCGAGCACTGATCGCGCGTTTGGGCCACGCAGCAGCGAGAAATTATGAGCATCATGTGGCCAAAGCAATGTAAATGCTTAATGGAGATTATAGAGCACAGCAAGAGATCGAGAGAGTACCGCAGGATAGCATTGAGCAATGAACGGGCCCCATTGCAGTTTTCTGTGGAAACAATTTAGCAGGCAGATTGAAGTTAAGAGAGGGAGGAGAGAAAGAGGGAGGCTGAAAGTTGAAACTCAAAAGAATTTAAAATGAGATCAGTTTATGCCTGAGTAATGCATCAAATAAGCTTCGATGAGTTTGGGTGAACTTGGTTATGATTTAATGTGCTTTAACTTTAAGTTATTGATTAATCTAAAGAAAAGCAGATACCTAAATAGGATATAGGCTTTTGCAAAGTCAATCCATACAAGCTTCCTTGAAAAATACTTAAGTCTAAAAGCACATCAAAGCTTTCACGCAAACTCGTGCAAGCAAAGCTAACAAGAGAGTTAGTTTATAGATATGTAGCTTAAATTACTTTAGAATTAATTAAGGAAATGCTTTAAAGCACATTAAAGCTCTAATAATAATACTAATAGCAATAAGCTCTATTCTTCACTTTGTTAATATCTAACAGAAAAGTTTGATTTGAGCTTTATATTACTTTAGAAATAATTAAAGAATTACCTTAAAGCACATTAAAGCTTCAATACATAAAATGTGTTTTCATTATGTTAATATCTCACAAGAGTGTTAGATAAGAGTTTTATATTACTTTAGAACTAAGTTACAAATTGCCTTAAAGCATATTTAAGCTTTAATACATAAAAGTGCATTAAAACCTGGCTGTAAATCATATTCAACTGAGTATAGTAATTCTATAGCTGTTGCATTTGTATTCACATCTCTAAAGTACATTTGAGTTGCTGAGTAGATTGTGTGCTTAGGTTAGTTAGCTATGCCTGCCGACTAAGCAGCTTCTAAGCTTATTAAGTTTAGTTATCTATTCTAAAGCCACCTTGACGTTTTATCCATTAAGTCGCGCTTAATCACCAGGCAAACTCAGCAGGAAAAAGGCTGATTATGCTACGTGCCAAATCAGTTTGTATTTCAGATTAGGCTAAAAAAAGAACGAGGAGCGCGAGCTGGCGGGAAAAACTAATGCACGTTTTGCTGGTTTAGCTATTTTTCCGCCAACTAATTGCATAAAATTTGCATATGCCAAATGAAGTTTTTGGGCTGAATTCAATTAAATGTGGCTGGTGGAATCTGATGCTAGCGTGTTGCATGACAGCCACGATAGCAGGGAGGGGGAGGGAGAGAAAACACTGTAAAAAAACTTTAATTAAATTTCTGCAACGTGCAGCAGAAAAAGAAGGCAGGGCCCAAAACAAATGTTTGCCCATAGAATTTTCCAGGTCAGCTGGTGTTGAATCTGCCGTGGCATTTACATACGACGTGTTAGATATAAAGATATTTAGATCGGTGTCTTAGTGGTGTGTGTGTGTGTGCCGATGATAGCTTGCCACATGGGGCAAGAATGCAATCATTAAGCTGAAAATGCTTTGCGGCTTGTCAACGTGAGCATTTTCCATAAATCAAATGACGGCCAAAAAGCATTAAAGCCAACAACAAAAGGAGCAAAGCCCCGAACAGCCCCGGGCAATGCCAATACCCAGTGAGGCAGGCAAGCAGAGGCAGAGGTAGAGGCAAAGGCAGAGGCTGTCGGGCAATGCTTCAATTTGTTGTACAGCTCGCGCTGTGGATGCGGCGCAAGAATGTCGCAATCAAAATTTCAACATCGTGTTCTGCCTGGTGGGGGTATGAATGGGGAGAAGACCCCGACATAGACCCGGCCATAGAACGCAGCAACATCAGCAGCAACCAACCTGAAGCGTGCGCCTTATGGAGCTGCTATTTTTAGCAGCATTCGATTGCCACTCGATTGGGCCAAATGCCTCTCCTCCTCTTTGCCTTCTTGTTCTTCTTCTTTCTCTTCTTGTTGCTGCCTCTGTTGCAATGCTCTCGCCCCAAAAAAAGAAAAAGCAGCACAACAAACACTTTGAGGAACTCCATAAAAAGCAGCAGCTGCTGCAGAGGTCGTCGTTGTGTGAGAGAACTTTGGTTTTCTTCTGCTGAATATGTTTCTAATTGGCGCAAATTATTGAAGATTTCCAGATTGTCTTGGCCCATTATAATGATGCGTTGCTGTTGCGTTGTCGCCTCACATAGCTGGCAATTTGCTATAATGTTTCTCCATGTACATTCCACAGATTCAACTTACATTCTTCCACATCTTCTTCTACATCTTCTTCCTTTTCTTTGCTTGTTTATTATCGCCTTTGGGTTAAGTATTAAATTACCATAAATTAATATTTGTATGGCTTGAACATTTAATTAGAAAGTCAGACAGAGAAGGCGCAGCCCAAAATACGAGGGGGGCAGCTGTCACAATAAACTTGACTTCGAAAAGAAACATCAATTTTAGTATGTCTAGCCAGTGTGCACAGTGGAACCAAGTTGATGATGAAACGCTGAATGCTGAATATTGAGCGGTTTTTAAAGCTTTAATGTGCTTTCATATGAAGCTTTTACAAGATTAAGTTAGAGAGAGAGGTAAGAGAGTTACAAGAGTAAATGTTTGTATTAATTTGGATAATTATTAAGCATTTTTAAGTGATTTTAGTAGAGTTTTAATCAAAGCTTTAACTGAAAGCTGCTTAAAGCGTTTAAGTAATTTTGAAAGAACATGTAAACTTCAAAACGCAATGCTGACAACTCTCAATGTTGCAAGCTTTACTTGTCTGTCATGCCGAGCTTTCAAAGCTTATTATTAATAATAAATTCTTTTGTTCTCAGATTAAAGCTAATATATCATGAAGCTCGTGCAATGTGTGAAGAGCGCAAGAGATTAAATTGCAGTCGCCTTTCCATCTGCACACGTATTTTACACTGTGCTCAAGTGCCACTACGACAACACTCTTCTTCACTCTCGAGTTGACATTGAAGTTGCAGCCAGTTGGTCGCGTTGTCCACATTGTCGTTGTCGTTGTCGTTGTCGTTGTTGATGTTGCTTCTCCAATTCAGAATTCTGATTATGTGGCCAGGCGTCAATTGAAAATGATGAATGTGTCGCGTGTTTCAATTTATGTATATGCCGCACATGGTCAGTGAAAATATACGACTACGATTGCCGATTCCCATTCCGAATCGGACTCGGACGAAGACGATGGCGACGACTCTGTGGCAATGTCAGACACGCTGTAAATTGAGACATTCCCATTGTAATTCAATAGAAAACCATGAGAGAAAAATTGCGCCTTAAGTCGCCTTAAGGCGTATACGTATGCCTGATTAAAGGTCAACATGTTTGGACATGTTTAAGTCTGACAAATTTGACGTCATTAATGTTTGTTTGATTTGAAATCGAAAACCTAGCTTAGTGTCAGCCGTAGAGTTTGGCCTTTTTCCAAATCAGCTTTAATTATGAATAATCTAGCATTATTTAGAAATATGAGTGAGTCAACTCAACAAACTGAGGGAAGAGAGAGAGAGAGAGAGAGAAAGGATGTAGAGAGGTAGAGAGGGAGTAAAATGGTTTCATTGGCGAGTCGAAACTTAGATGTCCTTCTATTAGAAGATCGATTGGGGCGATCTTCGCTTATGATTAAGTTTGTGTGTGGTATTTCGATGGAAAGAAAGATATTTATTATATTATTTATAATTATAGCTGATGACTTAAGGTATTCCTAAACCATTTTACCATAATTGCATCTAAATTATAAACTGTTAAAATGCTTATGTTTCAAATTGATCGAAAGACTCGTCACTCGATTAAAGCTCGATTAAATGGATTTAAACAGATAATTTCAATAAAGTTAACTTGGAATCATAGGTAGAAATCATGATGACTTATGATATATTGAATATTACAAAATTAAGTTGATTGTATTTAATGTCAACCGACTTCAGACATCTCTTCAATATAAATGTACATAATATAAAAGACTTTTCCCTTCGTTGATCCTCATTTCAAAATAGGTTTACAATAATCTGCATTTAATATGCAAAGTGCCCAGCACTTTTTGCCCAGTGCATATTACAGAATACATTTTATCAGATATTAAGAAACCTCTTCAAACCTTTGAAGCACCTCTTCAAAATAGATATAAATAATATAAACGATTTTTCCATTCTTTATCAATCATTCACAATGATTTGCATATTATATGCAATGTGCTCTGTATTTTTCGCTCAGTGTAGAGCAGTAATGTTGCGGCGCAAAGTTGCGCATCATCTTGCCTGCTGCGGGGCCGCAACATTCTGCGCATGTGCAACCAATTATTAATTGCATATGAATTATGCGCCGCAGCCGTTGTTGTTGTTCTCCTTATTGTTGCAGTTGTTGTTGTTGTTGCTTTTGTTGTTTTTTGTTGCAGTTGCATTCCTGCGTCGCCGGCTGAGTCAGCATTTTGTGGCCTTTGTGGCGCTCGTTGCGACGAGCTGGCGCCGACGTCGACAGAGGCGTCAACGGCGTGTGCCTGCTGCAGCTGTGTGTGTGTGTGTCCGGTTGCACTTGTGTGGGTGGCTGTGGATGTGGCAGGCATTCTAGAATCATATATTCTACTGCAGCAGTTCGTGTTGTTGTTGCTGTTGTTGCTGTGCAGTGCCTGCAACATTGTCTCGCCCCCTTTTTGCTTTTTGCTTATTAAATTACAAAACAAACGGCCCACACATAAATAAGCTTGCAACACGAAACGTTTGTGGCCTCGGCTTGGCTTGGGCATTAGACGGAAATGCGGCGCATCCTGCCACAAGTTGCATGCACGGCATGCGGCATGCAACGCGCAGGCGCAGGCGCAGCAGTTGCCCGATGAAAAATTCCTAGCGCTGCGCGGCGTCTATAATTAAGCGTGAAATGTTGCTGGCGTTACGCTGCATTCCCGTGTGTTGCTGCGGCACAGCGCAAGCCCTTTGGCAATATCCCGAGCCTGCAACAAGGCAATGTGGCAGCAGCCCGTATGCCCGTGTAGCTTGCCTCTCTGTCTCTGCTGTCATGCTGCCCTGTTGCACTCATATTAATTGCAAGTGTCCGCACTTACTTTGCAACATGCTGCAATTAGAATGTTGAACGAACCAAGCTGTTGCTGCCCCTTGAAAAGGTTTTTGTTGACGGAAGTCAAGTCAAATGAAGCCCTAAGGCCCTGTGCTGCCTCCTCGTCAGGGTTCAACGCACCCAGTGCAACAACAACAATTGTGACTGACTAAAATTGATTTCTCATGTTGAGCTTTTTGGCCAACGAGCTCGTAATATAAACAACAACAACAAAGCACTGCAGCAGCAGCAGCAGTAACTGCAAAAGCAACACGGGGCAAGTAATTAAAATAAATTGGTAGCAAATGCGCAGGCAACGTGTTGGCCATCCCAGCTAGCTGACTAGATGACTAGCTGACTTGGCCAATGGGCTGCTCTGCTCTCTACCTGGTTAACCAAGTTAGCTAGCTCGTCCATTGGTGTTGGTGTTGGCCATCTAACGCCTGAGCGCTGGTGATAGAATTGCACTCCTTGGATTTGACGTTGAACGTCTAGTACACAGTGCGAAAAAGTTGAGTGCATTCCTAGGGAATCAAAGTGATTTCTAAACGGTTCGAGAGAGGATTTGAAAGTGGAAGAAATTAAAGTTTAAGAGGAGATTTCGAGATAATCGTTAAAGATGGACCCTTTATAATATCAGGCTAATATATTTTCTGACAAGAACCATTTCAATCATCCAAGTTAATTGACAATGAACCGGTTCAGACTGTGTTTTTATATATAATCATATCTTTATGCTATTAAACCTATTATTTACTACTGTCTTGTACAACATCTAATGTTTCTTTGCGATTCCTTGTATCTTTTTTTGGACAAATAAGTCTTACAGCAAAAAACGTCGGTTTTAAAATACCCAAAACATTTATATTTTTTTGCTAACATAAAGTATCTTATAGAATTTAGCTAGAACTAAACAAGTTGCAGCTTTAGGGGGAGCTTTTTTAATGTAACCGTACCGGTTCACAAAGCGGTTCAGTGTCATAACTCCGTCATTATTTGAGCCATGCTGCTGAAATTTGCTAGACTTGCCTGGGAGTATGGAAACTCACTTTCTGCAGAGTTTCAACAATAAACATTGAACTTTGCTCAGTGTAAAGTTGCAGTTGCTGTGCAGCACTCGTGCACTGGCTGCGCTTGTCGCCTGTTTGCCATCAAATTAAAGCGCTAAATTGCTCTGCGCCTCTCTTCCTGTCTTTCATCACTAGCATTGGGCAGTTTTGCCTAGACAAGTTCCCAAGTTGCCCAACCAATCCCATGTCCCCCATGTTCCCATGTTCCCATGTCGATGTCCATGTCTCGTGTCCAATGCCGAACCGATCCGATCCGTTGTCTGCTTCATTAACATATAGGCGGGCGTTGGAGAGATCTCGTTCGGGGCTGGTTGGTGCCTGTAAATTACTGATGGACAGCTGGTGAGCCTGGGCTCGGCTGGCCTGGTCCGAGCCGAGCCGAGCCAAGTCCCGTCGAGCACTTGCCCATTGGCAGTGAAATTTTATGATGCCACATTTCCTTTTGGCCCTGGTGCCTGCCTGCCTGCACCTTTTATGTGCTGTGCAACAAATGCGCGAACATTACTGCCTGCCGGTTGCGGCATGAGTGCCTCCGCCTGCCACATGCCACATGCCACCGCCTGCTGCCCGTCCATCAATTAAAGATGCTGCCATACAAATGTGGCCATAATTTGATTGTTTTGTCGGCCGCGTCAGTCGCTGACCTGCTTTTTATGGCCCCATGCCCGCCCCAGTTGCCCCCTCGAGCTGCTGCAGCGTTGCACAGATTTTTCCACTTGCCAATTACAGCCTCAACTTGGCCTCAACTTGCAACTTACAACTGCTGCCACTGCTTCAGCTGGCCTAGCGATAGCCGCCTCCAGCAGCTGCAACGTTGGTGGTCCAACCAGACACTTGGACGATCCGTGGATGATGATGGTCGATGGTGCCAGTGTTGGTGGTGATGGTGGTGGTGGTGCTGCTGTTGGTGGTGGTGGCCTCTAAAACGCGTTCTCTCTGCGCTGCCCAAGTTGGCAGCTAAGTGATTCGCACTGCGCATATTTTCATTGGAAAAGCGAAGCGAGGCAGAAGCGAAGCATTTGAACCACTTTTCTGCCACAGTGCATTGACCAACGTTGACAGCGGAGAGGCATCAGCTACACATATATAAGTGTTGTATGGTATATAAAGCTGGGCCAGTTATGGTCAAACAGAAATCAGTACCACATTCTCACATGGCGGCCTTGGCCAAATACGGTTTATCAAGGGGAAATGAAGAAGGGAAAGATAGTGGGGGGTAAGCCAATCTTTTAACATCCTGAGGGACAATTCTCTCTCTCTCTGCTGAAGACACTTAACTAATTCCTCTTAATCTTTTTCTCTTTGCAGGTACGTTTTAACTGTTTAGCCAAACACTTAGCTGGGCCAGAACTGCTTAACAAGTTCTGAGAGTCAAAAGTTACAGGAGGAGTGTAAGCAATGCAGTGTATGGAGACCAGCGAAGAATGCATATAGGGTATAGATTGCACCTTGCGCCCTGTTTGCAAATAAAATGCACAATACTAGGTAGAACAGCGAAGAAAGCATAACTCAGTAGACTCGAAGAATGCATAGCTCATCCCACACTTTCTGATAAATGAAGACCAATTTCATATGATAACTCTTCTTGTTGGCGAAAATACGTTTTTAAAGGCAAGGTACTGCAGCAAGTGAAATTTACTTCTTCGAGATGAGATTATAAAAGTCGAAAACGCCACTAAGAGGGTAAACAATACAATGAAAGCGGAGGATTTAAACATTACAGTCTCTAACTCCTTTAATAATGACCAATTTGAAAGCTCAATAAGTAATATTGATTCTTAAAGGTATTAGAACGTCTCCTGTTTACAAAATGAATACCACCTTAACTATAAAATTAGCTTGCTCGAGATTAAATTTTCAAAGTCGAAAGCTATACAAAGAACGTAAGCAATGCGCATATAGCAAGCTGACCCTCACCTTAAACACCCTGTGCGCAATTGACTTGTCATAAACTCAGTTGTAACTCAGTAAACAAGCAAGAAGCAAGAAGACAGTGGCAGGGGCACTGCCAGGGATTGGGGGAACTGTCTCTCCGGCAGAAGGAGAACAAATCAAGCGCGTAGCAGAGGCTTGTTAACAAAGATATCTTGTCTGTCAACAGTCCGCGCTGCCAATGCAAATTTAACCAAGCTGGCGATAGCCCGCGGCTTATTTATGAAGCTCATTAGCAGCAGGGTAGCAAGCAGGCACACATGGTTGGAGAGGGAGTGAGAGAGGGGGAGGTAGAGGGACAACAACTGTCAGTGCCGTTAGCAAGAAGTCAATGTCGGCCTGTCCCGTGCGTATCTAGAGTCAATATTGTTGCTTGTCTCTCTGTCCGTCTGTCTCTGCGTGTAATGCACCTTCGACTTTTGGCCTTCAGCGCGTTGTCTGTCTCTTTGCCTGCTCTGGTTTGCACTGAGACTGGGTTAACAGTCCACAGACAGCGTAGTAGTACAGGGTATATCACTGTCAACTCGTCGGCTTCTCCCCACCCACGCCACGCAACGCAACGAGTGCATTGTGCAATCTTTGATCTACTTTGGGTCTTAGGTTTTTTCCTCGTCTCGTTTCGTTGTTGGCTTCGCTGCGCCGGCAATCAATCAAAGTGGAAACGGAGCTGCAACATTGACAGACGTTTCCTGCACTCATTGTGGGCGCCCCGAGGCGAAAGCTTCGGCTTCATTCAGCTTCGCACGATGCGTATTTGATGCGAGTAAATTGATTTTGAAAGCGAATGAGGCACATTAACCACAGCCAAGTGTCGACTGTCCATGTCGATTAATAATCTCAGTTGAGTGTAAGCTTTGCTCGACATATCACACTTTACATAACTCTCGATCTCTGTGCTTGGTACTGGCTGTTTCTATTAGGGTATCCCTTTCTCTCTTTAACAATTTATATTATTATTAGTTTCTTCTCTCTCTTTACAACTCTGTGTTTATACTGTTCATATTGATTGTCTAGTTATATGTATAGTTCTGTTGCTTTTCCTATACTTCTATCGATCATTTTTAAATTCTACATGTCTCTTTATCCCATTTTCGATCTTCTATCTTCCAACCCAAACTTCTCTCTTTCTCCAACTCACCTTATATAAATGTCTCACTGTATCTCCCTCGCTTACTCTCTATCTTTCACTCATTTCCTCCCACCTTCTTCATCTCTTTCCCAAGCTGCCTCTCTCTACATCTCTTTCTTGATCTTATTTAATCCTTTCTCCTCCCCTCCCCTAAACTTTATCTTCTCTAATCTCATCCATTTCCATTACCATCTCCATCTTGCTCCCTTTCTAGATCTGTCTCTCTCTGCACTCTTCTCTCTCTCGTGGGCGTCCCTTGGCGAGCTGAAACTGCGCCAGCTTTCCCTAGCTATTTTCTCGCTTTTTATCGGCTAATTATACGTGCCCGTCTTATGTAATACGAACGAACTTTGAATGTCTTTATCAGCCTGTAACTATCACCAACAACAAAAAACGCTGCAACAACACACAGTGGAAAGGCCAATTGACCATATGTGGCACAATGCGATCTCTGCGCTGCGCCGTTGCATGTGGCATGTGGCAACGTTGCAAATTTCACCCGAAATTGCGCGCAGCCTTAAAAAGCCCTTGAACTGCGCCTGCTGCTCCGGCTGCTGCTGCTGCTCATGGTCAAGTCTGACCATATTTGGTACCGCCAACAACTGCAACAATGGCATTAGCATAAGGCCAAGCTGTGTGCGCCATTTGGCCAAATCCAGCCAGGCCGAGCCGAGGCAAGCCAGGCGGGCCAGTCGAAATTAGTTGCGGCAAAAATGTTGCAGGCATTTTAATTTTGTTCCCCGCTATTTTTAGCAATATTTTTCGCACTTTTATGCATTTCTCACAACATGTTTGCAATTCATCAGGCGAACAGACGCAGCTGCTTGTTGTTCTTGCTGTTGCTGTTGTTGTTGTTGTTGTTTTTTTTATTATTGTTTATGGCCTAGGGGCAGGGTCTGTTGCTGCTGCTGCTGCTGCTGCGGCAACTCTGTTCCTGTTCAAATGCCAGAGTCACGCAGTTCAGTTCGTCATGTCAAAGTCAACGACGGACTCTGCATGGCAATGTCGGCGAGTTGTTCATATACTCTGTAAACAGTGGCATTAATGTGGGGTAGATCTGTAAATGGACAAACTTTATGGAATGTCACTCATTACAATTATGTTTTTGAATTAAATTAGTTTATCAACTTTTAAAATTCGTGTCGATTCGAAGTAAAGAGTAAATTTATCTTTCCAATGAAAATTCTATACATTTGTCGAAACTGTAGAGATAAGGACAAATTCTAGAAAAATACTACAATGTATAATTATATTAGAGCTATAAGCTCTGAAGGGGTAGTTCTGTTAGATCGCGGTCTATTTTACAATACCTATAATTATATTGTTTTTAATACTTTTATTTTATTAATCAGGTGGTTTATCTTTAAGAAATTTTCTTAATACTGAAAGCTCATTAAAGCTGAAATGTTTATTTATAGAAATATAGACAACTTCTTTAACAATAAATTTCCTTTAAGCATATTAAAGCTAGATGACTAATTTATATTGTATAATTTTATAAATCTTCCTTATTATTTTCTTATGTGATTAGTTAAAACATAACAATATTCTCATGTAAAGAACTGATCTTTAAGGTTGTTTCCTGAAAGTTCCACACAATCTGTCAAGCAGCTTCATTAGCTACTTTAGAGGGTATTTCACAGTTGATCTGCTTTCTCTCTCTCAGAGTGCATTGTTCTTTCGTATTCAGCCGACGACCCTTGAGACTCCTTCGGGCTGAAGTGCAAAGTGCAAGCCGCCGGCAACAATATTCAGCTGCCTCTGCTGCTGTCGCTGCTTCTGCCGCTGCCTCTGTCGCTGCCGTCGCCTCGACTGCAAGTGTCGCATGCCTCGAGTGGCCTCCTCGACGCTGTTGCAGTTGCAGTTGCCGTTGGAGTTGGAGGGGAGGGGGTGCCTGGGGTTAATTTAGAATCAGCTGCCTAGAGAGCTGCGTGGCAACGTTTTATGAGATTTTAGCACTCTGGCAACAGCAGCGGCAGCGGCAGCAGCGTGGCATGTTGCATGCACTCCTCGCGCTTAATGGATTTCTAGCCATGGAATTTAGCACGTACCTCTCTGGGTGGAAAACTAATATGCCTGGCCAGGAATAGTCTATCGTCTTGGTCCGGCTGCGTGACATTTATGGCTTCGTCTGGGGCACGTTACCCATGCCGCCATGCCACCATGCCCCGCACGCTCTCCCGTTCGCCTTTACCCAGTTTGCCGGCCTGTTCACGTGCAAATATGAACAAGATTTATAACTTTCGGGAGGGGGCACCCGTTGCCTGAGACCAGGCACTACGAATGGGGACATTTTCTTAGATTTTTGTTTGCCTGCGCTTAAAAGGATTTCACTTTTAGCTGGAATTTGCCAAACCCGTCGTCCCGTCGTCCCGTCATCCCGTCCTCAGGATCGGGGTTGGGGTTGGGGCCAAAAGCAAAAGTTGTTCATGTTGCCACAGTTTGCCTTCCCAGCACTGGAGCCATTTAAGTGCCTTGTGATCCAATGCAATCTGCAGTGGTCTAAAAATAAACCATATTTACTTATAGAGTGTGCGCTGGGGGAGATGATCTGTGGAAATTTTATGCACATGATGAGTCTGCAAATGTCTCTCGTTCAGTTCTTCAATGCTCTTTCGCATCTGCCATAGATCAGCCCCTAATCAGGCATTTAAATATCATTTAAATTCAAGTGCAGTCTTAAATATTAAATGGGCATTATCAAATTTACAGTTTCCGTTAAGCGAGAGAGGATGTGAAATAGAAATTATTATAAGGGTTTACAGGATTTCATTTTTTAGAATAGATGAAACTATTAGATAATTATTTCCATTGTCATTGATATGGTTATTATTTTAATCTCATACTCTCTTATTGACTCCCTCGTTCTTTTTATTAAATTAACAGAGGAGTCGAACTAACCCTGACTAACCCTAACTAGACACTCAGCACGAAAAACTTAGCATTAACTATTGATCCCATACAACCCATCGACCAATTGTTGTTATTTTTCAAGATATTGCACAGTTTTACATCTGCGTTTCTTTTATAGATAATATGCCTCTTTCATCAAAATCGTAAGGAGTTTAGCTACAAGGTTAATTTTCAATTCATTATATAAGCGGCCTTCAAAGAATTATCAAACAATAATATTTCACTACAACAAGACTTCCCAATTATTTGCAGTGTAGCGAGGAATTCAAGCTGTGACTGATTTCCGTTCGCTTGTTTGAGGTGTTGACTGCATCCGCCATAAAACTTGAGTTATATTTAGGTATAGTAAAAGTACAGTAAATGATTTTACATATGTTGTTGAAGCTCTTCTTCTTCTTCTCGTAGTTGTTCTGTGTGCCCAATGGCGCATGAATTTGGTTGAGTTTCTGTTTCCGTTTCGTAATTTACATGCACGTTCAACGGTCTATAACGGTATGTGGGGGGCTCTACTAAAAAATAAAGCTATCTATACTTCATAATACCTATAGGTAATGCCCTAAAACTGATGCGATCTTTTGGTCAACAGGTGTAACTGGCAAGAGGGGATCATAAAGCGGCTTGTTAGCGTTTTATTATCGACATTTCATTTATGAACAATAAACTTGTCGGGGGCTTATCACACGGGCAGAGTAGTGTGTGTGTGTGTGTGTAACAGAGAGAGTGAGAGTGTGTGTTTTAAGCGCATTTTGCGACACATCGAATAAGTTTTATGGCAATTGCAAAATGCGTGCCGAAAAGGCCAAGTGGGAAACGGCGTCGATTTGGCTTAACACACGTTTCCACTGATAACTGCGCATTGCCGATGGGTTTTTAACGACCCCAACAGGGCAGCGTGGGGCTAAAGGCTGAAGGTGTGTGTGGCTAAAGGTGTGTGTGTGTGGCTGCCTGGTATAGAGCTTGGTCTGGTGGCTGCCCCGGCTGCTGCTTTTGGTCATTTTCCTAAACACGGGCGAGACGACGGCGCCAGAGACGTAGACAAAATGAAATGCCGATTAAAATATCAATTGGGTGTGTGGAGTGAGTGTGTGTGTGGAGTGAGTGTGTGTCGTCTGTCTGCCTTGGCCAGACGACGCCAGTGTAGCAAATCGCCTAAGCGCATTAATATAATGCTATCAACAGCTGCGACCAAAGCGATATCGGGGCCCAAGGTGCGTGCCAGACGACATGGTAGCAATCGATTTAGTTGTCGTCGTTTTGCTGCACCAGGAGAAAGGAGGAGAAGCAGGAGGAGATTGAGCAGTTGCAGGAGCAGGATGACTTTCGCTGGTCGAACGTGTCACATTATTCAATGTCGCCTGGTGGAACTTATGAGCGCGACTTGTATAAATCAGCCGCATTGCTTGCCACAGACTGTCAACACCTTCGAGTGACCTTTGCAACGCTGCCAAACTGGCTATTTTTAGCCAGATCAGAGTATGGTGGATTGGGGGGAGGGGTACACAAAAAATGACATGGCGTAATCTTTTGACTTGGTCTGGTCGTCGTCGTCGTCGTCGTCGTCGCTGTCCGCGGACTTGGCGCATTATGAAATTGTGTCAGCTGCGCCATAAATTGCGCACTTTAAACGGGCCAGCACGCGGGACGCGATAGCATCGGTGCGGCGCGGCTCGACGCGGCTCTTCTGGACACCTGAAGCCGCCACACGACACGACACCAAAGGGCTGCAGCGTGCCACAAAAATGTAAGGCACAGATCGGGGGTGTGCGGAGGTGTGTGCGGTAGCTTGGCGGATTTGTGTGACATGAAATGAAACCAAAAGCTGGCAGCCAAGTCTCAATGTCCGCCTCGCCCTGGCGACCTCCTCGAGCTACTCCAATTGCAGCATTGCGAAATGCGTTTCATTGTTTTCTGCGACAATGGGACAAAGCGACACAGCGACAGAGTGACATGCAAATTTGTTGCAGTTGCCTCTTGCTCTGTGCCTTGTTTTTTTTTTTTTGCAACTAGTTTTATTGCTGTCAGATCCGCTGGCTGATTGCCAGAGCGACTTAGCTTGCGCTTAGTCCCTCGAATCGCTCGTAAAAATGTCAACTGAAATTATGCCATAAATTTATTAAGGAAATCACTGTAAGCCGCGGATGTAGTACAAGAGCTGTTCCAGCTGCTGTGGTTTAGCTACTGCTAAAATGGGGCGGTATTTAGTTAAAGCCAGATATTTACGAGGCAACTGCGAGAGGACTAGTCTGACCACAGTTGGGTGCCCAGACCTACTCCTCTCTCTCTCTCAATATATAGTCGTTGTTATATATAACGACTTTTTAATTGTTGTATGTAATCCATTTTGGATAACCTGATCTGCTAGCATGCAGTTAAGCCCAGTTATATAGATATTCCAGCATTAATCCCTGTACATATTGGACATCCGGGAGAAGTTCTCTGCTCCTGTAAGATTTGTAGCAGTTGTGAGTGAATCTGTTCATTCCACTTGTTTGCAGATAAGCTCATCTGTATTTCTATATTTGCATTTATACAAAGTTTTCAATATACTCGTACTTGCCCCACATTGGGCACCCAATCGCGTTCCGATTTTGATTACAGTCCCTCTAATCTTTCTAAGTGAATCATTTTGAATACCCATTTCCGCTTACCTTTAGATAAGCTTAGTAATATAGCTAAAACTGCTATTCCTTCATTTTTGATGCCCCACGTTGGGCGCCAACATGCACTTCTGCTTTAATAGCTCGCACTTGGCTCAAACATTGCAAAGCTTGTTAATTAAACGCGCGACAATGATAAAACTTAAGTCTTCTGGCCATTTCCTAGACATAACTATAACCAGTTGCCAGTTACTAACCTACCTGTTACTTACCTGCCGCTGCACTTTTACACACACATACGTGTACACATACACAGACACATCCCACTGTCGGCAATTAGGCCCGCTTGCAAAGTGGGTCAGAGACGAGGCTGGACGGGAAGATTTGTCAGGTGGCGTCATCAGGTTCGTTGATTTGGTCGCTGCCCACGCATGATGGCAAAATTAAATGTACGAATCATGTTTACGACTTGTCGACAGACAGATAGACAGTCGGACAGACAGACAGACAGGCAGATAGTTGAACTGTCGAGGCTACCATCAGTCTATCAGTTTAGTTGGCCAGTCTATCAGACTGTCAGTTTGTCAGTCAAACTGCCTGCCTCCCATGCCCGCCTGCTAGTGGGCGTGGCACTCAAGCGCAAAACTAATTGTTGTTCGAGCCAAGACAAGAAGCAAGCAGCAGCTACAACATTTTGCTTTGCCGGCTTCGCATTGACACCGTTCGCAATTAGAAGAAAAAGCGGCCTGTCGGCTACTGTGCAGTGCACTCCGGGATGAGGCTGCTCGCCGGGTTCTATGCTAATGTTGCATTCTTAATAGCTGAAAAAAAGAACACAACATAAGGCTGAAAACCAGTTGCAGTTGCTGCCAATTGCCAAGTAGCCAAGCTGCAATGTTCTCTGTTGCGAGAGTTAATTGCCTGATTTGGCGACTAGAAGCCGGCGTAGAGTCAGCTCGACGAGGAGTCGAGGAGGCGACATAGTTTCTTCTTCTTTCTCTCTTGCCAACAAAACTGTGGGCTGATCATTCAGCTGTTAGGCAAATGTGCTAAAAGATTATGCTTTTGGATTAGACACGCATGTAAGTCACTTAGACTACTTTGAGACTAGATAGTGGCGGGGAAGAAGTTGCAAAGAATGTGTGGAGGTTGCAGAAGAAACTTTCGTAGTGGCATAGAATATCTTGGTGGAGGAAATGTTTAGTTGAAAGGAAAGTAAGAAGGAAAAGGGAAATGATGACAAGGGAGTTGATGAGAAGGGAGCAGAGGAAAGGGGAATTAAGAAGAGGCAATTCTTTGTATAAGCTAGTAAAGGAAAAGAGACTGCGGGTTGACTGATTCACAATTAAGAGGCTTAAATGGAGGTTTTAATTATGAAGAAGTGCACAATTTATTATGAAGGATATAGTCAAGCTGAAAGAAGATGATTACTAGCTTCAATTTATTTATTTTTAATTCAATTAAAGGAAAGTAAGCAAGCTGAGCAATCGCAACAAAGAAGAGAGTCAGTTATTGTTACGATTCTTGACTCTCGAAACTAGTCTAAATATATTTTGCTAAAATAGCCCCCTGTCGCGAAACGAGTGCATCTATTATGATGCACATGCACGTCTCCCTCTCTCTCCATATATATATATATATGTCTCTCTATCTCGTGCTCCCCTTTATTGATTCTGTGAGCGCAGAGTGGGGCGTCTAACGATCGTGGCGCGCGCTCTCGCGTTGATGGGCTGCATCACATAATTCTCTGATATTTGCCATAATTTTCTTGCGTAAAATGAAATATGCTAAAGCTGGCGAGTTGATGTATTGAGTTGTTTGGCCGCAGGACGTGTACAACCACAGTCAACAGCAACAACAACAACAACAGCCCCAGCAACAAACCAAAGAACGCGGCCATCAGTCAAGGCAACAAGTCGAGCTCGAACTCGAGCCTGGCGGCTGAGTTTGGGTTTCGGTTTCGTAGTTGCAGCTCGACTCGGCTCTGCATAAATAAGTAGGTTGCCTTCTAGTCACTGCCCCTCTACCTTCCCTTCCTTCGTTCCCTTGATCCTCCCCTGCCTGGTGCAATTGTCTGGCATGACATGTGAATTGATATGCCAACGCAACGTCGCTCTCGAGTCGCCACCAAGCAACAACAACTGGTAACTGGCAATTGGGTAGTGAGGAGGAGAAGGGCGGTGCAACAGGGGCCATGTGGCATGCAGCACGTTGGGCATTCCTTGAGTTTGCTCATCGGTTCGCACAAATAGTTCAATTAATCAAAAAGTTCTTACACAACTGGCGCATTTAATAACATTATTCGCCAACTGGCAGCTGATCTATAAATTATAGATCATGCCAGTCAATAGTCAATAGCTTTTAACGATCGCTCGCCCCTCCTTCGATTCTGAATACATAACACACACACACATGCATACATAGTATTCCATTTGCTAGCAAAACAAAAGCGTGCAAATTGTATAAATCAGCACGAGGAATGTCGATCATGATCGACGACTTTTGCATATCAACGTGAAGTGCCAAAGTCGAGAACTTAATAATGCTTGAAGGAAGGCATATACGAAGAGGGTCCATAGATGACAGGATAGGGGAAAGGCATAAAAAGGGGTAGGGCAAGTAGATCAAGGCAGTGTGGGAAAGTGGTTTACAATTAGAATCATTACTCTTTGAAAGGTACATGTGTATATGTAAATACTTACAAATATACATGTATATACATATATGTATATATATTTTTATATTTACTTTATATCTCTAAGCATGATCTGAATAATGTAGTTATATAGATAGTTGTGAACATGAAATTGACTTCTAAGGCGGATACAGACGGCATGGCAACGTTTGTTATTATCTGAATTAGTTATAGCAATATATGGTAATACATTTGTTATATATTCGTTATCTGAATAATTGATCTGTACATTGAAAGGTCTTAAAAAAGTTAAGAGCTTACGGGATAAGGAACTGAGATAAGCTATCTATCTATCATATCCAATAAGAACTTTTGTATATGCATAGTATTCATGAATATAGGATGTAGATATAGACAGTATATATTCACCATCAATTTGCCTGAAGAATGAAAATAAGGAAAAACTTCTTGTATTCTGAGATATTACTTAGTTTTAGTAGGTGTGCTTAGTTAGCCGTTTTTGACCAAATTGTTGCAATATATTATATATTATTCTTCTTTTAGATCGCAGATGATATATGTGCTAGTTATCCTTGTTTAGTTGTGCAGGTTTCTTTGAGGCTACCAAGCATCATCTGCGCCTTAATCATATCTTGCAGTTGTCTTTCCTAAATGCAGCCATAATAATGATCATGTTCTCTCTCTCTATCTCTCTCTCTCTCCCTCTCTTTGTCTTTGCAGGCAGCACCACAGAGCTGGCCCCGTCGCTCTTGGGCTTTTATGACACACTGACAAACAGCTTGGCCGTTGGCTGTGGCGGCGGAGCGACAAGCAAGTCAACTGAGGAGGCCGAGGCCAGCGACGTCGAGCCAGCAGCGACGTTGACAGCGACAGGCGGGACAAAGAGCGGCGACTCGACGCCCAAGCGCAGCAACAGCAACTGCAGCAGCAGCAGCAACAGCAGTGTCAGCGAGGTAAGCGACACAAGCAACACAAGCCGCACAAGCAACGCAAGCAGCGACAATCGCTCGGGCAGCTACACACTCGACGCGGAGTCCAACTCCCACTTGGCAACGCTTGTCGTGGGGCTGCGTGATGAGGCCGACGATGGCGTGCAGCTGAGTCAAGTGGTGCATCGCTGGCAGGAGCTGGGCAGCAGTCACAGCATTGCCTCAAGTGGCAGTCGTTGCAACGGCAGCACCAGCAGCAGCAACTCGCGACGTGGCAACAACATTCGTGTGTTGTCGCCCAACGTGCAACGCATCATCACACACGCCGATGCAGAGCCCGTCAGCGCAGTAGACATTGAGGCACTGCAACAGCAACAGCAGCAGCAGCAACAACAGTTATCCCGCAGTCCGCCCACGCCAGCACAGCGTTATTCCAAAGCCAACACGGTGGCAACACCGTCCAAGCTGAAGTTGTCGCATCTGCCACTCTCGAAGATAACCGGCAAATTGTCAACTCAATCCGGCAGCGATTTGGTCTCCACCTTTGATGCCAGTAGCGATTATAGTGGCAGCGTATATAGTTCAAGGAAATCGTTGGCCACGCCCGTAGATGAGGATAAGACGCCCACGAATAAGGCAGCACCCTGTACACCCTTTAACTTCGAGGGTAAACCTTCGTTTGGCAAGCTAAAATTGCCGCGCTACGACTCCCAGCAGAGCATCAAACTGATTGAAATGGAACAGCTGGCGGTGACCAGTGCACAACTGTCAGCACCCCCACCGGCGACACCGAAGCCAGAGACACCTCCACGTCCCAAGGAGTTCATTGTGGCCAGCGAACCATTGAGTCCTGAGCCCTATGTGGATGCCATTAACTTTGATCTGGTTGCACAGCACATCGAGCAGATGACACTGAGTGACCTGGATTTGGTACAACCCGTTGAAGGTGCGACGGTGCTGGTGGAGGCCATCAACAAACCGTTGATTGGCAAACCACTGGTGCGCAGTGTTTCGGCACCGCGTGCCACTTCCAATGGATCCTCCTTGTCGCCGCTGCAGACCTATGCACGCACCAAGCTCAAGAATCAGAGCAGTAAGGCGAGTACCCTAGGCGGCGGTATGCCACTGCGATTGCCCACAGCGGAACAGTTGGCTGAACTGGAGGAGGCCAACAAGTTGTCAGCAGAGAGCCTGGACACATTGACCGACATCAAACCGAAGTTCGCAGTGCGTCTCAGTGAGCTGACACGCTTGAACAATCGCCCATTGTCCTCGTCGTCAATTTGCTCCACTTCATCCAGTTCAAGTTCGGGCTCCGATCAACTGCTGAATGGTAAACTGGCAGCCACCTCGTATCTGGCCAGTGTGGAGAGTCTGGCCGAGAGTGAGAACGAGCTGGGCGACCATCCACATCACCATCATCATCATCATCATCATCATGCATCCCACACGGCTGCAATGAGTGTGCTGGAACGCGCCTGCCTTGAGATTGTCGACTCGGAGCGCAGCTACGTTGAGGATCTTGGTCAGGTTATCAAGGGGTAAGTGAAGAGCGAAGAGAACTCCTGCAGTTCTTGCAAGCTAATTGAGGCCTTCTCTCTCTCCCTCTCTGTCTAGCTACCTGCACGACTGGAAGGAACGCGCCTGTCTGCGCCTGGACGAATTGCAAATACTCTTTGCCAACATTGAAGAGATTTACGAATTCAACTCGATGCTGTTGCAGCAGTTGATCAACTCTAGCATGGAGCCGGGCAAGATAGCGAAATGTTTTATCAACTTGCGTGAACGTTTTGATGTGTACACAACCTACTGGTGAGCATAGACGAATTGGGTTTGACTGGGTTACTTGATAGGGAGGAGCTACTCTGAAGGCAGAGCCAGTTATAAGTTTGAACTGAAATTACATATGTACAGCTACCCATAAGCATATCAAATCTAGTAGAGATAGATATTTAAATAGCTAAGCTAAAGGAGCTTTTATTTCTACTGATTATTAAGTTCTATGCCAAGTGAGCGAGTTTACAGGTTTAGCTTAGTGTAGGTCTGAGCTGAAATGAGTTATAGTATCTGTAAACCAAAATCAAGTTGAGATAGATCATAAAAACCTAAGCTAAGAAGCTTTTATTTCTACTGGTTCTCAGTTCTATGCCAAGTGAGCGACTTAAGAGGTTTAACTTAATGTCTGAGTTGAAATAAGTTATAATACCTGTAAACAAGTAATAAAGTTATTGAAAGTATCCAAGCTAATGCAGAGTATAGCAGGGTCTGCCTACCACAACAACCTCCATTTCAACTGCTTCTGGGTACTCTGCCAAAGGCACCTAAGCAAGTTGCCTTCTTGGGTTAGGAGTGTGGAAGCTATTAGTGCAAATTAGGTCGATTAAATCTCGATCTGCTCGAGGCACTTGACATATTAAAAGATGGGATTAAAGTGTTCTATACAGAGTTGCTAGAGAGCAGCCAAGGGCGACGAGGCTAGCTACCTTTTTGAAGAAGGGATGGCATCTATTATTATTAGATTTCACGTTAAGAGTGCCACCATTTCTCGTCGGCTCGTCCGCTTGGCGTGTCTGCCGAATCTGCGATAGCTTGGCCAAGAACGGTTAACGGGCTGACCAAAAGAAAAACAGATCTCGATTGCGACTTTGGCCATTGGGACACACGAACATTGATTTTGACTTCAACTAGGAATGGGAATAGTTGGAATGGGAATGGGAAGGAGTCTAGCCGATGGCGTCCAGTCTTCGGCAGTCCAGGCACGCCATGCTCCATGTTCCATTTAAACGCCATAACATTTGGCTCAGCCATTGCCGTTGCCGTCGCTGTCGCTGTCAATTTGGAGCTGATGGTCGCAGTTTGATTTGTCGCCCCGGCTGACAAGCTAACATATATCATGATGACAGTCTGAGTCCAGGATGGATGAGCGTCGTCCTCCTACGGCTGATTTTAAATTCAAATTTCGTTGCTTGCCTGATGAAGAGCTCAACGAACAGAGAGAAAGACCTCCTCTCCCCTCTCTTACTCTCTCTTCTTTATATTTCTTTGTTTTTTGGCTGCCATAAATCATTTGTTTTATTGATGTTTTTCTACCTTTCCCCCGCATTTCTCTCTCTTTCTCTCTCTCTATAGCACAAGCTACCCGGAAGCCATTTCGCTGCTGACCAAGCTGCTGCAGGCGAAGCACACAAATTCGCTGCTTGCCTCCACGCAGAAGCTGCTGCAACATCGCCTGCCACTGGGCTCGTATCTGCTGAAGCCAGTGCAGCGTATACTCAAATATCATCTGCTGCTCGACGTAAGTTACCCTGTAGACTGCCTGATCGAACCAGGGGATCATTGATTATCTTTTTTGACAGAGCCTGCGCAAGCATTGCGATGTCAAGGAGGTGGCAGAGGCATATGCCATAATGCGACAGGTTGCACACAATATTGATCAGGTGAAACGCGAGCAGGAACAACAGAGTCGTGTCAAGGAGCTATCGGGCATATTGGATGGCTGGATGGGACCAGGTAAATAGAGAGAGAGAGAGAGAGAGTTCCCGGAACTGAATGTGGCAAAGTGTTTACTACTCACTTACTCTTCTTGTCTTGTTGTTGTTGCAGATCTCAGTGTGCTGCGTGAGCTGCGGCACGAGGGTCTGCTCATGGAGCAGCACAACAAGCCGCGTCAGGTGCTGCTCTTCGAGACAATGTTGATCATCACCAAGCAGAAGGAGGACGGTCGGCTGCAGTTCAAGAGCCTCATAACTGTAAGTTGCAAGCGAACTTCAACTAATCCCACACACAATCTGCAACTCTCTTCCTGTCTCCCTCCCTCACTCTCTTAACTGCAGCAAAAGAACCTGATGCTCAGCGAGCATCTGCCTGGCGAGCCGAACAGCTT
The DNA here is from genome assembly GCA_018903425.1 of Zaprionus nigranus. NCBI lineage: Eukaryota > Metazoa > Arthropoda > Insecta > Diptera > Drosophilidae > Zaprionus > Zaprionus nigranus. Next base: position 2,198,653 of record JAEIGD010000014.1, on the reverse strand, counting down.
CTATGTCATTCCCTTCGATGAGCCGCGCAACCAAATCAAATTGACGGCCCGGAATCGTGACCAGAAGCGCATCTGGACGCAGCACATTAAAGGTGTCATGCTCGAGGAGCTCGACATACCCACGCGCGCCAAGGAGCTTGTCTACCAGCTGGGCAACGAGGAAGGTGAGTCTGCCCTCTCTCTCCCCCTCTCTCTCTCTCTCTCCCCTAACTCAGCAATAAGTGTGTGTGCTCTTCGTGTTGTTGTCGTTGTTGTTGCTGTCTCTATTTGTTTGCTGTATTGCTGTCTCTGTCTGTTTGTATAGCTTAGTTCGTTGAGGGCAACCAAAACACATAACAATTTCGAAAGGAATGAATGAATGCGGGCGAAGAAGTACACTGTCGCAAATAATTTACAAGCAAATGAGCTTTACACTTTAAAAAAGGTCTTGGTAAATTAAAAATGTAGATCAATCTTCGAGGCTTCCAGAGCTGAAAGTTCTTTAAACAGAAGTTTATATTTATAATATAATTGAATGCGTTTACTCTACACTGAAAGAAATTGTTTAGTAAATAAAATATAAGTATTTTGAGCATTAATATCGTTGAACTTTTTAATAATATTTGTATATATAAAAAAATCGGACACTCAAAGGATTAATAGATCTCAATCTGTTAAACAAAGTTGTCTCTTTATGTAGAATATCTTTATAAAAAGGAGAAGTATGGACCTTTTTATAAAGAAGTAGGTATTTGGTGTAAATTCGAAAAATAAACAAAAACATAAAATATCTAGAACTGAAGAACGTAATAGGCTTTGACGTTAAATATATTATATATAACATTTTAGTTTAATAAACGTTGTTAACCATTTTCTTACAAAATGATTATTAATCAGTCCGGATAATTTTGTCTGTCACTGTATAGTTATATATACTGTATATTTTATATATTATTATATTAGAAATTGTGTCATATGTAGCTTGCATCCAGGACTATTTCTCGCAGTGCACCCCAAGTGACATAACCACAAAATAAGCAAAGGGAAGTCTGCGCGTGTGTTTAGTTTTTTTTTGAATTTTTTTAAGTGCATTTCTTACTTTCAGCCCGGTAGCTTTCGGCTCGAGATCGTGCCATATCTCTTATTTTTTTGACAAGTTGATTTATTTGTCTGTCTGACTGTCTGTGTGTGTGTGTGTGTGTGTGTGCGTGATTTTAATTGCACATGTTTTGGTATGCACAACTGTACTTGCTATAAAATTGATGTGTTTTGGTGCCCGATTTAATTGGTTATGGTTATTTTCTTTGTCACTAATCTGCTAAATATGATATCGCTATCTATCTGTACCTTTAATTGGCTAAGTTTTCATAATTGTGTTTCTTTAAGTATTTATCTATTATTATCTCTATATATATCAATTTATATCTCTCTATTTTGCTATATGTTTACCGTTGTAGTACTACCAGTGATGCATTCTAAAACTAAACCACCCAAACCAAACAAGAAATCAAGAAAACTTTAATTAGTTTTTAAGGCGTTCCTAAGGCTAAACACCAGAGACTGAACTAAGCGCTACTACTTCCTACTTTCCCCCCCACCCACACCCCTGCCAAAATACCCCATGAAACAAAAAAAAAAACCAAAAAATAATATTGATAATAATATTTATTATAAACGATTAAGAATAACCGCAAAATGCTATATGAAATTTTAACAATGATGTGTAATACACAGTCCCAGTACAAGTAAACTGTTTAACCGCTAATCGCTATCGTTATCGTTATCGTAAAGCGTTAATCTTTAATTGTAATCGTAATCGTATGTAGTCAAACAATTGTTCTGGTATTTTGCGGCGCTGACGTAGACTAATTCAAAATCCTCTCTAAACTGACTCCGTTCGCAGCCTAGTAAGTATTTAGTATCTTGAGTTATCGATTAATCCCGATATTTTTGGCTTGTGTTCTAATAATTGGCTTCTTGCAAGACTTGGTAGTGTTGCCCACAGCATGCATGTATTCTAACCCCATTCACACACACACACATACACTCGCATCCTTCAGTTACTAACCCGACTCTGATCTTACTTAAGGACACTAGCCAAAAATGACACTTGCTGCTTGTTAAGTATGGTTTAACTATCTTTAAAGTAACAAGCGATGATGTCACAAATAAGCTTTGTTTACTCATCTGTAAAGAAGAAGCTTTTCCTAGTTTCTTTTATCAAAGGTTCTGTATGACAACATACTATTCTAAATTGTAGTAATGTCTACAGTCCTAGTCAAATTTAAAGTATACAAAAAGCTGTTGAAAGCTCTTTAGACCTTAGTATTAAACCGGGCACACTAACAGAAATAACGACGACTCTGCATTAATAGCTGAGACCTCGAGAACCAGCTTACGCTTCACAAAGTACCCTTTTTGACCATTTTAATGGTCGAAGGGTATAAACAATAAAATCTCTTCTGAAGTTTACTTAATTTAAAACTTTAAACATACTCTGGAGATTTTGTTATATGACATATAAAAGTAGTAGTTAGTAGTACAGTTTAAAAAGCTGTTGAAATTTTTTTTTTTCCCCCCGGGGGATTTTGTTTTTGAATTAAATATGTTGCACAGCTTTCACTTAATGGAAGACATTTCACTTTCAAAAGCTGCTTAAAGCTCTCTCGAACATAGCATATCTACCTAAGCTCGTGTCATTGAGTACGCCCGTCTGCATGTACAGCACACACAGACATACACATACATAGAAATTGAACTGCAAATACCCTAACCTTGTTGGGGTTGCTCTGGTGCTTAGAATGTTGCTGGTGTTTGTCCACAGTGATGTCCCTCCCCCGTCGCGCCCATACCGCATTCGCTTGCCTTGTCATGTCCGCATGCCACACACAACGTGCAAGCAGTGTCTTAACACCCCCTTCTCTCCCTTTCCCCCTCTCTCTCTCACTCTAGATCGCACACCCGATCGCAGCACTTGGAGCAAGTGGAGTCTGCATTCGGGCAGCAACTCGACGCCGACGTATCTGGAGCGACGCAATGCTTGCAGACGGAGCGAGATACGGCAGCGCAACTCGAAGTTCAAGCGCAAAACCATCACCAACTCAAGCTCCTTCGATAGCTTCAATGAGTCGCTGGAACAGCCTGATGAGCAGCTGCCCGGATCTGCCGTCAAGCCGTCGAAGCCACTGTCGCGCAATAACAGCTTGGACGACACGGCGTTGCAGAAGTTGGCCGCGGCAGTACGTTATCGCAGTGGCGGTGGCAAGCGGGAGCGGGAGCAGACTGACACGAAGTCCGGCAAGGAGCAGCAATGCAAGTGCAGCTCTGAGGCAGAGCAGTGTCTGTGCCTGCTGCGCACGAGTCGCACCAAGTCGCAGAGTCCCGTGTTCAGCTACAAGGCGCTGAAGGAGCGCAGCAAGTCTGTACCGCGCATCAGTCTGGACGAGCAGCCGGAGGCGGATGAGGATAGCGCTGCCTCGCTGCGTGGCAGCAAACCGGATCTGAGCGAGCGCAAGGTCAAGGGCAAAGGCTTCTTTGAGGTCAAGCAATACAATCACAAAACGATGCCCAAGCGAATTGCCACGCTGAAGAAGCAACGCTATAGCCGCAAGGAGAGCTGCTCCAAGTTCTACATGGATCTCAGTGAGTTTGACAGCACTGTGCTCAAGATCACCGAGTCAACGGAGGATCTGGAGTTGGCCGAGGAGGCACAGGAGGCGCCCACAGAGAGTGGGGTCGAGGAGCAAGAGGAGCAGGCTACCTTGCTGCTCTCTCCAGCAGAGAAGTCCAAGCGTGATGCAGAGATTGTGCTGGATCTGCTGAAGAATAACAAGGAATTCGAGCGCATCTACAACAAGAACAAGGCGCAGAAACAGCGACGCGAGAGCAGTCAAGCTCTGAGTCCTTCGCAGGAGTCGCCACCCCCACTGCCGCCACGCCCACCTTCACGCTCTCCCCCACCTTTGGAGGCAGAGCAGGAGCAGCAAGTGGAGCAGCCGAGGCAGGCACCCTTGGCCGACTGCGAGCCTGAGCCCATCTATGAGACGCTGCTGCGCAATGTCCATGTGCCGTACAAGTTCTCTCCCGTGCTGGGACGCGCCAAGTCCGTGCAATACTTCAAGCCACGCGAGAAGCGTCCACCTGCTCCGCGACCCGAATCCGACTACGTCACGCTGGTCTACTCGCCCGACGGCGTGCTGCAGCGTGTCGGCGAGGATGCAGTGCAGCGGGAAAGCAGCAGCTCCGAGTCCAGTTCGGATTCGACTGTCAAGCGCGACAGCCAGACAACAGTGATCAATCTGAGCCTGGGCTCGAACGAGGAGGAGGCGCTCTACGCCCATCCCATGCCAAAGAACCTGCTGAAGCGTCTGCTGAGCAATGGCAACTGCAGCGCCAGCAACTCCAATGGCAGCAAGGAGAACGTCAGCAGCCACCACTCGGAGATCTCATTGCTTCCGCGTGCCCTCAAGTCCATTGACAATCTGAGCATGGCCTTTGGACGCAGCAATCGTCCGCCCGAGCGTCGTGTCTCCGATGTGTCGGAGATGTGCCGCCAGAGCATCTTGCATCGCCAGGGCAGCGAAGCAGTCGGAGAGCGTATGGCGCATGTGGACTATGCCGATCCCAAGACGCTGTTCAGCATCATTGCCAGCTCTGGAGGCATCGCTGCAGAGGGATTCGGTCTTCTCGCTCACCTCCTCCTCGTGCACTTCCAGCGACAGCATGTGCGAGCAGCAGCGCAAGAGATCAGGCAGTGAGCTGGCCACGTCTCTGAGCTTCGAGTATGAGCAGCATGTGGAGGACAGTCTGGAGAATGATTTTCGCGATTCGGCCATCTACAGTGATGACAACAATGAGAAACGCAGCGTGCTCGACTACGAGCTGAAGCGACCACGTAGTCCACCTCCGCCGCCTCCAACCTCACAGTCGCCTTCATCGCCGGCGCCACGTATAGCACCCAAACCGACGAAGGCTGCACTGCAGCAGGTGCTGGCACAGCATCCGGGTACGATTCTCTGCCCGCCGCATCTTAGCCAGGCGGCATCGCGCAGTTGGGTGCTTCAACAGATTGAGAATTTCAACAAGTAGACGAGAGAAGTCGATGCCATAAACCCCCTATACAGAATTCCTTTTTTGTACTCTTTTGTATATACCATACCCTATATTTGCTGGGTATATATGTTGTTCGATCTAGCTGATTAGTGTATAAGGCAAGCATATTATATAAAATTATTACTTACATCAATTTGTAATCGACTGTTTTATCGTGTTTAGCTTGTAATTTTAAAGTCATTTAATAAAATACCATATGAAAGTTATGAAAACTGGCCCAACTTACATATACAGTAATGGAAATAATAGTAGAAACAACATCCGCATCTGGCCATCAAATAGTAGGCTTGTTAAACGCACTTATTGAGTCGGTTTGGCCTATGATATTTGTTTTAGGTAATTTGCTATAATTTTAGTTTTCCAGATTCCTTAGCGCCATCTATGGGCATAAAATGCAAAGCGACGTGAAAAATAACTACAGCAGAGCGCCCTCTATTAGGTAAGTGGCTCGGCTGCAAAGCGCCATCTGGCAGGAGAAACTATGTTTCGGTAGTATAGCGCCATCTAGCAAGCAACAGTTAAATGTTACAAACGTTTTTTTCGCCGCCACGAACTCCATGGCGTCTTTCAAAAACTGAAAAAACGGATAAAACTTTGGAGCCCTTTACAGGGCGTACCGTAGACTTTGGAAACTTAAAACTTTTGCACTGCGACAACTATAAAAATATGAACAAATTAAAAACAAGCCACACTTTGCTCTATTTTTGTTGTAATTTCAAATTTCTCCAAATAAAACACTGTTTTTTTGCTAACGAGCTTTGGTCCGAAGCCATCATCCCATTTGTGTCCCGGATGTGTCGATCGACTAAGCAGTTAACAGCAGGTTCAGGTGGACTGCATTACCGATAAAGTTTGACTGCTTACAAGCACACAAATTGCAGTTGTTTGGTCCCTTTCAGGATTTTTTGCTTTTAAAGATTGGCAGCACTGGTTGCAAACTGCAGTGGATCTCCGCCTTTAAATATAAAAATTTAATTTAAAAAAAAAAATACCAGAAGCTTCTGACAAATAACTCTTTAACCATAAATTCATGATAAATCGATACAAATTTATTTAAGAATTTATCCCATATTTGCGAAATTGCAACATGTAGACATCTTGCGAAAATATCTAAATTGACTGCACTGTATGGATTAGGCTAGATTTAATGGGAAAACGGTGAGTTGACATAAAGAAAACCGCATTGATTTTGTTTTATCCAACATGAATTGGCGTTTATTTAGTTTTTCTTGTTGTGACTGACAAATTTAGCTTTGCTTACTTTATGTGTATAAATGTGTGTGTGTTTTTGTAGATATTTCTGTTGGTGTAGGTGTTGATGTTGGTAGATGTTGTGATTCCCAACCGAATTGAGTCGATACCAGGACTTACCCGAAGGAATCCCAGTTTCGCTTCGATCTCCTTCGCAGTGTGTAAAGTGTGAGTGTGAATATCTGTGTTTGTGTTTGGCAGTGTCTGTGTGTGTGTTGTTTGTCAATTCAATACATTCAATATTAATATATAGTTAATACATATATATGCCTTGTAATTTGCAATTAGTAATACACATATTTGAAGTATTCGTTTAGGTTTATAATGCCGCGCTTAAGGATTACGAATCTGAATCTTTTTGGATAATTATCTGACCTCCCTCCTGCATACTATATATATATCGTATGCATATATCATCGTATGTATGTGAGTAATGTTCGTTCGACTAAGAGTTAGCGAGTTAGATTAGTATGCGTTTTAAACTGTTTATGTTTCTTACGATAAATCGGGAGTTCGTTCTCTTTCATTTCAATTATTCATTTCTTTCTTTTCTCTTCCCTTCTTTCCTTTTTTCTTTTCTTTTCGCTTAGTTCAAGGAGTGAAATGAGATGTGCGTTGAAGTTGAATGTCGTCATTATTTCGGGGCGATTTCCTCTATATTTATGTACGTATTATATGGAAATTCAATTTTGATTTATGCGTTTTAAGTAAGATTTAGTAGAAAATTATTAATATTATGTTAATGTTTATGTTTATGCGTGTTTATGCTAAATAATTACAAAATAGGGTTTCCCATGCCGGGCTTCATGATTATTTAGTTTTCGATATTTATTTTATCGTTTTAAGCAACACAAAAAGCGAGTACTGCATATAGAGCAGACGATCGAGTATGCATGATAAGTATGGAAAATGCTTCATGTATGTACTATATATTTGTTTCTTTTTTTTCTTTTTTGAATATTTTGTATCTTATTCCTAGGCAAACGCAACGTGTTGCTTGCAAATTTCGAAAGTTCGTTAAGTTTTTTTTTTCCTTTTTAAATAGTTTTTGATTTTGATTTGCCGAAAAGTGTTAAGAGTTAATTGGAGTTTATCTTTTTGTTTTGTGGGGTTTCTGAATTCCAAAATTTGGATTACTATTTAAATTACTTGAAAATTTGTGAGTTTTTCGTTTCTTTCGCTTCGACTTTGAATTGTTTCCATTCGCGTTTCCATTTTGCGTTCCCAACTGCGTTTCCATATTCCGTTCTTGTAAATTGTATATTATTGAAATGCGATTTTGTCTAAACGCTATTTAATATTTGTAGTTCGTTTACCATACAAATTTGTAGTACATTTATATAAGTTTCCCATAATAGATTAGCAATATTTTTTGTTCACAACACTACATTCATACATGTATAAAATCTGTATACCTAGGTAGGAGTATAGTGTATGTATAGAGTATTAAGATGGAAACAAAAAAACTATAATCATAATCATAAAAAGAAGAAATAACTTAAATAAAGATCCGATAACTGTCCGATATTGCACAAATTGAACTATTGAAAATTGTTTGGTATATGCAGAGAAACCCGTGAAGGAGAAACTCGATTGATCAACTGATTGCCCGATCGTGAAGCAACCCCAAATGCTTTGCTATTTCTACGATTTGAGCAAATGTTGTGTTCGGTTAAACTCCTGTAATTACATGTTTGATAAGCATTTATTTCTCTATAAATTTGCATTGTTCAGTCTTTGAGTTTTGAAAGTTGCTTCAGGATCTCGAGTGGACTGCCGGAAATGCTGAAAATAAGTTCCCACAATAATATTAAAACTTAATAAAACCGAAACAAAAATAAAAAGCAATGGGAGGATTTTCAAGAAAATCATATTATGTGTGTATTTAGCAATCAAATGTGTTGCAAGAACTTATAAATTAAAATCTTAAATAAATATCATAAAATAATATAGATAATAAAGAGAAACTTGTGTGTGCACACGACAATTTCAAAGTGTTTTTTAAAGCTTCAATTATGCGTATAACTGATGTGCAACGTAATAACGATACGAGAACCGAAAAGTGCGCTCGGGGCAGTTGTATGATACAATTTAGAGGGTATTCCTATGTCGCATATTGTCGCATAAAGTATGCTCTATTTGTGCATTGAACAAACCGATTTCGCTTAGCTTTGCTCTATCTTCGATCTTTCTGGAAGCGCATTATAACCGAATATATATAATATTATCAAATAAAATAGAATAAAATAAAATAAAATACAATATCGAGTCAGATAATGCTAAACACATAATTATTATGATCACAAACAAGTCAACAAAACGCAAGGCTACTCAAATGTGCTCTCGGGGTTTTGTTTCCGTCGTAGTTATAGGATTTGCAGACCATAAAAAATACAAAAATAAAACAATATCTATGCATTAATATTATGACTTTGACTTAGGCTAATCAAAGAGGAGCTCATGCTTTTGGCATAGATGGCAACAAAATCAAAGTATAATCGAAAGAATCAATCTTACGCATATTACAATGTTCCTTGGAGCAGAGAAAGGTTCTCCTGCTCTACGTTCTTGATATTTTGGTAGTTCTGTTTGACTTAAAACTAAAATATAATATTAAAAATTACGTTCAATTATGCAAAAACTCGTCACATTCAATTTAAATCTTGTAAATCTTTTTTGTTTTTGTTTACGTAAATGCAGAAATGATTTGCATTCGGCATTTTTACCACACACAATTGTTTGGTATTTAATTCACTTTTAGTATTTTTGTAAGTATGCTTGAAATTTGCTTTCGTTTTCTTCTTTCTTCTTGATGTTGTTTATAAATAATTGAAATAGTTAATATTTGTATAATATATGCGCTATATGCGATGCTTAATTCTGTGACGATTCATTTTCGATAATATACTTTCAAATATTACGGGGGCGACAGCCTTGTGTATGAGTGTACGAGTGTGTATGTGTGTGTATCGGTGTGTGTGTATGTCATTCAACTCCCACGCACTTCATTGACTTGAAACACTAAGCTTAGTTGCCACGCCCACTGCGAGTCGCTTACAAATTACACTGCCATAGTATCGTAGGCTGTGAATCCTGTGCCATTTGCTTGTTGGAGTTGGAGTTGTTTTGGGCCGGCTTCGTTTCTGCGTGGAATTGATAATCAAATTTGCATATAAGAATGGAATATCATAGAAAATATCAAACAAGGTTGAGAGTACATATATGTATAATATAGTCGTTTTTACACTAGTTTTATGATAGTAGTAGTAGTAGGACCATTTCTGCAACCAAAGCATTGCCTGACATTGTCTTTGGGGTGTTTGTTTCTGGGTATTTTTGGGTATTTTGGGTGTTTGGTATGGTGTTTGCCTCATGTGTGTGTGTGGCAAGCCAAGACCAAGCGCCAAGCTGCACGAACCGTTAACAGTTAAACAGTTACATTGAGTATTGTGTAGTATCACTTATAAAGTCTGTAGATTAATATACGTTATGTTATATCAAATGAAAAATGCTTTGGATACTTTTCAAACACTTTCACAACTGTGATTTGCTTTCAACGAACCGAAAACAGAAATCAAACATCTTTCAAAATGAATATAGTAAAATAAAAGGATTAATTCACTGTCGAGGTAGTATTACAGTTAAATCTACAGGAGACAAACTACATCATGCACACTGAGAGTTAGGCTATTTACATGCAGAAGCCAGAGTGACATTTAGTTAGACATAGACTTAGCCTAGATTAAGACTTACAACTGTTTGCGACTGAGAAGTCGGTGAGTTTTTGGATTAGTTTTCAGGCGAAAGAAACATAACATATAATAGTCGGGGTTAGTAAACCGAACAACGATTAGGTTACTCGAGACGCATCACAAAACTGCACAGAGAGAGGGGAACAACTACACTCGCAAAGTATGAATCATTCTAGGAGGATACTTGATTCGATCCTGATACTCTTAACGAGTGCACAATTTTTTCTAGTTCTTCCTGTGCAATTTGCTGATTTTGATTTGTCATACGATAACTATAGGTAGATATTTCTACATTTACTTTCCAGTTTCTTACCTCTCAATCAATTTACGCATCTCTTCGGTGGTGCGTTGATCTTTCGGTTGTGGTGATCTTTTCACAGCTGTTTATACATTTTTATTTTATCGTTTCGGTTTGTAATCGACACATGTTTTTATAATAAAAATCGATTTAAAAACCCCATAATAATTGTAACCAACCGAAAGTAGTAGTTATATATTGTTATAAAATACCGTAAAAAGTAAAAAGAAAATAGAAAGAAAAACACAAAATGAAATTTCAAATAAAACATATCATATCGTAAAAGGTAATCGATTGTTACGTGCATGAAATGAGCAGAAGATTATTAACAAAACTTATGAAATTATGGCCATAATGATCGTATGTATATTCTTAAAAACTAGCTTTAACTTTCTAGAAACCATAAACTCTATAAAAAACTTTCTAATCTAACAAGATTCATGCGGATTCTAGACACACGAGTTTAAATGAAATGAAAACGATGAGCTTTGTTTTCGAACCAAAACACTTAACGGAAATCCGAATTAGACTCAAAGAATATAAAACATTTAAGTGTGCATGAAAGGAACCTTTTACTGGGGGGTGTGATGCTGCTTGGAATGAAATGAAGTGTGCTTGATTGTGCGGTGGGAAATAAAAACTGTTAACCAAAACCAAAGTAAATGTTCTTAACACAGGAATAAATTTGAAAGTAGTTAAAATATACAACAAATTATTTTTTGTATAAAAACTGTAGCAAAACACAGTATGAATATTAATAAGGTTGCAAAGAACCTTCGACTGTCTTCGAAATGACAAATGGGGAAGAACGATGAATGAGAACATTCCGGTTATGAGAACGGGGGAGAGTTTCATGAGGTCATTGTGATACACGTATGTACGAAATATAGTATGAGGTGAGTTGTGAGAATTATATAAATGGTAATTCGGAAAGGGGATCCAAAGTTCACAATGTGAACACTAACTGCAACTTCAATTCGAATTGATTACACACATCACTCACCCTCATTGGAGTCTTCTGATAGAGTGTATTGTTAGAATGGATAAATTTTGAAAAAGGAAATTAAGAAGATTGCAAAAAGATTGCGACACATTAAAATTGATGAATTTTTATATCAATCATATTGAATATTTTGAGATTTCAAGTTTAATCTAGGTTAGGGACGATATTGAGGACATCTTTGGGTTTCAAGAACTTACCACCGTAGTTTCCACGTGGTCCATGATCGCGATCGCATTCGGCCTCAGAGATCTCGTTGCTCTCCTTGGAGTCGTTGAAGGAGGAGTTGCTCATGTCATGATTACGTGGTGGTGGTGGAGGAGGCTCAGGGGATCCGTTGCCTGGATTGCGAGCAGAACCTAGAGAGGATCATCAATATAAATTACTTCTAGACAGAATCATTATTAATCTCTTACCAATGCTGCGACGTCCCATGGAGCCACGAGAACCGTAGTGATCGTAGGGCTGTCCATAGGGGCCACCGTACTGAGATCCGTATTGATCTTCCTCGGGCGCGCAGTTGGCTGGGTCATCGTATTCGGGTCCGGGGCCAGAGTAAAGGCTGCCGCCTTGAGAGTTGACACGAGTGTAGCGACGCTGTGTGCGCGAAAGAAATATAAAGAGGGAGCGTAAGTTAAAGAGAGTGCGCTACCCTTTCACTTCGACATGATCTTACGTATTGATCCTCCTCGGCACAGTTGGCGGGATCATCGTATTCGGGAGCTGGGGTATAGATTGATGACTGACCACCCTGGCTGTTCTTGCGTTGGTAGCGATTGGCTCGTGGCATAGACTGAGATCCGGAGCGAGAGTGCACGTGTCCAGGATGTCCGGGGGGCAGCATGGTACCAGCGTGTCCGGGAACTGGAGTGTGTCCATTCTGATGGGGGAAGGTCTGGAAGTTCATGGCCTTGGTGGGATCCATTTCCTCGCGGAAACCGAGCAGATGGAAAGTAGCATAGGGGCAGATTTCGTCTTCCATGCCTTGTGGGAGAATACTTCGATTAGCATAATTTCTACACTCTGCTACAGGTGTGCGGTGTCTTGAGAGTTGTTTTAGTGTTTTAGTATGAAGATTCCCAGCCCAGCGATGGGCTTTACTTACTATGCGGTATCTGAGGTTAGCTCGATGCGACCGGGGTTAGACTACGATTTATTAGGGGTTTGTTAACAAAATTAGGGTTACGGGAAGACGGGAAGTGTTGTTGGTTAGTCGGGGATGTATAAGGTAAATGAATGGGTTAGGAAACAGAATTAAACTAAACGCAAGAAATTAATGAGGGTCCTCTCCTACCTGGATGCCTGTAGTGGCACTCAACATTGCCGTGGGCGTGGGCACCATAGATATTGCCAGTGCCGTGCATGGGCACTGGGGGTGCCTTGAGCTCCTCGTACAGGTTCGGGCGGCGCGGGTCCCAGGTGGAGTGGTTCGAGCGCAAACCACCACGGCCTGAACCGGTTCGTGTACGTGTTTCGTGTGTTGTGTGGTTGTGGGTTGTGTGTTTTTTTTCAATTTTCAATTCATTTCAATTTCCAATTTTCATACAACATCAACGAGGAGTCAACACAAAATATAAGCAACCGATACGTTTGGGGTAGGATGGGAGGGAGGCAGAATTCGTAATTAAAATCATATACTTAATGCAAATAAATGAATTTTCAAAACAATCTAAATTCGGCACAACATTTAATAATACTCGGATAGGTTCAGAACTAAAAGAAGCCACTGTAAGAAGCAACATTAAGAATTTCGTTCAGAGAAAGCTTTGCTCTGTGTACGGGTATGAATCTGTGTGTGTGTGTGATTGAGTGTGTTTGAGAATGATTATGTGGCACCAACTTTAAGATCTAAGATCTGGCTGGGCATGACTTTGTGTTATGCAAAAGCAACGCAAAAAAGTTTCTCTTCTTTCTCTTTTTTTTTCTTTTTTTCTTTTGTACGCAAAGTAAATGGAAGAAAAAACTAAGCCGCAGCCAGTGCGCAGTGATTGCCCCCCAAGACCAACTGCACCCAGTCAAGGGTCAAGGGTCAAGGGGGTGCTCCGCTGGCACAGTCCTGGCATTAATAAATGTTGCATTGGAAATTTAGATGCTTACTTATGACTGTACCTCGCTTAATCCGGTCGCAGGTGTTGTAGTTGGATCCGGGCACGGGTGGCAGCTTGCGGTTCGGTGGGGCAATGTAGCCGAGCTCGTCACGGAGATCGGGGGCGACGCTTGTCCAGGGTGGCACCGGGTCCCATTGTCTGATTGTAAACTACATCGTCTAGAATTAATATATGATATCGCGACCTCAATAGTGAAACACTGAAGATGCTTTTCCGTCTTTAAGCTGCTGTTGAGCAGCTCAACTCGCATACTTTACTTCTGTTTTTAGTTTTCGTTCTGTTTCTCGTATCGATCAGCTTTGCTCCGTCACTCACAATTTCATGGCAATAGTTTTTTTTTTTTTTTTTTTTGGTGCGGCATCTCAAGACGCTAAAGTGCTAATAAGTAGCTCAAAAATACAAGTTTAGCAATTGCTAACAAAGTTTCCAAAGGGAATTACGTGAAGTGTTCAGTCTGCTTGATTCTGTTTTGATTTCAAAATATACCAACTTGTAAGCGAAATAACGATTCATGATAAGAATGGACATGAAATGAGCGATGAGTTTAATTTTGAATTGAATTTGTAATTTAGTTTACGTTACGTTCTTGGCGATTTTACATTTATTTGCGATTTCAAAAAGCATCTTAGTTTTGGTTTCGTTTTCAAAAAGGGATCGGAAATAAAACCAAAAAGTATACAGTCGATAGATGGAGGGATAGAGAGTACATATGTTGTGAGAAGAGTGGACTGTGAAAGTTGCTTAGGGTATAAGCAAAACGTATATACATCAATAGAGATTATAATATGGGGTATATATATATATATATTATCATAGAACGTGGATAGGTAGGTCACAATTTACTTGGATAAAACTCATAAGAACAGAGCCAGAATTTTCAAGTAGTTCAATGCCAGAATAACTGTAATGAAAATAATAAATCTGTTGTAGTTTGTTCAATATTCCAGTTGTTTTGGCAATTCTAGAGGACATCGCAAAATATCTGTACACATATAAAGTTTAGATCATTATCCAATGGTTTTTAATGACGATGGAAAATCAATGATAGTTCTATGCGCAACAAATCAGGTACTAAAAGATGACTATAGATATTCGACTTATGTACACAGATATGTATATTCATTATATATATATATTTATATATTGATATTTAGATTGTTATATTTGGTATATTTTCAGTATTTTGTTGGTATATTTTTGTAAAAGTGATCGGCAATTGGTGTATTTCTGTGCGTATAGCTTTCAGTTTGTGTGAGTATCATATACGATATAATATCATGCAATCCGATAACTACTAACGATTAATAGACACAAAAACATGCCAAATTTTCATTAAGGTTTACCAGAGTATTCGTTGAGTGACGGTCATATTGGGTATTTTTAACTTATAACCGATTCGACTCGATCTCAAAACAGAAATAAAATGTGTGGCAAATTAAAAGAGAAGTATATTAAGTAGATAGAGTAGAACACTTGCGCTCCACTGCGCGATCGTTAACCGGATAACCTACAATAGACATCCTTCTGTCCGCCGCGCATGTCGTCCGACCGTCTTCGTGAGAGTGCCACACACACTACACAGATGCCGACTGCGACCACAACTACTGTGGCTATCAGGGGCACCATGAAGTTCAGGTCCAGCCACTCGGGCATCCAGGCGGGCAGGGGTATGCGGGCGTGTACGTTGTTGTGGCCCAAGCCGTCGTCGAGGGGTGCAATGGTGCCTTTGTTGGGGGCATTTCGATATACAAACCATAGTCGAGCATGCAAATCGGTTTATCGGATGCAACAACAACAGACCGGGCAATTCGCAAGGCAAAACGATATACGATATTTTATGTGTGTGTGTGTGAGTGTCAAGAGAGAGACGGAAAACAAGCGCGAGTGTTCGTTGTTTGTTTTGTTTCGTGTGTCAAGTGTCAGAGATTTTGACAGAGTGAGAGAGAGAGAGAGGAACCGAAAAAAAAAACGAAATTCGTAATTAGTTGGATGTACTTATAGATACCTTTGTGGTGATTGCCTTTGCTACGCAGTATACAAATAACAATTATCGCTATGATTATGACGAGCAGAGCCGCCACGACGGGCACTACTAAATTTAGGTTCGATAGGATAATGCGGATCGTATCCTCGGCGCTTAATTCGGGTAAATCACGCGAGGGTGCGATTGTGCCTGCAACAACAACAACAACAACCAAAGTGTTTTTTCACAGGGAGAGAGAGAGAGATACATAGAGAGAGAGAGAGAGACACAGTTATAGATGTATGTATGTATGTACGGTATAAATGAAGAGAGAAACAGCGATAGAGACAGAGAAACACAAAGAGCTGAAGAGAGCGCGACTAGAAGAAGGATCAGCTCGAAAAAGAGAGCGCCCCTTCTTCGGCCTTTGCTCGCGCTCTCTTCTCTCCTTCGGCTTTTTCTCGTACATTGTCTTTTGTACGCCAGACTCTGGTCGAGAAAACACACACATATACAAATACATTACACAAATACAAATACGAATACGAATACGAATATGAGTTCGAGTTCGAGTTGAGTTCGAATTGGCTTTAGTGTTCGAATCGAAAGTGTTGAGAAGTGTCGCAAATAGTTGAGTAAGAAAATTATTTATAATTTGTTTTATTTTACAATGCGCCAAACTGGACGCATAAGTGGCAGTTATCTTGGTTGCGAATACGAGTATTTATATGGAAACTATTTTAACTATTTTAGTATAAATTGAATAAGTTAAAATATGAATATTCTTAATACGTTTAAATGCAATTTGTTTTTTGTTTTGTTTATTATCTGTTATCGCTTACAACTAATTAAGTAAATGGTTAAATCTATTCGAAGCAACTGGAAAAATTCATTTAACAACATTCCAAGTGTGTCGGTTTTCAAGAGAATGAATAGGAGAATATCATAAAGAGAATATGAACGAGAACGATTGAGAGAAAGAGAACCTTGACGATAAGTTCCCATCACTCATGAGTTAACTTCAAATAAAATAAGATCAAAAACACTAACTAACTAAGGTTGAACTCAACTTGTAACTTGATGACATAACTGAACCGTAATCGAAATAAATGTTCGTGTAAAATGAGTGTTTGGCATAAGGTGAACAACGTATGCTTCTATGCTTGATCTTCTTCATATCCTCATGTTTCTGTGTGATCTGTGATCTCAGCTCTCTAGTTGAATGTTCGGATCGATGGAGATTTGGATTTGGTTGTTGTGCTTACGAAAGTGTGTGTCGCTTGGGCTCTGCTCGTTCCTTAAGTTTCGAGATTCTTAGACAATTATCGTATAAATCGCGTTTAATGAGCACATCGCTATGTTGTAAATCAAAAATCAATTCAAATGAAAAAGCTGTAGTAAATAAACGTTCTTAACAGAAACCCAACTTTGTAATGCGTGACCATATGTGATCAGTTGTGGAAAACGTTCTACGATTGTTAAACTAAAGTTCCCAATTCAAAGATCTTTAGTTGGAAACATTTGAAAAATGTATTGCATACTTTCCAACGCTGTAGAAAGAATCATTAATTAAGGATTTTGTTTACAGCTAAGCAATTTACAGTTTGTAAGCGACACTTGTGGGGAGTAACAGGGGGTTACAACATCGAATCCGTACATCACACTGGGCATTACAAACTTAAACTCCTTAATAAAACCATGATCCCTCTTCAAATGTACAAAATATGCGTTCTCCACAGACTGAAGGCAAGTATTTATATGGGAAATGCAATCAACTTAAGACGATAATGTGTAATGAAATAAAAACGGAAGTCACTCTAATTGACAGTTCTAAGGTGATCGTCTAGAGTACTACAATTGTCTAGTGTTCACAGCGCAAGAAACGATTTGGTAAATCATAAGAACAAAGGTGACTGGTGAACTGGTGAGATTTCAGTTGAACTTTTTGTACAACTTTGGTTCAACTTTGATATTGCATTTTTTCTTGGGGTTTGTACATATATATGCATACAGATATCGATAAAAAAGTAAAAAACAAATTGCATTGACGCAAATAACGGTCTGTTTCAAATACTAGAATCGGTTCTGCTTCACAGAAATTTTCTATTGAATATTTCTGACAAACAGATTCGATATTATACTTCGAAACAAACCTGGAACTCAGTTTTTGTACACATTTTAATGCCGTTGCGTACAAGTTTGTGGCATACGCTTGACATTTGAATTAAATTAAAATAGAATTAAAATTGTAATATAACTTTCAACTATTTATGACAAGCTTGGTGATCGAAAAAGAAAGATCTATTTTAAAATTATATCGAAAATACTGTGCGATTCGTTCGAATAAACGAAAAGAAATCAAAGAAACTCAAAATTTGCTCATTTCCATTTTGGGTGATTTTGATAGAAAGCATATTCAACTCGGGTAAAGTGTGTACAACATTTTTACTTTAGACCTAGCTTGTTATTTGTATATGGATAATGCTGTTAGGGGTGCTCCCCAGCAAGCATTATCAACGTAGTTTTCTATGTACAAAAGCAATGTGAAACATATGTGAGTGTTGGTGGGTGTGTAGATTGGAAAACAGATTTAAATACCTCCGGTTACGGTGAGTGTGGCAAAGTCATATTCGGCAACGGTGAATCCGGCAGAGTTGTGTGCGGTGATACGCAGGTTGTACCAGGTGGCAGGTTCCAAGTCGAGCACTACGTAGTTGTTGTCGGGCTTCACATTGTTTGAGATCTGATTCCATTCGAGTTGATCGCTAAAAGAACAAGGCAGATTAGTATAGCTCAACGAAATAATGTGATCTATGCCTGAAGACCAGATACCGTTTCTTGCTCTCGACAACAAAGTGGGACATGGGGCAACCTCCATCTTTCCAGGCCTTGAAGTGCAGAGAGACTGAGTTGGATGAGACTTCAATGAAACGTGGCTTCTCTGGTAGCTTGGGCTTCTGTCCCTTGGTGCGTGTGTTCAATATGTCAGAGGCTTCACCGGCACCAATGCTGTTGAGAAGATTAATAGGAAGATGACATCGTAACATACAGAAGGGTATGTATTTTACTTACTTGTTAAATCCTGTAGCATAGACCTGATAACGGGAGCCGCAGAGCAAATTCTCAATGTTGTGCTTTTGTGAGTCCACAGATACTTCAGCGGTTTCCCACTCTCCAAATTCTGCAAATATGATAACGATTTAGCAACAGTTCCAAACTATATTTCTTTTAAATGATAGATACGAACCTGGTTTGTAGTGCAGGGTGTAGCCGTGCAGGGGAGCGGTATCGCCTTCATGGGGCTTCAATCGGACGGTCAAAGCATCGGTTGTGGTGGCTGAGAGGGTGACATGTGGTGACTGAGGTGGTGCCAGTACGATGAGTTTGTGGGTTATGGAATCCTTGGCAATGGAGTTTTCGGCATGGCACGAATAATCACCGGCATCGAGACGATTGACAGACTTAATCAAGAGGGATCCATCGGGCAAGAGGCGCATACGATCGTTGGCACTGAAGTCGACGCCCTTGATCTTCCAGGTGATCTCCGGTTGAGGTGCTCCTACAGCTAAGCAAGGCATTTTAGCATCCTCCTTGAAGGTGGCAGTGAATGTATCGTCGAAAGAGGCAATCTTGGCAGGCACTTGATCGCTAGGCATGGCAACAATGCTCTTGGACTGCTGACCCTCTCCAATGGTAGTGCTGGCAGTGACCCAGAATTCGTATGGTTTGTTCTTCTCCAGTTCGGTTGCCTCGAAGCTCATTTGATAGTGTGGCACCTTTTGTGTCTTGGTTTCGGTCTCAGCGCCTTCGGCCTTGGAGTACACGGTGTATTGGGTGATAATACCATTGGGCTGTGCTGGTGGACGCCATGACACCAGAATAGCGGCATTACCCATAACCAGAGCCTTGACATCGGTGGGTGCTTCGGGAACTGTGACGGGAGAGAGAGAGAGGGTTGAGTGACGAGCTCTGTTATTGATTTAAGCAGGAGCTTACCATCGGGTTCAGTCTGGCAGTGAATGGGCACGCTGCGAACTCCATCGCCTCCAGCTGTGGTGGCAAGTACTTGCATGGTATAGTTCGTGTATTTCTTCAGTCCATGGAGCACAGTGTCGGAAGAGGCAGTCTTCTTGTAATGGCGCTTGGTCTCATCTGTGAATAGAGAATGGATTATTCAAGACCTCTCCACAGACAGCCACTGATAAAAAGGGGTGAGTCTACTTACCATACCACTCATCACTGGGAGGCATAGACAACCTTGTAGGTCTTGATCACACCGTTGGCAGACTCGAGGGGTGGGCTAACCCAGCTGACGCGAATGGTTTGCGAGGTCAGGGTAGTGCAGGCTGTGTCACTGGGAGGCTGGCTAGGTGTGCCCTCAGCGGTGAACTGTTTCTCCTCGTCGCTCAATGGACCAGCACCGATCTTGTTGAAGGCCTGAATGACCACAGAGTATTGGGTATAGACACGCAGATTGTTCAGCTCCAGGTTGTGTTCCTTGCCCTCTTCGGTAATGAAGTTGATGGTCTCAAAGATGTACGACGAGTTGGTGTTGGATAGCTTGTAGCCGACATAGTAGCCCAGGATCTCGCCATTCCAATCGGAGCGTGCTGGTGGCTTCCAGGTGACGCGCAGTGTAGTCTGGTTAACGGGGTCTACCTTGATGTTCTGTGGCTTGCCAGATGGTGCTTCCTCAGCAGTGATTATGGTAACAGCTTCCGACGACTGCGATGATCCAATTTCGTTTTCAGCAACGATGCGAATGTTGTATGTGGTAGCGGGGCTAAGCTTCTGTACTTGGGCCTCTGTGGTGTGTCCAGGAACCATGACGCGGTCGATTTCATCCCAAGAGGCACGAGAGCGCTTGAACTCGATGATGTAACGGTTGAGTGGGGAGTTTCCATCGTATGGTTGAGCCCAGCTAAGCTGTACAGAGCGACCAGACTTGTCCAGGACCTTCAGAGCGTAGGGCATTTCGGGTACTTCCTGAACAATCATGTTGATGCTGGCGTCATCCGAGCCAAAGGCATTGGTTGCCACACAGGTGAATAAAGCTGAGTCAGAGCGTTCGGTACGTTTAATGGAAAGGCTAGACATGACGCCAGCGGAGAGAATCTCTTCACGAATCGTATAACGGTTATCATTCTTGGGGTCCAGACGCATGTTGTTCATGTTCCACAAAATGCCAATGGGTTTCTCGCCCTTCGCCTCGCACTGCAGCACGGCGGGTTCGCCTCGACGAGCGGTCTGATTACGTAGCTTCTCGGTAAACTCCGGTGGTGCCTGTACACTGACCATAATCACAGCTGAAAGACCCGATCCAATTCCGTTTATTGCCTCGCACAGATAGTAGCCCTCGTTGGTCTTCTGGATGTTGTCAATGTGCAGAGTTCCTTCTTCGACGCGAATGTTGTCGCTCTTCTTCAGATCCTTGTACTCTCCGGGTGTATCGCCTATTAAAATAGATCAGATATAGATGGTGTCCATGGCATTGTTTCCTGTAGATCAACTTACCAACTGCTTTCTTCCAGGTTACTTGTGGCTTGGGGAATCCATCGGCTTTGCACTCGACTTTAGCATCAGATCCTTGGGCGAAGGCTTTGTCAGTGGGTTCCAGTATCCATCTTGGTGGTACTGTAGTTGTTGTTGTCAAGGTGGTAGAAGAAATAATATGTTAGTAATATGTCGCGGGTTCTCGACTAAAATATATAACATGCATGCGGTTTGAAGTGTTCATGTAGACACACGGAAGGACGGACTTTTATTTTGTACAAACTGAAATGATTTAAGTCAATATTAGAGTTATGTTTTGTTGAAATATTCAAGATTTTATATGCCGGAAGTATACTATCAACAACCTATTGATCATTTCAGCTTGTGCAAATGATATAGAAATATCTGCTGTACGTTATTAATATGTTTGATTACATATTTTCTTTTATTAATAGATAGATTTGCATTTGAGTTCTCGTGGAACATTTTTAAAAGATGTTTGGCAGTAAAAGAATGCACAGATATTTCCACATTCGACTTAGACACTAATGAAACCAATACACCAAACTACAACTAAAGATATTAGCACATATAAGAACCAAAATGTTAAAGGACAAATTAATGTTTGGGATTAATCAAACTATAAGTAAAGACCAACTTAAGGTTCAACGATGCATGCAATTTGTGCAAAACGAAGTTCTGTTTTTCTTGTTGTTTTTCAAACATTTCTATTTGCATTTTCTGTCTTTTAATCTTGCAAACAGACTTCGTTTTGTGCCTTAATGAACTAGGTAATTGATATAGTATAATGAAAATTAAAGTAAGTAAAGTGGGGATAGATGAAGGATTCGGGATGGACTGGCATGGGCACCGGGACGTAGTGGGGACTTATGTTTCCACAGAGCGTACAAATGTTTGTTGAATGGAAGCGCACGGGTTCAGTCAGCCCAGAGAGGATTGAGATTAATTTAGATAGACAATTAAAAGCGGTTAATATGCGAGTAGTTCTTGCTGTTATTGTTATTGTTATTGTTGCTGTTGTTGCTGTAGTTGTTGTTACTGTTTGCGGTTTATTCGGTGTTGGAGCATGAGCCTTTTCAAATCGCAATGTACAAAACAGAATGGAAACAAAGATATAAACGATAGTTCGCATTGGAAGCTCAAGCAGGTGCCAGGCTGTGAGTCCTTGGGAATGTCTATCAATGTAGGGTGCGAGTTTCTGTGCTGGGTTTGCAAGTGTGCTTGTAGTATGTGTGTGCTGGTGTGTTGGTGTGTGTGCTGCTGCTTAAGATGTTTTACGAATCTGAGCTGTTTTGCCATACAAGAATTGACTCGGATGCGATGGGATTAGGTCGTAACTAACATTGAATCCGTTCGGTAATCAGAGAAGAGATGTTTTAAGGGGTGCTCAATACTTAAACTATATACAGTGTAGTTGAGTAGATCAAAGTAAATAGTATCGATAGACCTCAGTCGCGAACTTGTTAAACAGTCTTTGGTCTATGTAGAGAAAAATATCGAAGGAGACGAGAAAATCGAGAGAGCATTGAATTATTGAGCTGAGAAGAGAAGAGAAAGAAATTCGTTGTGCTTTCTTTGTCCTCTAACATTTCCTCCCATTTACCGTTAACAGTGAGGAGTGCGTGCCTCTGAGCCACGCCCACATGATTGCTGGCCCGGCAGCTGTAGTTGCCGGCATGATGAGCCTGCGCCTTGTTGATCAGCAACAGACTCGTGTGCTCGCCCACTGTCGCCTGCGTGGCATCCGTGTCCTCGTCGTCGTCGTGCAGTGGCCTCTCGTTGAGCCGCCATTCGAAGCGAATGGGCGTGGCACCTCTGCTTGCAATGCACGTGAGCTGCACGTAATCGTTGACATCGCACTCGGACGTGGACAGCGATAGAGCGGCCAGCAAAGGAGGCTCTGCAGCAGGCACAAGGTGTTCAGAATTTAATTTTAAATTATGCCTAGTATTCTATTTTATATTTTCAATTGTTTCCTACAACTTCTCTCAGTTATTAAAGTTCGTCTTTGAAGTCATTTGTCTACAAGTTTGTTGCCGAAGTCTTCTGTTTCAGGACTCAGTGTTCAATAAAACACAAAAGATAAAAAGCTATGTACAAATCAGTAAAAAGAAGTTTAAAATACTAGTAGAAGACTCTGTGGATACCCTTCACTTTCAGCGTGGACCAACGACTGGCCAGACCCGCCACATTGCTGGCCACACACGTGTAGTTGCCCGAGTCGCCGATTGTGGTCTGGCGCAGCGACAGGATCAACGTGTACTCGTCTATCTTGTGGTATATGGAACGCAGCAGTGGCTGCCCGTCTTTCAGCCAGTAGATGTCGATGGGCAGATCTCCCGAGGTGACCATGCACATGACACGCACAGCCTGGCCGCCGTTGACGCCGTTCGGATTGAAATGGAACTGTTCGATTTGGGGCAGCTCTGCGAGACAATAGACACACACAAAAGCCGTGCATGAGGAAGTGTTACTGTACAGTTCGTGCAGATGCGAATACCAACACCGGGACAAACACACAGAGTGATAAAGAGACAGAGAGAGAGAGAGAGAGAGGGAGTGGGCATATGATACAGTTGCTGCCTAGTCTAGGACTACTACAACTACCAGGCCAAGGTCGTAGGTGCTTAACAAACCCTTCACACTGAGATTCGTCTCGATGGTCGTGTAGCCGGCCCTATTGGCACCCATGCAAGTGTAGCTGCCCGCATGGTCACCCTGCACACTGTCGATGTTCAGCGAGCTGCTGCGCGAACTGTGCATCAAAATGCTGACACCGGGCAGCTCACTGGCGGGCTGTCCGTTGTAGTACCAGGTAATGTTGAAGGGGGTCATCGCCGTGCAGCACGGTGCAGGAGACCTGGTAATAGTCGCCCACATAGAGTGGCGAATTGACGGGCAGAGGCGCTAGCTTGGGCGGCACTTTGACATGAGAAGATTGAAGAGAAAATAAAAATAATAAAGTGATCTGTAAGGTGCTACAGGGACATAAGGAGAAGGGACAAATCCAATGGCAACACTTTAAAGACAAGTAGAATATTTCCTATCAACTCAGAGCTGCATGTTCCTTGACTTCTAGCCGTTCTGTATGATATAAAGTACGCGACCAGAATAATGCTAAAGGTTTAAAGTTTAAAGCTTAAGGTTTAATGCTGGACATGCCTTTAGGTGCGACTAGCCTTGCATGTAATCAAACAGTGAGACAGAGATAGAGGGCTACAGAGAGACAGAGACAGAGACAGCGATAGTGACAGACATGCAGCCAAAAAGTTCGAGGACGCAATGAGGTTAGTGGCAACAAACTACTGCGGACAGATTAGAGACTCTACAGGGTTTATGTACGTATGTATGTGTGTGTGCGTGTGGGAGTGTGCGTATCTAACCGTAGACATTGAGCAGCGTCGTAAAGCGCTGATGGCCAGCCAAATTCTTGGCGTGGCACGTAAAGTTGCCAGCATGGGGCGCCGCAACGGCTTCGATGGTCAGCACGCTGCCCCGACTGCCCACTGGATCGGTGCTGATGCCCAGCTGCTCGCCAATCGATTGACCATTCAGCGTCCAGTCGATTTGCAAGGGCAGATCGCCCCCAGGCACGGAACAGTGCAGCGTTAGGTACTGGCCCACCTGGGCGGGGCCCTCCTCGAAGGCGAACGGAATGATGCGCGGCAGAACTGAAGTGGTGGTGGAAGTGTGTGTGTGTACCGGGAAAACAAAAGAACCGTGCAAAAACTTAAGATAAAAGCGAACTACAAATTGTAAATTGAGAGCTAAGAGAACAGCGGCACCTATCACTTTCAGCTGCGTGCTGTAGGTTGCTTTGCCGGCGGCATTCTCGCCGTGGCAACTGTAGTTGCCCGCATGTCTGGCCGCCACGCTCTCGATGGTCAGCACGCTGCTGCGGCGGCCCATCTTGGCTATCAGTATGTCCTGGTCGTCGTCATTGAACAGCGGCTGCTTGTTAAAGGTCCAGCGTATGGTCAGGGGCAGATCGCCCTCGGTCAGCGTGCACTGGTACGTTATATACTGGCCGAGATGCGTGGGCTCAGCATTGGTGGCAAAGGGAGTTATTTGGGGCAATACTTTTTAGGGACGGGAACAGAAAACGTAAATGAAATGAAATGAAATGAACTTAGCGACAGAACACACTACCATACAGACTACAAACTAACTAAGATTAGAAATAGGTTCCGTTGAAGGTGCCTAACCATTGACTATCAACGCCGCCGAGTACTCCACGGTCTGGGCATTGTTGCGGGCTCGGCAGGTGTAGTTGCCCGCATTGTTGCCATTCACCGAGTCGATGGTCAGCACACTGACCTTCTTGCCAATCTTGGAGGTGGTCACGCCGTGGTACTCGTTGATGGCATAGTCATTGAACAGCCAGTAGATGTCTACGGGTAGATCCCCCTTGGAAATGGTGCATTGCACAGTTACCGAGTCGCCAAAGTTAGCTGGCTCATCGCCAAACTCAAAGGGAGTTATGTGGGGAGGCACTTGATGATGATGGAAACGAGAAAAGTAGTTGTGATAAAACGGGGATAGCCTAAGAAATCAATTGGCAGCTACACATGGTATTGCCTTTAGGTCTTTAGGTTTTTAGTAGTAGTTCTTCTGTTCATTACCTAAGTCTTTTTAACTTCACACAAATTTGTTTTCTTAGTCTGTTATAGTTCCGTCAAGCTTCTTGCCTAAGTCTTGTTAATACATGGTTTCTGGTTACCCAAAACCTTCGGTCTTCTGTAAAACCTAGTTATCTAAGATCTTTCAATGAACAAAGGCAAATATAGTGACTCATCTTATTTTCCAGCACTTTGATGCCTAATAAATGTGATATACACTTACATATCATATACAAATCAGGACAAATCACAAATAGAAGCTAATAATACATGAAGCTTACATTGTCAATTTACAGAAGCCAAAGCAAACATGCAAATATTGTAGTACTTAACTAGTTGTGTGGCCAACAATTTTGATTGGTGAAAAACATAGAGGAAAACTAACAAAAGGATAATAAACATTCATGTGCTGTTCAACTTAAGCATTATGTGTACCATTCACAAAGAGCTGAGCAGTGTAGACAGAGGAGGCCCAGAGATTTCTGGCCTTGCACGTGTAGTTGCCGACATGGCGCGCATTCACGGCATCGATCATGAGGACACTCAAGCGTTTGCCCATTTTGGAGGTAGAAATACCCGAATAATGATTGATGGGATAATCGTTAAAGAGCCACTCGATGTCGAGCGGAAGATCACCGGAGCTGACCAGACAATTCACCGACACGGAATCCTCGAAATTTACCGGAGCTTCACCGAAATCAAAATGCGCTATTTTGGGTGCAACTAATGGGGAAGGTCGAAGCTTTAGTTTGAACTCTGCGTACAGTTTCGGGGTCATTTGGGGATGGTGTAAATGAAAAGTGTAAGAACCAAAGCAATTCTACTGATGTATTAGTGATACTGATGATCTCAATACCATTCACAATAAGTTCGGCGGTAAAGTTAACGGCAGCTGCATGATTCTTGGCCCGACAACTGTACTTGCCCGCGTGCCGGGCCTGAACACTGTCGATGCTCAGCATGCTGTTCCGTTTGCCGCCCCTCATCACATTAATGCCGGAGTAGGAACTAATGCCGTAATCGTTGAACAACCACTCAATGTCAATGGGCAAGTCCCCATTGGAGATGAGACACATTATCGACACGGAATCCTCAACATTTGCTGGCTCATCTCCGAAATCAAAAGGCGTTATCTTGGGTGGTACTTGGGAATGAAATTAGGATGAATTCGACATGAATAACCTTATGATATGGTATGGATATGAGGAGTATGGATACTTTAATTATAGGTTCTTAAGCTACGTAACCATTCACGATTAGGGCCGCAGAGAATTCACTGCTGGCTGCCTTGTTCTTCGCCTTGCAGCTGTAGTTGCCGGCGTGACCCGCATGCACTGAGTCGATGGTCAGCACGCTGGTTCGCTTGCCACCTCGTAGAACAGCAATGCCCGAGGCAAAGTTTATCGGCTGACCGTTGAACAACCACTCGATATCGATGGGCAGGTCGCCCGAGGAGACCAGACAGTTCACGGAAACCGAGTCCTCAAAGTTAGCCGGAGTGTCACCGAAATCAAAATGCGCCAGCTTTGGCGGAGCTGCGGGATAGCAAGTGGGTTTGGGGTAAGGTGAAAACTGAATACCAAATCAAAAAACTAAAACAATTGCACTATATCCAAGGTTAGACAAGGTTTAAGCCTTCTACCATTCACTATCAACTCCGTTGTGTGGTTGACAGCTGCAGCATGATTCTTGGCCAGGCAGCTGTAGTTGCCCGCGTGCCGAGCACTGACGTTGTCTATGGTCAACATGCTCGTCCGTTTGCCGCCCTTCATGATCGTTACACCGGAGTAGGAGCTGATGCCATAGTCGTTGAATAACCACTCAATGTCGATAGGTAAATCGCCGCTAGAGATGAGACAAGTGACCGAAACGGAGTCCTCCACATTGGTGGGCTCCTCGCCGAAGGTAAAGGGTGTGATTTTGGGAGGTACTTTGGGGTGATATCAAATCAAATCAAGTAAACAAATCAAATTTCAAATCAAAGCATCATATACTATATAGAAAGGTTCTCCTCATGCCATATACCATTCACAATCAGCTCAGTCGTGTAGTTGACGGCAGCTGCATGATTCTTGGGCCGGCAACTGTACAGGCCCGCGTGTCGGGCCTGAACATTATCGATGCCTAGAATACTGCTACGTTTGCCGCCCTTAACTACGGTAATGCCTGAGTAGGAACTGATACCATACTCATTAAACAGCCACTCGATATCAATGGGTAGATCCCCGCTAGAGATGAGACAGGTGACCGAGACGGAGTCCTCCACGTTTGTGGGCTCCTCACCGAAATCGAAGGGCGTGATCTTGGGCGGAACTTAAAGGGAGTTGAAAGGAAAAGATTGTAAGCAAAGCAAACTTAATAAAGATACACTTATACTACTATATAGCTATACTATATCTAGACACTCTGTACCATTCACAATCAATTCCGTGGTGTAATTCTCGGCTGCAGCGTGGTTCTTTGCCTTGCAACTGTACTTGCCCGCATGACGGGCCTGAACATTGTCAATGCTCAACATGCTGTTCCTCTTGCCCCCCTTAACCACGTTAATGCCCGAGTACGAGCTGATGCCGTAGTCGTTGAACAACCACTCGATATCTATGGGCAAATCTCCGCTAGAGATGAGACAGGTGACCGAAACAGAATCCTCGACATTTGTGGGCTCTTCTCCGAAGGTGAAGGGTGTTATTTTGGGCGGTGCTTGGGAGATCAAATTACGTATAAATTAAAACAGAACAAAACTAAAGAGAATACAAAGCAATTGAGGTAAAAGACTAGAATTAAGATCAGCATTATCGGGTACCATTCACAATCAGTTCGGTGGTGTAGTTGACTGCTGCCGCTTGATTCCGGGCACGACAAGTGTAGTTCCCCACATGGCTGGCATGGACGTTGTCAATGCTCAGCACACTGTTCCGCTTTCCCCCTTCATGACCATTATACCCGAGTACGAACTAATGCCGTAGTGATTGAACAACCATTCGATGTCGATGGGCAAGTCGCCAGTTGATATCAGACACGTCACCGAGACAGAGTCCTCGACATTTGCAGGCTCTTCGCCAAAGCTGAAGGGGGTTATTTTGGGTGGAACTAGGGGGAAGTAAGAGGGAGGAGTATCGCAAAATCAAAATCAAATACAAAATCAAAGCAAATTCGTTTCGAGCTGTAAATAGTTTCGACATTTCCAACCGTTGACAACGAGGGCAGCTGAGAACTCGCTGCTGGCCGCCTTATTCCTGGCCGTACAGCTGTAGTTGCCTGCGTGCCCGGCGTGCACCGAATCAATGGTCAGTAGACTTGTTCGCTTGCCCCCTCGCAGTACCGCAATGCCGACGGCGTAGTTCACCGGCGCCCCCTCGAACAACCACTCGATCTCGATGGGCAAATCACCCGAGGTTACCAGGCAATTCACAGAGACCGAATCCTCAAAGTTAGCCGGTGCCTGACCGAAGTCAAAGGGTGCTATTTTGGGCGGAGCTGTGGGAGAGTATTGGGGGGTGTGGAGGTAGAAATCAACAGTAATTCCAAAAGAAAATCACACAGATCATGCACAGTTCAATGCCCGTGTACCATTCACAATCAACTCGGCCGTGTACTTCGCCGAGTCTGCATCGTTTCGTGCTTTGCAAGTGTAGTTGCCGGCGTGGCCTGCATGCACCGAGTCTATGGTCAAGATGCTCGCCTTCTTGCCGCCCTTGACGATGGAGACTCCCGTGTAGGCCTGTACGTGGGCCCCATTGAACAGCCACGTGATATCCATGGGCAGATCACCCAGATAAATGAGGCAATTAACCGAAACCGACTCCTCATAGTTGACGGCATGATCGCCGAAGTGAAAGTGCGCAATTTTTGGGGGGTACTGGGATATGGGATAGGGTCGAAGGTAATACAACATATAAGAGTAAAACAGAAAACGAAGGAAAACAATTAACTGATGCTTTGTACCATTCACCACCAACTCGGCAGTGTAGTTAACCGATGTGGCGCGATTGACCGCGACGCAGGTATAGTTGCCCGCATGATGATCACGCACAAAATCAATGGACAGGGCACTGATCTTCTTGCCCAGCTTCACCATGGACACATCGTAGACATTCTCATTGATTTCACGTCCATTGAAAAGCCAAGCAAAGCTGACCGGAAAGTCACCCGATGTAACCAAACATTGTACGCTCGCCGATTCCCCAAAGTTTGAGGGATCCTTCCCAAAATCGAAAGGAGCAATTTTAGCAGGCACTTTAGGTCGAGCAAGGATCAGGGTAAAACAAAACAAAAGTAAAACAGTTACACTACTTGTATGTCTATAAATCTGCGTATTAACCATTAACTTTCAGTTCGGCCGTGTGATTGACACGACCTGCTCGATTCTCGGCTATGCAGGAATAGTTGCCAGCATGCTTGGCCGAGACTGCTTCAATAGTCAGCTCATTTATGCGTTTGCCTCGCTTGGTGGTTAATATCTCTAGATAATCCTCAAAGGGTTTATTATTCAGTGTCCAAGTAATATTTACGGGTAGATCTCCACCCGATATGGTGCACTGAACATTCACAAATTCGCCATAACTCATTGATTCCTCGGCAAAATTAAAGGGACTAATGCGCGGTAGGGCTAAGCGATAGGGTAGAGAGATTTAATATTCATTTGCAATACATTTACAGAACTGTTGCGCTGTAAAACACCTTTCAGCAGCACACAACACCTTGAAGTTTGTCTGTATAAGGCAATGGGTTTAGTTAATAAATACAACAAGAAGAAAAGCTGTCACTCTCTTCGGTAATCCGAAACAGAAATACCCTTGCAGCCTAGTACAATAAGATAGTGTAAAGTACTGCTGGTAAGTCTTAATCATCTAGATTACTACACCCATTAAAATTTCTACTATATCTAAAACTCCGATTGTCTTCTGCAAGAGTATTTGAGAAGTTAGGACAGTCGTCGATAGCACTACACACTACAAAGGTCTTAAGCTGATAGATAAAGTACTGTAGGGTCGTTGGCCACAGAGACCACGCACCGTTCACAATGAGCTCTGCTGAATGCTCGGCACGACCGGCTGAATTGCTGGCAATGCACGTGTAATTGCCGGCATGCTTCGCCTCGATGGCGTCGATCATAAGGTTGTGGATACGTTGGCCACGTCTCTCGGTGAATATTTCCAGTTCCGGCAGCAACGGATGACGATTTAGTGTCCAGACGACAGAGACGGGCAAATCGCCGCCCGAGATGGTGCAATGCACCGAGACAGGTTCGCCGAAATTCATGGGTTCCGTGCCAAAGGAGAAGGGTGTTATCTTGGGAGGAACTGATCGGATGAGAGAGTCGTTATGAATGAATGAACCAAAAGTAAAGTAAATAAAACAAAAACAGAAAAGCTATATTCATTTGTTTTTCCGACAAACCATTCACAATCAAACGCGCAGAATGGGCTGTCAGCCCTGCTTTGTTCTGGGCGTGGCAGGAGTAGTAACCCGCGTGGTGGGCAGCCACCGACTCAATGGATAGAACATTGATGCGCTTTCCGATGCGCGAGAAAGATATATCATGGTAGCTATCAATGGTTGCGTTATTCAGCAGCCAGGTGACATTAATAGGCAAATCACCGCCCAGAATGGTACACTGCACAGAGGCAGGTTCGCCGTAGTTCAGCGGCTCTTCGCCGAAGTCAAAGGGAGCGATCTTGGGAGAGACTTAAGCAGAAGAACAAGAAGTGAAGTAATTTGTAGTTTGAGGGAAGGTGAAGGTACGTGAGAGACAAATACATGTACAGAGCAACAGTCCGTGGGTTGGTTAGAGAAACATAGAGAGAAACTATCGAGTACAAGTCTTAAAGGTGCCAAAAACAATGGCAGCAGATCTCTTAAGCGTTTTGAAACACTGTTGACAGTCCCTCGACTCTGGACTCGATAGTTCAAAAGATTCAGTAGATATGGATGTGGATAATACCGTTACGCGTTAGATGGATTAGTATCGAATCATAATCGAACTAGCTTATGCAAAGAGGTTAGCTCATTAAACGTAACCAAACCGTAGTACCCCAGTTGCTAAGTGTATTAGAACTATTCTACCCCTTTGGGAATTCACCATTCACTGTTAAGTTGACGCCGTAGCTAGTCGTACCCGCCGCATTGCTAGCGATGCAAGTGTAGGTGCCCGTGTGGGCTTGACTAGCACTTGGTATGGACAACATGCTTGTCTTGCCACTGATGCGGTTAGTGCGCATTTGTGGATCTAGCTCATCTGAGCTAGCGTCACTATCGCTGGCCTTGCGTTCGAAACTCCAATGTACCCGGATGGGGCGATCTCCCTTTTGGATCTGACAGAACAAGTCGATGGAGTCGCCCATGTTGATGACATCGTCATAGGCGAAGGGCACAATCTGTGGCAGTACTTGGGTTTGAGGAAGGAGTGTGTGTTGAGTAGGGTATCAAAATAATATAATGATCGTAAAGCATGTAGAATTTAATAAAGTAGTATAACATTTGTAGAGACCATTGACAAACAACTCGGCCGTGTAGCTAGTGTTTCCCGCATTGTTGCTGGCTACACAGCTGTAGTTCCCCGAGTGCACCGCCTTAACAGTCTCCACAGTCAACAGGCTGATCCGTTCGCCTATTTTGCTGGCCATTACACCCAGATGTGGAAACAGGGGCAGCTCGTTGTGAGTCCAACGAATACGCAAGGGAAGATCCCCCTTGGCCACGTGGCATGTCAACTGAACGCTGTCACCTTCATTGGCCTCGGCGTCGAAGCTAAAGGGGTATATGCTGGGTAGCACTTGGGCAGGGAAGGGTAGCAAGGAGATAAACCAAAGAGATGTACAAACAAATTAAAACGAAAGCTTAATTCTAATTTTCTTTAGTGTTATGTATTTCTGTAGCATCACCGTTGACTTTCAGCTCGGCACTGTAGCTGCTCTCGCCCGCTTGATTGCGAGCCCGACAGGTGTAGATGCCCCGATGCTCGGCTGCTATGTAGTCAATGTTGAGGGTGCTCGACTTGCTGGACATGCGACCAATAACCACATCCCAGTCTCCGCTAGTCAGCGTCTGATTATTCAGAGCCCAGCTAATGTTGATGGGCAGATCGCCCTTTATAACCGTACACTGTATGCCCATGGTTTCGCCAGAGTTGGACGCCTCGTCGCCAAAGTCGAAGGGTCTGATTTGTGGGGGAACTGTTGGGAGTGGGATTTTGAGGGGTTTCGAAACAAGAAAAAAACAAAGGAATAAAGAAACTTCGAAATCATAAGATAAAAAAGTGATTTCGATTAACCATTGACAACTAGCTCGGCGCTTTGCTCGGCACTGCCCGCTGCATTGCTGGCAATGCACTTGAAGAGTCCGCGATGATGACCATTGATAGAATCTATGCTCAGGGAACTCAGCTTCGGAGACATTTTGATAATTCTTATGCCCACATTCTCATTTGTGATGGGCTGTCCATTCAGCGTCCAGTGCAACTGCAGCGGGGTGTCGCCCTTGAACACCATGCACTGCACTGCGGTACTGTCGCCGTAGTTGGAGGGTTCATCCCCGAAAACAAAGGGCATAACTTGTGGAGGAACTAAGTAGAAGGTGGGAAACTCAAAGCTAGTAATTGAGTCGTGCTAAGCAAGGTCTTTCTTATCAAATTGAAACCGCATTTCATTATTCAGCTAGCTGATCCCATTTCATATTCAGCTGCAATTCAGCGCACGTGTTCCTGCTTCTTATGACAAAACAGCTTGACACCGACTTAAAAATACAACAGTTCAACACAATTCAGCAGCATTAAATGTAATTCAGCAGCATATAACATTACTCTATTCATTGAAGAGTGCAGGGTGCTCCAACAACAAACACCAGGTACAAGTTCTTTTAGTGCTACTTAAGCCTAATTGAGTATTTATGTATTATCTAGCGTGCGATACACAAACGAAATTAGCGCAAACAAACCGTTAACTTGCAATTCAGCGACATATTCACTGGTACCAGCTGCATTGCTGGCAATGCATTTGTAAACACCGCGATGAAACGAATTCAGCGAATCGATATTCAGCAAACTTGTGCGCTTATTCAGCCGCACTAAGCTAAAGTCATTTTCGCCATTTACTACGGGCGCTGAATTTAGGGACCAGCGTATTTCCAGGGGTAAGTCCCCTTTGGGCACCACACAGTTGGCACTGGCGATGTCACCCACATCGGCCGTGTCCTCACCAAAGCTGAAGGGCAGTACTTGCGGAGGCACTTGAATTGGTTAAGGGGATTTCAAAAAATAGAAATTAAGCAAATCTAAGAACAGAAAGTAATCGAATTGTATATAAACTATTTAGCTGAATTATCTCGCATTTGGCACAAACCATTCACGTGCAATTCAGCGCTATATTCAGCGCTTCCTGCCTTGTTTGCGGCTATGCACTTGTAAATTCCTCGATGACGGGCCTCCAGTGCATCGATGTTAAGTGAACTGGTGCGAGGATTCAGTCGCGACAAAGAGAAACTATGTTCGCCCGTTATAATGGGCGCTGAATTGAGTGTCCAGCGTATTTCCATTGGCAAATCGCCTTTGGGTACCATGCAGAAGACACCCGCTATCTCCCCCGTATTGGCTGGCTCAATACCGAAGTCAAAGGGTTGTATTTGAGGGGGAACTTTATAGGGTTGTAGTGGGTCAGTAAAGTTAAACATAAAACATAACTTAATGTAAACTCAAAAAAAAAATATCTACTACGATTATTAACGACCAACCATTCACTTCTAGTATGGCAACGTATTCAGCATAACCCGCTGAATTATTGGCTATGCATTTAAAACTGCCACGGTGAATGGCCTCCAGAGAGTCGACATTCAGAGAACTGGTGCGCTTATTCAGCCGCACTATGGTAAATCCCAGTTCCCCGTTGACAATGAGTGCTGAGTTTATGGTCCAGTAAATGTCTAGAGGTAAGTCGCCTTTGGGTACTACACATGTAACACTGGCTACCTCCCCGCGATTCAGCGGCTCGTCTCCGAATGAAAAGGGACTAATCTGTGGTGCAACTATATTTTGAAATGAAAGTGTCAGCAACTCAGCGTTTATTTCTTATCTACATATATGCAGCACACACCCCGCTACAGCTCGAGAGCACCGAATAAACCAGAAATGTGTTAATAAAAAAGCCAGCAGTACCAGGAGCTAGAAGGTCTTTGAAGCCTCTGTGCCACCAACCGTTAACTTGCAATTCAGCTGCAAATTTAGCTTTTCCTGCTAAATTCTGAGCTATGCAGCTATAAACCCCACGATGTTTAGCCTCTAGGGCATCAACACTAAGGTAGCTAGTGCGACTGTTTAGCTGCATGACGGTAAACCCGTCCTGACCAGTTTCAATTAGCTCATCATTTAAGGCTCCATTGTATTTCCAGCGGTAAATCTCCCTTGAGCACTACGCAATTAATGCTAAGAACATCACCCATATTAAATACCTCGCTGCCAAAGTTAAAGGGCAGCACATGTGGTGGCACTAGATGATAGAATGGTGGAAATCAAAATAATAAAGTATGAAATAATAATAAAATGAATGGTTCCGAATTCCACTCTCGAACTAATACAGCGGTACTTTTTGTATTTCTTCCAATTGTAGTTCGAAATTGAAGTAGAGAACAGATAAATAATAATGGCTATATGTTTTCAGATATCCTTCCATTCACCGTTGACTTTCAACTCGGAGGTTGTGTAGCTAGACCCTGCCAGGTTTTCGGCTATACACTTGAAGGTGCCCCGATGGTACTGCTCGACGGCGGCTATATTCAGCACACTAGTCTTGGGTGACAACTTGAGTATGGTGATGCCCTCCTCGCCATTGATAATGGGTCGTGAGTTGAGTGTCCATTTGATGGTGATGGGCACATCGCCCTTCTGTACCATGCACTGGACACCGGCATTTTCGCTAGTATTCACCGGGTCGTCGCCAAACGAGAAGGGTGCAATGGACGGTGGCACTGACAATGAATCAATTAATGAGTGGATAGGGTTTTGGGTAACGGAAGACAATACAAACATAATGAAAACTATACTGAAAAGGGAGAACTTTGAGCTAAGCTTAACCATTGACTGCCAGCATGGCAGATTGTCGGGTCTCTCCCGCATTGTTGGTGGCCACGCAGGAGTAGTTCCCGGCATGACGAGCCCTAACAGACTCTATGCTCAGCACACTGATGCGCTGGCTGTTACGAGTGACGACAACGCCATCGTTGGTGAAGACTCGCCCCCGTTCTTGGTCCAGGCAATGTCGAGCGGAAGATCGCCCTTGTTGACTGTGCAATAGGCGGAGACCATGTCCAATTCATTGATAATCTCCTCGCCAAAGTCAAAGGGCACAACTTGGGGCAGGACTGAGGAGGTGTTTCGTGATGGGATCGGGGAGTAAAAAGCAAAAACAAAAGCAGACAGATTAGCAGGAGCAGGAATAACCATTGACAGCCAACATGGCCGATTGCCTTGTGGCGCCCGCATTGTTGGTGGCCACACAGGAGTAGTTGCCGGCATGGCGAGCTCGCACGGACTCGATGCTGAGTACACTCAGACGCTGACTGTTGCGATTGACCAGCAGGCCATCGTTGGTATAGAGACGTCCACCGTTCTTGGTCCAATAGATATCCACGGGCAGATCGCCCTTGTTCACCGTGCACGAGACTGAGACCATGTCCATCTCATTGATGCTCTCCTCACCAAAATCAAAGGGCACAATTTGAGGCAATACTGGGAACGGGTTGGTGCGGAAAACAAAAGCAAAGCAAAATCATGAAACACATCTGAGATTGAAGGAGCACATGAATAAAGCCATTAACCATTGACAGCCAGAATGGCCCAATGCTTGCTCTCGCCGGCATTGTTGGTGGCCACGCAGGAGAAGTTGCCGGCGTGACGAGCTCTCACAGATTCGATGCTTAAGACGCTCATGCGTGTGCTGGTTTTGGTGACCACAATGCCATCGTTGGTATAGACACGCCCGCCGTTCTTGGTCCAGGCTACATCGATGGGCAGATCGCCCTTGTTGACCGTACACGAGGCGGACACCATGTCCAGTTCATTGACGCTCTCCTCGCCAAAGTCAAAGGGCACGATTTGAGGCAGTACTTGGATCAACGGGAGGGTGTTAAACAAAACAAAAGGTTAGAGATCAACTAAGCTGCCAACAAGGTACTGGGAATTAGGAATGGAGACTCGCATAGAGCTCGCACCATTGACACGCAGCTCCGCCGTGTGGTAGACCACGCCCGCCGCATTGCGAGCCACACAAGTGTAGTTGGCCCTGTGCCGGGCATGGACAGACTCAATACTAAGCATGCTAATGCGCTGCGTGGTCTTCGTTATCAAGATGCCATCGTTGGACATGAGACGCGCTGCGCCGAGCTTAGGTTCCGGCGCCGTTGTCCAGTACACCTCGAGCGGGGTGTCTCCCTTGTTAATCGTGCAGGTAGCCGAGACCATTTCGTTCATATTGATGGTCTCATCCCCAAAGTCGAACGGCACGATCTGTGGCGGCACTGAGATCAGTCGGAGATATTAATTTACCGATTGGAGTGAAGCGAACGACCAACGTTGCAGGGTGAAGTTGAAGCTGTAAAGTGGACCCGCCCAGAAGTTAAACTGGCGCAAAGCTGTCCATGTGGACAGACTTTGCGCGATAACTGAACTGTTCGACTTACCCATGACTTGCACTTCTAGGGAGCCACGTGCCGAGTAACCTTCCTGATTCTTGGCCACACAAGTGTAGGTTGCCTGGTCCGAGTTGCGTTCCACGTTCTCGATGATGAGGGTGCCGTTGGGGAAGACCTTCTGTTTGCGGTTGATGGGCAGGGCGCGGTTATCTAAAGGAATTCAAGGAATTCATACATCAAATCCTGTACCTGGCTCCGTCTCCACTTACCTCTCTCCCAGACAATGGAATCAATGGGGTAACCCGCGACGGGGCAAGTGACCATCAGTGTCTCGCCGGCAACAATTGCTTTCTTCTCCATCTG
Organism: Zaprionus nigranus; assembly: GCA_018903425.1. NCBI lineage: Eukaryota > Metazoa > Arthropoda > Insecta > Diptera > Drosophilidae > Zaprionus > Zaprionus nigranus. Next base: position 2,161,075 of record JAEIGD010000014.1, on the reverse strand, counting down.
ACGAATGTAGGGCAGACCGTAGACATTCAGCTTGGCAGAGTGCTCAGCCACGCCCACTTTGCTCTTGGCAATGCACTTGTAGAGGCCACCATCGTTGGCATGCACTGAGGTAATGTTCAAATAAGAAACCACATCGCCGTTAACCGTAACATATTGTCCAACTTGGAATCGATCGTTGTTAGCAATCTTCTTGCCATCTAGTTCCCAGGAGATTTCGGGTGTGGGATTACCGCCAGCAACACACTTGAGGAATACACTTGGTCCGGGTTCCATGGTCTCTTCTTGGAAGGCCTGACGAATGACGGGTGGATCGAAGCGTCCGCCAAGCTTTAGCTCAGCACTGGCCTCTGCGGATTCCTGATCGTTGCGCACGAAACATTGATACATTCCCTTGTCCTCCTTCTTGACAGATTCAATACGTAGCACTGGCTCACTGTGTCCCATGGCCTTGCCGTCCTTCATCCAGCTAACAGTCTTGATGGGATTACCAGTATATTGGCAAGTGAATACAGCAGGACGTCCGAAGTCAATGGTCTGTGTGGGAGGATCGATTTTGGCCGAGAGTGGGGCAGTCACAGTCAGCACAGTTTCAACACTTTCGCCGCCCACTGAATTGTTGACCACACACAGATATTTTCCAGAATCCTCGACAACAGCGTCCTTAATGATGAGTGTGCCGGAAACCTGCTTCACGCGATCGTTTAGTACAACAGCTTGTTTGCGAGTTGTTCCTTCGATGAACTTGTACCATCTGCAACGAGAGACGTGCGTTAGTCGAGTGTTCCAAGGCACAAGGTTGGCTGAGACGGGTCAGCGGGCACAAAACGAGCAAACTCCTAATAGAAGCACATCTTGATCCTTGACTTTGAATACTTACGTACATATAGAACTTCGAACGAAGACTGTCCTGTCTTATCTATGAACTTTTTGGATTTGTTGCCTTTTCTTTACTTACCTTTTCCAATAGAGTATTTAGGTGTTTGCTCATTTTGTGCCACACTTTGGGGGATGGGGAAGTCTTCTAACCAAAACGCCCTATACGAAACCAAGCTACCTTTAAACTGGCACGGGATAACCCTGACCGGGACAATGGCCTACGAATGTTTCTGCCAGGGGAACTTCATTTATCTCAATACTTTTGATAGCAATGCGTGGCTTTACATGACCGATGGGTTCTGTTGAATTGAAGGGATTACAATAAAAGATATGCTGCTAATCTAGTACTATGGAAACTGCCTGAACTTCGAAGGGTACAAGTATTGGGTAGAGCTAACCTAAATGCAGGCATGGGATATGCCTGTCCCTGGCATAAGATGGAAAAGCTCTGGCTAAACTTTCGAGTAAGTTCCTGCAAGCGATCACCCGATATTGTGGGAGCTACGCTGCCAATGGGCTCTGCAAAAGAGGATTTAAACAAGTTGGATTTCTTGAAAGGACAAAGCTAGGAAAACTGCCTGAATAGGGAATGTGTACCTAAATGCAGGAGTTGGAAAGGATTGACCCAAGCACAAAATAGATAAATCACTGGCGGCTGTTTTGGTTACTTCCTGTAGCCGGCCGCCGGAGATTTTTGGTGGCACACTGCCCACAGGTTCTGCAAGGTTTCATGGCGATTTCAATGGAAATTATACTTTTAATTCCTATTCACAACTGCCAGAATGTTCAGGGACTCGTTGACTAACCGTTGAATGGGTACGGGATACGCCTGTGCCTGACACAATAAAGCAAAACTAGTCGAGAGCTCTTTGACAAATGTGAAACTCTTCGATTCACCCGAGAAGGAAGGTGCCTTGGCGCCAATCGGTTCTAGGTAAGTAAAAATACATTATAAAATACAATATACTAACTAAACCTTGAAGAAAACTGACTGAATTAGCTTGGAATAAAGGGGACTACCTTATGAGGGGTACGGGATACGCCTGAGCCTGACAAAGTAGCGCGAAACTCTGTCCAAAATACCGGACAAAGGTATAGCTTTTCATATCGGAGGCGAAGGTTGGACCCTTGGCACTAAAAGGTTCTATAATAAATCACATTTAAAATAATTAGATTCTATAGAAATCTAATATCTAAAACCAGTTGGCAGTGAGACCCCTTAGAGAACCTACAGAAAGATACATGCTACTACAGAGTTAAGATCTTCACCTAATTATTGGAACGGGATATGCTTGAGCCTGGCATAGAAGGACAATGTCGGTAGAGCTATGCCCGAGTAGACTGGATATTTTTGAGACACTAGCGAATTTGGGTGCCTTGGCTCCAACAGGTTCTGAAATGCATGGATTATTTGAGCACAGAAATGGAAACAAGAAACTGCCTGAATGAAACGTAAGAGGAGGGAGAAAGAGAGAACTACCTCATAGCGGGTACTGGATATGCCTGAGCTTGACAGAGCACAGCGAAGCTCTGACCCACTCCACGAATATATGAAAACACATTGGAGTCTGTGGAGAATGTTGGTGCCCTAGCTCCAATAGGCTCTGAAAATGGTGTCATTGGAGCACTTAATTTTATACTAGTTGTGTATAATATTAGAATAGAAAACTGCCTGAATAGTCTATAAATTGGGTATACCTCATTGCGGGTACTGGATATGCCTGAGCCTGACAGAGCACAGCGAAACTCTGTCCCACTCCACGGGTATAGGAAAATGAATTGGAATCTGTGGAGAAGGTTGGTGCCCTAGCTCCGATAGGCTCTGAAAATGGCAAGTCATGGGAGTACTTAGTATTTTAGTTATAAGTAATAGGATAACTGCCTGAATAGTCTATAAATTGGGTATACCTCATAACAGGTACTGGATATGCTTGAGCTTGACAGAGCAGAGCAAAGCTGTGACCCACAGGGCGTGCATAGGAAAATGAATTGTAGTCCGTGGAAAAGGTTGGCGCCCTGGAGCCAATGGGTTCTGGAAATGTTTATAGAATAAGCGATCTGCTAACTGCCTTTCTAATGAAAACTGTCTGTTTGGGAGGTACTTTTAAACTTGCCTTATTATCGGCACTGGAAAAGCCTGTGCCTGGCACAGCAGAGCGAAACTTGAGTAGATGGAACGCTCAAAGATGCTGCCCTTGGAATCGGACGAGAACGTGGGCGCCTTTGCGCCGACAGGCTCTAAAATCGAAGCAAATGAAGGCTTTATTTAAGGTTTAATAATAAAATAGAACCAGTTGGCAGGTATAAGTCCAAGTTTCCCTCAAAGTGCTCCAATTTGATAATATTCTAACTAAAAGTGTCACATTTACCTAAAGAAAGGCACTGGAAATGCCTGAGCCTTGCAGAGCATCGCAAAGGTGTAATGCATGGGGACATTTTGCAGAAAGGTCTGCACTCCTGTGGGTACAGAAGGTGCCTTGGAACCGATGGGTTCTATGACAAGAGAAAGACATGATTTTTAAAGATATAATAACACTCAAGTATTATTATCTTAGATTACTTGAGTTAATAGAAAACTGCTTGAATGGGGAAAGTGAAGTGGAATTGAGATATAATTATATTGTGCCCCTTGGCATTTGCCCCCTTCTATTAAACCTAATCCGCAACAGGTGACTTAATTGAATTTCAAACTACTTTCGTAAGTCGAGTGAGTACATAAAAACCAACAACAAAACAATTGCAGCAAGAACTCGGAAAAAACTTCAGCTTGGAGGCCAACGAGGTCACGTGGACTTCGAACGTGACATTTCGACACGAACAACACACAAACTACCCAAGTAGACGCAACCCCCAAAGACGTTGAACTTTACTACGAAGAGGAAGAGAAAATAGACGACAATAAAACGAGGCGACGCGCCACAACGCATAGTATATTATTAAGGTCAATGTTAAGCTTAAGGTTACTCGAGCGGCAGCAACAACAACAATGTGTCGGAACATGCGCAGAGAGCGCAACTTGCGGCAACAAGTGGAGGGCAAAAGCCAAGATGAAGACAAAAAGAACGAAGGGAAAGCGAAAGTTGACCCAGAAACGTGAGTTCATTCATAAAACCGGTGTGTGAGAGAGACGCATGCAATCCACACACAGTCCACACAATCAACGACGCGCGCATGGAGGGGTAATTGTTTGGGAAATTCTGTGTGGAACGAGAGCATGCGCAGTGCGCGAGAGAGCACGAGAGAGCATGAGAGAGCGCAATCAGCTGTGGCTACGCGTTTGTTTACAAATCGACACGCACACAAGCGCACAGTGAGCAGGGCAGAGTGAGTGGGCAGACAGAGAGAGTGTAAGCGAGAGAGGGAGAGACAGGCAGCTGCATTTGATTGCCGTCGCGTCGCTTTACGGTTTGTTTACTTAGCTTACTTTTTATGAGTGTGCGCGCCTGATCTGTTTGTTCTTGTTTTTGTTGTTGTTTGCTGACTGTTTGCTCGCACATTTTATGAATGAACATTGTGAGGTGGGCTCGGCTTTAAGGTTCGCACATCTAATGCATAATTAAGGCTAACCTGCTAACGGGCACGGGATACGCCTGAGCCGGACACAGCAACACAATGTCGATGCCGCGGTGTCTCTCGATTCCCGACCACTTTGTGTCGATGGAGAGTGTGGGACCCTTAGCCGATATGGGTTCTACGTAGAGAGGAGTGAGGTGAGTTGGTAAAGGTAAAGTATCAACTGAATGTCGGGATGGAATACAACAGAGACTAAGAAATTAATGTTATGATACAAATGAATTTCCTACCGAAAACTGGGCGCTGGGTAGCCTTGAGCTGGACAGAGTAGGGAAATATCTGAGCCTCTCTTCAGTTCGAAGGGTTTACTCATTATGGAAGGTATGCGTGGTACAGTGCTTGAAATAGGCTCTGAAACGGAAACAAGGAATCAACCAATAGACCACAGTAACTGCGAATGAAAACTGCCAAGACTTAAGTGGGAATGAAATACTAAAAAGACCTTTGCAACACTTTTTTTGGGGACCCTTTTCTTTAAAGCTATTTAGGCTTACCGAAAACTAGGAGCCGGATAACCCTGCGCTGGGCAAAGCAATGATATTGAACGGCATTGCTGTAGTTCGAGTGGTTTCTGAACCAGAGCTGGTGTCCTGGGGGCTGTGCTCGATATAGGCTCTATGGAAGGGTAAAGGTTTCATATTGAAAAGGTAATCACTGTCCTATTGCCTATTGTTGGTTTAGGGTTCGACATTCTTAAGCTCTATCAAATATCTTATTTAAAACACTCCTAAAACTGGGAGCAGGATAGCCTTGAGCGGGACAGAGTATTGCCGTGGCTGAATGGAACTCAACCGTGTTCGGTTTATAAGTCAAGGCATTTATCTTGGGCGGACTGCTGGCAATAGGCTCTGTAAAATGCAAAACCCATGAAAATTAAATATTAGAGATCTAGTAATATAAGAATATAAGTGCCTGCATGTTGGAGAGATACTTGGGTTCAATGGGTTGCTCAGCTTACCGAAAACTAGGCGCAGGGTAGCCCTGAGCCGGACACAGTATAGAAATACTTGAGTGACCAGCCACAATGAGAGGACGCGATTGAAGTGGCGGCACCTTTGGAGCTGTACTCGAAACAGGCTCTGAAATATTGTGTCAAACTTAATAACTCTATACGATATACTATATATACTACAGAATATATACTCTATACATTAAATAGCTAAGCTAACAACTGCCTGAATGTTTAAACCACAACTGAACTCGCTTTACCTGAAGGCGGGCACCGGATAACCCTGAGCAGGACAGAGCAGAGCTAAGGTACTCGAGCCCGCGTAGGTTTTCATATCGAATTTGGCCAGGGAGACCACTTTAGGAACAGTGCTACTAATGGGCTCTACGAATGTTAAAAATCAATAAAGATATATCAAAAACATATATTGAACTGAGAACTGCCTGAGTAGGACCGTGAAAAAGACCGCCTTACCTAAACGCAGGCACGGGATAGCCCTGTGCAGGGCACATAATGGCCACAGTATTATTCAGACGTACAAATTCTATATTTGTTTTCTGTATCAAAGCAACCCTGGCTGCTGCGCCGCTTATCGGTTCTGCAAATCAAACGATTATCAGACAAATTCAATATTGAAATGAAATTGAAACTGCCTGAATATGTTTTGAGAGCGCAAAAATAAGAAACTGCCTTAGAAACACTACTACTTTCCCTGAAAAAGAAACTACTACATATCCCTTTAACACTCTTCCAGAGATTTACCTAAAGAAAGGCACTGGATAGGCCTGAGCAGGACAGAGCAAAGTGTTGCTACCGCCAAAGGAAACATCCACATTGCGTGTCTTGTCACCCGAGGTAAGGCGTGGTCCCACACTGCCCACAGGCTCTACAAAGTTAGTTTACATTTATAGACGTACTTTACTTATTTAAACATAAACTGTCTGAATTTGGGATAGTAGTTTGCTATAATTTACCTAAAAAATGGCATTGGATAGGCCTGGCCAGGACAGAAGAGCGTAAAGCTGCTGCCCAACAGAGCTTCGGCATTTTTGAGGCGATTCTCAACACTAATTTTGGGTGCAACGCTGCCCACAGGTTCTAAAAATATGTCAAAGATTTTAGGTTTGCAATAACTTTGAATGCCTGCCTGAATGTTGTTGGGGAATATCAAAAAGTACAACACTTATAACAGTTACCTAAAGACCGGAACAGGATAAGATTGTGCGGGACAAAAGAGCGTAAAAGTTGAATTCTGCTGAGCTGCTGCATCCTTAAGTCACTCGCCCACACTTATCTTGGGTCCAACAGAGCCAACAGGTTCTATTTACAAGGGAAGTTTAAAACTTGTCAATCAGAATTAAAGCCACTTAAGTACTTAACAAATGAAAACTGCCGGAGGTTAAGAATGGGGAGGTGGGGGAATATTCCTTCTCTCTTACCTATAGGCTGGCACTGGATAAGACTGCGCTGGGCAGAAGATACTCAAGTCCCCCTTGAGCGGCACTTCGGCATCCTTGCGACGCTCCCCAACACTTATTTTGGGCGGCACACTGCCAACGGGCTCTTAAATCGAACAACTTATTAAAGTTAAACAATACGAAACAAGCGACTTGCAAACTTTGAAAACTGCCAGAACTTTGAGAAGGAGTGGGACTGAGAATGGGAGAGGGAGTAAGAACTATGGCGTGACACAGTCTGACCAGCCTATTGTGAATACGTTTAATTGTGCGATTGTATCGGGAGTCGGGGGAGTTGATTGCCAGCTTAAAGCTAATTACAATTTGCAGCCAATGATGCCTGAAGACTTTGTTCTGCCAGAGTTGGTATGGAAGAGAACTTTGGACTATTCGTGCAATTAGCTAGCTTAGGGTATTACCTATAGAAGGGTACGGGAAAGGCCTGAGCGGGACAGAAGATGGCGACAGTTTGGCCAAGACGAATGCTGTCGCGTGTGAGACCATCCTGTTTGTTGACACGTGGCGCTACGCTACCAACAGGTTCTACACAGGAGAAAGGCGAAAGGTTTGTCAACTAAGAAGTTATCAAAGAAAACTGTGCCACTGGGTAAGGGTTACTCGACTGATTTACCTATAAGCAGGCACTGGATAGGATTGCGCAGGACATTGTATGGCAATGGCTTGATTGATGCTAATGCGATCGTGATTGAACTCGTCCTTGCGATTAACCCGTGGTGCAACACTGCCTATCGGTTCTGGAAAACGTATCAACAAATATGAAAAACTGCCTGAACGGGAAAGCTTACCTAAAAGCTGGCATAGGGTACGACTGAGCTGGACACAGCAATGCAAAGGACCGATTCGACTTAGCCACAAATATTCCCAGCTTATCTTTGATTTCCACTTGAGGCGCCACGCTGCCAACAGGCTCTGTAAACAGATTGAGACTCCCATTAAAACTAATAATGGTCTAATGCTGAATCTGCCTAAACATTGGGATAGTTTGTGTACTCATTTCTTGTTCCCCTCTTTTACCTATATGCGGGCATTGGATATGACTGTGCAGGACAGAGTAGGGCCAAGGAGTTATCGGCCTTGGCCAGAAATATGCCTGCCTTATCTTTGATCTCTACTTTGGGTGCTACGGATCCAACGGGTTCTGCAATAGTCAAAGATTCGTAATGATATTCTACTGAACTAAGCTCCTGAATAGAGGGAGGTATACTCGACATGGAATTACCTAAATGCCGGCATAGGGTAACCCTGTGCTGGGCAGACCAAACTCAATGAGTTGCCCGACTTGATTATGGATATTTTGACCTTATCGTTGATATCAACCTTTGGCGCCCACGGAGCCTACGGGTTCTAGAAACAAGACAAACTATATATTATCTAAAATATTCCTAACTTATTGATAAACTGCCTGAATTAGAGTCTCACCTAAATGCTGGCATAGGATAACCCTGGGCAGGACACAGAATACTCAATGACGTATTCAAATGCTTTGCAGAAAACTTAAGCTTGTCATTCATGTCCACCTTGGGTGCGACAGAGCCCACAGGTTCTACGAGATTATAAACAGCCAGGAAGTTAGAATATGTACAGTTATAAGGAAACTGCCTGTGGTTGGTATAGCAGGCTCTTACCTAAAGGCTGGCATGGGATAACCCTGGGCTGGACAAATTAAGCTCAGTTCATAACCGATGCGTGTGAGAGATATGGCAACTTTATCTTTTAAATCAACTTTGGGTGCGACAGTGCCAATGGGCTCTACAAGGAGAGGATTTCATAAAGTCATATACCATACAATACTAAGCAAATGAACTGCCTGAATAGGTTAGGAGTGCTCTGTTTGTCATACCTAAAGGCAGGCATCGGATAGCCCTGAGCTTTGCAAAACAAATTGAGAGAACTATTCGATTTCCTTATCGTAAAGTCCATTTTATCGTGCATATCCACCTGGGGGTGCAACGCTACCAACAGGTTCTGTAAGTTTTAGATATCAGTAAAAGAAACTAACTTAGAACTTGAAGAAAACTGCCCAAAATAAAAGGGAATAGGTATATTTCTGGTACCTGTAGGCGGGCATGGGATACGACTGTGCTGGACAGAGTAAATTTAGTGCCTGTCCCTGAGGTTTATCGAGCCAAGTTATGCGGTCTTTAACGTCCACCTTGGGCGCTACACTGCCAACAGGTTCTGCAAGCAACTTGAGAATTTAATTCCCTAACTCAAGTAAACCTTTATGAAAACTGCCCTTAGAGTTGGATAGGTTAAACTTGCACCTTACCTTGCAGCTGGCGTCGGATACGACTGAGCTGGACAAAGTAAGCTCAGAGAGCTGTCATTGGGCTTGTCAACCCATTTGATGCGATCATTTGGATCGACCTTAGGTGCCACACTGCCAACGGGCTCTGCAAGTTTTCAGAAGCTCAGGAAACTACCAAAGTGCCCCAGCAAACTGCCTGAATGCTGAAAGGGAGCTTACCTAAATGCAGGGACCGGATACGATTGAGCTGGGCATACTATGGCTAGACTGTGATTGAGAGCTACGCGAGCATAATTGATCTCGTCTTTGATGTCAACCTTAGGGGCTACACTGCCCACGGGCTCTAAGAATGAAAACATTAAATACATAGTGATGAAGAACTAAACTAACTATGCCTGAAGGTTAGTTGATAGCATATCGAAGCAATTTACCTAAATGCTGGCATAGGGTACGATTGAGCTGGACAGATGAGAGCCTTGGAAGCACCCAGCTGTGTTCTCGCAAAGGTGAACTCATCCCTGGTATCGACTTTGGGTGCTACAGAGCCCACGGGTTCTACGAAAAATTGGGTAAGTATGAATGATATAAACTCCGAACTGAATGTTGGGATAGGTTACTCTCCAATAACTAACCTAACGATGGGTACCGGATATGCCTGGCTAGGACATTGCATGGAGTAGTCCTCAGACAATTTCACTTGAAGTACTTGAAACTTGTCGTGCAGATTTGTGATCTTGGGTGGCACAGACCCAATTGGTTCTATTGAAAGGGGACAATAAGTTAAGAAAGTTATGGAAGGAATCAACCTGAAATGTTGGCCGGCACTGACAATGAAACTAACCGAACAACTGGAACTGGATAGGCCTGACCCGGACACTGCATAGCGAAATTGAGACCCAGTTTGATTTGCATCAACTGAAACTTGTCATTGATATTGTTGATTTTTGGCGGAACGGAGCCAATCGGTTCTGAAATTCTTAATTGATTAGGTCCTATAGTAAGTACAACTAAAACAGCCTGAAGATATTTGGGATAGAGCATTTACCTATTGATGGGCACCGGGTATGCTTGACCAGGACACTGCATGGCATATTCCGCACCCAAAGGCACCTCCATAGTGCGTACTCTCTCGAGCAGATTCAGTTTGGGAGGGACAGAGGCAATGGGTTCTAGAGAGGGTTTATAACTGAGTTGTATAGATAGCTTTAAGGTGTTTTTAGACTACGTGAATGTTGAGTTACCTATAAGCAGGAATGGGATACGACTGAGCTGGACACTTTAGACTCAGATTCTTGCCCACATATGCTCGGGCATTGGCCACCTCGTCGTCTATGCTAACTTTGGGTGGAACACTACCAATGGGTTCTGAAAAGTGAGATTAATCAAGACTTTTCGCTCTTCTCCTATGAAAACTGCCTGAGCATGGTCTGGGACAGCCTTACCTATAAGCTGGTATGGGATACGACTGAGCTGGACATTTCAGGCTGAAGCTGGCTCCCAGCACTGTTCTAGTGTTGGACAATTCGTCGGCTATGCCAACCTTGGGCGGAACGCTACCTATCGGCTCTGTAAATGCAACAATAATGTAAGGCGACACGCTTTATAATTCGAAAACTGCCCTGTTGGAAATGAGGCTAACGAAATAATCACATTAATTATCTTGTTGGACTCGCTATAAATTGGACAATTTTAAGAATTCAGTGCAGATAAAATGGCCGCACGACATGCAGTGTAATTCGAAAGGGAGGCAGATGTGTTATGTACCTGTAGGCAGGCATGGGGTACGACTGAGCCGGGCACAGGAGGGCGAATCCGGCATTCTGGGCTATCTCGCGTGTCTGCAATTTGTCCTGCACGTTTATTTTGGGCTTGACGGAGCCAACGGGTTCTGCGAGTACAACATAAAAGTGGAAATAATTCCATGACATGCTAGAAAACTGTCTGTTGATGGGACAAGGTGGAAAGGGGGAAGAGTAACAGCTACCTGAAGGCAGGAGTTGGATAGGACTGCGCCAAGCAGAGTAGGGCATAGCTGCTGTGCAACTCCACATCGATAAACTGGTGTTTGTCCTGCGAATTCACTTTAGGACGGACACTACCGACGGGCTCTAAAAAGCGCAGTTAACTTAGTTAGTTGAAAGGTTTTCAGATACTAAACTAACTGAATGCTGGGTGGGGTAGCTGAGCAAGTCTTACTTGAAAACTGGCATCGGATATGACTGCACAGGGCATTGTATATTGAAACTGCTGCCGCCCTGAATTTGCATCATTCTGAAACGCTCGAGGAAAGTCAACTTGGGTGCAACACTGCCAACGGGCTCTGAAACATCGAAATTAACCATTAACCTGTGTTTGCCAATCAGTTAAAAAGCAGCTAAAATGTTGGGCTAGAGCTCTTCGTTTTCTCAACAAACTTTACCTATATGCTGGCTGGGGATAGGCTTGGGCTGGACACAAAAGGCTCAGACTGTGTAAGTTCTTGACTTTCACATGCTTCAGATCATCTGCATTGGTTATTTTGGGACTAACACTACCAATAGGTTCTGCAAGTACAAAACCATTTAGCTTACTAGGAGTAAAGTACTTGAAAACTGCCATTCATAGACTGGGAGTTGCGGGTATTACCTATAGAAAGGCTGTGGATAGGCCTGGGCAGGACACAATAGACTTAGATCTTGCGCACTTTTTCCCTTAACGTGCTTGTAATCTTCGCCCGTGTTTATTTTAGGACTAACACTGCCCACGGGTTCTGCAAGAAGTGAGCCACATTGAAAAATATTTAATAGAGAACATAGGAAAATACTACCCAAATTTGGTATAGGAAAACTCGACAGCCTCTTACCTATAGAAGGGCACAGGAAAAGCCTGAGCGGGACAGAGCAAAGTGACGCTGTGGGAGAGCGCAACTTTCGTGGTGCGTGAATCGTCGCCCGAGGTTAACTTAGGACCAACACTGCCAACGGGTTCTTAAAAAACAAAACATAATTGAAGCTATTTCTATAACTAATTGCCCTATGCCTTATGTTGGGATATAGATGAAGTTACCTAAAGTAGGGCACGGGATATGCCTGCGCGGGACACATTAGGGTTACGCTTTGATTTCGTGGCACCCGTATTAGGAGTTATATGCTCTTGATTGCCATTGCCATTAAGCTGGGGGCTGACGCTACCAACAGGTTCTAAATCGGTTCAAAACTCGTTAATACTTTCACATCTAACAGGAATAAGCTTTGCCTAAATGTTGGGGTAGGTTACCTAAAGAATGGCACTGGATATGCCTGAGCTGGACACATTAGTGTCGCACTTTTGCCTATTACAACTTTGGGTATTTTAATGGCATCATCGCCAGCCGTAACTTTTGGACTAACACTGACCACGGGTTCTATAGGGAGTAACAGAAATGGAAGCTTAGATTGCAGAACTGACGATTAATGAAACCTGATGTTGGGCTAGGTTACCTAAAGAAGGGCACAGGGATAGGCCTGAGCCGGACACATGAGTGTAGCACTGTGCTCCATGTGCACCTTGAGAATGCGCGACTCGTCGCCACTGGTAAGGCGTGGTCCGACACTGCCAACGGGTTCTAACGAGCAATATTGCCGGGTTAAACAGTGTGCAACTTGGACTGCGCATAGTTGGGATAGGTCTTACCTAAAGAGAGGCACGGGGTACGATTGTGCTGGACAGAGTAGTGTTATGGGATGCTGGGCGGCATATTGCACTACTTTGATATCATTGCCGGAGAGCAGACGTGGAGCGACGCTTGCGATGGGTTCTTGAAAAGGGAATATGCGAAAAAACTAAAGTCTCTGTTGGATTACTCCAGAAAACTAGCCAAAGTTGGGTTTATTTTATACTAAAATACCAAAGGGCAGCCCACCTAAACAACGGCGCTGGAAATGCCTGGGCGGGACACAGCAAAGTAAGGCTCTCATTGGCCGCACCCGTAAAGCTGCTACTGGTTAATGTAGTGGGAAACTTGGGCGAAACCCTGCCAACTGGTTCTGTGAATTGAAATTGAAAGTGAAGTTAACATTTTGCTTTAGTTTTCAATAAATTATTACTAGATGTTGCACTTACCTTGGGCGCATTGGGAAACATTTTGGATAATTTGAAAAACCAATGAAAAGGCCCAGTAAAACCATGCTCTCAGTTATTACAACGGACCACAAAGAACTATTTAATTATCTCTCTCTCTTTCTCACTTGGCTAATTATTTCAAGCCGATTTCATTGTCGAGTACCCTATCCCAACATTCAGGCAGTTTTCAATTTAAGGCGAGCAACAATTTTCTGACAGTGCACAAAATGTTTTATTTAATTTGATTCGTAATGAATAAAATTTTAAATTATTATGAAAGTGCTCTAACTCCTCACAAAGAAATAGATTTTAAGCGAAAAATCATTTTGATTGAGTCTTGGAGTCATACTCAATGGTGTCAAAATATTGTTGCTCTAAAATATATTTTAATATTTAATAAATTACTGAGATAATGCCTCAGCAATTTTGAAGTAGAACAAGCGAAAAGTTTTTGCTTTTTAGATCATGCAAGAAACTTTGTTCCCGTTTTACTTTATGAATATTTTCAAACATGTTTTCATAACATTTGTTCTTTACTTAAGCAAAATAAATGAATTATGAATTGAAAGCATTCGAATTGAAAATATTCCAATATTTTGTCGTTTGCTAAATAAAGTTCATAGGCAATATAAATTGTTCTGCTAGAAATCATACATTATTTAATATTTATTTTTAAAAATTCTATTTGTGGGCATGGAAACAAATCTATGTACATGAACAGGTTATCGCATTATCAATTTAAATTGCATGAAATTTATTTAGCACTGATAAACCTCAGTTAACACTCTGATGGATGAGTCAAGTCAAGCTGCTTCTCAGAAAGCACTGCAAAATAATAAATTAAATTACGTTTTCCAATGTCAAATATGTCGGTTCGATTTTTGTATTATAATATAGCTTATCTAGGCGACATTTTTGTTTGTTTCTCAATATTTTTTTTAATTACAAATTCGCATTTCATGTCTTTCCTCGCATCAGAGTAAATAACTGAGGTTTCTCTTTGAAGTAAAATTCAATTGGCAAACAAGGCCGACTTACCTGTGATGACCAGACGTCCTTTGGTCGCGCTAAGACGGGTCTCTCCGGTCAGACGGTGCTTGGTGCGGCACTGATAACTCTTGTATCCATCTTCGGGTCCAACTTCACGGATATGCAGTTCGCCGGAGGGAAGCACAAGGTATTTGCCGTCTAAATTTGGTGTCGAGTTAAAAAATAGTTAACCAAAGAGAAAGAATATATTAGTCGTGGTATTTTTTAGGAAACCTAAGCTAACATACACAACAAAACTACTTTTATATAATTCGAAAAAATCCAATTAAAAGTGTTGCTTTAATTGAATCTATTCGTTTATGCGTTTCACACTCGAAAGCCACAGAATATTCCATTTATAAGCACATTCATCTTTTTTCTTTGATCTCAAAGCGTTGCGCAATAATGAAAGATTATATCATTTGCTGGAATCATGCAGTGTGACTTTCGGTTGGAAAAAGTTTTAATTTAAAGCTATATATGTATATACAATTGTGAGACTGAAAACTGTTTTGCAATTTGTTAGAATATTTACACGATCCGACACCATTAATCTTCAGTCTTCAGTCTTAGAACAACATGCACAGCTCTGTTCAGACGAGAATTTGTTTGCTTCGTCTGAGCAAAGTTTTCATTTACTTATAGCTAACTATGCATTATAACAATCGATATTTTAATCGTAAAAAATTGTGGTAGATTTGCTGAAATGTTCTCATGGAAATATTGTATTTAGATCAAGGCAAATTGATTAGTAAACAAATTCTCTAACATTTCCCACAATTCTTTGCAATTATTTATGATACTCATGCTTCAACAAAAATGCCAATATTTAGAGCTGATGTGGATTATCGTATGATGATGTTTGTTAAACAGTTAAACGATATATCGTATGATATGTTTATAATATACATATGTACAAATTGAGTTGAGTTCTTTTCAGTGAGTATTTATTAGCATTTTTGTTCATACATATTTACAATGTACTATATGTATTTACACTAGACTACAGAGCAACGCTACTTTCAACTACATGAAGAGGTGGGTTCTTTTGATTCAGGTTTTTGGGCAAGTCAGGAGCGACTCTTGGATGGTGGGATAAAGCGGGATGGGATGTGAAAATAAAAGAGAGAAGGCAAAAGAAAAGGGGACAAAGAAAGAGAAGTTGAAAGAAAGGAAAGCAAGATAATCGAATGCCTAGCAGCGCAGTGTACGGGGGACCTGTTAGACGAGCTCAAGGACCAAGATCAAGTTGAAGAAGAGAGCTGGCAAATGGAAGTTACATGGAACGGGATTCTGTTGTATAGAAGCAAGGCTAACAAGGCTTAGTAAACTTATAGCTAGTGGTTTACCGCTAGCTGTGACGTCGGCCTGCGGATATATCTCCCGCACCTCGTCCTCAACCCACGAATCGACCACTATAAAGTCGGCAACAAAACTGGGAATGTGGCATTTGAGAATTGCGCTGTTGCCACGCAGAATGGACTCATCCATCACATTGACGCTGTAGGATTGTGGCACAACTGAAAAGTTTACGAGAGAGAGAGGGAGAGATTGAGGATATGTGGAAAGATGGTACTCCATGAGGAAATTAATTGTAAATTAAAAGAGTGTTTTATGGATGGGCCCCTTCATGTTTCTACACTGACTCATAGAAAGTTATGCGAAAGAATTGTACCCGTTATGTTCTTGCTATAGACACCGCCCTCGGTATCGATCCAGTCGGTTATATCAATATGATCCGCTACAAATGACGGCGTCTGACACTTGAATATGGCTGCATTGCCCTTGATCACATATTCGTCGTAAACTTGCGACTCAAAGAATTGTTTAACCACTGGAATTGCAGACGGAATTTGAAGAATACGGAAACATAAGCGGGATCGTAATAAGTAAAGAACAGAGATTATGTAGGGTTTAAAGTTTTCGGGATTCAGAGTTGTCTCTATAAACTAGACTACAGCTTAAGCTAAGCTCAACAGCTTTACCCGTGGATTCATCGGGCAAGGGGCGGGTCATTTCCACGCCCTCCTCATCTAACCAAGCCTCAACGTCTATGAAATCGGCCACAAACGAAGGAACCAGGCACTTAAGCGTGGCAGAGTTGCCACGCAGCACAAACTCATCGATGACGCGTGTCTGATAAAACTGATGCACAACTAATTGAAGAAATTAAGAGTTGGGCGCATAAAAATAATTAAAGTAACTGTGGATAACATGTACAGAAGGGAGAGATCGATTTGAATTGAACAATATCTAGATATTTAGAGAATTCAATGAGTGTCGAGTACCCATCTCTTCTGCATTATCGGGATAATAGTTGCGACCCTCTGAGTCCAGCCAGAGATCGACGAAAACAAAGTCCGCCACATACGATGGTATCTCACATTTCATGACAACTGAATTGCCCCGAATGACATATTCATTGTCGGCCTCCGATTCGTAGGATTGTATGACAACTGCGGCGAATAGATTTCCCCCCAAAAGAAAATGAAATGAAAAGTGAAAATTCAGTTGGAAACAAGTGGGAAGTTATGAGCTAAGCTAAGCGTTTACAGCTAATTAGTCTATATATTTTGCGTAGACTGTACCATAGGCGACGGTTGAATTTTCGCGCCACAATTCGACCCCATCCTCGTCAACCCAGGCCTCAATTTGAACAAAGTCGGCTACAAACGAGGGTATCTTGCACTTGACCACTGCCGCGTTGCCCTTGATAACATATTCATTCTCTGCCTCGGTTATGTAGAACTGTGAGACGACTGCGAGAAACAGTTGGTAAATGAAACATACATAAATTAACAAGGGAATGGGATGGGATCAGTTAGAAAGAGAGTTGGATATCTAATCGTTAAGCTACAACCACATAGAAGTAACAAGCTGAGGCACACCATAATTATCGGAGAAGGTTAGGACTTTGCCCTCCTCATCAATCCAGGATTCGACACGCACAAAATCAGCCACGAACGATGGAATGGAACACTTTAGAACCGCCGCATTGCCCTTTATAACATACTCGGTCATAATTTCGGCCTCATAGAACTGATTGACCACTAAAACATGCGAAAGTATACGAAAAATTAATAAATCAAAAGGTGTTCGGGAGGTTAGGGGATAGTCGGAACCCAGATAGAACGTTAGTTACAGCTAAACTAGCTAGAATTTTGAGGTTAGGTTGTACCATAGTTGTCAGAGTGACGCAGTTCGGTGCCCTCCTCATCGATCCACGACTCAACTCGGACAAAATCAGCCACAAACGATGGAATCGAACACTTGAGAACTGCCGCATTGCCCTTGATCACATACTCCATTAGAATATCGGCGCCATAAAACTGATTAACAACTAAATATATAGTGAGAAATGAGGAACAGGAGAGCTTAAGCGTTTGGAGAAATGATAGCGTTATGGAGAGGGGGGAATGGCATTTGGGGAGCAGCTGCTTATAGTTAAGAACCACAAAGCTAGTTGGGAATCTACCGAAATCATCCTGCGGCAAATACTCCGTGCCATCGCTGGCAACCCAAGCCTCAACGCGCAGGAAGTCTGCCACAAAACTGGGTATGGTGCATTTAAGCACAGCCGTATTGCCCTTGATAACATACTCCGAGACGACTTCGGCTTCGTAATACTGATTGACGACTGAAAAATGTTGATATAGATAGATGAGAATCGAAAGCAAAGAGCAGAAGAAAGATCACGCACTGTAAAAAGAAGCTGGAAAATAAAATGAATGCACCAAATAGGAAGTGGGTGGGATAACTAGAATAAACTATGTCTATATATTATAGATAATCTCTTGTCTATATACCGGTGCCCTGTTGCTCGTCGAGTGTGCCATAGAGTTGACCCTCCTCATCTTGCCAGGAAACAACCTGAACAAAGTCCGCGACAAACGATGGTATCGAGCACTTAAGAACAGCCGAATTGCCACGAATGACATACTCATTATTAACCTCCGACTCGTAGAACTGCTGTACAACTGCATGAGGGGTGAGGAGAAATGAAAGAGATTAGGGGATTGTACATACAAACAACACCTCGCGTGTTGAGCGCACTTGTGAGAAACTTCAGAAGACTAATTGAAAGACGTCTATGCCAAAGAAGAAGACGGAGAGACGAAGACGAGGAGTGCATTTAATGGACCCTAATGCACAATTTGATGAGATTCTATATAAATATTTAGCTATGCGATGCGCTGGGCAACTTCCCTGAGAATCTCTCACCACTTGAGGTTAATAATAGTTTAGGAACAACGCTCCTAAACACGCACAAAGAAAAAGAAACAACTTTGTAGAGACCGAGGCGACAGAGGATTAATGCATGAGAATAAAAAGAGAACTTAAAAAGGGAAAGGTCTTGTAATTATGATAGCTCCAATCAACTGTACAGATATCGTATCTAACATTCATGTACATCTAAGATAAGCTCAGACAAAGGCACAAACCGTATTCGGTGCCCGGCAAGAAGTCCTCACTCTGATCCGTATGCCAGGACACAACACTAACGAAATCGGCCACAAACGAGGGTATCTCACACTTGAGTACTGCCGCATTGCCGCGTATGACATACGCCTTATTTACATCGGTATCGTAGTATTGGGCAACGACTAAAGTAAAGCCACAAAGCAAACGATAAGTTAAGATGAACTTAGTTAAAATAATAAATATCAAATCAATATCAAATTTACATATTTTATATAAGGAGAGAGAAACCAAAGTCGAAACATTTGACGAAGCGGAGGGAGAACAGAAGCCTGACCAGTGTTGGTTAAGTTGATTGGTTAAGTAGTTTAGCTTTGTATTGGTTAACTTGTGTGGCTCGTGGTATTTTACAGTAATTAGTGTACCAGTGTTGCGAGTGACTAGTAGTACTTAGTACTTAGTGTTGGTTAACTGTACACAAGTCTCCTGTGGATGTGTGTGTGTTGTGTGTTGTGCTGTTGTTGTTTGTTGGGTGACGTAGTTAGGGTGTACACACACGCACACACACAGACAGAGATAGAGACACACACGGACACACACTGAGCGCGAATTGCACACACCATATTCAGTGTCGGGATAGAAATTCTCTTCCTGATCGGTATGCCAGGATATAACATTGACAAAGTCGGCTACAAAAGATGGTATATCACACTTCAAAATGGCCGAATTGCCGCGTATGACAAACGCCTTGTGTATATCCTCTTCATAGTGCTGCGAAACGACTGATAGAAGAAACAAAAGATAAGATGATTGTAATAAGATGGGAAAGAGATGTTGATAAGGCGGTTTTGGATGGTTTTCTGATGCTTTTCGTTCGTTCTTTCCATGCGTTTAGTAAACCTAAACCTAAGACGAGTGCAGAGTGCTACTTGTTGTTGTTTTTTTGTTGTTGCCAAATTAATCGCACCATATTCTGTGCCCGGAAAGTAGTTCTCATCCTGGTCGGTATGCCAGGAGACGACCTCAACGAAATCGGCCACAAACGAGGGTATCAGACACTTGATAACCGCCGAATTGCCCCGAATCACGTGCTCCTTGTTCACATCGGCCTCGTAGTACTGGGCAACAACTGCAATGTCGGGGAGTGAGTGTAGAGTGAGTGAGTGTGTGTGCGAAGTATGTATGAGATGAGTTGTTGTGCGATTCTCACGCCGAAAAACACCTGCTCAACCTTGACAACTTGCTCGACAGAGCCGGTTCCGAGAAACGATTCGCTGCGGGTTTCCGGTTTGTCGGAAAACAATTAGACGACCAATTAAGTGGAAAGCACAAAAAGATTTAAAACATAATCACAGTCGAGCTTGATATTAATTAAAAGCATTTCATTTTCTTTTTCGTTCTTCTTCGGCTTCTTCTGTTGAGGTGTAGCCCGTGTTGGACCCATATTTCACGTCGTGGATTTCATGTATATTTTTTTGGCACTGAGCAAACACTTTATAGGAAGCGAGCCAGTAATGACCTTTGGCAGCGAGGGTAGTGTAGGGGCAAAGGAGAAGAGGGGTTGGGGTTAAGGCAGAGATTGGGCTAGGTCTCTTGACATGGCTAATTGGCGGCAAACACGTCAACTGTCGCGATGACTAACCAAGCCAAGGGGGTTGCTCACACATGATTCCAGCATAATTGGATAAAATTCCATTAAGTCTGGCCTATTTAGCGGAGGGTTATGCAAGCGAAGTAAATATATTATGCTTCCATGGGGTAGTCAACTGAGCTATAAATTTATAATTTGATAAGCCAAAATGTTGCATGAGCTCCTGCCATGAACTTTGGCCTCCTTTGGAAGGTGCAATGGCATCATCATCATCATCGACAGCAGCTTGCACAACGATTAATCACTCTGAAATTGCATAGACGAACGACTAGTACAAGTTAGGGTATACACAGGAAGTCCCCTCTATCTGTCTTTACACAGCGGAAAAATCAAACAAAACAAACGCCGAGATATATCAACTGGCGCTTAAAGTGCCTAGTTACTTTAAATAGTTAACATTTTGTGGAACTTCTTTTAAGTAATTGAAGGTACTTCCTAAATCACTTTTCTATTTACAATTGAATTCAGAATTTGTATTGTCTAAGCCAACGAAGCCTTTAGGAAACACGAATCCAACGTTGATTTCTCTGAAACTCTCTGTAAACCTGTAACAAAGTTGGTTTGAGTACATTGCAAGCAGTAGATGTGGTTAAGGTATTCCGATATGGTATCACTCTAATATTGTATAATGTCATTATTATTATTATTGTCCAAGGAGGCTTCCTTCTCTAATATTCCTGCTCAGCATCATTATGGGGGTCTTAGTGCTAAATTTCTCGGAATCTAGTCTGAATTTAGTTTATAAATTATTTCACAAAATAATGAAACCTAATATATATTACATCCCACTTTTTTCTTAATTTAATATTGGCAAAAACATCTATATGTTTTTGATAAATCTCTATAACGGGCCCTCTTATTTTTGATTGATAGCATTGCCAAGCCATTTAGATATATGAGACGTTGCAGATCCGACTAAGTAAATATATTATATATACATTTAGCCATGTCCGTCCGTTCAAACGTCTAGTTCCATATCTTTTGATCCTTGTCCCATGGCAGACGAGGGGCCTTGTGCACCACACACCCTGCATACGTCTCGGTACGGGCCTGTTCCTGCTAATATTTTAATTTATCGAATGACCTAAACTGAACTTGAATTTGAAACTATGCAAGATTCTTCTTTAAGACTGTATCAAACTGTAATATCTTTCAGCAAACGTCTGTCATCGTTTTGATACCACTTCGCTTAACCCACATCCATCAACTTGCTCCGCACTCGGTAGACTCCAGCGTGCTCTCTCTAGAACACGGACAACTTACCCGCTCGCACGTGCACGTCTCGGGAGATGATGGAGCCGAACTGATTGCGGGCAAGACAGGCATAGACCTGGGCATGCACCTCCTGGCGATAGTCCTCGGCACGGAAGGGGGGAATACCAGTTTGCCATCGGAAGAGATCTGACGCAGACCGGGTACGTCTCCTACGGCGGTACCATCGCTGCGGATCCAGATAATTTCAGGCATAGGGTTACCACTTGACTTGCATTCAATTTCGGCGCCAGTTGAGTTTGAGAAGTCGATGCGATTGGTGGGTTCCTTGAGGAAGACGGGTCCTTTTTGGTCGGAGTCTGGTGGATTGGCGGCCAAAGTGCCGCTGAAAGAGGCTGCAAAGAGACAAAGAGAGGGTGTGGGGAAGAAATTAGAACACACATAATTAAAAGCACAACAACAATTGGAATATTCAGGGCAGCCTCAGCGGAAGCACGCTAGCTGTGCCTGAGAATATGTATGCATATATTATAGTATCGTATCTACATAAATGTGGATGTGCTGTACGTGTATTTGTCATCATATTTGTCAGTCGGCATGCCATGTCAATTGTCCACAGTTCGCTTTTGTTCCATAGTTGTCGCTGTTGCTCGACAATTGAATGCTACGGATCAGTGACTCGCGCGGTGGCAACTCGTCTCTGTTCGAGTGGAGTGTCGGAAACCGACAACAACAGCAACAGCAACTACTCAAACTGGTTGCTCTTTCATTTCCTCTGCACACTCACTCGCACACACACACCCCCACCTCGAACAAAAGGCAAGCAGAGCGAAAATCGTTCATTGACACTTGCCGAGGCTGCTGCAACACAACAAAAGTCTCGAGATCAGCCCATAGACACAACCTGCCCATGCCGTGCCCCATCCTGATTGCCACTTTTGCATTGCCAATGCATATACAATTTTATGCACTGCCATGTGACAACATGGGGCAGCTACCCCGCTCTCACCCACCTTCCTCGCACAGGTGACAAATTATTCCTCTATGGCTTTGCATTGATTTTAACCTTATGAGAGCTCTTAAGTATCTTTTTCAGTCTGCGCTTTAAAAAGTTTAACTTAAAAGATAGTCTGTTATTATAAAACAAGCTCGAGAGGTACAATCGCCTGTGCTCCACTGTTAAATACCCTCTACCCGCCTGACGACAACGATTTCTTCAATATATAACTTCTATATTTTGCGGGTTTTGTGTTGCATACTTTCAGGGAGAGGCCTCGAAATCAGTACATATCTAGAATTTCTTAAATAACTTCTATCTTAATTATCCGATCGCAACCAAACGTTCAGAAATCATTGTGTTTACCAAAAATGAACTGCCCAGTATTGAAATTATGCTTGGAATTCGAACACATATTGACACCAAATTTGGTAGATCTAGGTCTTATAGTAGCTGAGATCTTGGCTTTCATACAAACAGACAGACGGACAAGACTATATAGATGATGCTGATTCAAAATAAATATACATATGTGGGGTCATTTTCGGTTGACACAAAATTATAATACCCTTCCTTCCCTATTGGTATTTTCTATATTTACTGATAATTAAGTTTCTCGTTTTGCCTTAAATTATTACTTAGACCTTAAATGGTATTTTCTTTAGTTGTTATTATAGTTTTATTTTGAATATGTTTATGGATGATAACTCGTCTACCTTGGAGCTAAATAACTTACATAAAAGCGTTGGTATACTTATTATAATAAACAACTAATTAACCATTCGATCGATTTTGATTTTTAAACATAAATGCCTGACTAAAATTTTAATTGATAGATAGGTGCTCTTAATTAACAGATAGATTCTTTAACTTAACGTCGTCTATCAGACTTAAGAAAGTTTATTTTAGACTCAGCTATAATATAATATAATAGAATATAATATTAATCCTATCACTTCAGGTCACAGTAATGGACTTTAACTCTTAAAAATCTTTCTTTTTCCATTTTAAAGTTATTTAACTGAATTTCTCACTTCCATATAGCTCTGCTCTACTGTAACGATACTTTCGCATGTCCTTCGCATTACGTTTTTGCATTTACTGGTCATGTCGGAACTGCGCTAATTCATCATTTCAATTCCCGCATTAATTAATGTTCAGCTTGCCTTTCAAAGAATACAACAACAAATTAGCTGCGAAAATAATTAAAAACCGAGCCAACACAAGGGGCGTGGCACACACACACACACGCATGTAGAATTTACATGCATGCGTATAGAAAGTTTTCTGGAATATAATGAAAGTCTGTATGTATGTTAGAATATATATGTGTATATTCCTAGGGTATCCGTTGGGAACAAGGGAATGACCGTGCCACATGTGGCGTGCCCCTGTGGCATTTAAAATGAAAACGAAAATGAATTAATTAACCTGACAAAAAACTGACTATTTTGAGTCTTTTTTCAGGGATTGCGTGCGACACCCTCATATCATATAATGCTATGCAGCGATCCATTAGTTCTCTAGTTTTTGGGGCGTGGAGTTTGCGGTAAGCAAATTGATTTCTCAATTGACGTGATCTCTCAGTGGCGTCTCTTAAGCTTCCACTCCCCCCAATACAATGGTGGGAATTCCTTAAATTTTTAGGAACTGACAGGAAATGCGAATGCGACGCATCACGAATTCATAAAATAATTCCTTAAAAATTATTAAAAATGCGACGCAGCGAACACATGACGACCATATGTGGTCGACGGGACTCGAGATTTATACCTATATATACTTATTTATACATGGTATATATGTATGTATGTAATTGCGCAGAAATAAGGCGAGCCGAGGGTGAATCGAAGTGAATGCGAAAACGAGACGCGCAGTTCGCGAATCGAATCATCTCTTGCAGCTGCCAACCAGCTGCCTTTTCCCCTTTGGAAATTGAGGAAACGATTAGAAACAAGTCGACCGATAAGTTATCTTTAATTACAAAAAAAATATATAGTGAATTGGGTCATTAAATAATATTTAAGTAAAGTAAAATGAAAATAAATGGCAACATTTATGTTTATCGTAAACAGAAGTTCTTGAAAGTTTTTATATATAACAGAATTTTGAAAATGGAATTGAAATATAACGTACTTCCTTATTATAGATATTATAGATATTTGTACATAGTACATATGTATGTATAAATAGTTTAGCACTAAGAAATATGAATTCTTTTTATTTAGTTTACTTCTTTCCGTTTTACAAATATTGAACTTAAAACATTAAAAAATTATTCTTGCAAATATATTTTTTTATATAATTGTGGTCTTTCCCGTATGATATGTGCAACACTAAGAACGCACCTTCTAAATTCGATTACTCCAAAAATATCTTATAATTCATAAGAATTCATTCATTCATTCATAATAAAAACTGTATTGTTAATGGAGCTCTATTCTTGGCAGTATACAATAGATCTAATAGGTCTTATCTCATAATATTATACTTTATATATATTTTATGTTTTTATACAATTCCTAGATCCATAAACTTCTAGTGCACTTCCAAATTGAAAAAGTTTCTTCAAATTGTTATACAACCCCTAACAAAATCATAAAACCTGTTGCCACTGTACAAGTATTATTCCTTAACCTGTGAGAATAATCACATTGCACTTCAAGTTGAGGGGAAACAACTGTAAAGAGAAGAAAGTAGCAGAAACTGTTGAAATCGCTTTGGGCCTCGTGATCCCCTTAGTTAACTCAGCGCCAGCTGCTTCTTTTCGCTTATTTTCAATTTTGTTTTGGTTTCTTGCGGCTTCTCTTTCGTTTTTTTACTCTTCTTCAAACCTTTTGGGGAGCTGTGCTTTTTTTTCGCAAAGATTTTTCAGCAGGTGTTTCTCTTTAATGGTCACTTCGATGCCGGCCAGGTCTGGCTACTTTTTACCCTCGCTTCAAAAGTTTGGTGTGTGTGTGTTTTTTTTGCCAAATCTGAAGCGGAATAAACAAACCAACGAAACCGGTTTCCAGTCGGCGATGTCTTTCAAGATGCTGGTGACGTTAGCAGCTGCTCAACAACATGCGATTCGTTCCACAGTAACCACAACAACAGCAACAAATATTCACTAAATTGTAGCGACTTTGTTGTTGCTTTTCCAATTACATACGTACGTGCACACACAACTATAATAGATATGAGTCTGTATGGTATTTACTCTATATATTCCCCAGAATGAGTGTGTAACGCGATTATGAGGCAAACTGATTAATAAGCGCACTCTCCTCGCTTGCTTGGGGCAGGCGAGCTAAGGTCATGCGTTGCAATGTTGCACTGCGTGCCAGATGCGGCAAGTGCGGGCTACTCATATTGCCGCGTGGGAGTCCGCTCTCAAGTCGCGAGAGTCAAGTGAACGGCGCCACAGTAAACAAACAGTAGAAGAAACCGCAGTTGCAAATGAATTGAATGTTGAATAAACAACGCACATCAATGAGAACCTTAGCACTATAATATAATGTTTATTAGAATGTGGAATCGTGACTAATCGGAAATGAATTTCAAGTCAAAGGAAATACTTGCCAAAAGCGTCAAGTTTAGTCAAATAGACACTGCGGTCTGCGATAATATTTACTTATACTTTTATCGCTCCATGCGAAATGTTTACTTACTCTTCGGCTATCTAGACACTATCGAACAATCATGTTTTATTGTCTTTCCCTCCATACGTTAACAATCCATGGAATGTAACCTTCCAACGTACTTAAAAATCATTTCGATTCTATTTTTTGCCAATGCGAACAACGTTGAGAACTCAATATCTAATGTTCTTATTCCTTTCACATCTCAAACATATAGTCCATAATTATTTCTTCATTTAGTTGCCTTTGTTTTTTACCCTTACCATTAAAATGGTAAAAAATAAAAAAAAAAAAAAATTTCATAAATGGATTCCATGACCTGTCACACGTACACGCCCTGTCGATACCTTTTCACCTAATAAAAGCCCCTTGCCAGAGGGGGAGTTGCCAAAAAAACACGTAATTACTCCCACCTATATGATTCGTGCCCAGTAGGAAATTAGAAATTAATAACTTCCTGTCGAACAGGGAAACAAAGCGCAGAAGTTCAATAGGCAGACGTATGACACCCCACAAAATAATCCGCCCAAAAACTGTTTGGGACACGCAGAGAGAGAGGTCGACAGGGAGGCACAACAAATTCATGGACTGACACGCGATCCAGACGATGTTTCTATCAGTAGTTGGCAGAGATAGTGTCAGAAATCAACCCACACCCGTCTCTGGATTAGCTTTGTACATACTATATATGGTCTAAATGGAATCCGAAGTGTTGATGCACAGAAATCAATGAATCGAACAGCTATAGGCGAAAAAGTAATTAAGCCCAAGTTCTCTCTGTGTCTGTCTCTATGGAGTTATTAATGTAACAAACATCTGCTCAACTGAATGGATCGAGAAACCCGTTCGACAGCTGGTCTGATATTTTCCGTAACCCACATGCGACTTTACTCTCACGACTCGAAGACCCACACAAAGTCGGGCTACTTATCTGCTTAGGCTATAGCAAACTTCTGCAAGAGCAATTAGCTAATGCGTGACGAAAATCTTATTCAATGCCTACTCAATTCTAGCAAACCAATCGCCATTCAATTAAGTCGAGAGAGACAGAGAGGGGAACGAGACAGAGAGGGATAGGGAGGGACAAGCGAAACCGCAACCTGTCCACCTTGTGGTCGCATGTAGACGCGTTGCACTGATGATGATGGAAAGGTGACGAGCTATGACACACGTGAGACTCCGTTATGCCCACAGGAGCTAAAGTGGGGCACCGTTTAGGCGTGGGTTGCCAGAGAATGTGAGTGAAAGAGCGTGACGGAAAGAGAGGGGAGAGAGAGAGAGGCACACGTAGTAGACAGCTGAGAGAGGCAGAGCGACAGTACGTGAAATCTTGTTGTGAATTTGCTGAGAGGCTGAGTGCGGTTTGCTGATGCCACTGTATGACGAAGCATCTTGTTTGTTTGGATAGCACTGTGCACAGTAGACTGAAATTCATTTGGATTGCATAAAAGCAAGAAGCAATGTCCTTGCTGTTTATAAAGGTTTACTAGAGTATCTATTAAAATCTTCTATTAAAAATTGTATATGCATGAATATAAGTATCAATATTTGATAACACTTAAAAGGCACTAAGGGAAAAGGTCGTAAGGGAATTTAAAAACTTCATATTCATGTTAGATTGAGTATTTTTATAAGCTCTGTAGAATGCAGTACTTAGAGTTAAGTAAATCCTTATGAGTATACACTATACATATGTATAAAATCATCAGTGCTGATTTGCATACAAAAACTACAATGTTAGGAGATATTAATTTTTATAAAATTCTCTACTTTTTACCCCATTTTACAATACTGTAATGTATTAACACATAAGACAACTGTAATAGTTAAATTTAACTTTTATATTTATCACACTCTTTTAATGATACTTTCTCACGCTCGTAGTTATTTACATGTCCACTTTGTCATTTTTACACAACTGCAACTTACATAAAAGTAGGTACAAAATTGAATATTAAGTGGAAAAGTGAAAAGACGTGTTCTAATAAATCTAACAAATCTAACAAATATGTTAGCTTAATTATTTAAGGAAAAAAAATATATATAAAGATTTTTAAGTTTTCTATGAACACATTATATCACAATAAAATGTACAACAATAAAATCGGAACCGTTCTTGCAGCACTTACACCACTGTGCTGAGATGACGACAACGACTACAAATTTCTGAGGGAGAGACTGAGTCTGGAGTTGACGGCGTTGCTGCTGGTGCTTAGAGATATTTTTGGGCCAGAAGTTGGGGGTGCCGTTGCCATGATGAGAGAGAGAACGAGCCGCAAAGAGTGTGAGAGAGAGAAGCAGCGAGGGGTGGTTTGTTATTCATATCGACAGCGTTGCACAACATTCACGAGTGAGTCCACGCACGTGCGGGTGAATATGTGTGCCTGGTGGTTGTGCATGGGAATGTGTGAAGAGCCTGCGGAAAGAGACGCCAGCGAGCTGCCAACTTGCCCGGCAGCCCAGACATGCGACTATATACACAGCTACATATATAGATACTTCGTGCATTTAGCTTCTCGAAAAGTAAAAACATACGCGCTTTGCATATTAAAATTGGACTCGACACTGCCATCGCATTAATTAAGGCCGACGAAAAGCAGCACAGAAAAAGAATAAACCAAATAATAAAC
This sequence comes from Zaprionus nigranus, assembly GCA_018903425.1. Lineage (NCBI taxonomy): Eukaryota > Metazoa > Arthropoda > Insecta > Diptera > Drosophilidae > Zaprionus > Zaprionus nigranus. The sequence continues at coordinate 2,132,313 of JAEIGD010000014.1, read as the reverse complement.
GGAATAAACACGCGAGCAATGGAACTTTAAACATATATTTAAAATCACTCGGAATAAAAGACAGATTACAGAGCTGCGATAAAAGCACGACGAGTTGGCAGCTCCTCAAATAAAACGTGACTCAGTAGACACACGAATTTATGGCAAGCAGGCGGTATAGGGGGGGAGGGTAGGTTCCCTCGTTATGCCTCGTCATACGCGTTAAAGATGATGTCTGCCTGATAAATGTCACCTCGTTCGCTCTCTGGGCGCGGCAATCAAATATTTTACAAATTATAGCTTGATTCTTTTATGGAGGCGCTAAAATTATGTTAATAATTTTTAACATTTCTTGCTCTTTGTCTACGTTTTCTTGATTTTCTGTTGTTACTAATGAAGATGACAGTTCAGATTTCCAGAGCATCGTTTTATAGATAAACCTTTTTAGTTGAACGCCACATAAGGCACGGTTTCCAAATTTAGTGTGTGCTGTGGCCAAGTTCTGAATCGGAATCACACTAATTGTTATTCAAAATATTTATGTAATATTTATATATATCAAGTCTACAGGGGTATAAGAATAAGGTCCTGCTTATTATCACGCCCAGGGAGACTAATAAAATGAAAAAGAGTATCTACTTAAATTCCGCTTTGCTTACGAATACGTAACTTAAAAAAAGGAAAACAAACACAGACGCACGCACCCACGCACACTCAGTAAATCACCCACCCGAGTAAAAGTGTGCGGAAAAAGGAGCTTCCGTTCAGTTCTCACGTTTCCCCCTTTACCACAACGAGTCCCTGCTCAGTCGGTTGCTGTGTGAAGTGTGGCAACGGCGCATTTTCAAGCCAGCAACAACGCGCAAAGAAATTTAATAAGTGTAATCATTTGTCGGCAAGTTCTTCTTCTTACGTTTTTACTGAGTGTTGATGATGATGCGTTAGACAAAGGGGGGAAAGTAATTATTATAGATCAGCAGATGGAGCCAAGCAAGGGAGTGCCGTCCCTTCACTAACACTTACATAGTTCCACTCGCATGCGATACAAAAGAAGAACCGCTAAGCAGTACATTGTTTTTGAGTCCCTTCAAACACTGCTACATCAATTTTCTCTAAGTTAATAAAATATTTTCAGTGGGGAAAATAGAAAAGGGAACCTATCAGCAGTTTCTCAACCCTTCAAAATTTTAGTTGGTAGTGCTAATGGAAATTCTGAGTAGAGAAAGGAAAACAAAAGAACGAAGAATTCTGAAAGAGTTAACATATTTATATCTCTAATCCGAACCCCTTTATAAGTAGCATTCCATGTAGTGTTGGATTTCATATTAATAAATAACAATAATCCGAAGACCTTTTAGTTTATCCACGTTTCCAGAGTGTTGTGCAACTCTCCAGCCCCATAATCAAGTTGCCAGTTTGAAATCTTTCAAGTGCTTAAGTCAAGCGTAATTACAAATCTGATTTAATCCCACATCCACTTACACTATTCTCTCTATAGACCCCAATAAGATGTCTGTCTACTCACACACTTAGCACAACCTAAGTTTGGAGGCCAATATATATCTAGTGCTGCAGACACATAAATCGCCAGCGATGCATTTGCTTCGAGCAGCTCTTAAAATACTTCAAGTTTCCAGCTTTAAATATTTATGTATATACTGCATTGCGTATACATATATAGAATCGTCACGAGATATCTGGGTTGTCTATAGAAATACTCAAAAGTCGTTGCGACTGCGTTAATGAGCTCAAAATGTATGACAAATGCTTTTAATGGCCTATGGAATGCAGCCAGACTGCCTGACTGCCAGACTGTCTCTGTCTTTGATGCCTCCAGAGAGGATTTGTAGGGAATTTATGAAGCACAACAAAATAGATATTACAATAGAGATGCAGCATATCTGGCTGCAAATAATGACGAAATTGCTGCGACAATGAGAGACACAAAACTTTATCCATTCAATTGCAACTGGATAATGATGATGGTGATGATGATGATGGTGCCGGATCCTCGAGACAAACCACACGAAATGCCGCATTCCTGTGCCATTGCCGGCACTTGGCAGGCATTATAACTAATAATAAACCAAAACCGAACACGTTTCGAGAAAAGCCATTAAAAATAAATCATGTAAAGGAAAATCTATAGAACTGCAGCAGCCTCAGCAGCAGCAGCTGCTCCTCGTCCATGCCCGAGACTCTTTTCCGATCCCGTTGTCAGGCGCTTTTGTTGTTTAGACAAGCGCCGCGTGTGATATGCCTCCATCGTCATGGGGCAGGGGCCTCCACTCTTGCTACCTCTCGCCTTTCCTCGTTACCCTCGGCAAGCGCACATCAATCATTTGTAATTATACGCTCCCCTTTCTCCTCCCTCTCTCACTGTGTTGCCATAACGGAAATGGTTTTTATTTTGGCAGCCTTAGTTCAGTGATCTGATCGGTGCTGCGTGTTGAGGAGCATCTTCAGGCCTGTCAGGCCATACAATTTATGAGTACTCGCAGTTACACAAGTATTCCCGGAGCACTCGATTGCTGCGATCAATTCGATGACAGGCCAAATACATCACGAACTAAGGTACCAAGAAGATATAATACTGGATGGCAGGCCAGCTAATTATTATAACCGTTTCTCAGTCTAAGTCTTGTTTTTCTTGGGAAATTATGAAACGCAAAACAATTTACAAATACAATGGACTAAGTACCTTCTGTTTATAGGAAGCTGACGAGATTATAACTGCTTTTAAATAAACTTAGGGTCTCACAACCCAAAACAATTATGAAAATGTCGAGATTTCTATATCAGTTTAGTTATAAGAGAAATGAACTTTTTCTCTGGTTGGAAACTGTAGTTTGAGATACGTTGAATGACATCATAATAGTTCAACATTATATAGTAATGTATGAACTTATATATAGACAATGCTGACCTTCACTGCGTAGAGCTGCTCTCGGCAACAATATATACATTCAGTGCACCCTATCGATAACCGAACTGAAGCTTATCAGCAACAGCAGTTGATAGATGCATTTAGCAAACTAATAGCGAATAGAAACAAATCATTCATTCATTGCGTGAATAGATAAAACACTCATGAGCTAGTCACTCTCTCTCTCTCTCTCTTTCTCTGTCTCTCTATGGGGTCTGTATTTCATTTGAACTCTTTGGAAGACAAACATTGCGTTTGCTTCTATTTCTTTTATTCGTGTTGGTTAAATTACTCGCTTCCTGTAGATATTACGATTAGCATGTCTGTGTGTGCGTGTGTGTATGTGTGTGTTGCCTCTGTGAGTTGAATTTCAATCCAATTGAATTAAATGCGAATTAAATGCGTTGTTGCAGGCGATGAAAACAAAAGATGCATTTTAGCTTATATTATGAAAGGAACAAGCACACATGACAGAACACGCGGAGCTTCAACAGACACGAGCGTGTTTACATAAATACCCCGTAAATAGACTAGCGAAAGAACAGAGCAGGAGTAGGAAGACAGGACTGGAAATAACTCTAAATTATGTAGAATAATAATAAGATGAGCTCTAGAAAATACCTTTCTATATGCCAAATAGTTTAAAACACATATCCAATTTTAACAGGGTATCTCCCGATCCATCATAGCCAGCTATGCGATTTTCATACTTTATTCTATGCGCAGATGTAAAGTAAAATTGGCGCAAAATGTTTTTAATCAATCTAAATTGAATGATGACCCGCACAATCAGCGCAAGAAGCGCGCGAGAAATGCTCAAGAGAAAGAAAAAGAGAGAGACAATTTATTTCAAGCATTGTATCTCTAAGTTTGTGTATCTCTCGCAGCTCGTGCCTTGAAGTTGACTGAAGATTGCCATAATTTATGCTATTTTATGAGCTATGTTATGTAGCTTGTAAATTGTTTTGTTATTTCTTATTGAAGCTTTTATAAGTTTATTTAATGTCTCCCTTCTTCACCCTCATTCCACTCACTCCCTCATTCTCTGCCTAAATCGTTTTTTATTGACTTCAGGTAGACAACAATTTGTTTCTTTCTTCGTGTAAATTTGAAAAGTATCTTTCGTTTTCATCGGAATCGTAAATAGTTTTCAATTTCATTAGACCATTCCAGATTCCAGGCACATAAATCAATAGACGTAACCATCCAATGCGTACGAAATTTTAATATTCTTTTCTTTCTTTCGAAAAGCTCTACGAGAATTCCGTATTGAGCACGCGAGGCACATTCTACTGCACATTTTGTGGTTTCTTTCCTCTGTGCAGTTCCCATTTTCGGGATTTATTTTTATAATTTGCCGGCAACTTGTGCTTCTTCTTCGCTTTACGGCGCGCCAAATTTAATTGCCAATGGACATTATGCATGCGCCACGTGGGCCGTAATCAAATGGGTTCGTTAGCTTTGAAATTTACTAAGTTCGCATAAGGGCATCCCATAATAATGATATATTGTAATATAGATTCCCCATATTCGGCCCAGACATTCCCTAATAAATTGAGAATTCGCATGTGGCATATGATACAATCAGATTCTTTGTTTTCTTTTCTTATGCCTTGGTAGATCAGGTCAATTGTTTGCCCCAGCCAATTGCGGCACATGAAGGTGATTGGGGAAATTCTGAGTTATTCACATGTGCAAAAGTCTTATACACTTAAATTACAAATCGTCTTTCTACACAAAAAAGAACTTACAAGAAATTCTAATGAGTTTCAGTTGAATAAAGCGATAACTTCTGGAGATATTTTCTAATCTGTCTTTTCTTCCTTTCACATATTTAATATAATAAATGAGATAACATTGTTCAGTGTTTGCAGTGTAAGATTTTCAATCCAATTGAGTTCAATAAATGAGATTTGCATTATAGATATATACTAGATACAAAAGCTCTTAACCCTGCACTAGATTGCGACCTTAGTTCCTCGCTCATTGCAAAGTGTGACCCAGTGAGAGTCTTGAATTACATACATGGGTTAGCTAAGGTTGGTTTGCTTGTGCTTCTTTAGCATGTACTCGAGTGGAGGCATAACTCACAAATGGAACACGCTGGATAACCCAAGCATTGTTATCTTGCATTCAGCTTGGCAAGGCAATGAACCGCAGTTTATCTGACACAGATACAAGCGCAGTGCCACAATGACTGTGTGTGTGAATTGCATTTGTAGGCAACAACTGGCGTGTAAATATCACAGCACAAACAGTTGGAAAAGCTAAAGAACGAGTGAAATGAGACTGTGAAGTAAGCACAATTAAAAATTCATAGAAATCGTACGAGAGACAAGGGGAATGTGTCAACAAGATACGACTTAACCGGAGCAAAACATAGAAAAGTAAAAGTCTATGCAGAGAAGAATTACAAAACAAGGAAAAAGACACAAATAAATAACCATAAAAATACCTTGCACAACACTAACAGAAATGTGTCTGTTTAAACTTTAATTATTGCAACATTAAGAACAGAACACAAACTACAGATAGCTCTTTTTACTTGTATATCAGCTATAGAAAAGTAACTGATGGATTATATTAAGCGATATACGGAATAATAATTTGAATAAGCTCTTTTTTTGTTATCGGATTAGAGCCTAGGAAAAAGGTGTAAATAATATTCATATATGTTATATTTGAATGAATCAGAAAGTTATTACTTAAATAAATCACAAAATACTAATTTGCGTTGGCCGGGTGCTTGGCATCTGGACGTTTGAACAGATAGAACGACAGACAGACAGACAGTGAGACAGGTGGATAGACAAACAGAATTACTAATATAGAGAATAAAAGATAGACTAACAGACAGACTTACAAAAAAGGTAACGAACATTCAGTCAAATAGACCAATAGACAGTGAGAAGAACATGGCTCGATTCAGCTAGTTGTCCTGCACATGAATACAATATACTTGTACTTTGTGGGGCTCGCCACGCCGGCTTCTGCCTGTTACATACATTAGAACAAAGGTAGTATAACATTTTTGGCAATTTTCTATGGTCCAATGGTATAAATATCCATCATTTTCAGATTTCAAAGTTACAAAGAACTGTAAGAAAGAATCCTATTGTATATATAATTCTGTCTTTTACATTTATTTTTGCTGCTTTGAAGATCTTTTGTTAGTGTTAAACTTTTGCTTAGTTAAGATCTGTCATAGGACATAACAAAGTTCATAATAAGTACAATATATTCAAATTATAGTAAATCTCCATTAATACCAAGTAAAGTTAGATAAATTCCCATAATTGTTTGATTAATGTTAGCTTCCTTTTTGATCTGTATGCATTTCTTATGAATAGATTCTCCCCTTCCAAGCTGCAATGTCATTTTGTTATTCTTAAGATCTTCCGCTTCTGAAGATCTTTTGCTTGACGCATTGCTTTCGATGGGTTATTTCCCCCCGTCCAGCTCAAGTGTTGCCTCACTTGAACGAATGTGAAATGATTTTCCGCGGAAAAGCTCCCAAAAATATTTAGAAAAACTGAAAAACTGAAAATTGAAATTACTCACCGAGAAGAAGAACAGCTGCGCACAGCGTTAGCCATTTGAGGCGTTCCATGGGCATCATATAGGCCATTTTACTGCTCGTACTACTTGGTCGAGAGGGGGCAGAGAGAGCCTCTAGGTATTTCGCTCGAGGGTGGTCGCTGACTGTATCGATTTTATGCGAAACGAGCAAAAAAGACACCCTTTTTCGGACAGGGAGTTATGCAGAAACACGAACGCGCCGTTAGTGAGGTTAGGTGTAGAACCAGTGACTCAGCTGCTGCAATGAAAGTGGAAGATGGTGAGGAGGGTTACGATTATTTTGCCAAAGGGAAAGTATAAATTTGTTAGGGCAAATATAAAGTTATCAAACTTATCTGTAATTTAACAAACTATTTCGAAATTTTAAAATAATTAAATACATTTCTAATTTATTTTAACATTGTTCTGTCTAATTAAAGTCTTTCACTCAGCTACACATTTTAATTAACACACATACAAACTGTCATATTGTAGCATCGATTTTAACCTATACAGCACACAACAACAAAGAACAGCAACAAGGGCACTTGCTACACTATCTTGCTAATGAAATGCAAGTAATTTGATTAGGCAACAAGAACAACAACAACCCCTGCGACAACCCTTGCAACAAGACAAAGCTCAGCAGTATAAACAAAGCCCCTACAGTCCCCACCACCCTCTCTCCATACTTGACCGCCTGCTTGCCTAGTGAACTGCTTCTCACATTGTTGCACAGTGTAAATTGATAGCTAAATGTGGGCGCAAGGGCGTGGCTGGGCGTACTACTATCAACGTGTGAGGCCCTTCACCTTAATTCGTTCGCAACTTGGTTAACTGAAAACATGAACTGTAAGAATTGAAACAGAAACAGATAAAGATAATAAGTACTAAATATTTTATTGTATACTACATTATTACATATATATATGTATGTATATTAAATACATATATTCGATCTTCTTCTATATACAGTAGCATCTTTCTCTTGTAATATTGATCCTTGAACCTTGGTCTGTTCTTAAGTTGCAAACATGAAGTAAAATATACCATTGAAACACAAACAGATAAAAGAAAAGATTGCTGAATAAAACACAGCATAATATGGTATTCTTTTATGTATGTGTGTATATAATATATACAGATTTTAAATTCTTATTTAAACCTTTATACCTATATCGTGTTTTCATGCTTCTTTCCTTATTTTGTGCATCTCTTAAGCCACAAACACTTGCTGCCCTTCTGCTCTGTCATAGTTCGAGTTCTTCCCTCCCCACCTCCCCCAACTTTATTTGTCAATCCACAACATTTATGTAAATCCATGTAAGTAAACGAGCCAACAATTTGTCCACATAGATCCCTCATATGGCAGTCAAAGTCGAATTAGACCCGCAGACCTAGACAGACTTGGAACTTGCGAGCACGCCAACTGTTTATAAAGCCATACAAACGATTAGCAAACAGAAAATAAAATAAAAAATAGGGGAGGACAAGCGGAGGAGGCGTGGCAGCTATAGGCTATGTGGATGTCGTTGTGGATGTGGATGTCATTAATTAAACCTCAAATGGGCTGGTGGGGTATGGTGGCAATGGGGCGATAGAATAGACGCTTCGACACGCGGTCGCCGCTCGTCTTGTGCCTTTTGTCATCCATAAACATATCAACTGACATGCCGACCCAGCCCCCTTCCTCCTACAGATCCAATGTCTACTCTCCTATGCTTTGAAAACTTTATGACTGGCAGGAAGTCACGATTCCCAACATACTCTCCATGACTTTTCCTATATCTATTTAGCAATTGCTTGCGACTGTCTCTCTGTCTGTCTCTCTGTCTGTCTGTCTATCTATTCCTTGCCTTAGACATGAACATGGATATCAACATGCAACGGTACAGCTTCGTCTAGCAAGTTTATCTGTCTTTCCATCGATCTACATATAATTCCATATGCTTATCTACACATTCTTAATTTCAATTCAAGTGAATTTTAGCAGAACAACAAACTTAGGCGCTTCTTGATGCCCTGTTATAAATAAGAAGTGAGTGAATTTAACTACATGTTAAAATAAAAGTAAAAATAATACCATAATCTGACCATATCATATTATATCTAACATAGGTTTAGTATTAGTAACTTGCAATTGGTATCTACAATTCGATCAATTCTGTCCTCAAAATCTTGCTTCTCTATTTTCTGTCAGTTGATCCGCTAATGAATTATATTTTCAGCCTACCACAATCACCATACTATTCATACTATTGCCATCTCTTTCTTAAGTTGGATCGAGGGTTGCGTGCGGCGCAAGCGCGACATGCGGCACGTGCGTAAGGGGAGGTTCCGAAAATTGTTAGCTTTTCAAATTGGTTTAATGAACTTTGCCAGAGAGGGATAAGTTCCTCATCGAGCACTCTACAACGCAGTTTCACAGCTGCGCAGTTAACTTTGGGGTGGAAGAGAGAGAGAGAGAGAGAGAGGGTGTGATAGAGAAGGAGAGGGACAGATAATTGTATAATTTTATTCTATTTTCAAGGCTGGCTGCGCTTCGAGTACTATTTGAAATGAATACATACATACATATGTATGTATGTATATAATGCTTACATAACACATACTTATCTAAATGTATAATACTTACATTTATATATACATATACATATATGTAAACTAATGATTCATGCTTTAGCTACGCTGTCCGTTTAGTATTCATTCATTCATTCTGGCGCCTTTTTGACATGATTCAGAGAGACGCGCGATACTATATAGAACACTCTACCATTCGATATAATACTCATGCACATGTTTCAATTCAGAAAACATCTGTTAATCAATAAACATCGCGGAAGTTTGAGGCGTGATGTCAAGTAATAACATATGTACATATAGATATAATAAGTTTCAGCATTATATATTGTAATATGCCAGCAAATGAATATATTATACTCTATATATGTTATATAATATATACAACATGCTGTGTCAGAATAAATGAATTGTAGTATCAATAGAATTCGCAGTTCTTCAATTTAAATTAAAATTAATATGCCTTTTCCATTTCCTCTGTTCTGATACTTTAACTTTTTCACTTATTTATTTAGCCTTATTTCACAAAGTAAAAAACATTGAACCCGCCAAATATTCGCTCTAAAACTCTTCAACTGAGGGGCCTCAATCGCGTGGTAACATCAACGAAATACAAATTTTATTACTCATTCTCTACTTTTTTTTGTTTTATTTTTCGTAAAAAAGGCAGCTAAATGTCTGCTGCATTAGGGTGGCTCAGCCAATAAATTTTACAATTTACTGCAGTTTGTTTTATCTGAGGAAGGAACTGGGAAAGGGGAACTGACTGTCTGGCTGCACAAAGTGCACTGGCCCATCACAGGGTCAATCCGCATTCGCATCCGTTGTTCGTCATCGGAAATCCAAAAATAACTGGACAGAAGGGGAACAGCTGCTGTCCCATTGTCCAGTTGGGGGCAGCTACCATGTGACCCAATGGATGCCGAAACGCTGCGCCTAATTGAGATTCAAGTGCACTTTGTGGTCAACGCAAGAGCAACAACAACAACAGTAACAAAAAAAAAAGAAAAAAGGAAGAGACTGCGAAAAGTCATGTTTGTTCAGTTTTCGTCGTTCTGTTTGCCTGTTTGTTTCCGTTCTTGTTCCCGTTTCCATTCCCCCAACTGTTCCTATTCCTGTTCCTGCTTCATTGTCCATTTGTGCAGAAGTTAAAATCAATATTTGCCATATACTTTAGGCTATATGTGCAGCCTCAACTGGCAGGTCCCGTGCATGATTCATAAGGATGAAAGGGCCATGAGATTGTATTACAATTCTTTGGCTGCCCATGAGGTTAGTTCTTGTATGAACAAGGTATCCTTTTCAAGTTATAATATGTGAAATATTGTGGAAGATTTTTGATAAAAGAAAACATTTCATCAAGTTGAAATTTTAGATATCAAATCGATATTTCTTGTGATTTTCTGTGCAATATTTTATTTACGTATTGCTTCACATCTATGTTGTATAATTTTAATGAATTTAAGATGAAAGTTGTATATGTATGTATTATAAACATATTTCTTACATCATACCAACTATTGTATTTGGCGATATTTTATTGACGGAATTGGCCATTTTTGGGCAACAAAATTGCGCATAGCAACAGGAAGGTCGACAAAGATGTTCGAGAGAAGCGAGAAGAAAGAACCTGCAGACAGGGTAAATAAGAAGAAGGGAGGCAAAGCAGACGGCGCAACACTTGCAAAATCAAATAAAGCAGAACTGAGAGGAAAAAAGACGCACAGCGACAGCTGCACGGAAATTCGTTTGAAGCGCTGACAGGCTCAGGGCATACGGGATGGGACTCCCGGCTTAGCAGGGGTTGGCCTCACACATAGATTCATACACACACACACAAATACATCTGTATACGTGTATATGTGAGAGTACAATGAGTGTCGCGTATGTGTGCCACATGGAAACTGCAGAGGATTTTAAAGGATGCTTCACTTCGTAAGTGTCCTGCCTGAGTAGGGAAAACTACCTGGCAGAGACAAAGGCTCAACCTCAGGCTCAGGCAGGTTGCACACACACACACTCGAACACACATACTGGCACAACGCAGAGTTGCTTTGATTGCTGTGAGGGATGCAAAGCGCATGCGCCAAAAAAATTTCAACGAAAAATGTGAATTCAGGAAAATATGAATTTCTAAATGAAAATGCTGCAAGCAAGTGGAAACTGTTGTTGAAAATGGCACCAAACATGCTGAGGATGATTTTTTCAAGAGTTTTCCAGAGTTTTTCGCTGTTCGAAAGGTTTTTTGAGAGCTGCCAAAACTTGCAACTTGCGAATCGAATCGACTTGGACGAGGCAGCCTCTATTCAGCACACACCCTTTTGTGCGCCTGTAGGTGTGTGTGTGTGGAAAGTAACAATGTTGCTTAGCCAAAGGGAAAACTTAAGTTTTTCGCGAAAAATCAATAGGAAGCTGCGGCAAATGCAACAAAAACTGCAAATTGCACATGGCAAAAGTAAAGCGATGGAGAGCGGGGGGCGGGGCAGGGCATTCTACAGACACATGAAGCTAAAATAAGAATTGCAATGCAGATACACAGACAAACACACACGCATACAAACGGGGACGCACAAAGAAGTCGCCAGACAGCGACAAATACACGCAAAACATTTTGTTGCTGCTTACCTTGTGAATTCCGTTTTGGATTTTTGATCTTTGTTGTTGAATTTGGGATTTGGGATTTAGTTAAAGCTTATGAACACACACTAACACTGACACTGTAGGTGTGGGGAGCAATTGGTCGCAGGGTGCCACTAATCCACTGGGGTGGCGACTCTGCACAACAACTCACACACAGACACTCACACAAACACAACAACAACAGCGTGTGCTGCTGCGTTCTTTGCCTATTTGGCGCTGTGCTCTGCTATATAAACTATTTCTTTTATTTGTTGATAATTATTTATTGCTTTTGCATTTTATTTGAATCTCGTTTCACGCGACAGAACCACCACCAGAGGCGGCGGCGAACCGGTTTGCGGGGGTGTGGGTAGCACGTAGCGTACCGTAACCGTAACCGTAGCCCAAACAATTCTCACACTCACACACAGGCAAAATTCTGGATGCGTTCGACGTTAGCTTCGACTCCGACTCAGTTCGACAATCACCGCTCGACGGTCCAAACAAGACTGAGTTGCCTCACTGTCTGTCAGTTGTGAGCAGGCTGCCGGCCATTTTGCATTACACTCTCGCGCTCTCAGAGCGCACGACTGTATGCGTCTGTGTGTGCGTGAAGGGGCATTGTTTAGGAAATTTTTAAGGGCAATTTTTCCAACCTGTTGCCTGTGTTTGTACGAGTAAGAGAGATGCAAGTATTTTTTGAATGGCAGTGCCGCAGAAATGGTAAACAAACCAAGGGAAATAATTAGTGCGCGTTATATTGAAAATATCCTTATAGGCATTAAATGTTCCCCCTTATTTCCTGTTGCCTGTGATGTGTGAGGGAGTGAGATGCAAGTACAAACACTGTAAGAAAAAGTAAACAAGTTGGGAAATATTAAGGGTATTTAAATTATATTAAAATATTAAATATTCCCTTCCCTAAATTAAAGTAAACGCTTTCAAAATGATGTTTATTGTTAAAATACTTTTTATTCGGAATATGAAGTCTTTGCGAATACTACCAAATATTACACTTCGGGTAATTTTGATATAAAGCAAATACACAATTAACGATCCCTCCGATTATCGGAAGGAATACATACATACATACAAATATAATCTCGAACACAACCTAAAAGCTTATTAAACACTGAGAATTCTACACAAACTACATAGGGTAATTACCATATAATATAATTATTATCGTTATTTCATATAGAACCACTGACTTCAATGAGATATTGTAGAATAGTAGGAGTTGCCAGGTAAATGCAAAGTTTACTGATATTCGAGCACGTAACATACAAATTAAAGTAAGTTGGGGAAGACAAATACAAAACATAAAATAAAGTCTAGAAACTAATAAATAACACTAACTTAGGATAACTTAAATGTGAATATACGCAAAGTATATTGCTGTGTATGTACAATAAAAAGAGATTCAAACTTTTTGAGCGAGTATTTGTAAGTAACAATTGTGTCAAGTCTTTCGGTTCTGCCAGTCGAGGGATTTAAATGCTCCAGTTGCGAGTTCAGAGTTGAGTTGTGAGTGAAAGTACTTTATGGTGGGTCTATTGAAAAGTGACTATGCTGGAGAGCTGCTTAACTGTGGCGATCCCATTATGACATATCAAATAATCATGATAATATTCACACTATAGTTGCGGCTCCACTGTGGACGTATTTCAGATTCATCAGTTATTCAGTTCTTTACGTGGGGTTCAGACATTTAAACAGTGAGATACGAGTATTGTAAGTATTGAATAAGTTATGGTAAAGTTAGAGAATATCTTCCCTTCTCCCTCTTTCTTTTAATCTCTTCCCTGCCTGTCTCCCTGTTTCTTCTCTTAAATTCGTGTAGCTTTCTAGTTCTTGCGCGTGGCATCCTGTATAATTATTTTGTTCTTCTGCCGCGTCACCTTCGTCGACGTCGGGGCTGGCATCAGACGCTTGAGTTGATCCGGATTGATGTGCACTAGTGCCCTCTCTTTTCCTTTGCCCGAGCTTGTTGTTGCTGCCGTGGTTGTTGTGGTGGTTGTTGTTGTTGCCGTCGCCGTTGTGGTTGTCTCGATTAGCGCTGTGGACTCATCCACCGTCGTCGTCGATGATGAGCCTGCTGCGGCTGCTGCTGCAGAAGCATAACGCGTCAGCACCTGGATTTTTGCAAAGATGTTGCGACCCCCGCCACCCCGCTCCTTCTCCTTGTACTTGTCCAGGGCGGAGCTGGTGTTGCTGCTGGGTTTGACCTGCGCTGGCGTCGGCTTGCGCAACGCCTTGTTGGCGCCCGTCGTCTTGTAGAAGTCCAGGTCGTAATCGAAATCACTGCTAGCTGTTTGTGGATTGGCAGGCGCCAGAGCACGCTCGCCGTAGCCACTTGCCGAACTGGCCGAGGTCTCTTCGGCCAGATGGCGCAGCATGAGGGTGAGCTTTGTCTCGTGCTGGCGCTGCAGCAACACCGCATTGCGTTCGCCCTCGAGCCGTGCCTGACGCACAGCGTTCGAGAGCACACGCTCCTTCCATTCCCAGGCATCGCGTTCCCGCTCCAGCTGCACCAGCTGCTGTTCCAGTTTGCGAGATGAGTCACGCAAGTCGATCACCTTGTTGAAGTACTTGTAGAGCAGCGTACGCATCTCCTCGGACGACAGCTTGTTCAGTCGCGCCATCAGCATCTGCTCGCCCCGCTCCCGCTGCAGTCGCTCAGTGGACAAGTCGATGGACTTGTGGCCACAGATCAGTTCGTTCTTGAACTCAATGGCCTCGTCGATGGCCATGATGGCCTCCTCGCATTCGAGCAGCTTGCGCTCCTCGCGCTGCGTCAGCATCTTGTCACGCTTCAGCTTGCGATCCAGTGTGCAACGTTGCTCCAGCAAATGGTCACGTGTGCGGCGCAGGTTGCGTATCTCGTGGCGTAGTCCCTCTTGCTGGGCAGGTGATTGATCGCCTGCGCCACCGCCACCAGCTCCAGCTCCGCCTGCTGCTGCGTCCCATTGCTCCAGATTCTCAGACTTCTCACGCAAAATGTGATCGAGGTGGGTGATGCGAGCTTGCACTGCCTTCAACTGATCCGGATGCGGTTCCTGCTTGACTAGTGCCGCCTCCTTGAGACCCTTAAGTTCTGTATCCAACTGATCACGCAGTTTGCACTCCTTCTTCAGCTTCTTTTGCAGCTCCTCGATTTGCTTGCGCGACTCGGCCACAGATTGCTGCAGCTTCTTCAGCTTCTGTCCACTCTCACCCGCAATGTGCTTCATCGAACTGAGATCCTGCAGTCGCTGCTCAATGTGCGCCACAATGGCACCCCAGCGTTCCACCTCCGCCTTGTCTTTGCCCTGAACAAGCGCCTTGGCCAAATGCTTCTTTGCCTTCTCGCACTCCGCATCCAGTTTGGCCTTCTTCTTGTGGAAACGCTGCTTGGCATGGCTACGCGTCTCTCTGTTCTTCACCAGCTCGCTGATTATGTTCTGCTTCAGCTGCATGGTCTGTTCGATTTCCTTCAGCTGCCGCTGACGTGCCTCAATCTCCGCATGCAGCTTCCTCATCTTCTTCTGCACTTGCTCAATTGGCGCATTGACAGCAACGACGGCACCAGCTGCAGTTGCTCCCGCGCCTAATGAACTGTCCAGCGGATCTAGCTCCGCCACAAGCTCTGTTCCCGTTGCCTGCTGTGAGGCAACGCGATTGAGCATAGCCAACTCGGCAGTACTTAAACTTGCACCAGGTTGAATGCTGCGACGACGACCTAGAGAGGAGAGACGAGGGTTTTATATTTAAGCTCCATGATTCAATCCACGGCCAGTACTCACCACCCATGCTAGCCTTGCGTTCATCACACTTTTCCGGCGGTGTGGGTGTGGCATCTTGCGTTGCCTGCTCCCGATCTTTGTCCTGACTCTGCATCACTGCTCTGGGTTGCTTCAGCATGAACTCCTCGTGCTTGTCCTTAATGAGCGCATCGGTTTTGGCACGAAACTCATCCATAAGACTCTCTAGCTTCTCATCCAGATCGGGACGTTGCGATTCATTATCGGTTTCATTATCAGAATTGGGTTGACCCGAGGTTTCCGGTTCACTGATGGACTCCTCTGGCTCCTCGGCCTCCTGAATGGGCACAAGTGGCTTTTGGGAGCGCAACACTTCGCTGGAACTCAAGCACTCCTCGCACTCTTGCTTTAGAAACAGCCACTCCTCGATTTGTTCCTTCTCCAGTTCTGTAATCGCATTGGAGCCAACCAATCTTTGAAAGAAAGCAGCAAATTAATGGAGGTTCTCTCCACTTCACTGTCAACTTACTTGGCAAACAGTCCCTCTGCATTGGAGACCAGTTTGAACCACTGACTAGCCGCAAACTGCAGCCCAAAGTTATCCACATTGGCTGAGCCCACAGCGGCCATGAGAGCTGCCGAACCACTTACCGCAGGTCCGCGGGGCAACGCCTCTGGCGAAATGGGTGTATTGTCGTCGGAGAAGGTGTTCATTATGACATAATTGCGGACGCACTGCACCTTAAAGGCAAACTGCAGGTTGCCCAACGTCTCGCTAACATGTTGTTCCAGCGGCGAGACGCAGAGTATGACCAAAGTCTGGGCACGACCGCCAAAGGAGTCCTTCAGCAGCGTGGTCAGCGTTGTCTGTCCGTAGGGTATGTTGCCATTGACCCCATACATAATGCTGGGATCTGTCAGCGTGTTCACTACCTGCTCCAAGCAATGCAGTCCGCCGTCACGTGGATGACTCGGTGGAGGCTCGCCGCAACGATCACTGGCGCTGAGGTCGGAGAAACTTGCTGTGGACAGACGGTGCTGTATGAGTCCCTCCTTGGACACCCATTGCTGCTCCAGTGTCAGAGTGAACAGTGTGTGAGCAGGTGACGGTTGCTTTATGCTCAAGCCCAGCTGCAGCCAATGGAAAACCTCCTCCACAGTATTGCAGTGCACGTTGCCCATGCCCAGAAGATCACGGATGTCGCCATTGCAGATCTCCACAAAACCCACGTTAACAGCATAGGTTCGTTCTGCAAGAGAGATGTGTATTAGAGGAACTCAATGCAAAGTCTCCTTATCAACCTACCTGCATGTGCTGAAATGTGGGTGAAGATCTCCCGCACACAGCGCTGCACCACACCCTGATCCGCCTCGCCATAGACACACTCAAAGCCATGCCCGTAGAGGGTGTACGTTTTACCCGTTCCACGCTGTCCATAGGTAACCACCGAGGCATCAAATCCCTCCAGGAATAGACTGATCAGTGGGAACACTGTCTGATAATACACCTGGTTCTGTGTGGTGCTGCTGGCCAACGCATGTGTAACGGGCACAGTGTGTGCACCCACCTGTATTAGACCTGCCGCTATACTGTCCATTGCCGCACCACCTGGCAATGCACTGGGCAATCCCAATGCCGAGGCGGCGATTGGTATGGCCTGCACGCAGCAGCTGGGACTGCCAGGAGATTCATTTGTATTCAATTGAGCGTCGTCTGTCTCATTATTCCCATTAGCATCTATGATCGGCGCGGTCGCCGTTTCCGTTGCTTCTTCCTCTGCGGGCTCAGGGGGCGGAGTTGAGGGCTTTGATTGCGGTTTGTCTGTCTCGTCTTCTGCGTCGTAAACATCGTTCTCAGTGTTTTTCTTGTGTTCTTCGGGTTTCTCTTGAAGTTCTGTGTGGGGATAAATACGCACAGCCACTTGTATGGGTATCTCCATGTTGTGTTTAAGCTTTTCCGCAGGTTTTTCACTTATTTTTCTGCATTTTTTTTACGCATTTTGAGAAGCTCAAAACTTTGTTGCAAAAACTGCTGAATCGATAATGCTGCGCACAGACAACAACTATCGGCGTGCACGTTAGCGTTGAGACATCGATAACAATCAAAAACGATAATTGCGGTGCTTAGAGGCATTTAAATTTCAGGGGATACGGCTGTGTCCGTAGCGACAATTTGTTGATGATTCTTATAGAACTGGACAAAATATAAGAAAAAATACATTTACTTTATTTCTCTCGTGGTGTATGAGATATAGTCTCCTATAAGTCTTTTTAAACATACTGTTTAGCGAACAAAGTGACCAGTGCGACCAGACTTTTGGAAAGTATATTAACCCATATTTTGGCCATGCAAAGTTTCATGATTATGGTCTCACTGTCTTTGTTTACAGTTTGTATTTGAAATTCAATACGCTTATGCTCGTTAATTATGCTTAAGGCATTGTGAATTATAAATCTTACGAAATTATATAAGTTGCGGACTGCTGACACAGTGCACAGTGAGTGTGTGTGTACATAGCTCCATTTTGCAACACTTCGGCGTATTGCTGTGACGCACCTAGATTTAGTATACAACCTTGTTCCCACAACCATGGCACGCAAACAGCTGATGCCACTCAGCTGTTGCCGCAAAGAACAGCAAAACATGCAATTTAACCTCAACCAAACATAAATTATTTAACTGGAAGAGATTTCAACCTGCGCTGCAATTACTCAGAATGTTTGCCTGGAGGATTAGACTACTTCGACCACTGCCCATCAGCTGCAGCCTGACCAAACGCAGTTTCACACAGAAAAACCTGTTGGAGCTATCCGACCGAGGCTTTTTTCAGAGCATTTTTCCAGATACTGCTGCGTAAGCCTCACTAAACTGAATTTGTCTTCCTTTGTATGACATTTACCTTCTTTGTAGACCAAAGATGAAGGAACTCTTCAATAGTTCACCTCAAAGCATCTATGCCGGCTTTGACCCCTACCGCAGACAGCTTACATGTGGGTAACCTGCTGGTTATTATGGGACTGCTGCATTGCCAGCGCGCAGGACATAATCCCATTGCGTTAGTGGGAGGTGCCACGGGACTGATAGGTGATCCGAGCGGTCGCAAAACCGAGCGCAATCAGCTGGGCGAGTCAGTCATAGAGACGAACTTGAAGGGGATTGAACAACAGCTGCTCAGAGTGTTCCAAAACCATGAGGATTGTCTGTGGGATACGCGGAAACACACCTCAAAGTTGGCTCCACTCAAGTGAGTTCTATCTGCTCACAAACATTTATATCACATATATATCTCTGTATTTCACTCCCTGTATACCCCCTAGAATTGTCAACAACGCCGACTGGTATGCAAACCTGAGTCTAATTGACTTTGTGGCCAACATGGGGCGACACTTTCGCATGGGCTCCATGCTGTCCGCTCCTCCGTGCAGTCACGATTGGAGTCAGAGGATGGCATGAGCTTTACGGAGTTCACCTATCAGATCTTTCAGGCCTACGATTGGTTGCATTTGTTGCGCAAGCACAACTGTTGCTTCCAGATGGGTGGGTCCGATCAAATGGGTAATCTAATGACGGGTCACGAGCTCATCAGCCGAGTCGAACGCAATCGGGAAGTCTTCGGCATGACGCTGCCGATTGTAACCAACGAGGAGGGCGACAAGTTTGGCAAATCAGCAGGAAATGCAGTGTGGCTGGATGGGGATAAGACATCGCCCTTTGCCTTGTATCAATTCTTTTTTGCGCATGCCAGACTCCGAAGTGGAGAAGTTACTCAAACTGTTCACGTTTATTCCTCTGCCCGAGGTGGAGCAACTGATGCGAGAGCATAGCAAAGAGCCGGAGAAACGCAAGGCACAGATACTGCTGGCGGAAGATGTGACCTTGCTGGTGCATGGAGGTAAGTTGGTTAACTTCCAGTGATACGCGAAATTCATCTATTTCTTCCCTAGAGAACGGACTGAAGCAGGCGGAACGAGTGACCAATGCATTGTACAAGGGCAACGTGGATGGCTTGGCTGACTTAAATCTGGCTGAAATTCAGCAAACGTTCCAGGGTGCAACTATGGTGGATCTGCTTACCGAACCCGGTATGTCCATTCTAGAGCTGGCAATGAAAGTCAAGTGCTTTCCCACAGAAAGTAAGTCTCACTCCAGTCGATTGGGAAAACTCTTAGTTAAGCAAACTCCGATTTCAGCTGACGCCGTGCGAATCATCAATGCTGGAGGATTCTATGTCAACCAGAAACGTGTAAAAAACATTGCAGAGGTTATCACAGCCGGCATACACATACTCCGCAACGGAGTGTCCCTGCTGCGTGTGGGCAAACGCAACTTCTACATTGTGCGATGGCAATAGAGAGTGCAGAGAGGTGTAACTGTTGTTGTTTTATAATACATAAGCTATATTAACATAATAATAAGAGTCTACATATATGAATCGTGTACTGGATTACTGTGGCCTTGGCGCTGGATTCTTTCGCCAGCGCTTGCGTGCCAGCAGATCTTTGGCCTTCTCCTTCTTCAAGTCCTTGTCGTAGAACTTGCCACTTTTGGTGAACGTCTTCTGTTCGTTTCGCATTTCGGCCAACTTGCGATTCTTCTGCTTGATTATGTTCTTTTTATTTGCAGATTTCTTTTTGCCTGCCTCGGATATCTGCACTTTAATTTTTCGTCCGTGCAACTCCGTGTTGTGCAGCTGAAAGGCTTTCTGGAAACTGGCGAGATCTCCCATTTCAACAAAGGCGAAGCCACCACGACGTTTCTTGGGGATTCGTATGGATTTCACAGCACCAGCGGCTGCAAAGTGCAACTCTAGGTCATCTTTTGTGGTCTCGAAGTTCATATTTGTCACATACAAAACGTGCCTGTTCACCTTGGAGGCACCGCGCAACAGGCTAGTCAATTGGTCACTTGTAATGTGCCCATCCACATTGGATTCCTCGTCCTCATCTTCATCGTCGGACGCAGATGCTGCATCTCCTTCTTTTGCAGCGTCGGTAGTTTCCTCATTCTGTTCATCGCCGTCTTGCCCCTCCGCTGCATCTTCATCTTCGCTACTGTCAGAATCACTCGGATTCTTTGTAGACTCTTCCTTGTCAACATAAGTTCCTTCAAAAATTTCTTTGCGTTTCTGATCGTCGAAGTTTCCTAGAAGATCAGCAGAATCATCGTTGACTGCCCGTCGAACTCTTTTTGGCTTTATGTAGACATCCACATCATAATCGCTACCCGAATCCGAGTCACTCTCATTATCCGGCATTGCAAACGTATTTCAACAAAATTAAACACAAATCGCACGTGTGACAGTTGTGCAATCGTTGTGAATGCCTACTGTGAAGGGCTTCTTCTTCTTCATATTTCAGTGCTGAACAACGAATCGTTTACAAAACATGTAATTTATCTATTTTATTCAATAAAATGAATTTTATTTTTTATTAAGCTATGTAATGAATAAATTTACTTTTTAAAATTGACAAAAAGCATTGTTCCTTTTTTGTTATCTTTTCTATCGAGTCTTTCTTTTCTTTTTGCCGGCAACAATTGAAAGGAAAGCAATATTAGGAAACCGGTTCAGCTAAGTATAATGCATTCTTAATTAATATTCTGGTTAGCTTATTTATCTCATTTTATTTTAAGCATATTAAAGTCTTGTCAAACAAAAATACCTTTGACCTTTAAGTAACTCAACTCTTCCCTACCAACAACAATTTAACAAATTTAAAATAATTATAAAAATAAGTCGAATTTCCAATAAATGTTATCATAGTTCTATAATTAATGAATACATTTAATGTCAAATCCACTCAAAAGAAACCAGTACATAAAATGTAGATAGATAACATAAGTTAATCATCAAATATAAATAATGCAAGATTAGAATCCAAAAATACATGTCAAACATTTAAATAACCGTATTAACACTGTTGTTGCACCGAATCAAGTTTTGGGGAAATTTGGCCTGTCTGTCCAGTTATGGTATGTCATCCATATTCTGAAGAGTTTTGCTATAAAAGCTTAGCGTACTTGCAGATATCATTAGTTCTGTTTTGCACTCTGCTAATAACCGAATATCTCTCCAAAATGAAATTCGTGGTAAGTGAAATTGGACAAGTAATTATCTACATTACATTTATATATATTAACTCACATATGTATGTATATTTAAACACTATTAGATCGTTCTTGCTTGTCTTTTGGCTGTCGCCTACGCCAATGATGAAAGATCTGCCGTTGCTACTGCAGATCATAACGAGGTGAACCCAGATGGCTTCAAATACGACTGGGAGACTTCTAACGGCATTAAAGTCAATTCCGTAGGAGAGCTGAAGGATGAGCATACACAGGTCGTACATGGAGAATGGTCGTACACTTCACCCGAAGGCAAGGTCATTAAGGTCTCTTATGTTGCCGATGAGAACGGTTACAAGCCTACCATCTCTCACCAGTAAAATAAATCTTGAAAATTTAAAATAAAGTAAATCGCATGAACAATGAAATTTTCTGACAAAGTATTTTATTCTATTAGCTATTATTAACACGATTAATAATTGATAATAATAATAACCTCGGACATATGTTTACTTAAGTTTCAACCGCCATTATTCAAATATAAACAGTTGATCAAATCTGAACGGCACCCTGCTTCTTCTTCCCAGCAGTGCTGGTAGGTTCTTAAATGAAGTAGTGAAACAATTTACAACACTTTTTACGCATATTGCATTTGTTTTCTTGCAAATTTGTTTGAACTATTTGACCTCTGTTTTATGCCAAACAAACGGTAATAATTGCAAAGTTTATAATGGCCTCGGAATCTTCTACAATAGATTACTTCGAAGATGTAGAATCCGATTCTGCTGGTATCCCAAAGGTAGCAACGGATAACACATTGCTGTTGCCGGTAGCAGGCATTAAGCAGCCAGCAGAGGGTAAGGAGAAGATTCCTGACACTGCAGAGGAGCCCATGTCAGTGAATGAGAAGGCGCTGGATTTATTGAATCCAGAATCTGATAGAGCCCTCGAATCATCTAGAAGTAAAGTGGAAAACATAAAGGAACCAGAAATCGATAATAGTGTCCCCAAGAAAAGCGAAGCTACTTCCATGACGAGTTCCAAAGAAGACACAGGTTCTTCAGTAGAAAAACTCGATTCGACAAAACAAACCGAAACGGATTTGGACAGCAGTATTGAAGTCATCAGTAGCCCAGTAACAGAGGAGGAACGAAGGTATTACTTCAGCGACGAATCAGATACTCCAGCCACGACAGAAGCTGTGGATAATGTTGATTCAGCCAAGACAATTGATGTAGATCTTGATAGTAGCATCGAGGTGATTGACAGTCCCGGTGAATCTGCAATGTCCAGCAAGGATACAAGCCAAGAGGATAATCTAAGGAATCGCGTCGATATTGACAGCAGCGTTGAACTAATTAGTAGCCCTGGGAAGGACACAAATGCCGAATCATCTGTCAAAGATTCGCCCACAGAAAATACGGAAGGAATATTAGAAATTAAAGAAGATGAAAAAGAAGGATTAGAATCCAAAAAGGAGGATGGATTAGAGCCCATTAAAAAAGATGATGTCGCAGGAGGAATAACAGAAGAATCTAAGGATCCAGAGATATCTATTGATATGATGCAAGCTAAGCATGAACCGAATATCGAAGAAACTGCATCCACCTCTGCTCAATCTGAAACAGACACTGAAACAAAGGAGGTAGAAAAGCCAACTCCTAGTGAAAAGTTGGATGAATCTAAGACACTCACAGAGAGTGAACAAAAAGATGAATCGATGGAAGCCGAAGATACAACGAATGAATGTAAAGAGGGAGACACCAAGCTGATGAAGGAAGAAGCCTTGGAAGCCAACATAAGTGAAAACGAAGAACACGTGGATGAGCTGGGTGAGGATAATGAAATCTACTACAAGAAGGATTGCATCAATTGCAACTGCAAGAAGTTGCATACTCAATATGTTCGTGCAAGTGTCGCAGCCCTCAACTACTACAAAGTGAGCAGGAAAGCTTTTAAGCGTCAGTACATCTGCTTAGATTGCTACGATGCGGCAATGGATGTTTACGAGGTGAGTAAATCATTAGACAACCCAACAGTGACTGAAGCTAATCGAACTATAATTAACTTCTTTAGGAATATGCCGGTCGTCTGGTGGCCAAACAACCTCTGCTCCTGCGTGAATTCAAGCAAGATCATGCAGACTTTGTTGCCCTGGACAGCAGCGATGAAGAAGAGGAGGAGGATGAGCCGGGTAGGTTGAGTAAATATGATATATACAAATGAATATTCAGCTTACTCTCAATGATTTTATTCGCAGACAAAGCCGAGTTTTCCACAAATGATTTGGAATTGATTGAAAACGAGCTGGAGGATGCCATTAAGACGGTCATGGACAAGGTGGGCATGGATGACCAAATGACCTGGAGCAAGACCATATTGCAAACAAAGTCACTGCGCATTGGACTCGAAATCGAACTGGCCAATGAGGAGTTGAACAAGCTTCAGAACATGGCCGACAAAATGCACTTTGCCCTGTACAACCAGTGTCAGGTGGTCCACAAGCACATGCCGGCTCTGGATCTATACCAAAACATGAGTGACTATGTAGTAAGTGTTTACCATGATGCCAGTAAAGTGTGCCTAATGTAAACTGGACTCTCTCTTTAGTTGCAGCAAGTGCCTCCAGCTGGCGACATCGAGCGACCTCCAATCCAGCTCAACGAGACCTACTTTGCCGTAAAGAACAAAGCCATTGCTAGTTGGGTGTCGGTCAAGGTGATTGAGTTCACAGACAGCACAACTATGGGCGGTAATGTGGTGAAGAGCTACAAGATCAGATATCTGAATACGCCATATCAAATGATTAAAACGGTAACAGCCAAGCATTTAGCCTATTTCGAACCTCCACCTGTGCGTTTGACTATTGGTAAGCAAGATAACTTCATCATTCCATATGCATTTATATAAATTAGTGATTGTATTCCATTTAATTTCAGGCACTCGCGTCATTGCCTATTTCAATGGCAACACCTTATCGCGTGGCAAAGAGAAGGGTGTCGTTCCAAGCGCCTTCTATCCGGGCATTATTGCCGAACCATTGAAGCAGGCGAATCGGTTTAGATACCTCATATTCTATGACGATGGCTATACGCAGTATGTGCAGCATAATGATGTACGCTTGGTTTGCCAGGCATCAGAGCGAGTGTGGGAGGATGTGCATCCTGGCTCACGAGATTTCATACAAAAGTATGTGGAGAAATATTCTGTTGATCGACCCATGGTGCAGTGCACACGTGGTCAGAATATGAACACCGAATCGAATGGTACGTGGCTCTATGCCCGCGTCATTGACATCGACTGCAGCCTGGTGCAAGTGCAGTTCGACGACGATAAGAACCACACGGAGTGGATCTATCGCGGCTCTCTGCGATTAGGGACCCGTATTCAAGGAAACCCAAAATGCACTCAACAGCGCCAATGCCATGCAACAGCAACATCGTTTACCGCGGGTAAGTTAAGCAACATTCCAAGAAGCTTTGATTATTTAAGATTCATTTTCTAGCGCACGGAACCCTTTATACGCTACACCAAAGAGATGGAGACTAGCAGCAGGCAGGTCAACCAACAGATACGTGCCAAAGCTCGCAAGAGCAGTTCGGCTCCACAAAATGTCAACGTTTCCCCCTCATCATCATCATCATCATCATCATCCACATCGGCAGCCGCAGCAGCAGCAGCACGCAACACTGTGCGGCATCTGAACAACTCCACCATCTATGTGGATGATGAAAACAGGCCCAAGGGACATGTCGTGTACTTCACAGCCAAGCGAAATCTGCCACCCAAGCTGTACACTCCACACGAATGCTCGCCAGCCTGTTTGTTCAAGATCGTGCATCGTCTGGATAGCTACAGTCCGTTGGCAAAGCCACTGCTCTCCGGTTGGGAACGTTTAGTTTTCAAGCAGAAGACCAAGCGGAATGTGGTTTATCGTGGACCATGTGGCAAAAGTTTTCGTAACCTGGCAGAGGTGCACACCTATCTGCGTGCCACGGATAATGTGCTGAATGTAGAGAACTTTGACTTCACTCCGGATTTGCGTTGCCTGGCGGAATATTCAATTGATCCAACGATTGTAAAGGAGGCAGATATATCGAAGGGACAAGAGAAAATGGCCATACCCCTGGTTAACTACTATGACAACACTTTGCCACCGCCCTGCACCTATGCCAAACAGCGCATACCCACAGAGGGGGTGCATTTGAATCTCGATGAGGAATTCCTGGTGGGCTGCGATTGTGAAGATGATTGCTCCGACAAAAGCAAATGCGCCTGCTGGCAGTTAACAGTGGCCGGCGTCAGATACTGTAATCCCAAGAAGCCCATAGAGGAGATCGGCTATCAGTACAAGCGCCTGCATGAGCATGTCCCGACGGGCATCTATGAGTGCAACTCGCGCTGCAAGTGCAAGAAGAACTGCTTGAATCGCGTTGTCCAGCACTCGCTGGAGATGAAGCTGCAGGTATTCAAGACCTCGAATCGTGGCTGGGGTCTGCGATGTGTCAACGACATACCCAAAGGTGCCTTCATATGCATCTATGCCGGGCACTTGCTGACCGAGACCATGGCCAATGAAGGTGGTCTGGATGCAGGCGATGAGTACTTTGCCGATTTGGATTACATTGAGGTGGCCGAGCAGCTGAAGGAGGGCTACGAATCGGAAGTGGAGCACTCGGCAACGGAGGAGGAGGAAGACACCTATGCACCAGATCCCGAGGATGATGATGACTTTAGACCCAACAAGTATTACCAGCCGCGTAAAAAGGATAAATTACGTAGCTCTCGTGGCCCGAATCAGGCCAATCCGGTCAATGAGTTGGACTCGCAAGAGCGCGCCGTGATTAATTTCAATCCCAATGCGGACTTGGACGAAACAGTGCGTGAAAATTCAGTGCGACGCCTCTTTGGCAAAGACGAAGCTCCCTATATAATGGATGCCAAGACAACTGGCAACCTGGGGCGATACTTTAACGTGAGTTTGCGAGCAAATCCGATTCCAAATACTATTTTCTCTAAACATTCATTTCATTTTACTTACAGCACTCGTGCGCACCCAATTTATTTGTTCAAAACGTTTTCGTGGACACACATGATCTGCGATTCCCCTGGGTAGCTTTCTTCTCGGCCAACCACATACGGTCTGGCACCGAACTGACCTGGAACTACAACTACGAGGTCGGCGTGGTGCCTGGAAAGGTTTTGTATTGCCAGTGCGGGGCCTCGACTTGCCGCATACGGTTACTCTAAGTTATAAATTATTAAATGAAGCTGAAAGCAGACGGAAGTTACAGAACTAAGCATACACAATTAAACGAATAATCCCCATATGCCAGCTGTCTTTTTTTATTACAATTTATAATATATATATTTGTTTTCGTTAGTCGATTTGAATATTAATCGCGCATTTGATTATCGTCAATTGGGCATCGTATTTTCCAGTGGCCTTCAAACTGTATGTAATGCAGCCCTGAGTGTTTAGTGCTGGTAAATGGTGAAAGAGGTTGAGCATAATTGGAATGTTGCTCAACACTAATTAGAGGCCGATGCTGAAAAAGGCAAAAGCAAAAATTAAATTTCGAGTGTACAATTAAATTCCTGCCGTAATGTGCTATACTGCAATACTATAACTGTTAGTTGTACGTGGAACTTGGGGCGCTTTCAAATTAGGTGGGTGGCAACCGTACAACGATAAGTCACACAGCAAAAAGTCGAGCGAGTGAGCGATTTCCGCCCTCGCCTCACCCTTACGCCAATCAGAGAGAGGAAAAAATCGATTTTCTGATAGTGATAACAGAGCTTACGAGCTAACTAAACGTACAACGACGAGTCCGAGGCCGCGGCTCTTCAGCGATTTCAAATTGACAATTGAATACGGAAAGGAGGCGAGATGAATTTGGATTTCAGCAGGGTGTGCGGCAAGCACAACCTCATCTACGAGGCGTACTACAAACAGGTAACGTGCCCCACCAAGCGCGACCACGACTCGCGAGTATACAGGAATGTTTTTCAACCCCCTATTGATTTTTACGCATTTGTACCAATTCTGCAGATTGACCCAAAGGGCACGGGTGCCATTGAAGCCATGACGGCAGCTAAGTTCTTGAAAAAGTCCGGACTGAGCGATGTTGTGCTGAGTCGTATTTGGGATCTGTCTGATCCGAATGGCAAGGGGTTCCTCGACAAGCCAGGTTTCTTTGTGGCCCTCAAGCTGGTCTCGCTGTCGCAGGCGGGCCAAGTTGGCAACATGAACAACATTTACATGGACACAGTGAATCCACCTAAAGTGGTAAGTGGCGCACAAACCTCGATTACACAACAGTCACTTTGACTTCCCCCACAACTAACTGTGTCACCTACTTTTTTGCAGGGCGAAATACCAAAGGCGATGCCGTCTCGCATTCAAACGGTGCCAGTTGCAAATGCCGGCGGTGCTGCCAGTGGTGCCAGCAGTGGCGACTGGTCAATTAGTGTCATCGATAGACTTAAGTACGAGCAGCTCTTTGAGTCACAGAGTCCCCAGAATGGCATGCTGCCGGGCAATAAAGTAAAGGGCCTGCTCATGGACTCCAAACTGCCGATGAACATCTTGGGCACCATTTGGGATCTGGCCGATCAGGATAAGGATGGGAACTTGGATAAGCACGAGTTCATTGTGGCCATGCATCTTGTTTATCAGACACTCCAGAAGCGCACAATACCGAATGTATTGCCGCCGGAGTTGCGCAAGGCACCCAAGCCCGCCATGCCACCGCCACCGGTGCTGGCAGCCAGTGGAGCCGGTGGTGCTGCAATGCCACGAGCACCGAGTGGTGAAGGATTTGGCGATGGTGGCTTTGTTGCCAACTTTCCCAAAGATATTGCACCGCCAGCAGCTATACCACCATTACCAGTTGCAGTGCCGCCCATGACGCGTATCCCACCGGTGGGCGCGGTCACCTCACAGCCGCTGATACAAACTGATCCACTGATACCAATTGGTGCACCACCATCGGTAACAGCTAACGCCGATTGGGTCGTGACCCCATCCGAGCTATTGCGATTCGAAGAGATCTTCCGTCAATCCGATTTGGACAAAGATGGCCTTGTTTCCGGTCTCGAGGTGAAAGATATATTCATTAAATCGGGTATACCACAGCGCAGTCTGGCAGATATCTGGTAAGTAGCTGGCTAACTCTTCTATAGTCTTGGAATTAATCCATTCTTTATTTACATCAGGGCTCTGTGCGACACTAATCAATCGGGCAAACTAACCGTCGAGCAATTTGCTTTGGCCATGTGGTTGGTGGAACGCAAACAACGTGGCGTTGATCCGCCTCAAGTGCTGACGGCCAACATGGTGCCGCCATCGATGCGGTCAATAGTCTCCGGTGTGGATGTGCAGCCACAGGAGACTAAACCAACATATTCGAATCCAGAACTGGAGATGATATCGAAGGAGATTGAAGAACTCGCTCGCGAGCGACGTGCCCTGGAAACGGAAATTGCACAAAAGGAGGCGGATGTGCGCGTTAAGAATGGAGAAGTGCGCAGTCTTCAGGTCGGTTCTTAATTTCTATATAAATTTAATACGATAATCTATAATGACTCAATATGTTTGCGATTACAGAGCGAATTGGACACACTGACGGCAACTCTTAAGCAGCTAGAGAATCAACGTGGCGAGGCACAGAAGCGTCTGGATGATCTGCAGGCACAAGTAGTTATCTTTGCATGCCACGCTTAATCCTTGACTTAATCAATTGCTTGCACTGGGGTTTTGATTGCTTGCATTTTTGACTTGTTTAACTTTTGATTTTGATTACTTTTAATTTCAATATGCTTTTCCTTTTCTCTTATTATGTTCTTCCACAAACTGATAACTGATAACGACAATTGGTATATACACACCCATAAATTTCTCTTACTAAACTGGTGAATGCACTATAAACAATATATTGTACCATATCATAAGGTTATCCAAAATCTGGCTGTGATGGCCAATGTAAGTCTCGATATTAACTACACCAACGAACAGGTTTGTTTTGGTTTTAATCCTATTTTATGTTACTCTATTATGTGTTTTGTTTGTTCTGTATATGTTTTATTGTTTGTCTTGCGTTTTGCTTGTTAATTTAATTGTGCTACAGATCGAATTGAGGCAAACCTGCTAATGGCATCTCTTTAATCTGATTGTAGGTGAATAAGATACGCGACCAGTGTCACAAACAGGAGGAGACCATCAACGAACAGGAGGGAGAACTCAATGCAAAGCGTTCGGAGCTGCAGAAACTCAAGGATGAGGAGCATGCACTGCAAAGGGAATACGATGATAACAATCACGAGCTAACCAAGCTGACCAAACATCTGCAGAACACACAGTTGCAGATAAGCTCGGTAACGATCACACAGAATAATTTATATTTCTTGTATTTCATTAACTTATTTACCTCGTCTTGTGTTAGGTTCGTTCCATGGTCACTCAGCTAATGGAGACTCAGCGCCAAATGACCGATGCGCTGCTCATTTGCCGCGCTGCCATGGAGAATCAAAATGCTGAGCTGGTCTCAGAATATCAGCTTAAAATCGAACCGGACTTTGACGATGCGCGCAAAACGTTGCAGAAGGAAGTCGAGATACCCAAGGACGATCCGTTCGATGAGAACAATAGTGGTGCAGCCAATAAGGCCACAAATGGCTTTGACAATGATCCCTTTAGCGGTCAGCAGAGCAGTAAACCTATAACAGCCATAAGCGGCGGTGGCTTTGACGATACCTTTAATATGAGCTCCGGTTTTGATAGTGGCTTCGATGCATTTGGCCAGAGCAACACTGGCTTTGGGCAGACCCAGCAACGCGATCCATTTGGTGCTGATGCATTCGGTGCAAACAAATCAAATGCCATAACCCCAG
The DNA here is from genome assembly GCA_018903425.1 of Zaprionus nigranus. Lineage (NCBI taxonomy): Eukaryota > Metazoa > Arthropoda > Insecta > Diptera > Drosophilidae > Zaprionus > Zaprionus nigranus. Next base: position 2,101,952 of record JAEIGD010000014.1, on the reverse strand, counting down.
AGGTGAGAACTGACCCCATAATGTATTCTAATTTGATCTTAATTTGAACATGCAACTTGCAGCCCGGTAAGGATGACTTTGGTAGCGATCCATTTGCTGCACTGCATGCGCCAACGGGTCAGGGTCAGGTGCTTAGTCCGAACACTCAACGCTCTGGACCACCACCCAGACCAGAGTCGCCTAGTCCAGCATTGCCGCCAAAGAAATCTAAGGTGCCGCCACCCAGACCAGCTCCACCACGTGCATCACAGGTAAGAGATGATTGTGGAATAATTATAGGGTCAATTAAGCTAATGTTGATCTCTACAAACTCTTAGCCATCGAGTGGTTTCGGCTCCAGCGCAGCCAGCGGTGGAGGATTTGCTGATTTTGATGACTTTGACAATAAGGTTGGTAGCAAGTTAAATGTTCGTTGGGATCGGTGGTAATGCATGCGCACCACACCACAAATAAGTTTGCTATTTAGTTGATTTGCATTAACCTCGCATTAAAATATATAATAATAATTAACACACCTATATATACAATGCGACTGTTATATAGATCGTTATTAATACTTATTCCTAACCTCGATTAAGTTATGTAGTTGCTCGATCTTTTGTGTTAATTTTCTCAATTCACATACTAAAATAATAAACAACTTTTTTGATTCTGCACATTTCTCATTAAGAGTAGAAACTTATTGATTATTTTTTTTATTTCGATTTGTTGGTACTTACTTTATATTCGATGGTATTAGCTCTGCTCTTGCAACACGTGCAACACTTGCAACCCTAACTCTGCTGCCCGTACGAAACTAACTGTTTGCTTTCATCTCTCTTGCAATTCTCTATTTTCAGTGAACATCTTAATAATTATCATATTTCTATAAAATGCATATGAATATATATAATGACATATATATATATATACATAATATAACATATATTTAATATAATACTAACACACAGACTCACATACTCAGTCAGAAGTGAAGAACAAATTTTAAGCGTACAAAACTTACTGCATATTTAAAGAAAAAGAAAAACAACATATATCAGAGATGAGTCGGCATCAGGAACATATATAGACAGTCAGAGCCAATGCACACACTTGCGATTTCATGCCTAAACATTAGATAAATGTATTAAATCTAAATTTAAATTTAGCTCTAATTACATCCCCCAATGACGAAGCGTTATATCGTATTTAATGTAGTGAAAGTTTAAATTTAAATTAAAAAGAAAAAAGAAAACTAAAGTCATGTTTTGGAAATGTTGTGCAATACTCTATATTTAACTTATTATAATTATTGCGATATCTTCTTTCTTTTAAAGACCAACTCTCATATTTCGAAGATGTCAGTTGCTAAACTTTTGTTCTGTGCAATGAATTCTAGTCGCCGCGTATGAATTAGTATCAAATATAACTCAAATAAGGAATTTAAATGCAAATTGTTGTTGTTTCTGCATATGATACTAAAGTTTATAGCAATTATACACTGATACATTTACATATACATATACATGCATACATATACACACTATATACATATTATGCAGCTGAGATTAACGTATGTTCGACTTTTATGAACAATGTTACTTCCACAAATTGCTTTACTGTTGAAGAAGATTCCTCAAATTTGTTTTACATTCTCCAAACTACTCGTATTGCTTTTCGGACACAAACTATATAGGGAAAGAAAAGCCGATCAACCAATTCAATTAAATTGTTAATTCCTTGAGGAGTTCGAAATATGTTAACGTAGATACTCGAGATAATTGTTCAATAATAATCTAGTCACCTCAGAATGTATCTGGAGCTCTTTGTTTTCGTTTATTTAATCGACATATGGAGCATACATTATAATATACTGCAAATACTGTTCAGATACCGAAACAAAAAGCTTCCCGTACATTGACATACATAACCTAACATACCATATAGATCCTACGGAGTGTAAGAAGAGTTTTGCATTAATTAAACAAGAAATCTCTCAATGTTCAACACATCATTGATAATTCATAATAATACTAGAATAAAACATACAAAAAGCATATAACAAGTGAGTTACGATAAACCAAATATAGCCAGAACGAAAATAAAGATACATTTTTGTCGCATCCGGTTATATCACGTTTGCTTTTGAGTCAGAGAGACTCTCTCTCTATATATCTCTTTTCCACAGCTGACCCGATGACCCTTCGCCCCCCGACCCTCTGTATATAACAAGCTTTATCCTTTGGTTTTTATTTCTCTTTTTATTATTGATTAATCTTACGCTGGTATTTGCTTAAAATACCAATTGAAAAATACTATTTTTGGTATATATTGTATTATTTAATTCTTCGTTTTCTTTTTACATTAATTTCATTTACGTTTATTTTTATTCCCTCCTCACACACACACGCACACTCTCTGCTCATTTTACCAATTTGCACACAGCTACAAAACATTCCAATTAAACCAAGCCAAAACTCAAGCTCAACCACGCCCATACCAGCGATAAGTGCCACGCTGCTCGATAGCTTCTCGCTCTTTGAAGATCCTCAGCAGAAGCAGAAGTCAAGCTTGAGCCTCGCCCCGAGTAGCAGCAACACCAGCACAGCCACGCAGATCCCACTGCACCCACTGCAATCTGTCACCAGCACCAGCACCACCACCAGCGCACCACTGCTACTGGCCTCATCATCGACATCAGCAACGCCATCGCCCCTGACATTGACAACATCAGCATTAGCAACATCCACATCAGCAACATCAGCTTCCGCAGCTGCCACCACAAATAACCAACATTTGTCGCGTTCCAATACACCGCTGCAGACGAGCCTCTTCAATGCGTTTGGCAGCAAGACGGCGCCGAGTCCAGTGCCAGCGATTATACAGGGGCCAACGGACTTTAAGGATGATCCCTTTAAGGACTATCGCTATGAGGATCCATTCAACATAAAGGATCCATTCACCGATGATGACACCGAGGGCAGCAAAAAGAACTTTGCCGAGGACTTTAGCTCAGAGGGTGAGAAGTCGACGATTATAAATATATTATATTTACTAATCCCTCTCCCCCTTTAACAGATGAAATAGCTGGCAAGCACAGCATCGCGAACAACAACAAGTCAAAGGCAGCTACACCGTTGAATAATGAACTCTTGCAACAATTTGAGGCATTCCACATGAACGTTAGCCCGGCGCCATCGCATCATTCGAATGCCTCAAATACAAAGCAGCCAACAACTTTGGATGCCTTCGCTGACTTTGATGACTTTGCGTTGGATAAACCAGCAGGAGTCACCAATGCTAGCGATACCACACTGACAGCGGCATCGAGTAGTTTCATTCCACAGGCAACAGCATCAGCAACTGCATCAACAACAGCAACGACAACAACGACAACAACAACAACAATGAATAACAAACTCAACAATGATTCCTTTTTCAATGCATTTAATGACAGCTTCAATGATAACTTGATCAGTAAACCGAAGACAGTTTCCAATCTGGGCATGGAACAATTAAATAATAACAAGTTGACTGCCTTTGATGCATTCGCCGTGAGCAGCGGTGGCGGCGCAGCAACTGTTGCACGGGATACCAAACTCTTTGACGCCTTCAATGACAACTTCGATGATAGCTTCGGTAGCAGCAGCAGCAGCACGAAGCCTGCTAACTCCAGCAGCACAGTGGACAATAACTTTGCCAAGTTCGACGCGTTCGATGTGCACAACTTCTCCAGTGACTTTGGCACAGCGTTCAATGACAGCAAAGCAACGAATGGCAACCAGAGCGGCAAGGAGTCGCATGGCAAACGGACGGATAAGTTTTCTGCAGACTATTCGAAACCGGAGAGCTTCGATGCCGATCTGGAGGAGGCATTAAAGCGCAGCATGCTCGATAACTGAACACGAATACGATACATAACATACATACTATATGTGATGACGGCATACGAACAATCTCTGAAAAATAACCTGCATGTCAGTTTTACTTTCTGCTATATATACTATAATATAAAGCTGTATTCCCCCCCCTACCCCGACTTACTTCCTAAATGTAAATTGTATTCGAGTTTCGAGCTTAAACTATTATTATGCTGTATGATCGTAAACATACAGACATATACATATATATATTCCATAGCGTGTACTCTGCGAATATAAACATACATATAAACATATATATGTATATATATCTATACTATATACTCGTATTGATTGACTAAGGCGAAAGCAATTTGAAATGATGCTGGTATTATATTCGTTATTTCACACTAAATAGTTATGTACAACGAACGTTGATCTAATATTATTAATACGTTTACACATGTACCAAAAGTCTATGAATAAATAAATAAAAGAGAAATACAATATTCAGTCTGTCTCTAGATACGCTATACTCACCCAATACCAGTGCAGATCTTTCACTCTCTCCCCCAGTCTCTGAGAGATCTAAGCTCTGTCAGCTCCCACTCTCTTTCATTCTCTCTCTCGGCTCGTTCGTTCGCTCAATTCCGTTACGTTTCGCGTTCAGTCACGTTTCCGAGTTCACGGTGAACGGTCATAGAATACCTTGCGAGTCCGAGCGGAGCCTGGGTGTTTATCGTTCTCTTCTATATACTATGTAAGTATATATACTCTATATTGGATGCGCAAAATCTCAATCCGTAGTGTCAGAAGTGTGTGGGGGGGAGAGAGAGTCCGCAGTAGAGACTACTCCCCTAAATCATATGCTATGAACACTTGAGAGCAAACACACGCACACACACACTCGCACACATCGCTTTGTTGTGAATCGTTTTATAGAAACAATTTGCCGGCAAGTTAATGCGATAGTGGAGGTTCAGCAAAAAAAGGCACGATCTGGCCGTATTTTTCCTATTAGCTTCGCTATGTGTGCGCGTGTGTTTACGTGTGTCTGTACGAGTGTGTTTGCCCCTTACTAATTAAATTTATATTTTTTATTGTGCTGCGCTCTGTCGCTTTTCCCAAAGTGAGTAGTTAACACACATATACATATGGATGAGTGAATATATATGCTATATACGAGGCACACAGATACACCTACATACACACAGACATAAATATATATTTAGTATATATGTACGTACATATTATTACTATATAGAGAGCTGGGTGCATTACGCTTGCCGGACAAAAGATAACACAGTCCATCAGTGTAGATTAGCGCAGGTGTTGTAAACACACACACACACACATACAAATATACATGCACACTCATACATGTGCATAACATACACAAACAATAGACCCCTCTGTATGTTTGTTGTTAGGTGTTGATAGCACCCTCGTCTTATTTCTGTGTTATCAGCAAACCGAATGAATAAAGACAGATATTTGTAGCAAAAGGTTCTGGAAAGTTAAGATTTGAGCCAATATTAAAGATTCTCTCTTGAGGCGGGTACAACCGCCCATAGCACAATGGTATTTGATATGCTAGTCACCACTTGTCAGTGTTTTCTCTAGGGTATTGTCATACACTGTAGATTAGGGTAAAGGTAAATTATCAGATTTAAATGAGATTTCAACTGAAATGTAATTCTAAATAAAATCTGTCCTGTTTAGTTATTCTAAAGTTTAATATTGTTTATCATGGATATCTTATAAGTTCAAGTTATAAGGCTTATGATTACAAAATTTTAATGAAGTCTAAATTTTAAAGTCTTCTTTCTTCTAAGATTTTCAAAGATTGTTATTTCAAGTAAGTCCAGAGAGAAAGGCTACGAGTCAAAGGTCCTATACCCTTTTTAGGTTTTAGTTTCAATTTCCTTCGATTTTGTGTTGTGTAATGATACAGAATTTCAGAACATTGTTCATGGCGTTAATTCGTTACCAAGTATAATAACTCAAATCGCTGGACATACATATGTACATACATATTATCTGCCATTATAAACTATATGTTATAGTGCTTCGATTTCCTGATACAGAAAATAATATCTTGATATCGACTCGATCCGGCTCGTTCCGACTTATTTTAAATCACTATTTCTTACTTTATTATTATTATATATTATTAACTTATTATACGTTAAGTGGTGTTGATGAAATAAGTATATTATTCATACCTCATATTTTGAAGTTGTTGCTTTATAATCAAACATTTTTAAGGATTTCAAGAAATTTGTGTTTATTTTTTTAATAAAACATTAAAATATATTTTTAATGAATCGTTAAAGAAATAATATAGCCGTAGTTAATTCATTCTTTTATTATTTCAATCTTAGCTTTAATTGTTACGATCTTGACTTTTGTTTGGAACAGTTGAAGCCATGTCGAAGCCAGCACTGTATTATGCCACCCTCAGCCCACCCTCCCGCGCTGTCTTGCTGACGGCCAAGACGATTGGCCTTGAACTTGAACTACGGTAGGTGTCAGAGTCGCATCATGCTACCCACATGGCACACACGAGGCCAATTAAGAGACACTTCTATAGAAATATATTATACTAAATATGTTATTTCATCATGTTGCAGCCCAATTAACCTGCTGAAAGGTGAACATCTGACGCCCGAGTTCTTGAAAATGAATCCGCAGCATACGATTCCCACGCTGATCGATGGCGACGTTACCATCACGGATTCGCATGCTATTTGCGCGTATTTGGTTGGTAAATATGGTGCCGATCATGAGTCACTGTACCCCAAGGATCTGGTGAAGCGTGCTAATGTAGATGCTCGTCTGCACTTGGATTCGGGTCATCTGTTCGCCCGCTTGCGTTTCCTTTATGAACCAGTGCTGTACTACGGCTCGACGGACTGCTCGATCGATAAGATCGCCTATGTGCAGAAGTGTTACGAGATCTTGGAGGGTTTCCTCAAGGATCAGACATACTTGTGCGGCAATGAGCTGACCATTGGTGACTTCTGCTGCGTGGCCACCATTACATCGGTGAACGATGTCGCTCCCATCGATGAGTTCAAGTTCCCCAAGCTGAATGCTTGGCTCAAGAAACTGGCCGAGCTGCCATACTACAAGGAGATCAACGAAGAAGGTGCCGAGGAGCTGAAGGCTTTCTTCAAGTCCAAGCTTGCCGAGAACCGCTCAAAGTAATTCCTTAACCATAATCCTCTAACCTCTAACACGCAATTAAACATGTAAACAACAAGATCGGTGCTTGAATAAAGTTTAGTATTATGAAATTTAATTCACTTCACTTTATTTTATGTGTACACACATTGTGGGGGTCCTATTTTATATACTTTACTTTATATGTATATCATGTCTTTATTACATACAATGCACATACACATTATCCCTTAGTGGTAATATTACATTTTGTTACTTTATAGAATTACAGGCTACGTATATTGTAAGTATATTATTTATATTTATTATTTTTTATATATTAACTTACATTTAGCAACAATAATCTTAAGGTTACGTAACGGAAACGCAAATCGGGGAGATTCCTGGGCAAAGGAGCTGCGGAGGATTGCACCAGTCAAATAGGGACAGTGTGGGGCACCTATGTACATGTTCATAGGTATGTACAGGCGAGAAAACATCGATTAAAATACATGTGATCTTTCCAAAAGCAAACCACATAGGTAGTTACATTTACATAAGTATATATGTATATTAAAATATAAATTAAATGAACTGGTATCACGGAACCCAAAGTATTATAAGCTAAGATATCTACAGAATGGAAAAGAAATACAAATTCGTTTGAAATTCATGCTGTAGAAGTGCAGCAAATCAATCATTATCATCATCCTACCATTCAAGAGTTGCCCATTTGGGCAGCAGGCAACGCGAGACAATGTTGGATGTGTGTAAGGGGGAAGGGGGTCAATGAACGGCGGCACTTCAGTTGTGGCCTAGAATGCGTATAAAATATATAAGGGGTAAACAGGCTATCACGTCGCACGCTCATGCACACTACGCACTCTATTACATAAAGTGCGTTGGTGTGTGTGTCTGTCTGTCTCTGTCTCGGTGTCTGTTCCTTAATCTCGGCGCAGTAGGAATCGTTTAATGCTCTCCGGCAGCGGCAGCCGCGCAATGGCGCCCGCTGTGATGTGCTCCAATATGACATTGCGACAGGCGCTTTGCAGAGACAGTACTGAAAAGAGGAGAACTCGTTAAAAGGGGCGCTTCACTTGGCATCTGCAATTCTCCTTCTGCGCTACTCACTGCCTTTCAACTGTATGATGCGTATTTGCTTGGTGGTGCCATAGACATCGATAACCACATACAATGGCGCCCTATCGAGTGGTATGTCCTTGGACACTGGTCCCTTATCCACACCGTTTATGATGAAGTGCAATTCCCCCTTGGATGCATCCGTCTCCGTGGGCACGTACATGATGCCAATGCGTGAGCCTCTGTCGGTGAGCAGGATGTCAGAGTTGCCGTTCTCAATTGAGGGTCTTAGCAGTCTCTTTGGTAGCAAGCCGCGCGGTGTGCGCACATGCGTCGCATCGCCCAGCAGATTACCTGGAAGCTCCACGCTGATTAACTTTGCTATACTTGATCTGATTTCAAGACTTACGCTGTGGCGGTTCATTTAGTATGGGCTCCACATTCTCTCCTGTCTGTGCTTGCCGCTGATTCATCTCAAATTTTGAGATCGGATAAATCCAGCTGTTGCCCAAATTGGCCAGATCGGGCAGTGCAAAATGTGGCAATCCTTCGCTGCGTCTTCCAATCACATTCGGTGTCAACTCTGTTAAACCCAATCGCATGTGTCCCGACCAGCCTCGTTCGATTTTCTCAATCTCCACAAGGAAAATATCACCGGGAGCCTTAAAAGAAATTAATCAATTAAAACGATTCACACATGCACACACACACACACATGCATCCCTGTATGTATGTGCAGCACATCACAGTATGCGTGTGTGTGTGCGTGTCTACTTACCAGCGGTCGCTCGGAGAAGGTAAGCGCGTCCGCAAAGCTGGTGCGTCGAAAAGCGACTGTTCCATCGTCATCCAAGTGTATGTTGGAGCCGTGGTATGGATGAAACCGAAAGAGCTGACTATCCCATACTTCAACACCAGCACCAGCACCAGTTGTTGAGAGTTTTGCATCATTCATAGCTGCTACGGCAGCGACGGCGGCTGCGACCTCAGCCTGCTCTAGGTCCGCCTCGGCGAGGGCATATGGCTCCTGTTGCTGCTGCTGCTGGTCATCAACGGCATCCATGTTTTAATGTATGATTTACTTCTACCATATGTATGATTATTCGATTTTTTTATTTGTGTTAAATTTTATATTTTTGATCAGAGGTTGACGTGCGACAGTGTTGGGCAACGTGGCAACAGCCCAGTGTCTTGGCAGTGTTGGCAAACGCACACTTTGCGTTTGACGTAACAGCGAACAGCTGATTTCAACGGCGAACATAATAAAAACGCGAGGTAAATTTATAAATTAAAACAAATAAGTGAAAGAAATTGATCACGAATACCCTGTAATATTGCAGATGCGTGTACCGACAGCACTTTACGCGGCACGTGGACGTACGCCACAGAACGAGAAGGATGTACCCTTCCAGGAGATACTCCCACTGCGCCTCAAGAACACAGTGAGCGGCAAGGCGGACTCGGCATCGGATGTGGCCTGCCTGCAGGAGATGGGTGTGCTCTTCGCCTGCCTCAAGGACAACGAGTTTGTGGAGAAATATTGCCACAAGGAAATTAGTCAGTTCAAGAACTGTTACAAGTTCTACATGGACCGCAAATTCGAGGCGAAAAAGACTGTCAACCAGGGTATCGTGCAGCCGGGCAACAATCTCAACTACAAACAGTTGAACAAGTACATGAGACGCTTCCCCAATCCACAGTGAAGTAAAGAGGAGTTCCCTGTAGCGTAGCCATTGTTGTTCAGCCGTTTAATAAAATATTTACAAAAACAAAGAGTACAGATAGAGTATGCTGTATACTAAGTAGATAGGGGAATACTATTGCAGATCTTAGACCTACTTTGATCAGGTATGATCATTATATAATTACACTCTACTATATAAAACTATATTCCAGACTCTATCAGTACGTCTTCATCTCAGAAGAAATAGCTCCACATCTTAGCCAGGGATATCTATGCTAATATATTCCAGCAAGAGATGGCATTGATCCTTTTGTGATCCTCTTTCCCTCAGTAAACCACATCTGCATCACCCAATCCCGCTGAGGATTGACTCACAGGCGATGGCTGACTGAGCACAAAATCCGAGAGGTTGCGCGTGTGTGCGGCACGCAGCGTATGGAATTGGCTGTGCTGCTGCTGCTGGTGCTGCTGCTGCTCGTACAGCTACGACATGAGCGCCTGCTTCTCGCGCGCCAACAGATCAGCCTCGTTGATGTTGAAGTGCTGCAGCGGCTTGCGGGGCAGTGCCAGATTGATGTGCAGCGGATATCCGCCGTGCTCCCAGGTATCCGTCAGTATGGCCAGACTGCTATTTGCCTCCAGCACACGAGCACGCTGGTAGTTAAGCCGCTCCTGCTGCAGCTCCGACCACTGATCCTGGAAAGGAAAGGGAATCCTTTAGCATTATGACTACATCAGGGAGTAATGAGGATCTTACGAAGCGCGTGCCTAGCCTGCCAAAGTACTTAATCTGCTCCTGCACATTGAGTACCTGCTGCATGTAGAAATCCCGCGCCTTCTCCACGCCATCCAGGCCAAAGAGCAGCAGTTCCCGCTGCTCCTCCAGATGCTTGAGGCGCTTCAGCATGTTGTAGTCGATGCCGTGCTGCAGCGTATGACGTCGCGACTCCCGCCGCTTGCTGCTGGACTTCTTGGGTGGCAGCGCCAGATTCAGATTCAGTCCCGCTGCATAGTCTGTGGCCGAGGTGGAGGAGGAGCCACCATCCGCAGAGCCGCGATGCTCGAACAGTTCCCGTGCAGTCTTGAGACTCTTCTGCTGTTTAGCTTCGCTGTGCATGAGGCTGAGCTGCCAATTCTGCAGTGCATTGCGTATGTCCTCCTTGCCCAGTGGCGGAGCAGTTACTGGCTGACGAGGTGGCTTGGGCGGTGGTGGTGCAGGCGTGGCATACTCCTCTTCTGCCTCCAGTTCGGGACTCACTGAAGGCGGCGGCGTGCTCAGCATTAACTGCGAGCGTGGACGCACCTTGGCTGTAGGTGCTGCCCCTGCTGCTGCTGCTGTGCTGCTCTCTAGGCTCAGGCCGAGTAGTTGCGGTGCCGATGGTGGACGTGGTGGCTTGGCTGCCAACACTGGCTGCGATTGCTGATTGCGCAGCAGGCACAGCTTGAGGCCGGCACAGAAACGCTCGAAGGATAGGAGGCCACTGGGCGGGGTGACGCGACGCAGTGAGTCGAGCACACCCTGTGGCAAGCCCTTGGAGCCATCGTCCTGCCAGCCCTTCTCAATGTCCGCATACCGCACATACCCGCTGTGCTTGTCGTCGAGTATGTCGAAGAGCTTCTTCATCGACAGCACAAACTGCTTGGGCAGCGCGTCCAGCGAGCTGAGGCTGCCGCTCTTGCTGCTGCCGCCGTTGGTCAGCATCTCTGGCAAGACAAGAGTGGAAAGTTTGCGTTTAAATATCGCCCACACTCGCTGAACTCAATGCATATTTTGTTTATTTATTTGCATAAATTGTTTAAGCGAAACGAAAGACTTTGGCAGCGAACTTGCCACAATATTTGTTGCGCCTGTTTGTTTGTTTATAAACAAAATGAAGTAAACAGATTTGTTGCGGGCAAACCAAAGACTCAAGACAACGAACTCTAGACGAATGACTTAAGCAACAAACTGGCGCAAGATGCACAGAGTTAAGTGCTATTTGAAACTGGTTTACTCTATTGTTTATAAACAATGCATTAAACAATTTGCAGCACACTCACTGTGAATCTCGCGTACTAAAATTGCAACTCGTTGCGAGGTAGCGTCGCAGCCTTTTGAGGCCGTTCGTCAAGGCTTTTGTTTGTGCAGTCTGTTTATGCTGCGACTATGCGACTATGTAATGCAGCACTAGGCTACACACATACACACACCAGCACACAGAGAGCACACGACACGGCACAGGGCACACACCACACTCCACACTCGGGAGCCAAAGCCAACCGACTGGTTGGAACTGACTGCAGACTGGCGCACGCAACTGGTTAACTGTCTGACCGAGCAGGTTTTAAGTCTGCACACACACACACAGACATAATACAATAGACACACACACACATAGGCACACAGGCAGATACCATCCCAGAGAGAAGATCATCACAGTGGTTCAATTATAGCAGAAATATTTATTAGTAGAAATTCAATGCGCTCGTCGTCAGTACTCAGTCAAGGATAGCTAATTGCTTACTTTAAGGCACACACACACACACAGATGAGTGCATGTGTGTGTGCGTGTGTGTTTTGTATGTGTGCGCTGCAAGAAATGCAGACTCTGCGCAATCCACACACTTTGGGATCGCTAGAATGCGCATTTCATGCCAAGTTGCGCCTCGCTCTAAATTTAAATTGTAACTAGGAGAGCTCTCTTCCCCTCCCTCTCTCCCTCTCTCCTCTCTCTCTCTCTCTCTCTCTCTCTGTGCCTCTACAAATCAGCCACAGACTTTCGGCGCACATACTTGGCAAAGTAATCTGGACGCCAGCACTTGCAGGAGCCGGGAATCAAGAACCAATCGTAGTAGAGTCGCACCTGGAAGCAGCCCAGTTCATCGTGGCCATCGCAGTGTGCATCGGCCTGAGCAACCTGTGCTCCTCCTCCCTGCGCACTCGAGGTGCCATCGGAGGCAGTGGCTACGCCTGCGCGCTTCTGCAGATACTGTTGATAGGCCTGGAAGTCTTGCACCGATGGCGCCTGCGTTGTGGTGCTGCTGCTGGGCACTGTGTCCTCTGCATTGGGATAGAAGATCTCCGCCACTAGCAGGCTGACCCAGCGGGGGGAGGACAAACAACCACCGTCCAGGTAGTGGCAACGTGCCTGGATGCAGCGCGTCACCTCGACAGTCTGTGTGAAGTAGCCCTCGTAGGGTATCTGCACCACATAGCGCCAGGCACCCTGGTAGTTCTTGGCAAACACTGGCGTCGCATACTCCACCTTCGCAGGGCACGGCGTGGGCGGACCCTCATAGCGTATGGGACCGACTTCCTCGCGCCGTTCCGCGGTGCGTTCTGCAGGTGCCACGGCGGGACTAGTGTCGCCCTGAATAGCGCGATAAAGTGTGCAGAAGCTGTAAGTGGAGAATGTAGCATGAGGTAAGTGGGATGAGCACAAGTAAGCGACAGGCGAGTGTGCCCGACTGTTGGACACCCACTATACCTTAAATATGTTGTTTCCATGTTTATTTCAATTTATATTGCATACTTCCAGGCAATGCATGCTAGGTCTGTACACCCAATAACATTATATCCCACATAACTTCTATGTCTTTTATCGGATCACAACCAAATTGACATCGAGTGACTTGGATGTCAAAGAGTATTGTAAACAGTAAATATTGTCATTCTATATTTATATTAAAGCCTGCAATTCAGTTTTTATCGATTTACAGGCGCGGAAAGAGGCGCGGTGGAATTCGAAAACAAACAAATGCTTTGGATAGTAATGATTATGAGGTATACCAAAAATGAACGTTTTAGCTTTAAAACCAAGCATGCACATTCGATTTCGATTGATTTACGAAGGCGGTAGAGGGCGTGGCTGAATTCTAAAACAAGCGTTGGTTGCAGTGCAGTATCAAGATATATTGACACTAAATTTGATAATCCTAGCTTTTGTGGTCTCTGAGTTATAAGTGTTCATACAGACAGACATAGCTATATCGACTCCTTTCTTCTTTTTGTGAGGCTTGCCACGCCTTCTGCTGCTAGTTATATATATGTTTTCGTCTACCAGAAAGTTGTTATACCCTTCTACCCCATGGTTAACGGGTATAACCATTCCCCCATACTTACACTCCGCCTCCATCGCAGAACTTGCGTGGCTTGCGCTCCTCGGCGGCGCGTCGCTGCTCCTGCAGCAACTTCTGCTGTTGCTGTTGCTGCTGTGGATCCTCCTCGTCCAGTGCGGGATCGAAGTAGCTGTACTCGTTGGACTGCACGCCATCGGGCAGAGAGCGCGTGACACGCGTGGCATAGTGACGATCAATGTTGTTGTTCTCCAGCTGCTCCACAGGCTCATCGCGTATGATCTGTGTCACCTTGGGCAGCGTGTCGTCAGCCTTCAGCACGGGCAGCGTCTTGGACAGAAACTTGAGTGTCTGATTGCGTATGAGTTCGCTGGAAAGAGGGGAAACACATGAAGCGAAAGGAATGAGGGAAGAGCTTAGCTCAGGTCACTTACAAGGGATAAGGCTCGCCGAGCACATTCTGTCCCAGTGGATTCTTGGGTATTTGTCCCTTGTTCAGATCACCGCAGATGTTGTGCACCGATACAGCGGATTTCTTGCCCGCGGCAACATCTTTGCAGTCCGCATTGATGAACGTGTAGGGAGGGGGACGCACACGGGGTGGCACCGCATTTGGTGACTCCACGAAAGCGTAATAACCCTCGGGCGGCTCCTCGCCGTACTCTGTCTGGGCTGCCGACTGCGACGGCGACTGCAGCTGCGGCTGCTGTGGCTGTGGCTGCTGCTGCTGCGCTGCCGACGACAGGGCAAGCAGCAAGAAGCTGAGTATTTTCTAAAGAAGACAAAACAAGTTCAGCATTAATTGGCTAACAAGAAAAAGAACCAGAGCCAGCATAGGGTAAAATTAATTGCCAAGCCCGCATGAATAGTCAGCATTGTCACTGTGGCTGTGGCTGGCGGCTGCCCAAGCCCAATGGGCACAGCCATAAAGAAAGAAAGACGCGCTCTCAGTTCGCGTTTGGCGAAAGCGCGAAAGTTGCGCGGCATCAAAACAAACAAGAAGCAGTACGGACACGAGCGAGAAGAAAGAGGAGAGGGAGGTGGAGGAGGGAACACAAATGGAACTCCAACAGAGCGACAGAGCGATACTTTTGCATCTTAATCTTATTGTTGGGCACTTGGCACTTGGCAGGCAAGAAAACTTTCCCTGAAATTCTTTGGCTCTCGGTTCAATGAAATCAAAAGTTTTATTTTATCTCTGAAGAATCTTCAGAAGAAACACTCAAACCCGTTTGGGGTCAAGTGGGGGCGAAAGATTTCCCATGGCCGTTTGGGGTCAAGTGGGGGCGAGAGATTTCCCGTCGACTAATTAGGCCAGTCTCTTTGGAATGTGCCTTAGACAGATGCTGGGGTGCGGGCTGCGGGTGCCCCAACTCCAAGTCCAGTGTCGAGAGAGTTTGCATCTCTCTCGCGTCGCTTCGTTTCGTTTCGTTTTCGTGACATGATTCACAGCACAATTTGAATACCAGAAACGAAGCGAAATTGGGTCAACCTCGAGTTTTGTTTTCTGTTTATTCTAATGAGCTGCGCCTCCTCCGTCGTTGTCACCTCCATGAGGGAACTTGTTTCGAAATAGACTTGCTAAATGTTGTCTCTTTCAGTTTCTGCGACTGTTCCCATCCTAATTGCAGTTGCCGTTTGACCGCATTAACCCCACCAGAGCGACCCGAGTTCAAGTTGCAACTGTGGTAAGAATGTTAATGACTCTGTGCTTAAAGCTGCAAGAATCAAGTCAAGAAGAACCGCTGCTGCTTTGTCACTGTGCGTGCCCCCCCTGTAAAATTGTTCTAAATACGTTTTAGTTAACGGGAAAGTTGCTCCATGCCAGGCAAAAATAACACACACACACATAGACGGGGCACATGTGTGTGGCATGTGTTGGGGAGCCAAAGAGGCGATTGGCCCCGTCACTTTAATTCATTAGCATGTCGCTCTATAGCGAGGAGGCGAGAGAATGCCGTTGCTCCAGAATCCAGAAACTATGCTAACAGTAAACGCTGGCACAGTGAGTGCAAAAGACAAAAGACTCAGGCAACAAACTTGCTGCCAGTTGAAATTAAACGTACCACAAGTAAACGATAATCCATGTTGCCACTTCGCTCCAGGTGTAGTTTCAATTTGATTCCACACACACAGATAGACCAAGACTAGACGCTAGAACTTCCCACTTCTATTTTGAAGAGTTTCTTTTTTATGGCTTTAGTGCGTTTCAACGAACTCGACGCGGCAAGTGCAGCAACTCAACTGAGACTGGCAATGACAATGAACCACCGTCGAGCTGCTTGGCCAGCTGCTTGAAACAGAGAAAGATAGAGAGGGAGAGTCGGTTAGCCATGGCCATGAGAAAGCTGCAAGAAAGAAAGCTTTGCCTCACAAAAAGAGAGACACAGTGTTGCTAACACGGCCTTTTTCCCGTCAAATCTAGCTATCGGGAGAGAGGCTGCCTTCACTTGTTCCAGTTGTGGTTCTTGCATTAGCTAAATACAACATGGGATCGTATCATGGGACGTACCGTAGCCTATCCATTGCATACTTTCGAGATCGTTTGTTAGCAGCGCTGCTCTATTTTTGCAGCATTCTTTTGAGCGCGAAATGTTAAAATCGGTTTTTTTCGCCGCCCCGCCCCCGCGTCGACCATGGGGGCGTTTTCCAAAAGAGGGGGCGGCTCAAAAAAGTGCAACAAACTGGAAAAAAGTAGTAAAACTTTGGAGCCTCCTCTAGGGCGGGCGGTGTGCTTTAGAAACTTGCAAAGGTGCTGCACTGCGAGGAGAAGAAAAAAACGAACCGATTGGAAAAAACCTCAAGTCGCTATCTTCCCGGCTTAGCCGCAATTTTGAATTGAAAACGGAAAAAAACTGCCGTTATTCCAAATGAAAAACGGCTTGTTTTGGGCTAACAGACTTCTGTTCCCAGGACACGATCCCATTTGTGTACCGGATGTGTTTGAAGCTGGCAGAGCAGGTTCGCCAATCGATAAATTCAAAAAGCCGCCTATCGAAGCTGGCGTGCAGCCAACTTAGCTTTTTTGCCGTCAAGTTTTTGGGTTTTTTCAATTGCGGACAATGCTGCTTCATCAAAAAAGGTATATTATTTACTTAATGCAAATTGTATGCCATCGCAGGTCCAATGAAGTATCAGGATCGCTACTGCCTGTCAGTTCGTGTGTCTGTTTGAACGCAGATCGTTTTTTTAAATTTTGGATGAAATCAAATATTTACATTAGACTTTAACCTAGACTTAACTAATTATAATTAGTTATCCTCAAAATTTCAGATTGTATAATGAACACAAAAGTAATTTGTGATAGATAGCGCCAGCCCCCTTTATACAAAAAGCTGGCCCCCGTTTTTTCTAGTACTGGTCGTACTCTTTATGGCATTTTAACATAGGTCTTTTTTTGTATTCTTCCTTTTTGTATATATAATAATTATAACGGGTACTCTTTCATATATGGCATAGTGAGCACTTGCCTATTAAAAAATGCAAAGCCGTTGTAAGTTATGTTTTTGACAATATTATTGATGTCAAATTATACCGAATGAAGTACAGGTGATTGCCATGCGAAAAAAAATCAGCAATTTTGTAGCAAAATTAGTTCAAAAATGGAAGCAGAGCCGAAGTATTTTGAAAAAATTTGAAACCAAAAATATGAACTGGTTGAATGAAGCGCTATTACTTGTTGATACGCCATCGACTCCTGGGAGGCCTGAAAAACCCTTTACAGAATGTTCCACTAAAACAAAATTAGTTAAAGTTTCGGACATTATGGACCAAACGTCATGTGAAGAGCTCATAGTGGCAACAAAAAGTAGCTTGTATAAAGCTGGTAAACAAAATGCTTCAGCACTTGCTGGTTTACTTTCAAATGAAGACGTTGCAAAAAAACTAAAGTGCTGCGGGGAATCAACTATAAAATCTGTGATTCCATATACTCCAGAAGAAGCATTAGCTTTGTATTTAGATGGTGGCTATACAAAGCATTCTTACATGTTGATGCAAGCGGGTGCAAAGAGTCGTAACGCCAACATATATCCAACATACGATGCCTTACTAAATGCCAAAAAAAAAGTGCTCAAAAGATATGAATTAAACGCCGCTAAATGAGCCTTTTCGACCACTGTGCATCGGTTTAAAAGACTCGTTTTATATCCAACAATTTCACGTTTATTCATAAATACAATGTACATTACACATTTCATCAATTAATAAACTTGCCCTTAACATACAATAGTTCAATCGTGTGTGTTTTCTTGTATATATACGTATATGATGTATATAATAAAGTGTACATTATGCAAAAACAGTGTTTGTAAAGTCTTTAAACATTTGTTATCATTATATAATGGTTTGGTTTAATGCTTTCTATATGCTACACATACAAATACAAACATGCATAGCTCCCGTAAGATGTATATATAGTATATATACGTTTTTGAATATTAAAATACAAATACTCTCTTCAGATTGGTAATTATATGTAGTAATTGAAATGAATATAGATAGATATATTATATAAAGTTAGAAAGATATATACACATAGTATACATAATAGAACGTGTACATCGCGTGAAACTTGGTTTCGCATACAAACTAAAGTGTACTTCCTCCATATATGCCAAGCACTTCTTCGATATAAATCAAAAAAAACAAATAATAATATACAATATATAAATAAAAAGTATTGCGTGGTTGTGTGTTGCATGAAAAGAAATTCAAATCAAATCATATTGTACTCTCTCTCGTAAATAAATAGTAATCGTAATAATCGTATATATAATAATTATATAATGCAAAGTCAAACGTTTTCAAATTCTCCCGCGTCTTACAAAGTTTTCGATATTTCCGTCAATAAATTAACTTAAATCGAATTTAAAAAGTTACTCAACTTTTGAACTTAACTTATGGCTTACGGAACTAGAAATATGTATATATATATATATTTCATACATATATATCGTATGTGTGTACGAGAGTGATCGGTATCGCGGTAATTGATACACGGCGCCAGTTAAAGTAAACCTTTTTGTTGTATAACAGCATTTTCCTTATAAACTACATACATATATCATATGTCATATGCAACGGCATATCGATCGTTTGTTTTATAAAGAAATATTCAATATGTATAAAGTAAACTTTAGACTTATGGCTATAGTGCGTTTGTATGTTTCGCTGGGGATCCAACGATGCCAACGATTTATGCCAACTAATTCTTGGGCGAAACGGTAATCAGTTTGTGTGGCGTTACGGGGGAAATCTACAAGAAAGAGAGCGACAAGAGATTAGTTGCAGTTCCAGTGGAAGACCCTCTTCAGGCTGCTGCACCTACCCATAGGGAGCGACCCATATACGAGTCATCGTCGTCCTCAATCAGGCCCGAGGTGTGATGATGATTCTGTTGATCGATGAACAGCAAAGTGTCCTTGCTGCATGTGTTGGCCGAGTTGCGCAGCAGCGATGACAAAGTCTCGCTGCACTCGCGCAACTTATAATTGGAGCTGGTGGAGAAGGAGTGCCTCAGATTGAGACTAGCAGCGGCTGCCTGCTGCTGTTGCTGCTGTTGTTGCTGCTGCTGATGCTGCGTTACGCTCTCCACGGCAGAGACGCTGCTACGCGAGCCATGCCAATTGTGGTTGCAATGATTGTGCAACGCTGCATGCCGCGACAGTTGCAAGCTGGAAGACAACTGCGGCGCAGCATTGCCATTGAGCAGAGCAGCGGCAGCTGAGGCGGCATTCATGTGGCCATTGAACTTGTTCTGCAGCGTGGAGGCCGCTGTCACTGAGGTGCTGAGTGAGCGTGGCGAAGAGCGCGACGAGAGTGAATCAATTGAAGAGGCGGAGCTGGAGGTGGATGAGTTGCCGCCCGAGCTGGATGCATGGCCATTGGTCTTGGGTTCCTGTGGTTGGGTTATGCTCTCGCTGGCTATTTCTGCGCTGGCCAAGGGCACTGAGGCCTCTCCATTGACTACCTGGCTGGTAGGTGGCTTCTCTGCGCAGTCCTCATCCATGGCAAAGATTTGCGCTGCATCTTTTGTCACATCTGCTACGCTAGTTGGCGATGTTGTGGCACCTGCCGTAGGCAACACAGCTGACTCAATCTCAGGCGCAATCACTGCCGCCTGGGCGGAGTCTGCCATTGCCTCGGCATCTGCATCGGCATAGGCTAACTCCTCGATGTTTAGCACCTCATGCGATGCCTGGTCCACAGCGTTTGGCTTGTCCTCTGGCACAGGAGTAGCTGCAGGGAAGAGGGAGAACAAGATTAGTATATAATTTAAACAGAGAACTCCTGCTGTTCCACTTACCATCTTCGATTTCGCAAGCCGCCTTGGGTATGGGTATAGCCACCGGTTTGGATACAGCCTTCTCGGCAGGAGCTGCAATTGGCTCCACAGTGTCTTCTTCTTTCTCTTTTGCCCCAGCAACAGTTATTGCTGTTGCTACTGCTGCAGCTGGCGGTGCAATGCGCGATACCCAATGATCGCCCGAGTTGGAGCTCGAGCCGGAGCACTCAGCAGAAGCGTCGGCAGTGCGTCGCTGATAGAACAACATGTACGCCTCGTTGTTGATGATGTCCTGCTCGATGTCATCTTCGGGCACCTTGCTCACACGCTGATCATCGAACTTGTACCACTGTCGATCGTAGGGATTCTTGCAGGCTGCCGTATAATGGCCCGTCTCGAGGGTATCGCCCTGATGATAGCACACTGCATAAAGATCATAGCGCGTATCTTTCGGTTCAGCACGTGAATTGAGCGTGGAGGAACGTGAATCTCCTCTTGATTTCTTGTGGCTTTGCTGCTGATGATGATCCATGCCCTGACTCAAGGAGCCACCCCCACCAGCGCTGCTCTCCCGCACACCGCGTGCCAAGTGTGGAGACATATCGAAGGCGGTCAACGGGAACTTCACCATCGTAGTCAGTTTGGCCGCCTGCGGTCCCTTCGCCTGATGCTGTCTGAAGCGCTTGAAGTGCACCACCAGAATGTCTGGCAGGGACCACAACCCCAGTGTCTTCACCACTGGCAAATACTGCTGGCAATGCGGACAGCGCCAGGCATCCTCAGCACTCAACGTCTCCGCCTTCGTGTAATGTTCCAGACATTGTTCCAGCGTTAAGGCGGCAGTATCGTTGGGTTTGCTGGCACTGAGACGCGCCACGCTCTCATGCTCTACCACGGCATCCACATCCGAGTCGATGTTCACGAAATGCGTCTCGGGTGCAGTCCATTCCAGCAGCAGCTTTATATGCGTTGGCCCCGCCTCCGAGGAGAGCACAGAGAGTGCCATATCAATCATTTCGGTGAGCAACGGATGTTCCACCTGCTCCAGATACGTATCGGGATCTGCGGAGGGATCCTGCAGGCGTATCTTGAACATATCCAACAGTGGCGTCGCATACGAGAAAACCTCCGGCTTGAGCAGTGCGGACATTTCACGCAGCATTCGCTTCTGCAGCTCCTGGTAGCTGCAATCTCGTGGTGCCTTCATGCTGAAGGGGGCACCAAAGCGTGTGCAAACTGCAGGAGATTCTCCTTCTGCCTCTTTTTTGTGCACATTGGCAACAAGCAGTAGCAGATCAGTTGAATGTGCTGCCGTTGCTGGAGCTGCTGCTGCAGATGGAGGCTGCTTCTCTGCACCTTCCGCTGACGCTGGAGCTGCTGCTTCGGCCTTTGGCGTGCTCTCATTAACCTCGGGCACCTCAATGCAATAGATATTCTCCACACTGCTCAACGTTTCCACAGGTTGTGTGTCATAGAAGACGCGCGTGAATCCCTCCGCATTGAGATCCACTAGTACCATTTGATTGGCAGCAATGCCCGTTTCCTGCAGCTGTTCACGCAGTGCCACAATTGGTGAACCCGCCGGCACACGCAGTCCCATTTTGAGTTGACGCGGCTGCTGTTTCATAAACACCACAGTGACAAAGATGGTGAGCTGCGTCAACTGTGGCAGTTGCACGGAAATACAATGGAACGGATCGAATGTATTCGACTGCTTCTGGCAGCGTGGACAGGTCAGCGAGGAGCGGAATTGTGCCTGGAACACGGCCTGCACAAAACTATTGTTGCAGCGTATGTGATTCGCCAGCGTCTCGGCGGCAATGATCTCGTCCGAGCGTCCATATGAGTTCTAGAGTGGGGAGAAGGAAGAAAAAGGGAGACGGAATTAGTATATGGACAGTTCGAATGGATCTTAAAGATATAAAATATGATTATTCAGCTGTATATGACTCTGTTATATATAAATTACTATATATTCCTCCCTATCTGTAGTTGATGATGCAAGAAATTTCAAGCTACTTGCGTAAGAAATATAATTAAATTGCGCCACTTTATAAACAACTCACAGAGGTTTCTACATGTACGTCAGCTGTGTAACACTTGAAACTCTCAATGAACTACAATAACAGCTAAATATATATGTCTGTGTAACTCTATATAAACATTTACAACTATGAGCAAAATAATAGAGGTAATTTTTCATATGTTGCATACAAAAACATGGATATATCTGTATAAATATCTCTATATAAATATATCTTCCTCTGTCTATCAAATATAAGGTAATTGAAATTATATTTGTTTGTTTCATGATAACTTTCAGTTTCTTTTGGAAATCTTGACTTAAATCACCTACAAATATAGTATAATGTATATGACTGTATCTGTAGTTGATGAGGCAAGAAAACTCGTACAAGATACAATAAAATTCTGGAATTTTATATAAATTTACAACGATGAAAACTGAGTCACTCTAGAAACTAGAAAATGTATAATAAAAGCAATACATAGCTCAAATGTATCATAGATTCAACTAGCCATCAATCTGGATAAACCTGCACTTTCTACAGTTTAAGATCTTGTCCTATATCATATACATATATACACTATTTACTTTATGCAATGTAGGAAATTTTAAAAAATTCCCTTGACCTCATATGCAATCTACAGAGGGTTTTATTTGGGCGTAGAATGATTCACTTAAGAATAATTCAATTCAGATCTTCTAAATTTCTTGTTCTTATACACATGTCTTATATAAATATATATAGAAATATATTAAACTTCTACGAATCTTTAAGCATTGTAGAGATACATTAGACAAAACTTGAACCTCTTAATCTAGCAGTAAATACCCCTTTTTAATTGGGATTTATATGATATATATTAGCATCAACATGATTGCAGTCTTCAAATTCTTCTTTTACTGCATTTCCTTCTTCTTTTCTTGAATATTATTTTTCTCTTCCTACATTTTCTTCTCTTCTTAAAGTGTTTTCTTCTTTCATTTCTTCTTTTCTATCTCTTGCCAATCTTGCCTATAGCTTCATTAGCTTTAAATTATTCTAGAAACTCTAGTTCATTTGTCTTGCCGCACCTTGATGCTCTTGTAGCGTCGTTTGCTTGCCGTGTTCAGATCCTCGTGCACCTTGTCGAGCAGCCAGAAGAGAAACTCCTGTGCATCGTGCTGCGTGGAGCTTCTAAATTGTGTGCCATAGCGATCGACAACAGCCTTGAAACTGGTGCTGTGATCGCTCTCATTGCGACAGGTCCACAGCGCCTTGAGCACATTCGCCAGTTGCTCCGTAAGTTCGCCCTTTGTGCCGAATTTCCTCGAATTAATCTTGTTGCGACGCTTCAGATCGGCCTAGGGAAAG
Source organism: Zaprionus nigranus (assembly GCA_018903425.1). Classification (NCBI taxonomy): domain Eukaryota; kingdom Metazoa; phylum Arthropoda; class Insecta; order Diptera; family Drosophilidae; genus Zaprionus; species Zaprionus nigranus. Next base: position 2,078,465 of record JAEIGD010000014.1, on the reverse strand, counting down.
AAGTGAAGTTAGTTGAGGTTCTGCAATATTCAAATTGTCACTTACCTTGTACTGATCCAGCACAAAATACTCGGCCAGAATGTCCGTATGGCTGAGGCACTGCAGCACCGCATTCATGAAGCAGGTGTTGCCATGATTCTTCAGCCCCATCACGCCGGGCGTCTGATCCGCTGGCCATTGATAGCCCCCAATGGGTGGCACACGCTCTGATCCGCCGTTGCCATTGCCCATGCCATGCTTGTTCGCCTGTGGGGGAGAAAGAGAGAGGGAGAGAGATGTGGATTACTCACTCTGTGGATACGACAAATTGATGCGAGACTCGAAACTCGTTTCCAGCGGTTGTCGGCCACACAAACTGACTCTGCCCACTTACAGTGGGTACAACAAGAAGAACGAGAGAGGGGAAAGGAAGAGGGGGAGGTGGAAGGAAATTGGGTTTCAATTTCGTAGCCAATTAAAAATTGTTTAGCGTTGCGCCAATTTGCGATAAATGAAGAAATATTTAGAAAACAAGCAGAAAGCAATAATTCGCTTGAAAGAAAGCAACAAATTCTTCTCTCTACAATGTTTGCCCGCATTGTAGGTCCGCTTATCAACGCTATATACATATATACACACACACCATATGTATACAGACGTAATCTTGCTAGCCATGTGCAAATATTTAAGATTCGCATTATAGGCGATAATACCTTCTGCCTGTATGAGCATTCACTATATAACTGCGCTAATCACACTGCAAACGAGCAGAGAAGCTTCGCTGGAAGAGCGACTACGGAACTAAGGCAAATCAGGAACTATTCTAATATTACATAAATAATTGAACTAAGGCTACAAATATACAAACAACGCATGCATAAATATTTATTAAGTCATTTTAACCCAAATCGAACAAAAAACAGAGGCTTCGCCGTATATTTAATACTCTTTTCTAAACCTACCTATACTATCTTTATAATGGTGCACAAATGAATAATATTTTATGTATTCATTAAGAGCTATAACTACACAATCTTCTATGAAAGGTATAGGATATAGTAATCCGACTTTAAGACCTTATAGACTTTTTTACTGTTTAACTTTGATGGAAGGTATATGTTTAAGTAGTCTGATTATGATGCAATTTTTTATGCATTTTATTTGTATGATGCAGTAAATTTGGTAGCAATATTTTGGAAAACAAGAAAAAATCGGACGATAGGTTGTACGATAGCTACATATGCTATACCGATCCGATCCGTTTCGTACCAACTTATGCACCAGTAAGAAACAAGCAGACTAACGCAAGAGATGAGTGAGCTCGGTATAATTGTCCTAGAACCTACCTTCCATAGCTTTTATAATAGCTGAGATCTCGCTCAGACAGACAGACACAAGCACAGACAGACAGGCCGACAGAGATGGCTCAATCTACTCATCTAACAATACTGTACAAAGTACATATATAAATACATACTATAAAAGTACTTAAGTTATACTTCGTGAGGTCTGCCATGCCTTCTTCTATATGTTACACACATTTCCACAAAGTTAGTATACCCCTTTTTTCATAATTTTCAATGATCAAATGGTATTGAAAACATTTAAGAAACGTGCCCAGAATACTATAAAATGCAATATGCTTGTAAAACTTTGTAATATTTGTAAATAATTCCAATTATAAGCCAAATTGAATGCAGCATAACGAGCAAACTATGCGAGAAATTGCTTAAGATTACCAAATAGCAAATAAAGTTGAAATATTTAGCGATTATAAAACGAATTAAAGAGTAGCATAAGCACATTTCGAATATCTTAATTGAACAGAGACTAAAAATAAAACCACAACCACACATACACAGATACATAGAGTGGGGTATATCATATATGGTATATGGTAGATAGATCTCTCTGTACACTCTGCATAAGTGGAGCGGGCCACACGTGTCGGATGAAATGACGTTTTGGGTCGAACGGATTTACGATATTATAAACACACACTGCACACACACACACACTCGCACACACACACACACGATTGGCATTCAGACGAGCAACATTTGCCCCCGTTTCGATGTGGTGCGAGTGGTGCAAGTGGTGCGCGAGTAAATCAAATTTGTAAATTATGAAATTGCACTCGAAATTAAAACAAACACAAAAACAATGGAAAAGCGCAGTCGGCTGCAAAGGTTATGTGTGGACAGTGGGGTCAATGCTAAGTGCCTCCCCCCCCCACAGTACCCACTGTGTCTTGCAGTCGAACACAGCAGATGAAGCAGGAGGGGAGTGGAGGCAGTCAATTTAAAACTTATAACGTCATCGAGCCATCGATTTGAGTCAAACAAAACTGGTAGCAAAATAAAAAAGAAGAGCCAAGCCGGTTTCGCGGAGAGACCCAGCGAAAAACCCACACAATTCTCTGGGCCAAACGAAATAGAAAGAATAAAAGAAGCAACAAACCGAAAACGTGATGCCAATAAAAAACTAGACACACACAGGCACAAAAAAAAAGAGAGATACGTTCAAGGCGTGGGCAGACAGGCCAGTTGGCAGTAGGAATGGAAGAGCTACAACAACTTAAAGGGTATTATTACTCGTACCTCTTTTCGGCGCCAGCATCCGGTGTAGAACGGCACGATTTCTATGAAAGTTGTGCGATGATGTTCAGCATGATTCTCTGGCGACTGCGTGGCGTGTGGAGAGAAACAGATACACATTGATACAGATACAGATACAGATACAGATACAGATAGAGTTGCAGTAGCAGTTGCAGTTGCAGTTGTAGTCGTAGTTGGTTGCAGTTGCAGTTGTAGTTGCAATTACAGTTGCAATTACAGGCGAAAGAGAAAGGACTATAAGTTGTAAAGTTGGGAGCACTTTCGGTATAAAGTAATTGATAAAACATAAGCAGTTCCAACTGGTGAAAGGCTAAGAACTGCCTTACTCTTTCTCTTTACTATACTTTGCTTTATTAATTGAATCTTCTCACAACTTTATGAGACTGTGTTGTAAAAGCACAGAGCATTGGGAGGCGTGGTATTGTAGGGCAGATGGTATCAGTTGCATAGCCCCGTTAGTCTCCATTGGACAGCTAACTCATCTCTTACAGATAGCATATTCAAGCGTCTTTGAGTGTTTTCATTTATCATGTACCAAGCTGCCCTAGCGTTGGTTTTCAATACCTTGCGCACTTTCTATTATCTGATTTACTTTAATATATTTCTATATATTATCTTATTTACTATAATATATCTATTTCATCCATTGATTTACTATAATATATATGTATATATCTATTTGTCTCTCTTTCCTTATAATTTCATCACATTTTCACTGCCCTTTTTTCTACGTCATTTGCGTTTTGTTGTCAATTGTTTTGTACCGCATGTGACACAAATTGCACTATACACATAGCTGTGAATTGGCAGAACTTAGTGCCCTCCACTCCCCTGTCCGCTTCCCCTACCTCCTCCCCCTTCCTTTACAGTCAACACAAATGTGTCAGCAACAAGTTATTGCTATTGTTGTTTTGTTTTAGCGCCAAGCAGCGATTCAAACCGGCATCCGTTCTGACATTGCCCACTGGCCTTGGGGCAGCTGTACTGCACTTGGGACATGACACCATTCCCCACCTCTCCCCGGCATGACATTGAGTGCAGACTGGCGGCATATCCTTCCTTTCCTAATTGTTGCATTGTTTGCCAGATTGGCAGCAGCCTCCACAGCCAGCAATTGATTTTATTTCACTTCACTTCACTTCATTCCATCTTTCTTCTCTCACTGACTCATCCTCCCTTGATTTGCCTGCCCCTACCCCCCCCGCCTGAAACTCGATAATTTATAGGGTTGGCGTGCTCAAGAGATTTTTTTCTTGCCTCTCTCGTCTCGATTTTAATCAGCTTAGCTCATTAGACCGCAGCATACCAATTAAATCCTAATGATGTAAGCCGAGATAAAGACGCACCTAGAAAGCAGCTACAACAACAACAAGAGCAACAACTGCTCTTCAATTTGCATTTGCTGTTTGTTGTTGCTGCTCTAACGAATCAAAAGTAAATTCAAACGCACAAATGGCCCCAGCGACGAGCCTCAATAAGTAAATTGAGTGGAATTTGCTTTAAACGCATGTTCAACACAAACAAATGCAGGCACGTGTGTGTGTGAGTGTGTGTGTATTTGCGGTGGCTGTAGTGACCTAATCGCTGTGGCCAGCGCCAGCGTCTGACAAAATGTAAAGCATTTCTCACACAGCTGGAGCTCTGACGTTGCGCATACGCCGCGTGGCCCCCAACAAGTGACTTTGTCTGCAAATCGAAGAACGCTACACGCAGCTATAGCCAAAAGTCGGCCCCATCAAAAGGCAACTATTGTTGTTGCATCTCACATCACATCACATCACATTCCGACGATGATCTCAGTTCGCTCGGACAGACAACGCGTTTAAATTTCATTAACAAAAAATTCATTGAGCAAAGCTAAAAGTTGCACGGAATAGAATAAGCTATAGCTAAATCGAGTTTGGCAGTCATTACTTAAAGTTCACTGGCAATTATAAGCGCATTATACAATGACTGACATTCCTGGGTACTAATTGAAGTTGGATTAGGCTTGGGAGATACAGTTTTTACTATTTATTATACATATTCTTGTGCAAGTTTATGATCAGTATTAGCATATCTATATACTTGTATAATTTTCTAAACAATATCAGTATTTATCTGTAATATATTTACTATATATTCTTGTGCAAACTGAAGATCAAAATTAGTACAGTCATATTATATACCTTCTTGTACATTTTGCTGATCAAAAACAGACTTTAATCTCATTAGAACTCTTTTCAAATTGAGGTTATTAAAGATGGTATTATATGCGAGAGATATTATATCATACATTAACTTATCGATAATTTTATCGAATACCAAACTGGTGTATCGTACAAGGTGCAAGGGAAGTGACTAACTATCATATAAAAAGGATCGTGTACAACTTAAACAATCAGAGCATGGGACTATCAATAGAATCGATAGTAAAAAGCAATGAAAAAACGATAGACGTAACTATCGTAAGAGATCATTCTCTATTACAGATTATTTAAGCTTTGATGACTTTCTTATGTATAATAAAAACAAAATAAAAACATGAAAACAACATAAAAAAGATTGCCAGACTGATATCTCTCCTCTATAAATAATCTTGATCGCTTTACAAGGTATCTGGCAGTCGTGCAGTTGCGGCTAGACAGATTATACTATATTCAGGTTACTAATCGAGTCATAGAAGTCACCGTCTACTGTCTGCGAGCGACTCCAGTCGCTTGTTATTGTTATTGTTGCCACTTGTCTCAATTTACTCTGGAAATTTTATCATCATTATTATTTATAAATTTAACGCATTTATCTTTGTTTTTTCTTTTTTTTGTTTTTGTATTTGTTTTGTTTATTTTTATTAAAATCGAACCGAGTTTCGAGTAACCACGACAAGCTGGAGATATAAACATGCCATACATATAGATATATATACCATATACAGGGTATATATATATGGTATATCCAGCTGCCTTTCGAATCATTCGATTTGTTTGTCTCCTCTCTCTCTGCGTCTCTCATTCTCTGTTTGTTTGCTGAATTTCAATACCCAAGCAAGAGTGGGGCAAGTGGGAGGCGGGGGTAAAGGGGGTGGGGTCGTTGGGGTGTCGAATTTTTTGTCTGTCTGTAAAAATTCCACTGTGCAACTGCGAAAAATATTAAGAATGCCTCGATAACGCTACGAGTGTGCTTCGATTACCTATGTATGTTATCTCTCTCTATCTATCTCTCTCTCTCACTCACACACTCTTTAACTACGCGTTCCACAACCCAGGGGGTTACTTGTTACTGTTGTTGTTGTTGTCTTTACGTAACTGCAAGTGGCACTTGCATGCAACGGTGCAGCTGCAGTTGTTGTTGTTGCGCTTACGTTTTATTAAATAATTGTAAATAATTGAAGATAATTGTCATAGTTGTTGTTGCTGTTGTTGTTGTGGAAGCCAGCATGAATGGAATAACTACAGTCGAAACTGGGCTTGGCCCAGAGAGCTCTAAGCTAAGCTAGAGAGAGAGGGAGAGAAAGAGAGCGCGACTCAGTCGGCACGAGACCCCAGCAACAAGTGCGATCGTGTAGATCGTGTGTTCTACCGGTTCGTCAACATATTTGGCATGGAATTTATAAATGAAATAAGTATGTACTGTATTTGTATTCGTATTTGCGGCATTTCATGGTAAATCGCGTATATTTATAGCACATTTGCAGTAGTTCCTAATCACTCCAGCACTGACAAGTCATCATCATCGTGACATGCAAATCATTTTCCCGCTAAAATCACGTGATAGGCTAAAATTCGTCATACAAATTAATTGCGAATAAGATCGAATAACAATATTGGGGGGCCTTCAGAAAATAAACACATGCTACTCGAACTTCGCAGAAGTGTTTCTCCCGTCCAATTCTTATCGCAATGCAATTAATTGCCGAAAGAACAAAGCAATCGATAAACGAATAACACTCGATGACACCTCAGATATATTAGAAATATTACTCCATATATAGCATTGTTAATGAATGGTTTGTCCAGTTGTTTAATGAGTTACATAAGGGGGACAAGTTAAGGTAAGCACGTGGCGCAAGACGAATCCCGCCCACATTTCCCTCCCTCTCTCTCTTTCTCGCTGTTTTTTCAAGGTTGCCCGTCTTGTGTCTCTGCTCTAATCAGCAGGTTGCCCCTGACTATGTAGGTGCTTATCAGTAGTCGCGATATACCCCCTAAATGAATGTGAATATGTGTATACGAATGTGAATACGAGTATGTTTGTGTATTCGTTAGTTTGCTATTTGTTTAGGCTGTCGTATGATATGAGATATAGCAACGATATACAAGGACAAACGGTCCATTTCCCATATCCACAGCTAAATTTGCACTTTTTATATTTATTTACTTATCACACACACATACACATGCACACACACACAGTTGCTAGTGCATATCACAAGTTATGACTGCGTTACGTTGACGATTTGATGACAGTTTTACTAATAGCACTAGAAACGGACACAAAGAAAAAAGAAGAGAGAGGGAGAGAGAGAGAAGATAGACATACCACAGACACATGTGTGCGTAGATATAAAGGGGTGTTATGTGAGTTCAAATTTATAAGTGTAATTAAACCATGATGACGAAAACCTTCTCTTGTCTAATTTTCCGTTTCCAGTGTCATAAAGCAATCGCACTTTAATTGTGTCTGTCTCTCTCTCAAAAACAATACGCCTGTGCAATTTTGTTAAACTATATAAAGACTTTGTATTTGCACGCACATGAACTTAAAGGTGATTGTACACTGTGTGTGTATAAGGAAAGTTCGGGGTTCACTTTCATTTCAACTTCGAGAGCAAAACAACAAAGTGTAATTAAGTAATGCGCATGCATTAACCTCATTCCCTTCCACTTTCCGTGAGATGAACTCCACGTAAGATCTTTGAAATGATCTCAAACATATATAAAATGTTAAATACTTTTTATAATTTTCAATGTAGCAAATATTTAAAGTTCTCTTTATACCCCACTACCATCTGTTTTTTTGTATGAACAGCTAGATCTCTGGGACTATAACAGATAGACATATCAAATTAAGTGACAATCTGTCTCAGTACTGCATGCATCTAGAGCATGTTTTAGAATATGGCCACGCCTTCGTACGCCCACGTAAATCAATAAAAACCCGGTTGTTAATGTAATTTTGAATGCTAATTTGTTCATTTTTGGTGTGTACAATAATAATCTACATCCAAACGATATCTATGAATTTGGTTGTGATATCATAATGAACACAGAAGTTAATAGAGAAACAATTCTAGTGATCGTACAAGGGGAGCTCTGTATAACAGATATTCTATATTACAGTGCAGCACACACGACTTTAGCTCTCCTACTTGTTATAAATCTATTTTCTTTCAGCTGATCTATTCTAAGTAAAGTATTTTATTATCTGTGAATTAGTGCAGTTAGGCTGATAACCTTTTTATAAACAGACACTTTTTACGATCTCCCTCCCTCTCTCTCTGTCTAACGATCGCCGTCTCAGATTGCGGCAAGTGAATGAACTGAGTGTCTCGGGCGCTCTACGGATCCGTTTCTCGCATTGCTTTGGCTTTGATTAAACCAAAGCTCGTTTAGTTTAACAGTTTGACAGGCCCCAACAAATTATTCACTTCGACACGATCGTTCTCGCTGCTGCTGTTGTTGTTGCTGCATGCGCAACTATTTTTACACGCTCACATTTGTTTATGAAAATATGTTGCTACAAAAATACACACACGAAATAAAGGCCAAAAAAAAAAGAAATTCTGAAACATTTTCAATTAGTTTGATCTCAATTGATTTTACCTTGAAAGCGAATTCAGAAGAGCGCACGCAAAAGAGAGCAACACCGGGAAAGAGTGAGCGAGACAGAGGGAGAGATAGACCAGGAGAGCACAAAACGTGCGCGGCAACAACATACAATAATAATTCGCACAGTTTGTGTTGTACAACTGTAGCAGCAACAACAACAACAACAACAAGAACAAGAGGAGCAAAAGTTACGTGTTCGCTCTTTGCCTGGCGGAAATACAAATACACGAGACATACACGCACACATGCGCACGCAAACGTACGGCACTTGAATATCGTAGAAAATCAGCAAGTAGACACACACACACACAGACAGTCACACACATAAGGCAAGCACACGCGGTTACGTACTAATCTCGACCATCAACAAGTGCAACAACAACAACAACACTAACAGCAACAATTGCTACTGCTAGTGCTGCTCTACCCACGTATAACAGTGGGTGGGCAAAGCTTACGGAAATAGTTTTGCAAATGACACCCACCACTAACACTCGTCAACCCACCCCCTTTACCAACCCAGTTCCACCTCCACCTTCGTGCAATTCAACATTCTCCATGCAGCGCTGTTCGCGTGTCACGTAAATCGATAACAACTTGCCGCATTGCTGCCATCTCTAGTTCAATGTTTAACACACTAAACATACCCACCTCTGTTCCCCCTACCTGACCCATCAACACCTTCGTGCAAATCATAAATCGATAACAACTTGTCGCACGGTAACCTGCTGTCACGCTGCCATCACTAGTTCAATGCTTAACACAATAGCAGCAAATCACGTGTTGTTTATGTCGCACGTTTCATCATTGAGTGCAATTTTTTGATTTGCACACACACACACACACACCCGCTAGTTAGCTAGCGGCTTCCTCTTTATGCTTGTCATTTGCCGCAAGAGACAATCGAGCGGGCAAGCGAAAGAGAGAGAGAGAGAGGAGACAGAGCGACGCGCAATGCAGCAATTGCCATTTTGATTAGTTGTTGTCGTTGTTGTTGTTGCTGTAGTTAGTCGCAATTTACATAAAATCAATGCGAGATGCTTCAAGCGTGAATCATAAATCAAACCAAGCAGCTGTAGCAGAATGTGAGGTAATCAAATAACAACAATAATAACAACACTAGTACCAATGCCAACAACAACAGCATCAGCATCAGTAGCGGCAGCCCACAACAACAAAAGTAGTAATAACAATAACAATGAACAATTGCCTCATAGCAGACAGCCTGAGAGCGGTTAATAGCAGGCAGCTGTTTGTCGAGTACCCCCCTGGAGGCTGGTGAAAGGTGCCAAAGCCGAAACTTGGCCAATGACAAGAGGCGGCACTGCAGGCACAACAACTTGAATAAAGCAGCAACAACAACTTCAACAACATTAACAAAGCAACAACTTAGTAACTGTACATTACAACATTAGAGAGCAACAAGACAGCAAACACATTATTCGCTGTCGTTTTCATTGAATTCGCCTCGTTGCGATTCGAGACAATTCGCTTCGTTGTTTCGTTTCGTCAAGTTTTGTTGTTGCTGTTGTTTCATGCATTTAATATTAAAGTGTTTACAGTTTTCCGTTTGGAATTCGAGGCGCGTAAAAGGTCAGCAGCGTCTAAGGTCTTGCCCTCTACAATTAATCAACTAACACATATACAAGATACTCACACACACGACACACACACACACAGACATACACATTGCAATAACAGTAACAATAATTTGAAATATGCTTGTGCGTTATTAGATCAAATTCAATTCAGCGAAGCAGAAGGAAAAGGAGGAGGAGAAATGAGAGAAGGGGCTGAGGCACAGAAAATGGGAGAGGGGGCAAGGGGATTCAACTGTCGCACTTGTCTCCTCCGTTTAGCATTCTTTGTGCAGCACACAGAGTGTGGCACACATTTGTCAATCTTCCACAGGGAGTCGTGAAGCAAAGATAGAGACAGAGACAGGAGAGAGAGAGAGAGATACGTGAGGGGGCGCCTCAGGACTGGCTCCATTGTCTGTCGCACTCAACTGCACTTTATACTACGCGCGCTACACTCCAACAGCGCACGAACTGAAACTTTGTCTTGTTGTTGTTGTCGCTTTGTTGTTACTGCTGCTGCTGCTGTTATCGTTGTTGTTATATTGTCTTGTTGTTGTTGTTTCAGTTGAGGTTGCCGCTGCTGTTTTGTGTATTTGTTTATTGTTATTCTAGTGCGAACAGGCCAACAAATGTTGCCAACATTTACACAAATTGTTTGAACAATTGTTGCCCCAGCACAAAACAAAGGCCTTCCCACACCCCCTCTCACTCCCTCGCACACCTACAACAAAAATTGGGCCCCTCTTCCGCTGCCTCCTCCTCCCCGTTAATTATAAAAATAATAATGAGACAGCAATTGTTAAAAATAACATTAATTTCCCCATGCGCGGCACTGCTCGGCTTGGTAACTCTGTAAAGAATATTAAAATAAATACTCCGAGTCGAGTAGAGTGTACAGAAGCAGCACAGCAGATACCCTAACAATATGACTAACTGATGATTGTGTTTTATTGAATATGCTGCAGTTTTAATTGCCCAAATTTGATCGGAAATATTTGACCCACTTAAGAGGAATTCGCTTAATAGACACTATGCAAATTGCGCAGTGCACACTGTCAATATGCTCTACCTCCCTCTCTCTCTCTCTCTCTGTTGCTCTTTTGTCAGTCTCGCTGAAAGAAAGCAACGCCGAATAAGTCTCATTTGTAAGCGGAGGCCCCTGATACGTTGTTGTTGTCTCTTATCAACACGCATTTACTTATGTATGACTCAGCGCGTCAACAACAACAACAGCAACAACCATAACAACAATAGCAGTAAACATGGAAACGTGGCAAATGCCGATTTGGCCAGCGTATGGCGGCAGCGGCGCCCGGTGGGTGGCTACAACAATAACAATAACAGCAACAACAACATTCGTCACGCAATGCAGGACACAGTACCACTGTGCGTGTGCGTCTGTGTGTGTTTGCATGTGTGTCAACTATTCAAACTTTACATGTATTGCACAAAGAAGGCAGCAAAGTGCAAGTGCACAAGAGAGAAAGAGAGGGAGAGAGAGGAAGAGTGAGACAAAGACAAAGAGACGCGGCAATGCAGAGCAAAACAAAGGCAACGATAACACGGCGACCAAACGACACCAAATGTTGTTTTTATAAATACGAGACACACACACAGGCATATACACACACTAATGCACTCTCACAATTCACTCCTTATCAGAGTAAGTGATGCTGCTGAACAAAGAAAGTGAAAATCTGTTCTCGATTGTTATACATATATCGATATAAATAAGTGTGTGTGTGCATGTCACTCGATATTTGCAATAGTTTGTTTACTAAACGAAATTCAAGTTGAATTTCCAGAACTCACCCCAACATTAACCCTTGCGCTCAAATGCTGCGCAATGCGATTGAGAAATTTTCTAAAGGACGAACGGCGCATCACACGTGCATTTTGGCCGGCCGCGCGTTTGCCACTGTTGTTGGTGCCGCTGCTGCTGCCCCGTTGTCTGTGGCAATTGTAGCCGATTTGTTGTGAATAATTGCATCCTTATCCACCATGGGCGGCGCATCCACAGACGCTGCCTTGTAACTGTTAAGGGACACAATGCTGCCACTACGTCCGCCCCGACCGCCGTTCATGCAGGATGAAATGGCTGTGCTGCTGCTGCTGCCGGCAACGCCGACGCCGCCGCCGTTGATATCGCTGCCTGAGGCTGAGCCCGCGGATCCGGCAATCGTTTTGAATTTTCGCGACCAACGAAACGGATTGCGTGGCATGGAGAAGGCGCGCCGTATCTTTTTGGCGGCATTTGTGGCCATTGTGGAAGCCTGGGCGGCAGGAATGATTAGCACTTGCGGCGCTGGCGATGCCGTTGGAGCCAGTGTTGTGGGTGTCACTGTGCTTGTTGTTGTTGGTGTGGCATGTGTAGGCAGCTGCGTCTTCGAATTATTCTCCTCCTTTGCCGTTGTCTTTTGCGTTGGTGTTGTTGCTCTTTCTGCTTCATTCAATGTTGCTGCCGCTGCTGCTTTTGTTGTTGTTGTCACTGTTGTTGTTGTGGCGTTGGCGTTACTGTGGGTGGCGGCCGCTTCTGCCGCTGGCGTTGCTGCTGCTTTGATGGCGTTGGCGGCGGCGGCGGCAGCGTCGTCGTCGTTTTGCTGCACTTTCGTTCCCATTCTCAAAGTTGAGTTGAACAATTCGTCACATAAAGAGTAATTGCACTGTTTGATTTTAAATACACGTTTAGACTATAGGAAATTGACGGTGTTTTTTCACTCGATTTCACTTTTTAGCGCACTTAAAATTCCGATTTTCGTTCGTCCGCTTCGCGTGTTTCGTCTGCTCAAGTGCTGCGTTTTCATGCGTGACGTGTGAAAACTGTTCGGATTCGTTTCAATGTGTCAACTGTAATTGCAAATAGTGTTTGCTTTCTTTGTATTGCCGCTTAATTCTGCAAATAATATATTTTTTCGCAGGAAAAGAACTGTGTGTGCCTCCCGCTAGAGCTGTTGTACCGTATCGTTCGGAATAAGTTCGATCGAACGACTCACTAAACTGAACGAACCAAGCAACTCTCTGATTGTCGTAGGGATGTTAAAAGAACATCGATATATCGATAGGCAATATAATTATAAAATATCGAGTGTGCAATTGGAAAAATCTTCGATATTTATACACATTTGTACTTTAAATACTCGAATATTCTATTATATGGTATGGAATGCGGCAAAGTTGGTTTTATTTTATTTTTTTATATATTTTAAAGTTAATTTCACTTTTATAAAGAATCGATTAGACATAAGAATCCGTTTTTTATACACTTATCGAAATTTTATCGATAACGTGTGAATGTGTATTATGAAAATGTATAAATTTAAAAAAATAAATAAATAAAAACCAAAAAAACAATAGCTTATTAATAATATAGTTACATTTATTGACTTAAAATGTTATTAATGAACATTTCTTAATTTCCGATTGGTTAAATTTACTCAGAACTGTCGCCACCTACCAGAATGTCTCTGAAGTTCCCTGTTTTTAAATTGGTTTAAGTATCCGCTCATTTATTAGTGTTTGGAAACGCTGCAATGCAAGTTGGGAACAGCCATTCCAAGACACGATCCAATTTGTGTGTCGGATATGCAGACAGCGAAAATGGTTATCTGGTGTTATCTGAAGTTTCTTATGTGCACACTGGTTTACCGTTCACCACTGTACACCCGAGGCCAAGCGCTTAGTCTAAGTTAAGCGAGTGGTTTCTAAAAGAGAACTGCTTCAATAGCAAAATTACATAATCTACTGAATATTCTGAATCAGCATCAACAGCCGAGTCGATATAGCCATGTCTGTCTGTCCGTCCTAGATCTCAGAGACTATAAGACCTAGGGCTACCCAATTTGGTGTCAATATGTTTCGGCCACGCCCCCTCCTTTGTGCAAATGTATATAACAGGCAGAATGAGGCGTGGCAGACTTCACAAAGTATATATATTCTTACTCAGTATCACTAGCCGAGTCGATTGAGCCATGTCCGTCTGTCTGACCAGATGAACACACAGATCTCAGCTATTATAAAAGCTAGAGACACCAAAATTGGCATGAAGATTTCTGTGTCCAGGCGCAGATCAAGTTTATTTCAAATGTTGGGTGCCACGCCCACCGCCCCGCAAATCAATAATTTAATTTTTTTAACTTAACCTTGAAAATGGTCAAAAAAAGATACAACATTTACTTTAAAAAATATGCTAAGCTGAGTGAAATATCTACGTATTCTCTAAGTTGCAATCTTCGAAAGAAAGATCTCAGTTAAAAATAGAAAGATTTGGCAGGAAGATTCCGTCTACAAGCAAATGTTTATTTTAAATGACAGACGCCCCCCCCCTCAATTTTATTGGCGCTGACGATGTATAAAAGAACAACCTGCTTTCATCTGGCTGAAAACGTACTCCAAATTGCAATCGATCAATTCATATCACAAGTTATTAAAAAGATCTAAACGATCTGTCAAACAAAAAAGGCATTTAAAATATAAATCATAATATTGTAAGGTATATTTAACAATTAAGGTCGTAGTTTAATTTCTTAAATTCATACACATATGCATATGCACATCTTTAATTATCCCACATATCCATTCAGGGGTACCTTCAACCGCCTCCCTTGTTAGGTGATAACTTTTGTGTTTATTGTCAGGTCGGACTAAATTTGGAGACTGTATTCATTGCTTAGTATATGTTAAGTGAAAGTGTACTTTAAACAGCGCGCCAAAATTAAATTATTGATTTGCCATTTAATATTTGAAATAACTTGATCGCTTGATCTACAAGGAGTCTTCCTGGGCGCCAAATTTGGTAACTCTAGCCTCTTCACGACAGCTGCGGCTGCCGCATACGAACAGCCGGTTTGAGTTTGCCACTCCAAATTTTATGACTCCGCGTCCAGCGTAGTTTACCTTCGGCTTGTAAGACATTGTTTTGACCATTTGGTCGAAGGGTCACTGTCCTTTGCACTTGCTCTCGTGAATTTAAATTGTAAGCGCTGAAAAAAAGATACAACATTTACTTTAATATATGCTAAGCTGAATGAAATATCTACGTATTCTCCAAATTGCAATCACGAAAGGACTTCAAAAATAGAAAGTATGGAGAATCCGCCTACAGCATGTTGAACGACAGACGTTGGATGGCGCTGACAATATATCGCAACAGCACAAGCTCATTGGCAGCGCCACCTTTGGCAGTGTACAATTCCTTTGAATTACAAAAATTAAATAAACAAAATAAATAATCTTTAATGCATTTTTCCATGGGTCTTCTCACCCACATTTCACAGTTATATAGATAACTTTTATGGTCATGGACACTCTTTTCACCTATCCATTCAGGGGTACCTTCAAAAGAACTCTTATTGTAGGAACTTCTTTTTTTCCATTTGCTCTATAAAATATGCTTTAGTAGCAGGTCGACTAGTTTTGCCATTTGCACTACACTTTAAGTGGTCTACAATAAGGGCGCCAGCATGCAAATGCTGAACTTCGCCTTAATGTTTTGATTTAGTCAATAAGTCCTGGGCGTTTATATTGTAACCATACATACTTCGACGCTGCGGCTGCCGCATCGCCATTTAACTCATCAAAAATACCGAACACGACTTCCGCCTCCAGGCATTTGGGAAATTACCTCTTCAATGTCACGTGGAAATACCCGTTGACCTATACTTCAGAGTCCTTCTCTTCTATCCATAGCGCATCCTCGAGCCATTGAGTTTCCTCAATATTCTTATAGTATCCAGCCCAATATTAATGGTCAAACGTTAGCTCTCCCACCTGGTTAGGCCTGTTGAGCTTTACCCTGATCATTAACTACCTTCAATTTTAACTCTTCTGAACACGGAACTGAGTTGGGTTTGTCATCAGTGTTTCCAATTAGTTCAGCAAATCCCAACTCAGAAATGCCATATGACAGTATGAGTACCCCTTTTGAATACACTCCCAAGATTTAGAATCTATCGGAACATGCAAATCACCCACAATTAGTACATTGTAAATTGGTTGTCAATGAAATCGGGGCAGTAGACCATCATCGCCAGTGTGTAGGTGGATGTGTTATCCATGTGACTTTGGTCTCGATTATGTTTCACTTGCACTGCATCAAAGGGTTTATCGGTTATAAGCTTTGGTGACACTCCTGATCGTCAAATAATCCTGTTTAAATCTATTGAAGCTGGAGAGTATTATAAGAAAGAAGTCTGGGAATAACATCAAGGTGTTAGCTACTGTAACTAACTTACTATGTAACCAAACAGATGTTCCCAACTAAGGCCTTGGCTAGTGCCGGACCGGCAAAGAATTGCATATGTTGATCCATCCTCCAGAGGAAGCGTAAATCCCTCTTCTACAGGGTGATGTACCTCATCAATGGAACGGCTTTCCAGGATGGTGCCTATCGATAGTTATATCGAAATCTGTGGTTGCTGCCTTTACGTCTCCTCGCAATACAAACGGGCTGTGAGACAAAGTTTTTCAATGACGTCTTCCGTAGATAGAGTGGCGGGGACTCCGTTGGAGAAGCGTTGCACGGCGATATGTGTTAGTGTTCCTTGCCACGATTCCCACAATGTCGTGCCTATGCCAATACTGCATGTAGCTGCCACCAACAGGAATTATGTCAGCCCTGGAGATAATGGCGACAGGATAACACTTGGCTAACAGGTGCTACTTTGGGCTCAGTAGGCAATTGAATAGTAGAGCCATCTCTCGACAGACGAAGAAAACACTCATACAAGACGCTTATCCTTCCAGTGCTTCTTTATGGTGCGGAAGCCTGGACAGTAACGCAATCAGATGTAGCTGATCTTGGAGTTTTCGAGAGAAAAATTCTTCGTAAAATCTATGGACCTGTTTGCGTTAGCGGTATCTACCGCATCAGATGGAATGACGAGCTGTACGAGCTGTACAATGATGTCGATGTGGTCAGTCGAATGAATATTCAGCGACTGCGTTGGCTAGGTCACATCGCTCGTATGGAAGAAGACAATCCGGCTCGAAAGGTGTTTGATGCAGTGGTAGGCGCATAGCCAAGGAGAAGGACGACCGCGGATACGTTGGCAAGACCAAGTTACTGCATGCCTGGCAAAACTTGGGGTTTTCGACTGGCGAACACGCGCAAAAAACAGGGAAGCGTGGAGGAGCCTCATCCATCAGGCAGAGACCCGATAGGGTTGTGAAGTCACATAATAATAATAATAATAATTTTTTAAATTTAATCAACTTAAAATTTTGTAAACTTTACGCTTAATTATTTTAAAGTTTAAATAATTCTTTGTATAAATATCCTTTCTAACTCAGTCGACTGTACTTAGTTGACTTTAAATTAAATAAAATAAAATAAAATAAAATTTTATCCACGCCCCCTCTGGCCTCCTTGAATGTAAAAAAATTTGAAACGTAATTTTAATGCAGAACAATTAAAAATGCAAGTTATATATTGAAGGAATTGTTTTGGTCAGGTGTGTAGCGGGTATATCACAGTCGAGCACACTCGACTGTAGCCTTCGTGCTTGTTTTTATTTAAAATACAAACAATAAGTACATATAACTACTTTTTTGCCATTTGCTCTATAAAATATGCTTTAGTAGCAGGTCGACTAGTTTTGCCATTTGCACTACACTTTAAGTGGTCTACAATAAGGGCGCCACCATGCAAATGCTTGAACTTCGCCTTAATGTTTTGCTGTACGTAGTCCACAACATCCTGGGAGCTTATTTCGTAGCCTGACCTCTTCACCATCGCTGCAGCAGCCGCATCGCCATTGAACAGATCATCAATACCGAAGACACAGACTTCTGCGACGCCAGGCATTTGGGAAATAACCTCTTCAATCTTGCGTGGTACATACCCTAGGCCCTGATACCAGAGCTGGTCCTTCTTCCTATCTACAATATAGAGAAAGCCATCTTCGTCCACATATCCCAAGTCGCCGGTAATAAACCAATTTTCAGCATCACGTGCCTTTCGAGTTTCCTCAATATTCCCATAGTATCCGGCCCAATATAATCCTGAGTAAACGTACACCTCTCCTAACTGGTTAGGTCCTAGAGCTTCTCCCTGATCATTGACTACCTTTAATTTATAACCCTCTCTTACACGGCCAACTGAACTGGGTTTTTTATTAAAGTTCCAGTTTGCACTCACAAACCCTGACTCCGACATGCCATATCCGTAAAGCACATATCCATTTTGAAGGCGACTCTGCAAACGATGTTGAAGGTCAATGGGGCATCCACTTCCACCGAAAATATAAAAGCGGATGCTGTCGAAACTAGTCTTTTGGAAACCTGGGGAGTGAACCATCATCGCCAAGTGAGAAGGTGGTTGAATTATCCATGTGACCTGCTGTTTCTCGATGATGTGAAGCAATTGCACCGGATCAAAGGGTTTATCGGTTATAATGCGTTTGGTGCTGTACACACCAGAAGTCACCGTAGCATAGATTCCTGTCAACCAATCCAACGAACCATGGGTAAACTGTACGTCGTCGATAGTCAGATCTCTGTCGAGTGTACACAGCGATATCAGAGTAATACTTAATAACCAAAACCCTTTTTGTGAACTAAACTTACGAAACGTATTCCAACAGACTACGATTGTTCGATATAGTGACAGCCTTGGGTGTTCCTGTAGTGCCGGAGGTGCAAAGAATGGCGAACGTATGCTTGTAACCCTCCACTGGGGGAAAAGGTTCAAATCGCTCCTCTATAGGGGTTACCAGTATCTCATCAATAGTAATGCTTTCTGCAGGATGCTTGCGCATTGTAACGATATTTGTGTTCAATTCTGTCGTCGCCGCCCTTATCTTCTCGTACTCATCGCCATCACAGAATATCAAACGACGCTTGCTGAGACCGATTAGCTTTCTAATTACGTCTTCTTCGTAGTGGATGTTCACGGCGTGAAAGGGTATCCCGTTGAAGAAGCATCCATAGGCCACGTCCGATAGCTGTGTAGTATTCCTCTCCACAATTCCCACATTCTCCGACTGATGAATATCCAATGCCCTCATGTAGCTGGCCACGCGCATGGAGTTCTGGAGCAGTTCCGCTCGGGTTAGTATTGTTTTTTCACTGGCCGAGACCTGTAAGGGGAAAGAATGAGCTGATTACGTAACATTAGCCGGTGGCTGCGACTTACCTGGGCAATTAGATTCGTGTGGCGGCGCATCTCGTGGAAAATTGTCTCTCCCACAGATAAGTCAGGTGCAAAGAACCCTCATTTTGGTTTGGCACTCCAAATTTTATGGTCCGCGTCATAGTTTACCTTCGGCTTGTAAGACATTGTGATTCCAATAGGTAGCTATGAAATACTGAGATGGAATCTAATCCGCTTGGGTTTATATTCAACATGAAAATTGTTATCACGTAGATAACAATTATCAATACTACACAATGCTCGTTATAAAAGTAACAGTCTTATATGTCGAGTGTAGCTTTCGATCAATGTGCAGAACATTATTGAAACCTATTTCACCACAGTTCTATCTGTCGCATCGCAAATAGAACTGATCCCAGGTGTGCATATGGGAAATAATCTCATCAATATCATCTTTCAAATAATTTTATAACTGGTACTAGGATAGATTTTCTTTGTAAACACACACATTTTATTAAATACATCCAAAAAATTGATTCAAAACTTCCCCCCCAAAGAAAAGAATCTTGTGAATTTAAAGCTGTCATCGTTTAATTGCGATGCGTGTTTTTATTTATTTATGTCTTCAATAAGTTTATTCAATATTTAATAACACAATTTAATAACCGAGAAAACCCGAGCTCTAAAAACTTTTAAACGAGACTTACACAATGGAGTTGCCGTATCGCTTATATAAATGTTATTCTAGGGCTGCCAGACATCAATAACTCTGCCGATATTTCGGAACTGATAACGATTTGAATATAACTTATATATTCTAATTTGGTCGAATTCATAACTAATCCCATTCTTATTTAATATAAATTTATGTTTATAATTAAGATGATTTTAAATGACTGCTACTCAATTGTGAATGTTATTAAACCTATAACTATTATATAAGCCTTAGCCCTTAAATAAAATTCAATATTAAATTAAAAATCCCTGAAGTTTTTTTTTATTATGATTACTAAAGTATCATAAATTAATAAATAAAAATCTTTGCAAATATCACATTGTATCGATAATTTTCAGTCTGCTGTTATATTTGGATGCTATCGGTTCTTTAATTGTTAGGCGATCATCGATACTTTCGAGCGATATGTAATTTAATTTTCTCATATACATATTTGCTTTATTTTTTGTTAATAAAATATTTGAGAAAATATTAAAAATGTAGACAATTAAATTCTGTTTTAAGAATGGATACCTTTTTCCCGGGCATTAAAAAGAATACTAACAATTCAAAATCGCTGTTATAATAACATGCTCTGTTAATAAGTTATTGCTGTTATCCGAATTTGCGTTGTTGTTGCTGCATCGTACGCTTGTTATTATACGCTATCAGGTGTTGGTGTTGGTAATAACAAATTGCAAAAATCTAGAAAATTTGTAATGATCCCACCGTATGCAATCAATTTAGAATTTTATTCCCCAAATTTCAGCGAAAGTCCCATTCAAATTCGTTAATTGCAACGCAAAATAAGCTACCCAAAATAATTTCCACAGCATTGCGACGAGCGCTCAACTCCGAAAACTCTTTAGTATCAATTCGTGATGGCCGCCCGCCATTAACTAAAAACGTGTCCGCAGAAGAAAAACAATTTCAAACGTCTTTGTTGACGAAACATTCAAAATATTGCCTATATCGCTGCGGGAAATGAAAATACAGTGAAAGCACATGATTTCCACATAATTTTGACGTTATAAAGTCAAAAAAAGTGCAAAAAAATGTGCGTGAAAAATGTAAATCGATTTTCTTGTTTGTGAAAAAACTCTTCGTTGGGCTTGCTTCTTAGTCAATTGCAGCTCGCTAGAGGGCGACACAGTGGCAATATTCGGAGTCGTAGACTTCCATGCCGTTCTAAAATTAATTTAACGCCGTTGTCTCGTCAAATGTATTTATTGTGTTTTGTGTATGCGTCGAATATATCTGAATAATTTATTAAATGCTTAAATTGTAATTCTTGCATTCAATTCTGCTTTTATGTTTTGCTGCTGAAATCGCTTTTATTATCGATGTTCTGAAGCCGCTTGAAACAAACGCCGATGCCGTTGAAAAATAATTCGCGGCCTGTAAGTGCTGTGCGTCGTCGTTAGTCTTCGGCTCTGGGCCGCCATTACTGATTCCAGCAAAACCACGCTATACGCTAAATTCGTGAAATTTGTGTAACTTTTCCAACGAATTATCAACAAAATTGTGCGTGCAGGTGTGTGAAAAGTGCGGTAAAGTGAGGAAAAAATTAAATCAGTTACTTTAAAATATACCGCGTGTAAGAAATGGCGACGCGTTGACAAATAATTGCAAAAAACAAAATGCATATGAAGAGTGCTACGTTTTTTTTTTTCGTCGTATTTTTGCGCATAGGCTTCGTGTTTTTTTCTTCGTAAAATTCGCCGCGTTTGTGTTTGGTCGAACTCGCCGCGTGTGTGTTTGTTTATGCCGCCTTTTTTACGCTCGCATCGGCGGCGCGGCTTTTTCTGCTTCTTTCATATTCTCGCCTTTTTGCTATGATATTGAATTTTTTGCGATCGCCGCATATATTATTTATTAATTATTTATATTTGTTTCGCACATTCAATTCAATTCCAAATTGTGGTTCAAATAATAAAAATGAATCATCTCGTTTGCCAAAAACAGCCGAGATATGCCGATCTTATGTTTTTAAGCCATTCGGACAATGAAAACAATAAAGTGTGCATGTGTGTGTGTGTATATTGTGTAGGAGATTCATTGTGTTTTCGAAAGAGATTACATTTGTGTGCATGTGTACAATTGTGTGTGGTGTTGTAAAACTTGAAATTCTACGACTCACCGAAGCATTTTTTCCCGCGCGCGCTCTCTTTTGTTTTTATCAGTTGTCTGTGACTGTATGGGATATCTATGTGTGTGTCTGTGTGTGTGTGTGTAGACGTGTGGCTTGTTTACTTACTTGTTTTGTTGTTGTTTTGCAGATTTTTATCAGCTGCCGCAACTAACAGAACTGGGATACCGAGAAGAGCAACAACAACAACAATAACAAACGCGACTGGAAATCAATAATAAAAAAACAATAATAAACATTTATAGGAATAAAGATGAACTGAAATGTGCAAAATTGATCAACGTAATTATGCCAATTCACATAATTTTTTCGATTTCAACGTGAAAAATGTCGTCGACACAATTGCTGCACTCGTTATTGTTGTTGCTACCACTGCGTTGTCGTCGTAATTGCAATAAACTAATCTCTTTGGCCCTGTTGTTGCTCTCAGCGCTGTTCGCATATACCGAGCGACGACAGCAGCAGCAGCAGACGGCAGAGGCAGCGGACGACGACGACGGCAGTAGAAGAAGTAGCAGCAGCGGCCCAGCAGCAGCAGCAGAAGTAAGAATTAACACAACAACAAAAGCAGCAGCAGAAGCAGCAGCAGCAACAACAACAGTTACGTTGGACACGCCGTATACAGCAGTAGCGACTGCAATTGCCGTCGTTAAGCGGCGTTCCAAGAACAAGAACAACAAAAACAACAACAGCAGCAACCGGAGCCGGGACGTGGGTACGGGCACGGAAACGGGCACAGGGGCTGCGTATATTAGCTGGCAAAGCAGCCATTGCCACCGCAGCCCCGGTGCTCAGTCGGAGGCAGAGGCAGTAGCAGTAGCAGAGGCAAAGCAGCCAGTGCTGCGTGCAACAGCAGCAGCAACAACAAACACAAATAAGACTCGCAGTTCGACGTTAACGTTGACGTCGTCGCATCCGCTTAAGAGCAGCATATCTCCTCCATCCATAGACGCTTCTCTTGCGAGGCTTCGATCAGCAATAACAAGAACAACGAAACTGTTGAAAGGCTCCTCTTGTGCTGCACCAGCAACAGCAGCAACAACAATAGAAGCAACAACAAATCGCTGCAGTAGGATTCCGCCTGGATTGCCTGTGGCCACTGCAGAGTCAGGAGCCATTGGCAGTTGCCACTACTACATAACATCAATAGAAATATAAGAGCCATTATCACCTCCACCTATACAACAACTACAACAGCAACAGCAACAACAGACAACATTAACAACAACAAGAACAACAAATAATTCCACACACTTAGCAGCAAACGTTCCATACACATCCAAAAAAAACAAAAGATAAAAAGAAAATTAATACATTAATAAACATACATTAAAGAAAGCAAGAAAAACAGCCGAAAAATGTCAAAGTTATCGTTCAGAGCACGTCACCTGGATCCGTCCAAGCAGATGCCCATCTACTTGGCGGAGGAGTTGCCCGATCTGCCCGAATATTCGGCCATCAATCGCGCTGTGCCTCAAATGCCCAGTGGCATGGAGAAGGAGGAAGAGTCGGTGAGTTGTTCATGTCGTTGATAAACGCAGAACTTACAAAAATCTAAATATTTTCTTAACTCAATTAATTAATAATAAAAATCATTCACCCCTTCACAGGAACATCACTTGCAGCGAGCCATCTGCACTGGCCTCATAATTCCCACACCGGAGGTGTTGCAGACGGATCAGCCATTCTACGATGCTTACTATCCGCCAGATTATAAAATGCCGCGTCAAATGATTCACATGCAACGTAAGAATTAAACTTATTATATTCATTTTCAATCAATCTATTGATGTGTCACATTTCTTTATAGCGCTGGGCTTGGACACAGAGGTGCCGGATTATGACTTGGATAGTGCGGACGAGGAGTGGCTGCGGCAACAACAACGACTGCAGCTTACCGAGCTAAAGTTTGAACAAATGATGGATCGATTGGAGAAGAGCTCCGGGCAAACAGTTGTCACGCTTAACGAGGCCAAATCGTTGCTCAATCAGGATGATGAGACCAGTATATCGGTGTATGATTACTGGCTGAACAAGCGCCTCAAAATGGTGAGCAGCATGTGAATGCATTATATTGAATATTGATGATTCTAATAAGTTTTATTATTTGTCATTTGCAGCAACATCCGTTGATTCTCATCGTCAAAACGGAAAGTCGGCCAGGTGCAAGCTCCAATAATCCTTATCTGGCGTTTCGTAGGCGCACTGAGAAAATGCAAACGCGTAAAAATCGTAAAAACGATGAAGCTTCCTACGAGAAGATGCTCAAGCTTCGGTAAGTGATTGAGAATTCCAATTGCTTTGAAATGCTTATTAATATCAATCAATCAATCCTTACAGTCGCGATTTGCAACGTGCCACAACAATATTGGAGATGGTGCGACGGCGCGAGGAAACGAAGCGCGATCACCTGAAGATGACGGTCAACATATTTGAGAAGCGTGTCGAGATTCGTGACTTTAATGGTGCAGTCTACTCTGAGCTCAATGCCCAATATAAGAACTCGAGGTGTGTATCGAATTTGAGCGCTAATTCCAATTAAAAATCTTGATTAATCTGATAAAATTTCCTTTGCAGACCCGTATACAATTCATCGTATATGAATCAATACTCACAAGGCGCACAGGCAAGCGGTACGACAGCGACGGGTGCATTGCTAACCGCCGGGGGTGTGCTACCTAGCGGCATTTTAGGTGCCGCCGGAGGTATCGCAAATACGACCGTTTATGCGCAGGGGCCACAGTACCTGAACACTTCCAGTCTAGGAATGGGTAAGTGGGCCAGTCCAGGTTGTGCTGGCCAGATGGTCATGGCATTTAAGCAGGTACTAATTGTGCTTTAATCTTTCTCAATAATTCATCAGAGGGCATCAGTGCTGGCAGTGGAAATGGGAGCAGCAGTCGCAAAGAGAAACGTACGTACAAGAGGCGAAAACACAAAATACCACGCGAAAAACAACAACAGCAGCAGCAACAACATCTGCAGCAACAGCAGCAGCAACAACAACAGCAACAGCAGCAACAACAGTATTTGCCAGGCCTGGGTCTGGCCTCATCTGCGTCGGGCGTTTCACCTGCGCATCTCTCCCATCTGCATCACCTGCATCGCCAAAGCGCTTCCCCTGCAGCCAACGAGTCGAATCTCGATAGCGAGGAAGAGGATTACCTTGGTGTCGGTGCTCAAAATGGCAACAAATTGGGCTCCGAAAGCGAGGAGGAGGCGCCGTTTGCATTTAGACGCAAACCCAGCTGTAATTACCTGCGGGTAAGTTTAATTCAGTTTATAAATCAACAGTCTAAGATGACAATTAAATGTTATTCAATTGAATTGATGAATGTTTATAGAAGAAACACAATGCGTAAGCAATTAACCAATGAATTAACTTTGACAAATATCTTTGCAAAGTTATTTCATTTAAAGATGTTGAAACGACTTTTTGTTATCACATCATATACAGGAGGTCAAGAAACACTATACATATGTACATAACATTAAGATGTACATATGTGTAAAGAGTAACTTGACTCTCTGTACATTCTAAGTTTGTTAAAAATGCCCATCGAATTTTATATAGTACAATAGAAAGACTCACAAACATCTAACTTTGTTGATGGGGCAGCGCTATATTTTTCCCGCCAAAAATCATTTGTAGGCGGGCTTTTTATCTTACATTTGCCCTTCTCAATGCACAAAAATCATAATGCAGTTTAGTTGTTTAATAGTTTATTAGTTATGTCAGACACAACCGGCAGGATTCCATTTAGAAGCAGCTGAGAGACTTTTTGAAGGCAAGCCAAAAAGTTGTATCTTTGATACGTCACTTTCAAATTAAATATACTTTGTGGGGTCTGTAAGACATTTTCTGCATATTACACACATTTACACGAAGTTGGTATACCATTTTTTGATCCCTTAATGATCGCAGGTTATAAAAAGGAAATTATAAGAGATAATGTATACCAAGCTCTTGTTTTATATTTTATTTATCTTAAATACATATTGTAGAGCATGTATAATATAAATAGAATAGGAATTGTCATTTAAATCTATAGAAAGAACTTCAATTTCCTAATTGTTAGGGAGTCCAGGATCAGTTAGTTCTAGAATTTCCAATCGATCGAAATTACGAGACGACACAGTCTGCTCAACTTGCTGCCAGTTAATTGATGTACCGTTTAGAAAGATCTTAAGTTTGTTAGGGCGCCGCTGTCCGTTTTGTGTCATTATCCAACCGTGTGCCTGAACAATAAATTCCTGGCTGATAAACACACCGTTTCTCACAGTTAAACTGCATAGTTGGGGTAATCCTTGTATGAGATCCAATAGTTTTGCATTGTCCAGGAATGTCAATGTGACCTGGAGATGTTGCAATTGTTTTAATCGCAGCAGATCGCAGAGAGGCACCCCATGGCAGCAGACTTCCAATTGCTTGAGGCTGTCGATGAGACAAATTTGTTTTAGCTGCGCCACACTCAGTGTAGATCCTCGAATCTTGAGAGTTTCCAGTTTAAGTTTGATCAACTCCGACAGAGCCTTGCTACGCAATGTTCCCTTGATCAGTAGCACCAAGTGCCTTAGGTTTGGTAATTGAAATAACAATTCGTAGCGATGCTCATAACTGATTGCACATTGCAAAGACTGAAGGTACTCCAACTTGCTACAATTCTTAACCACAAATGGAATGTGCCTCTGCATCAGTTCATTCATGTATACTGGAATGGTATAGCTCAAAACCTTATTACCATACAGGAATAAGATGCTCTCAAGTTGATTCACAGTGAGACGATCAGTAATCCTTGGGTCAATCTTTATAAAAGTGTTTTCATTCCATGGTATTGAATTGATGTCCAACATTTTGATTTTCTCTCTTTTATATTATTTTAGTTTGATAATTTTATTTCGACAAGCAACCGTCGAGTTTTGCAGCTCAACTGAGAACAGTTGACTAAAAGCTCCAAGTAGCTACACTGACATGTACACTTATGAAATGAGAAAAACGTTTGTGAACGTGTATTGTGCTCTCTCTTTCGATGTGTGAAATCTTCTAGTGTATTATACATTCATTTCTTATCGGATGTTTCCCTCCACACACAAGCAATTATTTCGTTCATTTTGTAATTTGCATTTGCATTTGTTGACTAATTCTGCGTAAAACGTCACAATGATACACACAGTATCCTACAAGCGATTTATTCCAAACGAAATGTTAATTAGACCCAATAATGTTTTATTTTATAAGTTGCATATTGGATGAGAACTTCGTCGCAGGCAACCAGAACTCGTTGGTTGGCAGACTGGTGCCAACGAAGAATGATAATAGCTTAATATGCTTTCAGATTATCATATGTGCGAGGCAAACAAAGAAGTTTTTGAGTTCGGGAATAGAGCGCTGCAGTTTGCTCAGTACCGTCACAAAATGTTGCAGGCAGACTGATGCCTTGCACAAACAGCAACAACCAAATACTTGTAAATTTTATTATATTCAAAATTTAATTAAACAAAAACTGGAAACGACCGCCAAATAATTCTTTCATGGTACATTTTGATAAATATAGCTCTATCAGTAAATATAAATTAAATAAAATCGGTGACGTAGGCAGTTATTTAACCTTTACCATGCATACTTGCATACTAGAACACTGCATGAATGCATTCAAAGGGGCAGTACACATTCAAATGAATGTGAGTGAATGTTGAATTGTATTTTTGCCTGTTTTGACAGCTTGCTTATTCACTTTAATGTTGGGCATTAAAAATAGAATAATACTTTTGGGTGCAGTACACAGCTGTACAGTATTGATGCAGGACACCATTCGATACTATATAACAGGGCTCGGCAGAAGCCGAAGCAGTTAACGAACTTTGTGTCTGTTGCTACAATCACAAACGTAACTTAGAAGTGTTTAAGATGGGAGTCGAGCCCTAATATATATACTTATGATCTCATATGCATTTTTATGTAACGTTCTGAGAACTTCTATTAATCATTTAATAATTGTATTTATTTTCATGGTCATTACAGATGCGTGGCAGTCGTGAAGGTTGTTGGCCCTGGGAGTTGCCCGATGAGAACGACGAGGATGAGGCGCCGCCAGGTGCGGCTGGTTCTATTGGGGCTGAGGCAAAGTACCGTTATGCGCTAACCTCGCTCAATTATCCAAAGTGCGTTTGATGAACTGTTTAGCAGATTCGATGGATTTAACTTGAGATTGCTTTTACTTTTTCAGACCACGTTGCATTGGTTTCGCTCGTCGACGTCTGGGGCGTGGTGGTCGCGTGCTGCTTGATCGTGCCAGCAGTAAATACGATGATCTTTGGTCACAGTTCGATTACACGGTGCTGGAGAGTGTGGTTAATAGCGCAAAGCCAAAGCTGAAGAATCACCATAACCAGCATCATCTGCAACAACAACAACAACAACAGCTACTGCCCAAGCCGAGCTCTCCGCCCACTGTCGTTGATTTGCCCACATGCAAAGCAGCGACACCAACAGCAACACCAGCAGCAACAGCAACAACAATTGCGGATGGCAGTACGGTGGCTTCATCTGAAGTGCCGCTCAAGGTGGAGCCAGCCAGTGGCAGCAGCAGCGAGCCACTGTTGCCCAAAGAGGAGGCTGAGAACAACAAAAACAACGATGAAGAAGACAATGATGATGATGATGATGTTGATGAAGAGCTGGATGAGCTGTGTACCGAAGATGAGAACGTATCGCGGTTGGGCTTCTACAGTTCCGCTGTAACGTTGCTACGGACTGCACCCGAGGTAAGGCTGAAACGTCGTCGGCAGTTGCGCAAAAAGCAAAAACTACGTGAACTCAATGCTGCCAAGCGCCTGAAGAGCGCTGCCATTGATAGCGAGGAGGGTGAGGGTGTTCCGCCTTTGCGTCCTTTATCTATGGCATATTTGCATCGCTTGGCATTGGCATTGGAGGCCACCACGGCGAAGGCAAAGGCGGCGGAAAGAATGGTAACGAATCCGACGCTGACAGAGATTCCAATGCAGACAGATGCAGTGTCCGGCGAGGCGAGGATGCTGGAGAATGCGGAGCAGCAGCAGACGGAGCAAGAAGTGAAGCAGGAGATGAGCTGCGATGAGCTAGTAGAGCAGTCACGTCACGCCAATCATCAGCACCACCGTTCCAATAATAATAATAATAACAACAACACCGTGTTTAATAACAACAACAACAACAAAAATAGCAGTAGTAGTAGTAGTAGTAACAATATGAATAAGAATGTTAGCATTAGCGAAAAATTCAATGTGATAAAAGTGGAGGAAGCGGATGCTGCAGAAGCGATGGACGAGGATGATGCTAGTACTGTTGCTGGTCAAGATGAGCAGCCCGTGGCGTCTACCTCGGCAGCAGCAGCAGCAGCGCGTGCCGCTGAAGTGGCAGCAGCAGCAACAACAACAACAACCACAGCAACAGCAGCAAGTGGAATAACTGCGCAGGCAACGGTTGAGGAAGTGGCTAAAACGATAAAGCGCGAACTGATCGATGCCGATGACTCCAATGAGCCATTGAGCAGCATACGAACAGCAGCAACAATGCAGAGCCAACAGCAGCATACGGACTTAATGGACGACGATGAGGCCGAGGATGATGTTAATCTGGCGCAGCTCAGCAGCATTATAAGGCACACAGCTGTAAAGAAGGAGCTGCAGGCACAACAGCAGAAGCGACAGCAACAGGAGGAGAAGCAACAGTTGCAGCTGCAGGAGAGTCAAGCACGTTGCTTCAATCAGATGCCCGATGTGATTCGTTTGCACAACAAGCAACTGCACATTGATGCGGGCTGTGATGCCACAACGATGACGACGACAACGACGACAGAGGATGACAATGAGGACTATGTAGACTACATGGGTGGATTGTCGCCGACGTCAAGTCAACGTTTGGATATCTGCAATGAGCTGTTGTCGGAGATACGACGTGATTGGTTGCACTTTCGACCCAAAACGCCCACAGACGAACTGTCCGATAGCAATCCCAATGAGGAGGAGGCGGACAAGCTTTGTGATGGCGGTGGCGCTATTGTGGATTGGACACAGGATACTCCGATTAGCATAGAGCTGAGTCGATTGGGCAAAGACAACGACGACGACATCATCGCTGGCGATGCACACTTTATGAGCAGCGCCTTTAAGTACACCGATCTCGATGCGGATGCACAGCTGTTGCAGACCGCATACGCGCTGGATTACGCGCGCGGCAGCAGCAATCGCAGTCCGGACGATAATGCTGGCAACGGGAATTGCTCTGATACTGGCTCCGGTTTGGGTTCGGGTTCAGCGCTTGAATTCAATCTCAGTGGCGGCGATTCACTCAATGATATTAACAATCTGTTGGGCGATGATCACATGTTGGTCAACATATTACAAGAGTGCAGCATGGATGATCCCAAGACGCTGAATCAGGCCACCAATTTCTGGAACGGCATACTCGATGGGGAGGCAGCCGTGGAGGATGTGGAGAATGCGGACAACTTGCTTGACTGCAAAATGGAGCCAACATCAAACTTGAAGCGTACGACACGCAATCGTGTTCATCTACGTGGTCCCCCCGCACCGTTGGGCAGTTCCAATTTCACATTGGTGTCCACCGAACGTCAGTCAACGTTCTTTAGCCAGAAACCTCCGATCAAACAGGAACTGGAGCAGGAACAGTCAGAGTCACAGCCACAGCCAGAGGCAACTGCCGAGACAACATTGCCCATTAAGGTGGAGCCAGTTGAAGTGGCACCAACGCCACCACCGCCATCGTCGCTGCTGTTGCCGATAACGACAACGTCAACACCCACAACAGCAGCAGCAGTTCGATTAACGCCACCTTCCATCGCCAATGCAGCAACGCCGCCAGCCATGGCAGTTGCAACACTTCCTGTTGCAGTTGCAGTTGCAGCTGCTCCTATTTCAACGGTGCCACAGGCAACACTTGTGCCAGCGCCAGCGCAGGCGCAGCTTACTGCAACGACGCATCTGATCAATATACCCGCCCAGATCACAACACAGCAGCAACAACAACAGCAGCAGCAACAACAGCAGCAACAACAACAGCAGCAACAACAACAGCAGCAACAACAAACGCTGCAGCAGCCACAGAAGCCTTCTCAGGTGGCAGTGACGCAGCAGTTGCTCAATCAATTTGCGGCAAATGCGACACCAGTAACCACTCAGCTAATTGGACGCTCTGAGTTTGTGAGCAGTGGAACTGCTGTGGGAGATATCGTCACCATAACTCCGCACACGGGCAGCAGTCCGTTGCCAACGCTGCCGACATTGACACCACAGCAGCAGCAATTGCAGCATCAGCTGGCGCAGGCGCAGCTACGCAATGTTACCGTGCAGCAGAGACAGGCCCCGCCGCAGCAACAACAGCAGCAGCAACAACAACAACAGCAGCAGCATCAGCAGCCGCAACAACAATTGCTCTTCCAGATGCAGCGCGATATTAGCGGTGCACCTACAGTAATTTCCTCGCAGAGCATTGTCACCTCGCGCAGTGGCAACCACATGATCTACACCACCAGCAGTGGAGAGATAATGACAGCAGCAGCACAGGTGGGCGCACAAAAGGTGACGTATGCCATACAGAAGAGCAGCGGCGGAGGCAGTGCATCCCTTGGCCCCAACACGGTGATCACACTGTCCAATGTTAAGCTACAGAACGACGACAGTTCTTCCTCTAACTCGGCACCGTCTAGTGTGAACATAATCAACACCGCTAGCGGGCAACAGTTGGCGGTGCATAGCATTTCTGGTATTCAACAGCAGCAACAGCAACTGCAGCAGCAGGCGACAGGGGGGCACCCCATTGATTGTTGCCACTCCTACGCGCAACAATAACGCACATCAGCAACAACAACAGCAGCAGCAGCAACTGGTGCAGCAACAGCAGCCAATTGTTTGGCGTCAGGTCAGTGGCACTAACACAGCCGTGGCCACCACAGCGGTGCTCTCCAGCACCACATCGGACTCCCCAATGGGTAACAAGATACTGTGGACAAGCCGAGCCACGCAGAAGCGTCAGTTGAATGGACCCGAAAATACAGGTGAGTTGATAGTGAACCTAGTTTAATGCGTGAAGGAAATGCTGGAACTACGAAGTGGTTTCTGCTTCTACTTTACTCGATAGAGAGGTGTCCTGTTAACAAGTTTATAGCACACTTTTATATGTTGATTTATGGGTTCATTTGGCTAAGCATGTTCGTCGTCGCAAAATAATCGACTTACTGAAAGCTACCTTAAAATTTCTTACTTTGTAACTATCTTAACTGGCAGAAAGAAGTATTCTACTTTATTTTATTGCCAAATCTGTGATCCTTTTTCGTTCCTGAGTAGATCAGCCTTCTATATAGATTTAAAATTCAGCATCTTATGAGATGATGTAATGAACAATTTCACTTTAAGTTTTCCTCACTGTAACCAACTTTGTTGGCTAAAATGATTTTGTTTTTTCTTGATTTACTATTCATTCTGTATTTATTTGTCTTTATGTTCGACTGCATTAACAATTGTTATAGTTTCTCCTCCTGGAGACCGTGTTTAAAGAACATGAATACGGGAACACTTTCGCCATTGATTTCACGATATTCACACATTGCAACCATGCCCTCAACGTCCATAGATTCCCCAGTGAAGAATTGCAATTCACGAAAACGACCCAGAATGTCTTTTATTGTCTGTTGCATGTTTGCCTTGAACACATCCACCTCAGTGGGCGAGTTCTCTTGTAGATTTTTCACAATTTTGCGCATATAATCCTTAAGATGGAGTGTAAATGATTTCTTATCGCCAAATGCAAATGATTCCTGTAGACGATGATTTAATACAATGTCCACACCCCTTTCGACACCATCAACGGTCTGGACCTCTTCATCTCCGCCCGTCTCTGCCGATGGATTGGCACCTGCCAGCACAATGTTATCCTGGTTGCGCAAGATAAGATTGCCCTGCACTTCGTAGATAACATCGTTCACTAGCTTCATCTTGTACGTGTCCGTAAACATCTCATCGCCAGTGATGATGTCCTTGTACACTTTCATGTTGTAGTTGCAAATGTACTTTATGAAGGGTTTCTTTTTGACGAAAATTAAAACAAATGTTGCTAATGAGGGAATTAAAAAAATTTGCTAATGAGAGACTGTTAAAAATTATTAAAACTAAGGTGTGTTTCTGTTTTTAAATAATTTTAACGTGATTTACAAAGCAAACTTGTTTTGCAATTTATCTTTGCTTTCTTTGCACTTTTATTTGTTGTGTTCTTTTTATACCTTACTGATTGCATTCCTCTTTTGCTTTCACAGATATCAGCAAGCTGCTCTTGAACCGCAAATTCTCGCAACGCAAGATTGGCGCCCAGGCTGTGGCACAGCAACAAATCCAGTTGACCAAGCAGCAGCTGCAGCAGTTAGTGCAGCAAGAGGATGAGCTGGTGGCCAGCAATGCTGCTGGGGATCAGCTTACTCTGCAGGACGGCAACGATGCAATGCAACAGCAGCAGCAGAACTTACAACAGCAGCAGCAACAGCAGCTGCAGAAGTTCAGCAAGGTAATCAAAATGTCGCCGTTCCCGTTGCTCGTTTCGGATCTCAATCTGCAGCAGCAGCCAGGACAGCAGCAACAACAGCAGCAGAAGCCCAACTCGGCGGCAGCGATTGCGGCCAATCACAACTACAGTCTGCAGCCGGCGACAGCGATCATCACCTCGCAGGCAACACCGCAGCAGGCCAACAAGATCTTCCTCACCAGCAGCAACAGCAGTGGCGGCGGCAGTGGCAACTTCACCATTGCCACAGCCAGTGAGCTGCAGGCAGCAGTGGCAGCCAGCAATGCTGCTGGTGGCCAGCAGAAGCTTCACTACAAGGAGCTTTCCAATTCGAATCTTAAGTTGAACTTTGTTAGCAACACCAGCGCGGCAAATGCCAATGAGGCGCTGGTCAGCCAGGCATCGCAGCAGCTGGGTGCCACCACGGTGGTGCTGAGTAAGACGACGGGAGCATCGTTGCCTGCTGCACTTCAACAGCAGCAGCAACAGCAGCAGCATCAGAAGCTCAAGTCCACTTCGGGTCAGGTGCAGGTGCCGGTCACGGCCAGTGATAAGCGGGTGCTCTACACGAGTCTCCTCAACGTGAAGCCTCTGCAGAAGAACAACAGTGGACAGATGCAGATGCAGCTGGGACCCAGCGGATTGCAGCAGGTGCTGCGCGGACGTCTTAACAATTCGATATTGACGCGTACTCTGCCCCTGGGTACCACTGTGAATAGCACTGGAGGAGGCGGTGGTGGCGGGAACGGTGGAGGAGGAACTCCCACAACTATTCGTCAACTCGTTACCAGCAATGCAAACAATGTGGTTGGAGGCACAACGGCAGATTCCCAGGGAGGTGGTGGAGGAGGAGGAGGAGGTCCCAAGGAGCAAGTGGGCAAGGCGCAGCTAACTGTCGAGCAGGTGATTGCCAGTGCCAATAATGGCGGCGTTGTGCTACCCACAAGCACCAACAATAATAACAACAACAGCAATAGCAACAACAACAATAATAATAACAATACCAACAGCAGTAACAGCAACAACAACAACAACAACAACAAGGTAGCAACAATGGTAGCAACAACGGCAGCAACAGCAACAGCAGCAGCAACAGCAGCCTCAACAACAGCAACATCAACAACAACAACAGTAACAGCAGCAACAATGGCAATGGCTCAGCTGGAGGAGGTGGCGCAACAACAGTGGGCAGTGGCGTCGTGGGAGTCGGAGTGGGAGTGACAACAGCCACAACAAGCAACGTAACGGCAACGCCGACAATCAATAGATGAGACACAGACGGCAGCTAACATCCAATGGCAAGTGGAGCTGCTTGTTGCACACTCAATCTGTTGCCCAGCGGCAGCGCCTCGCTCACTCTTGCCCAGGCGCAAACGGTAGCGGCAGCGAGTCCGACCTTGATGCTGGCACTGGGTCAGCTGTTGCAGCAGACAGCCGCAGCGGCGACCTCACAGTGCTGCTGTGCCCTTTGCCTGGTCAAGCATCAGGCATCTGTATAGACACTGCTCCTCCTGGTGGGGACGGGGGGAGTGGCTGCTGCTGCTGCTGCTGCAGTTGCACACATCATACACACACATATATAGCTTATATATAGAATTTCATTTGCATAGAAAATATTCAGTGTGAATATAGAGAAAAGAAGAACAAGAAGGAAATAAAAGGAAAACGAAAAGTAACTGGTGAGCCCAAATCCCCTTGTGCGGCCTAACAGGGGCGGGGGTGGGATTGTGGGGAGGAGGAGCAGGGTGTTCAGGGCGCCATGATTTAGTAATTCTTATGATTATCATGTAAATTGTACTATGTAGTTTGTTTTTGCTATACATACAAAGAAGAAAAAGGAACACAGGAAAGGAAATCGAGAGACAGCAACAGAAAAGAGAAACAGATAAACGAGATGAAGAAAGCCACCAATAACAAAGTTTCAGTTACGTATGTGTGTGTGTGTGTGTCAGTGTGTGTGTTTGTGTATGCGTGTGTAACGCAATTTAGGTCTTATTTTCAAGATCGCCTAACCCCTTAACCCATAAAGCATAAATAGATATCTTAATAGCATAGACAGGAAGACGAAGAAGAAGCTGGCGCTCAGCACCCCCCCAACCCCCTTCCTTTCCCCTCTTATAGACCCCACAACAAACTAAACTAAATCTAAAACGAAACTATAAACAAAACTCATGTGTTAAATAGCAAACTCTGTAAATATTTGATAATAATTTTAAACGATAATGCTAATGATATGTCTAGTAATACGATAAACACACACACACACACACACACACACACACTAACACACATGTAGATTGGGCATAAAGGCTTTCTTTTGAGCTGTTTGCCGTTTCAGAACCACGCGCTTTAGCAATGCTGCCACGCCCACGCTCGATTGGGGCGTAGGCAGCGTGCGTCAAAAAACAAAACAAAAACAAGAATATGATAAAGAAAATATATATATATATACGGAGGAGATATAGAAGATGAGAGGAAAACATTTTTCAATGTACGTAAATTAAATTAACTTATGATGTAACAAAAAACATTAAACTACATTTAGTTATTTTAACTATGAACCACACGAAGAGCGAGAGAGAGCGAGAGCGAGAGAAGTGGAAGTTGTGCGAATCACGATCGTGCTCTGGGCGGGGGAGTAATGTAAACAGAATACACACACATACATGCGCATACACAGCCACACACACACAGATACACACACACGCAAACACTATTATTGTACGCTATTATTAATATTATTATTATTATTATTTTTATACAAGGTAATACTTTTAATTGTAACTTTAACTGTAACTGTAACTGTAACAATGCGAGAGAGCTGAGCAACATTGATGCTTTGATTATGCATTATACGATACGATACGATATGATGAGTAAATATTTTAAATCCAAAACAACAACAACAAAACATGAGAGAACATTTATAATACGATATATAAACGAAAAATATATGATAATGATATAATAAAATAAAGTACATTTAATATACGTAGCTGTACTTTCTTTAGCCTGTAATTGTAGCGTGGTAAGAGCAAGCGATAATAAAATGGAAAGAAAATGCAACTTAAAAACAAATTAATAAAACAATACAAAATACAAAATAATAAAAAAAACAACAAAAAAACAAACAGACAAAAAGAGAATACATAATTATGGCGATTTCAAATTGAAACACTGAAAATGTTCTGTTGATTTTATTTCAATTTCAGTTTCTTTACTACAAATTGTTGAATAAGGAAAGAAAGGAAAGAAAACACGAACGAAGGCATTTGTGAGAATAAAGCTTTACTACATACACTGAAAATCGAAAGAATCTGATATCAGAAATCAACCCCGACTTCCGCTATAGCTAACTAATGTCTCTCTGTCTATATACATACTATACGTAGTTAGTCGTGTATGGCAATGCATGTTTGTATATTGTACCTTACATAATGAATATATCCAAACACACACACACACACACAGATAGACACAGACAGACACATATAGAAGATGATTTAGGGATTATAATACTCTAGACAGTGTCAGTTCAGTTGATCAAGTCTCCTGCTCCATATATAAACAACAACATTGTGATGTGTATTCATTTTTGATTTGAAATTTGCAACTACAATTACGGGTAAATAACACGAGAATTCTAATGATTATAGATGACACACACACACACAGACACACAGACACACACAAACATTCACAGACTGTTTTGAATTTCAAAAGAAATACTTAAGAGAATTAGGATAAAGTAAAAACAAAACAAAATAAATAACGAATATATAGATTTGAAACTCTTGTTGTTGCATGGTTTGTTTTCTCAATTACTTTCAGCATTCTCTCTCATCAAATTGTACAATCGATATAAGAATTATATAAGTGTAAATATCGATTGATATCTATATAGTGAGATAAAATAGCTTTGACTAGACGCCGCCGCCGCCACCGTAGCCGCCGTCGCCGTTGCCAAGGGGTTCTAAGGGGCGTCTACAATTTTTTATTCGAACTCATTTTGTCTAGTAGCTTAACATACTCGTATTTGTAAATATGTATGTATGAGTGTAACGGAAATATATATATAATATTTTTTGATATGTACTTAACAGTTTTTAACTTCCTCTTTTGCATGACGCTGATGATGCTGTACACTCGAAGAAACGTACACTTAACGAAACTCCAAATCTAAACGTACTCCCCCAAGACAAACTCAAGAACGATACAGCCATTTAACGTTAAGATCATTTCCATATTGTTTACAGTGAGCCCCACACACACACATAGCACAGTTGCAATTTGTTTCTTTCTGCCAAAAGACTCCCGAAGAGATTAACGAATTCTTACGCTCTCTAAATCTAAACGGATATGTAAAATTACCAAACGAGTATTAATAGCTTAAATATAGTGCATATAGTATCTGTATAAATCTTCAACTATTTACAAAAAATGAAATTGGTAAAACATTTCTCCCAAAACAAAAACACAAACAAATCTGCAGTTGTCGCGTTCCCAGCTTCGATATCTCCGTAAGACGAAAACGAGGCATTCCGGCGAGCTGTCGAACAGCTTGCGTTCCCCCCGTCTCGATAAGGGACATGGAAAGGGGGGAATCGTTTGCCATTTGGGATTTATACCATATTGTAGTGCAGTCTTCACTCGCAGCGTCGTTTTGTGGAACGCGCGACTGTTTTCTATATAAGAAATATAAATATAAATATAAAAATAGTTATTGTTAGTAAATCAAATAAGAAAACTGGAAACGCTTGTTGTGGTAATTAAGTGAAAAACAAAAAAGAAACGAGAAGAGATGAAAATTATGAAGAAAACCAATTAAAAAAATACAGAAATACGATGAAAAGAAAATGAAAATATCTCATATGATAATCTACATAATAGATATACAACATACAACTTGGTACACTGTAAAAAAACAAACTAAAGCACAACATTATTATACATAGTACATATAAATCGTATGTGAAATGAAAATAAATTAATGTTTATAACAATAACAAATGGCATAAGTGATTTTAACTTATTAGAAATTGGAATTGAAATACTATTAGTAGACTGGAATACAGCATCTATAAAGTATGTATTCCATAAATATGAACTGAAATATATAGAACCATTCAAAGTTCTTTTTGTATCCAGATGGTGAGTTCTGTCATGATGCATATACACATTACAATATAGTAGATAACGCGTTATCTGGTGATGAGCTTATTCTAAATAACTAAATGGCTACAGATCTCAAAAAGAATGCAAAATAAATATATGAAACTGATTAGGAGATGTCTCTGAAGATAGTTATCTAGATAGAGGATTACAAGATCAATTACAACAACAAGACAAGATACATATATTTTTGCAAATATTTCATGAGGTTAGTTATAATATTACAAGGGAATGCACGATGCTATCTATTATGTTAAAAGTTTGGAAATTCCAAGATATAATTGACGGAGCAGAAAACTGAGGACAGCTAGAAGTCAGTAGATTTTGTGAGCTTATATAAAGCTGATTTTAATATAGTTATAGAAAGTATTAGATATAGTTTAAAAACGACGGAAAAGTTCAGTTGATTCTGAACAGAATCAGACAATTTCTAAGAAAGAAAAATAGGTACTTCTCTGTTTTGTTTCAAATAAAAAAAAATAGTAATTGTTTAATGTTGATTCGGTAAAGTTACAAAGAAAGTTACAAAGTAGAAGTCAGAATTAGAGATCTGCCTCTGCAGACAATTACAATATATAATTAAATGTTGATGGATTTCTCTCCAGGAAGCAGCCACAGTGATCAGCGATCCACCTCTTTGGCGTAAGTTAATTTCCATGTAAATGATCTTTATCGAGTGCATTAGAGACCCCCGATCCAATTGGTGGACTCCACGGTGCTGACAAATAGGCGTTCAAATTAAAATTTCAACTTAGCTGGCGCGATCAATTAACACTCGTGGCTGCTGCGGCCATAAAGACTGAAAGAGCTGCCAACCTGTTTGCTGTTTGCTTTGCGCCTCGTTAACGCGCCAAAATCAATTAAGTCGGCGACGTTTGACAAAGAAACAAAAACAAAAAGACTCGAATTGAGTTTGGTAAATTGGCGCTGCGTATGCGAAACGAATAAACGAATAAATGAGTGCCCCCGAACGAGTGCTTTGCATGGACCACTGTCGGCACCAGGCCCGTAGTGAGGCGCGTGCAGGGTGTGCTGGGAACTGGGGCCCTTGTTTGCTAGAGGAAGATTTTTTTTGAAGATTTTTCTAATATTAAATTGAAAAATACAAAACAAATAAAAAAATTGTACAGTACCAGAAAATATTATACTTAATTCATTAAAATGTAATAATTAACAAGCTGTCAAAACAGCCCAGACTTCAACATTCATCAAAAACTCGACCTTAAAAAATTGAATAATTTGTGAAGGATGATTCACTTCCAAATTTCTTAAAGTATTCTACATGAATTTTAATTGATACTATATTTTGAAGCAAAGTAATAGCAAAAAGGACCCTGCCAGAAGTTTTGCACAAGGGCCCCCGAGACTGTCGCTACAGCCCTGGTCGGCACTGTGGGCCAGTTGCCGTTTTCCAGCTGTCCAATTGTTCCACTGTCAGTTTGTCCGTCCCAGCTCCGTCTTCGTCTCCGTGTCGGGTGTGAAAATTGTTCGTTTTGGCATCGATTTCGATTTCGATTTCGCATGCATTTGGTGCGTTTCAGCCTCTGGGCCAACTCGAGAGAGCTGCCACTGGAACCGGCCTATGGTCATGTCGATTGGCGTTGGCTATGGCTATGGCTACGGCTGGAACTGTGACTCTGACTATACCTACCTACTGGCTATGGCTATGGCTATGTGCGCGTGTGTCTCCTGGTGTTAAATATTTGAAAGCAACTTCGTTGCAGTTGTCACTCACAGTTGTTGTTGCTGCAGTTGTTGCTGCAGTTATTGCGATCTCAAAAGAGCTACAGAAGCTCATTTTGTTGTCATGTCGAGGTGTCATGTTGCAATGTTTCAGCTGCCGCTTGTCCGTGCTCATTGCCAGTTGCCAATGGTAAAAGGCAAACGATGGAAAACAGAAGAAAAGCAAGCGAAGCTCTGCCATGAAAATTCGTTAACGGTACGTTGACACTTCACCATATCAAGATGTGTCCCGGTAGTGCTCCAAGACACGTAGCACACATGTAAATCTGTGACCTCTCACCTCACTCCCTCCCCAGTGCTGTCCCTCTTCTGAGACTTCTGATTAGCATGTGGCCCACAATTGAAATCTCTTGCACTGATTAGGTCGCATTAGGTCGCAATTAGACGAGCCTGCGATGTGTGCAGAGGTATGTGAGTGCCTTCATGCGAGGTGTGCTTGATAAATTGCAAATGATATAAGGTGAATGAATGAAAATTGTATGAATTCACATACTATTTAAGATATTTGGCAGTGTTAAGCATCTTTGCCATAAGGGAGAAAAGCATTACAAGTTTCTAGCAATCTATACCATTATACTATGCAAAAACACACTTTCTGTTCGTATAAACACTGTGATCTAAGAGAGCAAAGGAGCTAAGGTTACCAAATTCCGCGACAATATGTCTTATAGCACACAATAGACATGTTTTAATTTCACCACGCCTACTTTTGCATACATAAATTGAAATAACTGAATTACAAGCGTAATTTTACAGCTAGAATATTAATATACGGCATCCCCAATATTTATAAGATTTCAATTGATTGTGCTGAATTTGACCGTCCTCGGATCAGTAGCATAAAAGATATTTAAGAAATCATAGAATATATTTAAGAAATTTAAGAAAATAAAACCTCATATGATGCTTGAAATGGTGTCACACAACCCTCGCAGTGCGCCAGTACAAGGGGCTGAATTTCTTTGTGGGTCACAGTTGGAGAGCTCAAGCTGATGCTGGAGAGGCACACAATGCTTTGGGTGCTTGCCTAATTTGATTGCAACGCTTAGATTTATGTCTGGGAGCCTGAGCAAACGTGACTGAGCGTTTGCAGGAGGAGAAGGAGGACCTTGGCTGTTTCTCGCTCTCTCTCTCTCTCTTTTGCTCGGCGAATCTCGGTAAGCGTTCGCCACAATTTTCGCTTGTCGTATTTCGCTTTTAATTGGCTACATGACGTGCCAACTGCACCTAGGACAACGCCGAGGTAACATGGATTCCAGAATGCAAGACATGAAGGTGTAGATCCCCCCTTTCCAATCTCTCTCGCTCTCTTTCTCTTTCCCTACTTCCCCTGCACCTTAGCTTTCCACTGCGCCATATTTTGCACTTAATTCCAGATTCAGGCAACTGTAGCAGCTACTCCTTCGACTCCTACTCCTCCTTCACCTCGTCAGCGCTTCCTGGAGAGGTGTTGCTTCTCTGTCGCGTATTTCGACCCCGATTTCGACTCGTTTGTTTTGTTTGTTAAGCAGCGTTGGTACTGTTCTGTGCCCTGACTGCTTCGTTAGCCTTGTCATGAGTTGATTTAAGCCACTTTTGTTGTTCGGCCCCTCGGCGATTCTCTCAATTCGGCTTAACCCCTGACTGTATAGTTCTGATACGAACATTTCACCAACCATCTTTTCTCAAGTCGTGTTTCTATGGATTGTTACAAGGAAATCTTACATATGTCGCAGAATTCTTCTTAGCAGATCACTGCGAGAGATTCTAACAAATAGAAGGCAGTTATGCTGTATAAACTGTGGGGTTTTTTATCGAGCTACTTACATACCTGAATGCGAGTGTTTTCCGTTTGTTACACGGCTTCTTAGTGCCGGCTTGTCTGTATGAACGCACTGTTCTCAGTTACTTTGAAAGTTATGGGGGCCATATTAGGAATGACGCTTGTTGGATATCATAAGGAGATAAAGCTTATTTTAAATGTTCTTTACCATGCTCATTGCTCCTGTTAATTGATATTTTAACTTTGAAAACTTATACAATGCGTAGTATATAAGATATGTCTTCCTTCTTTAGAATACACATAGCTGGATATTATTTTAACTTATCTACCAAATTTGATTTTGATCGAATTAAGATTACGAAAGTTATTTAAGGACTGTGAAGCTGGGCTCTCGTTAAACGATTATTTTTAAGTAAGGTACGAGGTCGTACAAACTTTCTGGAGTATTCTTTGTTTTACTAACCTCTCTTGTGCTTCCCCATTGACAACATTGATAATTGTCCATTTGTTTCCACTACAGGTACAAAATGTAATTGTAATTAAATAGCGTAAAGTCTATACTCGTATCTAGCAAATCTTTTATTACAAAGATATAAAAGCGAAGGGAATGCGAATGTTACCTTAAAGAGCAATAACAAAGTTCGAATTGGGCCATAAAGTTTGTGCCTAAGCGAAACTCTTAAAATTTGCTACTATTATTGAATGTTTTGCAAGACCTTTTTAGATTTATTGATTTGGTGTGACTTTATCACCTATAGATGGCTAATTTGTTGATCATTCTTCCACTGACTTGGACAGGGGAGCTGTCACTCTCGATGCATCAGTTGTCAGTCGCATTGACGATTATCGTTGGTTTGTTTTGTAGGTTTCTTTTTGGCACATTGACATTCTTGGCCAGGACAGGCGAGAGGAAAAAGTTAAATGAGCTTTGCCAGAGCATGTTTGATCGATCGCATTGGTTCATCAACGATTTGATTTGCTGTCACATTTAGTACAATATTTTTGTTCGAGTTCGCCATTTTGTCGCCTTTAGCTGAAGCTCAACTTCAACCCAAGCCCGTGACCTGCTCTGCCCCCTTGCCTTGCCCCCTTGTCGGGCCCCTTCGCACAATTAACCGTTAACCATTAAGTGTGGAGCAACAGCTCGACGGTTAATTGCGAATCGGAGTCGCTTTCATCGCTGGCATTTCAAACTTGGCGCAAACTTTTCACATTTCTCATTTCGTACTTTAGTTGTCGTTGTTGTTGTTGTTTTTGTTGTTGTTATGCAGCTGCCGGGCCGAGAGCAAAACGTTTTGTTATCTGCATGCACTGTGAGAAAAGTTATAGAGGGATTGTGGAAATACGCTCGTATAAGATGAGCAACACTAGGAAGGCACCTTCTTGAAATTAAAGATGACAATCGAAACGTAAAGCCGTAATAAAGATTTGTATATACAAGTAAATCATTTGGTTGTACGTCAATTTCACCAAAATTATATCAAAAATACGTTTTTTAAGGGGTACAACAGTTCGATCGCAAGCTTGCTTTCAAGTTTAATGAAGGAAATAACTTTAATTAAGTGTATCTTATTGTATATAACTCAATACGCTTAAAGGTACATAGAGTTCTTAAATATAGTGTTCCAAAACTTATTTTTTTTTTTAACTTAAACTATATATATATAAACTATGTACATATACGATACCATAAAACTCAATTAGCTAAGGTTTATTTACGATAAAATAATGAAATAAAAATAAAAAAAAGCAGTTTTTCTCAGAAATATTCAAAACATATA
Source organism: Zaprionus nigranus (assembly GCA_018903425.1). Lineage (NCBI taxonomy): Eukaryota > Metazoa > Arthropoda > Insecta > Diptera > Drosophilidae > Zaprionus > Zaprionus nigranus. Next base: position 2,034,520 of record JAEIGD010000014.1, on the reverse strand, counting down.
TATATGATATATTCCTTTTATATCTATGGTATCTATATGTTAAAGTTGTCAGATTTCCATATAATTATGACAGATTCTTAAAGATATAATATAATGAAAATGTGGTGAGACAGTGTTTCTATTTGAATGAAATTTGAAGAGCATTTAAAGTAGATGAAAAGCAGAAGATATGTTAAGTTTGGTTGATATAATTTGCCAAATAAATACTTGTAAGAAATCTAAAGAAACATAAGTTGATTCCTATTTAAAGAATAGCTTAAATATTATGGGTTTTGCTGCCTTTCTGCGAGTGCTTAACAAGCTATTCCCGCATCATATTCCTGCTGCAACTGCATCAGCATCTGCATCTACATCAGCATGGGGCATGAGGCATGAGGCATGCAACATCAGCATCTGCATTTGCATCTGCATCTGCATAACCTGCGAAATGAGTTCGTCATGAACAAATCAATTTTGGTGCGGGGCAGTTTGCAAAGACCTTTTCCCGTAGACCGTTAAATGTGGCAGAAATGCAAATTTTTGCCGCTCATGGCGGCGCAACTTGCTGCAAGTTCCGTCCCTGCCACGGCATCGAGTCTCAGCTCTGACCTCTGCTGTGGTGAATGAAAACAGTTGTTGTTGCTGTTGTTTTGTTGTTGACTGCGCTTGGAGTTGCTGTTGGAGTGGGCGCTGGAGTGGGAGCCCTGCGGTTATCGTGGTCGGAGCAGGTGGAAAGATCATCGCCATCGCCGTTGCAATTGCTGGCGTTAATAGTTGCTGTTGTTTTTGCTGCTGTTGTTGTTGTTGTTGTTGCTGCTGCTGTTGCTGTGTTGTTGCATATTTCCATTGCTGATGATTAAATTGCGATAAATTTTGAGCAAATTGCAACCCGTGTACAACAAATTGCTAAGGCGTTAGGATCTTGGCTCCAGAAGATCAGATGAGCCTTCGCGTTTGACGGGGGCGTGGCGCAGGGCGGGCTGTAGCTGGGTGAAAGCTCTTCCGGGCCTTATCAATGATAAATCAAATATTTGGCAAGCAATAACAGCAGAACAATTGACACATGAGACAAACACAGAGATAGACAGATAGGTAGGGGAGAGAGAGAGGGACAGACAGACTAGGGGGGAGAGAGGAACAGACAGGCAGGCAAGAGGAAGGGGAGAGAGAAGAACAGACAGACAGAGGCGGACAAGGAGAGACAGGAGGTTCAGGCATAGTGGGACAGACGGGCAGGCACAGTCGGACAGACAGTCAGGGAGAAAGAGGAGACGCAGTCACAATGGGACAGACAGGCACAGTGGTACAGTGGGGCAGACAAGCGAGCAAAGCCTGGCACTGTGGGATGGACAAGCAAACAGAGCCAGGCACAGTGGGACAGACAGTCAGGGAGAGGAGAGTCACAGAGAAGAGAGGCAGGCACAGTGGAACAGACAGGCTTAGTGGGACAGGCAGACAGGCAGAGACATACACAGTCGGGACAGTCAAGCACAGACAGACAGACAATCAGAGGCAGGCGAAAGGAGGCAGGAGAAAGGCGGCATGGAAAGGCGGCAGGGGAAAGGGGGCAGGGGTAAGGGGTGCCTGGTAAATTGCCAACGATTGAAATTGAATGGTCTAAATGGTCATTTCAATGGCTGCAATTTAACAAGCCATAATTAGTTGATTGCTGTATGTACTAAATAAACAAGCAGCCGTGGCAGCAACAGCACCAATAACAGCAACAGCAACAACACCAACAACAACATCGACGAGTTTGTTACAAATGCCAACTGACAATTGACATTTGCATAGACCGCGCCGACGACGACGTCGGTTAAATTGAAAGGACTCACCAGGGCCAGTAAATACATAAATAAGCAGGCGTTACAAACTGTTCACACACACACACACACACATAAGCACACACGCAAGCAGCGCAGCAAGCAGCGTGACATGTGTGTGATGGCTGCGCTGCTTTGCTTTGCTCTGCGCTGCTGCAGCGCTGTCAACGTGTGCTGCGTTTTAGCTTGTCGGCCATATTGTGTTTGTCTCTCTCCCTCTCTCTCGCCAATCGCATACACCGTTAACCTTCTTGTTGTTGTTGTGCTATTTATTAACCTTTTATTTAATGCTATTTGCTTAGGCGTTTTGCTGCGACAACAACAACAAAGCAACAACAAACTGATGACAGGCCATCGCCTTGCAATTACCCTTACCCAAGTTTGAGGTTAGGTTTGCTTCTCTCTTTGTGTGCGTGTATGTGACTTAGTGTGTGTGTGTGTGTTGGGGCTGGGCCTGTTCCAAGTTGGAAGCTTTTCATATGTAATTAGGCGATTGTCTGTCCCGGTTTAAATGTCGCGTTTGTTTGTTTGCCTCTTACGCTCTCTCTATGTGTGTGTGTGTTTCTGGTTGTGTGTTGCATATGTTAGTGGTCACTGTGGTACAATGGAGTCGGCTATGCAAATGTATCGTAAAGGCGGACCGCGAATTGCCAATGAAACATAATGACAGATGATTACGAATGTCGATTGAATGGGGCTTGAACTGCAACTGAAACGAATGCATTCACACTCACACTCACTGCACTCACACACTCACACACACTCCACACAACATATTCACATTCATTTTGGCTTATGTCGCTTGTCAGTTCTGTGTAATTTGCGAATCTTGCAATGATTATGTTGCCAGATTCAGAGTTGAGTGCGATTTACAGCTATCAAATGAATAGCTTCGACTTAACCTCAACTTTGATTGCTCCATTTTACAGTTTACAACAATATTATATGCTATTAAGTGCTGATAACTCAGTAATCAGTTGTATATTTCATGCAGATCTGTGGCTTTTGAAATCTTTATCAAGGTCTTCAATGTAGACTACTTTATTTAATTTTATTAACATGTTTATTTTACTTTCTCTTTATTTTATAGTAAGGAATTTAGAATATGTAATGATTGTAATATTTTAATTATAGAAAACTTTGTGTAAACTCTTAACTTTAATCGGCTTAAGTACTTAAGTTTGATTTTTATATTTAATAATTTTCTGATAGAAAGATCAAAGAATCCAAAAGGAATTAAAGTCGTTTTTTTTTTTTTTTCTTTTAAGTAAATCTTCTACAAGACTAGGAACTGATCTACTGATCCGATTTACTTTATTTAAGCTGCTGAACTTAAGTGTTGCAATTGAAGTAATTTATATATAATTTTTAAGTGATGTTAGAGTGAAAAGAATAAGGTTAGAATCACTCTTTTAATAAGTAATTATCAAAATGTTTTGAATATGAGTTTGGGACGCAAGGAATGTTGTTACCCTACAGAAAAGATCAGAATCGATTCACTGCAAGAGGCTAAAGTCTTATATTTAAGAACTCATTTGAACTTTACAAAAATATGAGATAATTTGTTCCTCGTTTCTTATTAAAAAACAAAATTAGCACTTAAAACAACGTTTTTATCGTATAAGTATTTATTGCTTCTCAATTATTCTAAATCTGACTGATTAACAAAAAAAATGAACTTCCATTTAAATAAACTTGAAATATTTAATTAATTAAATGTTTAATAGATGCGAAGGCGTTAAAAAGTGCATTAATTGTTTTTCGAATTAAAACTACGATTCGCTAATTGTCTATATTTATATTATTATTATACTGTAGTCTAATTATTATAAAGTTCCACATTGCATTGTTTATTAATATTAAAGTTGTTTGGCTAAATATTTAATATTATTGGACCATTATTATATTAGTATTATAACATTATAAATACGACAAAACTTCGTATATCTAAATTTCCAGATTAAATAGTTATGTGGCCTTTTAAACTTAATTACGCTTTATTTTTAATTAATTATTCTCTTGTTGTTACTTTCCCCCACGTTCTTAGTCACCTTATTCATTTCTTTCTCTTATCGATTCAGGTCCCGTTGATTCTATATTTAGTTAAAGTGAACACGGCGCGCCGTCGAGTTTAATTGCCAGTTACGCAGTCCAATTGGCGTTTACCCACTTCGTCCAATTAGAATCCATTTGCATGGCAAGTGGAAAATCGTTTAGCTGTCAATTAAATTCAATTTCCACAAGGCTCTTATTGATTTTCTCTGTGGGGCTGGGCTGATGTTGTTGTTGCTGTTATCGTGTTGTAGTTGTTGTTGGTGTAGAGCAATCAACGGTTTTCATCATGTGTTAATTGCAATTAGAGCAGCACGCAGCCATGTTTGTTATACTCCAAGTACGTGTGTGTATATGGATGTGTGTTTATGTATGTGTGTCTATGTGTGTGTCTATTTGGCATTCATATATCGATACGTAAGCGTATTTTGTTGTTTGACTGTCAATGGGCAAGGCAAACATAAATTGAGACAAATGCGCCATGACAAGAAATCAAAGCACGGCCAACTACGGCGAAGCAGAGCGAATCAAAATGCGATTCAAACAGGCTGCCGCCAGGGGGCGCATTGCGCAACACACAAATTATTAATTTGCGCAACAGTTTGTAACCATTTTGTGATCTGACTTATGACACAGTCCATGTCCATTGTTTGCTAAACGACATTAGACAAACAACAACAACAACTAGAACGACAAGAATCGGGACAATTGCAATAATAAATGCTACGATTCGATTAAAAGATCAGCACAAACGAGAAGACTGCGCTGCTGCTCTGCTCTGCTGCTGCAATGCAATTCCAATAAGATTGCCACTGTCGCAATTCGCCTGCCCTGCCTGTGGGTGCGAGTGAGAGAGAGCGCGCAACAGTCGAACCGCAGTCAAGGCGAATTCCCTCTCTCCCCAGACAGTTCGCTCTCTGTGTGTGTGTTGTTGTTGTACCTCGTTTGTAAGCTACATATATTTTTGCGCGTCAGCGACGACAGCAGCATCGAAGATTTGCGCTCTCTCTCTCTCTCCTTTGTCCTCTCCCTTCTCTCGACGCAGTCACCGCAGACAGCGACTGTGCTGCGCTGCGCTTTGTTTAAATAAAAGCCTCTTTAAGTTTATCTATTGGGGCGCATCTAAATTGTGTGTGCTGCTCTAGGGAAGGGGAATGGCTGCGGCAGGGGAGGGGTGAAGCCCATCGTCGTTCGCTCTGCGATTATGCTATTTGTTGCGGCAACTGCGACGGTGACAGCGACGTCGACTGCGATTCTCTTGTAATGTTTTGCCGGCGCGCTTTTATTTTGCTTTTGCTTTACCTTTTGTTGCTGTTGTTGCTTCTGTTGTTGTTGTTACTTATTGCTTGTGTTGTACGCTTCATGTTTTGATTGTATTTATTTTAGTTTGAGTAACTTTACTTTTTGCTGCCGCTGTCGACTGCGGCTGCTGCTGCTGCTGCCGATGCTGCCGTCCATTTCTGATGAAGATTTTCAGCGCGATTAACTGGCGAGATCGCCTTACGCGCCTCTGCCTGCGCTCCTCCCCTGCCCCTCTGCTACCACCTCTTGCACCGCATGCGGCACCTTTTATGTGAGGAGAATCGTTTCGTGCGCAGCTTTAATCATGTCTCTTTTCATGGAACGACAGATCAGCAGCAGCAGAGAGAGAGGGAGGGTGGAGAGATGAGGAGGGGATACAGTGGGGTAATGGGGTACATAATGGGGCAAATGTTGCGCAGACATTTGAGCAATTGCGTTTAATTTTATTCATAATTCGTGTCTAGGGTTTCTACGTCTTTTAATCGCTGTATAATTGTTGTGCGTGTGTGCAAGTGTGTGTGTGTGTGTTGTGATTCAAGCTGAAATTAAGCTTGATTAATTTGTTGGCTGCGTTATCGATGCCGCGGCATCTGGAACTGGACCCCAACGCGGATCGGAGGCCGCGACCTGAGCAACAAAGTTATTAAACTGGATTGGGTGTGCAATTGGGGCGTGGTAGCCCCTCGACTGGCCGCGCAGATAATAAAGCGTGAACAGGCGGCAAGAAAGGAAGGAAGGAGGGAGGGGGGATGGAACTGGAATACACTGGAATTTCTATGTTTATGGGCAACGGATGTGGATGCTGATTGTTTAGGGTTTATTTATCAGTCAAACATGACCAAGTACGCAATGAGTTGGCCAATTCAACTGACCTAACCTCAAAGTGAGAGCTACAAATGCAGGCTGTAGCCAAGGGAATGTGTGTATGTGTGTGTGGTTTCTTTAGTGTCTATTAATTAGTTAGCAATGGTCAAGTATGCACTTAGAGCTGCATAAAGTTGGCTAATTCCGATGATGATGCGTCCTAACCTCAAAGTGAGCAGGGCAACGCAGGCTGCCTTTGTGCGTGTGTGTGTGTGTGTCGACACATTCATTCTGCAGCCCAATTAGACAAGCCCCACACACACACACACACGCACATGCGTCGATGTGGCATCAAAAACAATTATGAAATCACAGCAGATGTTGGAGCTAAATTGTGGTGGTGATTTATAAAGCGCAACAACAGCAAAAACAACAAAAACAACAAAAAAGTAACGAAATATCAGCAAAAACCAACAACAAGAATGACATGAAAAAAGCGCAATTCTTGTTGTTGCTGTTGTTGATTGAAAAAGCAAAAGCAAAGGCATGTGCTACACACACACACACAGACATGTATACATGCAATCCATGTGTGTGTGTGCAGAAAGAGGATGGAGGATGGCACTAAAAGGACTCTGCAGATGCGCAGCCACAGCCACAAGCCAGAAACTTATGTACGACGGAGATTTACGACTTAAATGCTGCAGCGCATAATCAAAAAGACAAGCGCAGCTTCAGCTGGGGCTGGGACTGCGGGCAGCGACGCTGGCAGTGCACTTAATTAACAAATATACAAACACTTAACATAACCTCAACTGACAGGCCAAAGAGAGAGTCTGCTCACAGTGTGTGCGCGTGTGTGAGCGAGACAACGCTAGTGTCGTGCCTGGCCCCATACCCCAAATGCAGACACACGCACGCACACAGTGAAGCAGCTCAATGCTGATTGGTTACTCGAATTAAACAGAGAGCAAGAACGAGAGAGAGAGAGAGCGCGAGTGTGTGTGTTTGCTTGCATGCGTGTGTGTGCGTGCGTGTTTGTGTTCTTATTGCTCTACCGGTTTTTGGGCTCTTCTCGCTCTCTCTTGCTGGCGCTGCGCGCTGAACGCAGCGCTCATTTCTGCCGTCTCGTTTAGTTGCAAGTTCGCGGGAGCTTCAGTTGGTTCAGCTGACTGGCAGAGCGCACGTAACGGCGAAACGGCGAAACCGGGCGAGAGTTCTTTATTGTTGTTTTTGTCGCGTTGTTGTTAATAGTAATTTGATGTTCAATATTGAGACGTGCGAGAGCGCCATCTAGCGGCAACACGACAACTGATCCTAGACAACGTGCGAGTGTGTGTGTATACGTGTGTGTACGTGTGTGTGTGTGTGAACTAGTTGAGAATTACAATTGTGTGTGGAAGAGGAAATGCCGACGGCATCCCCATCCCAACTAGGCTAAGAACAGTGGCTGCACTTATGTCCACGCTGGCTAGCAGTCGCCATCCGACGCTGAATCTGACACTGAAACGCAGCAGCAGCAGCAGCGGGAGCAGCAACGAGGAGCAGCAACTGGGAGCGGGAGCGGTAGCGGGGCAAATGCATCCGGATTGCCTGCCCCTGCCACTGCAGCTGCAGGGCGATGAGGACGTGGGCTCCGCTTGCGATGATGAGCGCATGGTCAACATACTTGATGACCAGGACGAGGAGGAGCACGAGCAGCACGAGCAGGAGGAGGAACGGGAGCTGGATGAGGAGGAGGAGGATGGAGAGGAGGATGCAGCCAGTTGTTGCAGTGAGAACAGTGTGCTCAGCGTGGGGCAGGAGCAGTCACAGGCAGCCCATGCCCACGCCCATGCCCAGGCCAGGCAGCGGCATCTGCTGATGAGCCAGCTCTATCGCCCGTCGGCATTCAGCAGCGTCTCACATGCGCCGCCGCCGTTGCCTCCATCGCCATTGGAGGATGCTGCGATGCCTGCGCCAGCCAGTTTCCAGGAGGAGTTCCTGCGCAAGTCCCAGCTGTATGCGGAGGAGCTGATGAAGCAGCAGATGCAGCTGATGGCGGCGGCAAGGGTTAATGCCTTGACGGCAGCAGTGATGCCTCTGGGAAGTTTGCGTGCGCCGAAGGTGTCGCAGCAGCTGCAAATGGCAGCAGCGGCAGCAGCAGCGGGACAGGATGCACTGGCTCAGCTGACGGCGACAGCATTGGGCATTGCTCCTGCTGCACATCCTCATCAGCTGCTCATGCAGCAGCAGCTACAGCAGCAGCAGCAGCCCCAGACCTACCAGCAGCAGCAACAACATCTGCACTACCAGCAACAGAGCAACCGCAGCCACAACAACAACAACAACCACAACAATCTGAATCTCAATGAGAATCTGCATGAACGTGCGCTCAAGTTCAGCATCGACAACATCCTCAAGGCTGACTTCGGTTCGCGTCTGCAGCAGCGTCTGGCAGCAGCAGCAGCGGGTGGAGCGGCAGCAGCGGGAGCAGGAGCAGGAGGAGGAGGTGGCCCACCTCTGAAGGTGCCGCGCAAGAGCAGCAAGCCACTGAACCTGGCACAGGCACAGGCCCAGCTGCAGGTGCATGTGCAGACCCAGCCCAGTCTCAGTTTCTCCAGCACCTTGGCCAACATCTGCAGCAACAGCAACGACTCCAACAGCACCGCCACCAGCAGCAGCACAGCCAACAACAACATCAACAACAGCAGCAATGGCAACAACAATCCTGGAGCAGTTGACTTGGTCAAGTCACCCAATGCAACATCGCCAGCGCCTGCCAGCGGCGGCAGCAGCAGTGGCAAAGGATCTGAGGATGGAGCAGCAACAGCAACGGGGGGAGGAGGAGGAGGAACAGGCAGCTCCACGCCCATTGTGTGGCCAGCGTGGGTCTATTGCACGCGCTACAGCGATCGCCCCAGCTCAGGTGAGTGTGCCAGATAAGGATAAAGAATAAAAGAGATATATCTGTAATATAGGAATATGTATTTTGATATATCTGATGTGTATAGATATATATTATGAAGTACATATGTATGTATGCATATTCTAGATATGAATATATATGTATATATATATATATATATATATATATATATGTATATATATTTCCTCTATTTTGATATATTTTCTATATATTTGGATACATTTTGATATATCTGCTATGTATAGATATATATTATGAAGTACTTATGTAAATACATTTGTGTGTTATATTCTTTATATGAATTATATATTGATATATCTCCCTTATATAGATACATATTTTAATATATTTTCTATATACATATATGGATATTATGATAAATCTTCAATATTTAGAAATATTATTTTATATATTTCCATTATATGGATATGCCGATAAGAATCTTTCAATTGCAAAGCGAATTTGAAGTTATAAACGGCTCCTTTTCGAGAATGTTAAAAATGCTATAAACTACTTGAAAATAAAGACTAGCAAAGAGCAGCAAAGTGTGCCCAACAATGATACCCCCACTACCCAAACCTTCAACTATACGCCCATTAAAATTGTTACTTAAATTACTTCAATCTTCCTTGTGCAATCGCAATGCAACTTACAGAATGTATTAAAGTGTTAAGAATTGTACATGCTGAAAATGAACATGCTATCTTTTAAATAACGCTTGCTAGGCTATTTTTTCGTTTTACGGTGCTATAAACAGGGCGTAGCCAATTTAAAATAAACTAAATCTGCGCGAATAGTAAGAAATAGTTACAATAATTTTGATAGTCGTAGGTTATACGATATATTAGCTGAGAAATAGGTGTTCGTACGGACAAAAAGACGAAAGAACGGTTGTGGAAATGTATGTATAGCTTATATTATTTATTTGTAGTAAAACTATTATATGAAACTAATATGCGGAATATAAACTCTGAAGTGTGTGGGTTTCATTTAAAGTTCCTCGTATAGTAAAATATGTTCAATTAATTGCTTGGAAATCTTAACTCAAGACAATCTCTTAATAATATTGCTTTCAATTTGCGATAGCTATGTGAAGCTTAGACACTTAAGAGACCTTTTCAGATATGTATAACCTAGATATGTGCAGCAGCTCCTTAGAGTTAGCTGCTCTTCTCTCTCTCACTCTATCTCTAATCTCAAGCGGGACAACTCGCACTCAACACTTACATAGAGAGCAAGGCAGGCTGGGAAGGGGGTTGCGGTGTTGAGAAGTTGAGTGGTTGAGTGGCTCGTAAACAGTTGAGCAAACAAACTGGCAACCACAGAGCGCACAGCACTAAGGAGAAGGGGAGGTAGAGGAGCGCACCCAACACACACACACAAACAGAAGAGACGACGGCGTCAATCTGCAGCTCATTAGTTTGCAACCACCAAAAAAGGGCAACAGCCATGACACGCTCATTCCACACCACAGCGCGCACACACACACACAGCACATACCCGCATATGTATCGTAGCACCCTCACCCCCCAGAAAACTTCCCTTGAAGTTCCCTTCTACCTCTTCCTCAGGCACTCATGAAGTGTCTGCTCGAGTGGTTTTTATGACCGTATGGCTTATGTAACATAACTTAAGCTCATTATGCGCGTGCCTCAGCGCCTGCCCACCCTCTTTGTCCCTCTGCCTTTCTCCCACTCTCACTCTCTCCTACCCCGCAACAATCATGGTAGCTCATGAATTTAGTTTATGCCACCGCAGGGAATTCTCTGTAATCGTTGCCTAATAATTTTATGTGGCCAACTACAACAGATCTGCTTGGGAAAGGGACTATCAAGGGTTGTTCCATATGTAGCTGACTTTTGACTCGTCATATTGTTAGCTTTACTCCAGCACATACGGTTCACATTGAAAATCAGTGTTGTAACTTCGATAACCCTCGAGTTTATTAACGTATTATTGGGGTTCTATGAAAGAAGGTAAACTACCCGATTACATTAGCTTAGGTACTGCTGAAATTTGAACAAAATGAAAGAAACTATGCCAAATTAAGCTTGAACTGGGCTTAAACACTTTTAGAATAGATTTACTATTAGAAGATGTATATTTATCATATTAGATTTGTTTACTATGTTGTTTTTTATATTTTTTAAGAAAACTACGTGAAAATTTGTTAGTTACTCTCTCATTTAATATAGTTACTGCTGAAATTAGGAAAAATAAGAAAAATAATTACAAATTAAACTGGAATTTGAATTTAATTATATAAGAATAGGTCGCAGTGTTTTAAAAGTATATATATATTATATATCTATCATATTTGTTCCGAGTACTGAATTATTTACTATATTTCCTACAGCGAAATTTGTCAGTTTACCATAGTAACTATTCTACGAGTTTTTAGTTTGATAAGAAATATGTCAAATTTGAGATTCTAATTTCAACGTAGCGTTACTAATGTGTAAGATCGTTATTACATGGGCATCATAGCGCAAGAGAGGTACTCCCAAGTCATGTTTCTTCTTCTTAGTCTTAAAGCTGTTAAGGTTTTTATATAGTTTCCAGTTTGATTGACCCGAATTGCTTTATAATAAAGCTCTAATGCAAAAAGTAAGACTTCTTTCTTTCTTTCTCTTAACTAAGAAACTACACAAGAAGTGTGAATATAATAAAGTTTATATGTTATTAAATATATATAGTATATAGTATAATGAATGATATATTTATATATATCATTCATTGGTATATAATTTCCACTGAAGCGACAATTTCCATGCACAATTTCGTGTATATAGATTATTGTATAGTATAATGAATGATACATAAGTATATATTCATTAGTATATCATTTATATATTAGTATATTGTTTGTATATATCCACAATACAATTTCCATGCACAATTTCATGTTAGGCTTCCCTAATATTGCGGGTTAATTTGATAGTCTTCTCCAGTGGCTACGCTTTTTACAGCTAGCTATTATCTATTTATTATCTAGTCATTTAGCTATTGTCGGGTCGGGAGTTGTTATTGAATCATTCGCTTGTTATTCACGTGGCATGTGCAACCTATATTCATATTATTTGTTCCAGCAATTTGCTCATTAAACTGATTAATGTCGAGCAGCCATTTGAGTATCCGACTAGAACGATGATGACGACGCCCCCGAGAAGTCCCCGCCCAGACCTAGTGCCCCCTTTCCACCTGCTCCTTCCGTCCATAACCCTTCTCCCTTCCCTTGCCTTGCTTATTTTTCTTGGGTTTGTCGTATTCGCTAATTAAGCAGAAAACGAAACGTTTTTTATTCATTTTCTTCTCGTTTCATTTTTTTGTTGTCGTTGTTGTTGTTGTTGTGCTTTTCTTTTTATGTTTTTGAGGTGTGTTTACTGTCGTCGTCGTTGTTGTTGCTTTTATAAATTTAGCGTGACTAAAACGAGATCTCGATCGCATTGCGGTTCCATAATTTGAATGAATGTTGTAGGCGATGGTGGCGGCTTCGCTTCGACTTCGAAGTTGGAGACAGAGTCGGAGTTGGAGATGGAGAGGGAGACGAAGAAGGAGTCAAAGACGTAGCTGGTTACCTGGGCCTGGTGTGCAACAGTGATTTAGCGTGAGATTTGCACAACAGCAATCGCAACGACAACAACTCAGTAATAACAACAACAACAACGACAACAAATGGTGCAAAATCATTTAAATGCAGCACAAAATTCCGAAATAAAAGTCATAAATTTGGCGCTTTTGAAAAATTGCACATGACTACGAAAAGAAAAATTATGAAAATTTATTAAAAGGTGTTAATTTGACAAATGAATGCGACATGTCTGCATATGAGTGTGTGTGAGTGTATTCATGAGTGTATTCATGAGTGTATTCGGGTGTGTATGCACAACTACATGAGAATATTTGCGACTGTATTCGTGAGTGTATTCATGTTTTATTCGTGGGTGCATTCATGAGTGTATATGTGTATGTACACACATATTCCTGAATATGGTTGTGACTATATTTGCAAGCGTATTCGAGAGTGTATTCATGGGTGTATTCATGAATTAATTCGTAAGTGTATTCATGGATGTCTTCATGAGTAGTATGTTTCTGACTGTATTTGCAAGTGTGTTTATGGATGAATTCATGGATGTATTAATGAATGTATTCGTGAATGTACAGCCGACTATATAAGTGACTGATGTATTTGCAAGTGCAGTCCAGTGTGTATGCTTGGTTGTATTCGTAACTGTATTCATGATTGTATTCGTTAGTATATTCGTGAGTGTATTCATGAGTATATTCGTGAATGTATTAGCGAGTGAATTCATGAGTGTATGCAAGCGTATTGCACCTTGTATTTCACATATTCATTGCAAAATTGTATTACACAATTCCAACTTGCGATTCTCAAGATCTTGAAAAATATAAAGATTCGTGATGAGATCTCCAAGAAATATCTTTTAAATATGAACATTATCTTAAGCACTTCTGATGCTACTTACCAGTGGCACAACTTCCAATTTTATTTTAATGTCTCTCTCTCAGCGCTTCGCTCGTTAAACATTTTTATTTAAGCGTCGTTTCATAATGTTTTTAACCCGTAGGTAATAAAGTTGTTGCCTCGTAATATTGCAACTTGCAACTGTGTGGGTGGGGCGGGTTAAAGGCTATGAAAAATAATTATTATCATTGGGCAAGACAGTATTGCACACTACTGTGCTGCAAGTTTTATTTTCTAGAAAAACTTTAATAAAACTTGTAATATATTTTTTGAATTTCATACTTTATAAATTGATACATGTAGTACTCAATATATCGATTAAAGTTTTAACCTTATGGATTTTAATAATTGATATAATTGTAATAGAAAATCGATCGAACCATGAATAGAAGATAATAATAATAATAATAATAATGAAAACAGAGTTAGGAATGCTGACAGTAAAGTTTAATAACCTAAAAAGCTCCAAATGAGAAAGATATTGATAATATATTGATAAGAACTTAATCTGACTTTAAGCTAAAGTCTGAACTAACAGGACTTCAGCTTGAATGTAGAAATATGTTTCTGTTTTAATCAATTATTCTACTGCTGTTCCTAATCAAGTGCAATTTGGTTAGTAGTAAATAAAGAAACTGCCGGGAACTGGATAATTCAAGAAAAAAGACTCTCACAGATAGTCAAATTTTAATATGATTATGCCTATACTTATAAGATATGTATGTAATAAAAAGTTGCCTTTATTTATAATTGTACTAAAATAGTTCGCTTAATTTTTATTTCAGTCCAAACCGTAAACTGCTATTGCAAATTGCAGAGAGTAAAACTCATTGCTAGCCATTAATTTGTCTGACCTGAGTTACCCTTTAAGTGGTTGACAAAACGTTATATCGATTGACCAGATGATGCTTATATCAAGTACGGGGCCCCGGGCCAAGGCGATAAACTTCGATAAACTTCGAGGCTGGCAATTTTCGCATTTTTTCGGCTTGTCTGGCACTTGGCGCTCGTTTAACAGTAGCCTCAGTCTCAGCCACAGCCTCAGTAGACAGCGGCAGCCACTGAACCATTAAGTAATTTTCAATTTGCCCAGAACGAGCAACAACAACAACAGCAACAACAAACAAGCGATTGCTGCTGCTGCTGCTGCCACAACAATGACAACATAAACAAACGAATTTCAATTACCCCCAGTGCAATTACCTTGCTTCGCTTTTCCTCTCGCACGCTTAAAGAATTTTCCGCGCAGTGCTGACTGAAAATTGCTTGAAGTAAGTTTCTCAATGGAAAATTTGCCTATGGGGAAGGGAGGGGAATGGCATGGTGAGAGGGGGAAAGAGTGGAAAGAGATTGAAAAGAGAGAAGGAGAGACAGTAGAGTGCGAACTCTCAATAGACTGGCAATAGATTTAGAATAAGCTCATCTCTTCCTCACCTCTCCTTTCTCTGTCTCCTTTTCTCTCTTCTGATCTGTCTTTTTCTCCTCCTATACCTCCCTCCCCCTTCCCATTCTCATTTCTCTTGCTTCTCAGGCACTTATGCAGCAATTTTGCTAGTTTTGGCCCGCCCACTTGGCGTCTACTTGGCAATTAACCGATACTATTGATCGATACTAATCGATTGTACAATTGCCCGATAATTATGCAGGCAGCTGCAGTGGGGTCCATAAGATGCCGCCCGTCAAGTGGTCGCCACCTTCAAGTGCAGAGTGCCTCATCCGCATCCTCTTCCCCACTCCCTGTCCCACTTCTGACGGCGCCAGGCAACAATTTGCGACCTACTTGGCTTGGTATATTGCATGTGTTGCATGGTCCAAGGAACGTGACCCATTGCTGTTGCTGCTGCCCCCAAAGTTGTTGCATGTACTAAAGAAAACACTCAATTAGAGAAGCAAAACTCCTCGACTTGAGCTTGCTGTAATCGATGAAAGAGTTTATCGATTCGGGAACAGGAATAACTGCGAGTGTTTATGACCTCAATGCTTGCATAACTATGCGCGACTGTCACGTCATATGATAATCACAGTACTATATGGCAATCCTCTATACTTCCCCTCTCACTCCCTCCCCCCTCACTTGCTCCCTGCTGTGCTGAGCCTGTCTGTGATTGAGTCATTCCACATTGCTTGTGAAAATGTTGAGCATTTTCCCCCTTGAACATGCAACACCTTAAGAAAAATATGAAAATACCAAGAGGGGCAAAGGGGTGGGGCAGGTATTTGTCGCATCCTTGGCAAGGCAGGCAGTCGGGTATGCCCATTCTTGCAAACAGTTGCGCGATTTATGAAGTGACAAAAATTAATTTCAACTGTTAAGTTATCGCAGCAGCAACAGCAACAGCAACACAAGCAGCAACAACAACTGCAACTGGTAGCGCCTTTTTGGGCACAACTGCAGGAGCAACAACCACAGTAGCAGCAGAGGCAGAGGTAGAGGGAGGGGAGAGGAGAAGAGGCAGCAGCAGCCATGCGCCTCCTTGTCGCACTGGCAATAAAACTGTCGCGCTTTGGGCCTGGCCTGGCCAGGCCTGGTCTGACTTGGCGCAGTGTTCCCAGTCCAAAACGAGACCATATCAGCCGGCAAAAATGTCGTTTAAACTGTGCTGCTGACCGCATTTGGTTAATGCGATCTGCTGTTGCTGCTGTTGTTGCTGCTGCTGTTGCTGCTGCTGCTGTTGCTGCTATTGCTGTTACTCGTGTTGCTGCTGCTGTTGCTGTTGGTAGTGCGGTTTAGATATGGCCTTAAATTGCTGGCTACAAGCATGGTTAATTGTCATACCCAGTAGACAATTCACTCAAAGGGTGCAATGAGAACATAGTGGTATACCCTGCATTTATGAAATTTATATAAAGGGGTTGATAAGGAGAAGTTGGTGGAAAGTGGAAGGAAAGGAAGATATTCTGAGGATATTGATCTATGCTCATAAAAGATGGTAGTAGAAGAGATCTTAAAGGCATTCTTAGAGAGAGGGTTTCTTGTTTATAGGGTATATTTAGTTTGGGCAGAAGTTTGCAACTGACAAAAGGCAATTCCTGACCTATAAATTATATAAATCAAATGCTTGATGAGCCTGAAGACTCTAATCAAACTTGAACCGTCTATCTTCGACGGTCTCACATTTTCTAACTTTTTAGCCAGGCCTATATACCTATACCTATATATACATATACCTATGTCATATTTCTGTCACGTCTACCTGCAAAGAGTATCCTTTAGTTTGTCATAATGCAGTCATGTTTATCTTCAACAGATTCTCATAGTTTCTACCTTTATAGCTACGTCTATTTTCAAGGGTATCTCGTAGTTTGTCACACGCATTCTTCACAATTTAACTAGACGTAATGACCTTGAAATATGATATCAATATTTGATTTTATGAGTCGATTATGCATGAGACATTGCTAGAAACATTCCTAAACTGGTTTAACGCAGAACGACAACAAATTCAAGACATGCTCGCTGAATGTTACAAGTTTGGCCATAAATAATAAATAATATATAATAATATTAAATAATCTTTCAATTGGAAAACAAACATTGACAAGCAAGGGTCTTAAGTTCAATATAGCTTTATACAATAACAATTTGAAGAGGTATAACTCTAGTAACTTAAAGAGTATATGAATGTTACTACTTCTCAGCTCTCTGTTATTTTTTGCCCAAATTCCAATAGAGATTTCTTTGTCGAATGTTACGTATACGCAACGTGGTAACATGTGCGTTAGCTAAGGTTGCGGGACCACCCAGACACATGAATTGCAGACAAGTTTCCGCTTTTGGAAACGACAAAAATCATATAAAAATCATTTTTATAACTTCATTTGTGTTAATTTGGAAACGCGATTGAGATCGCGATCGAGATGGAGATGGAGACGGATCAGGAGAGGGAAAGAGAGATAGAGATGGAGAGAGAGGGCCGAAATGTTTTACGGATCGCCGTCAATATTTACAGCTGTCAAAATATTTTCTACAAGCAAATGACTTCATTCATCAAAGCGACTCAAGCAACGCAGCGAGATAATCGCGTTGAGCTGCCCAAAGTGGGCAGGGCAGGTAGATTTATTTGTGTTCTCTTTTATGCGAGCAGTTCTTGTTGTTGTTGTTCGATCAATCTTTGGCACGAGGTGACTGCCAGCTCAGTCAGTCAGTCAGTCATACAGTCAGTCAGTCAGTCAATCGGACGGCATAAACATGCATTAAAAGCCAACGGGGCGAACACAAATAAACAAATAATCAAAATAAGCCTCATTATGACTGCAGACAGTATTGTTGCTGCAACAACAACAACAACAACAACGGCAACACGAGAAAGAATTTATTGAAAACTAATTAAACCTGACGGCAGCCACAATTCATTTGTTTGTGGTCTTTTAATCGTTTATTTATTACAAGCTCTCCCTGAAGTTGTATATTTCAGTCTGCAGTCTGTAGCTGTATCTGTGTCTCAGTCATTAGCTGTATCTGTATCTCAGTCTTTAAGTGTAGCTACGTCAGTATCTGTATTTCACTTACTGCACTCACATCCATCTGTGGCATGTTCTGGCTCTAATAATGAGCTTAGCTCTTGTCTCCATCAACCTGTCTGCAGAACGCGCCCAGTTTGCATTGAGTTCTCTATAAGTTCTCTCAAAGTTCGCCCCCCTCTGAGTTTCCTTCCAGTTCCCTCTAAGTTCTCGCCAAGTTCACTCACGTCTGCATTTATTCCCAGTTAGTTCTTCATTCATTCAATTGATTTGTTGACTTCGATTCGACTTGACTGAATCATTTGTTTAAGATTTGCTTAGCAAACAGCTAAGTGACAACTGCAGCGAATCTGTTGGGAAAATATGAAATCAAAGTGAGTTGCAGACAAGATAAATAGCTTGTCATAGGGATAGTTTAATTGAATTAACTACAGATAGCTATTTGACTTATGGACAGTTAATCCAAATGATTTATATGACTTACTGCTTCATTTACAAACTGTTTAAGTGAAATAAAAGCTAGAAAGATCTAGCAATGAGATTGTTAGTATCTTTGATATATACTTATAATTATTAGTATATTTAATATTGCATATATATATTAGTTATATTTAGAGATTAAGTTGTGAATTCTTTTTGAGTGCTCACATTCTTTCCCATTGGAAAACTATATTTCAATTCAGTTTTAACTGTTTGTAGATTATCATAGATTCCCAATAATCCATTTACACTAGTCTTCTTTCGTATTTGAAGTTTGTATATTTAGCCTGACAATCAATCTGTCTAAATTCGACCTGCTTTTCAAACAGTTCAAATAGATTACAGTCCCCTTTCCGATCAAGTTGCCAGTTTTAATGCTTTGTGGCGTTAATTGGGGGACACCAATAACACTCTATGGATGAGGAATTTGTACAGGGGTTGCTGCTGTGGGATGTGTGTGGATGAGATGCTGATGTGCTTGACATACAGTTGACGTGTCTGTTTGTCTCTCTGTCTGTCTCTCTGTCTGTCCCTTTCTTGCTTTGATTATTTTATGCCTTGTGAGTGACGGACGGGCATCTTTGGCCCCGCTGCTGTCGTGACGACGCTTCGTCCGAGCTGGTGGTATGCCCCAGTTGCCCCTCTGCCCTTTACTCCCTTGCTTGGTGTTCGCTTCGATTCCCAGTCCGCTGACCGATTCCCGATGCGTGTGTGTGGTCAACCGCATTTGTCAAGTTTAATTGGGAACCGAGTTGGGCTTTTGTATGGTCTTTTTTGATGATTCTGTCGCTCTCTGACTTTGGTTTCACTTTTGCCGGGTGCTTTGCATAGCCTCGAGACAGTGTTGTACCCTTCCTCACCTCCTCCCCTATGTCTTGTCCGACAGATGTTGGCGTCGGCGTCTCGTCTTGCTTATTGTTTGTTTATTACTTGTTTCGCTTTAATTACTTGTTCGTGATGATCAACGATCAACATGAAGAGATCTCGGTTTAGTTTGGGTCGGTACGGTCGGTATGGTTGGTACCCTGAACGCATTGTGTCGTGCTGCCCGCAGTAAAAGCGATAGTCACACTTATTGGAATTACTGCTTCATTATCATGTGAAACGATTTCGGTGCGTCGTAAGTCAGCACCCTCCCCCCAACCTCCCATCGTACACATCTAAAGACTCCAATTGGAGTTGGCCAACTCATAATCCCTTGACACTTGAGTGCCATTCAAAGGTCTTCACAGCTGTGTGGCCAGCCAGCAAATTCAAATCAGCTGAGATTAGTGAGAAACAAAAGAAGCGATCGTCCACGATCAGCCCACGGAAACGGGCACAGAAAGCTATTGATGTTGTTGTTGTTGCTGTAGATGTAGTTGAAGCCGAACCAGTGTTGCCATCATGCCTCGAGTGTTGTGTAAATATTCGTTTTGTAGCGCACGATAATTGAGAGATTCTAAGTCTTCTTCTCGGAAAGAGAAAGAGAAACGCCGCCAGTACAGGCAAAGCGGGGCGCCTAAGAACCTATTCGATTATAGCTAAATAATACTCGATACTTAGTTCCGATATACAAGTGTAGAGTGTAAAGGTGTTTACGCTTCTAAAGCAATACTTTGTTTGAGTTAGACTAGGGTTGGAGGCAGCAATGAGGGGACATGACACTACTACTACAACTACTGATAGAACTACTAATACAACTACTACTGATGAAACTACTATTAATGATGGAGTACTACTACTACTACTACTACTACTACTACGTACTACAACTACTACTACTACTACTACTACTGATCGAACTACTACTACCGATGGTACTATTACTACTACTACTCTACTACTACTACTACTACAAGTATTACTACTACCTACTCATAGACTTACTAGCATATGATGGCAGTACTACTACTGCTACTATAACTATTACTACTAATACTACTACTAATAATGTCAGTACTCTACAACTACTACTCTATAACTACTCAGAACTACTACTACTATAACTACTCATAGAACTACTACTACTACTGAAAAGACTTTTACTAATGATGGTAATACTATTACTACTACTAGTACTACTAATGATGGTACTACTACTACTACTACGTTACTACTAATGATGGACTGATACTACTACTAGTACTACTAATGATGGTACTACTACTACTACTACTGGCACTACTACTACCATAATTACAACTAGAGGCACTACTATTTCTACTACTACGACTTCTTCTTCTGATGACACTACAAGTACTACTACTACTCCTACCACTACTACTACTCCTACTACTACTACTACACTACTACTACTATTTTATTACTATTATTTATTATTATTTATTACTACTATTTTATAAAATAATGTAGTATTATCCGTGACACTTAAATATAACAAAATGATTATTGAAAAAATTATTGTAAGATTATCTTTACTTAAAACTTAATACCGCCTTGGCAGGCACTTAGTCTCCCATATCAGTTCCATTGCTTGCCTCTCATGACTGTAATGGAATATTATTTACAGCTAGCAACAGATTATCTCATATTAGACATCATGATAGAGATCCTTCTATAGCTAACTCACTCTGAACTGAAGTTGCCTCTAGTTTTTTGTGGCACATGAAGTTGTTGCAACGACGGCGCGATTGCTTGTCCCGATTTGGTGAGGCCTTAACTAATTGGCGAAGCGAGGAGGACTAACAGGAACCTAGTGAGAGGAGAAGAGATATAGATAGCAGGAAGAGGGAGTTGGAGAGTGGGAGGCAGAGAGAGAGGAGGTGAGAAGAGAAGCAGAGTTAGATAGCTCATAATGTCAGGGCGCGATAATGCCGAGTCTGATGACTCAAGCAGTCGCTGTCGCAGTTCCCATAAGGCTATCGGCTATTGTCTAACCGTGATCTATATACAAGTATGTATCTGTATGTATGTTATATCCGACGTCGACTCGTGCTGCCTCGGCTCCTTGGGAGCATAATAAAATTAAGTCGATTCAGCTGTGTGCAGGCTGCACAAGTTGCAAGTTGCCTTGGCTCCATGCGAACTTGCCGCGCAGTTGCTGTTGCTGCTGTTGTTGTTGTTGCTGTTGCTGTTGTTTCTGTTGTTGCTATTCTTTGGCTGCCGCTGACTGGGACCACCCAAGTTGACAGCGAACACGAACAGCGTTTAAGCTTGTCCTGCACCGCACAAGAGGCGCAGGCAGAGGCAGAGGCAGAGACAGAGGCAGAGGCAGAGAAAGACACTCGGACGCGAACTTGGACTTGGATGTGCCTGGAGAATCAGACACGGTGCGGAGCCAGTGAGGAGCCACTCTAATAAAGCTCGAATGTTGCTCATGCAGTCGCAGTTGGACGAGGTTAGCTGCATACAAATAAATTTTATTAAGCAGTTAGAAACGAGCATTAATGAAATGCAGTAGTCTATGGAGGAGGAAGGGGAAAGGAGGGAGGGAAGGGGAAGAGAAGCTGGCGTGTTCTGATCCACAGCAATAAGTGCGTATGATGAGCTGACTAGATGAATGTGGACAATGTACAATGAGGAAGGGGTAAGGGGAAATAATGAGAGGAAGGATATATCAGAGATATAGAGAAGGTAGACAGAGCAAAGAAGGGTACAATTTAAGAGAGAGAGAGGATTGAAAGAGACAGACACCGATCACGTAAGAGGAAAGAGAACAAAGATTGAGAGAGTCTCTACAAAACGTGTGCTACTCAATTTGCTGCTGTTCTTCTCCACGATCAAACAATGCTGATAGATGTCTCCACATTCCTCCCGCCGATCCTCGTCAATCGTCATCGTTATCGACGATCGTCGTTGGTCATCATCGTGGTCGTCAAAGCGGCTTTCATTGCGGTTTCATTGCGATTTATGTGCGTAATAATTGTGACAATCACGACGACAACGAGTTGCCTCGATCGGAGACGATGATGATGATGATGATCGTGATATGAGACTGCGTACTTTATGTGCATTTTTGTCATCGTTATTGTTTAGCCAAGAAGTAGTTGAGTTCAGTCAGCGCAGTCAGTTAATTGCCTGCTATATAGAGATCTATAAATATAGCCTGCCCTCGATCGTAGAGGGGGAGACAGGACAGGAACGATCGTTCGATTGGTTTCTCATGCCCATCGAGGGTCAAACAAAAGCTGAGCTGAAATTATGTAAACTAAATTGGCTGAATTGATGATCAATGGGCCAGTTCATCAGTCAACAGTCAATAGATGAAACCTCCCACATGAAGAAGGCTGAAGTTATGCAAAGATCGGGTGAAAGTGTTGCCGCATTAAACATGTAAATGATTGTTTACACATCGTGCCAAAGATCAATCTGTAAAATTTGAGGCTGTCGAAATTATGCTAATGATAACTCAGCTCAAGGTGTCAAAATACCTCTTGAGATGGGCGAGATTTCTATATATGTATGTATAATAAACTTCTTTAACTTGTTTCTTCATTAATTTCTTTCTATGATCTCTACTTCTTTCCTCTCGATTTCCTTTCTAAAACAGACCTGTTGGTTAAGCCAATGATCAATAGTTTTCGAGATTATGATAGCTGTAATTGCATGCATTGCTCTGTTTTAATTCGCAATAACTTATGTCTTATGCCGCATCGATCGTGATCATGCGGAATGAAGATCTATTAGCGCTAAGTAATAACACTCAGTCAGTTCGCAGTTTGTTGGAAAATTCAATTGGCAGTTACGCCTGCTCGACAGCTTCGCCGGGGAGTCATGACTCCCGCTTGGCACTGGCACTGGCTCGGGTCTGGCTCCGGCCCTGGGGGCACCTCGCCAGCCCCCAAAAGGCTGCCAAGCCTAGGAGAGTTTATTGAATTTTTGGTCTTGTTTCGCCACAAAACGGTGTCAATAAGATTGATGGCTGCAAGCGACGAAGACTGAGACTGAGACGGAGATTGAGACTGGGAATGAGACAGAGATGAAGACTGAGACAGAGATGGAGACTGAGGCAGAGACTGAGATGGAGACTGAGCCTCATAGAGAGACAGTTGCATTTGAAACTGGCTTCGACTCTCGCTGTGGAGTGGAGGCTTTGAAATTGCTCTTGAATGAGTGTGTATATGAGTGTGTGTGTGTGTGTGTGTGTGCGAGTGTGCGCCACTTAACTTTGGTGTCAGTCAGCTTGCTGATGCTGAAGCTGGAGCTGGCGATGATGACGATGTGGACCACACACGAGGCAAATGTTGATTGCCGACTTGACTGACACTTTTTGATAAGTTGATTAAAATGTTTTTTTCATTCGTTCCCCTTCCCTTCGGCGAGTGCATTGACACTGAGCCGATTTGATTGACTGACTGAGCGAGTGAATGACAAACAGACTGACGAACGGACTGACTGACAGACTGCCTTGCTGGCCACGTTGGATTCATGTTCTACGAATCGTCGCAGTGTCTCAATTAGAGCAACCCACTAAGCGGCTTCCCAGAACCCTTTGGCAGTGCGCTGATCAAGCTCCGATATCCAATTGCTTAATTAGTAACTAATGCTCAGTCTGCTCTATTCATGTCTATATCCCCTGGCCAGCTCGTTAATCGTTCCAATCTCCTCCTGCTTCTGTGCTCTGTTCTCTTTGCAGGTAATTGCCGCATGCGCAGTTCGCTCAGCCTCAGCGTTTATTCGTTTCTGTTTTTATTTATTCACTTAATTGTTTGTTGTTTGTTGTCGCTTGAGCCTTCAACTTCAATTAATTGTACAACTCGGTACAGTAACAGCAACAACAACAACAGCAACGACAACACTCGAGCATATAAAAGCAGCCGCGCAACCCGCGCTCGTTTCCAATTCCAATTCCTATTCACATTGCTCCTAAGTATCTGTATCTGTTGCTGTATTTGTATCTGTATCTGTATCTGTATCTGTGCATGTGCCTGAGTTTTCTGAGTAGCTGAGCAATTGTTGTTGCCGCCACGATTTAATTGCCTTTTTATAAAGGTTAAATTATTTTGTAGTTTATGCTTATATTTGGTATTGATTAATTGCAGTCGACCCGCCTCCCAAATTGGCCACTTTTGAGTTTTGGAATTCAATTTTTTGTCGATTTCGTACCGTATTCAGTTTGCGCACATGTCCATATATACAGCCGCTTGTCGTGTAAAATCAGCGCTAGCTTTAATCGAAACAATCGAATAAAGAAATCGACAAACCATCGACAGGCAATCGAGCTATCGTTCAACCGCAGAACGCATGCAAAATGGCAAAAAAAGATGTGTTAGTGATGGGTAAGAGTTGTGTGTGTGTATCGGTGGGTGTGTATTGGTGTGCGTTTCTGTATGACAGTTGTCCAAAATCTGTTCTAATTGTTGAGGTTTCATACAGTAATGTTACGATATAAGTAAAGGAAAGGTAATTTATTAAACTATTGAAAAATATCGAATAAGAATATTGATCACAGATTGTACTTGCTCATGTATATTTGGGTGTCTGATTATCCGTATGACAGCATGCAAAGATCATTATAATTGATGAGTACAGTAAAGTTACAAGTAAAGAAAAGTGATAAAATAGGGTATCGATAACTATCGATTAAACCTCTATATTGCAGCTTCTTCTTAAAGCTTTTAAAATAATAAGTTACTAGTTAGTTCTCAGATTTATTTCATGTTAATTAAGTTACTGATGCGCTAACTTTCTTAATGATGGAACAATACTATAATCCTTCATCAAGCTCATCTATATATATCGATAACGACAATTTCTACTTATAATTATAACTTAATTTTAAAGTTTCTAAAATAAGAAATTATTAGTCAGTTCTTAGATTTCTCTCATATCAATTGAGTTACTCGTTCGATATATTATCTTAATGATGGAACAACCTTTTCTATAAATCCTTCCATAAGTTCATGTCATTCCATCTGCCTGAAGCTTCACTGTGTAGCTGCAAGCAAACTTATGCAGAACATCTTGTTGACAAGAAACTGATTGTTCAATTAATATGATGCCAATGGATAGTCGTTGATGATGCCACAAAAACATGCCACTGCCACTGCTCTGGGGTCCCCGAATCGAACTTAAAAACACACACACGCATAGTTGAGGAGAAACCCCAGAGATGAGTGCAATCACAAGAATGTTGTCCATTAACAAGTTGTCCCCAGAGTCAATCCTTTCGGTTGCCGGTTTCTTGTATTTCTTTAACTTCTTCTTTTTTTTTTGGGATTCTCTCTCTGCAATTGTCCGAAAACATCTGCCTGATCTGTGAGGCTCCGCCGCCAGGAATGAGCTGAAAAACGGGTACTAACAGCTTCCTGCTGTGGCCTGTATTTGCATTTATTCATCGTAATCATATAATATTTTTATTATTCGCAGTTAGTTTTTCTTACTGGGGCCGCAGTTGGGCAATTTAAATGATTTAACTGGCTTTGATTGAAACATTTCATTATCAAGGTAGTCAAGGTAGACGGTGAGCTCGTCCCAGCTTTGTTTCCAGCAAGTTTCGGGGGATTTAAATAATTGGATATGCGTGTGGTACCTCAGATGATGGAGTAAGACAGACGGACGGACAGACAGACAGTGAGAAGGACAGAGCAACATTCATCTGCATTTAGTTTAGTTGACGTTCCTTTCCTTTCCCTTTTCCCCGCACCAAATCGACCATTTGCAGCTGCGTCACCTGAACTTGTGGCGCCTGTTCGCCCTTAGTTCACCTCTCTCTCTCCTCTCTCTCTTTGGGGTCTCTTTGCGGTTTGTGTATCATCTCTGGGTCTGTGCTTCAGTTTGGGTCTGTGGGAAGCAACTGTTTCGCTTGTTTGCGATTTGCGGCTCAGGTATTGCACTTAATCCTCAGTTTTGATTGCGGCTTAATGTGAATTAGTGGTGCAATTTGCGTAGATTACCTTGACTGTGGAGTAGGGTGTGCTCTACATTTAAAGGGGGTTTTTATGAGGTAATTATAGCCGGTAGTAGGGTGTTATAACTTATCTCCCACCCCATTAGTTGCATTAATTCTTCATCAGCATCAATAACTAATTTTGTGTAGCAAGGTCGAAGTGTCTGTACGTATGAACGTTTATATCTTAGAAACTATAAGAGTTAGGGCTATCAAATTGATGGACATTATTTCTTAATATTGCACGCAGATAGAGAACCTCCTGGCATGCCCCTTTTCGCCCGCGTTAAACGAAATAATGGATGGCAAGTGCAGATTTAAAGATAGAATGTGTAGTTTTGAAATGCGTATTTATAATCACATTTAAAGTAACATTCTTCTTAGAATTTTATTGTAATCTGATAATAAATGTAGAAGATATTCAAGAAATATTTTTAGTGGGCGTACATATGAACCTCGCGGTAGCTGGTGGATTCTCTATAGGCTGCAGTTATAATCTGAAATGAGCATTGTGTAATTAAGTCATTTAGTCGTTGATTTTATACGTTTAACTGGAATCACAGATCAAGCTGATCGCGCCTCAATTATGGCGACAAACGCGAGCGTCAGTAGCGTAATTGACTTCCATTTTTCCACTGATGTGTTGTGCGTGTGTGTGTTGTAAGTGTGTTAGTGTGTGTGTGTGTGTGTTAGTTCAATGTGATAATTAAAATCATGATTGCTCACGTGCAGCAACGATGGCACCTTGAAAAGTCGATCCCGCAGCCGAACTGTCACTCCAAGGGCGGCGACTCAATACAGAAGCGACGCAACGCAAGTGGAGCAAGTCCAGGTCGCCGTCGCAGTCGCCGTCGCCGTCGCAGTCGCAGTTGAGGACGACGAAAAGCAACCTGGACAATTAACACCTGCTCGACGCGCTGGCAGCAATAATAAATAATAATTGCTCCAATGGAAAAACATGGCCAAGAAACGCGTTTGTCAAAACAGACGCAACAACAACAAGTGGAAGAGGCACACTCACAGTGGCACACACACACACACACACACTCACACACACACACAAGCAAGACACGACACCTGGGAACGGGAATGGAGATGGCGTCGGGCAACTGGCCACCGTCTCCCTCTCACTCGGCCTACCCTGACTGGCGACGACGGCGCACACGACACACAACAGCAGCAACAACAGCAACAACTTGCAACAAGGCGCTGCAACAACATCATTAAGTTGAAAACATTACTTACACACTCCCAAAATAAATAAAACGACAACATTTTCGACTATTTTTTTTGTCGTTTTGCGCACATTTTAAACGCAGCTGCAACGTAAAATTGAGTTGAAGACATTGTAGGCAAGAAAAATACATCAGCAGGGTGTTACTTTAGAAGTTTAGAGCCTCTAACTAGCCATAAACTAGCTAGCAAACTAACTAACTTGCTAACTATCTCATTTGTCATGGTTGCTTCTAAGTTGGCCTCAACTGAAGAGTGCATTTCTCTCAGCTTGGCCAAGCAACTCCAGAACTACGAAGATGTTTTCATAATTTTGGTAATAAAGGAAATTTCTTAATGTATTCAGTTTCTTAAGATCATTGCTTGATTGAGGACCAACATTCATATCTGCTTGCGTTTAAAAACTTCAGAAATATTAAAGTTTTTCCTAATATAGTTAAAATACACGTAACGAACGCCTTAGTCAAGCGTAGCCTCTCTTAAACGGACGCTTAATTGAAAAATGGTGTTGTTTTTTAAACGGGCAGTCCCCTTGTCTGAACAAAAGACTTTCTCAATGTACATAATACAAGAACATCGCCTTTTAGAAGGATAGCTTTTAAAAAAATTGCCAAACAATCTTTTAATTGTGCAAAAATTTTATTTATCCAGGGCGGGCACTACTTTTAGTTGTACAAATAGCGTTATTTCATTATTTTGTTTGGCTGAAGAGCTAAAGATCCACCAAAAGATTACATTAATGTTTAGCTATATTTAAAAAATGCCCCTTAGCGGACTTTTTAGCTTAGCCTTTTAATTATTTTTTTTTTTTTAATATGGAAAAAATATACCATGTAAAAAAGTACTTCTTAATATGATTTTTTCCTTGGAATAGGTTGCTTTTTATCTAACTGCAAACTCATCGTACGTAACCCACTTGCCTGCTTGAGAAGCTGATACGCTAGGCCCCATAGCTAACTGCCGTTCAGTGTCCGGCCAAGAGAGTTTTGACTGTATTTTCCTTGGCGAAAGAATTAATATAATTGTATATTCATGTTTTATCACTGATTTATAAGACTAAATATAAAATTTCAAAAGTATTCACAATTCTTCGTGTCTTTCTCTTTATCTTGCTCTGGCTCCCTCCCTATCTTTTTCTCTCTCTCTTTTTAACTATCCAATCTATCATATTATAACAGAGTTATACTTGTACTATGAATGAATACTTCAACATTCGAATGAGCTTCCTTATTCAATTAACTCAAATGTAAACACCACATATCGTGTGCACTTCTTCCCCTCCCCCCCACCCAATATCCCAGGTTTCACAGAGAATAGTTTCTTAGGTGCGTGCGTGTGCTGTGTGTGTAATGTAAAATCCATCAGCGGGAAAACGGCTAGCTGACAGTTTGTTTGTGTGTCTAAGCTGCGAATAGTGGCGGGCAAAAGTTTGAAGAGGGAGAAGGGGTGGTACAGGGGAGGGAGTTGAATGAGTTAAACGAATAAGCAGAAGGGGGAGGAGGAGATGGTGATGGGTTAAGCAAGTGCAAGCAAATAGGCCAAGAAGAAGAAGAAGTAGAAGCAACAGCAGAAGAAGAACAGCAACAAGGCGAAACGGTATGCGGCAAACAAGGTATGCGAAAGACAAAGCAAAAGACTTGGTAAACCAATAAATACCCTGTAAGCATAAGGAAAGAAAACTAGCTTATACATAAGCAATAAATGTGCACTAACAGCAGCTTGTTAGACGGTTGATATGCAACGCAATACCCTGTAATTGTGGAAGAATATGCAGTCATAGCAAAAAATAGAATACAAAGAAACTATAACAATGTTTCTCTTTTAACTCATTATAATGACTAACTAAACTACCCCTCGCCTATGCCTACTAGTCTACAGGGTATGCCTAACAACATAAATGCCCGTTTGATGGCGGCAGCAGGTAAATGCTTTGGCGAAACTGACAAACGCCAACAAATCAACAACAACAACGCGCTCGAAAGAGATGCAGGCAACTGGAACTGGAACCAGGTGCAGTGTGCGATCTCCCCCAAGGGGAAAGGGGGGAGGGAGGAGGGGAGGAGTGTAGGGGAACTTGCTGACAATGATAGCCACTAAATTGTGGGCGGTCAAAGTTGTGCGTAACAAAATTGTTGTGAATTTGTTGACATTAAGCGGAACGTAGATGAGGAAGGGTGAAGGGGGGAGGGGTAGGAGTGCAGTGGGAGTCACCATTGTGGCCTCGTTAATGGCAAATGATTATATGATTGCGTAGTAGACAAAGGGAAGGAGGGTGGGCAGGAGAAGTGCCTGTTTCGGTAGCCAGAGTTGCCACACAGAGAGAAACACAGAAAATTAGTTATTTTTCACTTTGCGCCAACTGGCACTGGGAATGGGAACTGGGAATGGGAACAGGGAATGGGAACTGTGACTCTATGCGTCATTAAAAATCCATTAAACCGACAACGCCCGCAACTGTCGTCGAAGTTTGTGGTTCAACTCGAACGGTTCGTCAATAAACGGTTCGGGGAAAGCTAAAAGACGTTCATGAAGAAAATGATAGTGTGGCCTGGTCAGCTTGGGACTGTGTGCCCCGGTGTACTGTTGTGGCCACAGCTGACTCACCAATGTCATGTAGATGACAAAAGTGCAAGTGTTGCCCGCACAGACCACACACACACACACCACACACAAGCGACACACGACACGCGCAGAGCAAGTCTCACTTCTTAATCTGCCTCAGCCCTTTTTCATTGTAAACCATTAAAGTAGAAGCTCATTTCCACGAGAGCTGCAGCTCCATATCCATCTTCTCATCTCTTCCGTCTCCCACTCCCACTCCCACTTGGCACTGAGGGGGCCACCCACCATGCTGGCTTCAAAGCGTGCCGCCGTCGCCGGGAGTCGCAGATTTGTGAAATATTTCACGACATAAGCAATGGGAGGCAAAAGTTGTCACAAAATGCAGAAAACACTTAAAGCAGAAGGCAGAGGCAACTCAGTCTGCCAGGCAGACAGGGGTTAACACGGCTGTCTGTGTCTCTGTGTGTGTGTGTGTATTTGTGTGTGTGTGTAGACTATGCATTTAAATCAAGCAGTCCCTAAGCAGTCCCCATTCATGCAGTGTCCCCTTCTGCAGTTGCTTCCCAATTAACTAGGCTGGTTCTATGCATGTGGCTGCCACTGTATTGCTTTGCCGCACAAATCAATCGAAATCGATGCCACAACAACAACAACAAAAACAGCAACAAGCAGCAGCAGCATCCCAAGCAGCAACAACAATGCACAGCCAGGCGCCACAGAGACTTAATTAAGTTATCAACCAGAAGGCAGGCTAATTGGAGATCTGCGCCGCGATCACAGCCCAAGTTGCTGCCACAACAGACCATCCCCCCCTGCCACTGTCCGTGCCCCTTCCTTGTACCTTGCCCCATCCCTGTGGCTCGCACAGATCAGTGACCAAAAGACGCACCCGCAACTGGCGGCACACACAGCAACTTCATAATGAAGAACCCAAGATCGTGATCATGATCAACGTTAGCTGCGCTGTGCCTGCTTCCTCTGCTTCTCTCCTTCCCCCCCTTCCCCCCTGCTGATGATTCAGTACGTCAGCGGACCACACACACTTGGGTCCACTACGCCAGCTAGGAGTTCCCTCTGCGCCAGTGTGACTCACCAAACCAGTCGCCAGTCGCGACTTGGAGCTGCAAGCTGTCGGCGTCAAAGTTTGGCAAATCCGCCAACAATGGGAGCAGGCACAGCAGCGGGACCACCAAGGAAGCTTTCCAACTGCACCAGAGACAAGAAAGAGAAGGAGGAGGAAAGGAGAAGGAGCAGGAGTAGAAGCGGGAGCAGGAGGAGGGGGGCAGTAGGAGCAGCAGGATGAGGCTACTTTAGGGGTGGTCCGCGACGTTTTGTTGTTCTTGCTTTTTTGCTTGGCGGCTGTAAATGAAGACAGTTTACAGCAGAGCGGCAGCAACACTGTGCAACATGAAAATTATAGTTAACAAGAAAGAAAGCTGTAGTCGGGTGTGCTTGACTGTGAGATACTCGCTACATAAAGCCTGAGCTGTACGTTCATTAGAATTGTTTCTTAAATAACTCTTATTTTTATTGTGTGATTGTAATTAAATTTATAGAACTCATTAAGGTGATGATCATAATTATATATACCAAGTTTAAATAAGCTTGCTTTAAAATTACGTTGGCAGTTAGCGTTTTTTCGATTTAGACGAGGCGTGGCTGCTTTTTAAATGCAGCTTTATCTGGTTACAGTAATAAGACACGATGTCACCAAATTTAGTAGACCTAGCTCTTGTAGTTCTTGAGATATAGGCGTTCATACAGACGTAAATTATAACCAGTAAGAAAAGCAACAGTCGCGCAGCACGCGACAGTGGGATACCCTTCGACCTATGTTCCCGTGTAGTTTAATTTGTTAAATTCATACACATATGTATGCATATGCACATGCTTTGAAATTAATCCCGACAGATGGCGCTCGCGCTTCGCGCTCGCCCGCCTCCCTTGTTAGCTGACAGAAGCACTTGGTTGCTCATACTTTCTTAAATAACTTTTGTGTTTATTGTCCGATCGGACTGAAATTTGGAGACTACGTAGATATTTCATTAAGCTTAGTATATGTTAAGTCAGAAAGTTCTATCTTTTAAACAGCGCTTACAAATTGAGTTCAAAAATTAAATTATGATTTGTGGGGGCGGTGGGCGTGGCACCTAACATTTGAAATAAACTTGATCTGCTTGATCCACACAGGAGTCTTCCTGCCAAATTTGGTAACTCTAGCCTTTATAATAGCTGAGCGCTTACAAATTAAGTTCAAAAATTAAATTATGATTTGTGGGGGCGGACCTAACATTTGAAATAAACTTGATCTGCTTGATCCACACAGGAGTCTTCCTGCCAAATTTGGTAACTCTAGCTTTTATAATAGCTGAGATCTGTGCGTTCATACAGACGGACCAGACGGACAGACGGACAGACGGACAGACGGACAGACGGACAGACAGACAGACATGGCTCAATCGACTCGGCTAGTGATCCTGAGCAAGAATATATATACTTTGTGGGGTCTGCCACGCCTCCTTCTGCCTGTTACATACATTTGCATTTTGCACAAAGTTAGTATACCCTTTTTGACCATTTTCAATGGTCGAAGGGTATAAAAATAACCTTTTAATCGATGAATTATTATGTCGTGCATTAGAGACCATCCACACACACAGTGCTAAACAGTTGTTTATGTCAGCTTCAGTCTTAGCTCTCTTTGTCTCTCTTGCATTATCCCTCTCTCCCTCCCTTTCGCTGTGTCTTAGTCTTGTGTTGCACAGTGTAATTCACCTGATCTACATAGATAGCTGCAACTGGTGCTGTTGCTGCTGTTGATGCTGCCTCTGCTGTTGCTGCTGCTTCTGTTTATACCCTTCGACCATTGAAAATGGTCAAAAAGGGTATACTAACTTTGTGCAAAATGCAAATGTATGTAACAGGCAGAAGGAGGCGTGGCAGACCCCACAAAGTATATATATTCTTGCTCAGGATCACTAGCCGAGTCGATTGAGCCATGTCTGTCTGTCTGTCCGTCTGTCCGTCTGTCCGTCTGTCCGTCTGTCCGTCTGTATGAACGCACAGATCTCAGCTATTATAAAAGCTAGAGTTACCAAATTTGGCAGGAAGACTCCTGTGTGGATCAAGCAGATCAAGTTTATTTCAAATGTTAGGTGCCACGCCCACCGCCCCCACAAATCATAATTTAATTTTTGAACTCAATTTGTAAGCGCTGTTTAAAAGATAGAACTTTCTGACTTAACATATACTAAGCTTAATGAAATATCTACGTAGTCTCCAAATTTCAGTCCGATCGGACAATAAACACAAAAGTTATTTAAGAAAGTATGAGCATAAAACCAAGTGCGTCAGCTAACAAGGGAGGCGGGCGAGCGCGTAGCACGAGCGCCATCTGTCGGGATTAATTTCAAAGCATGTGCATATGCATATGTGTATGAATTTAAGAAATTAAACTACACGGGAACATACTAGGTCGAAGGGTATCCCACTGTCGCGTGTTGCGCGACTGTTGCTTTTCTTACTGGTTTTGCTTTGTTGTCATTCTCGATTGATTGCGGATTAGCTGTTGTTGTTACTCTTAAGCATGTTGTTGTTGGTTACTATTTGTTGTTGTTGTTGCTGTCGCTTATTGCTGTTGTTGTTTTTGCGTGCTCTTCTTGTTGCATTTGCACAATGCCATTTGCGGTTGACATTTTTATTAACTGGTGGGCGCCATTGGAACAAGCTTGCCTTATCGTTAACCCCCTTTCAGTGCCGTGAGAGGGGGAAAGGAGGGCGCAGACAGAGGAAGAGGTAGGTGAAGAGAGGGGCAACTAACCATGCCTGACCACACGCAAGCAGCGGCCATAAATATTTACCCTCGATTGTAATTACAAAACACCGATAGGCATCTCTCGCTGCCGCTCTCTCTGCCTGACCCCTCTCTAGCCATCTCACTCTCCTCTTCCCTCTCTCTACCTCTCTCTCAGTAAGCCCTCTTCCGTCATGTCTCTCTCTTCCTCTCTCTTTGGGGGTTGCATTTAAAACAATTTGCATTTCTTTGCGCGCATTGGGGAATTAAACAACAACAACAACAGAGCAACAGCAACAACAGAGAAACTACAACAACAACAACAGCAGCAACAACAATGCGCTGCTCCCTTGCTCGCTCTCTTGGTCGCATATAATTAAGCGGAGCCTTTAAATTGCAAAGCATGCAAAGGGCAGCCAACTATGAGACGCTGCGACGGCTGCGTCTGCGCCAGCAGCGACAGCGACAGCGGCTGAGCAGCAGCAGCTGCACTTGGGTGGTCCTCTCGTTGTCAAAATGTGTGGTCTTTATTAATAACAGCACTGCGACAGCGACCCAGGGCAGCAGTGCAGGCAGAGAGGGGGAGGAAAGGGGAGTGCGCTCTGTCGCCAATACAAAACGGATGTGCGCTGCCAACAGCAGCAGCAGCAGAGGCAGAGGAACGCACTGCAACTACTCGTGTAATCTGCGCTCTCTCTCTCTCCCTTCCTATCTCTCTTTGCTGCGCTTCAAACATGTTGCAACTGCGCAAGTTCGACAGCGATCAGCGCAAATTGAAGTTGCTCGAAGCTGCGCACAGGCTGCGCTTACTGTAGTTGTTGTTGTTGCTTGTTGTTGCTGCTTGTTGTGGCTGCTGTTGTTGCTGTTACTTGTTGCTGTTGTTGTTTTGGGGCTGCTGCGGCATTTACGCCTTTGATTTTTTCCGCTCAAATGGGCAGAAGCTGCAAATTAAAACATTTTTTTCAGCTCGTCGTAGCTGCCTGCGCTGTTGCTTCTGCTTCCTCTGCTGCTGTTGTTGCTGCTGCTGATCCCCTTTTTACAGTTGTTATTATATTGGCTTGTTGTTGTTGTTGTCGCTCTGTTTGTTTTTGCGCCTTGATGCTTTGTTTGCTCTGCGCTGATGACGATCATTTCGCATTAAGTTTAATTCAAGTTGAAATTAGTTCGCTAATGAACTCATCAGGCAGCAGTTTGTTTATACCCTGTAATACCCTTTGCCATAAGAGGCATATGCAGGCAGTCTATGAGCAGGAAGGAACATGAGAACTAGAGGGATTGTTAATGTGTTAATTAGCAGTGCCAAAAACGCTGCTGTGGGTCCTCAACAACAACAAAAACAATTTTAAATGACAGCACAACATGCAGATAAACGCGACAACAGCAGCAACAGCAGCAACAACAATAGCAACAACAACAACAGCAATGACAACCTTCAACATATGGCCAAGAAATCTGTAGCACACAACAAGCTTACATGACGTTGTACAGACAGCAAGGTTGACTTACATATACCCTACATTAGTATAGCACGGGTGTTAAATATACAAATTAAATGTTTGTCTATTTGATTCTTTATTATAATGAGCAGATCATATTATACTTAGTTTAATATCATATCATATATTTTATAATATTTAAGCAAATTGAATTTAAAATACGAGTAGGTCTTCGAATAATATAAATAATATATTACAGTGCTCTTTTAATTAATAAATATATTATTTATTATATTTATTTCATTTTAGTTTAAAAATATTTCTATAGTATCCTCAAATTTTACATTGTTTTCTATTAATATTTCATTTTAGACTTTGTATTCTCAAGAGTTAATGTTATATTATGGTATATATATACAAAACTGTACTATTCTATAAATATTTCTATAATATTCTCAATTTTTGCCATAATTATTTTCTATTACAATTTTCCTTCTGTTTTGTTTCCACCTTCGCTATGACATGCGAAAACATTTCCCTCGCTCTGATTTAAATAACTCAAGCGTACCAGAATTATATATCTATATGCAGACATATGTTTTTCTGCCGACATCGGCGTGGAAGCTTTCGCTGGCTAAGTGAGACGTCTGCCTCGCCAAAGACTACAGCAGGCCCGCCTTTGCCAGACGGGGCACTGTAGGGTTAAGGGAGGCAGAGGAAGGGCGCACCAAGATCGTCTGCTCATATAAATTTCTAGCACGCGTGCGAGTAATTAAGCCCCAAAGATGAGACATCTTTCTGTGTCTCAGACTTACAAGAAACACACACACACACGTACACGTACACACGCGCACGTACAGATACAAATGTATCTGATATCTTATCGTACATGTTCATCGTAACGCAGCCTGATGGCCTGAGACAACCCGGGAAGGGAGAGAGAGTGGATAAGAATTATTGTTATGACGGCGCATATATAATTAGTTCGGATCTCGCCGGGAATGCAGGGAATGCTGTGGGGAGGGGTGGGGGAAGACCAGAGCAGAGAAAGTCAAGTAGTCAAGCGGATCCGTTAATGAAATGTTAATGGGTCACCCCGAACGATTCCCGATGACTTTAAGTGCAATTGCAACTGAATGCGAGATAAGCTAAGTGCGGAGACCGGATCGGCTAGAACTAACCAACTGATCGGGAATATTTAATGAAAACTCGCTTAAGCAAACTC
The DNA here is from genome assembly GCA_018903425.1 of Zaprionus nigranus. Classification (NCBI taxonomy): domain Eukaryota; kingdom Metazoa; phylum Arthropoda; class Insecta; order Diptera; family Drosophilidae; genus Zaprionus; species Zaprionus nigranus. The sequence continues at coordinate 1,998,142 of JAEIGD010000014.1, read as the reverse complement.
AAAATACGTATTAAACTGGCATAATATTGATATAACTGTCAGCGTAGAGTGACCATATTTCAGAAAGATTAAAGCAGAAACGTTTTCTACAAAAATTAAACACAAATCAGCATATATATGTTGAGAGTTCTCTGAAATATGATAGAAAAACCGCTGTTTAAAGTAGTAGATGATATTAAAGTAAATTAAATAAATTTATTTTTAGTATATCCTGAAGTTTCTTAAAGTATAATGAGGTTTTTAAGATTGCAAAGTGTATTTAAGACAATTTGCAAGAAATCTGCAGAAATGTGGAGAGTTTTCTAAAATAAACTGAAGATCAGCTTAATAAAGAATATTAAAAGAGAAGAATCCGTTTGATGAATAAGTTATTTTTATAAGTGTTTTAAAGTGTGATAACTTTTTTTCTAAGTTGCAGAGATTTTTCTTTTAAATACTGCATAAATGTTAATAGTTTTCTACAATATATTGAAAGATCAGTTCTTTATAGTATATTAAAATCGAATAAATAATATTTTTTTTATAGTAAATACAGAAAGATAATCTCTTTGAAGGATGTGAAAATTAAAGAATCTTTGAAGTAAATGTAATTTAAGTAACTATTGAGAGTTTTCTAAAAGTTTGGAGGAGTATTTCTGTATGTTGAGGTTATATACAATATAGATCCTTGAAATAAATGTTATTTAAGTAAATACCGAGAGTTTTTTATAGATTGGCCGAGTACTTCAGTTTTTAAGGGTATCTGCTTATACTGGCTGATGTGATAAGTCCATTACAATGATATGTGGGGGCTACTCCACATGCCTGACATGGCTTTTTTGTTGTATGCTCGATTTATGTGATTGAATATTGCATGGATTTTCCAATTTTCCAACAAAACGTGGCGAGCGTTATAAATTACCATCGAGCAGACTTTCTATGCGAAAATTCCCCAGATATTTTATGGCGCTAATTTCTTTATTCATTGGCAGTTGCAGTCGATTTGTTGTTGTTGTTGTTTGATGTTGTTGTTGCTGTTGCATTTTCAGCAATAAACGCCTGAAATTGATTTCGCTTGGGTTTTTGCGCCTTAATGAGCCTCAACTTGCTGTGCCACATTGCGCATGCAGCACATGCGGCAGCGGAAGACAAATTTCGTTGCATGCCACAGAATCCTCGGTCGTTGGTGTTGCAGCCACAGAGACAGACACAGACACAGCCACAGCAACAGCAGCCTGAGCAGCCTTTCGGCCTTAATTGCGTGCATAAATTGTTTCAATTTCAATAAAAATGTTGCACAACGAGTCGAAGCGAATCGAGGCGAGGCGAGGCGAGGCAAGCAGGGGAGGTGTGGCAAGGGAAGGCGAGGGGAGTCGGGCGTATCAATCAATGTGAGAAACGCAACTCTCGACTCGCTGCTCGACTGCTCGACTGTGTTGTTGTATTGTAATTAATATTCTCTGGCCGTGCTGGCTACCGCTCCAGATACAGATACAGTACAGCGACATACTGAGATACAGATACATTTACAGATACAGATACAGATACAGTGGCAGTTGCAGATACATTTCGGCGAGTGTGTGTTAACAAGCAGCGCTCACAGTAGCACAAAACATGTGACAATTGCCAAGTTTGAATAATGAATGGATACGAATACGAGTATGAGTACTCACTTGCATTCACATTCACATTCGCATTTGTATTCATTTTCGCATTCGTTATTTGTATTTGTGACTTTTGTTTGGAGTAATTGAAATGTAATTGCTGCAATTGCACTTGCAATTGTTGCTGTTGTTGCTCATGTTGTTGCTGCAGCTGTAGTTGTTGCTGTTGCTGCTGTTGCTGTGTAGTGCTTCTCTTGTTGCTGTTCTTTATTGTTAGACTTGCTACAATGTCTGCTATTGTTGCTGTTCTTGCAGTTGTTTCCTTTGTTGCCACTTTTATTCACATTTAGTCAACCCATTTGCACTGCAAGGCATATTGCGCATACGCAGCGTTGCCTAATTGCGCATTTTGTTTGCTATTCAAAGGGGAAAACATACTACATCGCATCCACTGCGAGGGTTGCTGCAATGATTGCGCATTCTATTAAGAGTAACAAATTGAAAACTATTTAATTTCGCTGCCAGTTGATAAGTTTCCCCCCTTGCCAACCCTCAGCGCAGCTCATCACTGAACGTGACAAAGCACAACAAATTGTCGACTGAGGCAGCATGAAGAGGTAGTTGGGAGGGGGCTGAGAGGTGGCTTACGAATGAAATGTGATGCCGGTCCGCGTAGCAATTGATGGGGCGATACATTTGCTCAACAAGTTGCTCGCGTTGCTGAATTTAATTAATTTCCTCCCATCCCCCTGCGCCGCACAATCAATGCAAATTAAAGAGGATGATAAAAAATAACAAACATGAAAATGTGCTAAATGAATGGATTAATCTTGAGCCGGCTTAATATTGTTGCAGTTAATATGATATGGTAATTTGAGGCAAGCAAAGTTGGGTGCAAATAGAGACGGGAAGAAGTTGTTTGGGTTATCTGTTAGATATATATAGGAAAATATTGTTATTATATAGTATATGGTCTTCCCTATAAAAGGAATTAAGGATAGTACTCTATATATTATATAGCTATAATAACATATACAATATCATTCAGCATTTAATTTCTACTCTCTCAAAGTTTCACTAAGTGATAAATGAATATCAAGAAATAAATCTGCAGTAATTTCCTGATATTACAGGGTATTAGCTAGTGCAGTATTGTTGCCTGCAACTGCCTGTAGCTGCCACTTGTTTCTAATCCAATAAAATACTTGCACCCTCAGCTAGCTTGCTGCCCCTTGTGCCACGTGCCGCGTTCAAGTGCCTCAAATACGGCTTATCTTGTCGACACACTCAGCTCAGCAGGCAGGTTGGCAAGGGTAGAGGGAGAGAGGGAGCGGAACTGGGGATGTACTTGTTGTATTTGTGTGGCAAGTAAAAGGGAAAGGGATGGGGCAGGGGCAGGGGCAGGGGATGCTGTTTGACGCTGCTTAAGGGCTTATGATTAGCATGAAAGATAAACACGACTTGCAGTCACCCTGCGGCGTGTCAACCACTTGCCACGCCACTTATCCTGGCAAGGGGCGCAGCAGTCAAGTGAGGGGGAGGTGTGGAAAGAGGGGGAGGGGCTGCCATTTTGTGTTGTTGCGGTTATTGCGCAAGGAAGCCACTTAAATGGGCGTTGCCATAACTCATAGACAAGCACTTGGACAGGCAGAGCAACAACAAACAACAACAGTAGCAGCAGCAACAGTAAGAGCTCGACAACAACAGCAACAGCTAGACAACAACAGCAACAGCTTGGCAACAACAACAGCAACGTGGCAAAACTAGTTGGCAGCGCAACGAGCGCTAAAATCGTCAACTTGAGGCTAATAACTCATTTAAAAGTGCCTGGCAACGTGCCCCAAGCCTTGCTAGTTGCTGTTGTTGTTGTTGTTGCTGCTGTTGTTAGTTGTTGTTGCAGGCTGTTGTTCTTGTTGTGCAGCTGCAACTACAACTGCCGCAAAATAACTTAATTTCATAAATGGCCAACTACAACGGGCCAAGTTGAAGCTGAATCTGAGCCGCAGTCGAAGTCGTCTTGTCTAAAAAGGCCACCAAATTGCTGCCTGATTGACCAGGCCACATATGCAGGAGTGTGTGTGCAAGTGTGCATGTGTGTGTGTGTGCAGGTGTGTGTGTGCATCTATTACTAACTTGGCCAATTCGTGTTCTTAATTATGCCTACAGCGACAGTTTATGCTACTTTTTTGTTATATGCAAAATGTGCAGCAATGTTGCTAGTTGGCTCCGCTTGTGTTGCTGTCGTGTAGCAGCAACATGCAACTAGCACTGATTGTTAGTTGTTGCTGCTGCTGTTGTTGCTGCTGTTGTTGCCACCAAATTGCCGGCAGTCAGCCAATTTGGCTCATGATATCATATTATGACTGTGACATTTTCATTTTGGCTAATTGAGTTTGCCACTGTGTGTGTGTGTGAGGATAAAACAGGTGGGCTGCACTGTGTAATAGAAGGAGGGGCTGGGTGTAGAGGGGCCAGCTGAGATTGCTTGTAACTTGCGGCAGGGAATGTAATTATCATGGCAAAGTGAGTCATTAGACTTGATTTAATGGCCGCCATGAATAATGTGAAAATTGACAATGACAAGAAGCACAGACAGAGAAGGAGAGAGAGAGAGAGAGAGGGAAAGAGAGGGAGCTAGACATGGCGACATGAGTTCTAGATAACTATCTCGATTGTGTGCGGGGATTAACTGATGGAATGGTGCCATAATTATAGTGATATGTTACCATAATCATAGAGGGGCTCAGCCATAATTCTTTTTAGCCTCGGGCTGTAGCTAGAAACGGCTATAACTAGAGTTATTCTAAATATTTAGTAAGAAAGCTGCACAGAATGAAAGTTTAATTATATTATGTTTAATTTGCAATGCATATATTTATATTTAGTGCTTTAAAATATTCAAATACATTCAATCATTTAAAGTAGAAACTAATCAAAGACACAAATTCAACAGGCTGCAATTAAAAATGTTTAATATATCTAGAGTTCATTATGTCTCTGCCAAAGATAAACAGAATAAGTTCATAATATTATGATCTGTCATCAAATATCATTTTTCTCTTATTCTATATATGAATTTCTTAAAAGTTCCTCAAACATTCAATCAGCAACTACTCAAATGCGCTCACTCAACGGATTTTCCCTCCTCCCATCAACCTCGACTGCCTTTCGTCGTTGCATCGTCGTCACTTTTCAATTACGAAATCAATTTTGTTCTTCCGTTTTTCGCTTTTCCTTTTTTGCATGCACTTCACATCACTTGGCTTCATTTCATTGCGAATTTAGCTGGGGAAAACAAAGCGAGAAGTCAAAGTGGATGCATCAAAAGTCAACAAATCGAAAATTGAGCGTCTGCAGACAGAGATGCTTGGCACACACACACACCCCCCACCCACCCACACACACACACAGTCACACCCACACGCAGTTGGGCAGCTATCAAAGCTGCATGAAGTAGACAGAGGCGCAGCTGTAGGGGGGTAGGGCAGGGGAAGGCTGCTGTCAGCTCGAGTTGAATTTAATTAAATCCTTCATGTCGGCGTGTCTGTTAAAAATAGACAAATGACAGTTTTTCCAGGGCGAAAGGGCAGGCAAGGAAAGGATAACAAAACGCCAAAAGCAGAGATAGATGCACACTGCGTGCGAGAAAGATAGAGACAGAGTGAGGGCGAGAGGGGGGCGATAGCTCGCGCAACTTCAGCTCGAATGACAGTTGAAATTGAAGCACAGATTACGAGCTAAAATTCAATTGAATTTTTTCCGCTGCTGCTTTTGTTGTTTTCATTCAAGTTGTTGTTGTTGCATTTTAGTTTTGTTTGTTGTTTTTTCGTCGCCGCTAATTACTTAATTAAAGGCACAATCGGTTGCCATTTAAGAGCCCGACTTGGACTTGAACCTCCGTTTCCATCTCCATCGCCGTGTCTGTTTCCATCTCCGATGCGACGTCGAATCGATCGATTCAGTTCAGTTCAACTGGGCGAGTAATTAAAAGTCGCCAGAGAGGAGCGTGAGAATTTTAACAAACGAATTCTTGTGTGGACATTGAGCTGCGACAGACCCAATCGATAGGGTTCAAGCGAGAATTAACATCACATCCCAAGCAGGTTGTTTATTTACTGAATACTCTACACATTGTGCTGGGCATATTTGCTTGTGAGAGAGAAAGTCGGCAAAAAATAAATAAAAATAGAATGAAAATGCAGTAAAATATACTCTATATCAGTAATCAAAATGTTTCATTCATCCATTCTTGAAATTTTAAATATTAAATAGGTTAAATGAACATTAATTCTTAAATTACTTCTATGTTCAATATTTAAATTGATTGAAATTTGCAGAAATCATTAAGATGAGAATAGTTACTATACACATCAAAAAACAAATACTCTAGCTTTAAATTTATAGATTTTAATTCATTTTATGGCTGCAAAAAGGGGCGTGGCCAAACTCTAAAACAAAGTTTATCTGCATGCTATAGTATGGCATATTGTTGCCCAATTTAGTAGCCCTAGCTCTTATAGTCTCTGAGTTATAGGTGTTCATAGAGACACAAAAACAGATTTGACGGTTTCCAGTCTGAAGAGGGTATATGAGCTGCCACCTATTGTGGCCTATCATGGCTTGCTGACTGCTGCAGTTTTTAACAGATCTAACCAGTTCGTCAGTCAGGCACTCAGTCAGTCAGTGAGTCAATCAGTCACTCTGTATCAGTCAGACAGTCCAGTCTGTCCCAACGGGGGCAGAAATTGTCAAGTAGCCACGCAAACGATCCGCATTCCCCAAGCCGTACTCAGACGCATCCTCGGGCCGATCTTCTATGCGCCAGTGGCGCCTGCAGCAGCTGCCACATTCTCACACACACATACGCCAGAGAGAGAGAGAGAGATATGTTGCTGACGTCATATAAACTTTGATAACTTAATCAACAACAGCAGCAGCAAGAGCCGCACCCGCCTCGAAGAACGCAGCGTCGGCTCCAACTTCAATCGAGCTGAGTTCCAAAATTCCAGTTGTGTCCTGAATGTGTGTGTGTGTGTCTCTGTGTGTGTCTTATGCCCTTATGCTTTCAATTTGGCCAAGAATGCGGTAGGTAAACTAAACCAAATTAAAAGTGATCGCATCATTTTATCGATAATTTATCAAACCTAAAACCCAGTGGCGAATACTTTGGGGCCATAAAAGCAGCGGTCGCCCCGATTCCGACTCCGAACTGAACCCGAACTTGGACTTGGACTGGCCCCCTCTTGCCCTCCCCTCCTCCCGCTTGCCCTGGCAGCACATGCGCCATGGCATGCGAATCGAGCTACGTGTGTGGTCCACATGGTCTCTCCATCTCCATCTCCGTCTCAGTCGCGGCCTCGGCTGGAGCAGTTGACTGCGGCGGGGGCTCTGAAATTAGCATAAGAGCAGACAACGTGAAGAGCAGCAGAAGATTTCGACGTTCGGCGACGTCTCTTCTCTGAGCAAAGAGCGCCAACTGCTGGATCAACCGATCACAGTACGAGCCGAGCCGACTCGAGCCGAGCATAGACAGCCCTGGCCGGAGGTGGAGGTTGGCAGTGGCCCATAAATCCGCACTGGCTTAGGCTCTCTCTCTGGCTCGGGTACCGGCACCGGCACCGGCACTAGCACCAGCACTGCACAGGTGGTCAACCTGGGCGGCTTGCCTGATATTTAAAACAATCTGTTGTGCTTTTCAATTACTTTATAGTATGTACACGAAATACGATCGGCGGGGACTGAAAAAAGCCACAAAAGTTCAGGAGCGTAGCTAAAAAAATGAGAGGAAGTCATGACATTTATTTATACCTTATTTATTTAATTAATTTATTTAATTAATTTTCATACAAGTTAAGGTAAACTATTTGATCAATGCGCATTTGTGTTTTGAAAGATCAGTTTTAGCTTAAAAGATCAATTTAGTTTGCAAACGTTATTTGTAATGATTAGGGGAAAGAGTTTACATACATAACTTACTCTTACTCAAAAGTTCCGACCTAAGCACATCAAAAACTATTTTTATATCTCCCAATTCGTTCAAGTTTTACCGGCCCCACCCGCAGTCGAGCTGAATGCGCTCCTGTGCTTCAGATCTTGTGATCATGCGCTCAGCATAAAAACTTATGAGCTCAGCTGTGCTATTAATTGTTTTATTAAGACATTTTCAGATTTAACATGCTCTATACCCTACAGTCAGCTGAGTGGGCCACACTGACTTGCCAGAGAACTGTAAGACAAGAAACTGAAATCAAGTTTTCAAGCTAAGGCACAAGATATCACTGAAGAGACCTTGACTTGGGCGAGCTCTGTAGACTTACAAGAGAACCTCCTGAAATACTCCCTCTTGTTTGGATTGTAGCGCATAAGGTAGCAGATCAGTGTAGCTTGCAGTGAGTGACCCAGAGCCAAAGCCAAGCCCAAGTTCAGACAGTGATATTGCTGGCCCAGTCGAGACTTTGTCTGCCTTTGCATCTTTCTCTTTCTTCTCGTCTTTGTCTTGCTGTATGCGTGTGTGTGTGTGTGTGTGTGTGTGTCTTGATCGCCTTCTGCATCAATGCGCATGATCGTCAGGGAAGATGATAATGATCATCGTCATGTGTCGGCGTCTGTTGTGTTTGTTTTGAGTCGTCTGCGTCATCATCATCGGTGTGGTCCTCAAGTGTTTTGCATCTTTGATCCGTGGAAGATTGATGTTAATGTTGCCTGCGCATAGTGTGAACATACTTATTCGCATATTTGTTTTGCTACGCTCGCTACCCGAGCAAAAGCTCTTGCGGCCTTTGGCCACGATCCCTCCGATGCTGCTGCCTCTTCTTCTTCTTCTCTGCTCTGTCTTCTCGGCTTGCCCCACACGACGATCGTAATTAAAATGTGCAGCTTCGGGGCCGCCTTCGTTGCTGGCGGAGCTCGGAATGGGCCACTAATAGAGCCATAAAGCGAACATTTATTGATCTACAAATTATTTGGGGCTGACGCCACGCAACTTCGTTGGCTTCGTCTCTATCCCTCTCTCCTTTTCTCTCTCTCCCTCTCTCTGTCTGTTTCAGGTGGGTCAAAAGTTGATCGTTGATTGTCGATCGTTGATCGGTGAATGTTGAATTCCGATCGCGCTCTCTCTCCCTCTTCTCTTCTCGCCTTGGACAATGCTTTGAACGCGTTTGTAATCTTAATATTCATTAAGCAAATAGTCCGATGATCGTTTAGAGCGATCGCCCTTTGCTTTTATTTTGTGTTTATGGCGATCGCCTCTGACTACCGAGTCGAGACTTTGGGGTGGTCCCACTTCTAAAAAGAGAGAGAGATCTACTCCACACTGATGTGTTTATTATCAAGAGAAAGTTCAATTTTCGACTCTGATTGCAGGCAATAAAACAGTTCACAAGGGGAGGCCGCGGATTGCGATAATTGAGAGGCCATAGAAGTGTCAGAGTTGGCGCTAATTTAGTCGAAATATCCATAGAAGCGTAAAATGTTCACACCTCAATTGCAAAAGCCGTGCGACGGGTCTATTAGGCCAGCCAGTACAGCAGTAGAGCAGGCAGCTATACAACTGCCTCGTCTAGAGATACAGATACCTTCAGTTGGCAAGGCATATCGGTGTCGTCGTCGTCGTCGTCGTGGCTCCTGCTCCACCTGATGGCAGATTCGCTGGCGCTTCTCTTCGACTGCGTATCGATTGCAGTTTCTTAATGAAATTGTTTGCTAATATCAGCGGAAAATGCGGTTTACAATTTTTTTCGATGTCGTCGTCGACGTCGCCTTCGTGGTCTTGCTAGACCCACCAACCCCCTCGCCAGCCAACCAGCTACCAATGCTGGCATGAGAAACTGAAACCGATACCGCAATAGATCCAATCCGATTCGAACCAAGCCGATCCAATACGATACATTGCGATGCGATCGCAGCATTTACTTATGAGTTTTACTCGGCCCGTCGAAGCGTTAAGGCGTGAGTGTGAAAATTGCAGAGGTTAAATGAAGTTGTTGCTGCCATCGAGTGTCGTTTGGGGGCGGGGAACAAAGACGGGGGTACATGAAGTTTTAACAATACTAAATGTTTTGCTAGTTGATTCTTATCAAAAGGTATTTAGGGGTATTCAATTAAGGCTAAGAGATCGAATGATTTCTTTATTTCATATAATAAAGAGGTAAAGCAGATATCAGATCTCTTTTAATAATTTGGAAACGATAATCAAGAAATAATAAATATTTTAAAGGACGAACCCTAACTGAGGAGTTTTTAATAGTATATATTATATAATAGTACACAGGGGTGATTCAGAACTAAATGCTTTTACACTTATTACTCTTCTGAAGGTCTTTTGGGATACAGGGAAGGGTATTCAATGATCGTTTATATTTTAGAGGTCCTACACTCATGAAGGTTTCTTTAATGCATGAAGGGAATATTATTTAGAGAACTTTCATATATAAAATGAAACCTGCTACAATTATGAAGGTCTCATCAGGGGATAGGCTATACTTATTAAGGTCTTTTTAACTCCACTTACTATCTGAACTTCTAACCTCATTAGGAACGATATCTGTATCGTTCATATTTCAAAGTTAGAACTCATGAAGGTGCCTTTAATAATAAAGAAATGATTATCGAGTATTTTAGGTTTTAAAGGTATTTACTTATTAGGGTTCCTTTTCATATATTAAAACTTGTACAGTCTTGAAGGTTTCTTGAAGGGAAAGAGTTTAAATTTTTTAAAGACCTTTAAGACTTCAAAGGTTCAACACTCTTGAGTGCCGCCTAAAATTCGACTTATGTACATCTTAACTTCTTAGCTAATTGGAAACTTATGAAGGTATCTTTCATTTTTCACTCATAAAGGTCTCTTATAATAATAGAGGAAAGATTATGGAGAAATAGTTCATACTTCCAAGCTCCTCTATACTATATAAGGTTATAATATATACTCCTATATACCTATACTCATAAAGTTCGCTTTAATCTACCTAAACAATTTGAACTGGTAACCTTATTGCTCACCTTCCCCGTTCTACCTTATCGATCCATTTATAAATAGTTGTATAGCTATAAAATACAGTTTAGTTCGTGGTTGATAGCCCAAGGCGCTGCCTGCATTGCCTGCCTTGGCTCTCTTCACTTTCCTTTTAGCCGACATCAGTTGTTGCAACATGTTTTGACGCCTTTCACATTGCCAAGTGCGGAGGATGAAACGAGTTGGCCAATTGCTATGCAAGGCTGCATGGCGAACATGCAAAGTGGGCAACAACAACAGCAACAACAGCAGCACCAACAACTACAACAGCAGCAACAACAACAACCACATTGATAAAGCAATTAAAAACATATCTAAATACATATTTCCATGTGACAGCGCAAATTATGCGCTGGAATGTTGACGTCGCAAGTGCCTTGCGGAAAAGCCGACGACAAGTTGGCAACGCAGGCCTGGAGTGGCTACCCCTTACCCAATCCCCCTGCCCACCAAGCCCTCCATCAGCAATCTCTACTGCATTTAATATCTATTTTTGATTTGCGCCAAACCGATTGAGCGATAGACAAACCGCTGACAGTTGGGCTGTCCCCCTCTCTCCTTCCCCCTCTCGTTCGGCATCGTTTGAGTAAACTTCTGGCGGAGAATGCAAGTTATGAGTTGCAACTGCGAGTGCAACTGCAACGCGTCAATCATTTCAATTAGCGTGCGATCGCATCGATCGGCGTGTCAATCATCATCAGCGACAATCGCTCAGGCATCGTCGTCGGACCCGCAATCACAACCGCAGCGTTAATTTGCCTGTCAAGCAAGTGGTGGAAATAGACAGAGAAGAGGGAGAGAGAGGAGAGAGATGGAGTGAGAGGGAGAGGGGCATAGAAATCTGTGTGGGTGCCGATTGAAAGGGAGACGAACTGAGGAAATGATCGTCGCGATGATCTTCAAAGAACGTGGGCGGCAACGCCTCAAGTAAAAACGTTTATCTTACTATAAAGCGCAGAAAACTTGCTATAATATTATTATAGCAACTAACAATTTAATTTTCCGTTTATTAATAACTCTATTATAGAAACTATAGAGATCCGAATAGGTTATTAGAGAACAGACCACACTCGAAGAGAGATCGAGACGAAAACAATCCCAGTCGCGCCTCACACTGAGCGCTAATAGTGCGCGTACGAGTATCTTTCCACTGTCATCAATTCCCACATACATCACAGGGAATCGTATGACAGATTCATAATGCATTTCATCATCTCATCTGCATCTGCAGCTGCCCTGGACTGTCTCTCCTCTGTGACTTTCACTTTCCACGTTTCCCTGGCAACGTGTTGTTTTTATGGCTTATTAATGAGTTGACTGATCATTAGATTGGCCAACAAGATCGATATCCGATATCAGCTGCGTCGAGAACAAGCCCAAACCAAAGCAAAGCCCCCTTTCGACACAGTCGAGCATATCGCTTACATGGCTCAGACCTCTCGAGCTTCGCCTCCGTCTCAGTCTCCATCTCGATCAGTCTCCGTCTCCGTCTCCTTCTTCGTCTCGATCTCGGCCAAGTTAACCAGCTGGTTCTGCTTGCTGCCCCCTTCCCCAACGAAGCTGATGCTGTGTGTGTGGCCCGTTAGTTTGAGATCTTTATAAGTCAATTTCGTAGCTGTGGCTCAAGCTCGAGGGCGTGCTGACCTAACTGTAGTATGCCCAGTCAGTATCTGAGTCAGTAAGTCCCTTGACTTGCTCCGTGGTTCATTCAGTCGGGTAACTTACCCGCTTGAGACTCTCTCACTCGCTCTACCTCGATCTCCTTCTCCTTTCCATTCCCATTCCTGTTCCCGTCTGTTTTTGGCATTTGCAACTCATGTTAAGCATAAATAAAACAAATGCGCTTATTTTAAACATATGCCTGCACTGTACAACGACTTTACTGGCCCCCCTTTCCTTTCCTCTTCCCTCTATCCCCGCCTCGTCTTGGTTTTTTCAAGCGCATCGCCAGCTGCGGCTGCCAACTTGGCTTGCTGCGTTTAGCTGCCGATGATGAAGACATCTTCCCGTTTTTGCCGCATTGCGTTTTGCTGACTCTGCTCCCTCCAGCCCCCTCCCTCCCTCCCTCTCTTCACCATCTCTCTCTTTCTCTCTCTCTCTGCCTGTGTCTCTCTTTTCTCTGCTTGTTGTTTTTGTTGTATGTTGAGCTCTGCAAATGAAAACAATTTATGTGAATGCGTTGCCCACTTTTAGTTTTTTACTCAATCTGTTGTTGCTGTGTGGTTGTTGTTGCTGTTGTTGTTGTTGATGTTGTTGCTGTGTTGTGGCACAAGCTGCGCGACTTTTGCTGCTCTCAGTTAATCTAGAGACAACTAATAACCATGAGATGGCACCAAGCGAGGCCCAAGAAAAACTAAATTGAAAAGCGCAGAGAGAGGCCTCAGTTGCGAGGGCTGTTTGAATGACTTATGGGTTGAGTTTAACCAGAAAAGAGAAGTGCAGAACAAGATTAGCTAAGAAGCAGTGGAGTTTTTTTAAAGACCTTTTCTGCTCCTTGTCTTGAGTCTTTTGTTTAGCAGTGTCCTTTTGTCTGTCTGTATGAACGTCGAGATCTCAGCAACGCGAAGAGCTAGAGACATCAAATTTGGTATCAAGATGCCTCTAAACCAAACTCAGATACATTCCATTTTAAATTTATAATGTCAAGTTCACTAACAGAGTAAATCGATAAATGTATATTATTAAGATTGAGTTACAATTTTATCAATATATACAATACAATAATGTATGCGTATTTAAAATAAATATAGTCACAATTTGTTCGTATGAATGTCGAGATCTCAGTGATTATAATAGTTAGACCCATCAAATTTAGCATCAATACATACAATTTACTTATTTGTACATATACCGAATAGGTTTATATTATATCGTAAGTTTTCTCCAGATTTTTCAACAATTTTCTTCAATATAAATGTTCCGAATCCCTTGAATTGCGTTACCATTTAAACTCCTCCCCCATGCAGCTTCGCGTTGATTGCTGATTGAGTTCATATAATTTCTATTAAAGCCAATTTGGCGCTACTTCCTGCCCCCCTCTCTCCCCTTCATTCCCCTCTTGGCCTGCTGCAGCATCTCTGTGACAACATTGAAAGTTTTATTGTGTGAAATTTGCGGAGCAAGCAATGAAAAATTTAACACGCTATAAATCACAATTTTCACAAAAGGGAAAAGGGCGCAAAAGCAACTGGGAATGGGAACAGATTTGACGCCAGCAATTGTTGCAGTCTGTACAAAGAGAGAGGCGAGAGGGGGAAGGAAGGAAACTGGCAACCTGCCAGGCAACCCCTTTTGGGCAATGTCCTTGCGACGCCTTGGTATGCAAGCTCGTCCTGCTCGACGGCTTATCTGCCCGGCAACATGCGTTCCAAGTGGACGCCTCGACGGCGACAGCGACAGTGGGTGGTTTCAGTTCCTGTTCCTGCCTCCTGCCTCGTGCTGGCGATGACGATGACGAAGCAAGTGATGTCGGCGTCTCCTGGCTGTCTGACAGGTTCAAGGTCTGCCGGGCGGCGGGCTGCGTGTGAAATTTAAAACCTTGATAACACCTCAACTCAGTCACGCCTCCTTCCGCCCCCAAGGAACACGTGCTAGCACGTTCCATGCACCGTTAATGTTTTTGGTTTAATTTCGCGCCCGTCGACAGCTTCGGCATTTTGTTGACAAAATTGATTTGTTAAATTTTTCCAACGATTTAACTTGGGGCATGACTTGGTTGCCATTAGTTCCGGTACATTTGTTTTAAAGGTTGTTGCCCAAAGAGTCTATCGCAGCACAGCAGAGCAGAGCCAAAAAATTGAGCAAGCTCCTCACGAGATTGGGTTCACTTGGGTTCCCCGAATTCCAACACGGCCGGACAGCAAAAAAAAAGAGAAAACTTTGTTGCCGTCAAGGAATTTAATCAATTTTTCGATATTTTATTGATTCGCGTTAAAAGCGAATTTAATTTTACAGCATTTCACCTAGAAAACTTAAGCTAAAATAATGTTTTCCTTTCTTTCTTTTTATCTCGTTACAGGTCGAAGTAAGTACAACAGGATGAGGAAAAATAACCGAGTGTTGGAGATGAGTTTTAGATTGGGGTTCTGGGTTGGTAAGATTGTGCTGGAAGCCATGGAGCATATACGGGCTTAAATAGTTCTTTAGTTTGGGAACGAATTCATAATGTCTTTTTTACAATAACAAATATGAATATATAAAGGGTTCTGATTATATTATGCATATAGTAACTTATTGTTCCATAATTTGAAGGGATAACTAAGACAGGTGGTGAGTTATTGATTGGTGTGTTGAGGTAGTAGGGTTATACTGAGTTCTATTTAGTATATAATGAGTTTAAAGAGTGCTTAGAGAAGAGTATTTTACAAATAAATAATGTACATTAATGAATATAATTTATATATGAGGATTATCTCCCTAATTGGATAAGAATAATTGCACTCTGCAGTTGAGTTAGGGTTAGGCTGATTGGTGAAAGAGAGAGATGACGTCAAAGGGTTATTTTCTTAGAAATATATATAATACACATGAATAGTATTCATTATACGAATATTAATATGTGTATATAATTATATTATGACAACATCAATACGTTGTTTCATAGATTGAACCACGAAACGAATTTTTGATTGAGGCTTAGGCTAAGTAGGGTTGCGATGATATCTTCAAAGCTTAAATTGAGTTTCAAGAGTTATTTTCTTATTAAACTAATGAATAATGTTCATTTTATGAATATAAATATGAGTTTATCAAATATTATGATTGTATTATGATCATATTATCTGCTAGTTCCATTAAAAACGATTATAAAGTCACTCGCAGAGTTATCTCCCAACAGCAGAACTGCTTTAATTTGCAATATAATTTTATGATCAATATAAATTTGATTTCAATTAAAGTCGCCAATAATATAGCTATAGCTATAGCTAAAGTCGTAAAAATAAATAAGTTGAACTGTCGTTGGTTCCTCCTCGAAACATTAGAGAACTTTAAGAACCGGTTCTATGAAACATTCCTCATAGCTCCAAAACGAACTTCTTGTTATGCAAACTATCTATCCCTTTGGCTTATGATGAATGAGAGCTGAAATTAGAAAATACAAAGCAGAACCCGAAAACCCAAAATAGAAAACAGAAAATAGAAAACCTAAAACCAAAACTTAAACTGAATGCCAACTTGCGGTCAAGAAATGCCCATTAGCAAACCTCATAATTGCTTCATTTCGGGGCTGAACTATTTCTTGAAATGCGAACTCAACTTTGGCAACTTTAGGAAGCCTTTTACGAGCTATTTGCCTAGTCCAGCCTCCGTCTCCCTGCGCCCCCCCCATTCAGTAAAACTTTTGAGTGAAAAGTGGGCGGGGCTGTCTGAGATGTTGCGATTCTCTGCGCTTGTCTGGCGCGTTGCTGTTAATTAAACCAGAGACAACTCAAGTCGGCAAGAGCGAAAACAGCAGTGAGTGCGAGTGGGGGGTGGGTACTGGAGAAAGAAGGATGCTAAGAGCGGGAGAGGAAAAGGGGGGTGGACTTGAAATTAGCCACAGTGAAAAGTCATTGCGTTGATTACTTTTCAAAATGACGCGCGCAAATTTGAGAAACTTTAATTGTTTTGGCCGGAATAAGAAGGGAAAGAGGGGAGGGGTATGAGAAGGGAATGGGTAGGGAAAAGGGAAGGGGGTTGGGGAGGGAATGGAGGAGGGGTGGGGGGTGAAGTGTAGACTGTGCTAAGTTGAGGGTTGTCTGGGCGCATTTAAATGTGAATTAATTGCTGGCCCAGCATATGAGCAGCAGGATTTATGTTGGCGCGATGAGTTGGCAGCAGTTACCCCACAGTTCCTCTTCCCCCTTGGGCAGCAGTTACTCCCCCCTTGCCCTTCCTCTGCCTGGGCAGACCAGGGTCCAGGGCAGGCTCAGGGCAGGTCCAGGCAGTCATGTTGTTGCCATTAAGTGCGCCATGGAATTTTTATGACCTTTCTCTCTTATTCATTCTCTCTCTCTGTCTCTCTCTCTCCTCATCCCCATTCACAGGTCCGCGAACGCGCAAGCCGAAGAAGCCGGCAACGTCAAGCGCGACGGCGGGCAGCGTCGGCAGCGACAAGTCCGATGCGGATGGCGCTGCAGGTTGTGGTGCCGCCGGTGTGGCTGAGGATAAGCGACCCCGCACAGCATTTAGTGGAACGCAGCTGGCGCGACTGAAGGTGAGTTCATTGCCCCCTTCCCCTTCCTGCACCACAAACAGTATTGAGTCTAACACTCTCCCTCCTTCCCTTCCCCATCCCTCTCCCTTCCTTTATCTCTCTCCTCCAGCACGAGTTCAACGAGAATCGCTACTTGACCGAGAAGCGTCGCCAGCAGCTGAGCGGCGAACTGGGCCTGAATGAGGCGCAGATCAAGATCTGGTTCCAGAACAAGAGGGCCAAGCTGAAAAAGTCCAGTGGCACCAAGAATCCGCTGGCCCTGCAGCTGATGGCGCAGGGACTCTACAATCATTCGACGGTGCCGCTGACCCGCGAGGAGGAGGAACTGCAGGAGCTGCAGGAGGCGGCGGCGGCAGCAGCGACGTCAGCAGAGTCGCCGTCGTAGGGCAATACAAAACATTATGATTATAATAATAATTATTGATAATATTAATATTTATGGCGTAGCGTGTAAGCTTAAAGTTGCTAAACAATTAAGTTGTAAAATATTCTAGTCTCCCCCCCGCGCCCAGGGGCGGCGCACGCGACGTCGGCTGCGCTGCTCTGCGTGTTTTTGTATAATAAATTTAACAAAAGAGCAACAAATAAGAAATGAAACAGCAGAAACAAAAGAAAGAAGCCGAAAACAACAACTACAACAACAACAACAGAGTTCACAATTAAAATACATAATTTAATAAACATTTAAATTATAAAGAATCATAAAGAATGTTTTCATTTGCTTTGCATATTGTTTCAGTGTATATCTGCGTGTGTGTGTGTGTGTGTGTTTTGTGTGTGTGTGAGATGTCAGGTGGGTCACCAGGTAGGTGGTCCCAGCTGCGTCAGCTCGTTATCAGCTGCTGTTGCTGTGGGCGTCGGCATTAATTACTCAATTAATGAAGCTCGACTCGAGATCGCCGATCTGATTGGGGATCAAAGAAGGTGGCAGGCGGAGGTAGAGAGGGGGGATCGACAATTGCTGGCATTACGATCGCATTAAATTCATTATGCAAATTCATGTTGAAAGCAATCTGGGCCCATAATCACGCCTAATAGATGCCCATGTCGGGGCCGGGCCAAGTCGAAACGGGTCGAAACGTTAACGTTTTTCTGTCTAATTTAGCCATTAAATTTGCATACAGTCGTCAAAGAAATCAACAGAAACAGAAACAAAGCGCTAAAGAATAAGCAAAAACATAAGCAACAACAACAACAACTGCAGCAGCAAGCCCGGTAGGTTGCCCCTCTGTGTGTGTGTGTGTGTGTGCACGCCAACAACACAAATTGACACCTTGGCGACGGCATACGCTTTTTATACCCAGTAACCAAGAAAATATAGAAGGGAATTTATACTTGGTGTGCACTAAAAACGCATATAAAAGACGCAAAATATATGGTATATTTTCTTGATCAATAGCCATGCTAATTAGACACTTTTGTTCGTATGAACATATATTAATTAGAGCTAGCACTACCAAATTTGTTGATTAATTGTCTTACCAGCGCCCTCAGCTTAAACAGGTCTTACATATTTTCCATGCCTCACTTGCTTTTAGTAAATTACAAAAAACGGCATAACATGTGTAGTTCTAAAAGTAGAATGTTTATTTTTGGTATGTATTATGCAAAACTACAAAGTCTGTATAAAATTTCATTGTGATCGGCTAATAAACATAGAAGTTATTAAAGAAATAATTTTAGTGGTCGAGCAGTTGAAGCGTTGCCTGGCGGGTATATCACAGTCGAACCCAGTCAATGGTAGCTTGTTTAACTTTTTTCTTGCGACGTTGACGTCAACTGCGACTGCGACAGCGAGCGAGCGTCGTGTAGGCGTTAAAAATGTCTGTCATGTGGAGCAAGTAAGGACAGTGAGAGATGCCAAATTATGCACTACTCACTCTATAATGACGATAATATACTGGATTATGAAGATGTTGTATGCAACTAAACTAACTGCTCTAAGTTCACTTGGAGTGGGGTCGGCACTAACTGAGGAATATACATTGTTCGAATACAGATTCTTATTCTCTTTGAGAATTAGTGAGTATAATGTGAATTATTTTTTGAAACTTTAATGAATTTTAGATTATACCTTTAACTATGTATATGTTCATATCGAAATTTTTTTAGTGTTTAGCAAATGTGTTTATGAACAACCTTTCTATATATATCATATTTCGAATAGAATAAAGATCTCTACAGTCTACCTAGACAAGTTCATCATCAAATTATAATTGTTATTAAGAAATTAAATAAATTTCAAATCTTTTATAAAAGATATAAGTTCCTTATCGTGAGAATAACTTCAGTCTTTAATAAAAGGTAATCTAATAAACATTCTTTTTTAGATAATTCTTTTGCTATCCTCTAATCCATTTCAAGCAGTGACTGTTAAAGAAATCCTGAAAACTCCTCAAATACTTAAACAATGCATAAGAATTTATTCTATCTACCTCTTGGTTCAAATATGGTGCACAAATATACCCTGTAAATTATTTGCAAAACGCATCCGCATGACTGAATAAATCGGGATGAACCTTTTAAGAAGAATGCAAAAATAATTCTCGAAAGAGTGAGCAAACAACTTAATTCCGTGGGATGATTTACCGTTTGGTTTTGAGTTTCATTGTTGGTGACACTTTGCTGGGCTCTTTTTGTTGTGATTCTTCTGGAGTGGTCGACGGCGGGGGGAAGCTTAGCAAATTTAAGATTCTTCTCATTGCCGTACAAAAGGCAGTTTTATTTGCGATGGGAACCGGAACAGGCAGCACAGCAAGAGAAAAGGGGATCAGGCAGTGGATGGGGGGATCGCAGCTGAGTAGGGATGTGGAGAGGGGTACAAGGAGGCGAGGGGAGCGGGGATGTTGCGTGGGAGTGACTGGTTAAGTGAATTTTTATGGCACGCGCTCTGCCTGTAGATGACTTCATAAAAAGTCAATTTAAGTTTCGTAATATTTTGTTGAATTTATAGTTGAGTATTTTGTTTAAGCATAATTTTTTATGGACCTGACTGGGAAGATCGGGAATTGCTATCGGGAATCGGGACTCGTGTTGTGGCTGAAGATTCTAAGCGTGAGTCATGGCGCGACTATATTACGTTATAAATTCAATAAATGTGACCATAAAAAGCCCATTCAAAATACCTTGCGCGCGTACATTAATCCCCGACTCAGGAAGGGGGGGAAAGGAGAGGAGGGGGGAAGGGGAAGAGGGTTGCAGCGTGCCGGATTCGCGTACGAGTTGAGGCACATTACAAACGCCTCGAGAGCTGCCGCTGCTGCTGGCCCCCAATGATTAATGTTCGGCAGTCGGCAGCAGCCTTGGCCCCAGTCCCAGTCCCAGCCCGGTCGTGGTCGAAGCCTTCCCGGAATGTGAGCCCAAGTAACCCGAAAAAAGACAATACGCATAAATCTATGGGGTTGACACTTAGTACCGCTTTCGGCCAGGCCAGGCGAGGTCCGACCACAGCCACAACTGAAGCCGAGGCGGCTTCACTTGCCGCACCGTCCTCGTCGCGGCAGATGAGTTGTGGCAAGGCGCGAGGCATCATAAAATTGGCAACAAATTGTTTTTCACGCCGTTTTAAATACACATTTTCGATACTTGGCCATAATGAGCGCGACTGCGACTCCAACTTTGACTACGAGTTGAACTGCAGTCGACGGCGGCGGCACCTCCTCATCCTCATCCTCATCCTTGCCAGACAATGCCGACAACGACGACGACGACCACGACATCATTGGACTTTGACGAACTGCCCGTCGTGCCTGGCCAGAGCCTTGTCCAGGCAACACGCTAATAAATTTGCGGCTAAGGAGATAAGCTTATAAATTTTAACTGTAATTATGCGACACAAGATTTATGAAGCGACGCTCCACGCCAGTCTCCCTCCCTCTCCCTCTCCTTCTCTCTCTTGCCTTCTGCCTCTGGGATTATTAATGAAACACAAAGTTACAACGAAATGCGCTCAAGTGCCGGCATTACAAACGATGTTCCCCTTAACAGAATGGGAGCTCTTTCCCTTTCCAGGGGGGAGGGAGGCGGGGCAAGATTTATACGGCATCGCCTAATTCGTGGGGGCTCTTAATGAGCTTTTAGCCCAGGCAGGCACATGCAAATCTTTGCGTTTCTAGCCCCATTGATCCACTGATATACGCATGTAGGTGTGGTCCTGTTTCCCCTCTATCCCCTCTCTCTCTCTCTCTCCCTCTCTGTCTGCCATTCACTTCGCTGGCGACCTCCCACGTTGCTTGAGCGCCAATCGCACTTTGAAATCTGCGTATTTGACATTGCCGTCGTCTCATTACGCCTGCGCAGGCCGGACAGCAACAACAACGGCAATCTCAAGAGCGACAACAACAATAAGAGAAGAGAAGAGAGAAGAGTAGAAAAGAGCGGCCAGGCGTGGGAGCCAAAGCGGCGTCGGCTCCAGCGATAATTTGATAGACTAAATGAGTCTCACTCTCAGCCTGATTATTGAGCCATATACGTAGGCCATAAACTTTGCCAGTCTCTGTAAGTGTATGTGTGTGTGTGTGTGTGTGTGTATGTGTGTGTGTGCAGATCCAGGCTTAAGTGAGAGTGGTTCCTTTGTTTCGATAATGGAATCAGAAAATCTTCTTTAAAGCATTAAATCCAGAACTGGCTTCGGCACGCCGAAGATTCTATACCCTTGCAAGTTCTTATATCTACCGATCATTCATATACTACTTCTATATATATTGGTGCAGAATAGAATAATAATACTTCGATTACAGTTTAAATTTGATTGGAACTGATAGTTTTTTCGGTAACTCCATACAACACTCATTCCGGCCAATTGTTCCTATGGCAGCCTTATGTTATAGTGGTCCAAATTTGATGCAAGTATGTACAGTATTTATATAAATAAAGTCCGATATAGTACATTTAGTTCCAATATCATGAGAAATAACGAAAATCGAGCGATAGTTTGTATGGTAGCTATACGATATATCGTTTTGATCCATCGCATCCCGACTTATTTATATCAACAATAGGAAGCATAGAAGATGGCTCTAAAACTGAGAGAATGGCTTGCATTGCAACAGACAGATAAGCAGACGGATGCAGATTCAGAATATATATACCTTATTGAGTTGGATATGTCCTAAGGTGCCTTGCAAACTCCTGGCCTAAATAAATATACTCTCTGCAAGGGTAGAACAAATATTTGCAAAAACCATAAACGATTCGACTAAAGCGCTTATTGACCCGCATAGGGGAGATATAATACATAAATATACCTACATACATATATAATATATCTACAAATATTTTACTCTCTTTTTAAGGTCGTAACAATTTTATATAATATTCTATGCGTGCTCTTAAGAGGAGCCTCGTAAAAGTGCTAGGCAATCAAGACATCTTCAGCTTCTAATCAGAACTGAGTGGGGGGATTATAATGTGCTCGGGATAATGACTTTAGCGCAGTCTTACAAGTGAAGGCGACTTAAATATCCATAAAAGAGGAATATCTTATTTAATGGTAAGAATAAAGAAGAAGTTGTAAAAAAGTTTCGCAAGAGTCGTTTTATAGTAAAGATCATAAAAGATATCCTAAATATATTTAATATTTCTGCCAGCTTAGTAAATAACCAAACAACAACTTGCACTAGTATTATTAATATTATATTACCTGCCCACTCTACAAGAAGTAATAGCTTCAAGTCTACCCTTAGCACTTTGGCTTGAATCCTTCATTAGTTCGGGTGCGAGTTCAGGTTACTCCCTGTGGGTGGGGTTAATTATGCTATAAAAATACTTCAGAGTTGTTAGTGACATATGAAAATGTGGAAATTTCATTTCGTTTTCATTTGAGGCATGGCAATGAGGGAGAAGGAGAGAGGGGCTGCCCGGGGAATGCCTACACGGCGTGGTTAACACTGCCGTTTGCCGTTTGCCATTGGGCCGGAAGTATCTTGTTAACATGCAAAACAAGCCATTTACCTGGCCGACAAACTTGCCAACTTGGCTAGAGCAGCAATACAAGCAGAGGCGTAGGGGGGAGAGGGGGCTTATGCTGTTTATGAAGCTGCCAAAACGTGAATACCTTAGCTAACTTGGTGACTGTCTTTCGATTTCAATTCAATTAGAAACCGGAACAGCGAGTGCAGTATAAAGAGACAGCGAGAGAGGGAGGAAGGTATGGTAGTGGGAGGCAGGGCAGTAGTTAGTGGGCGGGGCAAAAGGCAAGTCAGCAAGCCGCCAGCCGCATCGTAAAATCTAACGATGTGGCCCAACCCATGGATTGCATTTTCACGGCACATTTGCAGCAATTTTAATTGTATCAACGCGCCGAGCCCACAAACCCTTCCCCCCCTGACAAGTGCTGACTGGCTTACCCCCCTTCCTGGAGGAGAGAGGAAGGTGGGGGAGTGGGTGTACACAACCCTTTTTGTGCCTTTCGTTAACGCGATTGGACACGCATGTCCAGGCTCTGGACTCGCAGTGAGGCAATAAACACGTAACGCAAAACCCAAACAACATTTAAAGTGTTATAAAAGTGTCACCAGGACAACCAGAAGCAGCAACAGCACCAGCAGCACCAGATGTCACCGGAGTGTACGCTTTGATATTGGTTTTTGATCAAACTGAGCAACGGGACTCGACATCTGTGCGCCTCCCTCCCTCCTCCTCTCCCTGCTCAAACATCAATTAGACACACTTTGAGTCCCTTGTGACAGTGGAACTGTCAAAACAGAAATTGATTGCGTCTGGGATTGGAAATGGGTTAGCAGAGAAAGAGAGAAAAAGAAAGAGAGGGGGGAGGGAGGTGGTAGGGGTGTGTGCGTGTGTGCACACCTGAGAAACAGTTCAAATCAAAACATTACTTGCATAAATTATAAATAATGCGAACCGCAAAAGTGGCACAATGCACACAAGGCACAATGCAACAGACGGTGGCAAGGTCGCAGCGGGCAGCGAGAGAAGGGAGACGAGTAAGACGAACGTGTTGCACATATTCCAAGAACTAGTTGGACTCAACGCTTAATAGTTAATGACACACACCTCGGACAATCAGTCACTCAGTCAAGGGACAGTGGGACAGAGTCAAAGGAGTCGGAGCAGTCGCAGTCGTTGTGGGAGTCGAGGAGTCTTTGTCGGAGTCTTTCGTGGATCGCTGTGCATCCCATGGAATATAATTAAATAATAAAATGAGCCCTAAATGAGCCTGCTGGCAAATGATATGCACAGTAGCCGCCGCGCTTCGTGGAGGTCCAATTAATCGAGTCGACATCGAGTCGGACATACAAATGAAAAGTCATAAATCGGCAGTAAGGGAAGTCGCGTTGAAAAGGCCCAACCGAAAAGGAAATGTCACCGAAAATTATGAAGGTTCAGGTTGCCCGATCGACTGCGGAACGAGGCGCATTAATTATGCGCAGGGCGTGTGCATTAGAACGAGCCACGATCCTTTCCCAGCGCTCTCTCTCTCTCTCTTTCTCTCCCCTTCTGCCTTGAAGGCATCTGCAAGTGCAAAGACCTACCAACCGTAGAGTGACAGTTGCAACCTGGGGACAGTGCTGTGTGTTGTTGCCACTTGGTCGAGGCATGCGCGCCTGCATATTAAAAGGCGATCATCATCGTCGCGAAGACAGACAGAACCCACACACAGCAAACGAGGCCGCAACAGCAGCAGAACCCCAAGTCGACCGCAAAAAACCGATGATCGTACTCATCTGCATGCGTGTCCTGTGTGCAGGGTATCGTTAAGCCGACCTATCCCCTTCGCCCCCGCTCCCTCGATCGTCAGTTATGATGAGTGACATTTGATCTTGTTTTGTGTCAAATTAAGAGGCTGCAGATGGCGCAGATCATCATTCCCTCTCTCTCTCTCCCTCACACTCTGCATGATCATGCGACTTTTGGAGACACCAGAACGGGCTGGGAAAGATTTTGTATTTGGTTTCTTGCTTGCCTTGTCTCTTGTTTTCGGGTGGTTTCTTTTTTCGGTAAGATCTTTCTCTGTGGCGCACACTTAAGCCGTTGAGTGCCCGATTCCTGGTACTTTGGAGGCGCTTCATCGCGGGGCCACACGTACTGCAGGATCAGTGTGTCGGGGCCACCTTGTGCCTTGTCATGTTTTGGCACTTGAGTGCCACAGCGTGGGCCACTCCTTTGTGCTTGGGTTAATCAAAGCTGGCAGTTGCCTCATACCCTCTCCTTTTCCTCGCTCTCTCTCCTTGTCTCTTCTCTTGTTGGTTAGTGTTGATTTCGCTTTGGTCATTGATGCTGATGGCTCAATTGAGCGGACCACAGGGCAAGTTGCCCCGAAATGTGGAGCAACACACTGCGGTGGCATCTTTCTTTTAAGGGCCTCTGATCACAGATCACAGATCACACAGATGCTTGAGTGCGAGACCACCTAGATCTTGGCCCAGTTTCACTTTTAATTTGGCAAAGGAATAAGATGCATAGATAAGCGTGTTTGCAGAGAGCTGATCCCAAGTCAAGATCAATAGATAGATAGATCAATATAGTTTTATATACTTATATCTCTTATCTCCCTCTCCTCCTGGGTATCAAGCCGATCTCAAGGTCACTGAGGATAGCAAAGAAAGAATTTATAATAAATATTTCAGTGATCTTGCATTATAACTGTATCTAAGCAGGTTTACTTTGATTTAAGTCGATCATATGATCAATGGGATCAGCAAAAACTTCGAATATATAGTCTAGTGATCTTGCACTATAACAGTTAACATAGTGTGATTTCTAAAAGTTGAGTGATTTTAAAGATCACTGAAATAAGAATGAATTTGAAATGTATATTTCAGTGATCTTGCATAATAATAAGCATGTCCCATTAAAGTTAAGGCGATCTCAAAATCAATGAGATGGAAAGGAATTTAGAATTTATATTCCAATAATCTTCCATTATAATTATACATAAATAATGCGTATTTAATGTGAGTTGGGTAGATCTTATTGTAATCCATGAGATCAGATAGAATCGTATTTACATTCTAGTGATATTATCTTATCTGATCTTCTTCTTAACTAAGCGAAGCGTGATTCCTAAAGGTTCTGCCGATCTCAGATCAATGAGACCGGAAGAAATTTCAATTTCATATCCAGTTTATTGTAATTCTATTTTACTAAATTTAAACTTTATATTTCAGTGATCTTTAATTATAACCTTATAGAAACATCTTTTGATTTCAACGTTTTAAACAGATCTCAAACTTAAAATTTTCCAGTTTCTATCAAAATCAACTGCATAAAATCACAAAATTAAGTGAAACCAAAACAAATGAAGACTTTGCTCATAAGCAGGTGTGTCCATCTACCAAATTAGTTTTCCACTCTGCCCTCGAAATTGATCTAATAATTTAGATGATCGTAATCGATGAAAGTGATTTGTTGTCGCGCATTTGTCACTGTACAAAACACTCATCAAACTCTTGGGTAGGGCACAAGAAGAGAGAGGGAGGAAGACGTTGAAGATCTAGCGATAAGTGCATTGGTTGACCCAACAAAACTGTGACTCAGCTGTGGCATGCGCTGATCACTTCGATCTTTACGTTCACGGACAATCCTCAGTGCAGCTCAACACTTTTGCTGCTCAATTAGATTAATTACCCACTGTCGTCTCTGATGCATTGCTGTCCATCCATCGAGGAGATTGACGGACGACGATCGATTGACGATTGGCACCGGTGACATACACGAAATGTCCACTTCATCAATCCGAGATGGAGTTGCAGTCGAAGTTGGAGTCAGAGAGGTTGCCTAAGTGCATTGGCGATTCAATTGCCGATAAGCCGTTGATTAATATGTTGCATGAATGAACAATTCGTGTGTGGATCGACGCTTTAATTTCGTTAGACTCTGTTAATTATGCAGAGCGAGAGGGAGACAGGGAGGGAGAGAGGGACAGCATATGCATACTTAAGCATAATACAATCATTTCTTTGTTTTTAGTTTAATTAAGCCATAATTTATCGCCAACAGCACGCGGACACGCAGCCCGACAGCGAAACAGCAAAAAAGCAAGAGGGCCACACTCGATGTGACTGCGAACCGGGCCTGGGTTCAGGCCGGGCAACCTGCACTGGCTGCGACACCTGCGCGAGCGCGCGTGTAAATTGGCCTGGCCAGCGGCAAATGTTTTGGTTGCTGCTCCACTCGACACTTTGGCCATATGCAGAGTGAGCACAGCACAGTTAAGCCACAGTCTATGGCTCTGTCTCTGTCTTATTTTCTCTCTCTGCCTGCACTCCCAGCCCGGTGGTCTAATTAGAAATCATCTTGTCAATTAGCCAGCCTACCAACAACAACAAGAAGTGCCCACCACATTGGGAGCTGCAACGGTAACCAAGTAATGTTGCTCTTTATACCCGCTTCACACATAGGGTAGTAGGGCACATACACAATATACATATAATATATTTATATGTAACTTTTTGTCAAATAGCAATATATGTTACATGCCAAAGGAGTCATAAACAAATCCAGTTTATATATATATTTGTACTGTCAAGTCTATATAGCCAAATAAGTCTGTTTCTGTCCGTATGAACACCTATATCTCAGAGACTATAAAAGCTAGAGCGATCAAATTTGGTGATAATATGTCTTATGATTTGACTTAGATAAAGGTAATTTTAAAATTTGGGCACACCCGCCTTACGCCTACATAAATTGAAAAAAAAGACAGTTGCAAGCATACTTCTATAGCCAGAATGTTTATTTCTAGTGTATGCACTAATTATCATTAAAGAAGTAATTCCTGTAAATTTCCTAAAGATCGCATAATCAATATAAGAATTATTTAGATAACAAATATAATAAATAATAATAATAAATTTAAAGGGTATGCTGCAGTCAAGCACACTCGCCTGCAGCTTTCGTTACTTGTTTTTTACCGAATTTGTGAGCGAGTTTTTGTTGTGTTTTTACCGAGCATGTGATCGATGCGAGTACACGGTCAGCAGGAAATTATGTGGCTGCTGTTGGGCTGTCGATTCAAATTTTTCAATTTCTCGAAAAGCAGCCCCACATGTTGTCCGGCTCGATCGTCGCCGAGGTGTCCCCAGAGAAGTGCGCGGCGCAGGTGAGTCAAAGAGAGAGAGAGAGAGAGAGAGGGAGAGTGGGAGACAGAGAGAGAGAGACGAGTCTCCCTCGTTGTGTGGAATGCTGCGGTTTACGTGGAATTGCGACGCTTAACTAATGATGCTCATCAGGCGCTCAATGGCCACAACAAGCTACTGTATCTGTTGCTGTAGCTGTAGCTGTATCCGTATCTGCATCTGCATCGGGCTGCATCTGCAGCATCGGCATCGGCAACGCTTATCTGCATCAACATCGGCATCTGCAACCGTTCGTTGATCGATTCGGAGTCCCGTTTCGAGGAATACTCCAAGTGAATGAGAATTAATTTCGATAAAGCAAAGCAGTCCACACGATTTCACCCCAAAACTTAATTAGCTGCGACTTTTATGAAAAATTGCAGTCATTAAAGATGAGGAAAGGGGAAATTGAGTTTTCCATGGGACCAATTCAGCAGCAGCTCATCAGGCAATGTGTAAAAGGCTTTTCCTTGCTGTCTTGTCTGGCCATCGCCACAAAGAACCTTTGGCCCTGTAGCAAAAGAAGCAACAACAACAACAGCAACAACAAACAGCAGCAAACATTGGCGATCATAAGGAGCGAAGTGGCAGCCACGGCCTAGCCTCAGCCTGAGTTGCAGCTTCTCTCTTACATGCCACAGTCGGAGGCACAGACACGGCATCTGGACCACCCAAGTTGAATTTGGCTTAAAACCATTGGCGAGTGGCAGCAGGCAACAGCAACAGCAACTGCGGCAGCGGCAGCAGCAACGGCTATTAAGGTTGCCCCAAGTTGAGGCACTCGATGATTACTTGAAATTCAATTGCAGTCCATTAGGAGTGATTAATATGTATGCGATTCGAAAGCGCAGAGCGGAGGTGAGCGCGATCTCTGTGGAGAGGAAAGAGAGAGAGCAGGCGAGATGAGGCAGCGCCTCACTTAAAATTGTTGACACTTTGCAGTCGGTTGCACCACCAGCTACTGTGCCCGGTCTCTCTTTGCAGCCCACTCTCTCTCTCTCTCTCTCTCTTAGTAAAGAGAGCTGCGCTAAAAGAAGACATTGCCACATTGGGGACCACACACGAAGACTGCGTCCAGCGTTCACAGCGTCCAAGCTGCGCCACAGGCAACCCAAACAGCAACAACAACAACAAGAGGAACCACAGTAGTTTTGCGGCTCGTTACGTTGCAGTCCATGTCCAGAGTCCCCTCTGCCATCAACATCAACATCATCATGAGCTTCATTATCATCAGTGTCGTGGTGCGGCGCCAAATTGCAGCAAGGTAAGTAAAACAGCGTTTAGAGTTGGAGCTGTTATGATCTTGGGTCAGGCAAAGGAGAGGGAGAGGGACAGGGGGAGAAGAGATTCAAGAGAAACTTTCAAGCAAAGAGAGAACTTGAGCAAACTCATTTTACACTGCTCTGGGAGAGTGGGCAGACTGGCTGATTGGCAGATTGTGAGAGAAGAGCGAGAGAGAGAGAGAGAGAGAGAGTGCAGTTCCGAGCTGGATTAATTGCTGGCAGAGATCTTGCTAAAATGGCTGGGAAACATGCAGCGCATGCCAGAGTGAGGTAATTATAAGTAAGACCCAGTTAATCGATCGAAACCTTATCGACAGACTGTGCTATAACTATGCAATTTCCGATGTGCTAGATAAGTTGTCCAAGAAGTTGCTTAAACAGGCTTAGCCAGAGGAGAGCCATGGGAAAATTGTCATAGTTAGAAGGCCGTGGGAGTTAGTCATGGAACGTATATCCAAGTCAAATCAGGCACAACATCATATCCAAGTTCCTGTCCCTCATAACTTTGTAATTAATTGCAGAATATTTACGATAATATACAATAGATATTCTTTTTTTGGATAACAGGAAACATTTGAATATTACATATAAAAAAATAAAATATATTTAAATTAATTTTCAATGTTCTACTTCTAATAAAACTTTGAATAAAATGGTAAAATTTGCTAGTTTGGGGATTCCATTGAATCTGGTTACAAAACATAATAAAATTCATAAAGTTCTATAATTAACAAATTATTCAATTGATTTTAAAAAGAAAGGATGGCGGGAAGTAACCTTTTATCAAGGTCGTCCCTGTATAAGTAAGTGCTACATAAAAAGTTATACCTCCTTCTTTTGTTCAATAGAACTGATTTTTGTATTGTCATTCACTTTTGTTCATGGTTTGAGAACTAGTTTGATTTGTCATAAAACTATTTTAAATTTCAAACCAGGAAGAAAGGCTACGTTTCTAGGCAGATGTTAGTATAATGTAGTCCGACTTTGATTAAATTTGACAAGCATATAATTTATATATCAAAAGTCCGTTGCAAATTAAATTGCAATATCTTGACAAATAACAAAATTCGACAGATAGTTTGTATGACAGTTATACGCTATATCGCTCCGATATGGCTCGAACTGACATATATACAGCGTACAGTAATAAGAAGCATGTCTACCAAGTTTCATCAAGATAGCTCCAAGACTGAGAGACTAGTTTACGTTGCAACAGACGGACATACAGATAGACGAACAGAGATAGTTCGACTCCTTTGTTCATGCTAATTCAGAATGTAATATATTGTACAATACTTTATAGGGATGTCTCCTCAAGAGGCATTGAAAATTCAGAATATATATATTATACTTTACATGCGCAGAGATGTCGCCTCAAGGGGCATTGAAACCTGATCAAAATGAATACCCTTTGTAAGGGTATAATGAATTTCAAAACAGGTGCTCAATATGCTGAATAGAAAGTCAATTTTTAACTACAGCGTATGCTAAAGTCGAGTCATTCTTGGCATCAACTTTCCTTTCTTGTTTAAATTGTTTTATATGATTATTGTCCTGCACCCTAAAAGGGAGTTTAGCGCACACACTCGACAAGTAATTACAATTCGGAGTGGCGCTCTCGAGTTCCGCTCGTGAATTACGCGCCATAAAAATCACATCAATCGCATCCGTTGCAGAAACTAGTTGCTATAAAACTGCAATTACCCGCATATGCAGAAAGGGAGGGACTCCTAAAATATATGGTATATATATATGGCATGCTATATCTACCATATGCCATATACCGTTGCAGTGGCTACTCCAGTTCTGGTGCCAGTGCCATCTCCAGCAGGAAGGGAAACGAATTGCATTAAATCTCGCTGGCGAAATCTCGCTTGCATTTGAGCTTGCCACGCCCAGCTGCCCCTGGCTTTTTTCAAGCCATAGTAGGGTAATATTTCTTGGCTTGAAAGCAACCAAAGCAGGATAAAAAGCAGCGCACTGCAAAAGCTCAATTTGTACCTCAATTAAGGCGTCGTCGCGCACAGTGGGGCAAAAGCTGCTCGACTCTGACCCCCGGCTGCGAGCTCAAGTTGCTTGTGGCGCATTTCCGTTTCCGCCAGTTCCTCCCCACTCCCCCCTCCTGCTCCTGCACCCCTCCCTCATTGAGTTATGGCCTTGGTTCGTGCTCGAAGCGCTGCACGAACTCTGATAAAAACTGTTTGCCGCGTCGTCGCGGCTCCTTGCTCGCTTTCCTCTGCTCTGCTCTACCCGGAATGGAGAGATAACCAACGCCAGGCGCGCAATTTTCAACACATTTCACCAGGATACATACAACATCCTTTTTCGCTGCGTCCGCACGTCCGCCACCCTTCCCCCTGCCCCTCCTCATCCCTCTTGCCTTCTTCCTTTTTTATTGCGCCAATGTTCTGGCTGCAGTTTTTGGCTTGTTTTGGCCTTTTTTCGCCTTTTTGTTTGCTTTATTGAGCTTTCAGCACTTTCGCTTCTGTGCCTGTGCCCGGGCGTACAAGGAGAGAGAGAGAGAGACAGAGAGTGGGAGAGAGAGAGGGCGACAGGTACTGGGAAAAGTGCAGAATCAAATAATTTACTTTCCAATTCGCGCTGAGATCACGTTTTTAATTTGAAATTTTACAACTTGCGCGCACAATGTTTATTTTACTGTGTATGCCAGTGTGCGTGCGTGTGCCTGTGTGTGTGTGTGTGCGGAGGAGGGCTGCGTCTGTGGCTGCGGCGATTGCCAACTGGGAGGCAGCAGATTCCAATTGCAATTCCGAGTGGCTTGGCTGGTTGGCTACCCTCGTCTGGCAGGGGGAATGGAGAGGAGGCTGAGGGGGGGGGGCTGCTGTTGGCCCTGCTTGGGGTAGTTCGCACATCGCGTCGGAATCAGCGCCCCATTTGTTTATGGCCCGCACAGTTACCAATTAACCCTTGTGTGCGGAAGTGTGTGTGTGTGTGTGTGTGTGTCCCACTTTGCATATAAACAATTCGTTTTGACACTCGTTTTGGCCACGTTTCTGTGCAAAGCATAATAATGAAATACTCGAAAATGAAACTCGAGATAAAAAAAAGAGTGAAACGAGATTAAAAAACTGTGAGCTGAGCTGTAACGAATTTTAAATGTGCTTAGAAAAGGGAAGTGACATTGGAGAGATTTCTACTACTATTATAATATATACTATGATATATCATTTGAAATAACTACTATATTTATACTCAATGAATCTTTGTATGATGTGTAATTATTATAGATATATGTACATATGTAGACACGTAAGGGTTATTTATAAATTTAATATGTGAGCAATAATATGTAATAAATATATAATTGTAAATATTTATATAAAATATAATATAAAAAATATATACATACTCATAATAATATACACATAATAATAATAATAAATACATTGAACCGCATTTTTAAATTATATTAGCAAATATAGAATATCATTGGAAAATAAAAATTTTATTAGTATATTATATTTATTGAAATAAAAGCAATGCATATAAATTATGAATAGAACTTGATATTAATATAGACAGAAGATTGAAGAAAATTGATTATTAGCTAGACGTGTGTATTGTGTATGGGGGCCCCCGCCTAATAATTCAATTCCTTAAATCTTAAACACAAATATATTCAATAAGTAGAGTAAATAAAACCGCAAGAGGTATTGCACAATGGCCCATAAGACTGTCGCTACGGCCTTGGCTAAATATCACGTTGAATATATACCTGTAGGTAATTTCTTTGTATCAATATCAACAATTATTTATAATAGAATAATTATAATAATAATTATAATAATAATATAATATAATACAATTTATTTAAAGTAGATTATGATTAATTCGTAGTGTGATGTTGAAATAAAAGTGTAATTGCCTCTAGTATACTTATTTTTTATTACTGTAATAATTTGTTCACAATCCCAATCGCCTAGCTGTTATACCCAACTGTAGTTAGAGAATTGGCTTGAAACAATATAAACGTAATTTGTTTCATTGTTCAAATATTTTGATTTAATTTGTGCGCAAATGTTTATCTTGGGTTTGGTCAGTTTGCGATTGACTTAGAGGCCAATCCGGCTTGGCCCGGCCTCGTATCGGGGCATCGGGGCTCATTCATTAATTTAAGCAGAGTTTCGGCTATAAGGCCCACCCACAAGGCTCGATGCAAACGTGCGATTTTAATTGATGATCGCAAGAGAGAAACAAAGAGAAAGAGAGAGAGAAAGAAGGAGAGAGAGAGAGGGAGCTGAGTGGGATCGTTAGTGAATGAATGCTGGTTTTGGGGAACTTTTGCATTATGCGAACTTCATCGCATGATAAATGACAAATTTCCGTTGCACTTTGCCGACGACGATCGCGACGCAATGCAAACTTATTGTTTGTCATATTCAAATGCCAAAATATTGTCATTATCGGGATGAGAGAGAGTCCCCCAAGGGGTGCAGGGGCATGGGCAGACGCTGCCAGGCTGCCTGTGCATCATTTGTCTTGCAATTGGCGACTCTTGGGGGGCCGCCTCGAGACAACAGTCTCGGAGTAGAGCGCGGGGGCCGGGGAGACTTGCTTATCCATGCGACTAATGCATTTCTGCCAGCGCAGTCAATAACCTTCTTCTCTTGAGCAATATGGCAATAAGGCCAATTAGAGGAACTTCTGCTATTTACTTGGTATCTCTGTATACCCTTGACTACTATATACCCTGTATGCTTGCTTTCTTATTTCAATATACCCTTTAATATTTTAAAAATCTTTCCACCATAAGTTTCTAATTGAGTTTTCTGGCATTCCCAAGATAACCAGGGTACCTAGTCTTCTATTCACCCTGCGTACTTCTCCACTTTGTATAGACTTGGCCCACGGTTCAAATAGATAATTGTTTTTTTCGCCAGTTCGATTGCTCTTCTCTCACCTCGAACACGAATACGAATATGAATACAACAACGAATTCGAATATGAATGCCAATACGAATCCAAATCTGCGACACACCTTGAGGCACCTTGAGAGGCCTGTGAAAACACCTCAATGACATTTGCATAAGATTCAATTGGCTGCCATGTTTACGATGTTTCTTTAATGTTGTGTGCTGTCATTAAACATTAATAAGCACAGCGCAATGATGATGATAATAATGTCATCATAATAGTCGAAGCCACATTGTCCCATTGCCGCACCGGGACCCACCGCTGGGACCCTCCACAAGATGCCAACGAAAGTTTTTCGGGTTCCGCCCGAAATACAACAAGGTACGCGATGGTGTAGTATAATGTGGTGTGGAGTCTTGTGTGGTATTATATGGTATGGTGTGGTGAGGTGTTGTATGGTGTGGTATGGTTTATTGTATATCTGCTGGGGGAAATGGGAAATGTTTAATGCCTTTTCCAAGCCGGTTCTCTCTGTCATTTGTCATGCATTTATTCATTATGTATTTATGAGTCATTGCGGCGACCCCAAATGAAAATTCAATTCACTCGCCCATTAACAATTACGAGTACATCCGCATTTCAGTGCCAGGGTTGTCCTCACCTCGTACCACAGGCGCCACACTGAACTATGTGGGTATTACGTGGGCCCAACGATGATGGCTATATGATTGTATTGTCGGTTATTTGTGTGTATTACTAACTGTTTTATAATGCATAATTGAATTGGAAGGTGGTATAAATCCTAAAGGAAATTGGTGAGGGAACTTTGATATATTAATTTCTTTATAAGGTACAAAGACTCTTCAATCTATAAACAACTCTGGTTCCATTCAGAACATAATGTACAATTTAAAATCCGAATCTAATCTGATATAAAGCAATTAAAAAAATCTCAGCTGCAAATCTAAGCAATTTATTATGACTTTAATTTATGTGCCGTAGAGAATTAGCAAAAACTGCTAAAAATTGCATAATAAAATATCACAAAATTCACAAATTTACGTTTTTATTTTTCTCTCTACAGTCATCGCAATAATAAATGGGATGGCGCAATAAATAAAAAATACAAATAATGTTAAGAACTTGCTGAATGAATTCTAAATACAAATAATAAGAAGGTAAATTCACAATCGATTGTGTGGAGGAGGGGAGGCGCCTTTGTTGATAAACTCAATTAGCGGGACATTGAGAGCAGTTAGCGGTGCCCTGACAAAACCGATTCACAAAACTGACAAAGCGGATGGAAATGTTCAAATCGATGGAAATGAAAACGATGAAAAACTCTTAAAACCCTGAAAAACTGAGCAAACTGAGGCTGCAGTTGAAGGTGCAAATAGGCGGACAAACAAAGGCGCATGCAGTTGACCAATTAGCGCATTGCCCCTGCCCCGTTGTGGCATGTAACCCACACTCACACACACACATCCAGAAATAGACAGACACTGGGAAGACAATCAATTACAATTAGAATGATGTTTACTCGCTGCTTAGTTACAAAACTCACAAGTTAGCAGGGAGTAAATATTTGTGGGCCACTAAGCGCCGCTAGAAGAGGCAAGGGGAAGGAGGTAAGGAGAGTAGGAAAGGGGTAACTGAAACTGGAACTGAGATTGAGGATTGGAACTGGGATTGGGATGAGGAGCACGTCTTGAGCTGCGCAACTCGCTCAAATGCGTTGAGTCAAAAGAATTGACGTTTCGAGTTGACGGCAATGATGATGTGAATATACTCGTAAATGTGAGTGCGACTCTGAGTGTGTGTGTGTGTATGTGAGTGTATCTGGTGTTGGCGTTGACTTCTGCTGAAAATGTAGCCAAGTGTGCCTGCCATTTGCCGGGGCATTTGAATGTTTGTTTAGGCTGAGTTGGCAGCGCAGCGCGTTCACAAGAGATACATGAGCTGCCGCTGCCGCTGCTGCCTTGCCTCTGCTGCCTCAGCTGTTGCCTTTGCTGCTGCTGCTGCTGTGGTGGTGTAGCGCCAGAGCGGGACTGCTTTGCTTGCACTTGAAGACACTCGCGCACAACTCCAACAAGATCATGAGACACCGAGCCCAGTCGAGTCGAGCCACCTCAGTCTGTCTGTTGCCCATAATTGAGTGCACTTTCCATGGAACTGGCAGCGATTATGAAATGCCAGCGACGTCGACAGCGACGCCAGCAGCGACTGCGACTGCAACTGAAACTATAAGCGGGAATAAATGGCGGACATCAGGCATAAAAGCTAAAGGAGGCACTGATACTAACAGAGAGAGAGCGAGAGGAGAGGAGAGTAAGAAGAGAGCTGAGTGAAAGGGGGCATGGAGGGAGGGGAAAACTGCACTGCATTTTATTATCGCATCGTAAATCAATTGATAAAGCGAAGCGGAAACAAGTGGCAGCTCCAATTGCCCATTCCCAGGGCAAATAAATCTACGCGACGCTGCTGACTTTCGACGTTTTTACTAGAAGTGCGCACTAAATACTCAAAGTGCTGGACTTGCACTGAGAGAAACCAATGGCAGACTGAAAGAAAATTACGTAAGTTGAACAGATTTGTATATATGATGTTTGTAAGTAACATACATATATATGAGATTCGCAGAAATTAAATAGATTTTTCAGATGAATTTCAACAGAAGACTTAATGAAAATGTAATCAAAAAATGATATGGATATTAAATGAAAATTGTGTGATAAAGGATGTTTAATTGTCATTACAGTTTATATAACAGAATATATTTGTTACCTTATATATCGAATAATAGAGTTTCTATATAGATTTTTAATTGGCAATCAAGTAGAGTTTTCTTCAGTATCTAAATACAATATGTATATAAAATATAATTAAATACATAAAAACCATAAAATAAGTATAAAGTTATATTTCATAGATAGGTCGCTCAGCCATTTATATAGTAATAATATATTTTAAAATTCTATTTCAACATAGTTTATCTGCCAACATAATATATAATATAATATAGTCTTTAATTTACTTTAATACTCATAATATTTTAAATCTTTCTCTATCTTTCACTTATCTCATCGGTTGCCCCCTACTTTCTTGCAGTGCATTCAAATGAAGGAGACTTTTACGCGACCCGCAATTAATACGACAATCTGTAAAACGCTGCCGTAGTCGGAGACGGAGACGAAATCGGAATCGAAATGGGAATAAGAATGAGGATCGGAGTCGAAGGCAGCCAAAAGGCAATTAGCGATGGGGTTGCCACGTGGCGATATCAAAGGGGAAGATGCCACAAGCAGCAGCAGATTTTGTGTCTCAAAGGCGCATAAATCACACATGTTGCAAGAGAGGCAGGGGCAGAGGGACAATGGGAGAGGGACAGGGACAATGGGAGAGAGAGAGAGAGGGACAATGGGAGAGGGATTGCGCCCACACACAGAAAGTGGCAAATGGTGGTGGGGGTAAATGATGGAGAGGGTGGGTGTGGGGGCACATCTTGACTTATGTGGCATACGCGCAGTTAGTTGCATGCTACAGATGTGTTTTTGTGGCTTTTTAATAGCCACGATCCCCTACATTGTATGCGCTATTGAAATTCCGCTGTCACTGCGAGCCAAATTTACTGTGTCATTTGGCAATTTCAGCTAATTAGAAGTGTTGAAATGTTCCTTTGATGGCCAAACCGAATGTGGCTTAGACGCCAGAGAAAGAAAGGGAAAGAGAGAGTGAGAGAGGGAGAAAGAGAAATGGAAAGAGAGAGAGAGGGAGAGAGAAGGGCACAGTAGAGAGTGCTTAGTCGAAGCCGGTTCCAGCTCATTTCCGGCTAATGCAATTCGTTAATTGGTTCATTACGTGCGCAAATGGATTTGCGCCTCTATAAGACGCACGATTAAAGACAAGTCGTGGGGGCAAGAGAAGTGGGCCAGGGGGCAGAGGAGGCTGCCTCATATGCCGCACACATAATCGTATTTCTTTCTTTTCGCGAGCATTTGCCGCAATTAGCGTTGGCATTAATTCGCCCCGCCCTTCTCTCCCTCCCTCTCTCTCTCTCTCTCTCTCTCTGTCTCTGCCACACACATCATCGCTTGCCAGTAAATGTCAGCTGCCGATCTGGTTGCCCACCTCCTTCGCCCCTGCTCTCCGCCACCCCCTCTCGCACCTCCTACTCCTACTACAACTTTGTCTGTCTATGCGCAATTTTGCATTTATTTTCAGCAAATTAACGCGGCGCATCTTGGCCACGAAAAATCTGTGATAATAAATCATTTGATGTTGCTGCCACTGCTGATGCCACTGATGCCGCTGATGCCGCTGGGTGCACTCTGATTTGATGCCACCGTGTGTTGCACTGTCACAATATTTGTTTATATGAAGATTTGTTTTTAATTAAATGGCAGCATCAAATCGAATCGAATCGCTGTTGCCGTCACTCAACCTCGTCCCCTCATCCCCCGCCCTGTGCTGTGATTGTGCAATTAGCGAATCAGCGTCAGCTCATCCCCCTCTCCCCTTACTCTTCCCCTTCTTTCCTTCCCTTCCTTGTTCCCAGTCTCACCCTCGACTGGTGACAAGTTTACATGATTTAAAGTTGCGCCGGCGACGCCGCTTTGATGTGTGTGCGAATCCCCGCATGCGAATGTGGACATGTCATGGAATCCAACTCCGACAACGATGGAGATGGAGACGGCGCCTGTCGCTGCACTCCATGCTCGGCTCGTTTTCGGTGGCTCCACCAGACTTGGGGCTAGCCTATTAACCTGAATGCGAAGCGTATCTCACTCGATTAGGCGCAATTCGTCTAGACAGCATTTGCCATCATCGAAACGTGAGAAATGACGTTGGAATCGCAAACGAGATTCAAATTGATCGCAACCACGCAACATTGTTGCATTTGCCATCTCTCTTCCTCTCTCTCTCTGATTACGATTCATAATTCAACTAAGGTTATCAAGTTATTTTCGTTATCTAACTGCTGAATAGTTTATAGATTATTATTCAAAGCTGTTTATCTTGAGGTTAATGCCATGAAATTATGATTCCAATTTAATCTTAAATGATCCCACAGTTTTATAAAGTTATTCCTAAAGATCAATTGTCATATTAATATTATATTAACAAGAAAGACATTTATAGTCGAGATTACTGTCATCTACCCTCTACTCAAACCTGCAACTATTCGCTCACTAAAATTGTTTCTTAAATATCTTAAGTGTTAAGTATCCGATTGTTATAAAATTTATAGAAATTATTTAGTTGATGATCATTATTGTACACCCCAAAAATGATTATTCTATATTTAAAGTTAAGCTTGGTATTTATTTTTATTTAATTTATGGGACTGGATAAGAACATAACCTGAGTTTAAAGTCAACTTTAATTGAGTGCTGTAATAAGACATATTATCATCAAATTTGGTTGTTCTAGCACTTTTAACCTCAGAGATCTAGGTGTTCATACGAACAGATAGATGAAAATGACTCAATAAACTCAACTGTTCAGGCTTTATAAGAATAAACGATATATGTATACTTTAGTTTATAATTTATGGGGTCAGAGTTGTTTCGATGTGCTATGCACTGTTAGAAAAAACAGTTAGAATAAGGAAAATAATTTCTGAAAATGCAAATATGCCAAACTTCTAGAAAAGACCATCTCGTGTCATCTGTCTATTCAAAAGCAAATCAGCTTGGGTTATTTATTAATTTGCCCCAGCTCTAGAGATCTGCCATTTAGATACCCTCGCGTCTGCCCATCAGTTCCATCAATAAATAATCGCATTGAATAATTTTTTAAATATTTTGTTTTATTTAATTTAATTTTGTGTTTGTTTTCGTTTTTGTTTTAGCACATGGATTTCAATAGATTGCTTTTTCCTTTGTTTGGGTGCATGTGCTTTTGTGTTTTGTATTCTCTTTATTTTTTCAAGCATTTTTTCAATCCGTAACATTTTCGTTTTGCGACTTAAAACTAGAAATACTTATTCGTCAAAGCGACTCAATGTGTGTGAGTAGTGTGTGAGTGTGTGTCTAAACTAGGAATTAAGCTAGAGAACTTTTAAATTACTTATAACATGTTTAGCATATATATTTAATTGTGTTCTTCATAGAAATTAGTTAGTGTTTATAGGTTAAGAACGAACGATTTGTTAGCGTTTTGTTTAGGCGAAACTTTCGTTGAGAATGGCAAGAATGCAAAGCAATATCTGCATAGATCGCTGCTACATAATAATTTCTATATTGTTGAAATAAATAATTCGCCGATAATTGAGAATAGAACTCGAAGCTTATAGATAGGATACGATAGATAGCTGTATATTACAATTATATCACATGAACACGTTTGTACACGTCGCACAAATTCCACACAATCCACACAAGATCCACACATGGTAGGGGGATAAGCGCCTCATAATATTGCACACTCAGGACCCGCCACAGAGGGAGGTAGGCAGAGGATCCTTTGCCCAGGAACAGTTACTGCGCAGCTACTGCTTACGGTATCTGGCCGTTCATGCGCATCTCGAGCTCCTCCTCCTCTTTGGTGAGCGGTACCGTTGTATGGTTGTACAGCCCTTGGGCCATCAGCTGCAGGGCGAGGGGGTTCTTAGAGCCCGTCGACTTCTTGATCTTGGCGCGTTTGTTCTGGAACCAAATCTTGATCTGCGCCTCATTCAGGCCCAGCTCGGAGCTCAACTGCTGGCGACGTCTTTCGGTGAGGTAGCGGTTCTCGTTGAATTCGCGCTGCAAGGGAGAGAGAGAGGAGAAATGAAAAGAGAGAGCATGAGTATATGCTGTGCAATTGGAAGGCAAGTAGGGTCAGGTCCGGGTTCGGGTTTGGGTTCAGGTAGAGGCTGAGGCAAATCAATTATTTGCGGTTTAGTTGAAAGCAACTTGTGCAGTGTGTGAGTGAAATATGAGCATGTCTAATTGGTTTACTCGTCTCGAGGACATCTCGGGGGACGGAGACGGACACACTGTGTGGTTGCCAGGATGCACTCGCAGCGGGGGGGTGTGTGTAAATATTTTGGCAATAAATATGACACAATATGGGCGAAGGGAATGCAGACATGGATATGGATATGGATAGGGTAATTGATAGTCGACTCTGCTTACCTTGAGGCGTGCCAATTGCTCGCTGGAGAAGGCTGTGCGTGGACGCTTCTCGTCATTGGTCTTGTCCTTTGGTTGCTTGGGGCGACGGTAGCGGGGTCCTGAAGAACAAGAAAGAGAAAGAGAAACAACGACAAGTTAGTTAGGCGCTCCCACAATAAATTCCATGCGGCACAAAATTAATGATACTAACGGTTTAATTAGCATAAAGACAATACACACTACCTCGACTTGTGGCATGCAACACAGACGCTGCCTCAATTTGTCAGCTGTCAGTGAAATTTCAAGTAGGGCATGCGAAGAGGATGAAGGGCAGGGGAAGAGGGAAAGGGTGGCCGCCATTTTGCCAGCCTCTAATTAATATGATTAGAGAATGACTTTATAAGCCAGACTTGGCTACTTTTCTAGCGGTATTCCCGCTTCTCTTCTCTTTAATTGGCAGTGCAGAGTGTGAGTGCCGTGTGAGTGCCTTGTGAGTGCCGTGTTGAGTACCCGTTTACAACTAAACTCTTGCTTTGACTTAACTCATCGACACGTTGTAAATTATAATTTAATTGCTCTGCCTGCTTAGATAATTTGATTAATTTCCCCAGCCTCCTCTAATCGCCAGCTATCAACGCCTGCTGTTGTCGATTGTTGTTGTCGATTGTTGTTGTTGTTCTTGTTTGCTGTACGATTCCATCGACACCAAATTAAAAACCCATTTCGAGTCATAAAAAAGCACTTAACTTGTCAATTAACGCATCGCAGCAATATCAACAACCGCAACTGGGAAACTGATTTTCCTGCAACTGCTTCCAGTGTTCTTCTATTTTCTATTTTCAATTCTCCCTTCTTCTTTCACTTCTTCTGCTTCTCCCTTTAATGGGCACTTTCACTGCACACGCTCACTTCCAAAAAGGGATCAGCAGCGTCAATCGTCAGCGTGTTTTAGTGGCAATCGGAATCGGTTTCGGATTCCGATACGGATTCGTATTCAGATCGTGACCTGTGACCTTCGCCGCCACCGCCGCCGCCGCCTGCACTGCACGTTGTCACATAAAGTGTCAGCTTCAAAGGCAACAAGCGCTGCAGCGCTGCGTGCGGCCTCAGCAACGGAAGGCCTTCTCGAAGTCCAAGATGGACAATTGAGCCCCGAACGGGCCAACTAATTGTTGCAGTGTCCTTCACTTTTATGACACAAAACATCCAAACATTACACACACCCACACACACACCTCCTGGCACAGACACAGCATGGAAGGCTGCCGCTACATGCCGCATTGGGGGTGGTCCCATGCATGCAACATCATGTGTAGCACACTTACGTTGAGGCAATTTACGAACTATTTATGATGTTATTTGATGCCAATATTGATACTGACTGATCTAGTTGGGAAATGTTTTTGAATTTTACTAGAGATAACTAGGGAGTCATTAAGGGGAACGTAGATGCGTATTGTTGAAAATCATCTTGAAATTGTAGATAACTAAAGAATAATTTTGAATATTTATCATATTATCGATGGACTATGAAACTATGTAGTAGATACTATATGGAATCCCTTTTTACTATTATTGTATTATATTAGCAGAACCAACTTTCTATATTCCCTTTTTGAATACACGGCAGATTTTTGATTGATTATGAAAGTATATATAAATATAATAAATATTATATGGAAATACAGCTCTTTAATCTATTAGAAATCCATCTACATCCTCACTCTTGTTATATATTAACAGTACCAACTTCCTATGCATATAAAAACCCTAGCATACCTACACGGCAACAGATTTCTGATTGAATATGAAAGTATATAAACATATAGTATATATTATATGGGAAACCAACTGCTTAATTTGTTAGAAATATATATAAGACCTCATCCTCATCATATAAAATCAGAACCAGCTCTACGTTACCTATATACCTATATA
Source organism: Zaprionus nigranus (assembly GCA_018903425.1). Lineage (NCBI taxonomy): Eukaryota > Metazoa > Arthropoda > Insecta > Diptera > Drosophilidae > Zaprionus > Zaprionus nigranus. The sequence goes on along the minus strand of JAEIGD010000014.1, from coordinate 1,955,082 downwards.
AAACCCCTCTTCCCCACTTCTCCCAGGATATTCTTAACTATAATATCTTATCTATATCTTATAACAAATTTTGTACGCCTCTTACCTGAGCTGGGACGATCGCTGTAGCGTGTGCAGTAGACCCACGCGGGCCACATCTCGTTCTTGCCGCCCTCGGTGGTGGTGGAGCCCGTTTCGGGCGTGTGTCATCCGAGGACTCCATGCCGGAGTCGCGGCTAACGGCGGAAGGAGGTGGGATGGGCTGAGGACTGCTGGCATTGTTGGCGGCGCCGCTGGCAATGCGACTGCTTGGCGAGGAGTTTAGCGAACTGGTTGAAGAGGAGCAGCCAGAGGACGAGGAGGCGTTGCTGCTGCTGCTGCTGGCGCCGCTGCTGCTGCTGGTGGCTGTGGAGGAGCTGCTGCTGCTGATGGTGGATGCATTCGAGGCAGGTGGAGGACTGGCCAAGTGGCTGACGCTGCTGCTCCCGCTGGGCGTCACTGGCGTCGTCGACTGTGCCTGTCCAATCTGGGAGACCGCCTTGCAGAGGGAGCCCAGTGCGGACTTCTCGGTGCTGGGCTCGCTCAGCTTGGCCGACGGCGGCAGCACGGCGTTGGGATTGGCGCTGCGGCGCAGACGACTCTGCACTAGCTCCTCGTGGATGCGGGGGTAGGCAGCGGGGTTGAAGCAGTTCAGCAGATTGGCCCGCTCCAGCATCATTGCCGCGGTGGCTGCGGCCGCTGCTGCCTGCTGCTGGCGACTGAACTCCAGCAGATCGACGCGTGTGAAGGCGGAGGGCGTGGCAGCGGCAGCACGGTTCTGCTCGAAGGGGCGGAAGATGCTCACGGCGGCAGCGGCAGCTGCAGCTGCTGAGGCAGAAGCGGAGGCAGAGGCAGAGTGGGAGTGGGAGGGGGAATCTCCCTGTTTGGTTTGCTTGTCGCCAAAGCGATCGCTGAGGATGTTGGAGATGGAGAAGGCCAGCGAGGGCTTCGATTGCTTCGACTGCTGATGCGCTGGCGGGGGGCAGGCGGGCAGAGGCGGAAACGGACGCTGTGTCATCCACATCTATGTCATCGTCCTCCTCCTCATCCTGCTCGGTGGCCGTGGTGGCTGTCTGATTGTGGAAGCTGTCTCCCAGTATGGAATCATTCTCCTCCTCCTTGATGGTCAGCGTCGAGGCAGGCGTGGAGCAGGCGCCGCTCGAGTGTGCGCCCGGAGATCCGCTGGCACTGAGGCGCTGCTGCAGTGCAGCCGCATGCAGGGCCGCCGCATCGAAGGCAGCCGAGGTGCCTGGATGATGGAACACGCCCGCGGAGGCAGCCAGCTGCTGCTGGTGGAGCTGCTGCAGTTGCTGCAACTGATGCAGATGCTGCAGCTGCTGCTGCTGGTAAAGGCTTGCCGCTGTGGCCGCCGATCCCGGCTGCAGACTCATGTCCAGGGCTGAGATTGGATAAGCTTGCACGCGGAAATTGGGATAGATCAAGTGTTGTTGCTGTCTGTTGTTGTTGTTGTTGCTGTGGCGAGTGTGGTAGACAACCTGGTGGAGATGGCGCTGATTGTGGACTGCAGCGATCCTCAAGGGCCATTGATGTCACGTTCTTCACTTCACGTTCACAGTCACGCTTACTGTCACGTTTCGTCTTTGTCACTGTATTCACTTTGCACTTTGCGCTTGTTTATTTAGCTCGTCTTTTGCTTGGTCTTCTTCTTGATACTCTTGTTGTTGTATTTGTTATGATTCGCTTATTTCTCGTGTTCTCGTCTTCTTTCACTGCTGTTCACTGCCGACACAACTGCGTCAACTGCGCGCACGTCTGTTCCCAGCGAGCTCAACGACTAAATTAACTAATCACAGTTGCCCGACGCTGCGACGAAGCCAGCGCAAGCAGCCAGCGACCGATTGAACTGTCAGCGCGAGAGAGAGACAGTCCGACACAGTTACAAACACGAGGGTTGATTGCGTATGCCGCTGTCTCTGTGCATGTGTGAGTGTGTGTGCCAGAGAGCGAGAGAGAGAGAGGCGCACGTTGACAGTGACGAAGACTCAACTCAACTCAACTTCGACTGATCGATTGGCAGAGCTACCTTTGCTGCCTCTGCTGCTGCCTCTGCCTCTGCTGCCGCTCTCAGCGGACTCTCTCTCTCTCTTTCTCTCTCTCTCTCTCTCTCTCTGTTGTGACACTCGACGTTGTCACCTGCAATCTGACAGCGCGACAATGTTTCCAGTCAGCGCAGCACAACAAGAGCGCAGCCAACTTCGAACCGAACCGGTTTGAGTTCGTTGTTGCACTCTCTCTCTCTCTCTCTCTCTGTCGTACACACAGTGGAGTACGCCTGCTCTCTGACTTGTTCGCACTTGCTGGCCTGTTCGCACCGCCTTCACCTTTCGCGTTGGAGCCCGCGCGCTCGTCTTGTTAGGGCTCGATATGACTTTATTATTGGGAGCTGTCATGCGGTTGACAACTGTGTCGCTGTCTGCGTCTGCGTCGCAGTCGCTGCTGCGCTCTCTCTCTCGCACTCTCTCTCGCTGGCAGTGGGGCGTTTCCTGGTGCAGACAGTATATCTGCACTCTTCGCACACACGAGCGCATGCGGCGGAAAATGGCTGCGTTTGTTGGTTTTGTTAGTTGATTTATCAAACTGTCTCTGTCGCTGGCGAAACGGTTGAGAGATGCCTCCCCACACTCTCTTTCTCTCTCCCCCTCTTCTACATGCTTTTCATAAGTATTTTAGTTGTGTTGATTTTGTTTTTGGCCGCGACGTTTCAATCTGTGTGCAGCTACAACTTTATCGACACCACACAGCGCAGAATGATCGACAATCGACGCAGCTCACTAATTAAAATTTACATACACACACACACACACACCTGGCTATGCACAATTAGAGTGTTAAATGTAGCGAGCAGTTGGCGGCAAATTGATTGATATTTAATTGATATTTAATCTGTTCATGCAGAATAAACATATTAAATAATAATGAAAATAATAATAAATGCATTTTTAATTTATATATTCACAATAAACACATTTAATAATACAATAATAACAATAAATAATTGATTTTTAATCTCTTTATGCACAGTAAACAGATGAAATAATAGAAATAATAATATACAATTGTTTTTTAATCTATTTATACAGAGTAAACATATTAAATAATAAATATAGTAATATATAATTCATTTTTAATCTACTCACGCACAGCAAACATATAAAATATTATAATAATAATAAATAATTGATTTTTTATCTACTTGAGTGAACATATTAAATAACAATTTATTGAGCATTCCAGGGAAGCGTGGCCCCATTAGCATCTTCAGCCTCATCGCCAGAGATGTGTTAAAAACTAATGCCCCAATGGCACCATCGACAATCGACTCTAATCAAAGCACAAATCTACAGAAATGCGAAACATGTGTTGCCATAATATATAATACTATATACGATATATATGTATCTGTATCTGTATCCATAAATCAAAAGTCGACGATAACATGCTGAACTTGCTAATGAATTTTATTATTATTGCTGCGCTTTATTGTTAATATTTGTTTGGTATCCATTTTTAGCATAGTGTCGACGATCGTGGGTCGATGATTTATTCGAGTACACGCGATAAGCTCGAGGAGAATTCGCATTTCAGATTTCTGATTTCCTGTTTTCTGATTATGCCGAAACGCTGCCAAACGACATAATCAATAAGACGACGCCCAAACAATGGAGAAGGCCCAGCCTTATCGAGAGTAACAGATTTAAGATTTTTAAATTTCGGTTAACCCGTTTCGTATAATGGGCCTCATATGGGCAATTTACGGCTTTTTTATGCGTGGCAATTAAATAAATATTTTAACAATATAGAGAGTAAATTAATTAAATATCGATACGCATACGAACTATACGTATTAACAGCAACGTGTTAACCGTTAACCGTTTCGAACTTAACCGTTTCGAACATGAACACGAGCTCAGTTCGAGCACTTCCAGTGCCGCTTCCAGTGCAGTCCAGTTCGACTGGCTACGTCAGCCATTACACGAGGCAACTGGAATTTCGAAAAGACTAGCTAGTTGTCTCGCTCGCACGCACGTGTGCGCCGTATAAAAAATGTGCTGAGAGCGCCAAGAGAGCCAGAGATAACAATGGCTGCTACTGCTGCTGCCTTCACTGTTGCTGTTGTTGCTCTTGCGTCGCTGCTGACGCTGCTGCTGTTGCTGTTATTGCGTGGTGCCGTCGGCAATAAAAGCAGCTGTTGATTTTTCCGCTCGTCTGCGCGCACTGCTCACTCACTCACTCGCCCTCTCTCTCTCTCTGCTCTCTCTCACCCCCTCTTTCTAACTGGCAACCCGCCCTGCTGTGCCCCCTCCCCACATACAACAATGGGGTGTGTTACGCTTTTATTGCCATGATTTTCAATTATTACTGTTGTCATGTTTGCTTTGCATTTGCGTGCTCGACAAGCGACAAGCGATGGCCACAAAGGGTTAAACAGCCGCCGACAGTTGCGTAAAAACGCGTTAATTAAAGTTTTTAACTTGTTTTTGATTACAATATGTACGCATTTCTCTGCCTAACGATGTTAGAGAGGGGTAGAGTGAGGGGGAAGAGGGGCAACTGCCAGCTGCTAATGAGCTGACTGCGTGTTTTCTCCTCTTGCTCTCACTCTCTACATTCACCTCTACCTCTTCATCTCTCCCTCTCCCTCTCCTTCTTTCTTCACTTTGTTTTCCTCCAACACATTGGCTACCGTTTGCCCCTAATGATCTGCGAGTTGCGCATCTGTTATAGTTACCCGATGCCCGGGGGCAACTTGCATGACTCGCTGAAAGTGCAAAAGATATAGATGCATTAACTGTACAATACAAACTGTACATACAGCAATCTGCATTGCAGCTACAACTCAATTCGCCCCACAATTAACCCCATTTTCAATTGCTGGCCCACTACAACAACAATTAGCCGGAAAAAGGCTAAAACAATATAAAGCGCACGAGCGCGCCCTCTGGCGGTCAGCGGCCATGCTAAATGGTTTTGCCATCTTCGCAGCTTCAACTGCCAGACTGCGTGTGTGTGTGTGTGTGTGTGAGGTAATTTAAAATTAATATTTTACTCGAAAGAAACGCATAAATCCGCTGCGTGTGCTGCGCTGAGTGCCGGCAAACGGCGGCGAGAGTTATTAATGATTACTGGACACTAACCGCTAGTTGGAGTATCAGCATTAAGCTACCCCACCCCCACACCGCCCCCTCTCACTCACCGAGGAGCAGCCATTCCCAATGGCCTCAGGTAACAGGCACATTTGAGTTCCCTACAACTTGTAGAGTACAAGCAAATGCAATAAGAAGACGCTGTAGAAAGATGTGTACATGAAAGGTGGAAGAAGGAGCTTATAATAGAAACTATCTATATATAGTTGTTGGTCATGTTATAATGTTACTTATAAACATCCATTTATCTGTACAATTAATCTACCAAATTCTTTCTATTATCATTATATATCTGACTATATCATAACACATAGCACATCAACTTAAGAAATAATTAACATAGCTAATATAAGCAAGCGTTAAAAAGGAACTGTTCATGGTTATTTCTGCCTTTCTTTATATAGTACTTGTTGTATCTGGCTCGAGATCAACAACAACGACACTAAATAAACGTAGCCAAAACAATACAATAACTTTATATTTATATTATTATTATCTTTAACAATATGTCTACTCAATTTCCTCTTATTATCACATGTTTTGTTAGAACTTTCTCTTTGACTATTTATCTATTTTTAAAGGGCATCTATTAAAGACAACAGAAATAACATTCATCCGATCTCTTTATTCTATTATAAAGTACTTGCCATTTACTTATATATATTGTAAAATACATTAAATTATAATATTCCTGACTATCTGTCCCTATATATTTGTTTAAAGAGAAACTATCATAAGATTAAAATGAAAGCTAATAACAGAAAACATCGGGAGATATTTATTTCTATTAGTCTTATATTGAACTTTTCAAATTGATCTACCTAATTTATTTTCTCAATTATGGCTATTTGAATTTCCCATTTTTAAAGAGCATTTCCCATTCAGATAGTGAAGTTCTACTGTGCGTTGGCTTTAATTAAAATTTAACTTGAATTGTAACTCGTTTGCCAGCGGGTCCCATCGTCTTGACGGCCGTACCAGCTGCCCCCTTTCCCTCTCTTCCCCTTTCCCGTTCATGCCGCAGGCCTAAAAATAATTTTTAATTTGTTAAAAATACATATTTTGTTGTTCCTGTTGTTGTTGTTGTCGTTGTTGTGGGTTGTCCCCTTCGGTTGTGCGATGCGTTTAGGGTTAAATGTTAATGAACTTGTTGATTATAAATTTGACTACTTTATTTGCCAGAGAGACTTCGCAGGAGACTGTGTGCCAACAAATATGATAGAAGAGGAGACAAACTGAAGACGGAAAACAGTTAAACGAGTTTCTCAATTTGCCAGATTATTTCGTTTTATAGATTGTTTTTTTTTTTATTTTTAATTCGACTTTTTTATTTTCCACTTTGATTTTGTTGTATTACTTTCGACTTGGCTGTTTAACGACTTCAATATATGTCTCGAGAGAGCGAGAGGGAGATAGAGATGCTGCCAAATAAACCGAAAGTCATAACTTTTTTATGACTTCATCACTTTGCGGGGCATCACGAATTTGCATGCGTTGTTTGCCAGTTTGTCAATCTGGCCAACAGAAATAAGCGAGTTAACGCAACGTGTTTTCAATCAATTAACAGATCTTCAATCTGTTTTCGTTGATGTTGTTATTGTTGTTTGTTATTGTTGTTTAGCTTTGCTGTGGTTTTTTTCCTGCCCATTTAATTTGTTGATTTCCGTTGCAGCTAAACAAACTCGAGCTTGGGAGACGGTGTAATTTGCGTCAGTAATTTGCCGAAATTGTTTCTCCTCCTCTTCTGCTTCCTCCCTCTCTTTCTCTCCTTCTATTTTGGCTTGTCAATTTGACTAGCTGGCTCGTTAAAGTTGTTAATTGGCAATAATATCTTACTTTGTTGTTCAGGTAATTGACTCGAATGCATCGAAAGTTGCGTCTTAATTGTGTTGCGAGTGAATTGTGAAAGTGTTGAACGATTTATGTCGAGCTTGTGCCCTAAGTCATTGTCAGGTTTGTGCCTTAAGTCACTCTCTAGTGTAATAAGTCTTTCTTTGACCTAATCAGGTATGCGGCCTAAGTTTCTGTTCCTATTCCTTATGAAGTATGTGCTCTTAGTTTTCTGATCTAATCAAGTTGTAGTTTATTTCTAATCAAGTATGTGTCCTAAGTCTTTATGCCTTATGAGGTAAGTGTCTTAAGGATTTTACCCTAATCAAGTATGTGTCTTAAGTCTTTGCGCCTCATTAAGTATGTGCCTTAAGTCTTTAAACCCAAGTTTGTGTCCTAAGTCTTTCGTGCCATGAAATTTTCCAGGAAATTGGCCTGAAACTGATTTGCAGATATTGCATAAGCCAGCAAATCGAGCGATCGTCTTAAGACACTTTTGTGCCTGCTAATCCAATAAAAACATAAGGCGAATGTGAGTGAGGTGTGATGTGTGTGTGTTCTTCTTTGTTGTGTGTTTGCAAACAGCCAGCCTAGATTTAAAGGATAACTGCGCAAATCTGTTAACTCGATTAAACCGCAAAGCATGAAAGACAAGGCAAGACGAGGCACCTTCAGACAAGCAGAGATAGAGAGAGAGAGAGAGGGAGAGAGACAGCATTGACCTGCTTGCAACAGCCCAAGGACCTTAGACGAAGTAGGAGTCACTCTGGGTCAGAGCAAGTGCAGCGATTTGGCAGCAATTTGCAACAGCGCCGCGGGTTGTCCCTTCAACAAAGGGCAACTGTTTTTCAGGGGCAAATGATTGTGTGGTTTGCACCCGGCACTGAGGTACAGAAGCAGCAGCAGCAGCAACTGCAAATGATGCCCTGACCTTGACTTGACTTGACTTGACTTGGTTGTCCTTGCTGCCCCTTTATACTAATTACGACTGTATATAGACTATATTCTATAGCCCGTTTTATGGCAATTGAAATTATGGCAGCATATTCCCTCGTCAAGGACGAGGCCAGAGAACTAGAGCCATTAAAGAGTCACACGACCAGCAGCAGCAGCAACAGCAGCCCTTGGGTGGCAGGCAATTGGCCCTGGCCTTGACCACGAAGGATACCCTGCAAGACCTTTACTGCAATTGAGCTCAGTCGATCGACTTGCAGCTCGGCTGCACTTCAAACGTTTTCTGTTTTTCCATGGCTCCATAGGGAGGGCAGCCATTTTCCCAGTGGAAAATAAAACTAATTTATGAAGTCAGCGAGAAAACTGACAACAACAACACAACAACAACTAAACAACAACAACAAATGAAGGCAGCCAAATGGAACAGAGAAAATGAAAATCATTTATCATGACACCCAGGCTCATATGAAGTTAGCTGGAGTGAGTCGAAGTGGAAGACGGTGTCGGTGTCGGTTTAATGATGCCACAGTTTCTTCCCAACTGAGTTTAGACTGAGTTCATTTTGGGTTCTCTTCTGGGGCCCAGCTGGAAAGCGAGAGAAATCCAATAACATTTTAATAACAAAGCTGCATAGCAGCGCCATAAATAAGCGTATTTCCAGGGAATGAGAGATGAGAGACCCATCTCCAACTTCATCTAGATGGTTCACAAATTGTATCTATATCTATTCACGCATAGAACGCAGATCTCAATAAATAATTAGTCACGGAGAGGATCGGGGCGAGAACGCCCTCTAAAATGTCTAAACAGAGAGAGAGAGAGGGGAGAGGGGGGAGGAGAGAGAGGGAGCCATATGCAAGATTCATCTCAGCTGTACATGGTTTCTCACTTATGTACATAAGCGGCAATCAACTGAGTCTCCCTGTGTATGTGTGTGTGTGTGTGTGTGTGTGTGTAGATCGGTATCCGATTGTGTAGCCTGATTAGGGTAATCAATTTTCCTTTCCAACCAATGCGCGCTGGCATGGCCATAAATTAAGAGACGCTCTCCCATTGGTGACTCCACTCCACTCCGCTTGCCACGTCTTGCCTGATCTCACGTAGCGATAATTAGCCTGGGCTCGATCTTTAATTTGTCTATGCATCCGGACAGAGGGGGGAGAGGGGGAGTCTTGAATTAATTACCAATTGTTAAGTTTCATATAATCAAATGAAAAGGTTATTAGAGTGAGATAAATGTGATGGATACCCTAAATGGGTATTAATATCGAGACTGCAAGAATTGCTTAGTCAGGTTTGATCATAGAGATCGAGGTGAATATAACGATCATAATATCAAGCATTGATTTAGCTGAATATTCATTGAATTAACAATTGATTGATTAAACTGAATACTATATTTAAACGATAAACTTTGGTAATATATAACTAATAAAACTCTTTTTATAAGAATTGTTTACCAATCAACGAACTGAAATTTATATTAGTATTGTATTATAATATAATAAGTATAAATATTTAACTAAATAATAAAGATATTGGAATAAACACCCTTGGAAATACATTCAATTCATTAAACTGAATATCAAAACAAACCAATAAAGGATAATAATATAAGCTGATTTAATGATATATACAAATCGCCTTGAGAGTATAACTCTTTACTTTCTTATAAATCACACTATATTATTGTGTTAAGTATAAAGACTTCATATTGGAATATCCAAAGACAGCAATATGATAAAGCTATTAAACTGAACATCTTATGAATGTAAGCAAAGATAATAATTGAATCCGAAATAAATTTATATAACAATCATCTTAATAAAACTAGTCTACGAATTGTACTATATTATAGTATTAAGTATAAAAACTTTACTAAATATCGCATAGATTTAATTACTATAGTAATAGAATCTTATTAAATGATATATAACAATCTCCTTAATATATTTAACTATATTACTGCATTAACTACAAAGACATGACTTAATATCATATTTGCATAATCAAAGATAGCAATATAATTAATTTATTAAACTGAATATTATATTTAAAATATCAAATGATAGTATTATAAACTGATATACTAATATATTATAATCTGTTCAATAGCACTCTTTACTCATTTACGTATTAAACTGTTTTATGGCATGTATAACTATAAAACTGTATAGCAAGTACACAACTCGTTCTCCCCTTGCTCTCCATTGAGTCTGGCAAGTAAATCTCCCCAGAGAAACCTGTAAAATATCACAGTTGCAATCTACTTTGGAAGCGGAATGTCTCTGACGCGTAATGCTCCCTGTTTCATGCTCAATGCTTAATGCACACACAGAAAACCGTTAGCAATCAGCTGCAACAATCTGAGCAGGCTGAAGAAAAAGAAACAGTGTAAATTATAGACGCGCAAAACTGTTCCGTCGTCCAAAGAAAAAGTTTCAGATCCATAAATTAGCACCTCATTCCACATAATTGGCCCGTCGCTTGATTGAGGCTTTCAAATGCTCGACGAGGCGTGTGGCGCAGCAAAAGATGGGGAGAGGGGTGAGGCAGGCGCAGGGGGGAACTAGTGCTAAGTGCAGTGCAAATGTTAACAGCGAGCAGCTCAGCTACGCACAGCTTTTTCCGGCAAACTAAAGTTTGTTTTTTATTCATTTATCCAATCAAGCGCAACCAGGCGAGGCCACTTGCCACTTGCCACAGACTGCACAGACTCCTCACTCTGAGTGGTGGCAATCCCACAGTTGCCAGGCTCCGTTGCAGAGTTAATCTCGCTGTCCCCGTCTCAGTCAATTCAATCAGTCAAACAGCACGCTGATTAGCAGCTCTCCAGCTTTGCCTGCCCGCCTGCCTGCCTGCCTGCCTGACTAGCTCCACTCTCCCGTTGAGTAGCTTGCTCAGCTCATGGCTGAGCACGTACTAAACGGTTAAATGGTCAGCTGGTTCGGCCAACTTGGCGCACTTGCTCAATCAGACGGCGACACTCAAGTGCCTTCCCTCCTCCTCCCCCTGCCCAGAGTAACCCACTACTACGTCCAGCATTGACTGGTTAACAGCTCGACACGTCAATTGGCTGAAAATTAACGCATTTCGCGCTTTCATCGATACCCTGCGTTACTGACTACTGAGAGGGAGTGCTAGACTATATATTAAAGAGAATGATGCAATTTCTTTAGGCTTCCTTATGTCAATTTAAAGAGATAAAACTCTTGTTTAAAAGTTTAAAGAAGTGAATTGTCATATTATTTAAACTTAAAGAATAATTGTGATTTATTTGAGGTTTATAAGTAGATGGACGGTGTAACTATGCACGTTAATACAAAGAATCTATAATTAACTGGTCTATGGAATACCAAGCATAAAGCTTATAGACAGGTCCGTAGCGATTTGTCGTACTTTCATATGTAGTACGCATTTAGTCTATAAAACATTAATTTTTCTTCATTTTATATTAGCAAATTATCAATAGATTTTATAAAATCTAAATTTAGGAACCTTTTATACTCGATTAATAATATTGTCAATTCATTCAATCGTTCTTTCCCCAATCTGTTACTTGTATGAATAAGTTTACTTTATTTAATGCATTTCATCAAATTAAGTTCAAACAGAGCACGCAAAAGAAGTCATAAATGTACCACAGCTTCATCTCTCTTACTTTACAGAGTATTTGCAAGTCGAGCATCTTGTTCTTCCACCTGACTTGATTGTTTTAGCCGCGCTAAGTAGCTGCTAAACCAATTCCAAGCCAGTTTTCAGTAAATCATACGCAGCGAAAGCCAGCGCGAAATATTGTTATTAGTTCCAATAATGATGGAGCTAAAGTTGAGCAAGAAGAAGAAGAAGGGGAAGGAGAAGGAAAGACTGTAAGAGAAGGCGAAGGAGAAGGGAAGGAGGAGGTGAAGTTGAAGCATCTAGCAGTGCCGCCGCGGGGCACACTTGATAATAATGCTGGGCCTCGAACTGGGCATGTCAAGAGAGAAACACACGAACGCACTTTGTCAGCCGCAGATAGAAGAAGAGCCGAGAGTCCCTTCTCTGGGGCTACTCTTCTAATCGTAAATAATGAGGGAATCATAGACGCGCAGACAGCATCGGGGGCAGCAGCAGCAGCAGCAACAAAAGAGTTTTACCATTTGTGAGGCAAGCGATAAGCGTGCGACAAAGCGACAAGCGACAATGCAACAGGACATTAGTGTCACACAGAACATGACCGCAGCGACCCAAATCGAGCCCACAAAGCCGACAGATCTAGCCACTGACACTGCCCCCCGTCCCTGGCGCTGACACTGCCCCGTCCTTGACACTGCCCCCCGACCCTGACACTGCCCTTGCCCCCTTCCTCTTGCCCGCTCCTGCTGTGGCTGCTTCGGTTGCATTTTGGGAGCACTTTGATGCATTCTCTCGCGCGCTTATCAACGCACCGTCAACCTGCACCATTTTTCATGTCTCTGTGTCGCTTCGTGTGGCAACAAATGGTGCCTGCTGTGGCAGCCACAGCGACAACTGTCGATTGTCATTTAAATGTGTGTCCTCTAATCAGGTAGCAGGTGGGGGGAACTGCGTGTGTGGTCGCTTCTCTCGCTTGTACTTGGCAATTAAAGGCAGGCAAAGCCGCTTAAAGAGATGCCAAAGCAGCAACAGTTGCTGATGTGCCCCATCGTAGATGCAGAGGGGAAGAAAGAGACAGGGAGAGGGGGAGAGACTGCAACTGCATGCGTGTGCATTTAATCGCCGCTAAGGTGCCAAAAGTATCTCTGGCATGCGTAGAATGCCGCGCAGCAACAACAGGCAGAGCAACAGCAGCAATAGCAGCAACAGCAACAGCAACGATCCGCAACAGTTGCCGATTTCGTTGAAATTCAGAATCGTGAGAGAGTTGCCGTCGTTGCGACTCATTTAAATCTCGTTTGTGGCAGGCAACAGAGCAAGCATGCCACAGCCTGCCACAGCCCTGGCCCTGAGCCTGCCAACGACTCTTGGGCTCCAGCAGCAGCAACAGCAACAGCAGCAGCATCGTGTGTGGTCCACAGCAACAGCAGCAAGGCAACTTCAGCGGCAATAAAGCGTCCAATCAACATGAGCATCTACATAAATACTGGAACGTAAGCTCCATTGTCTGCTGCCCCGGGCTCAGCAGCAGCAGCAGCAGCAGCTGCGTGTCCAGTTTCGCGCTTATCGCCGTTGATAAGGTTCTCCACTTCAGTCTCGAGTCTCGAGTCTCCACTCTCCTCTCTCCAATCTGAGTGCTGTCAATGCCAATTAGCCGCAGCTCCAGTTTCAAATGATCTAGTTAGGTAATTGTATCTGCAACTGTATCTGCATCTGTCTCTGCCTAGGCCACTGTGCCTGTCAGCGTCGCAGTATCTGCAACTGTATCTGCATCTGCATCTGCGTATCTGTATCTCCAGCTGCCTGTGCCGTCGTATCTGTATCTTTAGCTGCTGCTGCCTGCGTATCTGTATCTAATGCAAGTGCCAAGTGGTTGCTAATTGGCAACTGCCAATGACGAACGCTATCGCCAGGCGCTGACAGAGTATGTCTGCATAGCTGACTGCCTTGGGCATACACACACACCCCCACACTCACACACTCAGTCACTGAAAACCGAAACCATTTTGAACGTCAACACGCGCGATAAGCAACTAAATTATTAACACGAACCCAACGAACCCAACGAATCCGAATCCCAATCGGACATTGCCGGCTCCCGTTGTTAATTCTCTTGAATTTTCTGCACCCATGTTGCCACAGCTCCCCCTCCCTCCCCTCCTTCTCTACTTCAACTTCAACTCCTTCTCCGCCTACTGCTCTGACTGGCAATCGCAATCGCATTGACTCATAAACTATTTCGCTGACGCTGATATGGAATGAGCTGCTGAGCACCTGAGCTTCATTTAACATGAAATCGTTCAAAAATTCAATTTCTAAATTGTTTTTCGTTGCTGAAGTGAGGAAATTTCAGATTTATGACACTGACGTTGCCAATCAGCAGCGCATACTGACTGCCGTCCCCCTTCGTTCCCCCCTGCCACGCCCCCTAGGCGCGTCTGTTGCCTGACCTTGTTGTTGCCTATGAAAACTTAATTTGCCATCGGCCTAAGCCGTGACTGCCAATTGAGTTATGTCTGGAATGGGGATGGGGAGAGGGGAGTGCTAGACTAGGTGGGAACGGGAGTTGGGGCTGTTAAAGTTAGGTTAGTTAGAATATTGCATATTAAGTATAGGTGAGCTATGGGAAGAAGACTTTAAGTAGTCACTAAAGTTGTAAATGGTCTATTAAAATATCATTAAATGTGTTATATACTTGGGGACCTCAAAATGTATGTTTTATATGAATGTTTCCTTGAAAATTTTAATAGATTAAAAATATAAAATAAAATAACTATAAAATAACTATGCATTAATTATGCGCATTTACATTCATCACTTTAGTCACTAAGTAAATCAAAAACTAAATTGTTGCAATAAATATTTACAAATATAATGTATCACTGCTAGTAAGTATAGTATAGTCTCAGAATACTAGATTGAACGGGCCGTAGCCAGGGTATCGGGGGCCCTTGTCCAGTACCAAATGCCTTGCTTTATATATTTAAAAACATTTCACAAAGTGAAGATACTCAATACTTATAACAAATACATACTCTTTTCACTATTTTTTTGCAATTAAGTTTGAGAAATCTATACTGTGGGATTTCATCTTCTAGATTGATAATATTGTCATATACAATACTTATATAATATAAATATTAATGGTCAGTATTAACAGCAATCAATTTAGCCATGTTTGAACCTTAATACAAATATAGATATCCATGGAACATTTCCCTTATCCAACCTGAACTGTTTTTAAGTGAATTTTCGTTTCAAACTGTATTGGTTCCTTATGATGTCATTAAGATTATGACAAGTTATAATAAAACAATTCATGTTGATTAACTTAAAGTAGAACTTAAATATATTAGATAAAATACACACAATTTATGGAAGGTGTACCTATCTAGTTTGAGAATGCTAGATGAGCTGACAGGCAACAAAAGATGGATTGCATCATGTAACTTTCTAAATAGTAAATATTCCCATCATAAATGTTTATTAAGATTGCTTAGCTAATACATTTACTAAGATTCAGCTGTATAAGTCTTAAACCTTATCGACAGTCTGATAACATCAATAAAACTATAGAAATTCATGCCAGAGCCCCTTCTGTTTGAACTTGAACTCTTTATTCAATTAATTGGCAGCATGTTAAGTCTTGATCCCTCCACGAGAATAATCTGTCAGCTGGTCAGCTTGGAAGCCGGAGACAATTAAACGATCAGCGCCGAGAAAGACACGAGATAAAGCGGCTTTGAAGTCGTCTTGCTGCGACTAAGGGGCAACACTGAAGGGGCTTGATGATGTATTGCTACATCGTGTCAAAATTCGCTACTGCGCAGAGGGACAAGTCAGTGGGCAGGGGGGAGAGGAGGGTAGTGAAGGGGAAGCGTAGCGAACGTGCGATCGCCCACGCAATCACAGCGCGGGTGCACAATAAAATTATAAGCGGGATTAGTGTCGCGCTCACAAAGCCGCAGCCAACGAATTGAGACAAACAATGACAGACAGACGAGCCGAGTGGAGTCGAGTCGAGGCTTGAGCTGAGCCAGCTTCAGTGGCTTCCAGGAAGCCCAGCAGCAGCGTGGCCCAAGGCAGAGTGGGATAGAGAGGGAGGGCGTGAGGGAGAGAGACATAGTCGGGGGCAGCTTGTTGCTTCTACTGTGACTGATTGATTTGTGTGTCATGTGTCATGTGTTGTGAGAGTGTGGCTGTGTGTGTGTGTGAGTGTGTGTGTGTCTCTCTTCAAGGTCAAACTGGCAGCTCCCCTGGGAGGCATCGTTAAGTCATAAATGGCTAACGGGGCCTTCGATCAACAATCAACTCCAATCCGGAGTCAAGGTCACTCTGAACAGTTATTGTTGTTAGCACGTCCTTGTCCTTGCAACAGCAGCGCACGCGTGCCGCGTCGTGTGTCCTGCCTCAGTCATTGTCCTGGCGTGTGTCCGTGCGCGTGGCAGTTGCCTGCGACACCCACTGTGCCTCCTTTAGCTACTTCAAGTCGTCATTAGCTGCGCCTAACCTTGGCGACAGATCTGCGGCCTTCACTTGGCCGCTTTCGAAGCCATCTACGGCTGCAGCTAATCCCCTGCCGAGATGTCGACACTCAATTGGCAGCACATTCCACTGACTGGGGGGACATTCCCCCCCCTCACTTGTATTCATTAACGGTGATTTGTAATGGGTGTTCCGACCCGCACTTGGCCGCATCGATAAAAATCGTATTAAGCAAAATAAATGCGTTTGCCATATGCGGCATGGCTGGCTGTGCTTGGTCTGGCCTGGCCTGGCTTGGCTTGTTACCCAGCTGGGGTATGCCATGCTCGGAGGCTGGGCAATATTAATCTGCGCAGCAGTGAGCTCCACCAGCCATAGATCTTGCATTATATTGGCTGTCCAGGCGTGTCATATGTGGAGAGAGAAGAAGAAGAAGCAACTTACAAATTGCCATGTGCAATTATCGCCGGCACTGATAACGGAGCCGGATCAGAAGGCGACGACGGAGTTATGGCCAGAGATGAGATGAGCTGGCTAATTGCTTTTAACGGTTGGGTGAGAGAACAGCGATGCAATTAGTCAGATGGATGCGCTACAAGTGGAGCCAATGTGATCAAGACTCCAATCTTGTGATCGTTGTGTGTCCAGTGAAAATAAATACGAAACGATAACTGTTTAATCGCAGCACTTTAATCGATATTTTGCCAGCCAATAATTCATATGGAAAGTGGAAAATGTATTCTTCATGAGCTTACCTCATAGTTGTCTCTGTAAGACTGGTTTCCCTTACTTTGTCCCGTCTTTACCTCAGTGATAAAGGATTGTATAAGGAATCGGTAATCGAAGGACTTTAAGCGATATTTACGAAGTCACTAATGCACATGTGTTATGAATACTAAGGTTAATTCAAATAGTTTTCTTAATAATTCACCTTGTAACTTTCCTTATGTCACTTGCCCTCTATTCTTTATTCATCCTTGCCTAAACTTCTATAATGAATTGTTAAATGAAGCACTTTAATCTTGTTAACGCAATAATGCATATAGCAAATGGATAATGTATGCCAAGGATATTTTATTTTTTTGAGGTTTCCCAGTATTTTATAGCTGGCTTTTTTGCTACGTTCTGTATGTGTCATTTATAAAAGAAAATTTAAACTCTTCAACTTCCTTGCCCACTAAGCAACTGCCAAACACTGCTTCTGACTAATAAATTCATAACAAATCAATGACCTAGCACACACACATACACCACTTGCATACACTTGTAGATACACATGTACATGTGGAGTCGTAATCCCAGACGCAGTTGGGCAATAAAACTACACGCATTTCTACTTTTCGAGGAGGCAGCAGCAGCAGCGACTCCACGTGTACTTGCTGTCCGCTGTTGCATGCTGCATGGTGCATTCTTCACGCATCTCAAAATATGCCACAGTTCGTGAGAGCAGGAGAGGGAAGGGGGAGGGGTAGGGAGGCAGCTCCACTCAAAGTCGAAAATATTCAGGCAACGAATCTCGTCTCGTTTCGTTTCGTTCTTCACGTTGCGCGCCACAAGTTCCCACAAGTTCAGCTCTAATTGTGACTTTATTTGCGCATTTAAAAGATACAGATACACAGACACACACACATACAGCTTCAACACAAACCGGCAGCAGTCACAGTCGCAGACGCAGCAGCAGCAGCAGCGCCCTTAGAGCATCTTCGCATCCTCGCGCTGCTCGCTGCCTCGTCTACTTGGGTGGTCTCGAACAACTTGCGGCGCATCTTCAAAGCCGGCTCCAGCTCGGGCTCCAACTTGAACATGCACCATGAGCGAACCAACGAACGAACGACGAACAACCTCGCAGCAACCTCGGGCAGCAGCACCAGCGTAGCATGCAACACACAACACACAACACAAACAAAAGCCGAGCCGAGCCAAGCCGAGGAATGGACACCCAAACTGAATTCTAAATGATCGTTGAAATTCTGCAGAACAGTGTTTCGTTGGAATTTGCAAATGAGTTGTGCCTGTGTGTGTGTCTCTCTGTGTGTATCTCTATGTGTGTGTATCTGCAGCTAAGCAGGAGCAGGAGGGGATGAGGAGATGCAGGCGCAGGAGGCAGGCAACATCAGAGTCCCCCCTCGGAGTTGTCTTTGATTCGAGTGCAAATAATAAATTTTCAGCTTTTGTCGGAGGCGGAGGCCGCCACAGCCAGAGAGACATCCCGGAGACGTTGTAATCCCAGCCAGGCAGTGACCCATTTTGTAGACGGGTTTCGGTTGCGACTCGCAGCCGACAAGTCGCCACAGCTGCGCGAATATCTTGTACAATTTTATTGGAATTAATCATTGCTTGGAAAACTCTTGTAATAGTTTCGTATTTGCAATGATTGATGAAGTCGATTTTCCGATTTTCCTTACTTCACTGGCCCAACCCGGCCAGGGCATAAATCACATTCTACAGGCCGCAACTTTCGCTGACAACTTGAGCGAATTGACCCGACTCCGACTGCATTTGTGGCACCTTCAAAGTTGCCTCCAATCTGGCGACCAGATGAGCGAAATCAGCATTTAGAGTTAATTAAAGTACTCTAAAGGTATCTTTAACAGTGATTCGACCCGCCTCCCCACTCTCCCAGTCTCCATCCCCCCTGCACTGCCTCGTGGCCACGTCACGGAACTGTATCCCTTTGCAACTGCCTTGCCATTGCCCATTGATTTTGCATGTCGATTGGCCACAAATTAATGGTTAATGGTTGCTCTCGTTGACTTTTTTGGACCTCTCTCTGCTCTCTCTACCTCTCCCTGCCTTTTCCTCCCTCTCTCTCTCTCTCTTCACTATCTTCTTTCCCTTTCTCTCCACAAGGATCTGTCTGTTTCTCAGACTGCCCAAACTTGTCCCGCGGCAGCTGTCTAATTGTGAGTTAATGCCTTCAAGATACCAAAAGATTTCAAAGCTCCCCTAAATGGAACCACAACGAACCGCCAAATAGCGGGTACTTTGTTGGGAAATTGAGTTATTTATGAGTTACTTGATTCCACAGTCCACAAAGCGCAACTATTTTCATGATAACTGTCTTGAATGACGCTTTTATAGACTAGCGCAGAAATATCTTTTGAGGTTAGGTTAGGAAAATAACCTAAATTTGAAATCTGAGAGATATGCATTGTTTTTGCTTTATAAAGTGCATACGGTAGCTTATGACCATATCACAATTATTTTCATGATAACTCCCCAGAAAGATTGTTGTATATGCTAACTCAGAGATAACTTTTTAAGGTTAGGTTAGAAAACAACCCAAATATGAAGTCAAAGATTAATGTATTGCTGTTGCTTTATAAAATTCTAAGTATAGTTCTCAAAATTAAATGTCGTATCGAATTGAATAAATAGATAGCTCAGTTAGTAAAATGCATTTTGAGGTTAAGTTCGCAATGAAATGAGAAACTAATAAAGAAATACTAACATACATTATAATAAGATAAATAATACAATATTTATCACATTGATTGTCGAATAACTCAAATCAAATTGATTTCCATTATCGTAAACTTATTCCCGGCACTTTTTAAGTACAAACACGTGTCGTTCCAGTCCAATCTGAGTTAGCAACACTTAAAAATACTTCTTGAGTGCGAATCAAGGCAGATTTGTACGTCATTTGAAATGGATGAAATGAATGGAGCTATATTAATAGTAAATTGTTAAACTGACCGATTCTCACATGGGGGTGTTAAACGTGAACACTAATAAGTGATTGAAATGCCGATTTACAAGGTGATGCCAATATAAAAAGCTGCCAACACCTGTTGCTGTTATTTAGCAATATACAATTGGCAGATCTTAACACCCAACACATGCAGATAACGTATCACATTACCTATTAACATGAGCCTACGATCTATTATCGTCTTATAAATATCGTATTATACTGCGTCACTACTCACGTCACTATCACATCAAATGATGCAAAGCTTTATTATAATCCCATACTATATATACATATATGTACTATGACCATATGTCAGACTGTTGTAAAGCTTTTCGCCTTCCTTCTGTGTGGCCTTTTCTAATTAGTTTCTAAGATCTTCAGCTTCCGCTGCATATTTCACGGCTCTTTTTAGCCAAGTTAGCGACGGAGCGTTACTAATTTCCAGCTACTGCATGACGGCACGTAGCCCTTGAGAAAGGCCCTGAAAGATGACAATGACAAAGAGGAAAGACGAGACGCGACGGGATATTACAGCATCAACAAAAGAATGGACAACTTTACAGCTGATAAATAAGACATAATACATCAACAATCAATGAATTATTTTATGAAATATCAAACAAAATATCAAAAGTATTATCATTTCATGCGTATTCATTCCATATTTATACATTACATACATTTCAGATGGTATGTAGAAATATATGGATAAATTATTCATTTATTTAATATAATATAACAAAATTTAATAAATCAGATTAACAAATGACTGTATAATATTATGTTATATACAACGATATTTATTTATTCTCTATGTAGTATATATTCCATATATTTCAGATGATATATAGATCTCTTTCCATGTTTTCATTTATAAAACTATTCACTCGTCTCATTTTATTTAAGTTACTAACTAGTTACTATTAACTTTTCCGGCAATTTTATTTTATATAAATTATCATTGATATATCAGATTAATGTTCAGTATATCAGTATTGATATTTCAGAAATATATATTTATAAATATATTTTAACGAGCTCGCATTATATTTAATATATTTGTAAACATCAAATTTATTTCAGACTTCTTCTTGGATCTCTGAACAACTTTTTTACGCAATTTCCATTACTTATCTCATTGATTCGATTCTAAATATGTATAATATATAGTATATAACATATTATATATACTCGTATAAAACACACATATAATATAATACATTTATTATGTTCCCCCATTACTTCACGCTGTCTTTAATCTATTTGTCTATCATATTTGTTCCTTCTTCTTCTTGAAATTCTCCCTTACAAAACTCACAATTTGCATCTCCTTTTCTTGAATGACTATTCAATTGATTGTTTGTGAATCATTCAATACTTTAGACGTGCTTCACAGTCAGCAAACAGACGCTTGTGGCGCTTGCACCTGCAACAGAGAGACAACGAGGCGAAGAAGAAGGAGGTGCAGATGGAGGAGAAGAGAAGAGAAGAGCAAACAGAATGAAGAGCCATAACAATTACAAAATGGGGGCACAGCAAACAAAACTGACATTTTACACCTTTTCATTATCTCAGCTCGCAAACAAATCAGCCGACAGGCCCGACGAGTAAACAAGCAACAGCACCAGCAACAATAACAACAACAACTGCAACAACAACTGCAACAACAACAACAGCAGCAGCAGCAAAACAACAATGTGAACAATGCAAACAGAACGAAAGAAGTGCACAAATAAGTAGGTGCAATGTATTATTTGTTTTATCGCTTAAATTGCGGGAACGCCGCCAAACGAGCGGCTAAAAAGCGCTAAGCGTTAGCCCCCTCTCCAGCTGCCTTATCCCCTACCCCTGCCCCGCTGCCTGGCACCCACAACCAGGCAGAACTGGCACGTCCCGTTGCTCCCGCTGGCAATTTGTGTGCAACAGTGCGCAAACTTCAACTGAGCTCAGGAAGACACGAAGACAGAAGACAGTGTAGACAGTGTAGACAGCAGACTGTAGACTGGTAGAATGGCCAACAATGTTGGCTTCGTGGTGCATAATTAGCGTGGCATGGCAGCCTCTTCTTCTTCTTCTTCTTAATCATGATCCATTTCTTGAAATGAAAACGTTGCACATAATTTATGGCTGAGAATTAGAGAGGGGGGGAGTACTGGGAGGGAGGAAATTAAAAAATTAACTCGATTGCAGCTACTGTGGAATTAGCAGGCCATTTGGGATGGGCCACAGAGGGGGGAGTGGGAGGTAGAGGAGGCGCTGTGCCGCAGCGAGGCGTGACAAAGCCAATATTAAAGTAAAGGTGGCATAAATTAAAAACAAAGAGAGACGCGCTGCCAGAGTTGCCACGTATCATTTAACAGGAAATTGCGACGTTTCGAAATGCCAAAGCATTAAGTCATAATTGCAGCGGTGTATCTGTGGGATACTTTTCGAAGTTGGGGAAATAAAACATCGACAACGACATCGACTTCGACTTTGCTTTCGAAGTTTGAAGTTCGAAACCAGTTTGAGGATGGAGAAAACTCTCCACACACAACTCCTGTGGCAGCTGCGCATGCACACCAGCACGACACACACACACAGACTGGCAGCTTGTAGAGGGAGACAGAGAGAGAGCTATGGACTGTGTGTGTGTATCTGTATCTGCAGTGGAGTCTGGCGCGTTGTGCTTGTTCCTGGCTGGCGGCTAAATGCAGAGGCGGAGCCAAGGCACACACACACACACACACGCAGCTGTTGCAAGATGTTCATCTTGAAGCGGAACATAAGGACAGTCGAGCTTGGTGTGCGTGTGTGTGTGTTTGTGTGTGTGTTGCTTGATGGAATTATCAACGTTTTATTTATGGCGCTCTTTGGACACGGCCCAAAACGTTGCACGTTCCCAATTTAATTAGTCTTGCGCTGAGCGCAACGAAACGGAAACCGAAACAGATACAACAAACACACACACACATACATACCGGCACACACACACTACAACGAAAGCAATGCGAAACACATAAATATTTTGTACAAGGCGCGCAGAGAACTTTTCATTTATAGTACCAAGTTAACTGCAGCGAGGCCAATTAAGCGATCTCGCACATGAGTTGGTTGCAACAACAGCAGACAACAACAACTAGCAACAACAACGCAGCAACAACAACAGCAACACTAACTAACCAGGCAGGCAGGCAAGCCAGGCAACTGGCCAGGCAAAGGCGCAGGCATCTCACTTCTTCTCCAATTTCCGTTGTGCCTTGCAGCATTTTGAGGCAGCAACGGCAGACGGCCAACAAATTGCGCACAACTTCATCATAATCAACGCTCGGACAGTGTCTTGCTGCAATGGCAACAACGATCGTCAGCTGTGGGGCATGCTGCACGCAGAGATACCCTGTGCAGAAGTTTAGCAAGGCAGGCGCGAGCTTTGGGTTGAGCTGTTGCAAGGCATGCTTTATATCTAGCATACATATAAACTGCACCTTTAGTACTCATACCCTCTGCCTGTTTAACAGCACAGGGTATGCCCAACTTAACTTTCAAACTGACTGAGGCCATCGCCATGCGAAAAACTAAGGTTAAACGTTGGCTAAATTATTTTACGTGCCTCAGTCCTCGAGCAGGGTCACTCTCCCTCCCTCTCCCCCCTCCCTCTGCCTCTCCAGTGCCCCGCAGAGTTGCAGCATAACTCAACTATCGGCGCGGGAACGGGCGGAAAATGATGTGAAAATTGTGCCATAACTTTTGGCTGCTGCTGCTGCTGGAGATGTTGAAGATGAAGAAGAGGAAGAAGGAGCTCAGCTTGGGCATGTTGCATGCAGCTTCGTTCGCCGTTGCAGTTTTTTATTTGTTTTAAAAATCACAGCAACAAATCATAAATTGCATTTTACGATATTGATTGGCCAAATGATCATCCCGTGTTGCCGTTGCTGCTGCTGCCGTTGTGGGCGTGTTTGTTGATTTGCTTTCGCAATTTTTACTCGCCGCAATTTTCCCGCTTCGCTTTTGGCCCTGAGCAGAAAATGAAGCGAGAGCGCATTATTTGCTCAACGGGAAATTATTATTATTTGGCGCGATTAAATATCACTGAGTTATGGCTGGCGTATTCCGATGCTGCCCAGCGCTGTAGATAGAAACGTTTTCCGGCTGACGGGGCAGCTCAAGGGGAAGGGAGGAAGGAGGGAGTGGGAACTGTATTCATTTCCGCTTAAAAAAATATGATAAAATTTACAAAATGGAAAGTTAACTTCATGTGATTGAAAGCAATAAATAATAAGCGATTCAATTGTATAGAAACATGACATGGGAATGACACTTTAGCTTCATTACGGCTGATGTAATTCTGATCATAGATAAGCATGAGCTGAACAAATCCCTGTTCAATATCAGTAAGATATAAATAAAGTATAAACAAATACTTTGTTTGGGGTTTAAAATAAATAAAATGATCTTTAAAAAGAAAATTTGTGATCTTTTCTATTACTATTTATTATTTATTCATGTTGTTGGCTTGGGAAATCAGCCCTAATAGTCAGAACTCTTAACGAAAGAGGTACAAGAAGGAACTATAGAATGAAGTAGAGATAATAACAAATCTTCATGTCGAGTTTTATCTCCGTAGGTTATTGTAGTGATTAGAATGAGAGAGAGAGAAAAGGTAAATGCACTTCAATTATTTTTCCATAACTGAACTTATTATTTATATATTAAACATATGTTGACAATATTTCAATATTTCTATTATATTTATTATATATATTGCTGTATTTCATACACAAATTAAATGTATGGCTGATTCATCAACTCAATTTAGGTACAATGAGTTCAAGAATCAATTTCAATAAAGTTAATCCTGTCCACATATCAAAATTCTAGCAAATTTTGCACGGCTCGTATTCCGATTGTATCCATTGCATTAGTTAACTGCCTTCCACCGCAAACAACTTAATTGATATCACGACATAAAAAACATATTCCAAAACTGTCAGAAGTCTCAACTCTTTGTTCTCTCTGGTACACCGCAAACATCACGAACTACTTCCCGTTTATAGGACAATAAAATTGGTATTTTCAGCAACTGCGTCACGTTCGTGATTCATTATAATACTCTGGCAGAGATTGTGGGAAGGGTAAATCAGGCTAAGTCAGCTCAGAAAGGGCAGATGCTTGTGGATGGAAAGTGGATGCGGCATCATTTAAAACCTCATTCAAGTGGACAATAACAGGAACTGGGAAAGGAGAAGCAACAACAACAACAACGGGCACAACTAGTTTATGAAGACATAAATTGGCAAATTGAAAAGCCTGTCCCGGATGATGATGAGCCTGATCAGGCGAGAGGCAGCTAAATATTAAAACTCATTTCGACACGCCATGCAATTTGGCCGTGGTCGGGTGCGAGTGCCCATCTTTATGCTGATGCCTAGATGCGACCCGC
Source organism: Zaprionus nigranus (assembly GCA_018903425.1). Lineage (NCBI taxonomy): Eukaryota > Metazoa > Arthropoda > Insecta > Diptera > Drosophilidae > Zaprionus > Zaprionus nigranus. The sequence continues at coordinate 1,929,899 of JAEIGD010000014.1, read as the reverse complement.
AATTAAACCATTAATTTAATGGGCAAGTGCGAGCCAGACAAGCTCCTCCAGAGAGACGCATCAGCCCAGTCATCCAGCTAGCCACGACTGGGTGCTGGTCATCGTCAACCATCGCTGGCATCAACAGCAACCACTTAGCCAGGCAAATGAAAAACGCGTACCAGTTGACACGCCCACTTTTGGCTGCCACCCAGCTAATTGCACACCAGCCAAGGCGAAGATGAACAAGAAGTCTGAACAAGTCCACAAGAAAATTGCATTTTGAACAAGCCAAGAGGGGAGGGGGAGAGAGAGAGGGGCACAGTCGAGAGTCAAGTGTGGGCAATTAAGTGTGTCGAGCTAGGCGATACCCTACACAACCAGTTCTGGCAACTGATAAACATACTTGATGCTTGTAATTAGCTGCTCATTGAGGGCTCTTTTTAAAGTTGGATGAGAAAAAGGTTTCCAACTACAATATATACAATTTATAAGAGTTCATGAGAATGTGAAGAGTATCCTGAAGTTGAATGTTTTTTTAAATTTATATTTGTTAACTTCAGTCATTTGATATTTGTTTGTATACGATAGCAACTTACTACTTATACTTTTGAAAGGCGAGAATTACTGTATTTGTAAGCCAGAAAAGAATAAAATAGATAATAATTTCTAATAGACAGGAATAATAAGTATAAGTAAAGAATTTAAGTAAAAGAATTATATTTAAAAGCCTTTTATCATCTTATTATAATAAGAACATACAATTTATAATCTTTAAAGAGCGATAAATCATTGTATAATATATATTATATTACCTGAATTATTTGATATGATATGATATGAACAAACAATCTACTCCTGAATAACAGCGACAGCCCCGTCTTTCTTTTCCATTCTCCAACTTAATAATTTAACTTAAATATTCTGATTTTCATTTATTTCCCTCATTATAACTTATTTTCCAAAAGTATTCGAAAGTTTTGAGAGCAGAAATGAAGGCATAATATGTTGTATAATTTTATCAAATTATTTCCCTACTTATACTTATACCTAATACTCAATATTTGTATTTACATGCCTTTGTAGGGTATCCTTGCTATATTAATATATATTTGGCAGTCTGACTCTGCAATTACAGCGTACACTTTCATCTACATAGAAACTCTCTTGCAGCAGTCACAGTGTGTGCTCAGTCACTGTGACCTGTTCTTGGGCTTGTTAAAGTTGTTACAGTTGTTGTTGTTGCTTTAGTTATTGTCTTAGTTGTAGCTGCTTTACTTGTTGTGGCTACGTTTTTATTAAATGGAATTGGGTGCTTAAATAAATTATTTAATAAGCACGTGATCTACGCAGTCAGGTGGAGTAAGTCAGCCCTCGGTGCGGTTCGGTTCGGTTCGTTTATTGGGGCCAAGGGCCAAAGCGGGCCACGCCCACAAGGAACGAGTGAGTGAGTCTTCATTTTGCAATTTCTCGTATTAAATCATTGCAATTTAAGCAACTAGAGGAGGTAGGGAAGGGAGGGGAGGGAGACTAGCAAAGTGAGCCTTTGCTTTAGTAATAACAATGCTGGTGCCGCCATTGCTGTTACTTGGCCAGCGGCGATCGGGGCAAGTTGAGCGACCGTCATATATAATTCTCCACTTTATGACTTTGCTTTGCCCAGAGCCTTGATGGGCCATCCTGCATCCATTCTCCACATTCAGCTGCAGCTCCTGCGCCTGTGCCTGCGCCTGCTGCACAATCTTCCTCTCGATCGGAACGATCATTTTGCGCGTACTTGCAGTGCAATTTAGTGGCCATCGCTGAGTCGAGTGTGCCTGTGTGTGTGTGTGCGAGTGTGTGGTGTGCTCTGCTTGCCCCCACTCAATCACGCCCCCTTGCCCCTCTTCTTTCCCCCTCTGGCTCACTGCATTGTAATAACCATAATGGCGCGCACGATTTATGTTTTAATTTTGCATTTAAGCGGGCAGCCCAAGCCAGCGAGGCCGTGGCCAAGACAGCATCCGAGTCGCACTGGGGTCCACTCTTGTGGGCACTCTGTGGTCTTAACTTCAGTTTGATTGGCGCTGATAACCGTGCAATTGATGCGCAAGATGTACTTGTTTTTCCAGCACTTGCTCCCAATGCCGGACGCGCTTTTTTGCTGCTGCTAAATTGGAAACAATGTTTGCAGGCGCTTCGAATCGATTAAGTGATCCTCATCAGAGCGATCAGACTTGCTGGGTAACTCTGAATGGGTCTGAATGCCAAGGGGAGGAGTTAGATATACATATGTATGTAGTAGATACCCTTCACACTGTTGCTGCGATTATAAGTACAGTACATAAATAGTCAAGTAAATCATAAGCAAAGTATTGTATAAAATCTGTTATACATGTAAGTAACAGATTACAACGTATAAAATATAGTTAGGTATATATCCTATAGTATATAATCAAATTTTACACAGATATGTACTGACGTGTGTCGAATTCATGTAACCCGCGATTAGTAGATAATATTATTAACACAGGTAAAACAGTAGAACCCACAATATATGGAACATATATCAGACAAATTGTTCAAATATCACACAGATGTTTTTCCTAATTGGACAAATAAATAAAAAAATAGTCAGATTAAACATAAGGGAAATCTGTTTATGGTTTGTGAGACATATTAATAAGATTGAATGGTAAAGCATAGCATAGTATATAATATTGTCATCTAGTATACAATCACATTTACCTTATAATGTTGTCAACCATTTGCAGGCAACCATCGACAATTGTGGCACATTCCAGGCGCGAATAACCCGCTTAAGTGGAACTGCATTCCACATGACAATCGAAAGTTCACGCTGCTGCTGCAACTAGCTAAGCAGCTAAGCTAGTTAGTCTCGCTCTCTTAGTCGCCTTGACTAGCCCATGCAATGAGCGGGGCAATTTAGCATCTACTTAGGCGAATAGGCGCGACATTCCCTGCACCAAATGCAGCTGGCAATTGCGATGGCAGCTCCGACGTGCACTGCAACTGCTTGCCACTGCAACTGGCACTGCCACAGCCACTTCGATTGCCAATTGGCCTGGCCTGGCCAAAAGTCTTCGCGGTTGGCCAAATTGTCAGCGTGCAACAATCTGCACCATTAAACAAACGATGCAACTGCCACCATATATGGCACGGAGTCGAGCAGAGCTGGCAATCTAATTAGTGTTCACTTTGCCCCAGCCAAAAGCCTTTTAATTACGAGTATACCAAAAAAATACAACAAAAAATACAAAAAAATACTAAAAAAGTAAGGCAGAAAAAGCAGCGCAATTAGAGTAACTAAAATGCTCGAATTGCCAAAGGCAAAGCCAAAGTTAAAGCGGAACGTGAGAAGCAGCGCAGCGCACTCGCGTCTCCTGTTGCGATTCCTGCCACAGCGACTTGCAACGCGACTTCTTCTTAGCCTGGCTAAACACTTGGTTAACCGCAGCAGACGCCGCATGTCGCAAACCGCAGAGAATTTAATTTGTCGAGCTGAAGGAGGCCCAAAAGAGGGCTGCCAGGACACCTTGCGCAAAGCGAGGCAAATCAACCGATCCCAGTTTCAGTTTCAGTTCCAGTACCAGGCGAAGGCGAAGGCGAAACAGAACTGCATCCAAGCAACTCGAATCGCAACTGGGCAACACATGTCCGGCGCACAGCAGGACACCGTAAGGACAATGCATTGACTTCTTGTTGACGCAACAATGATTAGTTTCGGTCAAAGTCAAAGGCGAGGCCAGACCAAGCCAGGCCAGGCCAGGCAGGCAGGCAGACAAGGATACACTCGACGACAAGGCTCGATGCGTGCCGCCTGCTCCTCGTACCTCTTATTGTTGTACTCTGTTTTGTATGCTTGTGTGTGGGCTCTGCTCAGCACAGGAGTCACCCTTGGCGAGGGCGATCCTCAAAGGGAATCGCTATCGCAGGTACGGCCTGCCTGGGCTGCCTGCGGTCGACTTTGCTGTCAAAACAACACGATTTATGCTTTGTATTGAGAGCAGTCCGGATAACAAGATGTTTGCCGACGCCTACAAAGCCGCACTACCCCATCCCGATCCCAAATCGGAGTCAGGAGTCAGTGCTTGGGCATCCTTTGCCCGTTGATGTTGATGTATGGCGTTTGATCGTGCATTAGATGCCATCTCACCGCGCATTTAATGACTGAGGCAATTAATCTCGCGCTGCATTTACTTACGCGCAGCAGTTGCCGTTGCAGCACCATTTTGGTAAGAAAACTACTGCAGATTCGAAGAGGGTGACTCCGTAAATCACGTAAGTAGGGACACAATTAATCACAGCATTAAAACTGCTTCGCCAAGTCTGTTTTCGTGTTTCTCTATTCGTAAAAACGCGCTGGACTCAGCTATTTTAAAAGCTAGAGACGTCAAATTTCGCATAAAATTACCTTATCATATATAGAACAGTTTAAGTGCACATAAAGGTTTGTTTCTGTTTGTGTATTTGTATGAACAAGTTGATCTCACCGATTATTAAAGCTAAAGACATCAAATTTTGCATATTTATACCTTAACATATGCAGATCAAATTATTTTCATACTAAAGGTTCACTCATTTTATCTGTTTGTATGAACGGCCTGATCTCAACAATTACATAAGCTAGATAAACCAAATTTTTCATGAAATGTTCCTTACTATATGCAAAACAATTTGATTTCATACTAAGGGTGCGTCGCACACAGGTTATTCTAAATCGAGCATACATCGATGACCCCTCCTCATATTTATTTTAATTTATAGTTTATTAATCAAAATATTTTATAAGACGAAACGTTTCTATCAATAATAGCTGAACCCTTTAAAATAAACATTTTACACTTATAATTATTATTTTTATTACATTTATAAAGAGTTTTCCTAACGTTAAATACAATTTGTAAAAGGTTTCTTTTGAATACCAACATAAAAAGCAATGAAATCGCTTTCTACCTTAATATTAACGGTAAATATTCCCTTCCAATCCGAAATTAATCCAGAAAGGAAGCGCAGACTAAACGATTAAACATTAATGGGATCCATTACGCGCCGAACAGCCCTCGCAGGTGTTTTATGGACAGCAAAATTAATGCAACAAAGCGTCGTTATCAGCTTCCTTTGTGGATCGTGTATGTAAGTGGGATACACGGTAAATCTCTCTCTAAATGAGCATTTAAGCGCTGACACAGACACCGATCTCGATACCAACAAAAAGAAACCCATTCTCGACTTGGGTTGCGACTTCAGTTCGGGTGATCGGTTTCGGTTTCAGTTTGGGTTTCGCTTTATGTGAGCGCGACTGTAACTCAATGCTCAATGCGTTGATAGCATCGAGGAGGGAACAGAGAACACGGAACCACAGAGCTAACCCTTCTTTCTTTCTCCGATTCACCTCGGAAGTCGTCGCATGTTCGCCTTGGCTGATCGCTGATCCTCGTTCTCTTCTTGTCGTCGCTGGTGCTTGATATTTATTGTATTGTTGCTGGCATTTGTCGCGGAGCTCCTGCAGTTGCTGCTGCTGCTGCTGCAGTAGTTGTTGCTGCTGCTGCTGCTGTTCAAGTTGTTCGTTGTTCCTCGTTGGTTGTTGGTTGTTTGTTGCTGCTGATTGTCGTCGATGTGCGCGATGTGCAACGATCGATTGATCGCACTGCGCGCAGAGCTGCGATACGTTTTGTCGCCTTGACACTTGGCCAGCTTTGGCTTTGGCTGTGACTGTGGCTGTGACTGTGGCTTTGGTATTGGCTTGTTGTCCACAATGTTAACAAGCCAAATAGCTAAACTGGCTCGATCAACCGATCACCCACTGACTCGGCAATTACCAGTCATATATCATGCCAAGGATGTAGATGGGGGGAGGTAGAAGGAACACATGTGGTGCTCAGATCAGAGGCTAGTTGCCGCCGCCACTTGTTGCCTCCTCGCCTGGACCACCCAAGCAAACTGGGTAATCACCCACAAAACTGGGCATTATGTCGGTCAGTTAACAACATAAAAAGTCAATAAAACTCCCTTTGACATTTTTGGGCGCGTTTGAGCAAATGCCGACATAATTGTTGTGACAGCCAGCACACACACAAAACACACACACACACACACATGCAACATACACGCACAACAGTCAAAGACGCACAGGACATTGCAAGGAGCAGGGAGCAGAGAAGAAAAAGGACCTAAGTAGATTATATATATGGACTGACAATGGCAAAATTAATGGGCCCTGGCTACCCTTGCCTACCCTGCCCCTGCCTACACCTACCACTGCCCTCTACCCCTGCTCGTAATAAATGGTCACTTACAGCATCTCAGCCAATGAGAGCTGGCTTAGAGTGCAGACTACCTGGGGGAAAGTGTTCTTCCAATCCCAATTGTGTCGGCGCATCTGAATTGCATCAAAGAGCAGCCACAGTTTGCACCACAACACACTCACAATGAGTCCCAAACAGGCAACTAGCCCAGATATCCCATGGCTAAAACGTTAAGTCATCTTGCCGATCGCCCAATTCAACAATTGTCGCAATTGTCAGATCTATCGATCTTACGATCTTACAATCGTGCGCACAGGAAGTCTTGCTGCGTGTGCATAAATATTTTGACACTAAGCGAGATGCTTTTCTTCTCTTCTTCCCCTCTCTCTCTCTCTATATTTCTCCCACTCTGTCCCTGGAAAACTTCTCAGTCTCTCAACTCAGGATTTTCTTTCATTTGTTGCCTCTAAGCCTTTTATTGCATTCGCCACACTTGCCGCATTTCCTTTGATACGCCGATCTTCTCTCTCTCTAATTTTGTTGTTGTTGTTGTTGTTGCTTTTGGCGCGCCCACTAAGCGCTTTATAATGGCCGTTCCGAGCCGGAACTGCCCCATGGAGTCGGCCATGTGTGGGAAAGAATTATGAATACTTTGCAAATGAACGATCGAAAGCATGAGTTGAGCTGAGCTCATTGCAAATTGTGTTCGTAATTGCGACCGAGAGAAACTTCGCATCGATTACTCTGCAATATTTAATTGCGCTTTTTATTTGGGTTAAATTTCATGATGAAAAGCAAAGCACTTTAGGAATGTCATTAACTTTATACTTAACTTAGTGATCTACAATTTTACTTTAATGGAAATGATCTTGTGGAAGATCTTTCACAAAATATATATCAAATATTCATTTAATATTTCAATATCAATAAAATATACAGTATATCAATTATTTAATATATATATATATTATAAAATATACATAGAACAGAAGTCCTGTTAATATTGCTCTTAAATACTTTAATTTTAGTTATCTTATTCGCAGTTTAAAGATCAGTTTTATTTGTTCTTATATTTACCCCTCTGTCCCACATTTATTTCTTATATCTTCAGCTAATTTTGTGAATTCCTAAAAAGGTTCTCAGAATAAGCTTCGAAAATATATTTGACAGACATTTTGTGTATGCAGAAGACATTTCTGACAGAGCTCTGCACTGAATCTTGGGTCTCTTTCGGATCAGAGTTAACAACTTCTCGGGTTTTCGGCTTTCAAGGCAAATAAAATTGCAGATGAAAAAGGAGAACGAAAACAAGGAGTCTGCGCTCTTCGACAGAAAGACATTTTGCAGAATATATTTCTCTGCAGAAGTCGTGGAGCTGCTTGGCCTCCTTGTCCTCCTGCTCATCCTGGCCAACACGATGCTGGGGCTGCGTCTGTCCATGTCCACGTCCACGTTCAAGTCAAGGAGACAGCGACGAGATAATTTTGCAATGCTTATGGCCGCCAATTTGCGGAAGATCGCCGTATAAGGAGCGCACGCAAGCAGCAGCAGCAGCAGATCACACACACACACACAGACACGCGAGGCAGGGACAGACTGAGCTTGCAACACGTGTGTGTTGATTGGTTCATAAGAAAAGGCACAAAAACTACAGAAAGAAATCATTTAAAACAGCAAACGGCGATCGTGCTTAAATATGCCACAACAGCAACGAAAACAAAGTAAAATAAGAAAGGAACAGAGGAGATCGCTGGACAGCAGCAGCAGGCAGCAAAACGAGGAGCAGCTCGAGAAGTGCAGCCATGCCAGCGATAGCTACAACTATATAAAGGCCCAAAAGGAGCTCAACCAGCGGACGATGGACGATGGACAGTGCACAGTGGAGAAGGGGAAGGGAGAAGGGAGAAGAGAGAGCCGTGAGGCAGAGGCAGGATCAATATAACAACGACGTGGTTTTGGGCTTGTACATAATTTTGCATTTTTTATAGGGTCGCGGAAGGGAAACAAAATGTCGGTTACGGCACAAAACCATTAAAGGCAGGCAGAGCAGAAGAGGCAGAGCAGGGAGAGGTGGCAGAGCAGACAGGGGAGGCAGAGCAGACAGAGATAGAGGAGGCAGCAGGAGGGAGAGCTGCCCCTGTTGAGGCTGCTCTGGAATCGAGAAAATTAAGAAGCGACGCGAATCTTCAGTTTTGTTCTTCTTCTTTCCTGTATAATGTTTTTTTTTGGGTTCTTGCTCTGATAATTATGCTATCTGTGTGTTTGTGTGTGTGTGTGAGTATATAGAGTTGTGGCAGCTTGCTGCTGTCCAGAGTGCGGCAAGACGATCCACCATAATGAAGATCATTTCAGGTTCTCAGTTGTGCGTGTGTATTTGTTGTTCTCGTTGCTGTTGTTGTTGTTAGTTGTTGCTGCAAGTTACTTGACTCGCATGTCATGTCCGCGCGCTGGGGCTGTCAACAGCCGCGGGATAAAATGATCAACATTGATCGCATAATGATCAGGCAGCCTCAGACGCAGCCTCAGCAGCCGCAGCAGCAGCATTTTTAAATGCTTTCAGCCACGTAGGGTTGTTGGGCGCATTCGATACGGCAAGAGAGAAAGAGAGAGAGAGAGGAAGAGGTACAGGAAAAGAGGGAGAGGGGCAGAAAGGGAGGACAGTAGAGTTGCCCCACTCGACTGGCACAGATTCAATCAACGTGCGATCACTGTGTGAGTTCACTGGGCCGATCCCGTGTCACAGTCAGACTTTGTGTACGCGTTGTGTGTTGTTGTGTTTGTTGTGCGTGTCTCTGTGTTGTGTGTGTGTGTGTTGTGCGTTGTTCGTCGCTTGTCTGCGTAGATTGATGATTGAGTGCGTGGCTCAAAGCCCCCAAGCCGAAGAACAGTTTGGGAAAGAGGGCAAAGTGGAGCACGAGGAGGAGCCACGGTTCGCGGTCTTGCTCTCGGCCTGGGCTAAGTAAGCTATTATGCGTGCTCTCCTCCCGTGCTGGAGTCCCGAACCGACCCCGAACTGGAGACGGCGTCGCTATGATTTCGATCGCAGCGGCCACTTTTGTAGGCCCCGCATAATTTACTTAATTATATTTAATTGAATTTTAAAGCTACTGGTTAGAGAGCAATCGACGTGGCGGCGTTTGCTTTGCCAGCTTCAGTTCCAGTGCCAGTTCCTCTCATTACTTAATTGCCTGCTGCTCTCCCCCTCCCCCTCTCTCGTGCTGTCTCTGTCTCTGGGGTTGTTCAACTTTCCCAGGCACAGCGTACGTGCCGAGCTGACAAATTTGCGCCTTCTCCAGCGATCGCAGGGATAAGAGACAGGACACTCGAGCCGTGTCGAATCTCTGCTGAATCTCGCTGCATCTCTCGCTCGTTTATCACGGCAATAAACGAATGCAGAAAGTCAAACAACAACACGGCAACGTCGCGAACCCCTTTTATTCCCGGAAAATGGGGCGGCCACTTTCCCAGGACGCGTGACATAAATCAAAGGCCACAGGGAGAGAGGCCACAAAGGGATTTGTTCGGCAAATCCTTTGAGAATTGATTCGTGCACGCTAATAAGCCCAAACAGAAAACTAAATTATGCCCTGCACACCCAACACACACACACACACTCTCACACACATGACAATTTCCGATCTGAGTTGTGTGTGTGGTTTGCCAGAGCAAATGACATAATCATAATAAGAATAATGAGCAGAAGAACTCCCGACAAAGGGGGCTGCAATCGGCAATGAATTTTAATTTCAATTTCAACCACCTCTGCACCCCTTAAGGGTGGCAATTAAAATGTTTGCCTAGCGCCGGCAGGCATAACATAAGCAAAATGGCCGCCGCAAGTAACATGGCCAGAGCGCGGTGCATTTGAAAATCCCCTTCCCTAATCCAAAACTTGCCACTGTTGCAAGCTGTGCGGGCGCTAAGGCGCAAATTCAACACCAACAAACCATCAAGTGGGCGTGACGAAGGCATCAAGTGCCCTCGTATAGGGTTGGTAACTATTACGCGATCTCTCTCAGGAAGTCTTGTTTGTTCTGGAAGTGATTGTGTAATCCTATAAGTAGTATAACATGTGACTGTATTATAAGTGTGTTCTGCATTAAATGCTTATTAAATTTATAATATAAGTGTGGCATAATCTTATACCAAAACATATTTTTAAAAATTTCTTCTCACTTTCTTTCGACTTGCAATACTATACAACATATATTGAGATATTTCATTGATATTTTACCTTATTAGCTGCATTAAATGACTCTATATTTTAAATATAAGTGTTGCAAAACACTAAAACATATTTTAAGCTATGTCTTCTTGAAATTCAATACTGTACAAAAAATATATAGACATTGATATTTCATTAAAAGAGTTTATCGCTAATAAAACTTAGTTAAATTATATATAGAAAAGTGTTGCCAAATACTAAAATATATAAGAACCGATGAGCTGGCTTTACTACAACTTTACAACACTATCAAGCTAAGTCTCCTTTTTAATTGTGTTCAGTTAGTAAGGTATTATTGAACTCTTATTATGATGTTTACAATATAAAATTTAAATACACAAATCAGTGTTGCACAGTACAAGAAAACTAGCTTAGCTAGCTTGATCCTAACTATACAACACTATAAAACCATATTTCCTTTCATTTGTATCCAGTTAGTATTGTAGTTTTGATTTCTTAGGAAGATCTTATTATAAACTCAATGAAAATATTGAAACCAGTGTTGCACAGTTCTAGAAAACTAGCATGGCTTGCTTGTCCATAACTTTTAAACACTGTAGTCGAGTCCCGCCAATGCTGTGTTCAGTTAATTATGTACTATTCAACTCTAAGAGTTTTCTATAATATTCAAATTCTTCAACCAGTGTTGCACAATACCAGAAAAACAACTTGGCTGGCTTCTCTATGACTCTAGAGACCAATAAAACTAAGACTCACTAAATGTCTTTCGAGTACAACAAAAGCCTCTTAAGAGACTGCCCACAAAATGGTCTTTAATCTTCTGATAATAATCGCAGATCGACTATCCTTTCCCGCACTCCTCCCTCCCGCTCTATTCCTCGCTTGGGTCGTTAATAAATTTTCCTTCTAATCATAACAAAAACCCAACGGGGCGATAAAGAATCTTCACAGATTCCCAACCTTTCATTTCATCCGTGTGTCGAGTGATTTCAAAGCTGCCGCGCCCAGATTGGAATACAAACGGGGTGCCGGCCCCCCGCCTTGTTACTGCTTTTGTTGTTGTTGTTGTTGTTGTTGTTCCAACTGGCGGCAGGCATTAACGTCCAATAAATTGTTGTCAAATGTCGCGCACCCCGTTGGTTTTAATGTGGCTTAAATAGGATAATAAAACTAACCGCAGAAGAAAGAGTGAAGACGGAAAAGAGAAGAGAAACAACACAGAGAAGAAGATGGAGATGGAGACGGAGACGAAGACGAAGACAGAGACTGCAACAGAGGCCAGAATTTATTGTCGTCTTGTATATAAAATAGTGCGTTTTATATACACACACACGCAGACAGACAGACATACACAGACACACTTACTAGGGTCCTCTGAGCAGGCTGCTTCTGCCACAGCGAAAAACCAATAACTTTTCTACCAAACGGGGCAGCTCAGCCAAGCGGAGAGCAGAGCAGCTAACAGGTGCTTATCGTGGCCGCATCGTGACATTTTATTGGCTGCCCTAGCAACGCTGACGATGCTTATCAATGACCCAATGGCCAACGGGCGGAAAGGGAAATGAAAATGGGCAGAGGCGGAGGTGGAGGTGGAGGCAGCACAGCTGACGCTCTTAGCAGAAGAGGGGGGCTGGCATATGGAAATGAAGGTGCACCATAAACCAAGTTTTATGACTGACATGGCTGACAGTTCGTAAAACCCAAGGCAGGTGGGAGGAGGAACGAGAAGAGAGACAGAATAGAGAAAGAGCAGGGGGGAGGAGAGAAGACTGAGGAGCGCAGAGAGATCTGCTGTGTGGTTCTCTGGAAATTTACATGTTCTCTCGCGGCGTAAATTGTTATTTTAATTAATTTTCTTGAATTTCATGAGATGCGCACGCGTCGCTGCCAGTCAAAACAGTTCACAACAAAAGCACCCAGAACAGAGAGACAGAGAAGAAGAAGAAGAAGCAGAAGAAGAACAACAACAAAAGCCCGAAAAAGCAGCAAATTAATTTGGCCAATTTGTTGCCATACCCAAATCAGCGGCCCGCTGGGAGTTGATCAATTAGCCATGGGTGTCGGTGTCAGTGTCGTTGCTGGTGTCGTTGTTGTTACTGTTGTTGTTACTGTTGTTGTTACTGGTGTTCTTGTTGTTGTTCCATGGGTGCCCACTTACAGCTTCAGAAGCGCCGCCTTCACACTCGCACGCGCATTCCCAATCAGAATCACATTCATATTCGCATTCGCATTCACATTCGAGGTGCTCCATCACAGACCACCCAAAAAGGCAGGCACACTGTAGATAGAGGGGGGCAGGGGGTGCAGTGGGTGTCCCTCATTTGAGGGATGACTTTGGAGAATCACGCGTGGGTTACCCAAAAATTAATTAAAGCTTTTTAATGATGCCGCCGAGCTGGACGAGCACTAAGCAGACGCCTCTGATGCGTTGGCCTAATGATTGCTTTTCGCACCTTTTTAGTGTCTCTTTCTGCTCTTTTATTTCCCCCGCGTTTATTAAGTAAATATTTTGACTCATGCAAATTGCTAAGCAGACGCGGATCAGGGTTTATTCAGCCTCATAAAACCCTCAAAGCCCTGAGAGGGTTGACAGCTTCGTGCTAGAGCTGCTTTCAATTTGATAAGCATGACAAATATTTGACTGCGTTTATGACGCAGATCTGGAATCCTTTAGAGTTGCATGCTATTAATATTAAAACGGTTGCTTTTAAGTGTTTTAAATGTTCATTAAATTATACATATGTATGTATATGTATGAATAATTATATGTTTTATTTTTTTAAATACATAACTCTGGTAAACAGAAGAGTTTATAGAAACTTTTAAACCCTGTCGATTTAGTTATGTCTGTTCGTATGCACACCTTAAACTCAATGACTATAAGAGCTAAGGCTACCAAATTTAGTTACAACATGTCTTATTACTGTACGCAGCTAAAGTAAGTTTTCAACTTTGCCCACGCCCTCTCTCGCCCACAGACATTGAAAAAAACTAATTGCAATCAAAATTTTATAGCTAGAACTCTTCTTCTCTTCTTTTGGTGTGTACAACAACTTATTATAACTTCATATTTATATTTATTTGTTTTATATTTATATTTATATACATTATACTTGTATTTATCATGTATTTATATATAAATACTTATTCCCCCTCCACAACCCATTGAATTCCTAAGTTCCTTTTGAAATTAATAAATTCTCCTTCTTTCCACGACGCATGTGTGACAGCAGCTGTGCAAACTAAAGCAATAAACGACAATCAAGAAGAGGACAAGAAAGAGTGGGAGAGGGGGAAGGGGAAAGGTCGCCATAAATGGCACAAGAAGCAGCACGCGCAGGAAAGTTTTTATATGAAAGCAAATTAATTTCTGGCCGAAAAAAGAAAAGCAAAAGAAAAACTACAATATGACAAAACACGTACACAGAAGGAGACAGCAGACAACAGGAGGAGGGCAAGGGAAAGAGAAGGGGGCAGCCTGATGGCCAAAAGTCAACAGTAATAAAATCACAGGCCCGCGCAGCCACAACACGAACTGACAATGGACAGCAAGAGCAGAGCAGAGAATGATAGACAAACAGTTAAGAGAGAGAGAAGCGAGAGAGAGAGAGAAGAGCAGGAGGAGCAGGAGCTGCGCGTCACGTTGACAACAAACTAAGGCAATAAAACCGAAATCAGGATAATGGCACAGCCGTTCCAGCAGCCGCAACTCGATGTCAGCAAATTAAATAAATCCCCCGGGCGGCAGATGTGCAGGAACGGCAGCAGCGCGGAGCACAGGCCAATGCCGGGCAGAAGCGGAGCAGAGCAGCAGCAGCAGCCGGGCACAGGAGTAGGAGCAGCGACGGGCCGCGTTGTGTCATTAGGCCTCGCATTGTGGCCAGCGAAGCAGCAACAGCATTGTGAGCTATAAAATCAATTACATAATGAACAGACAAACAGACAGTTAGAGGAAGATAGACAGAGAGAGAGAGAGAGAGGAGAGGGAGATAGTTGGCAAAACATTCTAGAGCTAGCGGTAGCCCCGTAGAACCACAGGACAATGCCCAAAATGCAGCAGACAATGGACAATGCCTTCTTGTTTTGGCCCATTTTGACTTCTGTGCGGTTAGGCGAATAAAAACAATACACATCCTGCATCCTTGCAAAAAGTCGACTTACAATGCCACTGGCCCAGGGGCCTGCCACAGGATGCAGCGCAGCAGGACTCGTGTTTGTTTGCCAAAACAACAAGCAAAAAAGAAGAAGAAGAAAAGGGAGAAGGAGAAGAACCTCAAAGGGAAATTTCATTAAGCAAAAACTGCCATCAGCCACACTTGGCAGTCGCCAAGGCTTCCCGGAATGCCGCTACTGCCTCTAGCAGTGCCCCTGCCACTGCCACTGCCACGGCACCTGCGCCCCGTCTCTTACTGCCCTCCGTCTGAGCCAAATTGAGTTTTTCTACGCAAAATATTCGGAAAGCCAGCGACCTGTTCGACCAAATTGTTGCGTGACTCAAATGTTTTTATCATTTACGGTAAAAATAATAATACTCCCCACGCTATATGGCATACTTAAGAATAACATTATACCTCAGCTACTACCTCAGCAAGGTCTGCCATGAGTAATGCCCTGCCAAAGGATTTCCCAACCATTTCCCCACCCTCCCCCATGTGTCACATTCATTCTCGGCATGAAAAACTGAAATGTCAAGAATTGTGACAGCCAAATGATTGTTGGACAATATGGATACATGTTTTCCAGGGTATGAATGGTCTGAAATAAGCAATCCAATTCATGCCGAACGATCCAAGTTAACTTGGTAAACGTAAACGAACGTCAGCCTTCAAGTCAAGGGTTAAGACAAACAGATTTGATTTCTTAAAGAATTACAATAAATATGATTTTTAATCTGTCAATAAACTAATGTATTATCAATATGTATATTTATATTATTATATATATTATATTATTAATATCATATCACTTATATCTGTATAGTATTTAAGTACTATATCATCTAAAGTAAGTGTACTTCAAATCTTTCTTTATATATTTGTAAACACATCGAGAAATATTTATATTCTTTCAATTTTGAAATCTGCAAAACATTTCCAAAACCTATCAAAAATTTTTCTTATAAATTCAGATCTGTAGAGCACTTTGCATTATAAAAGCAGTAGATACTCAAATTTTATTATAGGTTATTTCGGTGGCCTTTTGCCGTTTTATGATGTTTTCAACACAAACCAATCAGGTTTATGGCCCAGTTATTAAAATAAAATCTCGAAAGCAAATATCTCAAATGCCTGCGAGGAACGTAAGCCCAAGATATATGAGGCCCCCCAATCAACCATTAACATGTTCACTAATTTTACGAGCCAATATTATAAACGTTTTTGGATTTCCCTCGACAAAATTCGAATTTTTTTCTTTTTTTTCTCTTCAGTTTTGCTTTCGCAACGATTCAGTTTTGTATCTTGAGTTTTGAGTTCCTGAAACAGACCATAAACCAGATCGGAGGTGGGAGGGGGGGGGATGGGAACGTATAGATCATAAAGTTTTATGCGCAATTGGAAACAGTTAACAGCAAATTCTTCGATATACGTGAAAATCAAGAGCTCATTTCAATACAAAAGCAACCTTTGGGGGAGAAAGGAGGAGCCTGCCTGCCTGCCTGGAGGGGGAGAAAAGGAACTTGTCAACAATATTTTACGAGCGCGTCGAGATTTTTTTGTTGGTCTTTTTATTTTTGATCAAAATGTACGAAAAAGAAAAAGCTGTAAAATCGAAAATCGTTAAATCGTTAACAGCAACGAGAGAGAATAAGACGATGACGACGGCACCAGCTGCGCCTCATGGAGGAGTCGCCACCAAACATCGACGACAGCCATATTGAAAAGTCGCAGTCGCAGTCGCAGTCGAAGACGGAGACAGAGAAGAACTTGGAGATGGCGATAGGGTCGGGAACGGAGGCAAAATGGAGTTGCCTCAGGGCTCGACGGGCCTCGGCCACATGGAAAACCATAAACATAAATAATAATACAATATGTATTATACGATCGAGAGTCAGTTGGGCGATCTTGTCTCGCTCTCTGTGTACATAACAGAGCTAGTATGTAAAGTCGCCCCCCGAAATGCGCATATATTTGGGTATTAAAACGAGACTCGAACATCGACAGGCCTGAGAGACCTGAGAGACCCAAGAGCGGCATTTAATTTATGATCTTTCCCCGCATTTTTGATTGTGCACATAACGAAATTTTGATCGTCGAACGTTTTGTAAATGATCGATGATTGATTCGTTTGCCCCGCTTCGATCGAGCTCAGAGTCTCGTTCCCGTGTCTGACTATTCAATTCTAAAACAACAAATTACACGGCCTCTGACTGAAGCATACTTTGCATTAATGTGCAGCCCGAAACGGTAAACGGCAGCTGCAATTAACTCTACAGTCGATACAGTCGAGCAGCAGTTGGCCCAACTGAGTCTCTGTCTGTCCTCTGTCCCTGCTGCTCTATCTGCCTCTTTCCCGGTCTCTGGCAATGGCGACTGCACTGGCAAAGAGATCTTTTAATATGGCGTCTGGCCATATGCGCCTCAGACAGATCCTAATTTTGTTTATGCTATAGAGACGTCCCCGTGCAGCGTACCAACTGCCGCCTGTTAACTCCAAAACAGATACGTGAACAGACCATAAACAGAGCCCACAAAGTTTATGAATATGCAAGAGAGTCGGGGCGTGGAGTTTCTAAATAGGAACCGAGCTAACCGACTCTGCTCTGCACTGCACACTCCACTAAGGCCTCACTCCGCAACTTGTGGACTCCGCATAAGGCAGCAGGTAATAAGCCACGCACAATGGGCCAAACAATTGAATTTGTCACAAATAAATATTAGGGAGACAGAGGTGTATGTTGCTCTTGAAGGTGGAAAGTTTCGAATACACTTAGTAAACTTATTTAAAAAGTTGAACTTCTTTATTATATTATAATTATTGAACTTCCTTCAGTTCGAAATTACTCAACTGCTTTATTAAACAGAAGTGTACATTGAAAAGTAAAGTTAGGAAGTTAAGTTTTAACTTTCTGACATACTAGTTATGTCAAATATCTATCGATCTCTATAGAATGTTCAATCAGTTCAAATTGATTCAAAGAAGCTTAACTTAGTTTTATTGTATTATTGTATAAAAATATAAAATTTATGATAATATTGTTAGTAACATAAGTTCTGAGAAGATAAATAAATACTCTCGGTTTATTATAATGAAAATGATAATGATATAACATGAATAATTTGCAACGGTAAGATTATTACAAAGTCTATAGTAACACGTGTCCTTAGATTTATATTATAATAATAATAATAATGTAAAATATTAAGAATATAAAGTTTTATTCAGTTTCTTCAAATTGTTTGCGCTATTCAAACTTTAGAATTATATTAATTGAAGTTGTAGCCAATTTTATAGTTACAAATATATATGTATCTACATTAGCAAGTCGAATATTTCCAATTGTACAATGAAAGTAATAACATATCTAATTTACATTTTCATATATGTACTACAATGATGTGTACATATCTACGGTATATACAACTTATATACCATATCTTACTTATATACAATCTACCAAAGCACCCATCTCAGTCCACTGTACTCTGTGCCTTCTGGGCTCTTCTCATCTCGAACTCCATCTGGAGTTTCCTTTGCGGCACTCCATTAGCCAAATGCAGTAGTCCCACTTCAGACTGTTGTCTGATAAGTAAAGTGGAAGTGGAGCTGCTCCACACACACACACACACACACTCTCTTTCTGAAAATAAAAGGCATGATTTGCTGTCTTGTTGGGGTTGATAAATGCTATCGCTGGCTTTTTTGGCAAATGTGCGGCGCCCCCATATCGGATGCCGGATCGAGCGATATTTTATAAATGATGTGCCGCATCCTGGCACCAAACAAATTACAACATGTTGAACCGTCATGCTGCGAAGCACACACATACACACAGAGAACAGAGAACAGACAATTGGAAAACACATTAGGGCAATCAAACAACCAAAAATTGAATTTGATAATGTGCTGGGAGATGGGGGAACAGGAGGAGGGAAAAACTAAAACCGATGTTCTCTAATGCCAATGGCCATAAATTTCCCAATGCTGCCAGTCTGCTGATGATGATGATGCCGATGCCGAGCACACAAAACCCTAAAAACCAATCGTAGAAGGAGACAGGGAGAGGGAGAGGGAGGGAGAGATTACATGCAATGCGCCACGAGATGATGAAGCAGCAAAATTCGAAAATGGACGTACAACACGCAATCCATCCGCAGGGCTGAGTGTGTCTGTCTCTCTGTTTGTGTGTGTGTGTATGTGCGCTTGGAGGGCGTTGCAATATGTTGCTGCTTGTGTGTGAGTGTGCGCCTGCGGCAGCTGCACCCAAGTGCTAATAATCTCATAGTTCTGCGCAAACAATCAATAGATACACACACACACAGAAGGAGAGGCAGGGAAGGGAGAGGGGTAGACATACGTAAGCTGGCTGGAAAATTGAAAAGCGCATTTGCTGCCATTATCCATTTGCTATTATAGTATGTAATTCAGGGCCGCATTAATGTAATCTCTTGCCACAAAAAAGAGTCGCCTTCGATTTTACCTTGGCGTAACCTTTGCGTGCCATTTGCCCGGAGGGGATTTGCCCCTCTTCATCATCGTCCATTTCAATCTCGATCTCTCTGGCTGTCACTCTCTGTGTACGCGCCCTGGGGGCGTTGTTGATTTTTCGCTTTTATCTTTTAATATGCACAAAATGGCGTGTCAAATGTTTACAATTTTTCAATCAATTCTCGCGAGAAAAGCGAAAACTAAACGACCTGAGCTGTGTATGTGCCCCCAGCAGCAGCAGCAGCAGCTGTCAGAGATTTGCTCGATCCATTTGGAACAAGGCAAATTGGCAACTTGCTAACTTGTTCGTATGCAAAGCAACGCGTGCTGCGGGCAACTCAAGCCACAAAGCAGCCACGCAATCAGTAATCGAACATCGCTTCTCGCACAAACTCAACTGACACTTTGATCTCCATTCCGACTATCACTCAAATTAATCAATCCTAAAAATAGGCCACAATGTGGCACGACTTTGCCTTCTGCATCTAAATGGTTTTAGATGAGGAGAATTGTTAGTTGCTCTGGTTGCATAATAAATGTTAAGAGTCTAAGATATACGACTGCACTGAATCTATATTTTTCATAATGCAGAAAGAAGTGGAGGAAGTATAAAGATAATGTAACATATGTGTGCATTCCTCAACAGAATCAACAAACTAGGCGATATCGCCATGCTTAGCTATCTAGTATCTAAAGTTTCTACAAACTTGGTCTTTGGATATCTGTTTGTCTATATGTCTATCATTAATATTTATAGATATGTTTACTCTATATCAATATATCTATCCTATAAATTTGTGTTTATTAATCATATCTATCTGTCATTATTTATCCATTTCTCAAATATCCATGTATTTATTGATCTTTCTATTCTATTTATATATTCAATCATTTAATGTTATTGTTGGTCTACCTAATTATTTTCAATCTGTCATATATATTATATCTGTTTAATCAATGTCTTTCTATTACCTACAAGTTTAATCTTTAAATTTATGTATATTATCTTCAATCAATTATTTATCAGTCTAATATCTAAATATATATCTATCAATCAAACTATTTTTCTGTCTACATACATATATATGTTTAAATATCTGTCTTTCTGTTATCTATATATTATACTATAATACTTATACATATTATCTTTTGTCTATTATCTATCAATCAAAATAACAATCTATATTATTACCCATCAATTTATCAATCTAGCAATCTTTATCGATCTCTCTTTCTAACTATTTATCTGCATAAATATCTTGTTATCTATGTAATATTAGGCAAAGTTGAACTTTCTGTATTTCTGTTCATACTTTCGCCAATTTCTTCAATTTGACACTTAGATTTCTTTAAAGTCAAGACTTATGTCCACCAAAGTTGACATTATTCAATTATTAGGTATATCCTAAGAAACCTCTCTACATTCTCTGCTTTCACACTTCTAATCTTTCAGGCATGATTGTTGATATAATTATTTTTATAAATCCGCTTCCCACAAAAGTATCTTGCGATCTCTCATCAGCATTCGCCGCAGCAGCTGCAGCTTCCCAGTTTCTTTGCCCTCTTCTCTCTCTTCCTCTCTTCTTATTCACTTGGCAGTTGTACTGACTATTCATTGGCAATTAGTTGCCCCACCACCACGCCCCCTGCCCCAGTTAGCCACTCGAGCAGCTGTCGCACTTTCACCAACGCATTACGAGCATTTCCGCACTTCCAAGAAGCAGCAGCATAACTAGCTCATTAATAGCAATAAATGCCCAGCAACAACAACAAGTACAACACTTGGCATGCCACACACATCACACACACGCAGTACACACTCTCGAGACCAATGACAAATCCCAACCACAAACCATTTACGTGTCGTCGGCGTCAGTTGTTACATGGATATGGATCAGAGACAACCTGAACCTGAACCTGAACTGGACCGGGCTGTGGATGGGCGGATGGATGTGGTCCCCTGGATGCCATTTGATGACGCCTGTCTGTCGCTGGCAACCCTCGCGGCTAAGCCGACGCCGGAGTCAACCCCTCGTTAGCACAGCGTGTAAATCAGCCAAGTGTAGTTCGCACATTTTTCACACACAGCGCACGCAATTTTCCGACCGCACACACACACACACACACACAGAGTTAATATTACGCCCCCCTTTGGCACTTGCCACAGATGCTGATGCTGGGCGCCATTTTGTGCTGAGTGGATTTACGAGGCTGTCGATAAGAATGAGAACGAGCGCATGACACGTTGTGGCAACATTTGTGGTTAAGTATCGACGCAGCTACTCCATTGACAGGCCACACATATTGGGCATGATAAATGCCTTTTAATAATAAAAAATAACGAATCGTTTTGCGAAACATTTGCCACGTATGCACCGCATAATCGTCAGCAGTTTCGAAGCACCCCTTACTGCTATCACCTCTTCTTTTTTAAATTCACGCAAAGTTCTCAATTGAAATATGTTAAGTTTAGTTTACTTGAATGTCTTTGAATTTGTCAATAGAGTTGGGAAACTTAAAGAAGAAATATCAAGTAAATTTGACTATTAATTTTGTAACTTTACTAAATACAAATCTGAAGATTAACTACAAAATGATTCTTTTCTTAAATAAGTTTTGTGTTTATTATATATTCAGACAAACGGACAGACAGACAGAAAGACTGAAAGACTGAAAGACAGACAGACATACAGACAGACGGACAGACGAACAGACAGACGTGCATGGCTCAATCGACTTGGCTAGTAATACTGAGCAAGAATACATATAATTTGTTGGGTCTGTCCCGCCTTCTTCTGCATGCACACAGTCAATATACTACTTTTTCAGTATCAATGATCGAAGGAGGTATTAAGCAACATTTGTTTAATACCAACAAGTTATCTATAAATTTGCATAAGAAAGTTCCCATCTTTGAGAGAGGATAAGAACAAATTATTGAGTTTAATCAATTTAAACATTCACATTAAAAACCTTTAAAACATTGAAGCTGTTTCCATAAAACAAAATGAATAGGAAATTATTGTTAAATGTATAATATTATAAATATATTTATACTATATATTATTTCTAATGAAGATCTAATATTACCAAGTGTATTTAGAGTCCGCGAGAAAGGAAGGCAGCAACGCTTGATTGCTTCGTTTTTTTTCAATTCCTGAAAATTGCTCCATTTCATTTTTTTTGTTGTAAGCTTTTTGTCCGAAATATTCGCGCAAATATCTTTATTGCCGGCGAAGAATTTCCAGCTAAGAAACGAGAACCGATTGGGAAGCAACAACAACAAATACAACAAAAAAACTACCGTCAATAAACGAGCAGAGGCTGCGGCCATGCTGAATTCCAGGCATCATTAAGCAAAGCAACACTCGGATACATAAGGGTTCCCCTCTTCCCCTTACCATCCCTTCCCCTCTCCCTGCTCCTGCCCTTCTTGTAGCTCTTGCAACCCCTGCCCCGCTTACCTTTGCCCAATTGAGAGCCAACTGGTCGTTGCAGCGAACTGGTCAAATCGGGACTTGGGATCGGCATCGGTTTCGGGCCAGGGCTCGCATTCAAGCGGAGGGAGTGGGGGGCGTGGCAGAGCGGGGGTTGAGGAGATGCGGCTGTCGTGCCTGCAGCTTTCTACCTGCCACGCATTTATTAAACACGATCGGGCTGCGACTCCAGCTTCAGCTTCAGCCAGGGCACAACACGTTTGGCTACAACTTCACTTGATTAGAGCTGCGACTGCGACTGCGACTGGGATTGGGATTGGGGACTACAGACTGGGGACTGAGGACTGGGGACTGAGGACTGTAGACTGGAGACTGCACTTAGGCGTTTACCTGCTGGGACCTGGAACTGGCATTGGGGCTACACACGCGTGCAGCAAGCGAACGCGAAAACGTTAATTAAGATTATGAAGTCATAAGAGCTGCATGTGTGTCTGCGTGTGTATGTGTGTGAATCCTTGGCCAGGGCTACAGCTCTGGCTCTGGTTGTGGGTCTGTCTGCAACCTTGGACCGGTTTCGGTCTCGCCTCGTCTGCTGCTGCTGCTGGGCCAACCAAGCTGCACGATCTTCACGCGAGTTGATTTTTAAGTCAACAACTTGATTTTCCAGCAATAACAAGATTAAATTATTTAATTTTTTGCCTCATTTGGGGGGCCCCATGGAGCTCTAAGTGCCGAGCAACGAGAGAACCGAGAAACGGGAACTGAGAACTGGGAACTGCTGCCTAGGCCGCTCTTTGATTTGCTCAAAACGAGCGCCAACGTGGAGTCTTCCTAATGGCGTATTATAATTACATGACGGGGAGAAGGAGGAAGGAGAGTGAGGGGGAGGAAATCAGAGAGATGAGTGACGAGGGGAGAGTGGACTGAAGACTGAAGAGGAGTATAGGGATGGGAGAGTGGAGTTTGCAGAGAGGAGGCAGTAGAGAGAAGTGTGGAAGTGAATACTGAAGAGAGAAGTGTGTAGAGTGAAGAGAGAAATGAGGGGAATGTAGACTGTAGACTGTAGACAAGAGTATGAAGACAGGAGAGTGTAGAGTGTAGAAGGGCTTCGCTCCTGTCGCAGCTTAAGTGGCTTTTAATGCTAATGTATCGCTCGGGTTCTATGTCTTTGCATTTATGGCCGCAACTCGACTCGACTCGCCTTTCGGCCATGTTAATGAAGTCCGGGGCCTTTTGGCCATTGCCTCAAATCAGATGCTGGCTGCTCTTCTCCTTTTATGACCGCGTGTGGCAGTTTAATTATGATAAAGTTGTAAAATCGCCAGATCGATCGGGCAATCTTTGTGCGCCAAGTTAAGCTGCTTTCAAATTAGCCAAATTACGGCTATAATAAATTCATAATTCCGCTGACACGCAACGAGCTTATTAATTAACCCAACGAGGGGGGAGAATTCCTTGTCGGGGGGGCATTAACAGTTCACCCACCCCCAAGCTCAGTGCTGCCACCCACCTTGCCACCCACTCTGTGGCAGCTGCAAATGGCTTCCGCTGCGTGTTTCGGCCATATTGGGATCGGTTAGGGATAGTTTTAATTACCTGGCGGAAGGCAATGAAGCAAGCTAAAGCTAATGAGGCGTTGGCTGACGGAAGAAGGGAGAAGGGGAAGAGAAAAAAGGAAAGGAGAGAGAAGGCGAGAGACATTAACGATACTCACTTTCCACATTCTGCTAATGAAATTATAAACAAGCAGTCTCTACTACACACTCTTTCCTTCTCTATGTCTCTCTCTTTCCCATGTGTCTCTCTCCTTATTCCCTCACCGCCTCCCTCTCTGAATTATGCAGAGGCAAGCGAATATTAATTACAGCTGTCTCTTTCCCGCATTGCGTGCACTATCAACAAACAGTTTCCAATGCCCGCCGGGGCCAAGTTTGTTGTATCATTCAATTTGCTGCTGGGAACTGCACAGCCAAGCCAAGCCAAGACTACCCTACTCTCTCATCCTACCACCCTCCTGGGTGGGCGTTGCGTTGGGGCGTGAGCGTTTTCCGCCTAGGCGCAATTTCAAAGTTTAAGTTTCCAACTTAACCTTTGAGCTTTTCCGTTTGCCATGTGGGCTGTGCTCCTCACCACACCACAACACAGCACTCCCCAGTCTTTCTCTGTCCTCCTCACTCCAACATTTGATTCTCCGCCCACCCTCCGCCCATTCCTTCGGCCCACGCATCGTTCAAGTGCCACCCCAAGTCCAAAGGCTTGGCCGCCTCCATTGGCTGCCTTGGGGCATTTTGCAACCTCTATTTGATTTTCATTTTCTAATTGAATGGAATATTTAGCAGCTGTTGAAATGATGGCTATTGCTCAGGGGCGGATCAAAAGGGGTTAACAGTTACTTGCCTTTGTGATGGCCAGCGCAAAATTTAAATCAATACTTAGAATTTGCTTGTACATTCAGTTGAATAATGGTCAGTAATGGGAGTAAGAATAGGAAAGGAATATGCTGAATGTGGTTACGCAAGTTTATATACAAGATCTTAGAAATAAAGGAAATAGAATATCATTTGCAAGAAAGTGAAAGAACAACCAAAGTTTCAATATTATAATACGTGAATTGCTAAATGATCATAGATAAAAAGCGTCAGGACATTATTATGGGATATATGTACAACAGATACAAAATAATAATAACTATTTTGAATTCTGCATATTTAAAGTGTTAGTCCCTCACTAATATGTATCATAGCATGATGTTGACAAAAACATAGACATACAAAATAATTATAGTACAAGGAAGAATAAGAGACACAATTTTATATCAAACCACCATTGTAGTGTGGTATATACAATATTACAACTAAACATATATTAGCTACAACTAAATAAATCACTCTATTGTACAAGTGTATAAGAGAGCAAAAAAAATATCATCGCCATTTCATATAACAGTATGTAAACTTTATACAGTACATCGATTCTTTCTACTCCAAACCAAAACAAAAGATACATCTATCATAACTGTTACATATGTATGTAGGTACTTCAACCTCTTAAGAACTTATCCAACTTATTTCTCAAAACAATGCTCAGATATAGTATACAAGTACAGTTATACAGTTAAACACTTGGCTACCCTTTTCGATAAACTGTACTTCTCTTCTTGAGGCGTAATTAGCCAGCAAAGTCGAGTTAGTTGTTCCACTAAACAATTGCATGCGTCCATGGACAGGCAAACTATGCCAGGTTAAGTACACAAACACCCTCACAGGCCCCTCCCCTTGAAAAGACCCTCTCTCGTGTGAGTAGTGCAGTATAATCACAATTATAATAACATATATTTAAGCTAATAACTGAATTAATTAAAATCTCATTTTTACAGCGCCAGCAGAGGAAATGGAAATGAAAATGGAAGTAGATGTGGAAATAGGAAATGGAGAACGGAAAATGGGAAATGTGAGATGTGAAAAAAGAGACGAAACGAGTAAAATTTTCGGGTCGCAGGCTAATTAATTTCACCCCTGGTATAGAAACAACAACGGTACGTAATTAAAACTACCGAAGGTACCGCAAACACAAGTTTTACGACACTTGATTAGGGTCAACAATATTTCGGGTAGTAGGAGGGAGAAGGCGCTGGGTGAAACGAGCAAACAATATGCAACAACAGCTACTATCTCGCTCGCACAGACATGGCCAGAACAGGGTACTCCAACGTACTCCCTCCATGCCTGGTCCGGGCCTAATTAATTCAATCTGTGCACTTACACGCTTATCAAAATGACGCTGCCTGCGAAGCCCTAACCGAACCCCAAGGGTACCCGATACCCAAACCCTCAACGAACCCAACTGCGAACTAACCAATCCGTGTTGCAGGAAGAAGGAGGAAGGGAAGGAGGAGGAGGGCGGGTGTTGTTGTGTCATGATTTTTAATTAACTTGAAATCAACCCAAGCGACGTCAGTGGGTGGCAGTGGAGTGGCTAGCGAAGGGGTCGCAGGAGACCTCTCTCTCTCTGCCTCCCTCCCTCTCCCATCCCTGGTTGCTGTGCATAATTTGATTACGGCTTATCGCCAACGCCGGATCTTGTTTAGCTCGTTACGTGCGAGCCGTGACATTTTCACGCAATTGTTGTGTTTGTGTTGTGCCAGCGACCGCAGCCATAAACGGATATAGACCCGGAGGGGGATAGCTCTGTGATGTGAGGGGATAGGTCTGTGCAGCTCTGTCACTGGGCCTGCCCATTTTCGCCAAGTTTATTTACACACGCTGGCGTCAGATAATAAATTGCCTTGCTCCCAGGACCCTGGGCACACCCACGCACTTTGTGGCGCGTTGGTCACGGCAAATGAACAACAAACAGCAACAGCCACAAGGATAATAAAACGATTTCCGCAACGTGCCATAAAATCCCACGAGCAATTCAATTCAATCTACGCCGTGCCGTGCCTGTCTGGGGCGGAGCATGTGGCATGGGGCAGAAGGGGGGCAAGCTTGTGCTTCTGCCAGCTTCTTCTTGTCATGGCCCGACCAAGTTGATCCTTGGCAGCGTCAATTTGTAGTAAAAACACGCGCGCGTTTTTATTATTCCATCAGGACGAGGGCAGCCTCCAGAACTGCCTCGATGAGGGGTTGCAAGCCGGGACCCCGGACAGACACTCCCCGGTGTGCCATCAGCAAATTAGAAACGTTTAGACAGCGAGTGAGAGCGAGAGAAGAAGAGAGAGAGAGAGGGAGATAGAGAGAGAGTGTGAGAGTTCTAAGGGTTGTGATGAGGCCATAAGACGATGTGATGATGACGCCGACAATGGCGCGCCTGTTAGACAGGGGCTGTTTTCCCTCCCCTTACCCTATTGAGTACTCTGTATGTTACGGGCTCTACCACAACCAGGTTAGATCCTGTGCCGGGGCCATATTGCCAGACGAGCGCATAAAGCGTAAAAAGCGAGGAAGCGCTTTATTGAATTAAATTTTAATTGAAGCACATGCGCGTGAATATATTTAAGTAGTAACGGTACTTAGGGTATCTCCAGGGTGGCCCTGGTATACATTAGTTACAAATTACACAAATCAAACCCTCATCGAATACCTTAATGCAATATAAACTAAGCATAGTTTGCTTATCTTGATGAAGTGCACTGAATTTCAACATGAAATCTCAATTATTCAATCAACTTTGGGTATTTTGATTAGTCGGTTATTATTTTAGGGTATTTAAGGGCATTTAAGCCCGTATGAGATTAATTATACCTATTGAATTTGAATATTGAAAATGGTCAAAAAAGAGTATACTTACTTTGTGCCAAGTCGATATAGCCATGCCTGTCTGTCTGCTCATCTGCCTGCCCGTCTGTGCCTCTTTTTGTCTGTATGAACACGCAGATCTCTGCTATTATGTATGTAAGTTAAAGACACCAAATTTGGTATGAATATTTATGTAAATTCTGGATTACTATAGTTGATTTTCAAATATTGAATGTCACGCCCACTACTCCTACAAATCAAGAATAATATATATAAATTGGACTTATAAAGCATAGTATTAAAGATAAAAATTTTGTCTTTAACATTTGTAAAACTGATTAAAATATTCACCTATCCTTCAAGTTTCAAGTTGATCGAATAATACACATCGAAGTTATTCTGTAATTATTAAGAGATACCAAAACAATACCTTCAAAACTATATTCTAACTCTGTTTACTTATAAATTTCTACTTTACTTACTTTATAATTTACTTATTTATTTTAGTCTAAAAACGATCACTCTAGTTACTTCCTCCAACTGGATAATTATCCATATGATCAGCGCATCGTCGCAGTTGTAAAACGCATTTTAATGCGATCGTAACTTCAAGTGGAAACTGGATCACATGTTCAGCCGAGTGCAGTTAGATCGTCTACTCAGTTGTTGTTGTTGGAACTGCATTAACAACTGTATACAGACCATATAGGGCGGCAGTTATGAACAACAGCAATAGGAATCGTTGTCGATCGGCGAACACGATCGCGATCGCGATCTGATCGGTCATTATGAATGATTATGCGCATGTGCATGATGATCATGTTGCGACAAGGAAAGAGAGAGAGGTAGAGAGAGAAGTAGAAAGAGGGGAAGGTAGAGCAAGAGGCAGGAGGGGAGGCAGGGAATGAGAGCGAACGAGATCGCACTCGATCGTTGGCTGCGGCGGCCTCGTTGATTAGCTGTCACTATTGACAGCCGCTGGCCGCCGATTGATGACAATTATTTTATTGTCAGCGGCAAAATATGGACGCCAATTGCCTTCGATGCCGATGCCGACGTCGCCGTCGACATGCCAACAACTTGTTGGAGGGGGGCCACATTTTTGCGGGCCGGCCATGTTGGGCAAGCGTTTTACAAGTGGCAACATATTTTAGCCATCATTCGCTGTGCCTGTTGTTGCTGCTTTCAGTTTTTTATTGCCTTATCTCGGGGCCACCCAAAGCGCCAATTGTCACAACAAAACGAAGTCAAAGATCAGCGGCACAATCCGCTTTGCCAGGCAGTTAGGGCCAGGATGTGTGTCCAAATATTTACAGGATAATGCAACAAAAGCAACAATAACTATTGGCCTGGCCCGTAGCGGGCAGATCAAACGACGCACACAGATACAGCTACAGCCACAGCCAGAGATACAGATACAGCTACAGCTAGAGATACAGATAGAGGACTCACATTTTGTCAACTCACAAATTGCCTGGCAGCGGCTCATCCTTTTGTTATCCTGCCTAGCCTTATTTATGGGGTGCACACGACGCACTTCTAAGTCGAGGCCGCCGTCGATGTTGCCGTCGCAGTTGGCCACCCGCACCGTGCAGCGTGAGAAGAACTTCTTCGTGGAATCGCTTCCATATAGAATTCCATATAGATCATCATCGCTGGCGCTTCGCACAACGCGTACGCGAACGTGAGCTGCCGTTGAGGCTGCGGATTGGAATTGGGCAGCGCGTGCAGCCCGCTGAGTATCTTCTACTTGAGCCAGCGAGATTGAGATTGAGAGCGCCGCGCCAGACCGCATTTATGGCGCATGGCGTCCCGGCTGGAAACTTTGGCAGGCTGGGAATGGGAATGGGACTGGCTGCGAATATGGACTCGATATGGACTCGATGGATGGCGGCGTTTATGATTAGCAGCCATAAATGGCCAACTGCGTGATCTGCGGTGAGGCATGCTATAATGTGCGAGTGGGGAGTGTGGGGATGGGGCATGGGAGGGGGTAGCCAACTCCCTGCCTGGCGTCAATTTCACTTGGGTCATTTCCGTGGGCCACTCCACTGCCAACTGGGCGCTGAGGCTGCTGTTAAGCATCTCGTGTCAGGAGGCAATCAAAATTATTACACCCTGTTTACAGCTCCAAGGAAATCGCCCACAAACAGCTCAACAAGCACAAAACAACAGCAACGCCCCCTAACAGCCCCGGTAAAACAACAACGTTAAATGAGTACCGCAAGCACGTTGACGGGGTGAGCAACTGCACTGCAAAATACCCTGTGATTTAGAGTGAATGTTAACTTAATTGCACATAATATGCACAAATGAAAGATAGAAGAGAGAGAGGAGAGGAATAATACTTAACAATACTTTGCGAAAGGTTTTATAAAAATTTATTATTAATGGGTATAAACTAAAAGCTTCTCTATTTGTGTATAATATCTCTGGATGGTCTTTAATTATTCGAAACTATCAAAAGAGTAATATTATTATATTAAGACGAGGCTGAAAACTTTCATTGAAATAAATTTATATTATATACATATGTTATATTCACTAATGATATTATGATATGAAAAACTATTAATTGCAATTGGGGAAACTCTTCAGAAATCCTAATAAATATATATTTGCATGTGGAGTCTATTTCATTTAGCTTCTCGTTATCTTCAGCTTCAGATACCTGAGGCCTGCAATCTGTTGAAAAGTATTTGTTAAATTTTATTTAATTTAATTATTCGAAAGTAGCTAACTAGTTTTCTATTTCTATAGCTTGACATAAATTGTTAAAAATGTGTAGCTTGCATGGATATTCCTATAGTTTTCACTCATATTTTAAGAAACTCCGTAGGATATCTATTAAAGATCTATTCTATAATGCTTAAAGGATATTATTGAATGTCTTCTGATCATTTAAAAGTATTTTAAAAGTTTTTAATAATATTTTGGGATAATTTGTTATCAAAGTGAAATTTGCGACGTTGTTAATGTGCCTTTTTCACGTTACATTCAAATTTAAATACACAAAGTTCTAATAATATAATGCTACTATCCAACAAATATACCCAACCTGCTTAATAGCCACAGAGTATACAAATTAAAACCTTAGCCAAAAAGCCAAACAACACCCAATAACGTCACGCGCTGGCGATTCAACGAAAACGTGAAGTTTGCGACGAGGTTGAGGTTGTGGCTGGCACTGGACGGAACTGAAACTGAGACAGAGACTTGGACTGGGACTGAGACTGCGAGTGTTGCTACGAGTCTGTGTGGCTGAGATTGCATGACAGGAGGCTGGCAGGAGGCACAGGACATGCCCCTATAATAATAACACGGCACTTGGCTATTATAAACCAAAAGTAAAGGCTGCCGATCTGATGATGATGATTATAATGCAACCGACTGGAACTGGCCAAGCTGGCAGAGCTAATAAAGCAACAAATTTTCATTTCTCAATAACAACACATGTTGTTATTGTTCTTGTTGTTGTTGTGTGGAATTTAAACTTATTAACCTCAGGAAAAGGAAAAATCAACAAGTGCTTGGGCACTGCCCGCAATTAGTTTGATTGGATTATGTTGCCGAAAATGGTACAAAATTGTTGGATATTTTTGGGCCAGCAGCGTGATTCGCACTAAGTACTTAAGTGGCAGATAAACCATGCGCAGCAAAGTAATTTTCGACTTTGATTTATCCCCAAAAGTCATCTTGCAATTAGCAAAACTGAATGGGAACAAAATAATTGATTTTTATTCGGGGGGATATGTGGTGAGGGTGGCATTCTAATGGTTTTGAGAGTAAAAAATACGATAATTTTCGAGCTTTGAGCTTATAACACTTTCCTTAGCTAAGCAGAAAAACAAGTTTCTTTTAAAAGTAAAATGTTTTCAACTTATTAGCCTATTTTATATGTAAATCATTTGATAACTATTGATTGGATGAGCATGTGGACTTGTCTGTAGAGATATATTAATAGACGCGCAGTCAAGTAACTCTTTACACAAACATATGTACATGTATGTAAATATAACGTACATATGTATGTACAAAGAGTTATTTGAATGACTGTATATTGCTTTGCCAAATCAAATCAAATTTAGTATTTCCTCTAGTTTTACTCGTTATTTTCTCTCATTTTCGTTGCACTTTTGATCTAATAATTATAACTTATAGAATTCTTTCCAAGTTTTCTGTGCTGATTACACTATTTTGACATTGAGTTAATAAAATAAAAGAAATAAATATTGCGCAATATACATATTTTATTTTAAACATTTAAATTTGTAGATTTATAACTTCTTCAAGATTATACTTAAAAAGTATCTTTTTTTCTGCTTTCTTAAATTTAACTACTAATATGTGAAATGAATTTCAACCTAACTTTAACCCTACTTATCGCTCTTCCCCCTTTTTCGCTTAGGAAAACAAACTCTCCTCTCTCTCTCCCCCTCTCTCCCATTCAAATGGACTGGCCTCTATGGTTGATGAAAGACTCTGGAACCCTTCGACCACAAGGGCAGCAATTATGTAGCTAAGCAATTCCTCGAAATACTTGACCGGCTTGGCTGGAATCCATGGCAGCATCCGCGGCAATCTCTGGGCAAAAGTAAGTTATTTCCTGGCGCTGCGATTGCCAAGTTATCCCCTTCCGCCCTCCATGCTTCCCTTCTCGCTCTGCTGCTGCCTCTGCATGCGCGCCATTTCCAAAACGCTGGCGGTCACAAAGCAAACGTGAATGGGCGGGACGAGCAAGATGAACGTGGCCAAGAAAAAGACGAGGAAGAGGAAGGGGAATGCAAGCCGGGTCTAAATATGAATACTGAATCCGAGTAGGGCAGCATGGCCATTTTCAGACAATCCACAGACGAGTCGCGAGTCTCCAGTTGTAGTTGCAGTCCGAGTTGCAGTTGTAGACGTAGTTGGAGTCCCGCGAAGCGTTGCCCTAAATGGGGAACGCTTTGCTCCTAAGTAAGTTATAAATAATAACTGGCATGTTGTAAATCAAAATTATCAGTTTGCCCGTTCAAGTTGCTGTAGAGCCCTGCGTAGCAATTGTTCAACTGGTTCCCATTCCAGGCATCGCTCCCTGTCTGTCTGTCTGTGGAGAAAATGGCAGGCAAACTGCAGCCAGGCTGCATTCAAATTATGGCCAAGACTTGACTTGAGTCTTCGCTGAGCAGCATCTGAATCTGCATCTGTGGCTGGAGCTGATTGCACCTCGGGATGTTGCAGTGCAATTATGAGAAGGAGATGGGAGAGAAGGAGGAGAAGCTGGAGAAGGAGGAAAAAAGCAGGAGACGAAGGTGAAGGAGTTGATGTAGAAGAACGTGGAGACGAAGGAAAAGAAGTAGTAGTAGTAAGAAGTAGTAGAAAAGTGGTAAAGGGAGAGCTGAAAGAGAAAAGGAAGAAGGAAAAGGAGGAGGATCATCAGCTGGCAAAGCAACGGGGGCGGATCGAGCGTTTAGACGAGCAGCCTCAGCCTCAAATCACGTAGTCTGATGCGTTTCTTATTGCATTTTAAGTGGCCCACGGGCTGAGGCAAGATCCGATTGGGATTCGGTGTTGACCGATCATGAGCTCATTGACATGACTCAAAATGCCGTCAGAGTATTCGATTCGAGTTTTTGTTGTTGTTGTTGCTGTTGTTGTTGTTATTGTTGCAGCCATGTTTCGCATGCAATTGAGCCATGTTCGATTAATCTCTTTGATTTATGCTCACGTGCGCCGCAGCAGCAGCAGCAGCAACCACAGGCTTCCCCAGTCCAACACCAACAACAAATGTCGCCTGTCTGCGCCTTGGCCAACTCCCCTCCTTCCCTGCTCCCCCTTCCCTTAGCTTCTTATGTGTTATGCGACTTTAATTGGCGTTTATTGTGAGAGAGACGAGACGCCTGACTGTGCGACGAGGCCACCACAGCCAATTTGAGGGGAGCAGCAGGAGGGGACAGCAGCAGCACTGCAAATCGGGTAGGTTGGCCTGGCCGGGCCCCTTTAGATGATTCAACTGCCATAAAGAACTATAAAAAACCAATATTAAGTGCTATTAGTCACAGGGTATATGACAAAAATCAATACCCTGTATAATTTAATTATCAAAATGCATAATGAGAACTTTGATCGGGAATTGATTGATAATCTTGAGGAATATAAAAAATATTTAAAGCTGAAACAACCAAAATTCCGTCTATAAGAAACTCGAAACTCTGTTTAAAGGATTATAATGATAATTCTAAGCATGATAATAACTTATATATCGTATAATTCATTTATTTTGGTATAAAACTTTGAAGATAACAAACAAACAATCTATTTTAAATATTGTAAAAATAATTATAATAATATTGATAATTGTTTGAATTCCCATAAAGTGCTTTATTAATAATAAAAACTTTATGAAACTGCAGAATTAAAATAAAATAATAATAATCATAATATTGATAATGATATAAGTATTAAATAATATTTGTTAAACACATTTGTCAAAATCTCATAACTTCAGTATCACTTTTTCTATATCTAACTGATCTGGCAAGCAAGGCACACCTTCTCTGCCTATTTTTAGAGGATATTACAAGTTAACAAAACTAATAACAACATTGAGGTTGCAGTTGCAGTAGCTGTTGCTGGAGCTGGAGCTGTAGTTGAGCCGTGCTGGCTTTATGGCTTCGGCATATGAGATTTCAACACTGCCAGCTACCTCTCCTTAGCTTGAACAATCTGCAGAGAGGAGTGGGAAAGAGGTAGAGAGGGAAGGTGGGGAGTTGGGTCCTCGGCATCGACTTGTACAAATGTTGTGCCATTCGAACTTGGCTCCTTCGACTGCGGGTTTTGTTATGGAATTATGAAGCCATAAATATGAAATTCAGCACATTTATTAGCGTTGTCAAATGTCGTGCCCCGATGTTGTTGTTGCTGTTGTTGTTGTTATTGTGGTTGTTAGTATGCTATGACTAGCTAGTTGTTGTTGTTGTTGTTGTTGTTGTTGTTACCATTAGTGTTGCCTGTTTCTGTTTCTGTCTCAGTCGAAGTTAGTCGTTGTATCGTTCTGGCTAATGGGCCCAGGCTAGGGAACTGCCTTGGGGTTAGTTAATAGAGCCTCCACTGTAGCCAGTAGTATTCCTCGACTACCCCGAGCACAACTTGCTTCATGAACTACTACCAGCACAGGGTCTATCTAGCTTGTTTTCAGCTTGTTTCTTTTGCTTCTCCCCTTTTTGCTTTGCACGGTGACATCAAATTTATTGTGTGTAATTTGTGGGGCTGTAAAAATAAATTGCAGCCAGTTGATATTTCAAAAGAGAATAATTTCGGCAGTTGCCTGCCTCGTAAATACTCATAATAATACCCCTATTATGAACTAAATATAATAACATTTTTTATAGCTACTCTTTAGTTTTATTGCTTCATCCTAAGTTGAAATAATTAGTTCACTTTATTCCAACGAAATCAACGCCCACTCTATGGAAAGCTCCACACTCTAAAAGAAAACAATGGCGATGCTTTCAAAATGAAGTCACAGAGTGAGAAACTTGTTCTTCAACTAGACAAAAGATATATGGCATATATAGTATGTATACATATCTGTAACGCTTTCTCTCAATTATGATGTATTGCAGGCACTGAGAGAGTTGGCAACTCCCACACGCACCAATCAGGCGGCAGCTTCCTATTAACAAATAAATTTGCCATAAATTATCCCACTGGTAATGCAATAATTAGACTCACACATACATACTCACAGACACATACGCATACACATGTACTATATACATGGATATAGTATGTGCATTATAACGTCGACTGCCCGCATTCCATGCCCAATTCCGCACAACTCCCGCGCCATAAGAAGCCAACGATGACCACAACGACGACTAAGCTAAGTAAATGCTGCACAGTAGAGCAAAATACGGCATTTATTGTTAATATAATTCATTATTTATATATCAGTGCTGTTAATCAAGCATTTCTTTGCGTCAAATATGAATTTATACAGGGAAGAACTGAAAAGTTCTTGAGTTTTTTAGATATTTACGTACTTAGGTACTCTATTTATTAATATTTGTAGTAGTATTTTCTTAGTTTTTATAAATAAGTGCATTCCATTTATATTTTTCTCCTAACAAATCTAATCTTTTCTAGTATTAACATGGAAATTTTATGATTTTTATAAAATGCACTTGGCTTTCCCAGCTTTTTGAATATTTCTTACATTTTCGTATTTGTTGTACTTTTTTTTGTTAAATAAACTTATAAATATCTGAATTTAAAAACTGTTCTTCGTTTTCTCAGATTATTTTAATATTTCGTTAATTTTTGAATATATTTTACCATACTCTACATATCATTTTGACATAATTATACTATTTTAATTTTAGTAAATCTTAGAAAAACTTAAAGGTTTCTAAATGGTTTATAAGCAACTTATCACTCTTTGCTTATTTCAATATGTTATGCATTTTTAAATATTTTGTATAACTTTCTTTATACATTTTTAGACAAGATATTTCAAATGTATAAAAAACATAAAAACCATAGTAGCATTCAATTTATCCCATTGTAAATAACTCAAAATGATAAATATTCACAAAGAATTAACTAATTTATATACCAAAATATTTGCATTAATATTCAGCGTACCTTACCCACTGTGCACTGGGCAGTAGCCTTGCACTGGGCTGTTCTTTATGGCCAATTAAAGCAAAAGTCGCCGTCAGACATAAATTGAGAATGATAAAAACAATATTGCAGCTAATATTTGTTAATGAACAAGCGACAAGCCCGCACAATGGAAGAAACAAGAGAAAGAGAATGTGAGAGAGAGGCATAGGGGATGAGAAGTCAACCGAGTCGAAGTCGAAGATTCAATTGATTGAAATCAAAGTGTAAATTGAGTCGAGCTGGCGCATTGCAATCAGCGCAGCCCAAAGCCAATGTCCGTTTGCCAATCAGGGGGAAAGAGATGGAGCAAAGGGGGGGGAAAGAGAAAGATGGCTGCATTTAATTGTGCGTAGATGCTTCGATAGCTCTGACAGTCGCTGCCAGTTCATAACTTTGACTGGGCTGCTGAGATGGCAATGTTGCTGCTGTCAATTGCAGATGCTGTTGCCAGTTGCAGTTGCATGTGGCAGCGACAGCGACGGCGGCGGCCTTTGCGGTTCATTAAGTTAATTAAACACGCCGCAATTGGAGCTGCCAGCATCAGCGGCGATCATCATTAAATCTGAATTGAGCCCAGCCTGGCCAATAAAGTTGTAGCCCATTAGCGCAGCACACTATCAGCTGGCAAGGCCTCGCTGATCACAGATCCCAGTTGGAGCAGGAGCAGAGCTCCGTCAACAAATCATGAGCTCTGACCAACCAGCAACTAGCCTGGCCAATTAACTGTGCATTGTACACTGTGCGAAATTCGCACACGTAACTGAAATCGCTTCAAAATCAGCTGCCCCTGCCCCGTCCTGCTGCGTGTTACAGTTTTCAAACTGCCTCATTAAAGGCAATTAGAGGCAAATGAATTGCAATTGACTCTGTGCGAATTCGCTCTGTGTGTGGGCGTTAATTAATTGCATTTAGCCAGAGCTAAAGCCAAAGCCAAAGCGGCTGTATTTAGCCGGATTTTCACAGCCGCAACGCAATTGCGTGCCCAACACTTTTGATGGACAATTGTTGCTGTTGTTGCTGCTACCAATGTTGCTGCTGCTGTTCACTTGCCACTCAAGTTGCTGCCAATTGTTGTTAGCCAAACGAACAATGGCATTTCTCTCTCCAAGCCATGCTAGTCGAGGCAACTCTCAGGCAGCTTTAAAAGCATTTCGAATCGCGGAAATCGCCAGTTAGCGGAATGCCACGCGGTGCAACTACGTGAGTACTACGTGAATTGGAAAGTTTGTATTCATTTGCAGGTGAACAGAGTCTAGGGTAGCTACCCTAAAGCCGTGGTAAGCTAGTATAAAGCAACTTAAGCTGCGTATAAGCACCTTACGCACTCAAATCGGTTGAGTTCATGTAGAGAAGAAGAAGTTATATATTTATAACTTCCATCTTTACATTATATGAACATGTTGTAACATGTATAGTCTTGTTTATCGAATATACAATATTGTATATAAAATTAATTGTGTTAGCTGGAAATGTTTGTTTATCACAGAAAGATGCTACTCCCACCCCTCAAAAGTATATATTCTTGATCAGCATCAACTGCTGAGTGAATATAGCAAGCTACTGTCTGTATGAACAGCGAGATGTCCGAGACTATAAGACCTAGGACTATCAAATTTGGCAACAATATATCTTACTATTGTACACATTGTCAGACAACTTGGCCGACACCCCCTGGCGCCTGAGCTAATCAATTTAAATCAAATTACTTGCGTAAATATATATCTAGAATGTTCAAAACTAGTGTGCACAACAAATATCAATATTCAAATTATTTTTGATCAATTTATTGATCATCGGATACACGAAGTTATTTAGTGAACAATTTTACTAGAACCTTTTCTATTGTTTTTACGTTTTCAATGATATTTTGATTATTTCTGAGTAATCACAGTTTAAATGCGTCTGAGACAATTATAATTGAGCAAATGATTAGCATAGAAATCTATAAAATATGGAAAAAACGTATACTGAAGTCGAAATATGAATTAGAACTGAAGGTTTTTCGATTTCCCGCACCTGCTGTAGGTTTTAATTACCAACGCCATCAACCTTTGCACAGCTATAAATACCTGTTTAATTAGAGGTAATTAATCAGTGGCCCAAAGTCGATTCGATTTCCGGTAGTGAGTACAGTCAGTAATTAGGAAATAGATTCGAGAATCGATTCAATTATTCACTGATTGCCAAAGTTATCCCCCATCCAAAGCACGCCAAGGACTTTGTGTCGTGCCGTGT
This sequence comes from Zaprionus nigranus, assembly GCA_018903425.1. Lineage (NCBI taxonomy): Eukaryota > Metazoa > Arthropoda > Insecta > Diptera > Drosophilidae > Zaprionus > Zaprionus nigranus. The sequence continues at coordinate 1,891,285 of JAEIGD010000014.1, read as the reverse complement.
CGTGTCATTAGCACGAATAAAGTAAATTACCAAAGCTCTACAAATTGTCGGCAATTACCAGAGAGAGATTTCCTGTGCAAGGAGGGGCACAAAAGTTAGTCCAATAATCGTAATTGCAATTCAGACACGAGTTGCACGAACGATAACTCGCAATCAAAAGGAACAATTCGAAATTCCTAATAATTTCCATTAGTCTGTGTGTGTGTGTGTGAGTTTATAATGTGCCATATATCATCATTATCAGGCTAAAACATTCCAATGCTCGCCGGCCTGATGACTTTGCACATGTGATGCAGCCAGAGCCGAAGCCGGAGTCCAAGCCGGCCATGGATTAGTTACAAACGAACGAATCAACCTCAATATGTCGACAACTTTGTAGAAACGGGGGCTCTGGGCTGCCATTTTACACGCAGGCAGCACTAATGACCAAAGCGAACGGCAGCAACTCGTCGAAATCCCACGAAAGGGCCAAGTCAAGTTGCTAAGAGTTGGTAAGAGCCAAGCAGCCAAGCAGCCACGCAGCCACGCAAAAGGTGGCAATTAAAATCGAATGAGTAGCGAAGCTTCCATGTTGAGCACTAATGGGTGCCCCAAGACCAACTCGAAAATACTCGGCACCAGTCAACGGCCGCATGGAAAATGTGTGTAGAATTGCTTTAATGGCCGACAATATGGCCGGCAAGTGAGACAGACAGTCAGAGACAGAGAGAGAGAGAGAGAGGGACAGAGAGAGACTAATGCAGCGCGATTAGCAGAAGTAACCAAAGAGCTAAGCCAGCTTCGTCAGAAATCGAGCATAAAATTTTTTAATTAAAAATTTTTCGCTGCCATTTCCTCTTTGCCCTTCCCTCCTACCCGCTCTCCCTGTGCACCCCTTTTTGGGACATAAATCAAGTGCCAGCTGCAATTTCTCTAGAAGAGGAATTACACTTGAATCTCACTGAAATTTGAAACTGAAACGAAGCCGCCGTCAGATCAGTTCAGTGAGATTGTTTCATCCTCAGTGATCTCATTTGTGGTGCGAGAGCGGAAGTCATGATTAGTTGACTTAGCCCAGCCCAGCCCAGCCCAGCACCAGCCATGGCCAGAGCCACTTATCGCCTAATGAGGCACAGTCTCTGCTCAGGGTCAGACCTCGTTGCAGTCCTTTGCCCCCTTGTGCCCCTCGCGGTCCTTGGCTGATGTTTTCATTTCCCGATAAGTGAGCCAACAAGAGACCAAAATGGAACTTGCTTAACTTGGCTTGCTGCTGCTGCTGCCTGTTGCATGCTGCATGCTGCCTGCCACTTGTAGCAAATTAAAAGAAAAAATGCAAATGTTGCACGTCGCTGCAACCACAACAACTGCTGCTTGCTGGCCAAGTTTATGGACTGCAACTAGCCTTGGCTGCCTGGCTACTTGGCTAGCCTCGTGTCCATGTGTCACTAGTCACCAATATGATGTTGTTTGTGCCCGACGACGATCAAGACGCGACGATAATAGAGAGAACGATGCCAGGGACAACAACAGCAGCAACAGCAACAGCAGCAGCAACAACAGCAGCAACAGTTGCAGGCAAAACAATGTTGGCTTCCATGTCGGCACACGGACAGGGACAGATGGCATCAACGTCATCTGCTGCTCCTGCTACACGCACCACCTTGCCACATTTGGTGGCGCGTCAAGAGGCTTGTGATCTTTGGCATTGCTTGGCGTGCTCATCTAATGCGCGTTCATCTCTGATTTATTGAGAGAAGACTGCGATAGATACGCTAATTTGCTAAAGCAAACAAGGGAACAACACAAGCAGCTTTGAGTAACTTTTCTTATAGAGAAAGTTTATAATATTGTCAAATACTTATCACATTCTTTTGCTGACTCAGCTCTTCATAGTTTATTCTACAAAGAAAAGCATCAAACTTAAGATTTACTCGTGTCTTTACTGAAATCCGATACACTTTATACAGTTATACAAGTTAGTATAAACATATAAACTTAGTCTTTAAATGTATTCCGTCATTAAACACGAAAACATAAAAGAAAAGATCATGGAATGTATAACAAGATCAGTCGAACCTTCCGCAAAACAGGTTCCTAAGACAACTTCATTTTTCCCTCTTTTAAAAAGCTTCAACAATCTTGATCAATATATGTTTTAATATATTTAACGTGATGCAGACATTTTTGAAACAAAAGAAACTCTATGCGACCCTCTCAAGTCGAAACTTGCTATAAAGTTAATGGATTTTATAGCAAGTAGCTTATGGCAATGTGACTCACAGGGTTTTAAACAATAACGAGTTGATAACCAAGAGATTTACTTCAAACCATCAGAAGACTTTTCAGTATTATATTTTGAGCATATTAATATATTGAAAAGTTATTCCTTGAGTATTATAAAGAATGAATGAAATCTGAAGGTATATTTTACTAAATTTATATCTTTGTATATCGGGAATGTCCGCGGACTATAACTCTTTAAAACCTTTTCGTATTCCGAAGATTCTCTGTGTAGATTGTTTTTTAATTAATGCTGGAAGATCATTCGCATTGCCTTTGTGCGTCGACAGCCATTGAGCTGTCTTCAATACTCATGAATACTCATGAGTGCATGAATATATTCGTGAATAATACACGGCATTTATGCAGCCATTGTTTTGCGCTTTAATCGTATTTTGTGTCTTAATTAATGTCCCCCAATCACAAAGGGAACCCAGAGCCCCGAGCCCATCCCAAATGCCAAGATCAGCATTCAGTTTCGAACTCCATTTTGGGCTGTGAATACATCTACACATACATGCACACATGCATGCATATGTTTACTTATGCATATGTATGGATATATGGATATACAGAGTCGCCGTCTGGGACAACTCCATGAAACGAGTTTCGTTACAAAGCGCTAAATTAGTTGCTGCATTCTGTTGCTGTTGCTCTTCCCCCTCCTTCCTCTTCCTCTCTCCTTCTTCTCCATCTCCCTCTCGCTTCTTTCTCCGCCTACCCTTTCGACTGCAGTTCCAAAATACATTTTCAATACATTTTTCGTTCTTAATTTCGATGGAGGCTATTTTATTGCCGCCGCATCGCATCGCAGGTAGGAACTGTAGACGGAGCTGCAGTTGGAGCTGGAGCTGGAGATGGAGAACCCAACCACGTCGCCATTGCTTGGGGCCTCCGTTCTGCTCTGCGTCTGTTCTACTCTGTCTTGGCCTGCGGTGCTCGAAACTCAGTTAATTTGGTCATCTTCCATGATGTTTTGATAATGCAACAGCAGCCACAGCAGCCGCCACAGCTGGTCGTGGTCTTTACCGATACCCTGTAATGGTAGCCTAAGAAGGGGTTTTCTTACATGAGGAAGGTTTGACAACTGCCTTACAAGCTTATTCTATATAATTTCATTAGATTACTATTGTAAATTGAATGTGATGGAGTAAAATGAGATGAAGAAATATAATGAAATTATTAACAAGTCAAGTCATAGCATTGTTATTATATTTTGGAATTGAAAGTATCTTTTGGGGTAGTAACATATGATATTTATTATCAGTATATGAATACTATATGCTAGTATTATTTAATCTTCCTCAACTATAATACTATTATATTATTTTTAGAAATAGAGAGTAAAATATCTTACTAAATATTAGTTTAACTATATCTCTCTTTGAAGTTAGTTAATCTAAATATTTATTACTATAACTTGTCATATTCTCCATGGTATCTCTTAGTCTACCTTCCCTACACTGTTGTCCAAAGGGTTTTCGACTGTCCCTGCCAGAGAAGAAGAACAACAACAACAATGCAGACGCGCACGAAATTCTTGTCGCTGCGAATAATTACATAAATCAGAGATTTTTAAAGCGTTTCGAGTTTCAAGTTCTCAAACTGTCAATGGCATCGGCCCCCTCAGCACAGATACCCTATATACTTACACACACACACACTTACACACACACGTGATATACATGTATATATGTATGTTCTCTCTCCTTTCCCGTGTTCCCTACAAAGCTTCTCTTAATGCGTCGTTTGCGTGCGCAGGTTGTCGGCTTTTTAACGCTGATTGTTCCAGATTATGTCTGTACATGTGTGTGTGTGTGTGTTATATGGATCGTAAAAAGGGCATACGGTATTAACACCTAAAAAAGAGACCGCAAGTTCCCACACAACTAACGTTTTATGTGCTTCCAATTTCACAGTAAAAATCGCACCTACATAAAAATCTGCAACATGCAAATTGCCACCAATCTGTCAGCGTGCCCCAAAAGAGAAAAGAAACTGAGAGGGAAACAGAGAGATTTATGGTTAGCAGAAGAGTTGATTGATTTTGTGGCAACCCCAATGGCAACACGATTCAACTGAGTGGAATGATTGGCCAGTTGCAACAATTTCAACATCGACTTCCACTTGGACATGGCCAGTGAACAGGGCCAAGTGACAGTTGCGGTGACTTCTTGATGCGCTTTCAAAACCAACAACAGCAAAAGCTTCATTTGTAATTACAGTGGCTTCGAATTGATTATGGTCATGTGCCCAACTGGCTGACAGACAGTGCAGCAAGTGCATCCTCCCATCTGCAACGGCAATTGCCAATTGGCATGCGCAATGCCCCCAACAACAACAACAACAACAACAGAAATGGCGAGCATCCTCAAGGTGCCAAGCCAAGGGTTGTCTGTGGTGAGCTTTACCACAAGATAAACGAATTGCAATGCCTGAAGCTGCTTGAGATACTTCATCCTGAAGTTGGTTTCAGTGTCTTTTAAATTGCAGCCAGAACTCATCATTTAATAGCAATTTACCGTATTTTACCTTTTTAATACGAGTTTTTTTCTTTTTACGAGTTTGATGAGGTTTTGATCTCCAGATTGATTTTGCATCTGGATTGAATGGATACAACTCAATATCTTTCATATATGTACATATTAAAAAGCTAATAATAACTATTAATACCAACAAAAATACAAATAAATATTAAACGAATATGCATTCCTTAATAGACTTTGAAATATTATCAGACTTTCATCGGGAATGACCTTTAACCCAATTTTAATCTCCAGAATAATTAAACAAGTTTTTTTTGCCGTTACAAATATCTAGATCTATATCTTTATATGTAATACACACATTCAAGAAGTTTTTTAATAATATAATACTTACCAAAATTCCCATTTTCGCTCTCAAGTATTATGAGTAAATCCGTTATAATTAAAACTCATTGATGTACATTTTTGATATTATTTACTTGTATTTGTTTTTCTTTCCACGTGTGCACAAATGTCAAAAGTTGTTTATATGATTTTTGTTTTTATTTTCAATTTTGAGATTTTCCTCCGTACTCGTTACCGTTTCAATGTGTGTTGAGTGTGTGTGTGTGTGTAGTGTGGTGTGTGTGTTTGTCTTGCTCACAATCATATGTTTAATATTCCTTCATTAAATATGTTGTATATGTAAGGTATTTGTTATATTAGTTAAATATATATATACTATATATGCTTTAAAAATAAATGTATTCTGATTCTATTATGTATCACCAAAAACAACAACACATATGCAATTAGTTATTGTTTTCACTGTCGACATCTTGAGTAGAAAGCGCTAAAAATCCAAATCAATTTATCATGGGAGGGGAAGAGCGGGGGCGGGGGCGGACTTGTCGCTAAGCGCTACATACAGTTATAGTAGGTTGGATCTAGAGTTACATATATATGAAGCATATATAGTAGGTAGTGCGGGGGTGGGGGGAATAGGATGGGAATCCTTTCTTGAAGTTATTCCTCAGTTTGTTGTATGTACAAGACGAGGAGCACAAAACAAAGGAAGGGGAAAATCTTAAGCCTTTTATTTACAAACTACATACATCAACCTATCATATCATATCAAATCATTGCTGCTAAGCACACTCAGTTAATGTGGATGAGGGGGAAGTGGAGAGGGGGGGACTGTACTGCACTTTATACAATCTATTTTATTATTTATTATCTTTATTTTATTAACCAATTCTGCTGCTGCTGCTGCTTCTAGGTAGTTCGATTGTTGTGAGGTTCTTTCTTTGTCTATGTCTGGATTGTGGATGCCTTTCTCAACAGTTCTCTTTTCTCCTCAGTTCCCTCTTCTGCTCTGCTTTGTTCTGTTCTATTCGCATGCATTGGCAACGTTTGCCGTTTCGGTAACTTTGTCAACTTTCTGTCTGTTTAACTTTCAATTATTGTGCTGCACTGCAAATGATTTGTAATTTATTCAAAACTTCTCATATGTTATGTGTGAATATTCGTACGAGTATGTGTGTGAATGTGTGAGTGTGCATGTGAATAACAACTCTCTATATCTCTCTCTCTGTCTCTGCATTTACTGTGAATCTCGCTTTATACTCATCTGTAGAAATGGGTGTCTGTTTGAGTGTAAGTGAGTGTCTCTGTGAGTGTGTGATTATTTTGAATTTCTGTATTTACAGCTAAAATTGTTGCGCTTTGTTCCTAATATGCCACATTCATAATTCCTTTACTAAGCTAAGCTGTAAAATTGCCTTAAATTTCCGATTGTTGTTATTTTTGTTGTTGTTGCTGCTGTTATTCTTAAATAGTTATAGACGTGCGCTTCCTTTAATACTGTAATCTCTATTCGAATATTCCTTTTTTCTAAAAATACCCATTAAATGTTGTTTGTTGTTGTGTGTTGAAATGTACACGGGGTAAATAATTTAATAGAACTTTTAATTTGGAATTAATTTACAAAACTTGTTTGCCTTGAGTATGTATGGTTTATCCTTGCTCCTTCTACTCCTTCTCTCTCTCTTTCTTTACCGTTAATAAGTAGTTTTAGTTGTAGTTAAGATTAGGCTTTAGTTATCGATTTAGGCATAGGATGTTTAGTCATAGAATTATACAATTAATGCTTGCTTGCTTCACTATAAGTACAAAATACAAGTTAAAACTTAAATGAGCGCTTCGTGATTCTCTCCACTCCACTCTCTATTCTCGAAATCTCGCATTCAAATCAAGTACAATGTCATGTTAGGTTATATAAAGTATAGTTACAGTTTACAGTTTACAGTTTATAAGGTAGAGCTACAATTATAGTTTAATTTATAGTTAAGTCAAGTTTAGAGTACGCTTTAAATATATATAATCCAAATAATAATAATATAATGATAACAAAGCAAAGCGGCTCTGTGCACAAATACTGTTCAACCACGTGACTACCTCCCTACATCTCTCTCTGTATCTTTCTCTCTATCCTTGCCAAACAGGTATATAAACATTTCTCTGGGCACTGTTGATCTCTCATCATTTCGTTTAGCTTACCCCTTATCTAGGACGTTGAATACTCTCTATCTCTCGTCTTTCTCTGTTGCCTGTCTTCTCTCATACTCTCTACATATGTATATATTGTATGTTTTTGTCTGTATGTGTGTGTACTATGTGTGTATAAATATATCATGCATGATAATACAAACTACAGCTACTTTTCCCTTCCTTCTAGTTCTCAATCTTCACTTTTCTGTATATACAAATTCTATGCAATTCTTTTCTCCTTCCTTCTCTCTACCAAAATTGTGCTGCTGTTGCTGGCTGCACTGGCGGCATCGATGTACTTTCAATTGTTGTTGCTGTTATTCCTCCTACTGCTGATGTTATTCCTCCTCCTGCTGTTAGTGCTGCCTCTGCTGCAGTTGCTGCTGTTCCAGTTCCTGTTCCCAGCTGCGGCAGTAGAGGATATCAGGAGTGCTTGTCTGTGAGTTCAGCCCAGCGTGACTCGAAGAACTTCCTCATGCCGTGCCCCGCCTTTCCCACAGGCGAATCATCCTCATTGAACATCTCGCAGTTGTCGAAGATTTGTCGGACATCCACGCAGAAATCCTCACGGCTTTTGTAACTGTTGGAGAAAGCAAAATCAAATCAGTTGACAGTCTTATAAATCGTATAAGAGCTTAGCCTACCTCAAATCCTGCAGCTTCTTCTTGATTGTGGACAGATCCATGGGCGCCTTAATGATCTTGCGATATGTGGGAAACTGTTTGGTGTTCACGGGCAACAGAAATGGCCAAGAGTCCTCATGAAGCTACAAGGAGTAAACGAGTAGTGGGTTGTTGAAGGGTTCACTTGGTCTTATAACCTTTTTTCTGCCTCACCTCCATCTCCCCTAGCAGTGTCTTGCAGACAGACAACTCCTTGATGAGCTTCTTGGTGGCATGTTTCTCCTTCTTCTCCTGCTTCAGCTTCTCCTTGGCCTCCTGTATGGCGTGTATATTGATAGGAGGTGGCGACATTTGTGTAGCAGCAGCACCCACCGCCGGGGGTGTGGGTGTACAGGTGCGGGGTGAGGGCATGGCCATCTGCAACTGTTGCTGCTGCTGCTGTGGTGGCGATTGACAGGCAACATTCAATGTAAGCGCCGTTGGCGATGCCTGCAGCAACACGGCGGGTGCCTGTGCCACACTCGGTGTTGGTGGCTGCAACGCTGGCGCTGGCAACGCTGGCGGTGGCGGTGGTGTTGGTGCCGGCACTGGTGTTGGTGTTGGTGTACGCGTTGGTGTCACGGCACGTGGTGACATTGCCATAAATTGCATTGCTTGTGGTGTTGGTGCTGCTGGTGCTATGCCAAAATTGCTGCTCGGTGGCGGTGCATATCCAACTGCAAAGGCTGCTGTGGCATCTTCAAGCTGCACGCCTCCATTGTTGTTGGTGGTGGTGTTGGTGTTGCCCAAATGCGCCTGGAAGCGACTCGTGTCAATGGAATTGTTGTGCTGATCATCGTACGTGGCGGAGGCATTCGAGGGAGCCGGACTGCAAGAGGTAATGAAAGCGACAGTTAGAGAAATATTCCCAAGTAGATCAGTTATAACTATATGTGCTGCATCTCATGTATAATGATGATAGTTATAAGATGTCTACACTCACTTGATCTTAAGTTTTAAGTTAAAAGATGCTTTAGTTTATTGCTAAATGGAATATAATGCTAGTTTTCGACTGGAAAAGGGTTTGATAGGTTTGATATGTACACAAATACACTATAATATTACTAGTTCCTATCTTTAAAGATAGAACTTTTTGTATTATATTGCAAAATGGAAAAAGTTTTAATATTTTAAATCGAAACTTTATTGGCAATGTCTTTTTATATGTTATACACACCAAATTTCTGATTAGAATTGGTTTTTGTTTATGATTTAATCGAATAAGTAGCTATTTTCAACTGTATTTTCAATATATGATGTCCATAAATCCGCTAGATCTTAAGTTAGAAGCTAGCAAGTGCTGTTATTTACTAATAAATTACACAAGTTGCTAATTTTCAATTCGAAAAGAGTTTTTTAATATCATTTATAGATGATATAGACACATATGATATGTTTAAACTCATCAAATCTTAAACCACATACAATAAAGGGCTTTAATTTACTAATAAATTAAAAATCTTAGCGATTCTCAACTCGATATTATACTGTGTTTTAAGTTGATACATAAACAAAATCGGTGTATGATCATTTAATTTAATTTAATTTATTTCATTTAAAGTAGAACTATGGTCAGTCTACTGTTAAAAAGTAAAAACAATTAATAATTAAATCCTGATTGTTTGTAAATCATTGAATTATGAATGTAAAAAGCCAACTAGGTACTGAGGACTGCAAAAGCATGATGCGTACTCAAGAATTGGACGAACAAGGGTATGAAGAGAGTCTTTATTAGATAAAGATCGGGAAACTCCTTAGACCATCTCTTGATCTTAAGTTAAAGGTTAGAAATGGTTTTAGGTTACTGATAAATATAACTCCTTCTCTGTTATTAATTAAAAACAGTTTCTTTGTCTTTTTAAATGATATACAATTCAATTTCCTTAATCTGATCATTTAGGAAATACAGTCAGTCCCGAGGCCCTACCCTACTGAATCGGAACACTTTACAGATCTTACCAACATTAAAGTAGCTTATCATCTCTTACTTAAGATGATTGTTTTGTTATTTTGATAGTTTAACCAGTTTAATAAATAATATAAGAGTTTATTGCGTGTTACCCAATTTAAAATATTTATTTATAAAATATTTATATACATACTTGTGTGTGTGTACTTAAGCATAATGTGTGTGTGTGTGAGTGTGTGTACCCATTTTAATAAGAAAGTGATATTATTTGTAGTCTATTCTCAGAGTATTCATACGTAATAACTGATGTATGTACATAGAGTGGTATATCCATAGTACGAGTATAGTATATAGTATTCTATGCTTCCAATATCTATTCGACTTTTGTTTGTTAATCAATTTCCGTTATTCGTTAAACCTATGTACAAAATAGTATGGAACATGAGTATGAAATGCAATATGGAATGTGAATATGGAATATACCAAAAATATAGATCGATAACCTACTCGATCTCATGCATTATTGTGTATAGCTTACCTAAGCGGCGCTGGCAGGGATGTCATCGACTCATCGTGCGACGAGTTGAGCGACTGATGTGATCCATGCAGCAACAGTTGCTGCTGTTGTTGTTGCTGTTGCTGATGTTGTTGCTGCTGCTGCTGCTGATGGGGGATCAATGGAGCAGAGCTGCTCCATGCTGCTAGCCGATGCCAACAGTTGCTGCTTCTCGTTGCCACGTCGCTTGGCGGCTGTGCTGGCATCACGATCCCGTCGCGATTTGCTGCTGCTGCCACCGCCGCTGCTGCTGGTGGCATTCCGTTTCTTTGGCGGCGGAGCGCGGGTGATGCAGCCATGGCAATACCACTTGCCACGTGGCACCTTCAGCAGTGGGGGAATGTAGCAATCGGCGTGATAGGTACGTGGACAGAGATCGCAGTAAATCATTTTGCCCACAGGCGCGGGTCGATGGCCGCCACAGACGATGCACTTGCGCTCGTTGGTGGCCTTGTTGACGCACTCATAGCAGTACCTGCAAGGGATTCGGCACGATATTAGTGAGTGCTTGGCAAGGGGCAGGGGAGGACGGGGGGGACAGCACGCGGCACAGTGCGAGACAGAAACAAAAACGTAAACAGAACAAAACGTAACGCGACAAATGAAAGGAATATGTAGAGGAAGATGAGTTGAATGAGGATGAATGTGAATGAAGTGAATCTTTTGCTTCTTTCTTCTACTCTTCTTCATCTTCTTCTCTTTCTTGTTGTACTCACCAATCGCCATCGGGTATGTTGTCCATTTTGGGCTTGAAGCAATAGGTGTGATAGCCCTTGTCGCAGCCATCGCAGAGCAGCAGCTTGTCCTCGTTCTCGCCGGATGTGCAGAACTGACAATTCTGAAAGGAGTTTGAATATTTGCAAGAGTTTGTAGTAGTGCCTGAACGTCGTCCATGTCTGCTGCGGCCTTTGCCGCTCGTCGACTGTGAGTTGCAGTCGCTGTCCATGTCAGAGGAGTTCGAGTCACTGTTCGAATTCGAATTCGAATTGCAATTGTCGCCCCCATTTTGTGCCAGCGCTCGTAGATTTATTTTGATTGTCACATTTGGCGTAATTTCCTTCTCCTTCTCTTTCTCTTTGGGCTTCTGTTTTGATTTCGATTTCGGTGTCGTTTTGTTGTTGCTCTTTGATTTGTTGTTGTTTGCCTGTTTTGGTGTTTGCACTTCTTGTTGTTGCTGTTGTTTCTTCTTTGGTGTTGCCTGCTTTTTGGCGCTGCTCTTCTTCTTGTTGGACTTGTTGTTGTGCTTGGCGGGCATTGCATACTTTTGTGCGCAGTGTTTAAATCAAGTTCGAGTTTGATTTAAGTTGGATGAAGTTGCATTTGAAGTTGGAGTTGGAGATCGATTTTAAGTGTGTAGTTGAGGTTCATTTTGAAGTTCGAGTTCGATTTGCAGTCATGTTCGAGCGTCGCAGTCATGTTCGAGTGTCGCAGTTGCGGTTGCGTTCGTCGAAGCGGGCAACCGGGTAAACGGAAACGGAAACGGTAGCGGGTATGGCAACAAAAGCATTCAATTGTGAAAACAAATGGCAATGTTTATGTTTGTATGCGTGTAGGCGAGTGTATATGTGTATGTGTGTGTGTTGATTGGTATCCATGTGATGGGTGTGTGTGTGTGTGTGTGTGTGAGTATGAAAGCGTTAAATTCGTTTTTTGATTTTTGAAACAAGAGACACCATTGAACACCACAAACAACAAACAAGTCAAACATTCAGCGAAAGTGTTAAGAAAGAAAGAAAAAAGAATAAACAATAAAAACATCGAATTATTTCTCAAGGCAGTCAATAATTTTTTTGAATTAAAATCGAACTACGTGGGATGGGGGTATAGAGTGCAAGTACGAGGGAGGGAGGATATGCATATAAAAAAAGAATATAAAAAACACACAACTACCAAAGAAACATGCAAAAGAAGGAAAAGAAGGTTGACAAGTTCTACTTTAAATACTAAGAGAAAACTTGAAAGTATCGAGAATTGTGATTATCTTTAAGGTTTAAACACGGTTTCAGTAACCTTCATATAGGATTGGTTAAGTTTGTACTTGAATTCAATTGAACTACTTTGAATATTATCAAACTTATTGACGCTCAACACGTTTGGAATTGAACATATGATTCAGAACAGCCTTAATCTTATTCTCGCCCAATAATTAACCAATATAATTTCTACATTTAATTATCTCTTGGCAAACAAATTTACAGAAAGTTTAGATGGTAATACATATTATAAAAAAAAAGAATCAAGGCTCTAGCTGTAAAGTTGTAACTGCCATAAGGTTTTTGTCTATTTAAGGGGACAGTAGAGGGCGTGGTAAAATTCTTAAACAGACTTAAGCTGCATGCAATAGTAAGAGCCATTGTCATCAACTTTGATAGTCCTACACTTATAGTTCCAGAGATCTAGCTGTTTATACGGATAATATCATACAATATTAAAGAAGGCTATAAGAATCGCCCATTGACCCTGTGGCATCGGAATTGCCTCTTTCTGCCTGTTACGTGCATTTCCTCTTTCCATAAAATAAAAATACCCTTCTACTCTTATAAGTAAGCAGGTATAACTAACTGAAACACTTGAATCCCTCTCAGTTTTCTCCTAGTTCTTCTTTCTAGTGAGTTTCAACCAAAGATAGTGACTATGCTTAGTGCGTGAGTGTGTGTGAGTGTTAGTATGTGTGCAAATGGTATATTCAGTGTTGGTTAGCGACAAACAAACCGTGTTAGTTATAAACCTGATGAGAGGAATGGTGTTGAACAAGGAAGTTGATTGTAAGGTGTGTGTGTTGGTGAGTTTCGTGAAGGTGAGTAGTTTCTAGTGGATGGTGGAGTTGGTAGTGTTGGTGTGGGGTGCCAAGCTAAGAGATAAGCAAAAAGAAGAGAGAGAGAGAGAACACGAAACGAAATTCAACTTACCGCCTTCATGATGCTCTTGTCCCACGCCACGCAGGATTCCAGCACGTAGAGAGCCATGGCCAGCTGGGCAGTGGTGTGGGAGCGTGCCACGGCATCGCGCCACTGCACCAGACCCTTGGGTATGTTCTCCACCTTCTCGTCCTTATCACTGTCACAATTGCTGGCCGGCGAAGCGGCACCAGAGCAGGTTCCCTCAGGGACACCAGCACCAGTGGCGGGCAGACCCAACTCACTGCAGGCTGTGGATGCAGCGCTGGTACTTGGAGCAGCTGCAGCAGCTGCCGCTGCCAATGCCATGGCACGTTCATTAAAGGCGGAGGCATTGAGGTTGCTATTGCTGGCAGGCTGCAGCTGTTGCTGCGTCTGCTGCTGCTGTTGCTGTTGTGCCATCAACTGTTGCTGCTGCTGCATCTGCAGCAAATAAGCCGCAGCGGAGGCAGAGTTCTGTGTCTGTGTGGAGGTGTGTTGATTCTGTGCAATGACAGCCAGATGAGCATCCCCAGTCTGCGAGCCAAGTGGTGGCTTCAGATAGCGTCGCTCAATGTTCGCCTCCAGATCGATAATGCGTTCACGGATTGTGGGAATGATGCTGACGAAGTCCGCCTCGCCAAGATCATCCAGCTCGGAGAGATTCACTTCCGTCTCACTGCGTGTGGGCAGCTGCCAATTCTTCAACTGCATCGATGCACTGGCAATCTTATCCTCCAGCGACTCGAGCTGCTCCAGCAGTGCCAGTTCCACACGCCGTGCGACCTTGGGATTCCAATCTGCCGACTTATCTGGCTGCATATACTCCACCAGTTCGCCGCTCTCTTCTCGCTTCAACTGATAATTGACTCCCAGTGGTTGCTCCAGGCCCAGGAATCGTGTGAGATTCTCCTGCAGCTCCCGTTCACGTAGCCCCGACGGATTCAATGTCTTCAGCAGCTGTCGCAGCTTCTGTTCGTCGTCCAGCTGCCACCAACCATAGCGCTGTCGACGTGGCACATAGACTCCATGCACCTTCTCAGGGAAACCAGCCAGCTTGACCTGCTCCAGCAGACGATGCTCATCGGGAGTCATCGAGAGTGGGAGGGGAATATCTATGGGAATGTAGGTCTGGACACTGCTCAACGACATGTTGGCTATGTTGTGGTAATAGGCCTGTGACAGCGCCTCATCCAGACGCAGCTCAATCTTGGGCTTCACTTCCTGTGTGTCTCCTCCTCCTCCTCCCCCACTATTCCCGCCAACCCCTCCGCCTGTGTCCGGTGTGCCATCAGTGGCCAAACGAAAAAACGCATCCGGCTCAGACTTGGAGAGTTTATCCAGCGCTTGATCCTGGTGCTGCTTCTGCTGGTGCTGGTGGTGCTCCTCATCGGTTGGCTGACAACGATGAGGAGACACCAGACCGTTTTTTGACATCGACAACTTAGCCTGCTCGTACTCATCCAGCTTGGCCTGCATCTGCTTCTCATCCAGGCCGGAGAGTGTGAAAATGCACTCCTGACTGAACTTCGTGGGATCCACCTTGCACTCCTCCATGGGAATGCTATAGTACTGCATGTTGTTGATCAGATCCCAGGGATGTCCTTGCAGCTGCAGCTGTGCGGAGCAGTTCTGATAGCTGGCATAGCTCAGCTGCAGATCGTGGGCCACAACGCCGCCTTCGTCGGCGGGCAGCTCACTGACCAGTGGCACCTCGCGCTTGACTATGGAGAACCATTTGGGTGTGGCATCCTCACTCGGATGCGATGTGGACACAATGATGCAATCGTCTTCCTTCTTCACATCATCCTGACTGACAATCTCCACCTTATCACAGTTGCCGTTGCTGCCGATGCCCATGCCGATGCCAATGTTGTTGCCAGCAATGTTGCTGCTGTTGTTGTTGTTGTTGCTCAGTGTGGGTATCAGGCCTGGTATGGTGGGTATCTTAATCTCAGCCTCAAAGTCTGTCTTGGTGGAGATCACCGTAGGTGGTGGTCCCATTAGTTCCATCTCGGACTTCACCTTAATCTCGGGTCGAGCAGGAACAACAGGTGGTTCCAGCACCACCACCGGAGGGGGGCGGCACATCATCATCATCGTCACCCAGATCAACAATCTCTGGTTCTACCTTATTAATTTCAGTAACATCATCATCATCGTCATCATCTTCCTCCTGCTCTGCCTCATCATGATTTGTTGCTGCTGCTGATTGCAGCTGCTCCTTGTTGGGTTCCACATCTTCTCCAACACCATCCACATCCATGGCTTCATCTCCTGTATTTCCATCCATGTCTGGCAAATCTGGTGTCACTTCCACCTGCTCAGAGCCTTCCTCTTGCTGGGCCTCCTCTCCCTTCTCCTGCTCCTGCTGCGATTCATTGTTCGTCTGCTTGTGCTGCTGCTCATCCATGGTCTCCAATGCCTCATGATAGTCACATATATCATTCTGCGCCGACTCCAGCGCCTCAATGAAGATGCCACCGGCCTTGGGCAGCTTCCAATACCGACGCCAGAAACGATCTTGGCCAAAGCAGGCGGCACGCAACTGATTCGTGCTCTTCTCCAGCGCCTCTTTGCAGTTCAACGAGGCACGCACAATCTTGTCCAGCTTCTTCTGCAGCTCATCGGCACTGAGGCGATTGTCCTCATCCTCCTCAACATTGGTGATCTCCGAGTCCAGGTCCGAGAGATCATCCTCAATGATGCTCACATCGTGACTCTGACTGTGTCCATCCTCATTGATGGAGTTGCGTGCTCCGCTCTTCTTCGCCTGCAGCAGCGCCCCCATTGAACCATCGCCTCCCACTGTAGCCACAGTGGGTACTGCGCTGCCATTCTGCTGATATTCCTCCAGCTTGGCCAACTGCTTGGAGGGACTCACGTCCGAGGAGGACGAAAGGGAGACGGAAGGCGGCAGAGTGGGAACTTCATTGAGCACAACTACAGCAGCATCACCATCCAGTTCCATGGGCTGTGGTTGATCTCCAGCACCAGCAGCAGCAGCATCCTGCTGTGTCTTCTCTACCTTCTCCTCGTCGGGCTTGTCTTCGCTATTGAGTTCCCCATCGGGTGCATCCGTTGAGCCAGCAGTTGTTGCCGTTGCATCTGCTGTGGCATCAGCTGAAGCTGCCTGCTTGTTGGCCTCCGCTTCTGCCTCCGCCTCTGCCTGCTTGGCCAGACGTTCTCGCTCCCGCTCCGCGTCGAGTTTCTGCTGTGCCAGTAGTGCCTGCATGGCCGCCTCACGATCCGCTTGCGCCTTCTCATACGCCTCAATGCGCGCCTTGCGCTGATGCAGCGCTTTATACTTGCGCACCTTCATGTCCGTCATGTACTTCTCCTTGCGCATCTGTGCGCAGGTCTCCAGACTGCCATCGATCTGTCGCAGCACTGCCTTGTTCATCAGCAGATCATTGCAGAGATGGGCGAGCATTTGTGCCTTCCTTGTCGGATTCAGTGCCACGAAGGGACGATCCTTGAGAGCGTGTGACAACTTCCACGTATCGTTCTCGTGAAGCAGCTTATAGTACTCATGATTCTTGGCCGAGTGCGTGGCAGTATCCGCATCCAACTGATGATGGTCTGGCACACGTCTCTCCCGCTCCCGGTCCACAGTGATGCCGTGCATCTGGCGAATCTCCCCGTGGCTGTGGCATACAAATAGATGCGCAGGATTTCCGATACGTTCGAATTGGTAATGTCAGCATTGCGCAGCGATTGACCCAGCAATGTGGTGTGTCGTCCCGGATTGGGCACACCCGGATCCTCAATGGCGCAGACCAGTAGATGCGTCATCACCGAGAGCAATTCCTCCTCAGCATCCGCATTGCTGTCACTGATGAGTGCGTCATGGAGATTCTGCAACGATGGCAGCGACTCCATGTCGAAGCCCAAAGTCTCCCCCAAAGTTGTGCAGGAATTCGAAGACCATCAGCAGATCGGCCATCGCCTGACCGGGCAGACGATTGCCTGCAATGCGCTCCAGTTCCGGCACCGACATCTCTTGCGGCATTTCTGAATCCTCGTTCGGCTTGCGTATCAACTGAAGTATCTCCGCATCTCGCTTACGCTCTGCCATGCGACGCTCTCGCAAGATCAGGCGATCCAACACCAACTGATGCTTCTTCTTTTCGCGCTCCTCAAACTTGCGACGCAACTCCAGCATGCGGATCAGATTCATGTGCTGGCGACGACGTTCACGTTCCTAAAAGAGCACAGAAGAGGGAGGATAATGAAGAAAGAGTATAAGGAAGGGAAAACGAAGGAATCTCTCACCATTTCGGCAGCCAAGAGCAGCTCCTTTTGCTTTTGGAGTTCCTGTTTGTGAAAAGATACGCATGGGATGAGTAAACAGTTGCACAGCATTCTTATACAGATAGATAAAAATATAAAGTTTTGATTTTTCAAAGGTAGAAAGAAGATTTTATAATGATAATCAAACTTTATCGAATTGTACAGAATAAACACTAAGTATATAAACAGAATTTAGTATATTTTTATAACATACAAATAATAAATGTGCAGGCCTTTATTGACTCCTTTAAATATATAAATACTATGTTTAGTGCAGTTTTTTTGCGTAACTAGGCAAGCCCGCCTGTGAACTTAAATAACTTCAACATTAATAACCTGATAGCAAACAAATTTACAGAAATCATTTGTATGGTGATAATTATTTGGCACATCAAAATTGAACATTCTTTCCAAATTAGTATTCCATTTTAATCGGATAATGATGCCCTAAGAGAGTGTAAACAAATTCTAAAACACATTTAGCTGAATGCTATAATAGTATCTTCCAATTTTAATAGTTCCAGCTCCTATAATGTCTAATCTAGGTGAAAATCTGTGCACACAGACAAGGACAGACAAATATTGTCTGTGACCATGAATATCGGTTATAAAAACATATATGTTCTATATCTTTTAAACAAATAACAACATCATATAACAACAAAAGTATAAAGCAAATTTCAAGGAAAGAAACAATGCAAAATATAGACAGACAGAAGCAGAACAAATTGCAGAGTAGAGTCCTGTACCTGTTCTTTGGCGAGAATTGCTTCCTGACGCCGCTTCTCTTTCTCCTGAGAGTATTGCAATGAGAAAATGCCAATTTGTAAAGAGAAACCACAAATAGAAAACATGAATAATTGAACTTACCTGTTGCTTCTTGAGCAACTCTTCCTGCTTGAGACGATCCAGTTCTTCCTGACGCTTCTTGCGCTCCTGCAGAAGGAAAGATTGATATTTTCAATTAAGATCTATTGGTAATCTTCATCAGGAGCACTCACCTCGATGGCCTGTTGATTCTTGAGTTCCTTCTCCTTGCGCTGCTGCTCCAGCTTGGCGTTCTTCTCCTGCCTGGCCTTCTCCTTGTTGCGTGCCAGCTCCTCCTTCTGTTGCTTCTTGGCATCCCGCATTGCCTGCTGCTGCTTGGCAATCTCAATGCGCTGCTCCACATTGAGTGTCTGCCGTGTGAAGACCTTAAGGTCTTCCAATCGCTTGGCCACATCCTCATCTGTCATGCGAATGTATTCACCATCGTTGGCATATGGTGGCGGTGCTGGCTGCAAGAAGGAACCCACAATGGCGCGGGCAGAGAAGCTGAAGTTCTCACGCGTCAGACTCGATGGCTGCTGCTCCAAAAGCTGTTGAAGAAGAGAGGGAAAACGAGGGTATTACAGGATGTTAAATATATACACAAAGCATGTATTTCTATAGGGAAAGAGGGAGTTAGTTCTCAAGTGTCCAAAGTGTCCATGTGCATTTGAAATTTAGAAAAGTTCGCCCTACAAACTCACAGCAAAGACTTGTCCAATTGTCTTGAGGGGCAGCGTGCTGCCTGGTGCATAGTAGGTGACCTCGCCACGTATCTGTCCCTGCTTAGTAAGGCCGCGTATAACCGTGTCCCGCTTCCAGCCCAGTTCTAGGGGCACACGCAGCTCTGCGACATTGAGTATATTGGCATCTTCGCTCTCCGACTCCGACAGGCCGCTCTCGGCGGCGACACTCTCCGAATCCGTTGAGGTTTCCATGTGTGCATTGGCCTCACTCAGCGCCAGGCGTATCTTCTCCTGCAGAAAATAAATAAGTTATATCTAGTGATCACTTCAAATCTTTTCTAGGTACTTACAATATCGGCGCCTTGTTGCAACAGTTGCTGCGTGGCCAGCATTGGCTTCAGGCCCACAGCACGTGATTGGGCCAGCAGCGAGGCTACTGTATTCTTTTTGGGCTTGGACACGCCACGTCCCAAGTTGCGTGGACGTCCCTCCTTGTATGTTGAAGAGCCCGAACCAGAACCGGAACCAGAACTAGATGTGCCCGAGGCAGAAGGTATGTTGCCTTGTCCTGGGGAAGGCGATGCACCGCCAGCACCACTGCCACCGCCGCTGCCGGAAAGAGAACCACCAGGCATGCCACCAGTGCCACCCAAGGCAGCCGTTATGGAGCTAAGACTCTGCAGGCTGTTGGCACCCGCGCCTGTCTGTGATTGGTAGTCGCCACCAAGATTGCCCAGTGTCGAGGAGGACGTGGAGGATGTTGCTGTAGCTCCGCCTCCTGCCCCTCCTGTGCTCATGCTGGAACTGTTACCGCTGCTGCTCTTGTCCGACGGCTTCATGGACAGATTTAGTGGGGCATCAAAGTCATCAATGGTGATGGGATTCGAGGCAGAGCCAATGGCACCACTTGCAGGCATCGAGCTCGACTTAAGGCTTAGATTAACACCCGAGGCAATCGAAGGATCTGTGGTCAGATCATGCAGATCCTTGCCACAACCCTTGCTGGACAAATTGTAGGCGCCATTGGATGTGATGGTCGGTGGCAGCTTGATGACCTCAACACGATCTGTGGACGCATTCTGGCTGTGACTGTGGCTGCTCTGATTGAGTCCCGACGTGGAGCCGCCGGCAGTGCTGGTTACAGTTGAAGAGGAGGAGGAAGCAGCGGCAGCTGCCTTAGACACACTACTGAGCTGCTCCATTGGACTCATGCCTAGGCCCATTGGGATTCCAGCTGCACCCAGCATGCCATGCAGATGCTGTTGCTGCTGTGCTGCTGCTGCCATTGCGGCATATTCCATTTCCAGACGGGCACGCTTTGCCGGACTGAGGCCTGGAAACGCAAGCAAAGAGGAAATTGCATTTGTTGTGCTTTCTAAATCCTTTTGCTGCTGCTGTTGTTGTTGTGTTAAGTGTTGCTGTTGTTGTTGTTGTTGCTGTTGTTCTGCTTGGTGTTGTTGTTGTTGTTGTTGTTTCTGTGTGGCTTGTTGTTGTTGCTGTTGTTCTGTTTCTGAGATGGTCTTCTTGCGACCGCGTGATGTACTACCAGGTATCTTGGGGCCCACGATGGAGGACGTGTACTTGATAATCTCCGTATCCGGCGGCAATCGCACGCCCAACAATGAAGGATGCTCGCTGCTGCCCAAACAGACAGATAAAGAGAGAGAGAATTAGTTAATCTTGCAGAGAACTCTTTACTTTTCTCTGTTCTTCCTGCTTACCTGCTCATCATGGCCGCATTGCTCATGTAATCCTTGGCACTGACCTTGCCTCCTCCACTGCCCGCCATCGTTGTGCTTGGCAACTGTTGCTGCTGCTGCTGCTGTGAGGGATGCGCTGACGAGGTCACCGTTGCACTGGGCGTCACTCCAGTGCTGGCTGCGAAGGCATTCATTGCTGCCTGCATGCTCTGCTGCGGCGTCATGCCCAGTGCACCGAATTGCGAGAGAGAATTGAGCGCATTCAATGACGGATTGTTCTTATCGCGATCACGATCCTTGCCAGAACTACTGCCTCCCATGCCACCGCCACTGCCAGACATGCTGGAATGCGGTGACATATTGAGTCCTGGATGCATGCCCGCCATCGAGGCATTACTCGCACTGACATTGGTGGACGATGCTTTCCCACTGGACATGGAGTTGCCACTGCCAGCGGCGCCACTGCCTGCACTGAGACTCATTGCCAGATTGGACAGACTGTGTGCATGCATTGATGATGAGGAGCCTCCACCACCGCCACTCGATTTCTTGCCAGAGGAACTATTCGAGGTGCTGCCGCCTCCACTTCCTAGGCCAGACATGCCACCCACGCCGGAACCCGAAGCGGCTGCTGCCACAGCCTGCATAGCAAGCAGCTCCTTGTGCAGCGTGACTGGATCGTAAGCGGAGCCAGGATTGCTGGCCATATTGCTGCCACTGCTGCTGCTGGTCATCGTCGAGGGTTTGCCATATGCGCTGGCAGTGCTCTGTTGGGGATATTTGAAATAGATTAGGCATCTCTTCACCTTGTCTTCCCCCTCTCCACCTCACTCACCTTATACCCTCCGCCATGTCCTCCACTGCTCGTCGAAATGGAGCTGGTGCTCACTGAGGGCTGTCCAATGCTGCTGCTTCCAGGCAATCCAAAGCCATGCATGCTGGCCAACGCTGCAGCGGGATTGTTAGCTGCCGCTGCTGCTGCCGCCGCTGCTGCTGCATTTAAACTGTTGGCCAAATTCTGTTGCTGCTGTTGCTGCTGCTGCTGTTGTTGCTGCTGCTGCTGTGCGGCACGTTTCTCTTTGCGTGATTTGTTCGATTTGCTGCTGGAGCCACCGCCGCCACCTTGGCTGCCACCACCTCCGGCACCACCGCCAACTCCAACCATACCTGCACCAGCACCTGCTCCCGCCGTGGAGCCAGCACCGCCAGCACCCATTGCCATGGCAGCAGGTCCAAATGCAGCTGCCAAATCGGGATGCGGAAATGGTGACAACCCTGACGCCTGCAGGCGTGTGAAGTAATCCTGAGCTGCCAATTGCGCCATAGACCACCAGCCTGTAAGTGTAGATATTATGTTATTATGTGTCTGGATAAACTACTTAGGCTCAGTTGATTGTCGGTTACTGTATTAATATATCAACTTGTGTTTAAGGATATCATTTGAGTGCACTCACAATTTGAACTTACTAACTGGGTTTCTTGGGATATTTAAAGAGTTTGGATCAATTGTAACTAAGTTATTAATTATTTTAGCCTGCTTTCAGCTCTTTTAAAGTTTGCAGATCAAAGTAAAGATCTTTCTAGTTAAATTACTATTAAATAATTATAAAACGTTTATAAATGTTAAAAGCAACTCCCATAAAATGCAGTAAACTAAAAACTTCAGCTAAATTGCATTTATCAGTTGATACAAATGCTCTGTAGTTTTTCCTATCAGTTTGATCAATCAACTACTTCTCTATTTAGCTCTTAAGCAGGTCTGACAACTTATGCGAACAAAATAAATCAGTTTTTAAATGGAAAATAAAGCTAAATAATAATTTTCAATGAATACGAAGAATAACTTACATAACCCTTTGTACAAACGATAAATATACAAAGAATTTTGAAAAAATTAAACTGAAATATAAACACATGACTTTTATCACGTATTTGTTCGATTTGTTATAAACAATTGACGGCAATTGTTAAATATGAATGAAATAATGAAAATTCTATAGAAATAATGTGCGTAACTTTGAAATAACTAGAAAAAAAGCTGATTATAAATATAAAAATGCGGAATTCTTAGTGCCTGCAAAAATAGCCAGATTTAGCTTGAAAAAAGCGTAATAGGCACCACTGTTCTCGTCTCTCTAAAGTTACTAGCTTATTTGCTTCTTTTAACCTTAATCTATCAACGTATATCTGTATCTGCCCATTATAATTTATATAATTAACTGAACTAATGTGCTTGACTTGTTATCGCTTTGTTGGCCAAGTTGAAGGGGCATCAACAAGCGTAAAGCATAAACAGCAAGCGTTATTGTTGCTCTAGGAGAGTTTTCTTCAAATGCAACGCACTGTATAAGACGAGGCACTTGCTGTTTTTCTCCAGACTCAAGCAAAAGGCTTTCTTTATAAAACTCTATGCTCATTTCTCTGCTTTACTACTCTGTTAATTTCATTCCTCTGCTGCTGCTGTTGTTGCCTTTGCTGGCTGCCACATGATTCTTCTTCTGCCTTTCTCTTCTCCTCGATCTTGTGTTGTGTTTCGTATGCTAATTTGTATTCGTGTGTCGATGCCGACATTTTACTCACTTGCTGGATGCAGACCTGCCAAACTGGCGGCCTGTGAGGCCGCTACGGCCATCGTGTTCTGATGATGATGTGCGCCCGCAGCTGCTGCCGCCGCCGCAGCCATTGATGAGTAACGATCATTAGCAGCGGCGGCTGCTGCACCCGCAGCATTTGGCAGCAGCCCCAGACCGGCGGCAGCGGCAGCATTGAACTGTGAATTGAAGAGCGGATTCGATGCAGCTGCAGCTGCTGCTCCAGTTGGATCGCGTCCCCAGTAGGCTGCAGGAGAGAAAGAGAGACATAGAGAGATTAAGTTACTGCATTAATTTAAGACAAGTTCAGTTTGCTTACCAAAGAGCGAGGCGGCATCTAACAGTCCAGTGGGATCGTGTGGCCCGCCAGCTCCGCCTCCAGCGCCCCCTCCACCCGCACTGGAGCCGCCTCCTTTGCCTCCTCCGTGATTGTTTGAGTTTTTGCCATCATTGCCGCTGCCATCGCCGGCATTTTTGTTCATGTTAAAGTGCTAAATTTGTGTTATCTTCTATTACAGTTGTTCGGTATTTTTGTTTTGTTTCTGCGAATAGATAACAAAGAGAGAAAGAGATGCGTGAGATAAGTAACAATAATAAACAACAACTTTGTATGCCACTAGCGGCAAATTCAAAAATAACTGCCAACTCTGGCAGTGAATGACTCTCTCTTCTCTGCCTCCCCCCCCACTCCATCTCTTTCAGAGAGAGCAAACAATGTTGCTTCGCTGTTGTTGTTGTTCTCTTTGATTAACTTAATTAATTAAATTACGTTTTAATCATTATTTGGTCACAACATTTAAAAAAAATATTCCATTTATCTCTCTCTCACTCTCAACACTTTGCCTCTCTCAACTTTTCGCACACTTCGCGCTCATTCAATTTATGTATGCACTTAATGTTGGCAACGCCGTGCGTGGAAGCGGCTGTTGGCGAATGTAAACGCAAAGAGGAAACAACAGAAACATGAAAAGCAAAACAAAACTACAAGAAAAAAAACTACACACACACACGAAACAGAAGCAAGCAGGGGTCGAGTGAAAATCATGTGCAAGACAAACGAGATTTACTCACTCACTCACACACACCACTACACCTGCATGCACAAAAGAAGAGCGAATTAACAGCGTCGCCGCGTAGCGCGCAACTCAAAATACGGCGAAAACAAATTTACGAGTAAGAAAACTACAACAACACTTAGCCTATTGCACTTTTCCACTACTAAATGAAAATCAAACCACGAATGCACAAAACATACACACACTCACAAACACAGACACACACAAACGCGCCTACAATTTCACTCACAGAGACACGCCGCGGCGAACGATGCATACATAAAGCGAAAAGAAAATGCCGTTTGGCTTGCGTCGCCGTCGGCAGAGGCAGCAACAGCGACAGCGGCATTAAACAGCGTATTTTGATTCGTTTTTTTGTTGTTTTTCTTTTGCTCTTTAAAATTTCATTCATAAGTTAAGTCGCTGCTGCATTTGCATTTCTCACACACACACACATACAGATTTTGCATATTTCTAAATGCCGACAACGCCGCTGCTGTCGTCACCACAGCGCTGTCGACGCCGCTGACTAAGCGCTGACTGAGACGCAGACAGACGGTCGCGACGTCGGCTGAAGAAAAAATTAATAAAGATGCGGTGCTCACTTGAAAAACAGCACTTTTCATGCGTCACGCATATTTTGCACAACATTTCACATATTTTTAGCAATTATCCACAGAATTTTCTGCATTGAATTCACAATTTTAATTATTTACAAGCGAGAGCGGTTGCGAAAAGCAAACCAAATATCTGTGGGATAACGCGGCGACTGAGCAAACGAATGCGGCGACAAAAGTGAGAGAACACAAAAATGTGTTACAAGTGGAATTGAAACATGAGAGCCGACGACGACGGCGGCGACGAGTGTTAGTGTGAGAGGAAATGAATGGACCGACGACGACGACAACGATGAAGCCAACGTCGACGTCACCGTCAAACGCTTTTTCACAGTGGTTGATAATTACACTTTTTGTTTTGTTTCTGTTTTTGTTATATTTTGTGCCTTATTTTTGTTGCTGTTGTTGTTGTTTGCATATTTTTATGAATTAATCATTTTAATGAACGCACGTTAAGCAGAGGCTGCCACAATGTGCCACAATAAAAAGGTGGAGTCCATCTTTGTTGCCGCGTCTCTTGCGCCTTTTTAATAACAGTTATTGCGCTGCTGCAGCGCCCTATTACTGCCGCGGCCTCTGTCCACTGCCTTTGCCTCTGCCTGTGCCCGCTGCCTTCTTTCTAGGTCTCTGCTTCTGCCTGCTCTCTTGTTGCTGTCATGCATCAGCCGAGACAGATGTGTGTCTGCTTATCACAGAAGGTTGGTGTTTTGTGGAGGAGGGGGGAGGGGGGTTAGTGTGCATAGTGGTGTGGGATGACTCGGCAGCCAATAAATTGTGCGCCATTGAATCGATTAAAGTGAGCGTAAATTGTAAAAGGCGATTTATTACAACATCAAATTGTAAAAACACAAGAAAAAACAACAAACAAAACTTTGCACCGCCATTGTTTTACTTACACACATACATATGTATGTACATACACATATGTTGTATGCCTGCATGTGTGTGTGTGTGTTTGCCTTTTCTTATGCTTCGCTTAAAGTTTTATGACGGCAACCGCACAGTGGGACCTCCGTTCGGGTCAAAGCGTCGTCGGCAGAGGCAGTGGCAGCAGCAGCAGAGGCTGTTTTTTTTTTCTGTATATGTGTGTGTGTGTGAGGGTGTGAGTTGGGTTGAGCGCGCGCCACAACAACAATAGAAACAGCAGCAGCAGCGTTAGCAAAATGATTCGAGCATTTATCTTTGACGCTGTCACCGCGCGCGCTCTGCCAAAGCGGACGCTGTAGACGTCGACGCGCTGCCAATGAAAAGGTGCGCGCAGCCAGCGTGCGTGCGTGCGTGTGTGTGTGTGTGTATGCAGGGCAGGCGGCAGAGGAGAAACAGCAGCACTCGCTGCCGTCGTTGTTGTTGTTGCTGTTGTGTTTTTTCTTTGCTTTGCGCTAACTTGACGGGTAGATATATATTTTTTTGCCCATAGCGAGTGACTGACTCTGCCCCCCTTCCTCTCACCCACTCCTCGCACACTCACGTACAACTCAACTGACTGACCGTCGCCCTGGCGTCGTTTCAATATTTGTGACTGACAGTGTACAAATGTGAAATTCTTCTTATTGTGTGCGCCCGACGGCAACGACGACGCCAAACGCCGACGTCGATGTTGGCGTCACTGGCGTTGATCCACCCTTCTCCTCCTCTCCCTCTCCCACACTCCCACTGTTGTTTTTTTGCTCTTGATTATCTCTAGTTCAATTGGCAGTCGTCAGTCATTCGGTATTTCTATGTGTGTATGTGTGCTTGTTTCGTTGTGTATCTTTGGCAAACGCCGTCGCCGCTTTCGTTGCTTTTGTGTTATACACACAACGCCGACGCCGACAACGTCGACGTCGCTGACGCCTTGTACAGTAATTTGTTGATTTTCTATTAAACTCGACAAATGCTAATCAGAATTCAAAGCTTTACAGTTAGTTCTGCTCTGCACTTGGAGTTTGTCTCCTTGTTGGCAACATTGGCAGCAACTGCAATGCAGGAAGAGAGGAGTGAGAGTGGGAGAGAGTAATTAGTGTATGTGTGCGTGTGAGTGTGTGTTACTCTACTGGCGCAATTTATTAAATGCAACAAATACAATAGCAGGCAGAGAGAGTGTGGAACAGAAGTGTGAGTGGAAAAGAGGAGTTGTGAGTGGGAGAATGGAGTGAGAGTGGTAGTGGGAGAGAGGAGGGAGTATGTGTGTGTGTGAGTTACTTTACTAGTGCGTCCCTTTAACGCGTTTCAATTCCAACTGTGGCGCTGTTACTACACACACACACATGCACAGAATATATGTATGCGTGTGTGTATGTTGTATTTATTTATGTTCACTTGTCCGCAGCATACGTTGATCATCTTTGAGTACAAACACACGCACACACACGCACACACCCGTACATTTGTAATTTTGCTTGGCATTCTTGGGGATTTTAGATTTTAGGTACATGTACATGTTATTGTTGTTGTTGTTGTGTCTGCTGTTGCTGCCGCGTGCGTCGCTTCTTTGATTGTTGGCGGCGGCTTTTTCAGTTCGCTTTGCTCTGCCTCTTCTCATTACTCAAGAAGTTGACTCTTGCCGCAAACAGCGAACAGCGACTCGACGCGGCTCATACCTCACACTCCTCTCCTCTCTCTCTTGTTCGCATGCGAGGTTATTGACTCAGCGCAGACAGAGACAGCGACTGAGACTGCGACGGCGACGGCAACTGAGACCGTGTAACAGAGAAGGGACGCGCAGAACTTGCGCCGCGCTGTCGCGATCTTCAGTTGTTCTTCACTGCTCTCCCTCCCTCTCTTTCTCTGCTCTGCCAGCAACTGCATCAATCGTTGCGACGCGCACTGCGACGTCGACTGCAGCAGCAGCAACAAGTACAGACAGGCAACAACAGCAACAGCAACTTCTTTGGCCTCTTTTGAGTTTTGTGCTTGCCTCCTTCGTCCCCTGCCCACTGTACTTTGACCTTTGCCATACAAATTCATATTCAATTAAGTCAATCACACACTCACACGCACACACTTGAACACCTGTACAGGTGTTGAGAGTGCGTTAATCTTTCAAGTGTCATTAGTCCAAAAATAACTCAAGCAATTTTCCCATTCACCTCGTATAACAACAACAACAATACAGTTGTTATTGTAATATGCAAATGTTGATATGAAATTTCTAAAACACAATCATCAATTTACCAATGGCTTCTTTCCTTCCCTTCTTTCCTCTTCTTCTTCCCTAACTGGGTTAGAGTGAAGTGTGACTAAGATGAACCAAGAGATAAAGTTTTGAACGAAAGGGAAATTTGCTCCTTGTGGATATTTGTTGACACTTTCCAAGTGTTTAAAAGGTTTAATAAAGAAATAATCGATAATATAATACAAAAAATGTACTTTCTATTCAAAAAACATATTATATACATACTCGTAAAGATTCTAACGAAATCATTTAAAATTAAATTATAATTAATAATTTCTTTATTATCTTTATCGTTGTAATAAAGTTTGCAACTGTTTTAGAGGTTTTTATTTGCACAATTTCATAAATTTGTGAGACACAAGATAATAAAGTTTTAGTAAACTATGAAATTATTTTTTAGGTTTTCATTTGCCAAAAATGTATAACTGGAATATATATTATAATCCAATTAATTTACTAATATTATTTCGTACTAATATTATTCGGTTGACGAATTATATATGTACATTATACAGACTTTAATTAAATGAAATATAATCTTTACGGATACTTGTTTATGGTAAAATAAGTTTTTACTGGCTTTTTAGTGAACTATGTAACTGTTCTAAAGGTTTTTATTTGTGAAAAATTTTAATTTGTAGAAAATATGAGTATTTTTAGCTAACTCGAGGTCATTATTTCGGTTAGAATTCGCATTGAAGCTTATCATCCAACCGAAATTATATAAAATAAAATAAATTTACTAGTATATAATTTACATTTACTCTATAAGGATTCTTCTATCAGGATTATATAGAAACATTCAATAGAAATCCTTATAGTAAACAAATTGATTATAATTAACGTCCCTTTAGTCAGGGCACACTGTAAGGCTCTGCTAATTTGTGTTGTGGTCTCTCGTCCTGCACACACTGAGTGAGTAAAACAAAAGCTAAATATCGAGAGAGAAGGACAGAGACAAATAGAGAGTGAGTGAGTGAGAGAGAGAGAGAGAGAACGAGCGAGCAAGTGTGAGCGAAGCCTAAGCAGAACCGGAATAAAATGAAATGGATTTCAGAGTGCAGCTGGGCATGGCGAGAGTGGGGAAGGGGGAATGGTGGCAGTGAGAAGTGCGAGACAGAGGTAGTGGAAGCAGGAAAGTCAGAGAGGGGAAAGTGGGAGAGAGAAATGGGCAGCGATTGCTAGTGGGAGGGGGAGACAAAAGGGTTACGGATGACGAAACAAGACGAACGATGCGAGCGGGGAAACAAGCAAAAACAAGTGAAGTGCAGAGGGAGAGAGAGAGGGGGGGAGTTTGTTCGTCCACTTGTTTTTTGGCGTTGTACACATTATTATCAAGGATATTGCTAACCAGTTCGGCGCGGGGGCGAAGGAAGAAGAGGAGAGAAGGTAGAAGGAGGGTGCAGGGTGTTGTGGGAGGTCTCTGTCTCTGCTGTCGGCCGTGCGCGCGTTCAAGGAAATTGTGTAAAAAAGGACACCCACAAGCACACACACACACACACAGACATACAGACACACACACAGAGGCAGTCGCACATATTAAATGTAAACTGTGAACCGAAACGGGACGAAGTAAGCGGAGGAGTGTAGAAGGAGAGGCAGGGAACGATGGAAGGATGAAACGAGGGAACATTGGTAAGGGAGAGAGACGGGAAGTGGAGGGTGCCATGGGTCGAGTTGGAGTCGAGTCAAGCCGGGTGGGACAGTTAGTCAGTCGGACGCGTCCGACGTGCGCGCTCGGGTCAGAATCAGCTCAGAGCTCAGAGCAGGCAGACCAGGCAGGTCCCAGTTCTAGCCACAGCTGCACACACACACACAGAGAGAGACGGACGTGGAGGTCACGAGCGCGCAAGGACACACATTGCGTGGGTGGAGCAGAGGCAGTGACAGAGCAGGAGGAGAAAGGGTGCGCAGGGATGAGGGCAAGGGGGGTGGTAGGAGTGTTGGCAGTAACGAACCCAAAACCGAAGCGCAGAGGGAAAAGGCAAAACTAAAATTGAAAATGGCAACGACGCCGAAAGGGGAAAAGGCAACAACGACAACGACGACGACGACGACGATAACGGGCGACAGTGACAGCAGCAGCGACGCAGGCAGAGCTAGTAATAACAACAACAGCAACAACAAACAAATGAATTTATGCAGCCAACAGCAAAGCGCAGTTGTTGTTGTTGTTGTTGCAGTTGGGTATTTATGTAACGGTGAAATAGTTGTTGCCGTTGTATTTGTGCCTGTGTGTTGTCACTGCTGTTGTTGTTGTTGTTGCTGCTGCAGCAGGAGGTGGAATGTGCATGGGAAAGGCTCAAAGTGGAAGGAGAGCGCGCAACACGACCCATAAATTAGAGTGAGTGGGAGAGGGAGGGACAGAGAGAGATAGAGAGAAAGAGAGAGTGGGAGTGGGAGACAGGGAGTGAGTGGGAGGGAGAGAGGGTGCGGTAGACAGCGCAAGTTGAGCGAGAGCAAGCGAGCAGGCGAGCACGAAGGAGCGAACAAACCGAACAAAGCGCACAAAGCAAACGAAAGCAACGAGCGAAAGCAGTGCAGCAATGTAAGAGAGAGAGAGAGAGAGAGAGAAAGGAAAGGAGACAGAGTGGGAGAAGTACACAGAGTGAGGGAGCTGAAGGAGTGAGGTAGAGGAAGAGAGGCAGAGAGTGAGTGAGAAATGTGCAGCAGCAGCAGCGGGAGACGCATTGACGTATTTGCCGCATTTGCAACAGAGCAAAGCTGTCGTTGCCGCTCGCTGCCAGTGCTGCTGCATGCTCCGTGTTGCCTGCCCCACTCAAACTCAAAGCTAGCTTCGGGGTATAATAACAATAACAACAGCAGCAACAGCAACAACAACAGGAGAGAGAAGACGACGACGCACAGTGCAAGTTACAGAGGCAGAGGCAGGCAGAGGTGGCAAGCAAAGGTAGCAGAAGGGGCTGAGCAGGCGGGACAGCATCTGTGCCAGGCCTGACAGCAGTTGAAGCAAGTACACAAATATAGCAAATACAAATGCAGAGTAGGTGACGAGGAGCAGAGGCAACAAGGAAGAAGTAGGAGCAGAGACAAGGGAGAAGGAGGAGCAGGAGACAAGGCAGGAGAAGTGACAAGAGAAGAGGCAAGAGAAGTGACATGAGCAGAGGCAAGAGGAGAGACAGGAGCTAAGGATGAGCAGAGGCAGGGACGCGGCAGGTGCAGGGAAAAAGGAGCAGGAGGGAGAAACAGAAGAGGAGGTGGAGCAAGAGCAGTGGCAGGACACGAGCAGGGGAGGACAATCAAAACAGAGCACGAGCTGAAGGTGTAGAGACAAGAGAGGAGGAGGAGGAGGGAAGCAAGAGAGATGCAGGAGCAGCAGCACGACAGAAGAAGGACAGGAGTTGGACAGGAGTGTAAGCAGGAGCAGGAGAGGAGGCTGGTTGCCAGCTGAGGTTATGTGCATGCTGGGCGCTTTTGCGGCTACGTTGAATGCAGCCAAGTGTGGCTGCTGCCTCCTGCTGCCTGTCATTGTTGTTGCCTCAGCAACGTAAACCAGACAACAACAACAACAGCAAGAGCAACAACAGCAGTAGGCGAAGCTGGCACTGATAACGTTTATCCAGAGAGCGTTGTAGCTGTAGTAATGCT
This sequence comes from Zaprionus nigranus, assembly GCA_018903425.1. Lineage (NCBI taxonomy): Eukaryota > Metazoa > Arthropoda > Insecta > Diptera > Drosophilidae > Zaprionus > Zaprionus nigranus. Next base: position 1,859,496 of record JAEIGD010000014.1, on the reverse strand, counting down.
AGCGCAGGCGGGCCCAAGCAGTGGGGGGAATAGTTCACAGGGATCAACTGCTGGAACAGTTCGCACTGTAGATTACCAAATAGAGAAGGTGGAAAGAAGGAGGAGGGAGAGTGAGGCAGCGTAGCAGCTCAAGCTAATCACATTTGCAGTCGAACAGGGCAGGTGAAGTGCAAGTGGAGAAGGAAATAGGAGGGAGAGAGACAGAGGCAGGAGAAACAGTTAGACAGATAAAAAGGAAGAGAGGGGAAACGAAGCAGACAGTGACAGATAGAGGGAGATAGAGTCCAGAGAGCTGTAGAAATCAGCCTAAGCAATCTGTTTTTATGTTAGATGAGCAAAGATAAGCTTGAAACAGCTAAAAGTAGCTATAAAGCTAAAGCTCTTGTCTGGCATCTACAAACAAGATTACAATTTTTAAGGCTACTTAATGTATTCTTCACTATAACTGATTGCGAATTATAAACTAAATTGAAAACATTTGCCATAGATTCATTTAGTTGCCCTAACCTAATATAGCTGAATTTGACCTAAATTACATTGAGTATAGTAATAAATATAATACTAATGTAGAATAAATAACTCAATCCTACAAACAAAAGACGTCATTAACTGGATATGCAACATACATATGTATCAACTACAGTATTAACTCTTCTGAACCGATTGGATTTTCCGGGTTTTCCCCAATTCTCTGCAACAATTTATCCCAGATTAAATTCAAATTAAATTCAATTAATTTTAAATTTAAACAAGTTAAAATTTTGTAAAATTGTATCAATATCTTTTCTAATTGAGTCGACTGTATTAAGTCGACTTTAAATTAAATTAAATAAATAAATAAATACAGTCATGTGTATTTTGGGACTCTGAATCTGAAACAGGAGTCCGATTTTGCGCCAGCACGTCTTCGACTTAATCTCAAACGGGAAAGGGGTCGTTGATTATAATCTAAGATAATATTATTTATTATTTCCCTATATACTTCTGGTCCTTTATTTGCAGTTATACATATTAATTTACCAGTAGTTATAATCCCCCTCCGCATCCCCGTAACATTTCAAACAGACTCCAAAATTTTCGCTGCCATCACTCAATCTGTTCTTCTTCTTCTTCTCCTTCTCCCTTTCCATTTCAATTTCCTATTCTATTTCAGAGTTCGCGCAAAAGCTTTTAAATGTTGCGGTGATTTCATTAGACAACAAATACAATTAAAATGCTTGTTGCACGTAATCTAATATTTATGTGGAAGCCAGACAGAGAGAGAGAGAGAGAGAGAGGAGAGAGCTGGCATGGCATTTAATTAATGCTTAAATCGGATTATCCAACAAAGGGATAAAGGAACCCAACGCCCACTGCCAGGCACAGGACCAGACCGGCATCTATCAATGGCCACAGCCAGCTGTCCCTTTAGTCCTTCCCCGAGGAAAACAACAGAAAAACAGAAGAGAAGGAAGAAGTAGCAAATCGACGTGGCCTTTTTTATACCCTTTGCAGATGGTGCACTACATTTATACTGTATACAAATGAAACTAACCTTACATTTACATTTCTCTTGATGTAACTTGATGAAATTCAGCTCACAATTTCTTTAGCTACACACTCTATACAAATCCAAACCAACCAAATAAAACTGATATATCATATCAATATTATCATAATTGAACATTGTAACTTTTAAATTACACTTGCAATTTTACTTTATGCGATTAACAGGGTTATAAACAGGCGTAATCAATGATTAATACAGTTTTTAGCTGCATTTAATGCCAGGGAATATTGTCAGCAAATTTAATAACGCTATCTCTTCTAGTCTCTGAGAACTAGATGTTAATACGAACATATTTTTATAATTTGATGTTCTTTTTGTAATATTAACCTCACAGTAAATCATATTACATTATTTGTCGTCTGTTTCACTCACCATACAACGGATTTCTATTGTCTTCTCAGTGTGAACTCTCTTTCTCTTCTCTGTGCTCTTCAAGTAGTTCTTGATGTTCTTCTGCTCTTTGTGGATTTTCACTGCGTATTTTCATATTTTACCGATTTATTATTTGTTATCGATTTTTGTTGTTGTTGTTGGCTTGTTTTGTGTGTGTGTGTGTGTTCTTTTTTTATTCGTTCACTCACTTATTGTAGTTGTTGTTGTTGTGGGGCACAATTTGAAATTTGAATAATGATTTCATTTTCACGATTCTCATTGGCTTTTTGGCCTGGTTAGCACACAAACAAACACAGCACACACAGACACTATCACAGAACACACAGAAAGATCCAACACATGCACCGGCAGATGAATGATGATGTTCGCAATGTCTGTTCAGTTTTCAAAGATTCTTAATTATTGTGGATTATTTTATAAAATGATGCGAGTCGCGGGAGCTAAAAAGAAACAAGAAGAAGAGAAGAGAGTTTTATAAAATCAATCTTAAAGTTGAGTTCTACTTATATAGCAAGTTATAATAAGCTTAGCACAATATAATGGAATATGATATCGTATATAACAGAAGTTCATTACCCATTTAAGTATTTCAACCTGTTTACGCATAATTTAGGAACTTAGTTAAAGAATAACAGGCATTATTGAGACTCTTATTAAGGATCCTTTATCAAAACGCTTTTTGTTGTTGTTGCATTTCTGTGTCTCCTTTTTACGTTAAATGATATCAAACATCAGCTTATATAGTCTATAATTATCGATTATTGTATTTTTAGTATATTTATAATCGAGTTAAGATTTTCCATCATTTGAGTTGTTATTCTCTTGCTAGATTAGAGACAGTAACGACAACAGGAACTGTGAACCAACAGCTATTGTGAATTCTATTTCTATATACACATATCATAAAATACTGTCAGATATGAACACACACAACTGTGTGTGTGTGTGTGTGAGTCATTCTACAGAGAAAACAATAGAGCAGAATTCGGGCAAATGTTGAGCAGAAACTTATTCAACACATTAGAGATACATATAGACATAGCAATTTATAATGCTAGAATGGGGAGGGGAATGAATGGAAGAAGGCAGAGAGAGGGAAGCAGAGGAAGTAGAGTGAAAAGCAGAGCAAATAACTATCTCAAATTTCATCTGCAGCTGCGATGACAATGTCGAGTTCTGCGCAAGTAAACGGCAACTTCTATGACAAACCCCCGGGCGCAAAACCCCCCAAACACAACAGATAAGAACAGATAAGCACAAACTAACCTAACCTAACTGCGTATCTATCAACAAGCAATTGATGATAAGCAAAGGCAGCGATAGCTTATTGTTTGTTTAGTGGTTTTTAAATAAATACAAATTGAGTCCCCCCACACACACCTGCTATTAACTTAAGCTGAATACAAAAACTCGTTCATCAAGCGAATTTCACGATTCTCTTTCCAACTCATTCTTCAGATGAAATATCTTGACCGGATGTTAAAGATACTTTGATTAACTTGAATAATGCTTGAATATTTCTGCTTAATGTTCTATGAATCCTAAATGATCGTGATATATAGAGCAAATATATGATATATTATTATTAGACGATATTGTGTATTTGAATTCCTTCTGTTTCTGTCTTTCTCAAGCTTCTTTTGACCGTTTCTGCCCCTGACAGTTCTATTGTCATGCAATTAATAGCAGATGAAACAAGAACGTGCACGCCCACACCTGTTCATGCGTGTTTCTGCATGTTTATGCGTGTTTTTGCATGTTTTTTCTGGTTTATCAGGGCTTGACATGAGCTTATCGACGTCAATTTAGATCGAAATCGTAAACAGAAATCGCTTCCGCTTATAAAGCGAAAGGGAGGCAAGGAGAGAGATAAAGTGAGTGTGAGGAAGAAGTGCAGATAAGGAGAGAGGGAGGAACAGGGAGGAGAGGCATTAATGGCACAAAAGGGGCATGACAAATGTGCAATTTTTGCTACGATTCGAATTCAAAAGCAAATGTAAAGGGAAAGAGGGAAACAGAGAAGAGGAAAAACCCGTGCAGCGTATACTGAAAGTGTATGCGTGTGTGTGTGTGTTTGCTGCGAGGGTGACTAGCGTGAAAAGGGCTTGAAAACGTAACGAAAAAGGGCCAAAAGCAAATAAATGACTAAAATTAAACAAGAAAACGAATTCATCACGAATGCTTCAAAAATGTGAGAGGGGTTGATGAAGCAAGGGGGAGAGGACAGAGACGAATGACGGACAACGATGATGATGAGGATGATGATAATGCGATGCTGTGTGCAACGAAGGCGAGCCAAAGGTACGAAACGATAAACTAGAGGCGACCGCCGACGGCAACCGCGACGACGACGTCGTTGCAGCAACAACACAACACGATATGACGAATTTGTACACACACACAGGCGCAAACCACAAGCACAGACAAACACACACACACAGACACACAGAGACATTAAGAAACGCGACGGCGGCCACAATAAAAACCAACGAAATAAATTAAACAATATGAAAAAGAAACACTGCACAGCGCGTACACCCAAAACGAGCTGGAAATGAGCTGGACAAGGGGAACACACGAAAAAGGCAAGGGGGGAGACGGCTGGCAGGGGAGAGTGGGCAAAGCAATCAGCGAGGAACGAGACAAAACCGCCACCAACGGCAGCAGCAGCAGCAACAGCGACGACGACGGCGGCGGCGGCATCGCAAAACTTGAACGACAAACGGGCACGGACAACTGGACAGTGAAGGAGGGAGGAAGCAAGGTGGGGGGATTGTGGAACGGAGGGACAGAGAGACAGACAACACACAGACGGCAACTTTTTACATACAAACAGTGTGACAGACAAGCAGAGGGAGAGTGGTAAAGAGAGCGAGAGAGGGAGAGGAACGACAGCAGCAGAACAATCCAACTAAATATCGAAATCACAAATCCGCAACTGAGCTGCGCGTTATAATAAAAGCAAACGACAAAACACACACACACACACACAAAGAAAAGCACAAACAAAATTTCAGACAGAGGCAGCGACGCGTCAACGACGGCAAATGAGTGAACTGAGCAAGAGTTGAGTTGAGTTGAGTGAAGTGGAGTGAAGTGACCGAAGTAGAGTCTGTCCGTCGCTCTGACAAACTTAACTGGCCGACAGTCAGTTAGACAATCGGTCAGTCATGCCAATGCGCAGTCAGCGTCACAGTCGCTGCTTGATTGCAAATGATAAACTGCGCTGCCGAAGCTTTCTGCTGTTGCTGCGCTGCTGCTATAACGGTTCTTGTTGTTGCTGTTGAGTTTTTAATGCAAAAAGGGCGAACGCACTTTTCTATTGCATATTTGTACAGTGGGGCAGAATAACAAAAGCGCAAAGCCGCAGCGACTGCGACGCAAGCAGCGCAGCGGGTCGTGTCATGCACACATTGAGTATACACTCACCAACACACAGAGAGACACAGGCTGAGCCCACAGTCGGCCGGGCTGGGCAAGCAATAAGGCAACTAGCCAAGCAACAACAAGAAGAAGAAGAAGAATAAGAACAGCAGCAGGCAGCAACAACAAAACAACAACAAGCACGACAGCAAGACATAAAATAAATGAGCGACGCTGCCGACGCCGCGCAAACATGTCTCCAATGCTGTAGTTGTTGTTTTTGTTGTTGCTGCTGCCTGCCTGCCTGCCAGTCATTGTTGTTGCTGATGTTGTTCTACATGTTGTTCTTGGTGTTGTTGTTGACTGGCTCTGCTCGTTGTTCGGCCATTCGTTCATTGCGCGCCGCTGCTTCAATTTCGTTTTTCTCAACGTTTCTTCGTCGTAATTATTGATACATAAAAAATACTACATAACTGAACACGCCGCGACGTTGGCGTTGGCGTCGTCGACGGCAACGACTGCAATGCGACGGCGGCTGCGACGGTAACCACGACTGCGACCGCGACGCAGACGACGTCGCAATGGCGGTTCAGTTAACGCAATAAATCTTATTGGAGTTGCAATTGTTAATTATTGCATTGGTCAGTAACTCGTTTAACTCAGTCTCCCTCACTCCACTCCTTGCCCCCATCACACTCTCTTCTTCCCTCCACAATCACTACCTCCCTGTCTATCACATGTGTTTCATTAAGCAGTGAATTCGCAGCATGGCATGCATGATTTTGATCTCAATTGCTCTCCTACTCTGCTTGCCCTCTCTGCCCTGTCGTTTATATCCCTCTCCATCTCTCTTAAATCTGTCAGTTAAGCACGCATCATTTTCACTGCTTGCCATTGGAATTTAACAGTTAATGGCAGCTGCTAAGCAGCTAAGCTGCCGGGCAGCATTGTCGGCAGCGACTCCGGCGTCGACGACACTTTGCTCGCATTTTTATTGATTTGACAATTTTGTTGTGTGTATTGCGCGGTGCGACACGGCTTTAGATAACTGCAAATAAACGTACATATGTACACACATGCATGTGTACGTGTGTGCGTTTGGGTATTGTATGACCAGCAACAATAAGAAAGAGTGAACACAGCATCGCGCTCTCCCTTCCTTTTCCCTCTGCTCGCCTCCTCTTGCAATTCTTGTGCACAATTTTAAATCCTTTTCGCTGCGCTGTTGCTGCTGCCGACAGAGGAGGAGGCAGAACTGCGAGGGCAGCAGAGTTCACACACAACTGACAAAAGAAAATACGGTGGCCAGGGTGCACACACACAAACACTCGCACTGACACAAACACACGTAATACAGACACAGAGCAAGCACAGACGCACACACACACACACACTCGAGACAGACAGCATTTCTGCTGCCTCTCTGCCTCTACCTCAGTCACTGGCTCTGCTCGCTTGGTTGAGTTCTCGCGCTGGCTTCGCTGCCTTTGCCTTTTGGCTTAGGGCCCAAACGATTTGGATAGGTTTGCTTTGGTTTGGCATTTCTCTCTATCTGTATCTGTATCTGTCGCACTTCCTGCCCGCTTCATCTTCTTCTTCATCTTGTTGTTTCTTTAGATTTTTTGCAATAATAAATATTGATATACACATACGAGTTGCCGCTGCTGCTGCGCTGCTCCAAACAATTTTTGCTCCTCTTTTCGTTACACACACACACATGCACAGAGACACCAACACTTGCACAATTTATATTTGTGCGACGCGCACAGGGAATTTTTCGTAATTTTTCTTGGCTTTGCCGCCTCTTTCTGCTTTTGCTGCTGCGACGCCGACGACGACTGCTGCCTGCTGCGAGTGCTGCCTGCTGCTGCTGTTGTTGCTTGCGCGACCGACGAGTTTCCGAACTAAACTAACGAAACGACACCAACACCAACCAATCCAAGCCGAAGCCAAGTGCGAAGCGAAGCGATGCGATGGCAACGGCCACTGGCAGTGGCAGTGGCAGCGACGCCGGCAGCAGAGCGCGCACAACAACAACAACAGGAACAGCAGCAACATGGGGGAGAGAGGGATAAACAGCCAGATCGGCAAGGGGTGAAGGCGGGGGGGGAACAACGACTGCGACGACGACGACGATTATATGAGAAAATTTATTCAGCATTTAACGAACGTGCCTGCTGCGCTGCTGCTGCTCTGCTGCCGCTGTCGCTGGTCTGTTGCTGTTTGAAATTGTGGGCGCAGCAGACAGTCAGACAGACAGACAGACGAAGGTGTCAGACGCGGCAGAGGCCAAAGTGGAAAGCAGCAGCAGTGCAAAGAGTCATTTGTATTGTTACAATTTCTTTTTCATTTAAATATTTTGCTGCTGCTGCGCTGCGGTTGACAGAGGCAGAGGCCGAAACAGAGGTACAGGCAGCGGCAGAGGTAAAGGTGGAAGCAGAGGCATAGGCAGCGGCAGCGGCAGAGTTGTCTCCTTCATTGAGGTGCTGGTAATTAAAATTGCAACAATAACTAAATCAAATGAGCGCGGCAAATGAAAGAAAGAGAGAGGGAAGTGAAGAGCGGGGCTATGAAGAGAGGGAACTGAAGAGAGCAAAGCAGCAGCTGCGGTGCGTGTGTGGCCTGTGCTTGCGTGTGTGTTTGTTTGCTTGCTTGTCTGGCTGCATATGTGTGGCTGTGTGTGCATGTGCAAAAGGAACAAGTGAGAAATTAAGCAAACTGCATGGAGAAGAAGCTGAAAGACAACTACAACTACAGCAGAGACAGCAGCAGAGGATAAGGCAGAGGCAGAGGCAAAGTCAGTGGAAGGCGCGTGGAAGTGAGCAAGCAAATTTCGCAATGTTGCGGCTTGTACTTGTGCTTGTCTCGTTGTCATGTGTGTGTGCGTGCGCCTCAGTGCGTACGTGAGAGATGTGGAGAGAGAGAGCAATAGCATACGTACATGTGTGTGTGTGTAACGCAATATAAATGAGGCTGGCTAAAGGTGTGTGAAGAGCCTGAGACTCTGCCTAACTGAGTCTCTGTGTCTCCTCTCCACTCTGTACTTCTGTCCCACTGTCTCTTACTCACTCTCACTCACTCACTCACTCGTTTCTCTTGCAGTTGTTGTTGCTGTTGTTGGTATTTCTGTTGCTGCCAAAACTTTAGCTGCGGAAATGCGTATTGCTAAAGTTGCTGCCGCTGCCTCTGCCTCCGCCCGCTGCCTCTGTCGACTGCCACTGCCTCTGCTGCTGTAGCGGAAGCAGCGATGCAAATTGTTGAATAATATCAAGCAAAATTGCGCGCATGATAAATGGAAATGGATGGAATGGAATTGTGAAAGCGACAGAAGAGGAAAGCAGCCAAAGACGCGCCGCATCTTTCCAATGCAGCAGCAGCAACAGACAAATTTCTTCAATGTACAAGTCTGTGCATGTTTCCGGGGGAGGCGTGGCTGTTGTGGATTGTGGGTGTCCCCCTGTGGCAAGTCTTTTACTTTACTTACATACATATGTACACAGTCTGCCTGTCTGTGTGTGTGTGTGTGTGTGTGTGTGTGTGTGCTTGTAGGTGTCAATGGCAGCACAAAAAATTGCAAATATGTAATGCTTATGCGTGTGTGTGTGTGACAGAGAGAGAACATTTATTGTAGCAATACACTTTCTTAAGTGAAGTGAGGTTAAGTTTGTTTGTTTCAAAGACTATAAGACACAGAAGTAATTTAAGAATCAATTACAGTATGAGACGAGTTAACGCTCTGGAGGAACAAGAACACTCTGTCAGTATTTCCATTTCTTATTTGAAGCCTGAAGAATTGTATAATATTGTATAGTATGAGGTTAGTTATCAAAATAAGGAAAATAACTTCAATAAATAAACTTCTAAAGTCCCTTAAAGTACCCAAAGAAGTGACAGTCTTTGCTAAGTATAGAGTACAGGCTTAAATCAACAGAAAATAATACCAACAACAACATGCAGTTGCAACGTGCGCAAGGAAAGTGGGCAATGTGCAACAACAGCGTCTGCAGCTAATGGGAAGCACTTTTGTTGCAATCAACGCCAAACGTCGCCGCGTCCAGCAGAGAAACAAAAGGCAGCTAAAATCTAAATAAAATATCATAAAACATGCAAACAAACACATACATAGACACACAAACACACATGTATATATGTATGTATGTGCACTTTCACTATAGAAAACCTTTGAGTACGTATAAACTGGATGGAACCACAGCAAAACGAATATGAAATGCTCTGTTTAATGCAATTTAAGAACACTTTGTTTAAAAAAGAAATAGAGTGGGAACTTTAAAGATTATATATAAGCTAATTCAATAAATAAATTGATAAAATAATCTAGTAATTTATAATATTAGATTAATAAAATAATCTACTTATTGTTTCAGTTATTTTAAAGGCAATTTAGTAATTGCTAGTAATTTATTAAGTTATTTTTAAGGCAATTTCAACATAATTTAAGGTTATTAGTTGAGAAATCTGTTTAAATTTGTTTTTATTTAAATTTTAGAATTGGTTGAGTAAGGAATCTTTTGCCAACCTTCTAAAATGGATGTAGCTATGTAAAATGATCACAATATTGTGCTAAATGTATATATAATATATTTAGAAATAATCTATTTAACTTTTTATTCAGACATTTTAAAGGTTTTCATTGCTTAATTTTAGGGCTTTTCATTAAGAAACCTTTCGGCTAAAGTATTTTCAAGATTTTATTGCAATAAGGTTAAGTATATGATCTTTTAGAGTTGCAAATTGTATAGGACAATATATACATATGTACAGAATGTAATAATAATACAAACATACCTACATATGTATGTTAATATTTCAGCTTATAACTTAAGCAAGGGTAAATATTGTAGATAGATATTATAGAAATAGTATCTATTCTTGGGTAAATATTGTAGATAGATATTATATTAAATAGTATCAGATGAATAAATTTGCTAACATTCTGACTTAAGCTGAAACAACCCACAGAACAGCTCAACTTTTCTAAGGTATAAAAAGCGCTGAATGTTTGGTGGACCTGGAACAAGCTGAAATGCAAAGGGCAGCGAGAAGGACGACAACGACAACGACTACGATGGCAACGCATAGCGCAATAGCGTAGGGAGCAAGTGAAGGCACAAGGGGGCGTGGCAGCTGTAGGAGGATGTGGGCAAATGGCTTCGGCGGGTGGCGGCAGCAGACAAAGGCAGGCAGCAACGACTGATGTCGAATGTAGTCGTCGCTCGGTTGCTTGCCTGCTTGGGTTGCTCTGTCTGAGTGTCGGCGGGGGAAGGGGCTGGGCTGGAGGGGGGAGAGGTAAACACACTACACAAAGGCAGGGGGAAGAGACGGCGCAAAGTTGTAGCTGCAACAGCGACAGCAGAAGCAACAACAACAAACGCAGTGAGCAAAAGGCGAACGTGCCAACAACAACAACAACAAGGATTACAATTAAAACTTGCTCGTCAGCCTGAGCCGCGCCGCCCCCCCGCGTCTACCACACACTTGCTGCTTACACGCCCCTGCTGCCTACCTCTGCCACTGCCTCTGCCTGCTCTGGCTGGCTGCCATTGCCGCAAGCCAAAGATGATGAGCATGGAGAGGGAGAGTGGAGGGAGAAAAAGAGGAGTAGAGCAAGAGAGGAGCAGAGCAGAAGGTGGCATTGGCATGCACAGCAACAACAACAACAGCAGCAACAAAAACAACAAAGGCAACAAAAGCTCAGGCTAAGTTTTGCTCTGCCTTCCTCTCTTCCACTCCCGCTTCTTCCTCTCCCCTATCCACTATTCTCTCTCACTCTCTGCTGACCGATGCTGCAAGAGTAGAAGAAGAAGAAGAGGAAGCAGCAGAATTCACATGCATACAAAAAAAAAAACTGTGCGGAAGAAAAGCAAAAAATTGTTATAAGAACGTGCGTGTCTCTCTCTCTCTCCCTCTGCATGTGTGAGTGCATCTCTGAGTATGTGTGTGTGTGTGTGTGTGAGCAACGGCTCTGATGGCGGCCAGTGTTGCCAACTTGAAGGAGGTGAAGAAGTCAGCTAAATAAAGCTAAATATGGCAAGGCACAGTTAAAAGCAGCTTGTTTGTGGCTAAATGAAGTTAATGTATTTTAATTATTTGAATAAAAAGCTTTATTATTTTTATTATTATTCATTATTTGTATTATTGATTATTATAACCTTGAAGAGGGTGTATTCAATTTGGGCAGCAGTTTGCAACGCGCATTAGGAATCAGCTCTGACATCATAGAGTATATAAATATATTCTGAATCAACAGAGCAATGGAAACAGTCCTGCTCGTCTCTTGCAAAGCAAACTAGTCTCTCAATTTTCGAGCTTTATTGATAAAACTCGGTATAAATGCTTCGTATTGCTGCATATGTACGTATATAAGTCGAAACGAGCCGGATCGCACCAATATATCGTATAGCTGTCATACTAACTATCGGTCGAATCAATCAAAATTACTACAGCGGACATTTTTTATATTTTTAATATGCATATCAGTTCATCAAAATTGAACTACTATAACATCGACCGAATTGCAAGTTTTTATACGAAAATCACTTTTAATTTAAGAAATACCTTTACTTATCAGTGCCAATCAGAGTTAGGCACAATATTGAATATACACAATACCATTCAATTCTGGACCCTTATATATAACTAGTATTGGAACAATCGGTGGAGATATGAACCTGCAAGAGTATACAATTTTCGGCATGACGAAGGTAGTATTTGTTCCCCGTGTTTTTGTTGTTATTAAAATTATTATTAAAATATTATTATTTAAAACAAAATAGTCATTATTTTATTATGGTAAATACTTTTAATATTTATATTATTTAAGTATCATCATTTATTAATATTGTTGTAATTATTTCCTATTATAAGAAGTTTATTATTTTTCTTAAATAACATTTCATTCATTCCCCTCAAATGTTCCAATAATTTAAATAATTCACACGCTCTACTAGCTATAAAAGCGCTAAATCTAGCGATTAATTAGCTAAGGACAGCACAACACACAGCGTCGCCTCCTTCTGCTCCTGCTCTGCTCACGATGACTGCGTCTCTGTCGCTGTCGGCGTTTTTGTGGCCGCTTTGAAATGAAAAGCTAACTGCGGCGGCGGCGGCGACGGCAACTTCTGCTGCTGCGTCGCGCAATATACATAATGAGAGCGTGCAGCACCCAAAGCAGAGCAGAGCAAAATAGAAGGGGAAAAAAAAAGGAAAAAGAAAACAAGGCAAAGCCAACGAAAAAAGGAAGGAGGCGAGACGAGACGACGGGGAAGGAGTAAGCAACGTTTTTGCTTTCGTTAATTTTCATCAGTTGAGCAAATGAGTGCAGAGCTCGGAGAGAAGGGGGAGGAAGGAAGGGGGAGAGCCAGACGGAGAGAGAGAGAGATGCTGCACAGGAAGCGAGGAAGCCAAGTCTCTTGGTCGCACAGTTTCCTCATCGTCCAACGCTAATTGGCAGCATGCAACTGATTGCAGAGCGTGGGCAGCGTCGGCAACAGCACAAGTTGCAACTCTGCAGCATTGCGGCAGATTGCAAGCAACGCTTTGTTGCACTAAAACCAAGGACACAACCCGCAAATTCAATCTTCAAGCAGAACTTTGATTTGTGCCCCCAAAGCATCTTAATAAAGAAATTATATATATTGAGGGGGTAAGGGGTAAAGGGGAAAGATGAGGTTTGTTTACTCTTGATTCATGTACAATATATAATATATATAGTATGTAACTCCAAGCATGTAAGAGCGATAAGAACGAGGGATGACAATAAAGTGAGAATTGATTCAGTATTTAGTTAAGAATGCCAGATAGAAATATCAAACAAACGACTCCAAAATGATAATTGATAAGTCACTTATCACTTAACATCTTAAATTATAGGGGTATAAAGATGGATATACCAACAGAAACTTATATATTACACCATTATTTATCATATTTGCAACTCAAAACCGTAGAAAAATAATGTCCATACAAATTTGGTTATATTTGACATGCTTAAAAGTGGAAGGGATTTTATCAACAACAATAAACATTGGAATATTTAATTATTCAGTCTGTAAATGGATATACTCAACTAAAACAATCCACATTATCAACTTTGATATTTGCAGATCAAAACCTAAGAATAATAAAATTACCCATTAAAATAAAGTGATTTTAAACATAGTTATGAGTTAAAAGTCAAGAAAGGAATCTTAAATTGTCAACAGGTAATAACCAATGGAAAATAAAGTATTTTATGTCAATAAAATGGAGTTATCAACCTTAAACTATCCGTAATATTGCAAAAAATTATATTTTTAAACAAATAGGTTGTTATTTCATATTAAAAACTGATGATTTTGGCCTAGTTAAGAGCGTTAGAAGTCAAGAGAGCAAATTTAATTTTTTTAAGCATAGAACAATGTAATATTTCACATTAATCAAATAGAATTCTTAACTTAAATGTATCCACAATATCAACAATTATCATATTTGCAAATTGCATTGCAAGATTTTTCATTGTCATAAGATCATTACGAGGTTTAAATAGATCATTAACTGACCATACAGTAGTTTATCATTATTATTCCATATACCAATATAATATAATATATCTTATTATATTGGTATTGAAACTACTTAATGCTTATTTAATGGTTTATATACACCTCGTATATTATTATTATATTATATTATAGCATTTTCAGTTATGTATATCATATCTCAATCGTTTGCTACCTTTGTTTATTTCCGCCTTATGTGCTGCACTATTACTTAAGTGCTTCTTTGGCCTTTGCCACACACAGAGAGAACTTTCATTATATCAAAGATACGCCTAATTGGACAGACAGTTGTTGTTCTTTTGGTCGGAGGCAAGTAGGTGGAATTGCGTTGCCCTCAAGGCAGCAGCAGGTAGGGTATCTTCGTCAATTATTTGCGACTTGCATACGGACATGGAACAAAGCTGGGCGAAATTGAGAAGGACATGTCCGAACATGTCCTTAATTGGCAACTGGAAACTGTCTACGAAATTGACAACTGGCCTCAGATACAAAATTCGCATTAATTAATTATTGATAATGTGCAGTGCAGTGTGGGCGTCGTTCGCTGTCAGACTGTATGTAGGAGGTGCCACGCCCACAACTGGCCTCCCCACTGCCTCTGCCTCCCTCCTTGGCAAGCTCATTTTCAGCGCCAACTCATGCAAATTACAATTTCCGCACAGAAATAGATGCACAAATGTTGTGTGTGTATCTAATGCAGTAGAACGGAGGAAAGGGTAGGATGAGGGAGGAGGAAGAGGGGGGGAGGATTGCTGCGCGCTGAGTGCTGCATATGGTGACAAACGTTGTCGGTACTCCCTGATGTCGTCGTCTTTGTATAATTTGCACAATGGCAAAGAAAACGCTCTCGCGCAAGATACAAGATAGAAAGATGCGCACAGAATAGATGCACTGTTGCAGATACACACATACACATACATACACAAGGGGCATAAGTTTTCGCTGCACAACGCGGCGACAGCAGGTGAAGATGCCAGAGCAGTAGGCGAGGGCAGGGGGGCGGAGGCAACGCACTGGCGATGGCAAAGCAAGCTTCAACGCATGCAAACACAAGATGCGGATACAGTATCTCACATGTATTCAGTAGATATACACACACACACAGACTGCCTTACATATGTGTCCTGTATGTGTGGCACAGACGAGAGCGAGCTGCGCTGCACGTACTCGTTTAATTCGTTGGATAACGGCCACAGCTTCAGGCCAAGCCACATCCCAGTCACCAGTCGCAGTCGCAGTCACCAGTCACAATCAGCATCGCAGTCACAGTTACATTCGCCTTTTTGCGCCCCGTGGCAATAAGCAGCATTCAATCGACTCGCGCGGCCTCTGCTGTGCCCCCTCCCATTCTCTCTCTCCATCTTTCTCTCTCGCTCTCCTATACAGGGTCAGACTCTTGTACATTTGTCATGCCCATAATGAAGTAGAGCAGAAATGCTTTACAGCCAAAAAAAACCTTTGGGGTTGCTATACACGTCTCTCGCTTCCTCTCTCCTTTCCTCTCCTCTCCCCTTCCACCCTTTAGCTTCATTCTTCTTCCTCATCACGTGTCCAAGCCGCAGTCGCGTCATCCGGCCAAGAGGCAAAGAGGAACAACGAGAACAGTTTCGGTTTCAATACTTTTTCTTCCTTTTTTTCAACTTCTCCTTCTGTGCTGCTACTTCTGCTTCTCTTTCATCGACTCGTTATGTGTGTGTGTGTGTGTATGTGTGCAGGAAGAACGACACGACAAGGAGTGAGTGGATAGCACTAAATACGTTCGTCGCCCCGCAGTCGACCTCTGTCCGATAAAGCGTTGTGCGATGATAATGAAATTGAGAATCCATTCACAGAGCGAGCATATCCGTATTAAGCTCCACTTTAACGAGGGTTCTCTTGTCCAACAAGCAATCGAATTCATAAGAAATCTTTGCATATTGCAGCATTACAAGAGTTTACAATACAAAAAGGATTTTGTAATAGAGAAATCGGATTATAGATTAAAGAAAACTTCATTACAAGAGGAAAGGATTTTAAAACAGCAAAATCTGATGAGGAATTAGAGAAAGCTCAATTAAAAAGGGGTTTTCAATGAAGAAAGGATTATATAGTAGGCAAATCTGTTTAAATATTAAGATAAAGTTCATTACAAGAGTTTCCAATGAAGGATTATATTATGCAAATCTATTAAAAGACTGTAGAACAAAACAAATGTTATAGTTGAGTGTGCTCCAGCTATCTAGCAAGCTCTACAGAAGGTGTAGACGCAGAACAAAGGGTCTTCTGCCTCGCAAACCTTCAACTGTTCTCAGCCACTCAATTTGTTTCTTAAATAACTTATATGTTTATTAACCGATTTTAAGAAAACTTACAGCAATTATGTCTATAACTATATTTAATGTAACCACTAAAAATTAGCATTCTAACTTTAAAAATACGCGTGCAATTCGATCTTTATCGGGGCGTGGGAGAACTCTGATATAAACATTATCTAAGTGCAATAATTAGACATTTTGTCAACAAAGTTTATAATCTCTAAGATCTAGCTCTTCATACAGCTATATATCTATGCTGTTGATGTCTTCTGTACCCGTAGATGCATTCTCATATACTCTTGAAGGAAAACAATCTAGTTACAGACACAATAAGGCATGCCCTGCTGCACATTCCAGCCGAGTTAACCGCATCCCAGACAGACTCAGCGACGAAACCGAATTCAATTAATTTAAGCTCATTAAGAACAGACTTCAAAAAAGAAACCGCATAAAAAACAATGAAAAATAAAACCCACAATGAAATAAAATAATATGAAATTGTAAGAATAAACCGAAATTGTTTATCGTTACGAAACGCAACAATTTGTGAGTGCAGGCCAAAATGAGAGGGCAATAGTGTCAGAAGTGCAGGGAAGAACAAGGGAGCAGAAGAGAAGAGGGGCAGGCGAAGTGGAGATAGATAAATGGATGGAGGTGTAGGTTCACTTTGCAATTTCCACTCATCTTTGCAATTTTCCGTTAGAATTTTGCAGCTGCTGCAATCGAAAATGGCATAAATTCAATTACAGCCAATATTTTCAAAGCGTTGCCAACAACAACAACAGCAGCAATAGCAACAACAACAACAGCAGCAGCAATGAAATAAATTCAATTTTCAGTTATCCATCGGGGCTTTCTGTCTGTCTGTCTCTATCTATTCGTCTGTCCAGCTCTGTCCGTTCTGTCTCTACTGTCGCTGTAGCTATCTCTTTCTGCCCCATTGGCGTGTGATTTTTTGCACTTTTGGTTTGCAGTTGAACTGCGTGTGTGTGCACGTGTATGTGTGTGTGTGTGTGGGGCCAAAAACAAATAAAACGTGTGTGTGCACGGGGACAATCGAAAAACGCCTTTTCAACTCCCCTCTCTGCCCTCTTCCCCTACCAACATCCAATTAGTGGGCAACCCCAGGCCTCATGCCACATTCCCCTTGGTTCCTCTTTGCTTGTGCTTCCCCCCCCCTCCTCTGCTGCTCTATAAGCCTCAACTGACATCAGTCAGAGCCAGTTTCGATGTTCTCATTGTTCCGTTTGGTTTTTTATAGCCTCTCGATACACACACACACACACACACATGTACATACGTGTTGTTGTTGTTACTGTCTGCATTCGGCATTTGCCATTTTGTGGGCAGTGTGTGTTGTTGTTGTTGTTGCTGCTCTTCGCTTACGCTTATCTGCCATTAAACGACGCTGCTGGCGTCGTCGTCGTCGCTGCTGCGCTTTACTTTGCGCTGCCTCCGCCACTGCCTTCCACCTTTGCCTTCTGCCTTTGCCTCCGTCTTTGCCTTTACCTCTGCCTTCTGCCCCTGCCCCGCCCACTGCCTTCTGCCACTGCCTTTGCCTCTACTTGGCTCCATTCGCCGTTTCGATTTCGGTCGCAATTCCCGTTCCCATTTTGTACCCGCGCGCATCTCTTCGCATTTTGGTGGAGCTGCTGCTCAAGGTGCAACATTGGCAACGGGCCTGGGCCTGAAACAAATGCCACTCTCTCTCTCTCTCTGTCTCTCTCTCACACTCACAAACAATGTTGGCACGACGAGAGCAGGTCGTATGCCTCTGTGTGTGTGTGGTTTGTGTGTTTATAACGCGCCACCTGCCGTTTGGGAGGCGCAGCATTTGTCGCCATTTATTTACACGATTAGAAATCGATTTTATGCGTTTAGACAATATTTCAAATACAGCAGAGAATAAATACAATACATATACACAGACAGACAAACATGTGTACAGTTGTATATATCAATACATACATATGTATGTTGTATGTGTGTGTGTGTTGGTATTAACATGTGTTTGTATGTGTGGTCGTCTTTAAAATGATTTATGTCAAGCTTATCGGGCAAGGGGGTTGCGAAATCAATTCCCGTGTGAGTCCACCACACTCACCACCCTCACTCACCTCAGCACACACACGCAAACATACACACACACGTAGTGCAAAAACAAATAAATAAATACGCGTGCTAATTAGCGCAGACAGCGAAGTCGGCACAGGCAGCGAACCGTGAACTAAAAGAAGAAAATAAAAACAATTTTATTTGCATTCACAAATGCTCAAGTACAATCGAAAGAGCTTAAGAGATTGGCCCGCAAATGCCTTTAACACTCAGACACACATATGAACAGACTCACACGAACAGACACATACACACGCACCTTACTAATTGATTAATAAGTTGTGAGTCCCAAACACAGTGTAAATAATTAAAGTACTGCAAAAGAGAGGGAGGGAACATACCGAAGAGAGAGATTAGATCACAAAAGAAACACGAACAAAGATGGCAAAACGTAAAGCAAGTAAAACAAAATCCAAATTCAATTCTGCAACAACAACAACAACAGCTCACCCGCACTGCCAATTTATGTACACACACACGCACATAAAATACACCAAACCAACAACAGCAGCAACAACAATTCGTGAGCGAATCTCAAATAAAAGCACGCCAAGTCAACGACGCCGACGGCGCAGTCGACGACGACGACGCTCCACACAGTGCTGATGGATTGTAACACACACCAACACAGTCAGGCACACACACACATACAGAGTCACTCGGCCACGACAGGCTGAGAAAGAAAAAAAAAAATACAATCCAGTGAAATTGGTTGGCCGCCCTGTCTTCTGTTTCTTGCACACACCTCCCACCCTCCTTCGCACACTTCCTCACCCGTACCCCCCACAACCCCCGCCCAACCACTTCTCTCTACGATCCAATCAACCAGTGCAACTGTGTGTGTGCGTGTGTGTGTGTGTCGTGTGCCACTGCTCATGGCGTTCACTGTCACTGAGTCCGAAAAAATAACAAGAAGAAAAAAAGCAACAACACCCTGCGGAACGAAACGAAATGAAATGGCAGCGAAGGCAGAGAACTCTGTCGCCGTCGCAGCTGTCGCTGCTGCCGGCTGCCTCTTTTGCTGCCTTCTTTATTTTACTTGTTCTTCTTTTTGGTCTTTTTTACTTGACGAATTTTTATTGTTTGTAACTTTTGCGTGCGGTAACTTAGGATTGACCTCCCCCCCTTCCACAACAAAAGACATGCTTAAAGAGGAGAGTAGAGAGAAAGAAAGAGAGGGATAGACAGAAGACCACACTCAGTTCAATTACCCCTCACGCCTTGTCTCGCCATGTTACACAGTTGTTGTGGGCATTTAATTTGTTTCATCAACCTTTCCTCTTCCTCCCCCTCATACAGTCTTTCTTCCCACTGTCCGTGCATAAGAAAACAATTTGTGCGTAACACCCCAAAAATTGGGGTAAAATTTAATGAGAAATGCGGCGGCGATGTCTCCTTGTCGGCCAGACTCACCTGTATCAAGTAAAAACGTTGTTTAACATCTATTGTTGTTGTGCTGTTGTTGTTTATCTCTGGCTTCGCTTTGCTGCGCACTTTCGTGTTTTGTTATTTTATACTTTTATTATTTGTGCTGTTGTTGTTGCTCTCGCCTTGTCTCACACACATCAAATTGGGCGATTGCTTTTCCCCAATTGATTTTCATCGCATTTTTCCTTTTTGCTCAATTCACTTTATTCTTTTGCTTCGCGAATCGCGAATACACTCACGTTCACACACACACAAACACACACGCACGCCTGCCTCTGCCTCTCACACCAATATAACGACGCGACGACGACGACGACGGCAGCAAGCTGGGTAATAATTTTGCCGTGGGCGTTTTTCTTTCGATTCGGCTATTTTCGCAATTGTCCGGCGGCCGGCCTCAAATGCTACAAATTGCAAGTATGTTTTATATTTTATTCTATTTTGTTGTTGTATTTAAAAATAATGCATAAAAATTGCAGAAAACACTTTACGCACTTTCCACTGACGCTGTTAAAACCGCGCGTGAACCGCACGACAACCGAAACGAAAATGAATCGACTGCAATAAAGAGCATTGCAAACGGGATGAATTGGAATCGAAACGGGACTGCTCTGCCCGACGCAGGCAGCGAAATAGCAAGCAGCAGCGAGCGAGTGTATAGCGAAACAGTGAGAAAGAAGAGAGCAGCACTGAGTCTAGTTTTGAGCAATTGCTTACTCGTTTTCTTGGAATTACAACAGCAACAACGAGCGTGGCATTTTGAGTGGATTTCTTAATGAGCAAGCCGCTCTTTTAGTGCACAACACAAGCACAGCGAACCTTGCACTTTTAGCTGAGCGGCTTTTAACAGCGCACTTTAAACAGAGCGGTTTTTAACAGCGTACTGTTAGCAGAGCAGCTTTTATAGCGCACTGTTAGCGGCGCCAGCAGAGCGGCATTTAACCGCGTACTTTTAGCAGAGCGGCATTTAACTGCCCACTGTTAGCAGAGCGGCTTTTAACCGCGCACTGTTATCAGAGCGACTTTAAACAGTGCACTGTTAGCAGAGCGGCTGACAGCGATGTAAGACGTCGTGCTGTTACCAAAGAGGTCTTAGAGAGGTTTTCTTTAAAATATGCTATACCATAACATTTAATTTTACTTCACACAGATAACAGGACTGTTGGTGATATTAATTCAGATATCCATC
Organism: Zaprionus nigranus; assembly: GCA_018903425.1. Taxonomy (NCBI): domain Eukaryota; kingdom Metazoa; phylum Arthropoda; class Insecta; order Diptera; family Drosophilidae; genus Zaprionus; species Zaprionus nigranus. The sequence continues at coordinate 1,838,607 of JAEIGD010000014.1, read as the reverse complement.
TGTAAATCCTCTTTGTCTTAACAGTACACTGCAAGCTGAGCTGCTGTTAAGCAGCGAAATGTTAATTAAGTTAGTTTTAACAGCGACAAAAAAAGTCGCGCTTAACAGAGCCAGCAACAGCGCGACTTATTTACAGAGATTGGCAGAGATCGCAATTACCGACCTCTGTTAACTTGTCGATTAAACATGAGCAGTCGCCATTTTAATGAACAGAAAAAGCTAGATTTAATGGAAAAAAGCCAAGTTGGCAATAATAAAAGGGGAATAGAGGAAAACTCGCTAATTTTTAATACAAACTTCAATATAATAATCGCTTACAGCCAATAACAATGCAGGATAAGATCAGGGGGAAAATGACTTAAAAGTTATAGGTCAAGGGATGTACTGCAAAGTAACCTTTGCTCTTGGCCACCTGCTTGGAGAGACGCCGCAAGTTGTGATCGTTGTTGAGGTAGCTGCCGTTGAAGATCTCCGTGGCCAGGCGCAGCACATCCTCGTGCCCCTGCTGGCAGATGGTGGAGGCAGTGAGCATCTCGTGGTCCGCCAGAGGCAGGCCAATGCAGTAGGAGCGCGAGGCACGCGCTGTGCTGGCCCACATGGCGTAGATGGTGCTGCTGATGTTGGCCAGGCGCAGCAGCTCCGCCTGCTGCTCGACGACAGCGTTGCCATGCTGGGTGAACATCATGTCCACGGCCATGTGCAGCCTGGCCACAGAGTGCTCAATGCACTGTGCCGCCGCCTCCAGAGTGGGATGCACGTGCTCATTCAGCTGCATCTTTGTCTTGGGGTGCTCGATGCTGTTCTGCGACAGAAACTTGCCCAGTATGTGCCCGGGATTGTACAGAGGATTGCGGGATCTGCGCACGCCCTCGTTCATGCGTTGCTAGAGGGGATGGAGGCAGAGCAAGAGAGGATTAGTGGAATTCCTTTCACTTCAAAGACAACACTTACTCCGGCATGCTGCAGTCCAGTCAGCGCTATGAACATGCTCAGCGTGCTTAAGGATTCCCCCTGCGTGCACAGCTGCGCCGCATCGCGCAGCCCCAGCTCCGCGGGCTGCCCACTGTGCAGGCAGCGCGGGCCGAGCAGGCTCAGATTCTGCGTGGCAATGCCGTAGAGCTGCCCCAGTGTGTAGTACTTGCTGATGGCGCTCTCCAGCGTCACATCCTGGCCGGCAAACTCGTCCAGCAGGCCGGCAGTCATGTACAGCATGCTCTCCATGGCGTAGATGGCGCACGTGGCACGCGACTGTTGCACGCGCGTCAGCTCCAGATCCCTGCGAAGAAAGGAGGCACATATAGAGGGAGGGAGCAGAGCGGGAGGGAGGAAGGTACTACACTCACTTGAGCTGCACGCCACACTGCGTGGTGTCCAGGGCGTAGTTGGTCAGCTGCTGGAGCAGTCGCTTGGCCAGGGAGATGCCCAGCAGGCTGCTGCGCAGGCGTGAGGCGCGTATCAGATACTCCGACAGACGATTGCCATCGTGGGCCAGTCCCAGCAGCTGCTCGGGCTGCAGCTGCACCTGCTCGAAGTGCACCACGCCCATGGCTGCCTCGCGACAGCCGATGGTGGAGTGCAGCTCGCCCAGACGCACTCCTGCTTGCTGCGAGTCCACCAGGAAGATGCTGCTGCCACGTCCCACATCCCCGGGCACATTCGGCTGCTGTGTCTGTGCCAGCACCAGGAAGAGCTGCTTGGCTGCTCCTGCTGCCCCGGGAGCCAAGAGCACGAAGGCCTTCTCTCCGCTGAGCTGCCACGTGCCCGTCTCCGAGTTGTAGCTGGCCTGGGTGCCAAAGAAACCCTCCTCCGGGGGCGTGGCCTCGTAGATGGCCTCTGTGGCAATCAGCTGACCCGTGCCCAGTTGTGGCAGGTAGCGTTGCTGCTGCTCCTGGGTGCCCAGCTCACAGAGCAGATCCACCACGACGCGATGCGACTGCAGACCCAGTGCCAAGCTGGTGTCCTCCGCCTCGGGCTCGCTGGCAATGAGGCTGGCACTCCACTTGTAGCCCCTGCCCTCGTAGTCGGTGGGCACATTCAGCCTGTACAGGCCCAGCTGGCGCAGGTTATCCAGGGCATGGGGCGCAGACTTCTCCTCCTGGAAGTAGTTCCTCAGTGGCAGCAGCGCATTCTGCAGTCCGCTCATCTCCTCGCGCGTGATCACCTCCGGATAGCCGAGCAGCTCCTTGTCTGTGATGCCCACAAAGAAGTTCTTCACCAGCGGCTCACGTGCCGGCAGCGCCTGCTGCTGCTCAGCTGCGGCATCTGCCAGCGACTCCTCCCCCGTTTGCGCACTACCAAGCGGACTGTGACGTGCATCGCTGACTGTTGTTGTTCCTTTGGAGCTGCCACTCGCTGCGCCGCGCACAAACAGAAGTTTTCCGCTCCTGTTGTGATTTTCACACAATAAACGCGCAGCTCGCGCAAACAAATTGAAGCGCATCGTGAATTAGGTAATGTGTGCGAGTGCAATAGAGATGGCAGTTGCTGTATTTATGTGCTCGGTTCGGGTGCTGTAGTCGGCACGAGTAACGAGTCATTTACTTTTAAAGTCACGCCAGAGAGTCATTAGCAGACAGTGGTGGCTTTTTTATTGAGTTCAATTATAGTTACATATATATTTTAATTATAATATTTGTTATATTTATAATGTTTATTATATTTTTTGTACTTAATATACTTAGTATACATTTATTATATTTTATATGGCCGTCGCTTTATTTACTTATGTGCTCGTTTCGTTGTTTGCAATAGGCACAAGTAACGAGTAGTTTATTCATCATAGCAGGAAACGTTAAACTTACAGTGTTGGCCTCTAAAGTAGGACATGTGCCATACATTTAATTTTAATAAATAACTAGTTTTATTTTTTAAATATAGCTGGCTCTGCTGTATATACATGTGTTTTACCTCAGTTATAAGCACAAGTAACGATTTTTTTATTTTTAAAGTGTTTTATTTTTTCATGGCAGTTTAGTTTTTTATGATGTACAGTAGTGTCTTTAAAGTTGTTATCAACAATTTATTTAAATATATTTGAGTTGTTTATATATTAAATACATATGTATATGAGTGTTTATGAGTGTGTATATGAATAATATATATGAGTTCTATAATTATCTTAATTTGGTATGTGTATGTGTATATTGCTATGAGTATTTTCAGTGAATGTTTGTATTGTTGTGATACTTAATCTTGTACGGGGACTTGAGGGCAGCTCAAACTGGGAGTTGGTCGGCGCTTCCTTGGCTCCAGAGATGTTTAGTCCTTAGAAGAGTTCGGAGGTTGCTCAGGGCTGGCCTCTGCCTTCGGTTTCCGTAGTCCACTGACTGTAATTTTGCCAAATCTGAATGCCAGTTGGTAACTTAACGCCTCAATCCCTTCCCGGCCGGCCTCTTCAATGCCTATGGTAAGCAGCGCCCCGCCTCCTTCGTTCCTCCTGGCTATGATCTTCCAGAGACTGGTGTCAAGCTTGTTCTGATTCTCCAGCAAACCAAGCAGACCTTCATTGGTTCGATTCGCACTCATTGGACAGAAGGTGATGAAGGAATATGGCAAGGAAACCTCATCGCCCAGTTTCACACACAAGGGGATTCCCGTCCAAGTCTTCAGACACGCGCCCACCTTGAACAGCCAGTTGGCCGTCTCCTCATCTTCACAGTCAACTACCAAGTGTCCAGTCCGGCAGTGTAAGCCTGTAAAGAGCAGCGGTGTGTCCCATTCAGCGGTCTCCATCTCGTCGAGAATGCACTCTTCGAGCGTGCAAAGATCTTCTTGACTCAGGTGCACCTTGGGGTAGTCCCTGGGCAGCAGGGCCAACTGGACACTACTTACTGTGGCAGGGGAGATCTCCTTTCTTGGGGAGATCTTCTTCCTTGCGCTGAGCTCCTTCCCTGTAAACGACTCCTCCCTCTCCCGCCACCGTAGTGTCTTCAGTTGCTTGCGAATCACTTTGAATGCTTCAGTTTCCACTTGCGGCTTATTGATGATCTCCAGAGAACTCTCTACAATCGCATCGGCAGTTCCCTGCAGTCTTAACCAATCCATGCCCGATTTGTGGAGGTAGATGCGCAGCTTGGGCTTCTCTGTACCCCTCCCCACCTTCGCCTGCCTCACAAACTCCCTTGTGATCCTCGGGCACTCGTTCACATGCAGCGTTTGTAGCTTCACTAGACCCTGCACCAGTTCCAGCAGCTCCTCATTCTCCAGTTCCAGCATTCCACTGATGTGCAACGTTTCCAGTTGGCGCAGCTGCAGCAGGTGCTCCATTGGCAGCTTCTTGGAGCAGTAGATATCCAATTCCTTCAGGCTGGAAATGTGACAAACCTCTTGGATCTCCTGCCCGCTCAGCTCTGTCCCCCGCAGCATAAGAGTTTCCAGCTGCGACACCTTCGCCATCCCTGCCAGGAACTGACTACGCAACGCGGTGTCTTCTGTGCGCAGGAACAGATGCTGCAGCTTCTCCAGCTGGTGGCTCAATTCGAATCCCGCCTCCGGAGTTAGCAGCACACGGAAGAAAGCGAATCTCTCCAGGCGTTTGCAATAGCGTAAGATGATCTCGAAGTGCGGCCTGTACAGGGTGTCCAGTTCATCCCCCGGACTGTACTGCACATAGTTGCGCACCTCATGCCCCACCAGCTGCAGCAGTTGCTCCAGCTGCGACGGGCTCAGCTGCCGTATGAGTTGCTCATCCAGGTGTCTGTAGCGCTGCCGTGCGTAGCTCTTAAAGATCTCAAACAATCTGCGACTGGCCATGGCCAAACTAAGTTGGCTAGCCACGTCCAGATGGGACATCACCAGCTGCCAACAATTCTCACTCAGTCCCGCCTCAAAGTCACAGACCGGTTTGCCTCTCGCATTGCCCATGGTACGCAGACGACTGACTGAGGCATGCAACAAGGCGATAAGCTCTGCCTACGCTCGGCAGATGGCGGCAATTAGGGGAATTCCCCTTTTTGTGAAAAGTAAACAAGGGTATGCTCAAGTTATCTCCTTCTTCTTTTATGCGCAAGGTGGCGAGAGATGCTAATTAATTTGTATTGTATTGTATGTACTACATACACATGTAACAGTCAGCAAGAGACAGTTCTGCCTCTTTAAGCTACTATATATGTTTGTCTGTATGAACACCTAGATCTCTGAAACTATTAGACCTAGCACTGCCAAACTTGCTGACAATATGTCTTAATGCAGCACGCAGCTAAACCTTATCTAAGAATTCGGCCACGCCTCCTGCTGCCCTCTTAAATTGGAAAATAACGATTTGCACATGTCATTTTAAAGCAATAACGTTCATTTTTGGTATACGAGTAAACAATAATTTTTACCATTTAAATAAAAGCTAGAACATTAATTTTTGGTATATACAATAATTATTACTATGCAAATGATTTCTGTAAATTAGTTTGCAAGGAAATAATATCCAGGAAAGTTATTTAAGAAATAATATGAGTGAAGAAACAGTTGAGCAGCGTATATAACAGTCGAGCCTACACAAGTGTAGCTTTCTTTCTTGTTTTATCAGTTTGTATATGTACACATGACTGTATATATGTATTAAGCTCCCCACCACAAATCATATACCATAGAATATATACCACATAATATATTCATGCATTATAAAAGAGATTAAAACATGCGCAATTTGTTTATCGATTAAAAACACAAAACTCTTTATTTGTATCAATTTGCTTTGATTTAGTTTGTTGTTGTATATTGGTGTTATACTGATACATACTCTATATAGATGTATTGTAGTTGCTATTGACTGGGCACATTAAGCTCTCTACTTAAAACAGTTTGATGAACAAATAAAGAACATTTTTATTTCGCTTCTTTTTGCATTTTTTTCTTTCTTTTTTTCATCTCTTTTTTGCTTAATTTCTTTACAAGTTTGTTTTTGTATTTGCATCATTTCATTGTTGGTTTCTTTATCATTTACCAGCTAGTTTGAAAACATTGTAATAGCGGTAGTTGTAGTTGTTGTTGTTGTTGTAGTTATACATAGTTATAGTCAGGTATCAATTGAAATAAGAGTTTATCATTATCATTTTAGAGTTAGAGAAGTTAACACAGACAAAGAAACACAAACATACGTGAGTGTGTATCCTATAATTGAAGTAGACTCAGGCTCGAAGGATCTTTAACTTTCTCAAGCACCCGATATATATATTATATATATATATCAAGCATATCTGAACCTTCTGGGGAACAAAAGAAAACTAATCAGCACGTCTAGATTGCATTTGTTGTGTTTTTATAAACAGAAAATTGTTTAATTGTATTTAACTAAGGTCCTACATATCATAGATCATCATCATTATCATTATCATTATCATATCTTCATCATTATCGTTATGCAGCTCATATCGTATCACAGGCACGCTTCAATAAACACGCAATCAATTATAAAGTAAAGTAAGGCTCAAAATCATTAGAAATCTTGTTCGAATACATTTAAAATTGCAACAACAACAATCGTTAGATCGATATGAGCTTGCCAAACACACACTCGTCTCACACACCTCACACATCCACACAGACTTGCATGTCCAAATACTAACATGATACTACTGCAAACTCGCCCTATATTGCCATTCAAATTGCATCTCCTCTCTATATACATTTGGGATCAATAAATATATATATACGTGTATATATATAGGCAAATATTTATGGATAAACATGCCAGTTTCGAGCTTGATAGATAAGGTATACAATTGAAGATTGTTTGCGAAATATAACTTCTACATAAGCTTGGAGTATCTCTAAACTTCTTTCCCCGAATTCCGCGCTGATCTTTAATTCTGCTTCATCAGTTTGAAGTATTCCTAATGTAGTTCCTCAGAGTTCCTTACTATTTGTGTTATATAAAAAATGTAGTCGAACATATTTGCCAAAGGTTTTCCACTTTTCTTCTCCACGATCAGCTTAAAGTATCTCTGAAGTTCTTCCTTGGAATTCTGCACTGTTTGTGATAGTTCGAAGTTTGTTTTAATCTTCCTTTCATTCTCCTATATTCAGCTTGAAGTAATGTACTCCTCAGAGTTCTGCACTGATCTTGAGATATAAGAAATGTAGTTGCACTTATTTGCCCAAGATATTTCCCTTTCTTTCTTGGAGTATCTCTAGTGTTCTTGCCCTCGCTAGCTTGTTTGTCATATAATCCCATCAAAACTCGCTTGACAATCTATATAGTAGTATTCACACTGGATTCATACACTTCCTCACTCTCTCTTCACTCTCTCTCACTCTCTCTCTACACACACTTGTATTGCATATTTGATTTGTTGTATCTAGTTACTTAATATTGCTATGTCAGTAGGGGCTGTGCCGCCCCCCGCCTTATGTGGACCCCCATTCGGATTCGGTGTAAATTGAGATATTTCTTCTTTGAAAATAGAGCACAGTTCATCATCGCATCATCGCATATATCATCATAATCATCATCATCGTATATACTACAGACTTCTCCATCTTTTTCCATTTATCGTCTTCATTTCAATTCAAACTAAAATGGCTCGACTTAAACACAATTGTGGGCGTGGTATATATATACATTATATATATATAGTCTCAGGAAAGGGGGGAGGGGAGGATTACAGTACATCTAATAAAGCAGTGTGTGTGTATGTGTGTTGGTATTCTCCGGGAAGTTCTTTCAATTCCCTCGGTTTTACAGCTGATATTTTGGATACTGCTGCCAGAGTTGCCAGCGCGCCTGCAGCTGCTTCCACAGACGGCGCAGAAAGTTGCCATTGTCATCACTCCTGAAGCATGCCACGCCCAGGACGCTTAGCAACTACTAAATCTTGCTGGGACTCTCCTGCCTGGCACTGTAACGCGGCTCCGCGGGCATCAGCGTGTCCGTCACCAGCTCATTGGGCGCCTCCAGCAGCCCCTTGGCATGTGCCGCCGCCGTGTCGCAATCCGTACGCCTTGAGATCAATAAACGTATGTCCGTGTGCAGTGAGAGGCGACCCGAGCGTGAGGTCTGGAACCTGCAGCGAACAAAGAGAGAGAAGAGAAAGATTCATCAGTTCTGCCTCTCGCATTGCATTCCCCTCCAGGCAGACTCACCTCAGGTGTATAGAGTAACGCAGTCGCTTCATTTGCTCCGCACTGATAAAGTGCCCCAGCTTGCTGGTGGTGCTTGTCGCTGTGGGGCTGCTCGGTGGCTCTCGCGTCGTCGTCGTCTCCCTTTCCCTTGCGGGCTGCTGGCGAGCACAAGGATTCGATGGGTTGCTCGGCAGCTCCTCGGCAAGAATGCGCTGGCGTATGAACGTGCGATGCAGTGGCGGCATATCCCGCATATCGTACGGAATGACAAACATGCGCACCACTGTGCCCATGGGATTCAGCAACGTGGCTTGCACAGTGCCCGAACGTGGCACAAAGTAACCCTTGCGGGGCAAACGTATCTCGCACTGTAAGCACAAATAGAAAAAGAGGTTCATAAGTTAGCAAAGGTGAGAGAGAGAGGAGAGTGTGGATAACTCTTGTATACCCTTTACACAATTTACATTACAAAATACTAGTTGCCAACAGCAAAATCTACAAAGTTTGATTTGCCATCTAATGCTTTACTGTACTCTCACACATAAAAAGACACAGTTAAGCATCTTCAAGGGTTTTAGTTTGGGAAGGTGTCTTCAATAACTTCAGTGTCTGTTGTACGATTTAATAGAAATTTGGCACATACCTAGCTGATATAGTCTACTAACTAGATGCTAAGGCAGTAATATGTATCTTTAATAGTTGGATTAATATGCTAGTCACAATAATAAATTATAAATTTAAAATAGACTCTATCTGCATGGGATATACAGACACCTTCATGCCAATCGTGGTGTCTCTAATTCTTCTAATAGCTGAGATCTTTGCGTTCACACAGACGAACACGGCTAAATTGACCACCTTAATGATGCTGAACAAGAATATATACACTATGGGGTCTGCCACGCTACTGCTGCCTACTACAAACATTTACACAAACAAAGTAAAAGGTGATTTTTTAGCTATTATCTTTTTGACAACACAGGTTTAAACAGCTGACGCACGTTTCGTGTTTTGTATCACTGTTAAACATCTTCAATTAGGTCCTTAATTTAACTATGAATCGTCTTACAAACGAACAACAGTCAGTTTAATCGATCAACTGAAGCGGCTATTCGGGCTATAGTGACTAAATTTGGAAACAAATTTACATTGTTGGAGATTAAACCACCAACTTGAAAGGCGAGTTCGGTGAATATTTTTATTTCATGTTCGGGACTGGTCAATTGGCCGCCTAGATCGTGCGATTTAATGCCTTTAGACTATTTTTTATGGAGGTATGTCTAATCTAATGTATATACAGACAAGCCTGCTTCAATGGACGCATTGGATGGACAAGATTGAAGCATTTATTTGTGAGATACAGGCCGAAATGTTGGAAAAAGTATGCAAAAATTGAACTAAGCGGATGGAGCATTTGAGGCGCAGTCACGCTCAATATTTGCATGGAATAATCTTCAAACATTTAATTATATGGACCATACTATCGATTTACATAAAGATTTCATGCATTTATCTGAATTTATGTGTTTCTTTTTTGAAAAACTTTCCTATAGCTCTTAAAAAATCACACTCCTTTGACTATTTCCAATGATTCCTATTAAGATTCCCTTATACCTACCAGATAAGGCGTGCTGAGTGTCTCGCCGTGCAGCTCATAGAAGTACGACGAAGCCGGAATGGTTAACTGTGTGGGACAGAATCCTCCCGAGGCGCCCAGCTGCAGTCGAAAGCCAGCCACCTCAATTTTGGGCAGCAAACGTTTCTGCAGCAGCGACTCCTCAAGATTGCCCAGCAAGGGGCGACATCCAAATTGTGTAGCCAGTCGCGCACGTGTCTTTAGCGGAGATCCCGCTGGACTATACAGGCCCGACTCGAAATCCTCATCGGAGAGCTGCTCATCGGAGCCGAGGGAACTGCGATCTGAACGATCGCTGAGATGACGCGAGCGACGCTTGTAGAAGGCAGCCTGCTTGGCGAAACGTGGCGACACTGACAAAGCATTGGGCAATGTGGGAGCTGAATAGGATTTCTGCACAGAGAGTGCTCCACCTCCAGCTGCAGCTGCACCCACTTCTGGTGGCGTCAACAGCGACTGCGACTGTGTGTGTGTGTAGGCCAGCGAAGAGGGCTCAAAGCAGAAGGCAAGCTGCTCACTATCAATGGCCACAGGAGCTGAGCTGCAGAAGATTGTGGTTAGGTTAACCTTGGGCAATGCCTTCCTCAGCAGTGGCGACAACATTGATGACATCGTTGTCGTCGTCGTCGCTGGAGGTGTCTCTCTGTCCAGTAATTGCCCCATTCCGCTGCAGTTCAAACGCAACTGATTGCAGGCTTTGCCAAGTGGCAACTGTTGCTGCTGCTGTTGCTGTTGTTGTTGCTGTTGCTGTTGCAGTGGCAAATGACTAAGTGGCGTCTTAAACTGCACCACAATGTGCTCATCCACAGCAGCTGGCGGTGTCTGGCAGCGTTCCTGCTCCACCAACAGTGTGCAGCTCTTCACATTGGGCGTCAGCTTGGTGTGCTGTGAGGGGGAGAGAGTAAAGAGGGATTAGTTTCCTTGATAGTCTAACTGCCAGTGCAGACTTACCGGCTGCTGCTGCTGCTGCTGCTCCTCTTCCTCCTCCTGCTCCATGCTGTTGCCATTGCTACTTGCTGCCTGCCTTGTCCCATTGCTGAAGTTGTGCTGCGTCTTCTGTCGCTTGCACACCTGGCAGCCACTGCTCGTCGGCGCTGCTGTCATTGGCATTGCCTTGTGCTGATTATTGTTCTGCTGCTGCTGCTGTTTCTGCTTCTTGAGATCATTGCCAGCTGCCTTGGGCGTGTTGTTGTTGTTGTTGTGGCTGCTGCGGCTGCTGCTGGTGGGTTTACGATTCTTTGGTGTGCGCTGTATGGCCTGCAGCAGCAGCTCGGCCTTGTTGCGCGGCGTGCCCACAATGAGATCAGAGCTGCTTAGGCTGCAGCTGGATGTATCCTCCATTTCAGAGGCACTTGTATCGCCCTCGTCCTCATCATCAACTCCTCCTCCTCTACTTCTCCCCTGCCCCTCCTCGTCGGCACAATTGAGGCACAGCAGCGTCTTCTCGCTGCCACATTGCTGGCAACTGCTCAGCGAGGTCTGTGTGCCAGTCGAGATCATTGCAATGCGTCGCGGTGCTGCCAATGTCATGACCATAGCTGTCTGTGTGGCTCCTGCTGCTGTTGTCGGTGTTGTTGTTGTTGTCATAAACTCCTCACTACCTCCCTCATCCATTGGTTCCTCTCCCAACGCATCTGAAGGTTTCCGCTCGCGTTTCTTATCGCGTCGCTGCATACGCTTGCGATACTTCAACAGCTGCCGCTCCCTGTGCCCATCCACATCATCCTCTGCAGGCTCCTCCTCCACTCGCTCTCCTCTCATATCACAGCTCACACTCTCCTCCTCCCCCTCCTCCTCCTCCCCCCTATGTCCCCTGCTGATGGCGGCGTCGTGCTGAACACAATTCTGGCACCCAGACCTGTTGGAGTTGCCGCACACATGCCACCGCCTCCAGTGGGCGTGCTTGCTGAGGGCGTGGGCATCCTTGGCTTGGACACCGTTGCAGGTGGTGGTGGTGGTGGTGTCGCTATGTGTGGCAAGCCTCCATTGATGCGTGGCAAGCTCTTCACACACACTGCCACGCTGAAGTTCTCGGCAATGTTCACATGTGGGAAATTGTGCACATTCGCTTTGCCACTGAAGCCTCCTGCCTCGTTGTTGCCAGCTGCATTGACATCATGTGGCCTGATTCTGTAGAAGATATTCAAACGTGGCCGACGCACACCTGTGCAGGCACCTCCACTGACTCCAGCCAAATCCCCTGCATTGCTGGTGCTGCCATTGGCAAAGATGACACGCCCGCTCTCATAGACAGAGGCGTCGCCCTTGCGCAGCAGATCGCACCACGCAACTATTTGCGAGAAGTAGAGCTGACTGCGTATTGCACTGCACAGCGAAGGCAACGTCATGGTGGGTGGCGGCACTCTGTGGATGAGATTAAGGAGGTGTGATTAGAAGGAGAACCTGGTGAGTATGAAATGGGAGAGCGGAAAGGGGGGAACTGCTAACTTGCAGATGTCTTGTACTTCTTTCCCTGTTGAGCTTGAAAGTCTTTTTACAGGAAGTTCAAGATATGTGCTTAACTTGTTAACTCCGAGAAGGTCAATACCAATATTATTAACTTGAAGAGCTCTGTACGGATACCTTGTAAATCTATTGTACCTCTTTCTCAACTAAGCTACAGCTCCTTTTACAATCTAGTTGTGCTTAGTAAGTCGAAGTTATTTTCTGTACTAGTTGACCTTGTTTTAATTACTCCAGAAAGTATTTACTTAGATCGAATGGTGCATATACTTTAAGTAGTCTTTGGTCTATACCCTTTTATTGTTAGTAATTATTAATTAAAGGCAGTCTCCCACAGGAGAAAAAGCTGCGGTCTGCGACAAGTTTGTCCTAAATACCTAACTGTCCCCTTGTAGCTAAAAAAGCTGTTCTGCTAACCAAATGCAACAGAACGGGGACTTCGTCAGGAGTTGACGATTTGGTATATATGTGACAGATGTTACCTCCTCTTGCATACCTAGGTTGGACAGTCGCAGAGAATGTACTTGGTAGTTTCGTTGTCTTCTTTGCAGAATCTACACTCTGTATTCGAAGATAGATGCATCTTTACAAGATGATAGTTCATCGTGTAATGGCCATAGGAAGCTAACAAGGAGGTAAGGGGTTGCATTACTAACTATTTCTTTGCTCTAATGGGCTCTTAGTCAAAAACTATTGTATACTTTCTAATCTTAGAGTTCCATATACATTTCAGTTATCCCTAGGATCTCATTCCATTAACCCCTCAGCACCTTATCTCATCAATCTTCTAAGAAGTCGCTTACCTAGTGCAGCACATCTTGTTTAGATCATTGGTGAACAATACTGTAAGTTTTAGCTTTGATTTTGTTCAGTGGCTTATACAGCCAGGGGTTAAGTTAGAGCAGCCTAGAGAGTTTTGGAATTTATATAAGTCTGTTGCCATATTCCAACTCGTTTCTCTGCTCCTGCTAACGCAAGTATGTATATCTGCCTTCCCATTCCCAGTTATCCACTTTAGAGTGAGGGTTATCTCTACAATATATGCCATGATTTGATAGTCCTATCATCTCCCATCTAGGCATTCATACAGACATGGAACTACATATCTAGACAAGGCAGCCTGTTGGCAACCTGTTGTCTTTGTGGAGTAAGTAAAGACTTCATCTTTCCATTATAATACTATTCCTATCCTATGGATTCGTTCGTTCCTCACACTCACTTCTCTTTGCCGCTAATTATCCATTGCTCCAACAGAATCTTGTGTCCAGCGGGTCCCAAATACACCTCAATGCAGACGGGCTCACGGCGCGCCAAGATTGCCTCCATCTTAAGGCAATGTGCACGCCAGCGGGAACACTGCAAAGGCAAGAGGAGATTAGAATAGGGGTAAGGAGAGGATTGCTAGGACTACTCACGGTTATATTTATGTAAGACATATCACAGAAATGCTCCTCAGCATCGGCAGCATCGCCCTTGGCGAGCCCCATCTTCCTGAGGAACTGATCACAGTGTGGCCCATGCTTGGGCCGCGATGCGCAGCTGGAATTGGAATTGTTAATTCCGCTTGCAGCTATGCCATCGCTGCTGGCAGTGGCTGATGTTGTTGTTGATGCTATTGTTGTTGCTGTTGTTGTGCTGGCTGCTGCTGCACCTGCAGCTGCTACTCCAGTTGCAGTCCGACTGCAGTTGTAGTCCAGCAAGCTGGCAGCACTCACTGTGCCAGCTGTGCCTGGGGAGCCAAAGCCACCCAGTGAGAGACTAAGTGGGCGCATCTCTGCAGGCACAACTGGTCCGCCACGCAGGCAGGTGGTGGCCAACGATTGCAGCGAGTGCAATATGTTATCCGTGCCGGATGTGGAGCCAGGCGAACTGCCAGCACTCGAGTTGCTGGCGGTCAACAGCTCGCCAGACACTCCACCTCCCCACCACCTCCTCCTCCCAAGCCTCCCATGCCGCCTCCAACTCCAGCTCGATTCAGCATGACACGTCGCACAATCTCAAAGTCACCACGCTCCGCATTCAACTCATTGATGGACAACGACACCAGCTCCGGCTCCACGCTCATGCTCTGCGCCGCCGGCGACACCTGACGCAGCTGGCAGAGCTTCTGTGTCCAGCGTTGATGAGTTGCACTGCTGCTGTTGCTGTTGCTGTTGCTGCTGCTCGTTGTCGTCACAGCTTGTCCATATCCAAGTCCAAGTGCATAGACCTGACCATGTCCGGGATGTGCTCCATACTCGTATCCTTGGCTGTTGGAGCGCGGACTGTTGCTTGCCATGGCGTAGGGATTCGTTGTTATGTTGATGGCTGCACGTGATGTGGAGGGGCGTGGCGAGAGGCGACCGCTGCTGCCAGTAACTGTCGATGAAGGAGGCGTCGGCGGCGTCATTTGCTGTGCTGCCTGCTGCTGCTGCTGCGACTGTTGCTGCTGCTGCTGCTGCTGCTGTTGGTACTCATCGTCGGCAATGGGTCTGCCCTCCAGTATGAGTGAGGCCAGGCCAAGCACAATGGAACTGTAGTTGTTGTTGTTGCTCTGCTGCTGCTGTGCTGTTGTTGCTGCCACTGCCACCGTAGCTGCCGCAGCGCCATTAACAACAACAACAGCTCCATTCTGTGCCAGGCCAGCGGCGGGCGGTGAATTTGTTACGCTTGTGGGTATCATTTTGATGTGGTCCCTCTACTCTCTCCCTCTTCCTTCCTCTTTGCCTGCGTCTGCGTCTACTCGTCGAATCGCCTTGAAACTGCCCTCCCCTTCCTTCCTTCCTTCCTCTCTTATACTTCTGCTGCTCCTTCTGCTGCTGCTCCTCCTCCTCGCCTCTGCTACCTTTAGATGTCGTTATCTATCTGCGCTTCGCTCCTGCACCAGAAGTACACTGCAAAAAGAGGGAGAGAGAGAAGGATGTCTTATTATTTGTACACTGTAACAGAACTTATCAACATAATGGAGTAGTATAATATCATTAAGGATTAAATACTAAATATAAAAATGCTGAGGAATGCTTCAAATATATGTTATTTATTAATGTAAAAGGAAATAAAAATACGTCACGATACATAATAGAGTCCTGTTTAAATGCACTCCTTTTTGACTTGACTGTACCATACAGGAGTGCATTACCCTCAAAAATATTGTACTCATTTTGTGCTATACTCATTATATTCTTTCCTCAAATTTACAGGACTTTTTAGTCACTTATCCCTCATTTCCAACTGTACTCATTCTTTAATGTCTTCATATTTTACTGTTCTCATTTTTACCTGTGCCTAAATTCGACTGTACTGATTTTATTACTTTATTCTTATTTTACTGGACTCATTTAAACTGTACCTATTTTGTACTACACTCATTTTTAACTGCATTCCTTTTTTACTGTATTCATATTTTATTGCACTTATTTTTAACTGTACGTATTTTGTACTGTACTCATTTTTAACTGTATTCTGTACTGTACTCATTTTTACTGTGATAATTGTTTACTTTATTCATATTTGATAGTACTCATTTGTACTGCAATTCACTCGCATTAATTTAAAACTGTACACGGCAAACTGTACAATAAATTATACCCATTTTAACAGTGAATGGTTTGCAGATTGGATGCAGGACTCTACTAGAGAGGTGCTTAAAGAAAATAATTATGACATGATGGCAAAAATACCCTACTCATATGGTAATAATAGAAGTGTCCTAGTTTATGCATTTAACACTTCACTTAAAATAAACAAATTAAATTGTGAAGTTAATACATTAGTTATAAGTAAACAACAAGGAAAAAGAAATTTTTAAAATGTAACATAACCTAACTCAATTCACACCTATTATTTTTAGCACAAAAAAAAAGCAATTAAATTGCATATTCTTATTCCTTTTCTTTGCTGACATTGAGGAAACGCGCGAATTTGAATGTCAGCTGTGTTGCAAGTAGGTCAGCACACGAGACACCCTGTATGTCAAATAGAATTATGCTTTGAAGGTCCTCTCCTTGCAAGCACATAGCATGTTGATATTTCTATATATATATATATACTATGTATGTATTAGTGACACCATTTACTGTGGCCCACAGCATATGCAATTCTCGACACACTGACACGGCCTCAATGTGGCCCCAGAAAAGAAGCAGGCAACCAGGTCGTTACTTAATCAGGCAGCTGTTGCCATGTCGGAGCAGAACCAGAACAAGAAGAGCGATAGAGAGAGAGACACTCAGTGAGGGAGGCAGTGCAACGTTTTGCAATGTTGCCAGTGCGCTGTGACGTCATTTAAAAGAATGAAGCCAAGCTTGGCATAGCAACAACAACAAATTCGCGCAAATAAGCAACGCGCATCGAAGGTCAACGTAAATCTATTGCTAAAGTCCCGCTCAGCAACAATTGCCCGCATGCATGTGCATGTATGGGTGTACATATTAACAGCTGTTCGTGTGCTCAATTTCTCAAGCACGAGTTGCCAGGCCAGCATTGGCAACATGTTGCCAACACACAAATCATATCACAAAATGTCAGAGAGCACGACGACGTTCACTCTCTCTCCTTCGCTAGCGCGCTCTTCTCTTGCACACTCTTTCAGGCAGTCAGGCTGTCTGTCTGCCTCTCTTGCTCTCTCTCTCTCTGTCTGTAAACATGTTTGTCTTTACTTTTGCTTTTGTTTTTGCGTTTCTTCTTGACCTGCATACACAATATATAACTAGCGCGCGAGACAACACACACAAGCATACACAGAGGGTGCGGTGAAGAGACTGAAAGAGTGAGGTGAGTAGGCTTGTTTGTTTCTGTGTGTCTGTGTGTTAGTGCTGTTAGAAAACATATGATTTTTGTGTTCGCTGTGCTCGCAATCAGTTGGCAATGTTTGCTCACATGTGTGTGTGTGTGTGTGAGTGGTTTTGTTTATGGTCGCACGCACACATACAAATACACTTGGCCCACAATAGACGCGCATTCACACGCACACACACACATCACTTGTACGAAAATGAGGGCAAGCGAATGGAACGTAACAGCAACAGCAACTACAACAACAATAATAACCGCAACATGGTAGTGCGGAGTTTAATAATATTTGATTACATTATCGCTGTTTCGCTTTTATATGTTTCCTTCTATGTATGTATGTGTGTCTGTGTGTGTGTGAAAGCAGGAAAATTGCAGATATAAATCTTGAAAAGATTTTGGGCGTATGCGCGCGTGGCTTATGACGCAGTTAAGATGAAATCAAAGAAGAGAAGGAAGAGGGAAAGCGCAAGAGAGCTCTGTAATGAGTGACTAACGCGCTCTCTCTCTTTACATAGTAATTGTACACGGTATTTTGGCAGCATAATGAATTGCAATTTGCTGTTTGTTTTTATTGCATACAATGTGAGCTAATTTCATTTCATTTCGTTTTGGTAGTTGTCCGTCCTTGGCATGCTTTTTGATTTTGCAATAATCACGCTTGTGTGTACATGTGTGTGTGTGTTTTATTTTTGCTGAGTGCGTTCAGTGCTGCTTATTCATCGCACATTGCTAAATTTGCATTTGATTGGCAATTCTGTATCGTTTGTTCTCTTTGTGTTCCGTTATGCAAAGTAAGAGAGAGACAGAGAGGGAATAGGGAACAGGGAACAACAACAGAAATTTGCAGTGAAAGGTAAAGAGACAAACAGCAACACATGCTAGAGCCACCCCTCTTTCTCGCTCCCTCCCACCAGTTGTTGTTGTTGCCTAACTCCACCGTCGTCGCTAGATGGCGCTGACAAAACCAGTTCACAATGGTCTCTGCTAGTGTTGCAACCATTTGAAAAACAAGTTCCGACGCGCGCGCTATGCTGCTGCGCTGTCGCCTTTCGCACAGTCGCTGCGCTGCTGCAGCTGCATTTACCTCTGCTGCTGCTGCTGTTGCTTGGCATTTGATTATGAAATGCGACCAAGGCAGCAGCAGTGCGCGCACGCGCCCCTCTCTCTTTCTCTGCCAACGTCAACGTCGACGTCGCGTACACGTGAGTGCGCAGTTCAAAAAGCGCCATCTGTTGTGCATTGCATGTCATTTGCATTTGCATGTAAGTGACTGTGTGTGTGTGTGTTGAGTATCCCCATCCCTTTTGGGCAGTCACTGAATGCGTCAGAAAAAAAAGTGGCAAAGCTAATTGAATACAAGTTCGCCGCACACACACACACACTTACACATTGCATTCTCATTCTCAGTTCTGCTGAAAATGTGTCACGTAAAGCGGAAGTGTTCCACTGTGCGACGCATGAAAAATGGTAACGGGGCAAACACAGCTGAGACTATGGCACGTTACATCATTCACACACACACACACACTACTGTATTTATATATCTCTGTCTCTCTTTTTTTTGCCCACTTTTGACAGCCTTTGTGCACGCGCGCTGGCCAATTATGCACACTCACAAGCAGACACACACACACAGAGGAGACACCCTGTATGTGTTGTGGAAAGCGTGTGCCTCGCAGATGACTTTGATTAGACAATAGAAGCTTTTCAAATCGCTGTTGACCTCGTTGTCGACCTTACAAAGTACCCCAACTATGTATACATCCAACTGGCTATCTATCACAAGGGGTGGGGGGAGGTGGGCATATTTGGGGCGCAACCAAAAGGGCTGCACCTTCAAACGTTGTACGGACGTACAAGAGGCCATGAGATAAGGCGATACACGTTTATTTTCCCCTGCTGAAGTCGTACAATTTTTACACTGGCTAGCTTTGGAAATACATATGCAATACACACACACATGCAATGCATACTCAAGTTTTACCAAGGTTTCTCAATCGAAATCGAACATAAGCAAAATTCAAGTCAAAATTCTATAGTGGGCGTACTTGAGAGACGTACAGAGAGAAAACGAGCACGGAAAAGCAGATATAATGAAGATATAGATATGGTCAGGCCAGATAAGTGTAATTACTTGTGTAATCAATTTTAACATTTGTACAAGAAGTCAAGATACTTCTGTTCTGTGTGTACAATCTACTTGCATAAATCTTTATTTATTTATCATTTGCATAAATAAAACTCAAGGCCCATAAAATACTGAAAATTTACCAGTTTTTTGTAATACTCAAGATAAACATTTTAATGTACTCATTTTACTGTAAATATACTGGATCATTTTACAGCTCATTGTACTAGTTGGGTATTTCTTTTGGTACTTTTTTTTTTTGTACATCTATAAATTATTTTTTATCACATAACAGAAAATTACTCATTTTACTGAAAATGTACCCGTTTTAAGCCATGTAAAGTTAAATGTACTCACTACTTATTTGATTTAATGTTGGCTTTAGGTACATAAGGTACACTTTAATGTACTTATTTATAATTAAACTATTTATTTTAATATTTACTTTACTCAGTCTTTACTTTCTAAATCGTTTAGAGCGTTGTCGTCACTTACCTTTTGTAACTTTGTTAGAAATCCATTATTCTCTTGCTTTGTTGCTGCAATTAGAATGGAAGGAAAAACTTTATTTAATTGCCAGTTTAATGGGATTTTTCTTAAACAATGTATAGAGTATAATACAGTACATAATTGGGCATATCGGGCTATTATCTGTGTTCATTCAATGATGAATAAATTATTTCGATTTCAAATGTTATACGGCAGCAGCAGCAACACCCTGTTTTATTTCTTTACACAACACAATGCTAAACAAAGAGTTACAAAGCTCCCTCGCTCTCCCGCTCTCTTTGTGAGTTACTCTCCCCACCTCACACACATACACACACACAGAGAGAAGAGCTCAACTCACATGCTCACATGTGCGCAGTAAACGAAAAAGCAAAAACAAAACCACACGATTAAATTGTAAACAAACGCAAGAGGTAGCAGAAGCAGCAGCAGCGGAGGTGGCAGAGCCAGAAGCAGCGACAGCGACAACAGCAGCAATCGCATTCACTCTTGCTCTTCCTTTTTGTCTGTAACGTGAGCACGTGAGCGTGTCTCGCTTCCACAACTGGGAGTGTGAGTGTGCTGCCTGGAGAGCGGCAGAGTGAGAGAGTGGGAGGTACTGCTGCTGCTGTAACAGGACAACTACAAGTGTATGCGTGCGTGTGCGTGTGTGTCTGCCTCTCTCTTTCTCTCCGTGTGCGTGTTATTTTTAGCCAAAAAATAAATAAATTCAGACGCTTTGCAAATTGAGAGCAAACTCACATTCACAATCGACTTGAGAAACGTGTTGGACAACGGACGAAGAAGGGTGCAAAAGCAAATGACCGCAAGAAGTGCCAATGCCTCCTTTTCTGCTTTCTTTTACTTTGATTTCAATTCTGATTTTATTTTAACTTCACTCGCTCTTTGCTTTATCATTTTCATTTAATTATGGCAGCTTTTCCATTCCCCTTTTGCTCTGTTCTCTTCCTCTTCTTCTTCTCTGCTCATTTACATTACCAACTGCGCACGTATAAAATTACACGCGACAAGCTATGACGCGTCGCATCGCATTATTTTAGTGATTTTATCGCTCTCTTTGCTAGTTTACAGTTGGAATGGCCCAAAACAGCAACAAAGCGAAGGCAAAACAAAATTAGTTTTTATTTGCATGTCCGTATGTGTGTGTGTGTGTGCAGATAACAACAGCTGTTTGCTGTCTGTTTTGGCTGGTTTTCTTTTCTTTCTTTCTTTTGCATTTTCTTAGTGGTTTGTCCATTTATGGGCATTGCTTATCTTCTTGTACATTATGTTACAATAGCTCTTATATACTAGAGTCCTGCATGAATAGGTACATATATTTTTAACTTGACAGTACTGTTTAGGTGTGTATTGTCCCCAAAACTACCGTACTCATTATTTACTGTACAACATTGAAGTTAATATTACTTCAATACAATTTCAAAATACCCTCACATTCATCTAAAACAGTACTCATTTTAACAGTTAATGTTTTATTTGCCTTTTAAATGTATTATGCAGTCACTACTACTTGGAAATTGAAAGAAATCCAATTCAAATTCCTATACAAGTTGGCACAACTCCACTCATAACCTTGATACTCTTCTCTTTCTCCGTCTCTCTCTCTCTCTTTGCATATGCATGTATGTGTGTGTGTGTGAGATTTAACTGTAGTTGAGATGTTGCGCAACGGAGTGTTGCTCTATTTAGAGTTCTTATCGTAGTTCGAACGGGTTAGACAAGGCCAGTGTCGATACAATGCAAGTGTGTGGGGGGAGGAGGGGGAACAGCTGCTGTGGTGCTCTCTCTCTCCCACCCTTGTGTCATGCACCTGTGTCACGCCTGTTACAGCTGATGATGGTGGCACGAGTTGGCAGCGCTACCGCGCCTTTAAAAAGTTGACAGCTTGACAAACGATCTACGTTTACGTGAGCGTATGTGTGTGTGTGTGTGTGTGTAGACAACTTTACGCCACAATTAGAAAATGTGTGTCAATTATATTTAAAAAAAAGAAACACACACATACTGGTATTTTCCTGACTTCCCTCTCTCTCTCTTGCTCTCTTTCAACGAGGGAGTGGAGAGCAAGCGAACTGGCAAATGAGCAAACCAAAAGAGGCAGCGATATTTGAATTGCTTTTTTCTTTTTAGCTATTTATTTGTGTTATACAAGCTCAGCGACGTCGACGTCAACGTCAACGCCAACGTTGAAGGGGGCGTCGCATAGTCTCCCAGAGTGATTGCCTGTTTGAGTGTGTGTGTGCGATCTGCAATTATTCAACTTTGACGCTGACTGAAAAGCTACCCGTATGTGTGTGTAAGTGTTTCTGTGTGCATGTGTGGGTGGACAAGCTTATAAGCTTTAGCTTTATTACGACGCTGTTGTTGCTGAGCAGCGCATTACGTCACCAACACATGCGCAACGCACAGCTGAGTGCCAACGACGTCACACGCATTGAACACACACACACACACAAATATTAACTACGTATGTACAGGGTACAGTGGAAGGGGAAATACAAACCTTAATTTCAAATTTAAAACACTTTGAAATACGTTGTTTTCCTCGTTTATTTAAAATTTAATAAATTTCTCTTAATTTTGTTACTTTTGTGCTCTGCATTATTTCAACAGTTTATCATTTTCAATATTCTAACTCTTCACGCATTCGTCGATTTCTGTTGTTGCCTCTGTTGCAGTTGTTGTTGTTGTTGCTGATGTCGCGTCGTTGTAGTTTTTGTTGTTGTTTTAGTTCTCAGCGGCTGACAACGGCAGCAGCATACGAAATGTGAACGTAGCATTTGAATTTTTCAACGATTTTGCGTTGCGTTTTCAACGTGAATTGAATCAAATCGAATTGAAATTGAATTGAAATGAATTGACGACGAGAACCGCGTTGCCAAAACACACACACAAAAATAACTGCGTGTATTTGTGTCTCTTTCACTCACTGTCTGACTTCAAGTGCTGTTCACTACTCCACACACATACACAAACACACTCACGCGAGAGACCGCGGCGAAACGAAGGAAAATAAATGAAAACAAACGTCAGCAGAGGCGCACGGACTGCAAATGATTGGCAACGCGACGAAGATTGCCAAGAAACTTGTTCAGTATTTTTTGTTTAGATTTCAATATTATATATTTTTTAAAGTTCACCTTTTGTTGTTGTTTTCACTTTGTCTCTTGCACTTTTGTGCTGTGCACACCAACAACAACAAATATACTACACTCTGCGCTTGAGCTTCGCTTTTTTTGTTTGTCTCTTTTTTCCTCTTTTTTTATTTTTTGCCTCGCGGACCACGGTCGACGTTGTCGCTCGCAGTGCTGCTGCGTGAATGAACATAAGCGCTGCCAGCAACTTTCTAAAACAGCTGAG
This sequence comes from Zaprionus nigranus, assembly GCA_018903425.1. Taxonomy (NCBI): domain Eukaryota; kingdom Metazoa; phylum Arthropoda; class Insecta; order Diptera; family Drosophilidae; genus Zaprionus; species Zaprionus nigranus. Next base: position 1,815,682 of record JAEIGD010000014.1, on the reverse strand, counting down.
CGACGAGCGCAACACACGCCAGATAAACACACGTGTGTGTGTGTGTCTGTGTTGAGTATTTATATACATGCGCTGCTCACTTTGTGCTGTGGTTTATATACAAAGCGAACGTGGCCTATGTACTCGCATGTGTGTGTGTGAGTGTGTTATGTACTGAAACTACGTCGTACATTTATTTATGTACAAGTTCATGTAGCGTTAGTTTTGGCAATAATACACAAAGTTGGCAACACGAAACACATTGTTAGCAACATTTGCTGTGTCAACATTGTTGCTAGCGCATGTATACAAAAATCATATGGAATTTCCAACCGTTAAACAGAGAGAGAGAGAGAGAAAGAGCAAGCCAAAACATATGCGCGACAAGTATATAACAGAAGCCAATACATGTACATGCATGCCCATGTGTGTGTGTTCTGTACTGTTGTTGTTGGTGTCCATGATAGCGATTCAATAACAAAAGCAAACCATGCAGACAACGCGACACACACAGCTAACTCGTTTCCATATGTTTGCTGCTGGCTTCGCTGCTGTTGCTGCGTCGCGTCGCTACTGTCGCGTCATTAAATGCTGATGTTGCTTTTGCCTTATGTACCTTATTCTATATGGAAGATTCTGTTTAGTGTATATATCTCTCTGCATGTGTGTGTGTGTTCGTACTTGTTGGCTCGCTTACTTTGCAAAGTAAATAAACATCGCTAAAAACGCATGCGCCGACGCAGACAAGATGAACAAAGACAACAACAACAACAGCAACAACGAGGGCAGGATTCGTTTAACATTTGTTAGCTCTTTATGGTTTCTTTCATTGTTCGTCAAGGCCTTATCAGTAACTCTCACACACAGACACACACACATGCGTGCAATGATATGATTCGAGTTGATTTAATGCGATTGTGGGGGCATTGAAAGAGAGCGCGCAGCAATTTCACTGCCATACACACTCGCGGGCACAGCAATACAATCACTTGCAAACTTTAATGACCCGCGAAGAAGCCAAAGTTGGAGGACATCACAGGGCAAAAGAAGCAGCAGGAACTAAGAAGGAGGGGAGTAGAAGAGGGAAGATGAGGACAGACAACAAAGACTCAAACAAAGAAAACGTTTCGGTGTTTCTTTTATTTTTTGCCTTGTCTGGTTCTGGTCTGGTCTGCTCTGGTCCGCTCTTCTCTCTTTCTTACACACGCACACATACACATTCATACGTGCATATGTGTTTGTTTTCTTTCTGTCTCCTTCTGCGAAAACAGGAAAGAAAAGAAGAAATTGTTGAACCCTTGCATGATTTGAGCTGTACATATGAATCTTTTCTCTCTCTCTCTCCACAAGTATGTAAGCCGTGGTATCTATACCTTTTTCTGAAGGACAAATCGACTTTATTATTTACATAATGTTGATACATTTTTTATTAATATTTACACTTTTATTATAGTTTTTTTTTATATTTTATATATATATTTGATTATATTTAAGCAAGTTAATGTTGCTGTGAGTCATAGATCTATTGGAATGCAAACATTTACGAATGATTACAGGCTATTAGATTCAATAATACATTGCACAGTTTACACATACATATTATCATCATTGCAGCTAATTGAGCTAACACGTCATTTGGGTATTTCATCACTCAAATCACTATTTGCAGTATTTTGTAACAAACTCGAACTTAGCTGGGAAATTCACAGGTTGTTTTTCCACGCACAGACCCAAAGGTCAGTCATCGTTAGCTTATCGAATGAGTTCCCTATCGATAGGTAGATAAAAGCAAGGTTTTCGAACAAATATTGACTGGCTCTATTCGGTACTTTTCCCTTTTATCTCGTACTTTACTTTGTACTACAAATAAAACGTGTTTCTAACAAACTGCATCATGCAACGGCTGAGGGGAAGTAGAAGGAGAACGAGAGACGAGACGTGGACAAGCTCTAATGCAGGTAGTAGTTCACCAGAATTATGTCCAAAAATTTTCCACGGCTCAACAGCAGAGGGAAAAGTCGTCGCCGAGAAGTGCCCCGTCTCTCGCATATCTTACGCTTGACGGAAAGTGATCAGAATTGAGCGCTAATGCGAATGACGGACAGAGAGGAAGTGGAAGAGAGAACAAATGGGAAAAAGGTTCGAGAGAGTTGGTTAAAATGAAGTCACTAAGATCGTCGTCGGATCAAGCATGCGAGTCTGACTCTGGAATCATTTAACTTACATATCCAATTAAAAGCTCTCGACAACAAACATTAATTAAGTGGAATTGTGTAGATTTTAGTAAAAAGTTACGTGTACGTACTTAAGAACAACAACTGGACGTTAGAAACACCCATTATATCTAAGATATATAAAGTAGTTTTAGTTTTTCACATTTTCAGAGGGAATTATTGATTTAATTGAGCTTTATTCGTGATGATTATGATAAACTATACAACAGGGCTGCCTTTTTCCCGACAGATCTGTCCTTTTATTTCTTCGGCTAGCCTGAAAATATCCTAAGTTTTACTGCCCTAAATCTGTGCTTTTTTTTGTTTTAAAATATTCTTAAAATATTTTTTTTGAAAATATACCTAAAATCGACGTGATTTGTATACAAATTTTGTTTCCAGTTTTTCGATTCGATTTAAAAGAATGTAAAACCCCCGGCCCCCCCTTTTCTTTTTTGGTTTTTTTTCGTCTTTTAATTTTTTTTTTTGCGGCGCCCAAATTTTAAAAAATTTTTTTTTTTGGGGGGGGGGGGGGGGGGCCTTAAACCGCCGCGCCGGGCCGGGAACCCTCCCTCCCCCCCTGGTTTGCCCCCCCCCCTTTTACCCGCGGGGGCCCGGGGGGCCCCCCGGCCCGGCCGGCCCCCCGGCCCCCCGCCCCCCGGCCAGACAGACCGACCTGGCCCAATCGACGGCAGAAAAATATATTTTTAAAATATGGCTTAATATTGCCATATTTCGATTAACACCATTTTTAACATAGAAAATAACCATTAGGGCATTATAGACAGAACATGGGAAACTACATTCATTTACATATATGAAATTTAAACCTTTTTAAAGTCACAAACCTATTGTCCTTTTTTTTTAATCTTTTTTCCCCTCTACTCATGAGTAAAGTAAAACAACAATATAGTACAACGAAGTTAATTATATGTAAAAATGTCATCTCAGTGACACCACAACGTTGAAAAACTAATATTTTTTCAATATCCCAATACTTTTTTAACGATTAAATATTCATTTTCATGGTCAGTTTTATCATTTTTAAACCTCTGCACTCTCATTTTTTGTAGATGTGCCATGTGTTTTTAATAAAAAATATCCCCTTTTAATAAGTAATTTCGCTTTTTAATAAAATATATCCTTTATACCTAATTTAGTCGTCAAAATATACAACAAGAGTATTTAAACTAGTGTAAACGGTCACTCTAGAACATCTAACACATCATCTACTCAAATTTTCCATCTCTACTTATTTCACCAATTGCTTAACAGCGGAATATGCCCCGCTTTGGTTAACATTTGAGTGTCAAGAGACATCACTTGATTCTACCTACATGCATGCATGTATGAACGTATGTACATATGTATGTGTACACACGTGTACACAGCGATATATGAGGAGAGCACACACAACTTATGATGTTTTTTCTCGCCCAAGCACGTTAATTGCTTATTTTCCACTAACAACAATAGGCACACACTGTTTTTGGTGTGTGTTGTCGCTCTGCTTTGCTGTGCTCTCCGTGTGGGGGGCCATGCCAAAAATGTTGAGCTATCGCTCACTGTCTCTCCCTCTCTCTCTCTCTCACGCGCTCAGATGCTGCGAGGTGAGTGGGTGAGTTCTGGTGGAGTGAGTTTGACGGAGAGCGGCAAGGAGGTGAATATTGTTCATAAAAAAGGGCAAGCGCTTCTCGTTGTATGAGTGTACTGCTATTGCCATGTCTCTTTCTCTCGTTCTCTCTCCGTTTCTGCTGTTTGTATGTGCGCAGTTGTTTTCAATTGTTGCGATCAGCTGTTTTGATAGTCAAATGGTTAAAAACCTTACGACAGCAGCAACAACAACTAGCAATGATAATAAAACCACACTAGAGAAACCACATAAATGTTAATGTTAAATAAAACATTCAATTAACGTTTTTCACAATCGCAAGAGTGGGGCAACTTTGTTGTCGCGTCTGTCTCTGTATGCGTGTCTGTGTGTATGTCTCACTCTTTCTCTGTGTCTCTTGCTTTGCGTGTGTGTGTGTGGGTGACTTTATTTACCATAACTTATAAATTACATCGCGCAGTGACTTTTGTTATGGTCCGCACGTTTCTATAAATGTGAAATTGTGTAGAACGCAATTGTTCAAATTGTAGTCGGTTAGTGTGTGTGCCTGTGTATGTGTGTGTGCGTAGTCTGTCTGTATAGGTGTGTGTGTGACCATTGGACTGTTGTCGCTTGGGATTGATTGCGAGCAAATATAGACGCTTCGCAGACGATTGTTACACAGGCAAAAAACAAATAAAACACACACACTCAAGACTAAACACTACTTCTACTCTTCTTCTTCACCCCAACCCTCTCCAGGAATGCGTACAAGTAAAGGGCATCTTTGCCAGGCACAACTACGCAGGAGTAAATGTTGCTATGCGTGCGTACGTGTGTGTGAGTAACAGTAACCAACAGTGGTCAAAGCAAAGAGAGTGTGATGGAGTGTGAGAGTGAGTGATAGAGAGCTTCATCTTCTTTTCACTTCCTTCTGCCTGCTGCTAGAGGTGGTGGGAGGTCATTTATCGATAGACACACAGACACGTCGCGCAACATTGAGTAAGGTACCAACAAATTCACTGTTGCCAGTGTTAGTTAATTAAATTACTCCTTGTTGTTCTGCCTGCTTAAGTTACAGTTATGTGCACACAAAGAGATCAAAGTAAATTGCAAAGAATTATATACATTTGCCAAATGTAAACGATAAAATTAAATATACTCTACGTAAATATGTTAATGTAAAACTATTTCCATACGCAGCCCCATATACAGTGGCTTTACATTGTACATACACACTCACACACACACAAACTTACACATACAGCGTCCCATTAGCGGGCAATGACGTACTTTGGCGGCGCTGAGAAGATATACCAAATATATTTTAAGAGAAAATCTTTTGCCAAACAAAAATCAAGTAAAACCAATTTTGATCACTTCCACGATTGCGTTCGCCTCGTGGCTTGCTCGAGCGATGACTCCATGCCGTTTATTTTTGTAAATATATAAGAAGAGACCAGAAATAATAATACGAATGTGTATGTGAATAAATATATGTAAACGTATCTAAACAAAGCGTATTGTGCTAACGTGTTTAGAGAAATTGCGAGTGTACGATTGTGTGTGTGTGTGTGTAGCGAAATGAAACGCAAATTCCATCAAAACAATGCACACGAATATCAATCAAAGCGGAATTGTCCAGGTCTGGCAACCCCCTCCCCCCAGCACACATAAAGTAAATGAGTTGAACGGGAACGAAGCATAAACAACAACAAACACGCCCTCCCGCCCTGCCTCCTACAGTTCTTGTAACTGTCATTGAGCAGGGTGGGAGAGAGGGGAAGAGACATCTACATACCGTTCCTACGCTCTCTTTATTATTATTCGCTTCTGCTTCAGCTGAACTTGGCGTCCATCAGCTGTCTACATTTTGGTGGGTTCAATGTCTCGCTCTCTCTTCCCCTCCATCTCTCTTTCTCTCTGTCTGCCGTTACGCTCTTTATTTTCTTTTTTGCGCACACGTTGTCCAAAGTCATTCAACCCAAAAACCAAATAACGTAAAATAAAACGCAAAAAGGAGGAGGAAGGGAGGAAGAACGGCAGCAGCAGCAAAAGTAGAAGCAGTAGCAGAGGCAGTGACAGCGCGGGGTCACTGTGCGCGCTGCTCACACTCTCCCTCTCTCCCCATTCTCCCACTCTGCCTGTCTCGCTCAGTTAAGGCAGCAAATGGGGTAAAATTTGAAAATATTGCGTAGCGTGGGTCAGTGTGTCCCACCCTCCAACAACAACAACAACAACCAATACTTAAGATTGCTAAGTCAAGGAACTGAGTAGTGACAAGGAACTCTCTGGCTGAGCTCATTGAGTAGCACATTGACCAGCACAGACAGCTCAGATCCGACTCAAAGAAATGTTATGCTAAGCAGGGATGACTGTCCCGACTTATCCCGCATAGATAAGTACTCTGTGTGTCTCCCTCTCTCTCTCTGTCTATCTATTCCTAAAATACTCTTGTAGTTCATTGTCCAGCGATTCATAAGATTCGTTTTATCATCTATTGTACGACCCTGAACAGTACAAAGCCCTCCTCTTCGTCAGCTGCACCTCCATGTGGACAGTTTCAAATAGACGGCAGCACATTTGATAAGCTTAGAATGTTTCTCTTATCTGGCCCATATAATGAAAATAAATATAATATGAATATGCACAATTTGTGCGTCGAGGTTTTCGAGAGTGATACATAACAAGAAACATGTTCACTAACGACGTGGCAATACTCTTCATACATCATGGAATAATCTAATACTTGAATTTAATTATGAGTAATATGAGAAAAATTATAGTAATTACATATTTATATTAAAGGGAAGAATTGCAGAAATTTCCTAAATAAAACCCTCTTGGGTTTTTTCCTATTTGAACAAATATTGTAATGAAGCTATCAAGAATCTGGATTTTTTCCGGGGTTTCAACTGCTAGTTTAACACTATAGTTTCGGTATTTTATTAATATATTATTTATTATATAATTCGAATTTTTTGAGCAAAGGGAATAATGGAAATAATAATAAAATAATGGAATTATTACAATAATTAAATGACCTTTGGGGTTTTCCTATAAGTAAATAATAAAACTAACCATATCAATAATCTCAATTTTTTTCCCTTTCAGAGTTTCAGTATTTTTTATTATCAGCATAGCACAATTTTTGTGGACATATGTGTTTATACGGGCTATGGTACTATTTGCTGACTTCTGAGAGATTTATGGCTTCATTACTTTCATGAAAAAGATGAGTTAAAATAATAAAGAAACAAATAAAAATATTCACATGAGTCTTCCTGTATTTTTTCCTTCAAAAAGGGTGATTCAGCTCTTTGGTACGCGGAAACTACTTATTATTAAATAAGTACACAAGAAATCTAGTTTGGATGAATAAGTGAAAAGCAAGCGTAGCTTACGTGTTTACTTGGGGCCTTATTTAGTGCATGGTTCATAAGATAATACTGCATGGCTTTAGATAAACTGATAAGAAATAGCTGCATATTGACATGGATGACATAGTAGAGATATGACAAATAGGTAAAGAAGATACGTTGATCAGAGAATAAAGAAATTAATGCAACAAGATTATCTATAAATATTGTGAAGGTTTATCGGGCATAAAATAATTTATATTACAAAACGATACGTGGTCACATGTTTGTACAGGAAATATAACAGAAATGAATGTCGTTTTATTTTTCAATTTTGCAAACCTTAAGGTGCCTTATCAACTCTTCTTTTATTTCACAACATGGTGATTAAACCATTTATGGAGTACGTGTATTAGAAGCAAATCTGATCTTGTTGAGTTTAAGTGGTTTCCTCCACTTGATTTCCACGTTTGCATGATGTACATAATAAGATTTACATAAATAAATTGTCAGTCATGTGCATTATTAAATCAATACGCACACAAGTGCACACTCACACACCCACTGAGAATTCTCTTTGTTGTCTGCAAAAGGAAATGAAACGACAAATCAAGGATACCCAGTTACAGCGGGAGAGAGAGAGAGAGGTGAAGAGAGAGCGTGCATTAACAGTTTCTTGCTCTGCAACAGAAGTAATAACAGAGCAAAGAGAGAGAGAGAGAAAGAGGGAGAAAAAAGACCCCAGCCGAGCAGACGAGCCACACAGCTGATTAAGAGGGCAACAACGGACACACAAACATGAGTGCGTGTGTGTGTGTGCGTGGCTTAGTAAAGAGTGGGGGCAAGTTCAGCTTCTGTTCTTGTTGTTGTTTGTTGCCATTTGACTGTCAACAAATAAAGCTAACAAAGTAAAACTCAGCAGGATGTCAAGGAAGGGAAGTGAACTGATGAAGGTTTCTGTATGTGTGTTTATTTATATCACACATACTTGTATATACTATACATACATATGTAAATATGTTTTGGCATCAATGTATATAAATAAATAACTAAGTAAATCGTTGCTATGCCATTTCCATATATAAACAAAGGCAAAATCATACACACATATGCACACATTCATACATACATGTACACATGGACATATATATGTACATACATCTTGATATACGCAGAAACGAGTTTTAAGCGCGACCGAAGAAATCTTCAAAGCTCTCTGGTGAAATTGAAATTCTAACTGCCATAAATTTTGTGCATATGCACACACACACATACACGCAAAATCACATATGAACGTGTGCAATGCTTGCGAAGTTTGATAGAAGAGAGTTCAAAGTAATTAAAAGCAATAAACTCACAACAACCATCCGAAACATGCGTGTGTGTGTGTGTTTGATTCTCAAGCAAGGCGCAATCCAAAAGGAAATGTGCAATAACACAAAATGGCTGACTTACCGTTTAACAATCGAATGAAAAGAAGAAGAGCACAAGGCAAATTGGCGCAAGGTTGATGATATTAATGATTCTCTTCTCTTCTTTTTTTGCTATATTTCTCAGCACTGTTTGGCCACCAATCAATTTGTTGCTTCAATTCGACATTTTATTGCAGTTCGTTTTCATTTTCACATAACAAATATCGATTTGCTGCTGCTGCTGATTTTCCCTCCTGCCGATCCGTTTACGTTGTGCCTCTGCTTCTGATTGCCACTGCTGTTATTTGCCTCCTCCTCCTCCTTTCACACACACAAGCAGACAAACAGACACGCTTAGACAGCGTCGCTGTCGCTCAGCTGTGCTTTGTTGTTGCTGCTGCTGCTGCTGTTGCTACTTCGGGCCCCGCAACACTGGCAAATTTTCGCACATCGATTATTTGACTCGGTTTTCAGCATTATTTATTCCACTGTGCGACACTTTAAATCGATTCAAATTAAATATTATTGCACGCACACCACGCATAGAGAGAGACTCAGGTGCCGCAGTCCAAGTTTACATAATATAAAAACGGAAAGAGGCGAGCCCCGTCGATTATTTTACTGTATTGCACATTGCGTTTCTTGCATTTTGCTTTCTTTGAACTTACACTCACACACAAACGTATACATATATAAGTATGTACCTACATATACAAACGAAGGAAGATTTAACAAGCTGCAAACAAAGGGAAAAACCGAAACCGACAAATAATTAAACGAATAAAAACAACTGCAAATTGTTATTTTCTTTGCACTTGTCGCCCGCACTTTCGCACTCTCTCTGTCTCTTCCTCTTGTACTGCTCACTGTGTTGTCTTTATTTGGGAAAATTGATCGTTGCTGCGAATGCGAGTGCGAATGCCACAACAGATTGAACCACAACCGCTGCTACTGCTGCCACTGCTGTGAGCCACGAAAACCAATTTGGCTGCAACAACAACACTTTCACCGCATTTTGAAGCACCTTCCGCTGCTGCGCTTTGCATAATTACGCGCACACACACCTGGCACACTCCCAACTATAACTGAAACTGCAGATTGTTTATAAATCCATGCATAATTTGTTTATTTACTCGATACGCCTTCGTCTACCGCAAACCAATACAAGTGTATGTCGATATAATCGAAAAGTTTCTAGCGATACACAACGATAAATTGTGGCGGCGCAACGATAACAACGATGGAAGTGATACAGTGTTGGTTAATACGAGAAACACTGCCAAGGTGAAACACTGATTGCAGCGCCAACTTGAAATTAATTGCTATCAATTAAATACCTTTTAATCATTTTATAGAAAGAAAGTTATAATATTTTTCACCTTATTCCTGCGAAAAGATTTCATGTATTTTATTTATAAATAAACATCTATTATTTCTGTGTTTGCACCTTAAATCAATTCAAGTTCATGATTTCATAAATCTATTAAGAACTCAATTTTGGTTGTCAATATATATATGTATAAACACACACACATATATAGTATATATTTATGTTACGAAATAATTAGCTATAGGTTTGTTTTTTTCATTCGTTTTTGTCAGTTAAAAGCTATTAAATCGTGGCAATAATCTGTATTTAAAATGCTATTATATAGTTTCATAACACAAGAACAAATACATTTATTTATTATGCACCATTCCTTCCACTCCACTCATAATCCATAAAATACATTCATATACATATGTATCATATATTTGTGAGCGTACAAAGTAAAGCTAAATTATTGATGAACATGTTTTGGGAAAATCAAAACATTTCGAATGTTCTAATAGAAATTCACAATTCCAAAGCACCGAATGATGTACATATACCATATATATATATATATATATATATATATATATATATTTTTTGATAATTTCGATTTGAATGCGGAACAGTGCCATATATATATGTTCGAATCTGTATATAAAAATAATTGATTAAGCTACTTTTCCACTCAAGCCTAAAGGAGTTTGGATTGTTTGGTTTTTCTAGGGTCTCCAATGTTTGCACACAATTATCAATACTATATTGAATGGAGAGTGAGAGTTTCAATCTGAGTTTTTGTACATTATCATATGTTTTATTTGGGAAACCGTTAAGCCAATTCGGGAGAGAGAGAGAGAACACAAATGTCAAGGCAAGAAAAGGAGCGAATTCTGTTCGAATTGTGCGCTGAATTTGTACCCTTTTTGTTTTTGGAATACATATACAAAATAGACAATTATACATGCATGTGTATATACTATGTATATATATATATTTATATCTTCACATTCACACATAATGTATGTATATATATATATAGAATTATCTGCTTGTTATGTACTAGATGTGTGTTGTATGAGAGGGTTGTGTTTTAGAAACGCTGATCCATGTGGTTGTTTGTTTTTGTTTTTGTATTTGTATTTGTGTGTAAAAGAGTCGCTTGCACTTTATTGGTTATTTCTATTTACCATATCTTTCTTCCTTCCTTCCGTTATCTTTAGCTTTATCTTTATGTTTATCTCATTATCGTTTTTTTTGTTCTGGGTGTAATATACAATTTGGATTTGGTTAACATAGTGTGCAGCCAGACACACACACGCATACACATACAGTGTGGTGTGGTGTGTGTGTGTATAAGTATATTCTATATTAATTTCTATGTTAAATACGCTTACATATGCTATGTACCTGGCACTAAAAAAGGAAATTGCAACAATTATTAGGGGAAATAGCTTAGTTTTTACTGACTGACAGGTGTGTGTATGTTGGTGTGTGAGTGTGGCGTGTGTGTTGTGTGTGTGTGTGTGGGTGAACGCGCTGTGGTTCTATCGACATGTTTAGACTTTATTCAAATCTTAGTTATATTTGTATTGTATATGCAATTTTATCATCTAATCATCATGCATAATTGAAGCTTTCTTCTCTATCTGTATGTGTGTTTGTGTGTGTGTATTTGTGTGAGTTAGGATCATACTAAATATAAAATAGATACATATATAGTTACAGATGCTAAACTAAAAACAATAATAATAAAGAGAACGATAATACTTATTACACATAATGCACATGGGAGAGATACATTAATAAAAAACCAAAAAAAAAATAGAAACACAGAATTTAAAAGTTGTTGTTGTCTAGTTAACATAAGAGCTTAGCATAATAATAATAAAATAATCACAATTTTACATATTGAAGGGTCGAGGAGTTTTTGAAACTCTTCTTCTTGCAAACTAAATACTACAAGTTAGCTTGGGTTCCATTCACAAGATTAAAGATTAAAGACTACGACAAATTTCGTTTACAATCTGCTTTTTTACAATCTTTTGTTTCGTTTCTGTATCTGTTTTCGTTTCTGTTGTTTTGGGAGCGATATTAGAATCTTGCTTTAGTTATACACAGTTATATTGGTGAGTGTTCCTCTCTGTGTGTGTGGTGTGTGTGTGTTAGTGAGTGTGTTGTTGCGGCTATTTCCGGTGTAGTCCATCAAAGAGCCAATCGAGCAAATACATCGTCGCTATGAGAAACAGGCTAAACACCATGGCAAACATGACGATGCAGAAGGCCCAACATCAGTCAGTGGCAGATTTGCGCATTATCCTTCTGGCAAACCCGATGGCCGTATCTCAGAGAATCTCACAGCAACGACAATACCTTGGCCGGTGTCCAGTGGTTGCCGCTGGCGGAGTGATGGGCGCGAAATACGCATGCACCATGATAGTGGGTAAATGGCTCTATAAAAGGATAAAGGAATATGTTAATTCTCATTATAATATTCTATATACAATCTTTTGTTTAGTATTCTATGTACAACTATACACTCTAGATGAGTTCATCTTCTATATATAGTTCTTCTAGATTAGAATAGATACTAGGATTCTAGTAATTCCTCTATGTACAATTCGAGATTAGGTCGACAACATATAATTCTATATACAATTCTAGATGGGTATATCTTCTGCATATAATTCTATATACAAATCAAGATTCCAGATGAGAATCTCCTCCACATATAATTCTATATTCAACTCTAGATTCCAGATGAGCATTTCCTCTATATATAGTTCTAGGTTCTCTATTTATAATTCTATATAGAACTCGCACCTTCAGCTTTCGTATGGCGGCGCGTGAGATGAGCTGGCAGTCAAATAGCTCGATGCGCTGCAGATTGTGGCATGAAACTAAATGCTCAAGCGTGCGATCTGTGATCAAGGGACAATTGTCCAGTTCCAGCACCGAGAGACTCTCCGCAGCACAGCTGCCCGAGGTCAAGTGGCGTATACCATCGTCCGTTATCAGCTCGCAGTGCGAGAGGGTCTACAAAACAGAAGGCAAAAACATGAGTATTCTTCTTCACTGTAACCTGCTCCAAGTAGCAACTCACTAGCTTCTCGAGACTGGGACAACCGATGGCCAAATGTGCCAGTGTTAGATCCGTTATTTGACTGCACTCCTCCAGATCCATACGCTCCAGATATTTGCAATTTCGAGCCAGCGCCTGAAAGCCAATATCCGTGAAATTGCGACATCCGGACACCTCCAACGTGTTGAGCTGCTGATTGTGCTGCGAGAGCGCCATCAGCGAGAGATCAGTGAGTTCTGAACACTTGGACACACACAACTTCTGCAGCCTGGGACAATTGGCCGCAAGTTGCCGTATTGACGCATCGCTGATGGTCTGCAAAACAGAGTGTTGATGTTGCAATACACATGATATGAGGCTGGTATCTTAATACGAAGCTTACCTCACAGCTGTGTAGATTTAGCACCATTAAATCGGGACAGTATTTGGCCAGGCACGTGATGGCGTTGTCGTTTATCTGTTTACAACCTTTACTACTGAACTTGCGCAACTTGACACAGCCGCGTGCCAGCGCCTCGATACCATTCTCCGAGACTAGATGGCACCACGATACATTTATCTCCAGCAGGTTCTAAATTCAAGAAATAAAGAAATTAATAGAGACACAAGACAAGTAAGAAAGCTACAGTAAGAACGGTTTGCCTAGTTAATTTATGCCGTAAATAACTTTAATTTAAATAATACTTGCGTAACTAAACTTGCAGAGATCATTTGAATGATAATAACTATTTTACACAACACGAATCAACTTTCTGGCTTTTTAACTACACTTGCAATTCGAATTTTATCGGTTTACGAGGACGCAGGGGGACGTGGCGAAATTCTACAAAAAATGAAGGATATCTGCGTGCAATAATAAAACAAAAGGTTTGTCCCAGCTCTTATAGTTCCAGAGATCTATTTGTTCATACGGACAGACAAATGAATATGGTACTATATCAACTAGATTATTGACTTTGTGGATTCAGAGCTGCTTCCTTCTACATATTATTTTACATACATTTTCAGTTGTTAAGAACTTATAATAACTTTTAAACTTATGTGTACCGGGTATATTTACAGCATAATACAGTTTCTTAACTTACCGGACAACCATCAGATATATACTTTAGACTGTTATCGGTTATGTTGGAGCACGAGTCCAGATTGATGGCCGTCAATTTGTTGCAGTATCTGCTTATGTCTGTCACTGATAGATCTGTGATCTTCTTGCACTCGGACAGATCTAAGTGCTCGATGTTGTGGCAGTGATTCGCTAGAGTTCTGTAAGTGCAGATACCCCATAAGATTGTAGTAAACCATATCAATAGAGAAACTGTGCTGTATCACACTCACTTTATGGACTGATCTCCCACCGATTGACAGCCACGAAGCGAGAGTGATTTGAGAAATCCGCCGCATCGTTGCGATATGTTTTCAATCACAGGACCCTGTAATTGGGGTAAGTAGGTAAAGTGTGCTATATAGTAAAGCTGTTGCTATAAATGGAACACTTTAAGACACGCACCTCGATATCACGTTGGAAATCGAATAAATTGATTTTCTGCCAGCTGGAACCGTCTAGGGCTAGCACGTTCCAATATTTGCACACCTGCAACGCAACCAAATGATTCATTTATTTTTATCGACAAGCTGCAGGAGAGGGAGGAGCAGCAGGAGGAGGAAGTAACACCCACCTGGGCACAGCGGCATAGCGAGACGACATCCAGGTAGGAGAACACGCGCAACAGAACCTCCTTTGGCAGTTGTTTGATTAGCTCATCGTCCAGTTCGATGGCGCCTAGGAATGTTTGCTGCAACACACACACACACAGACACAGACATTATATATAGTATAGTTACTGTATATGAGTTTAAATTATATGTATTTATGGAAAGTGATTCTTAAATTGAATTTGAATGGGTCTGCGCTGGTACCAAAACAAAACAATTGACTCCAATCTTAATTGAGGCTGTGAGTTTCACCTCAAGAAAAAGTTCTTGAAAACCGAAAAAAGAACAAATTAATTAATGAACAATGTTCGGCGACAAAGTGGCAGAGAGAGACAAAGAGAGAGGGAGAGAGAAAGACAGAGAGAAAGAGGACTGTGGGGCGAGCAATGGTTTGTAGGAGGGCGGGCGGAGGGGCAATGATGAATGACCGCTGCCAAATCGAGTGGAGAAACCAAAATCAAAGCAAAGTTTTTTTTTTTTTTTTTGATTTTTGTTTTTTGTGTTCTTACGGACTCGTCCGGTTCCACATTTAGCTGCATCTGTTGCATCTGTTGTTGCTGTTGCTGCATCTGCTGCATTTGCTGTACCATTTGCCGATTCGTGTTGGTAGCCACTGTGCGCTGGCTCTGCTGCTGCTCCATTATGCACACCTCGTCCGTTGTTGGTGATATTGATGAGGCACTCGACGAGGAGTAGCTGGCAGCGCTGCTGCTGCCACTGCTGGCTGCAATGATGCTGCAGGCAGCGACGGGAGCAGCGCTGCCAAAGGTTGCAGTGCGCCAGATGCTGCTGCAAATGCCGCTTATTAGGTTTGTGCTGCCGTTGTGATTGTTGTTGTTGCCGTTGTTCATGTTGCTGCTGCTGCTGCTGTTGTTGCTACTGTGATTGCTATTGTTATTGTTGCTGTTGTTGATGTTGTTGTTGCTATGCAGTTGTAAGCTCAAATTACGATTGGCATTCGCATTATTATTATCACTCGCACCCCCGCACTTGCCTCCGTTGTTATCCGCCAGTGATGGTGACGGCGCCGTCGCAGTCGGCGTTGACGCACTGACACTGATGCTGGTGCTGTTCGTTGCTGTCGTTGTGCTTGTACCGCTGCTGCTGAAGCTACCGCTGCCACTGATGCTGCTGCTGCCGCTGGGTGGACACAACAGCTCAATGCTGCCAGCGCCTGCGCGACTGCTAACGCCAGCGCCGCTGCCTCCACCGTCGCCTGCTTCTCCGCTAGCGCCGTTGGGCGAAGCATTGAGTCCGCCGCTGCGTGCAAACATTGCGTGCGTAAGCTCTGCTCTGCTCTTTGCTCCCTTGAGTGGGAGAATGAGTGCAATTGCACTCAAAGCGCCGCTTTGTTCTGTTTACTCTCTCAACTTTACTCTGGCTTATGCGTAAGCTCTACTCTCTCTCTCTCAAGACTTCTTCGCGTTGTGCGTAACTCTCAGCTGGGAGAGTAAAAGTTCAATGAGCTCAATTGATCTCAAAGCGTCACTTTGTTCTTTCGTCTCGCCTCCCTCAACTCTTCTGCACGCTCTTTCACTCAGTCAGATGTTGACTTCAACGCGCTCTCTTCGCTCTATCGCTCTGTTAAGCCACTCACGCAGCGCTGTTACTCTAGTTGTTGCTATGCGTAAGCTCCGCTCTGCTCTCTCTCCTCTCTCTCCGAGTGCAATTCGCTCTCAAAGCGCCGCTCTCTCCAGTCTATTACGCGTTGTGCGTAAACTCTGCTGGGAGAGTAAATGGAGTCAATGAGCTCAATTGCGCTCCAAGCGTTGATTTGTGCTCTCTCAACTCTTCTTCGTTCTCACTCACTCAGACGTAGACTTTGACACACTCTCTTCTCTTAGTTAATTCACGCAGCGCTGTTTCTCTTGTTGTTGTTGTTGCTGTCAGCTGTCCACGCTGTTTGCGGTGTGAATGCACGATTAAATTATTCACAAATTGCGTCTTTGACGACGTTGCGTCCCTCTCTTCTTCCTTTTCTGCGGCTAATAACAAAAACAAACCATAAATATCTGGCCAAGAGTCAGTTTGTTGTGCTCTCTCTCTGTCGCTCTATGTCTCTCACTCGTTGAAATAACGTATGCAAATACGATATACGATAAAAAGAATCAGCGTTTACTTTTAGTTATTATCGTTGTTTCTATGCACTTCTTCTTTCAGTACGTTCCAGGAACTTGCAGCATTTCTTATTGTGCTCGTTCTTTGTAGATTTCGTTTGCAATTTCGTTTTAACTTTCACTTAACGTGGGAAAGAGAACAACAGAAATAGAACAGAGATTACATTAAATCGTTCTTGGACAAGGTTTGGCGATTGCGAATAGAAATACAAATGGAAATCGAGAGATGCAAATGGAACCGATCGACTGACTGTCCCAGCGATCTGCGGGCAAGTGAACGATATCTGAACGATAATTGAAATTGAATGGCCCCAAAATAAACCGATGCCCACCAGTTGAATGACCATGTGGCAGACCCAGCCCCAGCCCCAGCCGAGCCCAGTTACCAGTGTGTACACCCCCCTTCACCCACCCACAACTATATATATATACAGGGTACACACGTATATTTTAAATGTGTATGGCATTCAGCTTAAATGAAAACCCATCAAAGCCAATTTAAAAAAGGCAATCGAACGTGTAGCGAATTCGAGTAAAGCAGCGACCAAAGAACACAGCAAAACAACAAGCGACACCAAAAGCGGAACAAAACAAACAACAGCAGCTGATTGGAGGAGAAGCTTGACGATCGTATCGTATCATATAGACACAGCTCGGCTCAATAACTGGAAGTAACCGGCATGCTTGTCATTGTCATTGTCTGGTCATCTTTTCATATACAATATTAACATGCATAGTCCTTAAAATAAACTAATTACATAATTCCGATAACATTATTTATACAAATACAGGAATATATAATTATAAGATATATAGGATATTTATACAAATACAAGAATATATAATAAGATAAATAAGATATTTATACAAATACAGGAATATATAATTAGATGCAGATCAATAAAAGTTCACATTCAGTGAATTCTTATGTGCTATATAAATTTGTATCTATGTATTGTACATACATTCACACATAACATATGTATATACATTTCTACATACATTCACACATATCGTATGTAAATTGTGTACATTTAATGTGCTACGCGTCCCACCCACTTTCATAATAGGTGTGATAAAAAGATTCATACAAATATAAAACCAGTAGAAGTTGACACATCAATATTATAAAGGAAATTTCCATATAATTATAAAAAGAACAGATAATGCATTCGTAAATAATGAAGAATACTTCTATAAATGTTTATTTAAAATTCGTGTGGCTTCTATAATATACAACTAATGTACAAATAAATAAGTTTATAGTTAAGATAAAGCAAATTATTGTAGCATTAATTCATACAAATGTAAAATGTTTTTACATGCATGTACTATTATATTATATAGATTATATAGAGTGTATGTCATTAAAAGTGTAGATTGTTATCTTCAGTTACATGAGTTTTTATATTAAAATCGATAAAGCACGAATAATGTTTATACAAGTCAAATTTTCAACAGTTTCTTAAATTTGGCAAAAAAGGCAAGTATATTCAACAAATAGCGAGTTTGAAACAGTTTGCAGCTCTAATTGACATGAATAACAAGAATATCAATGAGTTTGATTGTCAGTAAAGTTCCTGTTCATGTTCTATATCAATAAAGTTATCAGATGAATTGTTGATTGAGAGCAAGAATCATTGGGGAATTTAATTGATACTATTTACAAGCATTGTACATAAATACGTATGTACAATATGTATGAGAGTCAGTCTCTGTGACCATGACACATATAGTACATATGGATATACATGTACCCATTGCACATATGGTAAAGAAGTATACACACACACACACGTACACACTCATGTAAAACTATCAGCATATTTGAGCATGCTCTTTTATGGATATGATATGAATGAATGTCGTGAGTGTTTGGCCTAATTGAGCATAACTCCATGAATTATTTATATGATTTGCTTACAGAAAATCAAACTAAATCAAATTCATATTCACATTCGCACATTTGCACTCAATTAGTATTCATTTGCGCAATACTCAAGAGACTACAAGAAGAATATGAAGAAGAGCCACTGAGGATGAACTTATGGCCCACATACACACGATATACTCGTAGTATGAATCTATGATTGTGTATAAGTGTGCGAAAACATCTTTGAATTTATCACACAACAACTCGAGTGGATTCATTTTAATTCAAATACAAATTCCTATTCATAATTCTTATATCTATGTGGGAATGGGGATTATAAACTAAACAAAATAGCTTCAATTCAATTCGCTTTATTAGGTGCACACACTTTTCACTTGACTCAACGAGATGCGACGGTCACACAGATTGCAGTAATTGTGATTAACTCACGAGGTAAGTACGAAAAGTGCTCGAAAAATAGGAAATAAATAATAAATGGAATATACAATACAATACAAATTCGTATTGACACCTTTGAAACTATATACAAATTTTCATTTAATTACTGTTCATTACTTATATTGACACTAAAAAATTAAAATTAAATAATTTACAATAAAAGAATAAAATTGGTCGATTGCATGAGGTTAATAAACTACATACAAGCTCAAACATATTAAATAAAGGTATAATCTGCAAATCTGAATAAATTTCATACCCGGCTTTTAATATTGTTATTAGTTCTAAGCTTAATATCAAACATTTCCGACAACTTCTTTGCTGTTTTTCCCTTATAATAATTAAAATAAACTAATTGCGTGCCGCTCGACTGTTGCTTTTCTTACTGGTTTTGTTTTTGTTTGATTTTGAAATGTTTAAATATAAATTTTATATTTTTGTTGATGCTAATTATTTCATAATTCTTTATCTAAGAATATAGTAAAAAAAAAATTAAGAAAAGCCTAATTATGTTAATGAAAAATTACTTTAAACGTAAATATTCATTGCATTATTCCTTTTGTAAAGAATTAGTTGACACTCTGTATATATGTACCTTCAAGTATATTTGGAAGGTTAAACATACTATTCAAAATAATTAATTTGTTGCTTTATGGTAAGTTTTACAACTTAAATGGCTCATTTTAATACATATTTCTGGTGCGGTCAACTTGGAGCAATCAAAAATAAATAGATTAAATGAGTTCAATAACACTTTTCCACGTTCAATCCTACATAGTCTGTGCATATGTCTCCATATCCCTTTCTTGATCCCTCTTGCACAACTCTTTGAACGCACCTCGCACGTGTGTGCAACAACATTTTGCATTTGAGTCGTGCAACAACTCAGGGCGTCCATTTTCGTTGCCTTTTCGCACACGTAATACGTGATTCTCTGTTCGCATTAACCTCTGTCCGCTGTCCGTCCGTCCTCCTCTGCCTCCTACGTTCTTCGCTGAATTACGTGCTGAAAGAAAAGGCCTAGCCCAAGCACCTTAGGCCGTGCAAAATAAAAACACACACACACAACAGCTGAGCGAGGCGTTCTATCAAAACAAACTTTAACCGTTAAGAGCAACGTGAGAGAGAGAAGCAGAGAAGAGAAGAGCAAGAGGGGGAGCAAGAGTAAACAGTGAACTGCCCTGTGCGTGTGTATGTGTGTGTGCTGCATTGGTCTTGTATAAAGTAAACAAAAATTAAAAATTCACAGAGAGAGAGGGGAAGTAGATGGCGGAGTGGGAGAACAAGCAAGAGTTAAACAATGCATGCATGAACATGTATTCTAATGGCGTTTATGGCGTCGTGTGGCCAAACAGAAATTGAAATGAGCGAATGGATTTTGTACATTGCATTAATCGACCATATAAGGCTGTCCTGCATTTTATTTTATATAAGCCATGGCCAAATCGGGCCAACTATTGAGTTGCTGCGCTTCTTATTGTTGTCAGCCTGTACGCATTTCTGTCTGTGTGTGTTATACATAATAATGTTAAGCGACAGTACATAGGCCCCTCGAAGGCCACAAGGTCAACGAAAACTGGGTCAGCTGTGTGCATATCTGTGCTACACATGGCTACAGTGTCTGCATGTGTGTTCGTCTGTCTCTCTGTAATGTTTGCTTGCCTGTGTGTGTGTGTGTGTGTGTCGCACTGTGTACATGCACTTCTATAAATTATGCGAACACGCAGAAAGTAATCAAAAGTGAAACGCAATAAAACCACAAACGAGCAACAACAACTGCCTTATCACACACACACACACACACACACACTGGGCGAGCACAACAATGTTTAGATTGCAGAAGTGTCTATGGAACTACAAGTTGAGCGCGAAACAGACAGAGCGATAAAGGAAACAGAACAGCTGACGCGCAAAATAAAAAATAACAAATTTCAAGCAAAAATAAAAAAACCAACAGTCACTGCAATAAAGCAACACAAACACACAAGCACAGATAGACACATACACATACACAGATAGTCACACTAACACACTGACAGAGCGTATAATATATGTGCTTAGTTAATAGCTATGGCTAAATAATTAAAAGCTCTGCGTACCATTTGTTTATGTTTAGCGACAGCGGAAGTTTCGTTAAGTTTTCGTTTGTGTTTTCTTTCTCTTTTCTTGTTGATTTTGTTGTTATTTCTTGCTTGTTTGCTGATCGTTTACATATTACACAGCAAACAAATTTTACACAACGAGTTGGGATTTTTTCTTTCTTTTTTGCGTTCTTTATTTTTTTCTTTTTATGCTGTTCTGGAAAAACCAAAGTCACACACAACCAGAGTAAATGCAGACACGCGAGACAATGACAAGAACTACGACAACGACGACTGCGACTAACGGCGACGACCGCGACGACGACGTTGACATGGATAACAAAGCGCAGCAGAATGAAAACTGAGCGAGCGAACTGAACAGCTGAAGCTCAAATGCGCTGGCTGCGGCGCTGACTGCGGCGCTCTGTTGGCGTCGCGAAATGCATGTGGGGTCACACACACACATGCAGACAAACGCACACTGCAAGAGAGAGCGAGAGATAAAGAGCGTGCGTGGCGTGCGGGGGCGTCATTTGGGGCGGTGCAATGCACCCACAAAAATAACAACAACTAAAAACCAATACGAAAGTTGCAATGAGAGTATGTATGTGTGTGTGTGCGTGTAAGAGAATGAGAGAGCGCTTGACAAACAAAAACAAATGTGTCGGCATGGAATCAACTAAAAATTCCACTGCTACGTTCCACCTCCAATTCGCAATACATGCATACATACATACATACACACAAACAAGCATACACTGACGTATGCAATGCATGTAAATGTGCATTCACTTTTTAGTTGCATGCACAGCGCTGCCAGACATTAAGACTTTCATGTCAGCTGTTTTTGCAATGAAAAGCCTCTTGCGGGTAATGTTTGCATTTGTTGTTATTGCTCCTAACACTCACACACACACTTGCATGATGATATGTATGTATGTGCGTCTGTTTGCCTGTGTGTTCTTTATCTATTTTAGCCAGCTGAGAGCGATAGCCACAACGCAAATTTAAATCAGCTGCCGCCTCCTGCTCTCTCAATCTCTCTCTCCCTTCCGCTCTTAGCATGCAGCGCCCCCCTTGGCAATTAGCAAAGCAAAGCTATGTTAATGTAACATGCTATGTACATTAACATAGTCTGTGTAATGAGTCTGGCAACTACAGTGGAACGAGATGACTCAAATACACTCTCACTATTGTGCGTTCACATACATGTGTGTGTGTGTGTAAATACGACGGTCTTTAATACTTATTAAAGGTTGAAGAAGTTGCCGACACTGGTCATTAACTGAGGGGGGCAGACCTTTGCGGTTTGGGTGGCAAGCAGCGCAGCAGCAGCGGACGATGCCCAGCAGCAGCAGCGTCAACGAGTTTATTGCACTTAAAAGACAAACACTGTGGAGCCAAGTTCGGGGTTGGGCACCACAGACACTTACACTTTTAGGAGCGGGTTTCCACACAGCAACAAAGGCGACAAAGAACCAACTTTGCCATAAAAAATATCAAGAAATCCGTAAAGGAAATATGTATACACAAACACATTTATGCATGTCTGTCTCTCTGTGTGTTTGTGTGCAGTGTAACGGGGCAATCTTGTTTGAGTGACTGTCTCTCTGTCTGGAGTTTGCTAAAAGTGTGAGTGAGTGAGTGTGTGTGTCCTTGTCTGGGTGCAAACAAAAGAGCAACAACTACATAGGATGACCAATGGCAGGAAAGGAAGCTGCTGCTGTTGTTGTTTTTGTTGTTGTTACTGTTATATTGGCTTTTATTGCTTTGATTGTTGTCTGCAGACAGAGAAGTGAAGAGTACATTGTCACTCCGTCCCGCTCTGCCCACCCACGTTTACTTTACACCCGCCTGCGCTCTCATAATATAAACAATGTTCTGTTTTGTTTGTGTTTTGGTTTCTTAATATGACAGTGGCGACTCTCACTTCCTTGTGCATGCATAATATATGTTAAACTATATTTGTTATTGTACGTACAGTGGGAAATATTGTACTTACATCGAGTCGATGATGACGATGATTCGAATTGGTCATTTTATGCGCCGCGAATTGCTGTCGTTGCCCTCTCACTCTCTTCCTCGCTTACCTCCTCTCTTGCCTGCTACTGCTCTCTTTGCCTGCTGTCGAGATATATTTCTTTGTTGGACGGCCGTTACGGCGTCCTCTTCCCACGCGCGCTCTTTACTGCTTGTCTATGTGTATGTGTCTGGGTAAGCAGGAAATTATGCGTCGCACTGCGGCTGCTGCTGCCGTTGCTGTTGTTGTTTCTCTTGTTGATGTTGTTTTTGTAGTTGTACCAATTGGTAGTTGATGCGCTGAAGTTCTTTGTTCTTTTGCGTTGTTGTTGTTGTTGTTCCTGCTGCTGTTGCGTCGTTATAATTATGCATTATAACAAACTGCAACTGTCATTGAGCCAACTACTTAATGCGTAACTATGTTTTTCTTTGTCAAGCATTTTCTTTTATTGTTTTCCTTCAATTTCCGTTTTCAGTTATTTTTATGCACTTACACCAGCTCAATAAATATACAAAAACATACAGAACAGATTTCGTTAAGTTTTTCTACGTTTTTGCTTTGCTCTCTTTACACTCAAGCGATAATTTGCAATAACAAAAAGTATTATTTTTTTCACCACTCTTCGCTTGTCTCGCTCTAACTAATTCTGTTTATGTTTATTTTTCTTGTGAAAATTTTGAGATAGCTGTAAGGTAACCGATGAGTCCGATGAATCGATGCTAATCAGCTGTCCTCTACCTCAGCGCATCTCTATAAACGATAGTTGTTTCGATAGGAGATAAAAACAATATCAGCTGTAGCCGTAAACAAGACATGTTAACATGATTCTTTTGAAACTGGTTTTGGTTTGCAATAGAGACAAATGTTAATTAGTTTATTATAATTTTTTGCAGTTGAAAATATAAACGGATTTGAAAATAATAAAATTAGTCTCGAATCAATAAATTGATTTGTTTTTATTGACGTCACAAGTAACGTGCAATTTAAAATTAAATGGGAATACGTTGCCGATTTCTGTTAAATAACATGCGACCTCTGTTAACTGATATTTATCGATAGGGCGGCAACTTTAAATTTTACAGAATATTTGTGGTTTCCTTCTTTTTAAAGTGTGTCTTTTAATTTTAATAAAATATTTAGAGTAATAATAATTTTATTAAATATTTCCATGAATAAATAAATCGTGAAAAATATAAATTTAAAATAATAAGCACCGTTTGCATAACAGCAGAGTGTGACCAAAATGCGCGACTTAGTCTGTATTTTTAGTATCTTCGTAAAAGTTGCCGGCGAAGTTGATTGGCGCTTTGCTTCTTCTTCACTTACCCAACTTTTAGACAATAAATAAATAAATTTAATAAAAACTAAAATGTGGCCGGTTGTAATGGCACTTCTGAGGCGTAATGCTGTTTATATCACATTGCCTGTGGCAGCTGTTGTGGGCTTTGTGGGATACAATCTGGAGAGCATTTTGTCAGACAAATATACACCCTACAGCCGTAAGTGCATAGAGAATACTATTTAATTAAGCCATAAATTTAATGATATCTTGCTTCTTGTGACAGCTTCCATACAAGAGATCCGTGCCAAGCGTCTGACCGAAGAAAGTGCCATAGAGAATGCGGCTAATGTGGAGAAATTGCAGCTAAAAAGCTCAGTTTTGGAACGCAATCTGTCGCCGTCGTTGCAGCCCAAAAAGAAGGATCAGCTGTGAATGCGCACACGTTGTTAGCTCAATTTTAATTATTGTTAATTAAAAATAAAGTAAAAAAAATAACTTTCGTATATCAAAGTCCACATACTACATCCCTTGCGGGGATCGAACCCGCGACCTTTGGATTAGAAGTCCAACGCGCTATCCTCTGCGCCAAAGGGACAGGTGGTGGAAGCGTTGCCAATAACTTATACAAGTCAAGTGGAGTTCTATAGAACTGATTCTTAGACGAAAGCTCGTTGTTGCGCCTACTGGGCTACAAAACAAATTTGTGCAAACAACTCACAACAAATATGTTGCATATTATGTCAAGATTGACAATTGTTATAATTCAACGCCCAGAACGTTCTAAACCCAAGTACATCACTAGGCAGCCTGATGCATATAGCCTCGGTGGCGCAGTTGGCAGCGCGTAAGTCTCATAATCTTAAGGTCGTGAGTTCGAGCCTCACCCGGGGCATGTAAATTTTTTGCAAAACTTTCTTTTTTATGTTTTTTTTTTGCATAAATTTATTTTTTCAACATTTTAAGTTTTACAATTTCGAATGTTTACTATGAGAATAGCGTTAGGCGCTGTCACAAAATATCATGAGGTTCCTTGGAAGTTGCGTGTCTCTACTTGCCCATGCGCTGGATGGACCATTCCTGCTGGCAGAGAGGGCAGCGATTGTTCTGTTTGACCCACAGTGACATGCAGCAATGATGGAACGAATGATTGCACTCGCCCCACACAACAACACAGTCTTGGCGTCCCAGCACATCCCGCTTGTTTTCCGCCTGGCAACGCAAACAGGAATCTGCAATAAAAAGGGGGAAAGGGAGAGGTATATAGAGAGAGAGAGAGAGAGAGAGAGACGTCAGTAAATATCTGGCATGCTATTGATAAAATGCAAAACAATATAGAGAAATCTGAAAATCTGTCAACGTCGTCGACATTGGCAGACAATTAGTGGGGCAGCGCTTAACCGGAATATGGTATATAAGTGCCGTCGGGGCAGGTGTTACGCAATACCTAGGATGGTACAAATTGCACATCTATATCATACATATACATATATACATATATCTCGTGTATATATATACATATATATATATCTGGTGTATATCAAATGCAATTACTAATAAAATCAACTGCGAGCGCTTCCCTTTTGCATTCACACTTGAATTTCCTTTCCATGAAACTTAATGCCCTGCAATCGTATTGAATAATCCCTCGATCCATACATATGTATATCCCATATAAGTATAGATGCCATTCTATGCAACGTTTTCATTCAAAATTTCGCTAAAATTCACACCGAAAATGTGCAAATGTTTTTATTTTTCGTGATTTTCTTTTCTTGATTCATTCAACATTATCAATCGTACGTGATTGTACGATCGTAATCCGAGCCAGCTCCTGCTTTATCGCGGCTCAGGAGGTCACTGACTTTCCCGCGGATTGGAACGCGTCGGTTTTCACTCGAAAACTTTTCTCAGAAATTTTGTAAATTTGCCAACGCAAAAAAAACACATATACATACATATGTATGTGTATGTGTGTGTTAATGTGTGCAGAGTAGGCATCACCTGAGCCACTTTGGGTGCAGGTGTTGGTGTTGACATTTCGAAATCTGAACGCGTTAGCAAAAATTTATTCGTGCTGCCTACATTTTGTAAGGCACTAGCTACTGCTCGACTAGCAGATACCCCACAATGCCAAAACTATGGCAACTATAAAACTATAACTATAAGAACAGAAAAACTATAAGAACAGAAAAACTATAAGAACAGAAAAACTATAACTATAAGAACAGAAAAACGCAGAATTAGTTTATATATTTGCAGATTTCATTTGAGGTTCCCAAGTTTTCTGCAGACTAAGGTCTGTCATAAAACCTTGCATACTTTTCAGCATAAAGTTTGCGACTCCGAAATCTTTTCATTATTTAAATAATTACAGGTTTGTTAAGAAACAAACATATATGAAAGCAAGTAAAATTTATTAAGGAGGGCTATTAAATATTATATATATTAATATATATTGTATTTAAGTCACAATAAACTTATTAATATATAGAATACAATCCAGTTTGAATACAATTAAGAGAAAGCACAAACTGGTTATTTTAAATGATAAAAAACATTATAAGCTGATAGAACTGTATAGATTGCATACCCTGTACCATTTGTCTAGGGTATCTCAACAATAATCGACTGCGTAAAAGCGTCGTCATTCAGGGCGCAACAAGTATACGCCACATTGGCTGGGCCGCTCTGTGCTGACTTGGGCAAAAACAAAACATAATAAAGAAAGAGAAAATAATAAAGAACAAGGGGTTGAGGTTGACGTGGGGTGTAAGCGGGGTAATAAGTGCGGCTTGTTATTGGGGGAATGAGTCAAGAATTATGTTTTTATTGTTATTCTTATCTGGTGTGAAAAAGTGCAGCCAGAATTTGCGAGCTTTGTACAATTTCGAGTTGTAATTGAAAACCCACAACAGGAAATTGTTAACATTTTTATTTTCTTGTTTTTATTTCTCATTTTTTATGGTATTTTTTTTACTGAATTTCCAGGAATTTCATTTGTTTTAGCATAAAGTCAATAGCCGATCGACCCAATCAGCGCATTATATGCGTTTTACATATTTAGTTTTTTAAAGGGGGGCGTGGGCTATATGCGGTTATTGGTCTCTGACCTAGGCAAGTATTGAATTTCCAATTATGAATTGTGATCCCATGACGCATATGTATTCTATAGAGCTGAGACTGAAACTATCGATGGGCAATTTGAGGCTGAGCATGAGCTATAAGTACGTATAATAATGAAAAGAATAACGAAAACTGTTTATGGATTTTAATTCTATTAATTATATCTATAATACTTTCAAAGAGTCGTATAATGTAATTAAAGTATAATAAAAGCTGTTAATGCAATATTGTAGAGTTATAATTGTATCTAAGTTAGTTTCATAGACTCGTATATTATAATTGAAGTTAATTCAAAAGTTCTACATGCGATATTATATCGTAATAAATTATATATACAGTATTTAAGTTGAGTATAAGGAAAATATAATCTTATTAGGTGACAGACATTATATCGTAATATATTATATCTATAATGCTAAAGAGTTTAAATCTGATATGAATAGTACCACCCAATTCCATTTAATATCAAATTAGGAAAAGTAAGTGTATGCAAGTATGTATAGCACGTATGAATGTATGTATGTATATACATATATATTATATATTATTATTGATTTGTATTATGTTGAGCAATGACCACAACTAGACTCCATAATGTGGCGCTAATGAGCCGTGCTAAAGATATTAATCTCTTTGGATATTACGACCATTTCAATCCATTCCAGAATTTCATAAATCAGTTGCCAAAATGTGGCTACGCATGTTGCAACTGTTGCTCGGATTATACATACTACTTAAGGGCAGATCGGTAAGATGGAATGGGAGAGATTAAACTAGACTTAACTTCCCTTCCTCTTTGCCTTCTCTAGAGTCAGGGTCGCTTGCTCAAGTTCACGAATGTCAAGTGCAGTGATCTGCCCACAAGTGCAGGCATGACCAGATACGATTACTGTCGCCTCAAGGTGGTCAAGCGGAACTCGGTGGAGCTGTCGCTCAAGGTGAGCCTGCTCCAGCTGCCCATCACCAACTTGACCTGCCGCCTGCAGTGCTTCCAGCGCAGTGTTGGCTATCGACCCTTCATGTACAATGTGCACTTTGACTTCTGCAGACTGATGGCCACCGCTACAAAGTACAGTTTCTCCTTTGAGCGCTTCGTCTTCGATGCTATACGCAAGCACAGCAACTTCAATCAAAGCTGCCCCTGGACAGAGGTAAGTATAGTCACGTTCCCCTGTCCAGTCTTTTCTTCTTTCTCTCCCTCTCTGTCTCTTTGTAGAACTACATGGCTGTGGATAGGTACGCCCTGGACTTTACGAAGGTTAATATTCCTGTGCCTCCAGGTGTATATCGTCTTGACTTCACCTTCTATTCCTACGGTCGCCCACTGACGCTGACGCAGGTTTTCTTTGAGAAAATAGAATAATATACGTTGTACCCACTGCCCACACAGTCTTCTTCTCTCTTTTTCTGGAAGAATCAAGCTCGACATCGATTGTTGTTTCCATTCATCTAATTCCATATAGATTTCATCATGCTTCGGAATTGTCTGGGCAAGTTAAGGCCAATCAAGTCAATAAACATTTGCTCTGCTCCCCATATACCCCATATACCATATAGCATGTATAGACTGTGTGACAGGCCCATCGTGTTGAATCGAAGCCTGTCTCCGTTCTAACGATCTGTGAGGGCTTGTTTCATGGGGGCCGGAGCGACAGTGGTGCAAAGACTATAAGACTTTCTCGAGTCACATGATATGATCAATTAAATAACTATAATATAATTGATATATCTATAAAAGCCAATATATATTTATCGATATATATATAGATTTATGAATAATGTAATCGATACATTTATGTTTATTATTTTATATATTTATCGCTTTGTTGCATTCAAATTGAAATAAACAAATAATATGTGGCCTGAAAATCCCCAACGGAACTAACTATATATGGTATATTGCTGCTCGCCTAATGAGTTTCAGCCTAAAAAATAAAATTGAAAACGGGCTTCTTTTCACGCTTCAACGACTTACTAAATTAATGCAATTTGCAGCTGCTTTTGCGACACAGTGCGAGCACACTGGAAGTCCATATGTGATATATAGAATTGTATATTGTATGGTATAGAACTAAATATTGTGATTGTGTACAGAATGCAGTGCGTCATTTGAGCGGTTGTTGTTGCTTTTGCCATGTGTTCAATTGGCGTCGCAGTCGCCACCGCAGTTGTCGGCGGATTGGGTCAGTTAGGGCCGCCAAATGGAGGGTGTGTCTCGTTCTTGTTTAGCATCTTTCGATATGCAAAGCGACAATCGACGACGGGTTAATAAAAAATAAATAAAAATCATGCAACAGAAATGAAACGTGACAAGGCGGCGCACTCAGCTCAGACACACTGTGCGCACTCAGACAGAAGCTCAGGTGATTCGCCGCGTCGAGTGCATTGCACAACTCAAGGCGAATTGCGTGCACAGCACTGTAGGCAGAAGCTGTTTGCTACGACACGCACAGTATCACTACGCACTCTGCGTGCTGCAGACAGACAAAGGATGTTAGCTACGCTATTGTAATAATTAGCGCATCGATAACTCAACTCAGCGCTATAAATATCGTTTTATCGTTTATGGTTGCTCTAATTGGAGGTGAAAAAGTTAAAGCAAATAAATCGGCTCATATTTTTACTGGGCTGCTCTAATTGGGAAGGGTGTCTCGTTAGGCGCTAAGTAGCTGCGCACAGTGAGTGCAAATCTATTTTATTTGCATTAATTAGTAGCTTAAAAATATTTAATTAAGTAATTAAATTCAACAAACGAACCCTTAACTCAGTCAGTAATGCCTAATTAGGTGACTAGCTAATTCCCCAGATGAATCCAGACTTGCTGCGTAATACTTTATTACACATTCATCAAAGGGCAATAAATGGAATACAACAACAGTATCGTATGTAGGTAAACCTGTTCGAGAACTGGCATGACAAATATTTTTATAAGACAAGTCGGCTGATACGACCAGACAGATACAAATAGATACTAGATATGCAGATATCGTTCGATAGAAATTCCGGTTTGCAACACCTGACTAGACGCCAATGAACCGGGCCTAATGCATTCAGACCCAGACCCAGACACCAGACGAGATATGCAAATACATTTGCCGCCGCTACCTCCCTCTCTCACTGTCTCTCTTTCGCTCTCTGTTGCGTCGCTGTCTGCGCCTTATGTAACTGTGTCTTGCTGTAAATTTTAAGTTCAAGGTTAACAGCGAACGGGTAAGCGGGTAAACGGGTAAGTGTGTTGTCTTGGCAGTATGTGTGCGTGTATGGGTTTCTAAAATTAGCGCATTTTTCTTCTCGCCAATTTTCGCACTTGTGACACGCGGCGAAGCGCAGCTCGGCCCCTTTTATCGTCATCGATATCTGCGCCTTATCGAACATTTGGTCACATGCATAATGCACTCTCTCTTCCGCTCTACTCTATTCTCTCCCACTCACGCGCACTCGTACGATCGTTCGAGCTCGTTCCGCATGTCACGTTGCACGATTTGTCATGCGAGCCTCCTTTTAATTGCACAAACCCCCGCGCCCCACTCGCTTCCATTTTCGAGTTGCTCTGCTGCAGCTGTTGTTGTTACTGCGCTGCTTCTTCTTGGCTGCGCTGTAACAGTCTCGTTTACGTGACGTCACGCACGGGGGCCTGTCTTGTTCGCCAAACATTCACAGCAGCAGCAACAACAACAACAACAAAAGGAACAACAACATCAAAACGAACGTGCCCCCCAAAACCGGCTCGCTCTTTGCTCTCGTCATGCAAGCTTTTGCGCTCTTCGCCGCGCTCCTCTCGCTATTCACCGCTATTCACTCTTGACTGCAACGACAGCCAACGAGATGCAAAGAGAGAGAGAGAGAGAGAGATAGAGCAACTTATTGCATGGAAATCTGTAGATGGAAAGTTAGCGATGAAAGGAATAATTTTAATTCTCTTGAGATCATTGGGGGAATTATTCCATTTGGCCAAAAAGTGCGAACCGTTTGGCGGCAACTGGTGTAAACGGGCACATGTGACCGAGACGACGCAGGTGCGAATGTTATTAACCAACTGCTAAATGAAGAGCGCGCGACAGCGAATGCAGTGTGCATCAGTAGCAGAGGCAGAAACAGAGGCAGGCAGAGCAGTGGCTACGTTAGCGCCAACAGCGCAGTTACGTTGTCGTAGGCGTCCTCTACACCAGCTGACAAAAGGTAGTTTAAATTAGCACTTAAAAAGTACCTATTTGGGTAATTCTCAATTTAAGTTGAGTTTGGGAAATTTTGCAGCCTATTTGCAATTTAATTGTTTTATATGTAATTGCCAATTAGTTCAAACACATTTCAGTTTTTTTGTACACTGTGAAACAGCAACAAGAATAAATTCGCAGCCAAGTCGGAAATCGATTTCGCAGTGATTTTTGGCAAAGCAGGCGGGCTGAGAGACAGAGACGGCATCGGGTAGTTCTGGCAGGTTCAACTTGTAGGTCACAGTGTGCCCAAAGTCCATGTAAAAAGCGCCAAACGGTGAACGACCAAGTAAAAGAGAAGAAACGAGCAAGAGAGAGGGAAAGAGAAAGAAGACGTTGCAAACTTGAAATTGATTTTTGCTCAAGCAAAATGTTTGCAAAACAGTGTGCATGTGTGTATGTGTGAGAGGGAGAGAGAGCGAGAGCAAAAGACTGACGCTGATGCTTCTGCTTGCAGATCATATATGGCGACTGACTGAGAGCGCAGGAGAGCAGGCAGCAAAGAGAGTAGGGGGAGCAGTGAAGAGGGTGAAGAGAATAGGGAACGAGGGCAGAGTCTGTCAAGGGGGGCATTGCATCCACCGTCGTCGTCGTCTGACGCGTTCGACAAATGAATGGAAAATTTCGATTTTCGTTTCACTTTTGCCTTTTACATTCGTCTTCCCAAATGTTTGCACTTCTTCAGTGCATTGACGATGACGTGTGTGTGCGAGTTGTGTGTGTGCTGTGTGTGTGTGTTGTGTGTGTGTGTGTGTGTGTGTGTGTGTGTGTGTGCGTTGTCTTTGCTGGTAAATTTCCATTAAAATTTCCACTTGGTTTAAATATAGGACTTCACGCGACATGTTCGTTCACGAGACATGTGCATACAAGTGCAGACATGAGTGTGCGTGCCTGTGTGCATGGATTGTTGTGCATCTTTTCCTCTGCCCCATTTGCAGTTGGTGCTTCTTGATTTATATTGAAAATTTTCCATAGAGGATGGAAAAGTTGAAAAGATACTTCAGAATGACTGGGAGAAATTAATTTCGATCAATATACAATGATTTATAATTAACCATATATCATTTGTCATGTCTAAGTTAACCTCTACAAGGAGTACTAACCAAGAAATTACTTAACTAGTTGTTATCTAGTAATTTTAAGAGGTTTATGAGTCTGGCGACGGGAATAATATCATAAGTACCCCCCATAATTTGCACGCTATTCCCGAACACATTGTTTGCATGATAATCCCCACTGGGCTTATCAACTGCATAACCAACTCATTATATCTCATCTCCCGATGACCTTGCGCCTCTCGAATGTGTGACTGTGGCACTGCATCCGATCTGAAGTCGGAGCACGTGCAGAGGCAGCTCGGTTTGTAAACAAGACCGGACCCCCGCCTAAACTGAATGGTGTCCGATTATTGCCAACTCAAGCAATGCACGATGATATTCCCTTCCCGCTGCTCTGATGGCGATAACAGCCAAAAACAGCAGTTGCAAGCCGAGAACAGATATCTGGACGGGGTAATACGAGAATACAACTGATAACATTGACAGAGTAGATGCAGAAGAAGCAGAAGAAGAACTGCAAAAATGCCTTAGACCAGATGCAACAATAACAACAACAATATATATTACAAACTATATAAATAGCAAGGAACGAGCCCATAAATGATAGATAAACTTCTATTACACAACTTGCAATTTATAGTGGGTCAAGTTTGAAGTTGTAGAATGTTCGGTTTATGGTTTTATCAACCCACATTCAAATGATATAGTAATTAAACCTTTATAAGGAGTCTGAATGTTCAGTCTATGCATTTATCAACCTACTATATGATAGAAATAAATGATAATGATAATAAACCAGGCAAGGTATAATAAATCAAGTTAGTAGACTACTATACATATCCAGTTTAATGGTGACTAGAAAAGCTTGCCATAAACTTTGGCATTAATGGAACAGTAAACATATTGTTTATGCATTATTATTTAATTTCTTATATACACAATCGTCTGGGTTGACATAGTTCTAACTGTGCCTGACAACAACCACTCATCATTACTGGCGTGAACTCATCGTGTCCGGCTGGGATCCACGTGAGGTTTGCCACGCGTCGTGGGTGTGTGTAAATATTGACAAGGGGTACGAGGCAGCAGGAGGGAGAAGGCATGCACAATGCAAAATTTGCATTCAATCCCTCAAGACAGGCACATACTTATACCCTTAACTGATGACTGCAAGGGGGATTACTAACAAATTCACTTACTTTAGTAATCAACTCTATAAATAGGCTAAGTAAACCTTAATTAAATATCTTCAATTTGCAAGAATGCTCTAATTAATTTCCAAAATATTTTTAGATTTCTCCAAGGTATAATACATTCGATTCAGGCCCTGTTACAAATAAAATTCCAATTAAAGTTGTTTACTTTTTGCAAGCTGAAAATAGTTTTGATTATTCACATTCCCCTTCCCTGCCCAGTGCCCTGCCACTTGTATTTTAGCAAAGTAAATCAGGCGTTATGCCACATGAATGTCATTTGTAATGTCGTGTAATTGTAATTGCAACTAACTTTAGCCTAACTGTAACTGTAACTGTCTCTGTAGCTGTAGCTGTGACTAAATTACAGGCGCCGACGACGACAGATTAACTGTCATAAAGCAGTGGAACGGCAACGGGAGCAGCTATACCAGAGAATAGTAATAGCTATAGATACTATATATATCTATAATACTTGTACCTATAACTGAGGCAACTGCGTAATCTAATAGTAGTTCTTATTGCTGTTGTCTGCTGCACGCAATTGTTATTTAATTTGACATTTCATTGGCCTGCTGTGTGTGATATAAAAAAAGTGGAATAAATAAAAAAACATTTATAGCACACAATAAAAAATACTAATAACAACAAAAAAATGTACATGCCCCGGGTGAGGCTCGAACTCACGACCTTAAGATTATGAGACTTACGCGCTGCCAACTGCGCCACCGAGGCCTTGTTCTAAGCGCTGGCCGTTTGCTTATTTGAGTGTGCTGCCACGTGGCAAATCTGCTCATCTCGCTCTCACACTCACTCTCTCCTGCAATCAAATCCACTTGCATGCGGTTTTTTTTCGCATTTATCACTAAAATTCTGCATTTGTTTTCGCTCGTTTTACACACAGGACATGAAACATTTTTTGCACGTACTATGGAAAATAACTAAGACGCGCGTTGTAAAAAAGATTTACACAAATTTTTAACTGTTAATTGTGACAGCGAAATTGCGAAAAAATCTCAATAAAAATATATCAGTTGAGTTCGGTTCCAGCTTGATATATTCAATCAGACGACTTATGAATTGCGGAATTGTTTATACTAGTCAATTAATATGTGTTATAGGAAAAATACTACGTTTCATCATATGTATCATATGTTGTCGTTGTCTCACATACAAGTATCTCGAAAACAATCAATTCAATTACGAAATCGCGATTTAATAGCGAGATCTTTCATGCGTGCCTGCAGATATACTATATTTCTTCAGCATTGGTTTCGTTATGCAGTAGAAATCGAAAATAAAATTCGAATTTGAATTAAAGTAGATTCCTAATCTTTAAAGAGAGTATACGTAAATGTATCTTGAATGGGGCCTGTTTCCCAATGGAATGTCTGAAATACCAAAGGCATTAAGTAAATGCCAATAATTAAAACTGGTTGACTAGCAAATACTCTGCAAAGAAAGATTCTATTTTTGCTCTCTGCTGCATACTCTTATTAACCATTTGATAAATACGGGGTATAACCAGTTAGACAATTACCATTTTAAATCATATTAATATATGCACAGACATATCTACGTATGTGGATACGTATGTACACCTACCTATTCATGTGTGTGAATGAGTATTCAAGTTTTTGTATGTGTATTTGGCTAATTAACAAAGTGCCGCTGATCTACGTAAAGCTTTTATTAGCGCTAGACGATGACTTCGCGCCGACAACTTTGAACTGTTCAGAGCGAGACGGCGAGAGACTATGACCTTGAGTGAAGGGCGCTGCTTGCTGGTTGCCATTTAGCCATAATTACCTGAATGAGTGTGCATTAAGAACAAATACTTGCATCGCATGCATATAAAGTCGCTGCACGTGTATGTTGCAGTGTATTTCCCCCAACAAAAAGAGGAAAGAGCTACTGCAACAACACTAACAACAACATCAACTCAACACAGATGTTTGCTTAAAAATAGAAACCAAAAACGCGACAACTTTGCCCCATTGTAGCTTACGCACTTGACGACGCGGAGGCGAAGAGGGAGGTAGAGAAAGAAAGACGAAGCTTTTTAGTGCCGCCAGACCGCACTGCCGATGACTGCAAAATTTAAAGTACGTTCTCGAGGAATATTTGTATTTCGTATAGTCATCATAGTACAAAATATGCGGCCAATTGACTTGCGGCTAATCGTGCGGGCTGCATTCACTCGCCCCACTATGATAAGTCACCAAAAAGTTGGCAATACTTTGCTCAAGTCATGCTGCGGTTGGAAATTATTAAGCTTACCCGAGTTGGAAATTATTAAGCACACCCAACTAGGTGAGTGCAAAAGAGCGTGCATGTGTATGTGTGTTTGAGTGCGTTAATGTGTTGCTGTTTGAGTAGCCACTGCTGTGTGTGTGTGTTAGTTGGAGGCTCGTCAGTCGCCACAAAGCTGGCACGTCGGCATTACACAGACACATGCAGACTACGCCTACATATGCAAATATGAGGGATGCACATACATACATACACAGGCTGTTACAAACATATTTTATTTATGCACGAGTTCTGTGCCAAAATGAGCCCACGTTTAAAAGAAAAACAAAAACAAATAGGTATGTCAGCACACACACAAACATACATACATTTGTACATACATTTATATTTACATATATTGTATATGTACATATGTATGCTTCTTGGCGCGTGAGCGGGTGAGCTGTGGAACGTCCGGCATCACATGCTTAAGTTAATTTCTGTGTTTTTGTTTTATTTGCGGCATTTCGAGTGTACGGCCCCGCTAAATTTAGCAATTTTTTGGCTTAATTACCAAAACGTCAAAGAGAGCGCGCGGGCAGCAGATCGCGAGAGGGCGCACATGACTGTGTGTATGTGTGTATGCATGGCTGTAAGAGAGCGCCAAAATTACCCAAGGCGCTCTCTCACTCTGCCGCTCTCTTTGAGGCTAAGTACGTGTCATGTGCCAAAGAGAGTTGGGTAGGTGGAGGAAAGGGCAACTTTTATCGGAGTGCGAACTGGCTGTACCTGTTGCTCCTGTGATTGTCGCGACGCCAACAGCAATTAGATAAATAAGCTTTTAATGATTCCCTGTAATTTATTTTAATTTGCGCGTGCTTTACGCCCAATCTCCGGAAGCGCCAAAAATTCAGTAAGGCAGGCGTGGGGGCAGCCGAAAGGGTGCTATCGATATCTTAATTGACGCTGCTGTTATCGATAGCTTAATTGACATTGTGTCACACGTTAACTTATGCACGAACTGATTTTCTGCATATTCATGTGCATACAAACAGTTATTTATGTTAGTATGTTCTGGCTAAGACAGCAGAGAAAACTGCTGACGCAATAAAAGACAATTGCATCAGCTTTTTAGGCAATACGTGCGCCTGCGCTTGCGTCGACGCCAACTGCAACAGCAACAGTTTCTCTCTATGTGTGTGTACATATGTGTGTCTGCGTGTCTTCGCCCCACTCTTTTTGCATCTCGTTGTAACCAAATGCTGTGCGCTCTCTCTTTCTTCTACTCTCTCTCTCTCTCTCTCTGCCCCTGCTGATTAGCCCAGAGAGCACAGCTGCTATGTGTGTGTTTGTTTGTATGTATGTGCAGCTGCTATGTCCGCCAAGTCTTGGGGGCTCGTCTGTGGTTTCTGCTACTGTTGTTGTTGTGCAAATTCGCTTGTTTCTGCTTAATTCGCTCTAAAAATAGACAAAGTGGACGGGGCGAGTGGCGGCGACAACTCTCTGCTTGGGTCTTCAAAGTTGAAGTACTTGGAAGAGAGGCAGGTGGCGTGCTGTGTTACGTCATCATTGTAGACAGATTTATATGCATAGAAATCAACAAATGTTTATTTATTTAGTAGGTTGCATTGCAGAAGCTTTTTGCTGTAATACTATAGTATAATAATAACTTTGATTGTTTGTAAATATATTGCAATTATTGTGAAAATGAATGCCCTCAACAACAAATCAGTTGAGCATGGGGGCCTGTTCTACACACATACATCCGTACATACATACTGTGTAGGTATGTTTGATTGTCTGTATTAACCTTGAAAGTACAGTTGTCTTGGGATAGTACAATAGTTATCGCAATAATTAAAGAACATTCTCGTACAAATATTTGGCAGATACACAAACCAAGATATACTGAAATTATTTCGAATATTTTGCAAATATTGCGTTGTTCAGTTTCTGCAATATTTGTGTATCCTAAATTTGCACTCATTTCAACTTAACTCTCGACCCATTTCAACATAACCAACCGCAGGCGGCACTATTATTTTAGTTATAACTCTTGTTTCGATCTCAATAGAGCTCTATAGAGTACCCTACACGTGCTCTCTTCACGACGATCCCCTAAGCGATCTGCCAAAACAAGTTTTGCCCAGTATATATTCGTATAGACTCGTGTTTGACCTCCCCTGGCGACCAAAAAACAAAAGACCATGCCATGCGTATTAGCGCGTTTTCGTTTTCACTTTAATATTTGGAACTCTACAGTGAAGCCTTGATAGATGGCAATTATTACTGGGTAGATTGATTGTGCTTCGAGCTCAAGTCGAGGGCAAATGACGGTCGACGCCTAAAATGCAAAATAGAAAAAGAGGAAAATGAGATCGTCCGCTTGATACCCTGCAGCGATGACGACAAAATAAAAGATTTAGCTAACAAATATAATATTAATATAATATTTCATTTTTGAAAGATACCCATGAATATAAAAATAATAATTTGTACATTATAGTATTAAAACATCATTTTAATTAATCCTATTAATACAAAACTTAAATGTTGCTCATATTTTAAATACGAAATAAATAAATAAAATAAATAAAAGTTATTCGCTTTCAATATTAATTATTTTTCATTAATAAACTTCTTTGTCCTTACGTTGTAATCATGTTTGTCAAAAAATATACTCTTTCGTCTTTACAATATACAAAAAGGTAATAAAAATACCGCAAATAGACAACCTAGTAAACATGTACTGTCATTTCAGCATTACTCACAGAAATAACATTTTCTACGCGTGATATGATAGATAGAGTAGAACTTTCTCAAGAATTGAATGATAAGTTAACATTTAAGGGTCGCATCTTGCAAGGGCTTACTTGACTTTACTTTGCTACTCTTAATGATGATCAAAATCCAGGAATTAAGTTACTCAACTTCCTCAGCACCTTACAGGGTATGCACTGTGGTGAATGTTTCAGATATCATGATGAAAAAACTTTTCGTAATCTATGTACGTGTACGTGTTCGTGCGTGTGTATGTTCAACGCAGACTCACATACACTCACACACATATGTGTATGTGTGTGTTTCTCGTCTGCATACACAGCCCGTTTAAACAGAAACATTCGTTAGCAATTGTGCGCACTCATTGAGAGGCGGGCAATGTTTATGCCATGTTATGAAATGGAAAGACGAGCCCCCGCAACAATTGGGGGCACGATTCGTATGGGGTATGGGGTGTATAAGCAGAGCAGAGCAGAGAGAATCGAGTGTAGAAAATTGAAAACAAACTAATAGCAAACGATGCCACAATAATTATATATATATGTATATGTATCTTCTTGACTTCACCCGGGGTTGAGCCCGTCTTTGTGCTGGTGGTGGGGGATAGCGAAAAGAAACCACGCAAAATGCGCGTCCAAGGCTGACAGAATTTGCACGCGCCCTCAAAGTCAATTTAATAATATTCAATTGAAAATATGTGTAAATAAAAATCAATTGATGGCAAACAAAAGGCAAAGAGGCAAAGCAATTGGCTATTAACACGACTACCCGGCAGAGCAAGAAGAGAAGAAGCAGCAGCCAAAACAAATCAATAAAAATATAACTGGTGGCGTCGCTGTTGGTGCCACTGTGTCGCGTCACGTCCTCCAAGAAATGCCCAAAAGTGCGTCATATAGCAGCGCAGCATCCCAGCAGCAGCAGCAGCGTCGGCGTCTCAGTCGCGCCGGCGCGCACAACTCTTGCACCTTTGACTTTGCTCTACACTTGTCTCCTCTAATGTTGGCGTCGTCATCTCCCACACACACACGCACGCACACTGCATAGTGGCGCCTCGATTCATTCATGCCTTCTTTTCAACCTTCGCACGCTTCTCTCACTCTCTCTCTGCTGGCTCTCTCCAAAATTTGTCTTTTCCTTGCTCTCACTAACTTACACACACATGCACGCACACATGTGCCGTACACCCATATGTAGGTAACTACGAGCGCTCGCTACATAGAAACACACACACATACACGCAGTGGGAGAGCAGTGCTGCTCTCACTCTCTCTCTCGTCTGTTTTACCGTGTGTAAAAAAGCTCGAACGAGTTTCTGTGAATTGCTGTGCGCTATATAAACGTTGCGCATTGGAATCTCGT
The DNA here is from genome assembly GCA_018903425.1 of Zaprionus nigranus. Lineage (NCBI taxonomy): Eukaryota > Metazoa > Arthropoda > Insecta > Diptera > Drosophilidae > Zaprionus > Zaprionus nigranus. The sequence continues at coordinate 1,775,232 of JAEIGD010000014.1, read as the reverse complement.
GCTTCAGTGCCACAATAGTGGATATCACATTTAGTAGTTTGTTAAAAGGTAAAAAATAAAATATAATAAGCGATAAGCGCACAAGAAAAGGAGGAACTATGCAGAACTTACACGTTCTTACTGAACGAAAAAAAATTAAATTAAATGCAATACAAAACAAAATTTAAATAAAGATATTCATTTCGAATTTAAACAAAATATAGTTTTTAATAACTAAAAAATCATTTGATTTGCTGTTCTGTGAATATTCTTGACAGTTATTTATAGTTCTCTTGGTGTGCCACAAGTTCCGGTCGTCGTAGTCTTATCGAGTTTTGTGTATCGTGTCGTTTTTCAAATTTATGCAAACAAAATAATTATCAGAAAAAAAGAAAGAAAAAAAAAACTAAACACATTAAGAAAACCAAACCAAAGTTGTCTCGGAGTTGTCTGGTTCGGCAGAAATATTTGCGTCAATGTCATGTAAATTTATGCGCATTTTTTTCGCACTCTACGTCAAACCTCAACTGGACACTAGAGTCGAAAGTTATTTAATGCATTATAGTTTTACGTAATTTAGTGTCTTTCTCTCTTTTTGGCAGTTTGGCAAAAGTGCTGTAAAACAATAACAACAACAATATATGAATAGAAACCCCCTTTACCAAGGCTAAAAACAAATTTTAAGCAAAACAAGAAGAGAGAGAAAAATTTGCAAGCTGTCGAAAAATTTTTGAGAACGCGCGACCGTGAAATATTTTTAAATTTAGAAATTGTATTCTACACAGACACCCACACGATCTTACGCACAGAAACACAGGTATTAAACTATATAGTTTTTAATACTATATAGTATGTATATAGGTAGGTATTGCAGTGTACATCTTAAACATTTGCAATTTTCGAACACGCAAAAATGAAAAGGTCTACGGCGTGACCAGACTAACGTGGGCGCCTTGCTAATTGAGCCGAATTAAAATATAAGCATGCACATGTATAATAAGTATAGCTCTAAAGAAATTGTCGGCTTGTCGCTTTGTTAATTAACAAAACAAAACAAAGTAATATACATTCGTTTGTTTTAAAAATAAAATACCCAAAAAGCGCACATCAAAATTCGCAACGTTGCACTCAGTGTTGACAACGTGAACCGAGTGCACCTGTGTGTGTGTGTGAGAAGAGCGTGTGACGTTGGCAGCACGTGAACGCAATATAAGAGAGTCCACTTGGCTAAGAGTGCGTGCATTGTGAGCTGTTCTTAAAGCACTCGCAAAGAGAGGAAGCAAGGGAGCGAGAGAGTTAAGCACGACGCGCCGCTTGTACGTGAGTGTGCATGTTTGTGTTAGTGCGTATCGTACCCAGTTTGTAGTTGTTGTTTATTATCGTAGGTAGATCTCGCTTTTTTCATGCCAGTTAGCGATAGGCTGCCCTGCCATGAATCACCAACAGGCCACATAAACACGAGCAGAAACAACATACACACACAAACACACTCACACACAGACGCAAAGCAGTCGGTTTCAAGGCCAATTGCACAATTTTCGGCGCATTTGCAAATCTAATGCACGCCAAATGCAGCAATGGCGTCTTACATCCCACTGCATGTGTGGGTGTGTGTGTGTGTGACAAGTGCAAACACACTCCTGCGACAACACTTATTGTTATGTCATGCTGCCCATTTCGCCGCCAAGCAGCAGCAGCAGCAAAAGGCACCAAATAAGTAACTGTAAGCAGCCACAAAGGCGTCGCCATTGACATCGGCAGCGACGTCTGCGTCAGCCGCGACGTCATGGCGCCCACACGTCCCGTTAGCATCATCACAATCACATGACGCAGGAGTGAGAGGGGCAGGCAGTGACAGAGACAGCGCAAACAAACGCGTTTCTTTTTTGCTTCTTTTTCGCGTCTCATTTAAAACATTTTTGGCCCACAAAGAAATGATCATTAATTTTTTTAGCAAATAACTAAGACAGCAAAATATTTATATGGAGCGCGCGAGAGAGAAAGAGAGAGAGAATGAGGCAAAAAAACCGAATGTGGAAAATTTTCAAAAACACAAAAATTTTGCCAGCTGCCGCATGACATCCAAAAATTATAAATAGAAATGTGTTTTTTTTTTTACTTTTATTTTCTTTTTCTTCTCTATTGTTGTCCAAACTGTTGCATGTGAAAAGGGCGCTAACACTGAGTGGCAGAATTGTTGACACAAGTGTGAAAAGATAAAAACAAAAAGTATTTTGAGATAAAAATGAAAAATGAAAATGTGTCAGATCAATGCCCACCTAATTTGGCTAATAGACGACAAAGAATTAATAAAAATAATACTCAATATTTTTTAAATATTTCAACAGTGCGCTACAAAAACGTGAATACACGTATAGTTGAGAACTATTTAACAAAACATAAAAACATATTAAGTGTAGTGCGGGAAAACATCTGTAGCAGACTGTAAACATTGCCAGACAGTGTTGGTCACGGGTGTTATCAAGGACAGACACTTGATAGAAAATATATACATATATATATCATTTGTAGATATATACTAGATATATAGACACATAGTTGAAAAGTGGGTGTGCGTTTATCGGGGGGTATTTGGGGGCTCGCTCTATCAAAGAACAAACACAGAAAGCTCGATAAGGCGACAGACATCAGACGACAATAAATAACTGATTAGTCGCTTGAAGTGGGCAACTTTCGATGGGGCTATAAATAAACCTACTTTAACTACTGTAACTATTATTTAGCATTAATTGACTTCTCTCTCTTTCTTTACAGCAAAGACAAATTTCAAACACAAATACAAATCAAGTGAAGAAAGTGATAAAGAAAAGAAAAACTAACAGAGACCTTGCTTACAATTACAATAAGTGTTGCTCGCATAAACATTATAGAAGTACAGAAGAGAGAGAGAGAGGGGAACTAGCCAAGGCAAAGCATTAAAGCAGAGAGTTCAAGTTCAACATAGGCTGAGGCTGCTATTGATAAGATGAGTGGACGTGACAATCGAGGCGCCGGCGGTGGCGGCGGAGGCGGTGGTGGGGGTCACCATCATCACCATCAACCGCTGAGCAGCGCAATGGGAAAACTAAAGGAAAAACTAACCAGAGCTGGGGTAAGTACGAATTGAAGAAAAAGCTAAATTGGTTGCCACACAAGTTGAAGGAATGCAGAAACTTAAGTTGCAAAATGAATCTATCCAAAATAATACAATAGTCTGATAAATAGTTATTAAACCAATGATCTTTGATAGTATTACCAGCTTGGTAACTGTTATAGTTATTTTTAAACTCATAACAAACCCTATTAAAGTCTAGCATAATCACAGCCAAAGGGATCTTGAACCCTTCTCATTCAAATTAGTTTTTATTACATTTTGATGCCCTATCAATGTGTCGCTTCACACTTCCAAGTCTATTGACGTTTCTTGATAAGAAAAGCGTGTGGACAATTTATTCAAATTGTTAATAGCACAATTATATGAAAATAATATGTATATAAATAAAATAATATAACTGGGGGAATTACGAATGCTTTCGCACTCTTCAAGACGAATGCTGATTTTTTGACACGGATTCAGCTTGAGGCTGTTATCATTCATTGAGATCATTAAAGCTAATTAAAACACGCCGAGTCTGACGACAGCCAAGCAAAGGAAGCGTGATCAAGTCTTTAATATTTAACAGGGATTTTAAACAGGATAACACTGATTGAATATATGAATAAAGTTTGGTATAATATATTTACAATTCTTCGATTAAGGCTTACTCATTTGTTGATCAAGAACTGATCAAGGAAATGTTAAACAGAATCCAAAGCAGATAATCAAGTTCAAAGTAACTTGACAGATATTCCCCAGTACAGTCGAATCTCTGCATAACAAACTTCACCTATTGCCAAAGCATGTAAGTTCATCATGCTGAGGTGCGACTGTATGCGGTATGTTCATTATAATACATAGATTAAAGCTGATGAAACAGGGCAGAGATAAGCCCAGGCGAGCATAGCATCGAAAGTGAAATCTTGGTAACCTTTTGCACTTGTTTCAAGAACAGCGTACGATGGTCGATCGTGGTTCCCTGGCCCGCCATTGTAGTCGTTGTCGTCGCTGTCGTCGTTCTCAGCTCGGCTACTATATAATCTAAAGTCGCAGCATAATTCATTAATTCGCAACTGTTCGTGCTGCGTGTGGCGACCAATTTCGTCTGCTTTAATCCCTCGCCCCAAAAAATAGAATCACATTGAATCTTCTCTTCTCAGGAGGATCTTGGGTATCATCGCGTGGAGAGCAATCTATCGGCATCAAACACTGGCACTAGCCTGGACACAATATTGCCAGAGGATCCGTTTCCGTTCCCACAGGCGGCGCCACAGCGTCATCCACAGCCGCAACAACAGTCGTCGCAGCAGCGCCAAGCGCCGCAGCTACGTTTGTTGCATGACCTTGACGACGAGCAGCCGCTCTCGTTTCGTCCCCTGCTCGAGGACGAGGACATCAAGGAGCCACCACAGTTGCAGTCTTCGCGTGCAGCGTTGCGTGCCAGTGGCAGCTTGGAGTTGACCCCCTTGCCGCCACCACCGACCTCATTGGAACCGCATCGTGATCGCCAACAGCGCAGCATTGTTGCTGGAGGAGGTGAGGAGCTGCAGCGCAGCAAGCAATCGTTGAAGGGTTCGCGTGTGTCCTTCGAGAAGACACGCGGTGCAAGTGGCAACGAGCAGCAGCAGCAGGGCCAACAGGCCAGCAGTGGCAACAAGGGCGCTGACAGCAGCGACGAGGATAGCTTCGAGGATAAACGCATTGGGTTCCAGCAGCAGAAGGCGACAAGTGTCGATCACAAGGGAATATTGAAGGATCTGCGGCATATATTGGCCAGCGATAATCGCCGTCAGTTTCAGGCCAAGAAGCACGTGTCGCTGGATATAAAGGGCACACGTTTTCTGGAGGATTTGCTCAAGGATTCATCATCGGAGGAGGAGTTTCACAAGACACGTCGCGAGTTTCAGGGCCGCAAACATCAGAGCCTCGATCCGCGTGTAACCTTCAAGCTAGACAAAGTATTACAAGGCTCCAGCACCGACAGCGACGAGGAGGGCGACGACGCCGAGCACAAGCGACTCATCCATCGGCCCAAGGACATTACCAAGCCAGTCATTATCGACCTCAAGGATCTGGAGAGCGAGAGTGACGAGGACTTTCTCACATCGCGACAGAGCTTCCAGCAGCAGCGTTCCATTAGCACAGATTCGCGCAAGAGGTAAGCGATCTCTCCCCTATCTCCCTTCTCCCCCCACATTGTTGCTCCACTTGAGGCACGTTAGACTTACGCCACAACGCAATTTCTATTTGCAGCCGACGCCTGTACGAAATGGACGACATGGGCAACAAACGGGACGGCAATATACGCCATGCGGTGCCCTTTGTGCGCCAAATCACCGAGGATGGCAAACCCAAACTGGAGGTCTACAGGCCTACAACGAATCCCATCTATATCTGGACACAGGTAGGTCAAACCAATGACGACAATCGAGTTCTGATGATGATCATAGCTCACATGTAGGAGATCTGCGATTGTTCGCCAATTTACTGCGTTTACACGAGAACAGTTCGAGGGTAGAAATGATTCTCAATTCGTGAAGAGATCGGTTAGGTTAATCTTAGTTTTTCAACTATAGAAGAGGCTGAAGAAGTCTGTTTATTCCGCTTTATTTCTACGTCAAATATAGCTGATATTTACAGCGTTTAAATGAGAACAGTTCGTGGGTAGCTTAGCCAAAGATGATCCTCAATTCATGAAGAGATCGGTTAGGTAAATGTCAGTCTTTAAACCTTAGAAGAAGAGTGTGAAGAAGTCTGTTTATTCTTAATTTCTCTGTCACTTTATAGTAATCAAATATAGTTGATATTCCTTAACATCGATCGATAATTCACATTAATTCCTTAAGACATCTGCCAGATGAATATTGTTCTTCAAGCTAAAGAAGAGTGCGAACTAAAGTTAAAAAGTCTGTTTTCATATCATATCTCTTGTTACGGTTTATTTTATAGGTTTATCCGATTTAACAACTCTTTGATAATGAAGTAAAGCTGATATTCCATATAAGAAACAATTCCCTGACGAATCTGCCAAATATTCAGATCTTTAAGCAGCAGAAGAGTGTGCAAGAACATTCATGAGTCTGTTCCTAGGTGCAATCTGTTGTTCCTTTTTTATTTTGCCAATAGAAATACTCTAAGAATATGCGAAATACAGCTGATATAGCTTATCGGCATCAGTCGTTAAGTCGCTTACGGCGTAAACGTTGTCGTAGGCAGCAGAGATCGAGATGTTCCATTGTTGGCTCGTTAAGGCTGCTGAGACAGCGCTGGCTTAACTGGCGCCTCTCGATGAAGTGAAGTGAAGTGTTTCGAGTACATGTCTAGCTAGTGTATGCAGGCAATGGGGGAACGGGGGTGGGCGGGTAATGGCCTTATGAATGGCATTAAAAGTGCCCATAAAGCATTCAAGCTCGCTTTCATTCTTTGCGCAATTTAGCGCGTAGTTTGTGGGTCGCCATTGGAAGCGCGCCTGGCGGGCTATTTTCGCACGGAACCCCCCCGTACCCGAACCCGGACAAGCCGGGGTCATGCCTGGCCCGCCCCCGTGCTTGTCTTTAATTGAAATTGAAACTGGAAATAACGCAGTTAGTTAGTTTATGACGAGACTAAAAATACGCATACGACACGCGGGCCCAATAGATTGACCCATCCAGTCCAATCTCACCGTCGTCGTCTGGCAGATTGATTGACCATGTCGAGGACGACTGCAGTTGCTGCTGGCCCAAAGCGGGCCTACAACGTCGTCTGGCGTCAGTTGCACTTTGCCTATTGCCGTGAACTGCCGCAAACCACTTAGGCCGGGGACAAACTTACGTCTTCGGGGGATTTAATCTCGTCTCACACGTAAACAGCGTGATAAGCGATAAGTGTCAACAGCTGTTGCTGCTGACGCTCAAGCTGTGTACCCAGTAGCCTGTAGCCTGAGCCAAGCTGTTCTTCCAGCACGGAGACTGCTATTGATTGTAGCCGATTGATAAGACGATCGATTCGTGTATGGCAAATTGAATAGAGAGAAAGAGAGACAAAGAGACAGAGAAGCAGAGAGACTATATGTGCATATATGATCGGCCATATAAATCTGTACGTGACCGCGCAAATCGCTACCGAAATCTAACGGCCTAGTCCGGATTCGAGTCGATCGATGACAGGTTTCAGTTTCAGTTCAATTTGGTCCGGCAAAGCGCGATAAATGTGCTAGAGAGAACAGTTCGCAAGGCTTCCAGTTCAAAGTGAAAGGCGGCAGCTAAAAACGAACAGTGCAACAAGGTTGCAAAGTAGAGTAGACTGTTTTATATAGAGCGTTATTACACTACACACGTGAATCATGAAGATCCTTATGCGCGCCGACACGCATGTGTCCTTCTCTGTGCCCGTGGAGGAGCCTAAGGCCATTTGCACCTTCTCGCAGGTAGACTAAGCTCAAGCTGCCAGCCTCTAGTTTGAATTGTATCTTTAACTCAGGCTCTACTAAATTGTGTGCTATTCTTTGTCTGTTTTCAGGTGCTGGCCGCTCTGAGCGTCTCACTGGGCTCCCTTGTCGTGGGCTTTGCTAGCGCCTACACCTCGCCCGCCCTTGTCTCCATGACTAATCCAAATATAACGTCCTTTACTGTTACACCACAAGCGGTAAGTTTGAAGAGGAGAATCCTATTTAGGCGCTACTTAAGTGAGCAGAAAGTGGGACTAAGTGCAGCTAATTTCCAAGTGATTCAGACTCAGCATTATCTTTAGAATAAGAAAGAACTCGTAGAGCAAAACATGATTTCTAGGAAATTTAAATACATAGATAAGATTACGCTGGTATAATTTCTTTGTTTCTTTCTGACACCCAACGAGACTCAAATATATTTAATAGTTATCTTCAATATTATGCTGTAAGAACTTATATAGTCTTCTTTTCTGTTGGCAGTAAAATGTCTATTGTATTTTAATGTGTTTATATCAGTAGAAATGTATCTTATAGTTTGTCCCATTTTGATTTATACAATATGAAATGTAAAATATATAGAAAATTTGATGTAAAACCTTTAAAGATTAGTACAAATCTTCTACCTAGTCTAGGAAATTGTAGCAGGTGCTTCATTTAGAAAGGAAATAAATTGTTGAACTATAGAAATTGTTAGATAGATCAGATATCTATATTTGCATACTAGCAAAACTTTGACCCATGCGATTATAACTGCTTAGCAAAATACAGTCCCTTTCGTTTATGTAATCACAATTTTCCTTAGTCCATTTCCTTAGTTAGCAAAATACAGTTTCTTTCATTTAAGTTATCACAATTTTCCTTAGTCATTCTCCTCTTGAAATTCCTCTTAATAATCCCCATTTTTCTATCTCCTCCTCCCCCCACAGGCGTCCTGGGTGGGTGGTATCATGCCACTGGCAGGTTTAGCTGGCGGCATTGCTGGCGGACCGTTCATTGAGTATCTGGGTAGACGCAACACCATCCTGGCCACCGCAGTGCCCTTCATCATCTCCTGGCTGCTCATTGCATGCGCTGTCAATGTGGCTATGGTGCTGGCTGGTCGCTTCCTTGCTGGTTTCTGTGTGGGCATTGCTTCGCTCTCGCTACCCGTCTATCTGGGCGAGACAGTGCAGCCTGAGGTACGTGGCACATTGGGTCTGTTGCCAACGGCCTTTGGCAACATTGGCATCTTGCTGTGCTTTGTCGCGGGCACGTACATGGACTGGTCAATGCTGGCCTTCTTGGGCGCTTCGTTGCCAGTGCCATTCCTCATACTGATGTTCCTTATACCGGAGACACCGCGTTGGTTTGTCAGCCGCGGACGTGAGGAGCGGGCACGCAAGGCCCTGGTCTGGCTGCGTGGCAAGGAGGCTGATGTGGAGCCAGAGCTGAAGGGTCTGATGCGTTCGCAGGCAGATGCCGATAGATCGGCCACGCAGAACACCATGTTGGAGCTGTTGAAGCGCAGCAACCTGAAGCCATTGTCCATCTCCCTTGGCCTGATGTTCTTCCAGCAGTTGAGCGGCATCAATGCCGTCATCTTCTACACTGTGCAAATCTTCAAGGATGCTGGCTCCACCATTGATGGCAATGTCTGCACCATCATTGTGGGCATTGTCAACTTTGCAGCCACTTTTATTGCAACGCTGCTGATCGATCGCGCTGGACGCAAGGTAAAGTGCAGAAGACTCTAACTCTCTCTCCAACTTGCCTTCAACTAACTCTCTCACTATCTTCTCTGCAGATTTTGCTGTATGTCTCCAATGTGGCAATGATTCTCACGCTCTTTGTGCTGGGCGGCTTCTTCTACTGCAAGTCGCAGGGCATGGATCTCTCCCATGTGGGCTGGTTGCCATTGAGTTGCTTTGTTGTCTACATTCTGGGCTTCTCGCTGGGCTTCGGTCCGATTCCCTGGCTCATGATGGGCGAGATTCTGCCATCCAAGATACGTGGCTCTGCTGCCTCGGTGGCAACCGCCTTCAACTGGTCCTGCACGTTTGTGGTGACCAAAACGTTCCAGGATATGCTGGGTAAGCATCAACATTTCCTTCTGCCATTAACTGTTGTTGGAACTAACTGATATTTATGGAATTACAGACGTTATGGGAGCACATGGCGCTTTCTGGATGTTCGGCGCCATCTGCTTTGTCGGCCTGTTCTTTGTGATAATCTATGTGCCCGAGACGCAGGGCAAGACGCTGGAGGATATTGAGCGCAAGATGATGGGACGCGTCCGTCGCATGTCCTCGGTGGCGAACATTAAGCCGCTCTCCTTCAACATGTAAACGAGTCCAGAGAAGTTTGCATGGAAGCAAATCTTAAATCTTGGATCGATCAAACCAAATATTAGTCTAGTGCCCTAGTGGTTAAGTTGTACAACTAAACGGATAGCGATAGCAATATCGATTACCATTCAGATGAATATACCTATATAGACAATGATATATGCATATATATACTATCTATGGCTGATTCGCCTGCAAGCATAGATGTCTAATTTGCTATCGTTATGGAGAGCGTGTGTTTAGCAAAAGAATTTCCTTTATTTCTATACGATTATTGTTATGAAAATATTGTATGATTATTAATATTATTATATTATTATTTATAGCGTTAAGTCGCGTAGTGTTATGTCTGTGTAAATTATGAGTTTAGCACTAATTTTGTTGATGACACATCATGAATTTATCGCTGTAGAGAAATGACATAATTAGCCCGTAAGTTCACAACTATCCAAAAAAAGAAGAGAAGTAAGAAACCTTTACAAACGGCCCCCACCAGAAAATGAAATGAACTTTTCAATTGGCTATTCGAATATAATCAGCATGTAAAAATATATATATATATACATAGAAATATGAATCTATTCATGAATATCACTCGCAGCAGCTGCATACATTGTAAATTAATTTAATGAATATACCAACAAATATGAAAACACCCAAAACTCTTTTAATTATCACAATTCCGAACCCTTTGCTAAACTCGGAACTAAACGACGCCGCTGAGCACAAAATTAATACAGTTTCAGATTTGCATGCGACCTTCCGGGCGCAGTTTACAGTTGGGCAATGCCGGCAATGCAAATACGTGAGTATTTTATATAATTTCCATTTCTAGATCCGCTCTAGAATGTACACACACAATTCTATACAATATATCCTATGATTTATGATACTGCATTAGCTGCGCATGCCTAGAATTCGCAATATAGAAAACCAATCGAGTTGCTACTGTTGTTACTGTTCTTTTATAGGGGGATACGTCAGATATTTACAGAGCAAAGTCAGAGTAGAACAGCAGAGATAGTGTACAGTTCGAGTCAGTGCCTTATCGCTTGTGTAACGCGGCAAATCGATCGAATCGAGACGCAGTTACTGCCTGACTGCATTGATTATGCACTCGCTATATGCATAATACGAGCTATACAATCAATATACAAATATACATAGATAGTTGACGATGTTTACTGATGTCTACCTGAACCAAGCTACCTTAGGTCAGTCTAATATCAGCAACTAAATCGAAATAGTAACTATAAATATAGTTTCTCATCATATAACAAAGTTAAACAATGCTAATGTGCTTTGATAAGGATTTACACTTAAAGAAAGTACTACCAGAAGAACTTTACGTTTAAAATCTATTTATTTTGTGGTATTTTCCTTAATATAAGTTAAGCTATTCACTTTCTTATGGCATATCAAATATTTACTAAGTTACAGAAAAAAAAAGTAGCTAAGGACAATGTTTAGCAGATAAACTTAAAGGTCTTTGATCTATGCAAGAGTAAAGCAAACAGCTTTCAAATCGTATTTGATGAAATCATTCTCATGAGTAATCAAATATAGACTGAAATACATATGACCATTATCATATCAACAGAATATATACAAAATATGGAAACAGTCAAACAAATTTACTTATTGACAAGGAAATGAATTCGAATTGTCAAGTCCGAAATGGCAATAAATAAGAAGCGTATATTGTCATTAAATGACACTCGAATTGACTATTAACAATGACGGAGTCTACTTGAACTCTTTATCAGAGTTTAAGATCAAGAATGACATGCACAAAGGTTTGATAATGAACGAGGAAGACTATATAAACTTCCCTTATACGTATGGAAGTACCTACTCCAATCGGGGTTCGGTTTTTAATTAAGATAACAAGCTATGATCTGCTAGGGATTTGGATAGCCAACTATGTGTAAACCTTATCCACAGTCTGATTTTTTTTTTTTTTTTCCTTTTTTTTTTTTTGGGTCGTGCTCCAGGTATTATGGTATAGCTTCCCCCTTTCAATGAGCAGCATGGAATGGTTTACAGCTTGTACAGAGTCATACTTTGCTTTGATTAGGAGGAATATGCAAACTTCAATGAAGTCGGTTCTCCAATCGGAACTCGGTTTTTGCATTCGGATAACCAGCTAAAAAGATCAACCTTATCCACTGTCTGCTGGGATTATGATATACTTCAACGATGTTCCAATAAGTTCACCACGTAAAGAACACCACCACATCTTGGCCAGCAACTCACCCATCACTTGAACGCGGCAAATGGCGCATATATCGCACTCAACATCCCAGCTCCACATCGCAACGGCGTTCCATTTCTTCAGTGTAAACATTTTCTCCGGCTTGCTCTCGTCTGCAGGCTTGTTGTCCACAGAGTTTTCACCATCGTCGGCCATTTTGCAGCAATTATTTGTTATTAATTGCTTATTATAATTTACAATTTAAATATTAGCTTGATTGTTTTGGTTTATTCAGTGTGAATGTCCTTCTCTCTTCTTCTTCACTGCGAGTGCAGTACAAGAACAGCTGATGCGTGAATGGCAAAACGCAGACAACACCAAGTGCACCCTGTGTGCCATCACAGGCGCTGCCACATGCGCGCGCAATTCAAATCGACAACTAACGCTTTGCGCGGTCTTTACAATTTGGCTTTGATTGATTTGTGCAGCGCATTGTAAAGATTTCGACACATAGCAATTTAGCATACCCCGTTACAGTTACCACAGTAACCACTTGCCAAATCGAGGCCATTAAGTACTTGACTTCAGTTCGAGTCGTGAGTCGCTTTTTATGAGTTTATTTTTGCAGCTGCCTCCGGTGTCTTCTCTCTTGCTGTCTCTCTCTTGCTCTCTCTGTCTGGTTGGCTGCGCTCTGCAATCGCAAGTGAAGCTTAGGAAAATTAGGCAGCATGTTTGCCAACAACACACGCACACACATGCATAATTTCGTATATGTTTTCAAAATATTCGAATGCTTTATGACGGCGCGGAGGAAGAAATAGAAAAAAAATAAATTGCGAAAATGTTGCAATTGCCAAGAGATTGCCTGCTTGCCTGTCTGCTTGGCCAGCACAATTTGCAAACGCTTAACAAGTGGTTGCTGTTTGACTCTGTGTGTGTGTGAGAGCATGTGTGTGTGTGTGTGTATCTGTGTGCCACTGTGGCTACTTCCTGCAATTACAGCTTGTTGTGATGCAATCGCAAATCACAAATCGCGCCGCCAACTTGCATAACCAACTGGCCAAGAATACACACAACGAAATTGCAGACACAGCAACAACAACAACAACAGCAATAACAACAGCAATAACAATAATATGCACAACAACAACACAACTGGTTTTCTTCCTCAGTTTTCATTAGACGAAAGTAGTGCGCTGCCCCAGTTGCTTTTCACTTTCACTTGCCAATTGCCAGTGCCTGCCCATCTTTCTCTTTCTCTCTCTGTATTTCCGCCCCGTTCCGCCTTGTTGAACACAAGTAAATCTCTGGTTTGGTTTTTCAGTGTTTCTTTAGCTTATAATTAAGATAAAAACTCAATAATCGTACATCTAAAACAATGATACAATAAAAGTATAACACATTTGGCTTCAAAACGTGTGCGAACTGCGAGAAGATCTGTTGATCTTCAGCGACCTTCACAAGATCTCGTTTCCAAGTAGGCAGCTAGTTTGTCCTCTGACTGCTACTTGTTCTTCCTCCTTCTCTCCTCCTCCTTCTGCTCCTCCTCCTTCTGCTCTGGCTCCGCTCCTCCTTGTGTTTATCACCCGTTCAACGTCCAGCTCAACGTTGCTGTGTGAATGCGACAAAGACAATCTGTTTGTGTCCTCGCGCTCTCTTACTTCCTCATTTTTTTCTTCGTCTATTGTTGTAGTTCGTTTACTCCTTGTGCTCGCGTTCTGTGCTGACCTGGCGGTGCTGTCCTAGTAGTGGCTGTGGTGACCATGTTGGTAGCCGTGATGATCTTCGTGGTGCTCGTGGTGCTTGAAGATGGGCACCTCCACGTGGTACTTCTCTGGCACTGGGATCTCCCTGTGAATGGGCACCTTCACCTCTGTGTACACGGGAATGGGCTTCTCGATGGGCACCTTAACCTCATAGGGTACTGGCTTCTCAACGGTATAGTGCACCTTCTTCTCGACAGTGTAGGGTTGTGGAACTGGAATCTTCACGTGCACTGGGTATGGTTTCTCAACCTGCCAAGAGATGTGTATTCCCAGTAAATATAGAAACTCGTATTGATACAATATCTATAGGATGGATACTAACCTCAACCTTGTAGGGCTTATCGACTGGTACTTTCACTTCATAGGGCACCTTCTTCTCCACAACAACTGTGTATGGTTTCTCCACCTCGACGGGATAGGGTTTCTCAACCTCAACGGGGTAGGGCTTCTCCACCTCAACCTTAACCTCATAGGGCACCTTCTTGATCACTTCATAGGGCTTAGGGACTGGCACCTCCACTTTAACCTCATGTGGCACCTTCTTGATAACCTCATAGGGCTGTGGCACCGGCACCTTCACCTCATATGGAATCTTCTTGATCACCTCATAGGGCTCTGGCACAGGGACTTTCACTTCGTATGGCTTATCGACGGGCACTTTAACCTCATACGGGACCTTCTTTTCGACAATGTAGGGTTTCGGCACATGGACGGGCACTTTGACGTATTCCTTAACAACCACAGGGTATTTCTTCTCCACAATGTACGGCTGTGGTACGTCCACCTTAACCTCATAGGGGATCTGAATGAAGTAGAGAAGAAATTGATGTTGTATAGAGGCAGTCAATAAAGGAGGAGGATAAAGGGGGGCTTACCTTCTTTTCAACCGTGTAAGGCACATGCTTGGTCACTGTATACGGCACCGGCACCTTCTTCTCAATGGTCACTGTCTTGATATGCTCATGATGATGATGATGATGGTAGTCACCCAGATGTAGGCCACGCTTCTCCACAGTCTTGCCCTCCTCCACGGCTGGGGCAGCTGCAGCCTCCTTCTGATCGATGGCAGCACAATGGGCCATTGCCACGCACACGGCGAGACAAGGAAGTACGAACTGCAAAGAGGAGAACGGAACACGTAGATAAGAACGGAACACACATAGCACGAATAACGCGAGAAAGGCGAATTGAACTTTCGAACTCTTGTTTCTCTTTCTGTTTACCATTCGCATTGTTGAGCTGTTGCTTCGACGTCTCACGAGATAAACAATTACTCCACAATAAACTGTGTTATACCAATAACGAGAGCCAAGTTGGTACTGATTCACTGACGCGCTGCACTCGGCTTTTATACACCGAAAAATTGGTCTATCGCAACGCAATTCACCATGTGTGCTGCCCCTCCCCCCCCACTCACTATGCCCCTGTGGCAACGCCAACAACAGCGCTCTCTTCAAATTTTGTGACTGCGACGGCGCAGCGAACACATTCGCAACTCGTTGTTGTTGTTGCTGTTGTTGCTGCTGCTGCTGCCAGTGTTGTTGTTGTGGATTTGGCTTAGTAATGAAATGTTGGGGAACGGTGTTATATGAACAACTCGTTTCTCATTTGGTCGACTGAGCAAAACGACGGCTTGGGATGAACGGAGGCAACTGCAGGAGCAGCAGCAGCAGAGGCAGCAACAACAACTGCAACAACAGCAACAACAACTGCTGCAACTGATGCATGCATGAGGTATTACAAGAAGGTAATCGGGTCGTTATCCTACAAACAATAGCTAGGAAATTATTCGCACTCTCACTGACGACCCAAATAAACCGCGCATATTTCCATATTTCCAACGATTTTCCAATAAACAATTGCAGCAGCAACATGTGTTGTTGTTGTTGCTGTTTCTACTGTTTTTATTTTCTTCAATATACTATTAGATTACCGCGTCAACAGGCAGTTTTCCTTTTACATAACAAGCTGTGACAGAGAAAGAGAGGGAGAGGAGATGGAGAGATCTTTCTCAGACATTGACATCCCCAGCGCATTAGTTCCGTTTAAAGACAAAGTTGTCCAGCGACGATATTTAATACAACAACATTGTGGGCAAATACGACATGGTGCGACATACGATATTTAGATACATACGATATGCGATATGTGGACAATGTGGCCGCGGATTATGCAAATCAAAGAGGGGCGATTGCAGTTGTGCTATTGACACTCTGCTCTGCGGCGTTGTAAGCGGAGTCTGTGGTAAGTGGCAAAAACAATAAGAAGGTTAACACAAGCACAATGCGTAGCTGATTCGATACTGTACACTGCCAGAAACAAAAACTACAGTTACATACTAAGTGGGTCGCTGTGAAGGGGATATATTTTCCAGTTGATTCTTTATCAGCGATGATTTTTGAATATCGCAATAGAAATACGTGAAAGGGCATATGCAGAGCTAGTTCTATTTGTTATATTAGCTTTGATTTTAATTTTTTTTTATTTCATTATTTATTATTATGTTTTCATTGATTAAAAATATATATGTATAACCGTTTTATATTTTCTTTCTATATAATTAATTTCTTATAAAAATTTTTATATGCTTACATAATTCATATTTAATTACCTAATTTTTTAATAACTCTTTTTTTCTAATATATGATTTAATTAATTAATTTTTTATCAAATTTGCTATTTTCTTACATTATTTTATTAAATTACATTTTCACAAAGTACACCTCGAATTTCTTGCAGTGCACACATGTCAAAGATTCAAATTGTGTTAGGCCATGCATCATATTTGTGCTTTATCCCAGTTTATAGTCGCATCTTTGTTATCGATAACAATGCGCACATTTTAGGCGTTTTTTTTTTGGACTCTGGCATTGAGCCGCAGTCGCAGCTGCACTGCTGCCAAAGCCAGGCTTGAACTATAGCTGTAAGAGTGTAACAGTGTGTTGGTATTTGTGTATTTTTGTATGTGTGTGTGTAGGCATCGGGTGCATCCCCCATGCAGCCACATTTCACTCAAGTTGGCAAAAAAGTTCGATTTGTGTCGTTTGTGGCAAGCTTTGACTGATTACAGCTTGTAGGAGCTGCCAGCGTGACTGTACCCCACACACAAACACACACACACATGCTATGTGCAATCATAGTCATTAAAATTGAATACAGAGCGAACAGTTGGCTATATTTAAAAGCCACCATGCAGTAACCGTTGCTACTTAGTGTGCGTTTAAAACTAAAACAAAACCCAAATTAACCACGCACATACACATCTATACACACACACACTGAGGCACACTTCAACTGCAACAATAAAATATATAAAAAACTTTTCGTACCCCGTTGTAGCCTCGTACGAATTTTTGAAACTTGCCGCAGACGCCACAGACGCGGAAGACAGTCTTGTAGAGAGGAAGGGAGGGAGGGAGGAAGAGAGCGAGAGAGCATGGAACGAGCATTCGAAGGAACGGAGTCGGACGGAGTCCGGGTGTACGGGAAGTGTACGAAAGCAACATTTACATGCCTATTCTATTTCATAATCACATTCGAGTTTCGCGCACTAATTGCCCATTATTGCGCTTGTAATCGCAATTAGAGTTA
Source organism: Zaprionus nigranus (assembly GCA_018903425.1). Lineage (NCBI taxonomy): Eukaryota > Metazoa > Arthropoda > Insecta > Diptera > Drosophilidae > Zaprionus > Zaprionus nigranus. Next base: position 1,757,852 of record JAEIGD010000014.1, on the reverse strand, counting down.
CTAATTCGATATTACAATTCTTGGTGCCACATAGCACAGAGACAAGGTAGTAGACTGGGTCTTGCTAGTTAGTCTCCACACAAGTTGTGACCTTCACTCCCGCAGCGAGTAGGGAGAAAAGTCTCTCACATTCACACTTGGAGTCTGCAAAAGAAAGGCGAGATCTGTGTGTCTGTCTGTCTGTCCGTGTGTGTAATACGACTAACCCTGACCCAGTAACTATTAACTATAAATCTTTAATTACTATTTCAGTTGGGATAAAGAGATTGTCTAACCCTTAAATTGGATATGAACACAATTGAAATTCGCTTTGCACTTAACAGTATCAGTAAATCGGGCATTAAACAGCCGTATAGTAAGACCTGAGCCAATGAACCAATATTATGTGTGGAGATTGTGTAACATTCGCGAAAAGTCCTTGAGACGTGTCAATCCAACAGATTAAACTGCTCAATATTTACATATTTATAAGTTACATTCCAATTCGTCACAGCGAAACTGAAATGCGATTATGACAAACTTAAATCTTTTCTCAACTCTTATTTACATTTTTAGATTGCTTTTTTAAAAAACACAAAAACTACCAATATTAAATTGCCAAAATAACATGCAAATTGTCTACTCTTCTTCATTATTCATCTTTATTTATTAGTTGTTTTTTTTTTTTGAATTTGTGCTAACAAATGAAATATATCTTAATTTTTACTTAATTCAAATTGTGCCGCGCAAGTTCAACCGGCAATGCGGCAGTGTGGCCGTTTTTAGCTCTTGCGCTGCCAACCTTGTGCAATATCACGCAATGTGCGTTTTGCAACACTGCCGTAGCTGTCATTTTTATACGCAAGTCATTTTGGCATCAAAGTCATTCCGGCATTTGGAAATTGGTTTGTTTTTTAATTCCCAGACGCTTTCAAGGAAAAGTAAGCATTTGTTATTCATTTTCTAAATAAATAAATTAAATTGTAAGTTGTAATTGCAGCCAATCACAATCAATCATGTTTATGACACGCTCAGAATACGATCGGGGTGTAAACACCTTCTCGCCCGAGGGCCGCCTCTTTCAGGTGGAGTACGCCATTGAGGCTATCAAACTGGGCTCTACTGCCATCGGTATCTGCACAAATGACAGTAAGTGGTGTATATAACCCATATTGGAATTGTATGACAAGTATAATCTTTAAACAGGCGTTGTTCTTGCCGTGGAGAAGCGCATCACTTCACCGATGATGGTGCCAAAGACTGTTGAGAAAATTGTTAAGGTAGACGAGCACATTGGCTGCGCCACTTCGGGTCTGATGGCTGATGCACGAACCCTGATCGAGCGTGCTCGCGTCGAGTGCCAGAATCACTGGTTCGTGTACAACGAACCCATGACTGTGGAGTCGTGTGCTCAGGCCGTATCCACATTGGCCATTCAGTTCGGTGATAGCGGAGACAGTGATGGCGCCTCCGCAATGAGTCGTCCCTTTGGTGTGGCCATACTCTTTGCCGGCATTGAGAATGGTAAGCCGCAATTGTGGCACATGGATCCCTCCGGCACCTACATTCGTTACTGCGCCAAGGCAATTGGCTCTGGTAGCGAGGGTGCTCAACAGAACCTGCAGGAGAAATACGTGCCCGAGATGACAGTGAAGGATGCCATTGTTCTGTGCTTGAACACACTCAAACAGGTCATGGAGGAGAAGCTGAACGAGACCAATGTGGAGCTGATGACCATGACTACGGGCAAAACTGATTTCACCATGCTGAGCGAAGATGAGGTGAAGAAACTCATTGAGGATCTCGCGTAATCATCATAAAACATAATTACTAATGATAAAATTTGATTATTTGAATTGATATATGTGAATAAAGGGATTCTAAATCGATCTACGAAACGCAGTTGATATGGAATATATATAAGAAAAGTTGCCAATTTAAATACACACAGTTTATATTTATATACAGATGACTTTATTTAGACATATTGATTTAGTTTGTATGTATAATCTATAACATTTTGTTCGGGCCCCTTGGCTGACACTTGCTGGGAACCCCTAAAAGTATTTGTATATGTATTGGTGTATCGAACTTACTTAAATCATCATAAAACTGTTGAGCAAATCAAACAGCTTCGATTAACTTGGTTAATCTAATTGCAAAAAGGCAAATCATAAGAAATTCTAACTTGTATTCTCCTGTAGCTTTCTTCTTCCTCACTTCCTTCCCGCACAGACTTAAAATTTGTTTCTTGTGTGTGTAATACAAAATTTAACCTAGAACCAAAGTAGATCGCGTAATGCAAATCAAGGCGCTTTATGCAAAATATCTAAAGATATATAGAGTAAATACAATCCTAACATGCATGCGTGTATGTAATTGGATAATGTGGTGAGAGTATAAAAGGAAATGTGTGGATGCGAATGTGTGGTAAGTGAAGGGAACGGGAACGACGTCGACGACGAAGACGACAAATGCCAAAAAGAACAAAATTCTATAATATTTGCTAGATCGATACGAGTATATATATATACGTAGTAGGTTATATCTTTATATACATATACAGCAGGCAAAGTACTCCAAAAACGAATTGAGGAGGAATCTCACGAGTTCGCCGACGAGTATTCTCTTAATCTCTTCTGGGGGGGTCAAGTTCGTTTCGTTTCACTGAAAGTCTGACTATATATCTATATCTAGTAAGTGTATATTATAATATTATATGTATGTATGTATATAGAGCATTCACAATCATTTTGCATCACACCTAAGTTGAAGTTTGATGTTCTACGCCGCCACTGGGACTGCTGACATTGGTGTTGCTGTTGTTATTGGTGTTGTTGCTGTTGCTGCCACTGCCACTGCCACTGGTGCTGCCGCCGCTGCCACTGTTGTTGCGCAGCATGAGCCGCGATAGACTTGGGTTTGGCTCACTGAGCGAGTAGATTTCCGGCTCAAAGACCGGTGGGCATTCCATGTTCGGATAGTCCGGCGTGGCTGCCTTCGAGTCCAGCGAATTGGTATTCGATACTTTTGGTGTTGCAGGTTCATGTGGGGGGACATGGGCATCCTCCTTGGAATGCGTTGGGGTTGATGTTGATGAGGCTGTGCCTGCTGAGGCTGTTGCTGCTGAGGCTGTTGCTGTTGCTGCTGTGGCAGCTGCTCCTCCTGCTGCAGCTGATGTTGCTGCTGCTGCTGCTGTTGTTGCTGTCGCTGCTGTTGGCGGCGGTGGTGCTGGCGGCAGCGGTGGCTGCAGTGCCTCGGATGCACAAAGATTCGTTGTGGAAATGGCTGCAGCAGCTCCGCCACGATAGCTACGCTCACTGCTCTGCGTGGGGAATATGACCTGAAAGAAGATCTCCTGATCGCAGTCCGCATCCAGCTCGGCGCTGCTTGTTGGCTGCTGATGGGGGAAATGCTGCTGCAGTTGCTGCTGCTGTAGTTGTTGCTGCTGCTGCTGTTGCTGCTGCTGCTGATGGTGGCCAAAGAGAGTGCGATGCAGCAACGGCGAGCCAAGAAAACGATTCTCCTTCGAGGGACGCGTTGGCGTCGCACTCGACAACTTGGAGAATATTGGGATGGGTGCAGAGTTCTTGCGTGGAGCATCGTACTTGGTGCCCACCACCTTATCGCGCAGATCCTGATTGTACGTTTGACTCTTCTTAATGTTGCTGCTGCTGCCGCCGCCACCGCCCCCTCCACTGCTGCCGGCGGCGCCTGTTATGTTGCCCGCATCCAGAGCATGATTCGATTTGGATTTCTTGTTCAACGGCAGCGTCATTGTCATCGGCGTAAAGGGGAATCGTCGATCGCTGCTGCTGCTGGAGGATTTGCTTTTGGTTTTCTTATTGCTGCCGCTGCTCGTCACGGAGCCCACCTCGCTGGCATCGTGGCTCTGCTTCTTGTTGCCCTTGTGCAAAAAACTCGAGAAATGTTGAGTGCGCAGAAAATATTTGGAGCGCGTGCTCTGCTGTGGCTGCTCTGGCTGCTTTGGTTGTTGCTTCTCCTGCTGCTGCTGCTGCTGCTGATGATAATGATGATGATGCTGCTGCATCTGCACCTGCTTCTCATACTCATTGCAGCTGGATTGCCTGGACACACTGGTGGAGGAGGAGCTCGGCTCATCGCCAAAGATGAGTTCGTAGCCAAAGTCGCGTAGCTTCTGTCCCTCCTTGGTGCGTGTACGCTTGATGCTCTCATCGTCGGGCTTGAAACTAAACTCATAGTCCGGTGTCTTGGGCAAACTCAAGCTCTGAATCTTGGCAGGCTTCTCAGCCCCGTTGCCACCTGGTGTTGGCACCTTGGCTGCTGCTGCTGCTGTTGCTGCCGTTGTCTGCTGACTGGAATTCGAGTCCGTTCGCATGTGCTTGTGCTGCTTCTTCTCCACGCCGAGATGCACACGATTGTTGTACATCTCCTGTGACTCCTCCTCCTGCTTCTGCAGCATCAGATCCTTCAGGGTCATGTAACCCTGCATGTTATTCGATAAGGGATGATGGGGATCCAGTGTATTGTCGCCACCACCAGCTCCACCTGCCTTCTTGGTCATAAAGGTCATGGGATGCGAGTGATGGTACTCGAATACCTCCAGATTGGGATTGGATGCGTGCAGGTAATGGTACGGCACCTTCTTCAGGCTCGACTTGCTGCTCGGGCTCTGGCTCTGACTGGGACTCTGACTGGGCGTCTGACTGTGACTGGGACTGGGGCTCTGGCTCTCCTCGAAGCTCTGCTGCTGCAATGAGCTCAGAGTGGGTGCAGGCGAAGTGGGTGGGCCGAGGCTGACAGAGGCGCTGCTCACCACCGAGCTGCGACTTGAACTGCGCGACAATTTGCGTGGCAACGTTGAGGGCTGCTGCTCCTGTTGTGGCTTCGATGAGGTCGGAGTTAAACTCGTCGGTGGCTGTGCTGGATCATGATATCCAGGTGTATTGGCACCAATCTGTATGCCACAACTGCCACCGGGCACCTTGCGGAACGTCTGGAAGTTCGCTGTGGGCACTGGGATGTCGCTGGAGCTGGACTTGGCCGTGTTGCTCTTGAAGGGGCCCATCGTGAACTTGCGCAGCGAATCAAAGTAGCCCCGATCATGCTTCATGCTGCCGCCGCTGCTGCTGCTGTTGCTGTTGTTGTTGTTACTGTTGTTGCTGTTGTTGCCGCTGCTGAGGCTGAGGCTGCTGGTGGGTGTGGTTTGGCTGCTGGCCGTCAGCGTGCTAATCATATCCTTGGCTGCCTGCGGCGATGGTGTACAGAGATTTGTATTCACCAGCGAGTCGTTCTCCTCCTCCCCCGAGCTCTCGTTCTCCGAGTAAAGATCCTTGGCCGAGCATTTCTCCGCGTTCACCGCCGGCAGCTTTTGCGATGCAAGACGCAAGAACTCCACCCATTGATTCAGTGCATCCAATGACTCTGCAGCAAAGTAGAAACTCTTTGCCGTGTGGTAAACCTTGAAGGCGTGTGGCTTCGAGTGCACCTCCTTGGCCAGCGAGACTGTGAAGCCTGGCAAGAAGATAACCAAGCTGGCGCTGGAGCTCTGTTTACTCCTAAATCCATATAGAATCGTGTCGAGCATTACGAAGTAGATGCGAGCCCAGTAGGTCACGCCCCGCATGTTCTTTGTGCGCCTGTACAGGTGACCCTGGATGTCCCCGGTGCCCAGCAGCTTCAGGTTCGTATTGCGCCTCTTGGCCATCAGGCTGTGCTTCTTTTTCAGCGTCAACGTGCGCGTCTTGCTTGGCGTGAGCAACTCGCTCGTCTCCTGCTGCTGCTGATGCTGCAGCTGCTGTTCCGGCGTTGGCGGAGTCTGCTGCTGTTGCATGCTCGCTGGCTTTGGCGGTGGCGGCGGCACTACGGGAGGAGTCAACTCTCGCTGCTTGCGTGGCCGTGGCGGCGGTGCCGGCGGTGTGACCAGCAGAAACTCCTTGCGCGGCTCAATGGCCGGCGGCGGTGTATCTGACTCTTCCTCACCAGAATTATCATACGCCGGCGTGCTGTGACTCTTGTCCAGGCGTCCACGACGATTCTGCTGTTGTATCAATGGTGTATTGATGGCTTCCGCCAGCGGCGGCGTGTCGCGTGTGACCAGCTCGATGGCATGAAGCAACTCGGCGCTGGATTCATTGGCGCAACTGCGCAGCATCTCCAATGCATCCTCGTCGCCCTCGTCGGCAAAGGGTATCGGCTCAAAGGTCTCTAGTATTGTGTTCTCCACATTGCACGTATACTGCTCGTTCTTTACCACATAATCCTCCACCCTCATGTTGGCATCGAAGCGCACCACCTTGCTGACGCCTGGCTTGGACTCTTCTTGCTCCTGGGGCTGCTCCTCAGACTCCACTGTTGACTCCGTCAGTTGCTTCAGCTTGCGAGCCTCCATAAAGAGACGATACTTTCTGTCCACGCTCCCCTTGGCCTGCAGACCGATGACGGTGTTGGGTCGAGGGGACACATCGATGCCGAAGCCAAAGGAAACAGACTTGTCCCGTATGCTGGGCGAGCCGGGATCACATTTGGCAGCAGAACCAGAACCGGAAGGCTTGCGCTCATGCCAGGAGTGCACAACCAGCTGCGGATGCATCTGATGGAGAAACTCGTCGCCACATATGGTGTGGCGTCGCTGGAGCAGCGCCCGTGGCTTGCGATAGTACAGACGCATCTCACGATCTGAGGACTTGGGGTCTGTTGGTGTTGGTATGTCACTACAACTGGAATCCGAGTCAGAGCCTGCTGCATGCACTGCATGCGGCTCCTCTTCACCTTCTGCTCCTCCTGCAGCCTCCTCCACCTCCGGTGCAGCCGCTGCCGCCCGCCGCGACTGCTTCTCCACTGCCTGCGCTGCCACTGCTGCTGCTCACACGTTGTTGTTGTGCAGGTCTCGCCAGCCTATCACTCGGCCCCGGCCTTTCATCCCTTCCCTCGTCTCTCATCTGAATTTTGTCTGCCTGATCGAGGGTCAAGAAGTTGGAGCGAGGATTGCCGGGTATACTGTCCGCCCATCGACTGGCTATGCTGCGTTTCTTGCTGGGCAATCGATATGGCTGCATGTAGATCTGGCCATACATTTTGGTGTGCTTGGGCCGCTTCTTCAGCGTGAGCACCATATCGGGCAGCGCCTCGCGCAGATGCTCCAGCACCGCCTTGTGCTGCCAGCCCACAACAGTCTGATAGTTAATCTGCACAATCTCATCGCCATCCTCGATCTTGCCCGAGTTCTGTGCCGGCGATGTGTACTGGATGTCCGTGACACGATGTACGCCATTGTAGCTGGACTCAATGTTGAAGCCCAAGTCCGATTCGCGTTTCTTTAGTGTGACAAGACTGAGCGATCCCGGCTGCAGCACCATCGGATCCGATATGTCCTGTATTACGAAATTGGCGAGACGCTCCAGTCGCTCAGCTGTTGTTTTGATCTGTTCCACAGGGCGTTCGGCAAAGCGATCCCTATGCGCCACTGTTGCCAGCTCCAGGCCGCATCGCAGTACATTGCCACAATACTCACGATACATATCCTGATTACGAAACGGAGGTCGCTCCAGACTGCCAATCAGAGGCTTGAGAGTGGCAATCGTTCGGGATATATCGTGCAGCATGCGTGTAGTAATTTCCAAGCTATCTGCATGATTCTTGGCCAACTCCCGATGCAGATTGCGTGCAGCGGTGCCCACATTCAGCGCCATGAACTGTAGGTTATCATTCTTCAGCTGATAGTGCTGAAAATAATTACAAACATTAATTTGTATGTTCTTAAACAAGAGATAATACACTGCACAGAAATATAATTTCAGTTTTAGGAATAAATTATATATTATTTTTGAGGTTATCCCGCTTAATTTGGCTTTTTCTTTGTTTTATACCGTTACCATGTATACCAATAGGAAAACCAATGTCACAAATGAGAAAAGAAATGATTTTTGTATCAACATCCACAGTATAATAGTAACTTACAAAATGTCGCAGACTCTCCACAGCTTCAAGGACAATTTCCTGGTGGCCAATCTTTTGCATTCCCAAATCCTCCAACTCATATGGCCTTATACTGAGCAGAGAACGCCCGCCGATTTCATGTTTTGAGAACTCGTACAAATACCCTTCCATGCAGTCGTCGAGACCTAATCAGAGAGTGGGAGGGGGGAAAAAAAAGAGTTAAATAAATAATTATGTACAATATGAAAGTTGAATGTGAAAGGAATGCTGTTGCAGCCATTGATGTTGTTGTTGTTGCTGCTTGTTGGGTGGCTGCTGTTACAGTTGTAACTGTTATTACAGTTGTTACTGTTGTTGCTATTGCTGCTGCTAAGTATTGCACTTTTCCTTGACCTGTTAAGAGGTGCAGATTTTTATTACCTCTGATCCAGTCTGTAACTTGGTCGGGTGTCCATTCTGCTACATTTATATAGGCCATACTAATTAAGGAAACACTAAGCTAAGCACAAAACTACTCCATATTCATTTTACACCAGATAAACAATTGATTAAAATAAAATGGAGTTTTTGTACAGAGCAGGGCTGGCAACCACAAAGATATCTGATATTGTTGCGTCCAATAGCTGCAATAGTTATGTGAGTTTGCCTTATTTACCTGCTACTTATAACGAGTCAATGATTTGTTGAATATATCGTTTTAAAAAGTAACGAATATCACAGCAACGAACTTAGTAGGAAGTTTTTTTATTTTGACTAATAGGAATATTAATTTTCGTACAGATATTGTTTTTTTATTATTATTTGCTTATTTAAATGAGTTTTATTCTGCAACAAATCACCTACACCTGTCGCAGGCTACTTTTATCGATCAGTGTTGTGAAATGCTGCCGATGCCAAATCGCACATCGCCCACGACTATTTATTGACAAGCCACCACAAATCTGAATCAGCTGAGAAATACAAATACTGAGAGTTTCCAATTTGTTATGAACTCCCACGAAAAAATGTTCCAATGCATTGACTCTTATTGTAATGCATAATTTAGCCATATAGCTTCTAAACATAGCATACAGGAAATTACAACAAATCATTGATAATCATCGCATCAACGAAGACAGCGCAACGGCGCACGTTTTAGGTGCCCTCTTCCTAGATACTATGTATATATTTTAGTCTTTCGTGGGAGAGAGAGAGGCACGTCAGAGCAATCACCGCGTGGTGCTTTAAGTCTTTCGAAGCGCATTACAATTGCAGCAGCACAAAATCTGGGGAAACATGTCTGTAACACAGACAAAACAAATAAAATTCTACAATCCAGCTAGTTCCGCGAGTTCCGACAGGTAACAAGAATCAATGAAGTGGTTGTGATAATAGTGAAGCGAGAAAATCTACACAATACGCTCATTCATCAATCACTTGGGAGACTTAGAGGTTGAGCACGCAATAAAAGCACATTATGTACATATAATACCCCTAGCATGCAGATAGATACATACAACTAAGCATGTTTACATAAATTTATAAATGCCTACCTATCTTCATATGTACATATATACATCAATTATTAACCGTGTGATATAGCGTGGTTTCTTTTGGATACCTAACACATGTCTACATACATACAATCACATGTGCCCATACATACATATATATGTATGTACATATTCTCATATATATAACAAATTACAATCGTACATGAAATTTTACGACGTCGACCGTCGTCATCTTAACGCTGCAGCAGAATGAAAAAAAATAACAACAACAGCGTGGTTTTCGTTTATACAAACACAAACACAGTTATAACGCAACGAAGCAGCAGCAGCAGCAGATACAATAGCAACAACAACAACAAAAAGTGGCTGCTCTACCTTTCGGCTGTACCTTCGCCAGCGTCGTCGTCGTCGACGTCGCGTCATCAGTTGCTTTTAACCTTAGCTCTGCGTATCGACAGACACTGAAATAGACAGCGGGCCCGATTGCGATTTCTTCTTCCACATTTCACTTCAGTTCAGTCATTCTTCTGCACGTTGTTGGCCGGCATCTGTGGCTGTGATAAATATATACATACATACATATATCAATAGATTTATTTAAAATCGTGCAACAATTTACAGCGCAATACAATAGAATAACGGATAAATCTTTGTTAAACACGCTACGGTACATCGGGCATCACATTGTGCATACATATTAGTGCGTGGGAGTGTGTGTGTGTGCGTGTGTGTCTCTGCCTGAGTGTGACTGTGTGCATGCGTGCGTGTGTGTGTGCCTGCGAGTGATTGACCCATTTTACTGCTACATATAAATTCTCTCGGATTTTGGCAGTGCTCGTTGGTTAAAATGAGCAGCATCACGTTTTTATGCAGCAAAACCAACAACAACAATAATAATAATAACAACAACAACAGCAGCAGAGATGTCACGGCAAAGGGAGCGTATGCAGTGTTTTCTTCAGCCGGCTTACTAACAACAACAACAACAACAACAACAGCAGCAGAAAAGCATCAACGCATCATCCACAACAGCAACCACAACAACAAGCACAGCTACACAACCAGTTGAAGAAGGTTAAGGCTGCAAGCATAGCCAAAGCCAACGGTCTCAGTCACATGTAAATCATTTGCACTTTTATTCATATATATACACACATATATTAGTTCATCACATGCATACGTACATACATTACATGCATTTCATATTCTTGTCATGTTTGTTGTTGCACATCGTCATTAGTAGAGCCAACCTTACGTACGTACGCATATTTGTATGTGTTTACATGTATCTGTGTGTGTGTATTCACTGAAGCTCTAATTGTTTTGTTGTTGCTACTCCCAGTATTTGTTTCTGTGTTTAATTAACGTTCTTTTTAATATCGTTTATCGTGTCGCTCTCTTGTCAGTTTGGCATCGCAAATAAAAAGGCAAAAACAGAGAAACAAAAACAGCAATGCCGCAGCGTTAGCGTCATCAAAGCTGCTGCTCTGCCGGCGCTGCTAGTCTTGTTGTTTTTGCTTCTGTTTTGTGTGTGTTTCAATATGGCTGCGTGCGATCAAGCCACGTCCGAATGTGTTGACTCCCCCTCCCATCGTGTAGTAATCGTCCTAATTACGCAGTCAGTTACGTTCTTGCTCTCTTTCTCACTCTCTCTCTCTCTTTGCTTGGGTCCTGGGGGCCCTGCCAACCTGTTGGCAGCAACACGTGGCAATGCCAGACGTCACTCTCGTTCTCCTTCCCACACTATGAAACTGACATTGCTTGTTTTTTTGATTCTCAAAATGTTTACATACATATGTACATAGTCATGTTAACATCCTAAAAATAACTGATGTATTCGCCGCACCACCTGCGCCATATTTGCGTCTATCCCAATGTATTGGGCAAATCTTAAAGAAAATACCGGCATCACCCACGTTGAGTGCAACGAACGGCACTAAGAGATGAATGTATGGCTAACGCATACTTACATACAAATGTATGTACATCAGTGTGTGAGTGAAGAGAAACTGGCGGAGCATCTGTTTAGCGTCGCATTGTCTGACAGAAAAGTAACCGTTTATGCATGTACATATGTATGTATGTACATACATATGTTTTACGCATGTGCATAATCATACTCGTACACAGCTGCATTTGTGTTAAAGCATTTGTTAAGTGCTGTAAATCACGATTTTATAGGCAAACGCTTTTATTTATTTAATTAGCTGTTAAATATGCACATTATTAATGAACGTGTAAAATCGGGTTCTTAATTCGAGACATTTTGTGCAAATTCATACGTATGTACATACATATGTATATAAAGATGGTATATTCCCTTTTGTTGAAGAAACAACATCAACTTCATTGATATCGATATTTAAACAACTATCTCTTTTCATCGATCTGTTTCTAAATGTGCTAAAAACGTGCATCAAAATATCGAACATTTAATGAACATTCATTGAGTGTATGCAATTGGTTACACAGCATTGCATACATGTACATACATATATTATATATATTCACACAAACATAAATACATGTGCAAATAGACATGCAATATCAGCAAAATATATTGTAGATATACGAACAGTCGAGTAAATATGCACATTTGTATGGGGGAATATGCAAATACATGCATATGTACATACCTGTGTGCAGCTGATACGATACGATTAAATTCTTGGGCCTTGTGTGGTCCTATTAACTTTTGGGCAGCTTGCACTGCGTGTCTGACATCATCATCATTTGTATACCCTATAATTTAATTTGAATGTATACACGGCCATAAACAGTTTACATGTGTATGTTTTTCTGGTCTGTCTAGCCCGCTAATTGTTGGGTAAATAAATAAAAACTCAATTGTGTGACGCCATGAAGATCTTATGATTGAGCATCGAATTACGCTGAGAAAGCACAATTATTTTATTGCTTCAAATGAAGATCTAACGAGGACATTCAAAATTCATAAAGTTCTTATTTATTATTTATAGCAACAATAGAGTTTTGAAACCGTAAAGTTATATTAAGACATGACTAACCTTTGTGTAGTTTCTATATCTATTACCCACTTTAAATTTTGATAATAAATCTATAAAGTATAAATAAATATTCGCAATTTGACTAAGGTCAAGGTACGAATAGATACGGTTCGTGATTTAGAATTAATATGCTGAACATATACAAAACAATTTAGAGTGGCAGTTTGCAAAATAGACTAGAATAGAATAATGAATATGTGTTAGTTTGTATATACAGACATACATATGTATGGTATATGTGTGTGTGCCGTCTTCACTCTCAGTCACGGTTTTATTCATTCGGATTCATCTCTTTGATTGGAATTGCAATTGCTGCAGCCGTTTATTAGACACACGTGTTCAAACATACATACTCGTATGTACATTCATTCATACATATGTACTATAAAGTATTCATACTCATGGATGTGACTCGCTTAAGTCGCGTGCTGACGAATCTTATCACTTGCCATATGTGTTGGTGGTGGGACACGCCAATTTATTTTATTACCTGTATTAATAACAATTGACAGAACCGTGTTGAATGAAAATGTATCTCAGATATTTAATCGTCTTTCCCGTTTTGATTACGTTTGTCTAACTCGGATTTCTCTTGCAGCGACGATCGCTCAGATGTGACGGAACCGTTGTTCATTGATCCCTATGTGGAGCTGAACAGCGGCGCTGCGGGCAGCGAACTCAATTGCTGTCCCGCATCGCCAACAACGGTGCCAGCCAAGTCGGCCGTGGAGTCGCCCATGCGCCGCTCTGGGCGTCGGCAACGCACCACTTCCATTGGAAACCAGACGACCACAGCGAATCCGTCCGAATGCATAATAAGGTCCAATAATCGTACGATTTACACGGCAGGAAGACCCCCGTGGTATAACTGTGCCGGACAGCAGGTGGAACCTTTTGTCATAGGTGAGCAAGGCGGATTCGCAATCTATTAAGGAGTTTTACCTATGGATCACTATTCCATTTCAGGCATTTGTGGTGGCAGCGCATCGGGCAAGACAACTGTGGCGGAGAAGATCATTGAGAGCTTAGACGTGCCTTGGGTGACACTGCTGTCCATGGACTGCTTCTACAAGGTGCCCCAGACAAGCAGACGCTGAAGTGAATCCGACCTAACTAAGCCTGTGATATATTTCCAGATTTTGAATGAGAAGCAACATGAACAGGCAATCATCAATGAATATAACTTTGATCATCCCGATGCCTTTGACATCCCCTTGCTGATCGATGTGTTGACCAAACTTAAAGAAGGTCGCAAGGTGGAGGTGCCAGTCTACAACTTTGTTACGCATGGACGGGAGAGTCAAACGGTAAGAGGGTGAACTATATATAAAGATCATCCTCCTCTCATCTCTAACCATAGAAAACCATGTATGGTGCCAATGTCATCATTTTCGAGGGAATTCTTACCTTTCATAGCCCCGAGGTGCTCAGGCTGCTGGACATGAAGATTTTCGTAGACACAGATGCGGACATTCGTCTGGCCAGAAGGCTCAAACGGTAAATGGTAGATACAACGAGATAGCTAGATGATGAATACAACTAACCGGGCTTGTATCATCGTATCATATTATAGTGATATCTCACAACGTGGACGCGACCTTAAGGGCGTGCTCAAGCAATATCTGAACATGGTGAAACCCTCCTATGCTAACTATATAGCACCCACCATGGCTCATGCAGACATTATAGTGCCACGCGGTGGCGAGAACAAGGTGGCTATAGCCCTGATCGTGCAACATGTGCACACACAACTGCAATTGGTAAGAAAGATTGGAGATGCCCTGAATGCAGCTAAGTTATTGACCATCTTCATTCTTACAGCGCGGGTTTAAGCTACGCGAAACTCTAGCCAATTCATATAATGATCAACCAATGCCAGATTCACTGCATTTACTGCATCCCACACCGCAGATCAAGGGACTGCATACGTTCATACGCTGCAAGAATACTTCACGGGATGAGTTCATCTTCTATTCAAAGCGTCTCATACGACTGGTCATCGAGTATGCTCTCAGTCTTTTCCCCTTCAAGAAAACCTGCGTGGAGACGCCACAGGGTGTGCTGTATGAGGGCAAGCGCATGGAATCCCGCAAAATATGTGGCGTATCCATTCTACGTGCTGGCGAGACCATGGAGCAGGCCGTCTGTGATGTCTGCAAGGATATACGTATTGGCAAGATTCTTATCCAGACGAATCTGAAGACTGACGAGCCGGAGCTATACTATTTGAGGCTTCCCAAAGACATAAAAGACTACAAAGTGATACTTATGGACGCCACTGTGGCCACTGGTGCCGCTGCCATGATGGCCATACGAGTGCTGCTCGATCACGATGTGCCCGAGCAGAACATCATTCTCGCTTCCCTCTTGATGGCCGAGATTGGTGTCCACTCCATTGCCTACGCTTTTCCCAGGGTAACTAGACAGCTTGTCATGTTATTCATTTGGCTAATGTATTTTCTTTACAGGTGAAAATTGTCACATCCGCTCTGGATCCGGGGATCAATAGCAAGTTCTATGTTATTCCCGGCATTGGTAACTTTGGCGATCGCTACTTTGGAACTGAACCCTCGGACGATTACTAGGCCTGAGAAGTAACTGCAAGCATGTTTTATAAGAAATATTCCTAGAATTAAGTGAAAAATCGTTACTTAAATTATCAATTCAAAAAGAACTTTGTCGAACATTTTATTGAGATAAGAATCGGATGAGCAGCTGCAGCAGAAATGCAGCGGCGCCCAGAAGTAGAGCAAAGCCCATGTAACGCTCTATTCGGTTCTTGGCGACACCATCTGCCAACTGCGTCTGCTTGTTGTTGCTGTCGCAGCGCGTCCAGTCACGCTCCTCGTCGAGTATCTCAGCCGTCATGCTGAACTTGGTGGCGCCTGTGATGCGCACATTCACTCTCGTGCCCAGCAAATTGTCTCGCATTGGAAGGAGCACTTGCTCGTAGCTCTTGTTGTGGCCCACATAGTGGAGCTTATCGTGTGATACTTCCGTTACCAGCACCGTATAGATCTGGCCTTCACGTCCCACATATGGCTCGTAGCTGTAGAAGAGATCGGTCAGCCGTTTGGTGCGTTTCTTTACCAGATTCGCTGGTATGCGCTCCATTTTGGCTGCTGGTGTACCGGGACGCGGAAAGAACTGGTTGATGAACAGGCTGGGAAAGCGATACTTCTCGCACAGCGTCATTGTCTCCTCGAAGTCCTGCTCTGTCTCTGTGGGGAAGCCACAAATGATGTCGGTGGCAATGGTTAGACCAGCGACACGGGAGCGCAGAAAGTCCACAACGTGCTCGAAGTCCTTGCGGCAATATTCGCGCTTCATTTCACCCAACACAGAATCGCTGCCACTCTGTGGATGAAGGAGAGGCAGAAAGATAAAGGAACGTAGAAGACAACATGAATGTTATTCTGTGCTTTACCTGCACGGGCACATGGAGGAAAGCGTAGACACGCGGGTGCTGCAGCACCTTGGCCACCTCCTCGAGATGCTCCAGTATGTAAGGTGGATTTGTCATGCCCACGCGCAGCATGCAGTGCTCGGGTATGACCTCGACAAGCTGCCACAGCAGCTCTGGCAGGGAGCTGCCAATGTCGCGCCCATAGGCGCCTGTGTCCTCTGATGTTAGCCATATTTCGCAGCAGCCCTCCTCGAAAGATTGTCGGGCACGTTCCACTATTTCAGCTGGTAGATAACTGGCTAGATCCCCACGTGCATGCTTCGTCTTGCAATAGGTACATTGATTGAGGCAGCCACTGTTGATAGAGATGATCTCGATAAGGGGATTCTTTCGCACCTTGGGCAGCGACAATGGGGCACCTGCCACACGGCGACCGTGCACCTTCTTGTTCTGCAACAGACGCACACTGTGCCCCTTGAGGGTCTCCTCGACCACCTCCACTACGCGATCGATTTGCTGCACACCAATTATCGACAGTCCATTTAGATAATCGGACTTGGGAGCACCCTGCGGCACACAGCCGGCTACCACAACATGTTTTCCGTTGCGCATACCCGATTCGATCTCATTGCGAAACGTGTCCTCGGAGGGATTCTTCACCGTGCAGCTGTTTAGTAGCCACAAATCGGCCTCCTCTTTGCCGCTCAGATTATAACCGTATGCTGCCAATTGTCCGGCCATGTACTCCGAGTCCGAGTTGTTGTGTGCACAGCCCCATGTCTTCACGTACACTTTTTGGGTACCGGGTATTACACTCTCGTAAATGGTCTTCTCAGGTTTTGGCTCCGCTTCAGTTACAGGCTTGATTTGCGAGCGCCTTTTTGCACGAACTGTAACGTTCTTTTTGTTTTCATAGCGCTCGCGTGGCTTTATATCATCGGCCGATATTAAGTCCTCGATATCGTCTATATCATTTCCCGGCAAATCCACTTCGAGTCCCATCGTTTTATTTGGTTTTATTACCGTTGCAACACACAGCACATGTGCTTGTTTCCGATCAGCTGTTTATGTTTCGCTTCGGCTGTGCGACTGAATGTGACCAGAGCATAGGCAAAACGAATACAGTGTTGAGTAACTTCGTTTCACGGCTGATAGTTTTCAAAGCTTTGCATAGGTTTGCGCTTCCATGCAATTGCAGATACCTTACAAAATGCGAAAATTATTAAATTAATTATATTAATTTAATAAATATCGGTATATTCTGTCAACGATGAATGGCATATGTCAAATAACATATATTTGCATAGATAATTAGTGTTCCTTTTATTATAACCAATCCATTTATAGCTGTTTATAGCCTTATTAAATATCCTTTCGAATATGAATTTTGTTAACAAGTGTGAATAAATATTGTATAAATAAACTTAAGCTTTTATATGATAGTATATATGTTGTTTAATAGTTGATATTTGAATATTATAATAAATATATTTATTTATCATATAATATTTTATGTTTATATAATTTAATTATCACAGCATGGCTCTGTTCCTTGTTGGCAGCGCTAACGCATATCCCTCAAGTTTTCAGCTGCGCTACCTTTATGACAAGTTATCAACAACAACGCTATCAGCGCGGAGACAGCGACAGTTCCTCTTAGCACGTTTTAATCAGTCTAACGACATTGTAATCCCACATTTGTAGCTCCGTCTTGCGCCATGATACACATCAAATGTAAAGACGCAGATCTTGATCCGATTCCAGTCAAGGTGAGTGACAGAACTTATTAATTAATTAAGGATATACACGCATAAAGATAAGCGCAATCGCAGACATACACACACACACACACACACACATGTAAAACGTGTGTACATAGATACAAGTTTTTCACTGTCTCATGTAACACACACAGATTGGCATCATCGGTGGCTCTGGCTTGGATGATCCGGACATATTGGAGCAGCGCACAGAGCGCGTAGTCCAGACTCCATATGGCGAGCCTTCAGATGCGCTTATTGAGGGCGAAATCGGCGGCGTGCAGTGTGTGCTGCTGGCTCGTCATGGACGCAAACATGATATTATGCCCACCAAGGTGAATTATCGCGCTAACATTTGGGCACTGCGCGATGTGGGCTGCACTCATCTGATTGTGTCGACGGCGTGTGGCTCACTGCGCGAGAATATCAAGCCAGGCAACCTTGTGGTGCCGCACGACTTCATTGACCGCACCACAAAGCGGCAGCAGACCTTCTACGATGGAGAGCACGCGGGCGTGGCTGGCGTCTGCCATCTGCCCATGTATCCTGCATTCTGTGAGCGCACACGCAAAGTGCTGCTCGATGCCGCCAAGGAGCTGGAGTACGAGGCACACGAGAAGGCCACCATTGTGACCATTGAGGGACCTCGTTTCTCCTCCCGCTCCGAGAGTAACATGTTCAGGCAGTGGGGTGGCGATCTAATCAACATGACTACCTGCCCGGAAGTTGTGCTGGCCAAGGAGGCGGGTCTGCTCTATGGCTCGGTAGCCATTGCCACAGATTATGATTGCTGGCGCATGGGCTGCGAGGGCGTCAATGTGCAGGACGTGCTCAAGACCTTCTCCGAGAATGTTGTAAAGGTCAAGAAGATCTTGGTCAATGCCGTTGGCCGCATTTCCAAAGAGGATTGGACCGAGGATATTTTGAATGCCAAGGTGAGTCAGAGTAGAATTGTGGTTGCATTGCCAGGCTTAATAATACTCTGTATTCCCCTACAGCAATGCGTCTGCAACAACACCATGTCAGGCGCCATGTGACGCTTTTTAAAACTCTGCACTGAGATCACCCGAGATGAGATAAGGCGAAGAAGTTCGAAGAGAAGTCGCAGGAAACACGTGCCAAAAGTCTGTTCCATTTCCATTGCTTATGAGCTAGAGCCGCCCACACGCAAACAGCATAGATCCACCACCACCACCAAAACAGAAACCCAAACGAGGCCACAAGAGCCAACTCCCCCAACGAATCTGAATCAATCTTAAACTACAACAAGGCACAACGAATGAATGATCTAGTTAATATTT
Source organism: Zaprionus nigranus (assembly GCA_018903425.1). Taxonomy (NCBI): domain Eukaryota; kingdom Metazoa; phylum Arthropoda; class Insecta; order Diptera; family Drosophilidae; genus Zaprionus; species Zaprionus nigranus. The sequence goes on along the minus strand of JAEIGD010000014.1, from coordinate 1,738,967 downwards.
GATACAAACAGCTTTTGGCATGTGATGTCTTCAGTATATCTTAAACCGTTTCCTGAACTCAACAAATAAACCAAACTATTCTTATCGCATAGATAAGTAAAATATTACCAAATTATAAACACGAATTTGTATTTTATAAACAGAAACAGACAGCTCAAGACTCATTCAGAAGGAGACAAATATAATTGAAAGTGGATGATTGTCGCATATGTCCTAAATAAATATTAATTCGCTTGAGCATTACTTTTTATATATAACCAGAATTGTAAGAGCTGTTCTGTTCGGTAGGAAGTAGCCTAACTTTGTAGAATGTAGGGTATATTTCCTGAAATAATATTGAATTCACTCGATCTCAGATGACCAGTTAATTAGCCCATGGAATCAGCTGCACAATAAATAGTTCACATATTAAATTATCATGGTATCTTTGTCTTTACAATTAAAAATTGGAATTCGATCTGGAATTACTATGGGCATTTGCGTTCCACTTGACTCTTGCCGGCCTCCTCGTACTCCTGCGATGATATCCACATCTGCTGGAACGTGCCAATGCTGGCCAGTATGGAGCCACCGATCCAAGCACCGAATCGCCGTTCCACGCTCCCATTGGCGGAAATCATTTTCAAGCGCGTGTTCGACGGTGCGCGCAATTGCAGATCCCGGTTCAGGCGCTCGGGGAAACCCTGCAGCAGTGTGTTGCCACCTGAAAGGGATAAAGAGATGAGCTTGGAATCCATTCATGGTATTTATGATGTCCTACCTGTGACCACCACTGAGCCGAAGAGAGAGAGACGCACATCGGCATCGCACATGCCGACGCTGGTGGAGGCAAGTTGACCCGCTCCGAGCATTGCATTGTCAAAGAGGCTCTCGGCGATTTTGAAACGTTCAGAGCCAAAGTCCTGATGGTAACCATTGGGAAACTCGTAGTGAACCATGGGTATCTGTGAGGCGACACGCTCATCGAAGGGATTCTCCAGCACCTGCAGCACATTCATCTGAAAGTCCTGCATCATTAGCTGTGTCATGTAATTCTGCCACGACTGTGTGAGATTCTCGGGCAGTTTACGCAGCGTGAAACGTGCATTGTCGCGCTCTTTGACCACATCCTTGGAGGCGATTTTGTACACTGGCGACAAATCGATGCCGTGCTTCTCCAAATGCTGGCGACATTGTCGAGAGAGAAAGTCGCCTCCCAGAGGTGACTTGACCACAGCCTGCGACAGCACATAGCCCTCGTGCACAGGCACCGCCGATGTGTGTGTTGCTCCACTGTCCACGACCAAGGCTGTGGCACGTCCGCTGGAGAATGCAGCAAGCACAGCGTTCTTCACCAGAAAGAATGCTGGCACATTGTATTTCTCGAACATGAGCTCGGTTAGCTTCTCGCGATTGTTGCGCACGTTCCACGATGCCTCCGAGAAGAGCACCGGATGGTATTCCGGCTCCGACTGGATGACATTTGTGTACGCATAGTCGATCACCTTCTCGAACAGCTCCCAGTTGTCGATCATGCCGTCCTTCATGTATGTTTGCACCTCCATCTGCGAGCGTGGCACATTCACATAGTTTGTGTCTACATAGTATTTTCGCGCATCTGCGTCTGTTGTGGCAGGGGGAGGGGGACAAGTGTTGTTAGTGGTGGGTGATTAATGTTTATTTCACAACATCTTATTGTTTTTGTTTTACTCACTGTTGGGTGTTGCATTGTTGTCTGTTTTCGTCTCCGGATCGAGATTAGTGTCTGGCGCGCTTGTTCCAATGCCCACAACAGAGGGTATCTCTGCTTTGGGCGAATCTTCTTGCGCGTATCCCACGCGTAGCGAATGATGGCCTGGATCAAAAACTAAGGCGCCAATTTCATCGCCGCCATACAGCATAGTTCCGCCACTCATATTGGCGTTTTGTTTATAATGTGCTTGTTATTTTCAACACGAGAACAATATGCTAAATGTGTGAATATTCTTCTGTACACAAGATACCTCGATTCACCGGCAGATGCTTAAAAATCAGTGTTGAACAGCGTCCATTGAACAGCGGAACTGGTTCTTTTTCGACTGAACTTATTGAACAGTTCACGGCTAGTTAATTTAAATTTAAAAAATATTAAAAATGAAATAAAATTTTATGAAGTGCAAAAATTCTAGCAAGTTAAATTAGCTGCGAATTAAATTATCATCAAATAAAAGTTGGGAAAGTGAGAAGAGTGAAGTACCTTTAAAATATCGATATCAATGTAATAAAAAAAGTATTCAGTGTTGTATTTGTACCACTTTTTAAGTAAAATGTGTGGTATAGTGACTTATCTAAATCTATATCTCGTTAACTAAACCAAATATTGAAATATTTTGTTTAATATTTTCGTCTTATTTTATTGAGATCAATAGAAATTCAGCAATGCTACCAATAATAATTTAGTACATAAATGTTCGTTTCAGTGTCATCCCAATGAGCGCAGTAAACCGATAAATTTGCTTCGATAGCTTTTTTTATTTGATTGTACAAAAAAAAAAAACTAAAATGTTCAAATATTTGTAAATTTGGCGCAAATAAATAACATGGAAAAAGAATCTCAACATGGAAAAACAAGACTCACACGATCACAATTATCAAGTTGAACTCTACGATTCCAACACAAATTCACGTTCCCAAATTGTGTTCAACGATCTGCGACTTCTGGAGCTGCTGCAATTGCATCCGTTTCTAATAAGCAGTGCTATTCGTGGTTATGGTGATAAGGATTACGAGGAATGGGGTTGGCAGCAGGTGACAATGAGCTTCAATGCCAGCTACGAGCAAGAAGGTCTCAACCCATTCTTTCTAGTTGAGGAACTACAGCGGCGTTGGGAGATCTTAAAACCACTGTGTCTCTCCCCCAGCAATGCGGCGGGCTCTCGAATAATGAAACCGCTCTCGGACATTATAAAAAAAACCAACCGCCTTATATTGTCTAAGCGTCCTTCAAATAAATTTAAACCTAAAAGGATTTCTGCAATGCAACAAATAATACTCCAGCAGATGCCAATGGTGGAGCGCCTGTCGCTGGCACAACGCAGACAGCTCGAGGTGGAAATACTCGATGCCATAATCAAATCCAAGCGGCAGTTGTACACTAAACAACCTGTACAAAGGATAAGGGACGCTGCCAGTAGACAATACGATCAGTTTCTCTGGTCGATTCGTGTGAAGGAGTTGCCGCCGCACATTATCCCCTCCATACGCAACGGACAGAGCAGCGAGCATAGCTGCTCAACCTCAATCTCATCCTCGTCCACTGTTCATATTGTAAATAGCAACAATAGCGATATAGTCATAAGCAATGTTCGCTGTATTGCTGAGGGGAAGGTAGAGAAGGAGGAGGGACTAGCGGATGCCTTGTTGCAGAAGGAGGTATCAGCCAATCTCACTCCGGAGGATGTGGCACCTGCGAATAACTTGTCGGCGCCAGAATTGATCATCAAAGACGAGTCACCAGAACTAGAAGATGTGCAGGAGGTACTACGCTATGTGCCGCTCCAGGATGCCATGAAGAACACTCGTAAAGTTCGTGTGAAACTGAAACGAACGCTGTGAAATCTAGAATTCCAAATAGAAGATTCCCTCGTCATTATAATTTTATATCAAATGCACAATAAGTTTATTTAAAAAATACATTACTATAAATTACATTTTATTGCTATGTTGTTGTTGTATTTGTTTTTAAACTGATTTGATTTTGCAATAAACACTAAACAAACAGTTTCCAAAACGAGAATATCCCTACACTATAAATATTTTATTTATTTATATGCATGTTGCCGGCAAGCAGAGCTGCGCCTCGCTAACTATAGTGCTGTCATTGACGGGGATCAGCCCACATTCCCTAGCATGAAGCACTGTATCCCACTTTGAATAGTGGCACATTTACTCTGAACGAGATACAACTCTGCTGGCCAGCTGGCTCCTCTAAAGACCCCTTTGTCTCGGCCCATTGTACTATGCATTGCGTGTTTCTTTTTGTCTATATAGGATGTGGTTCCAGGCAACTTGGAACTTGGGCTACGATTGTTGTACATTGCAACTGCCTCTACTCTGTGTGTGCTCGTGTGTGGTGTGTGTATGTGTTTGTGTGTGTCTACTTATGTACTTGTTTCCGTAAGTTTCGTTTCGTTTTTATTATCAACAAGAGTCACAAGAACGTAAATCAACATCATCACATGTCTACAAAATACAGTCCATGGTAAAAAAGCGCAGCGCACTAACAAGAAACTAAACTAACAAACAACAAAGCCACAATCAGCCCCAGTTGGTGGCGCTCCTCCTTCTCCTGCTTCTCCTGATTCCACTGCTGATGCTGCACCTGGTGCTGCTTCCCATGCTGCTGTTGCTGCTGGGGCTGGAGCTGGTTTGTTGTGGCATACTTCCTTAGCGGGCACAGTCTCATCTTTATCATCATCATCAACAGGATCAGGCAGCCTAAAATAGCTGATCCGCCAAAGTGCCAATAAACGAGGCCAGGTTCATTGAGGATCCTTCCTTGAATTTCAGTCCAATCGTTTTGCCATAGGCTTGTATAAAGCTGGCCCGAACAGAGTTTAATCTTTGCTTGCGTCTGCCAGAAGAAGGTAAAACATTAAATATGGCTTCGATAGTGGATTGACAACTGTGTGGCTTACAACTGGATGCTCTGCTTGGTGGAGGTCGTGCTGCCGTTTCCCATATTGTTGGAGGAACCATTGGCAAAACCGTGCGTAGTGTTGCTGCTGCTGTTGCTGCTCCCACTGCCGTTGGGATGATAACCATTGCCACCGCCATTGCACATTGGAATGTTGTTGTCCTGGGCCTGATGATGCTGCTGCGAGACAAAGCGCATCATGTAACTGCCGTTCATCGTGGAGTCTATAGAGCCAGTGTCAGTGACCACCTGCCAGCTGCCATTGGATGAGGTTGACTCCTGTCGTTGCCGCGAGCCGGGCACAGAGATCGGACTAGTGCGGGAACTGCAAGTAGAGAAAGAGCATAAATAAAATATCAACTGCATCATGATTCTCTCCTTGGCTTACCGCTTTGGATTGGGGGAACGACTGGTGAGCGGGTTAACCAGCGTTGCTGGCGTTGCTGTTGTGCTGGCAGCGGCAGAGGTGGCAGCGGCGATTGTTGCTGGTGCAGTTGGTGGTGCTGTTGCATAGAAATTATCTGTTATGGACATATCACAGTTTGACCAGTTTGAGTAGCTATCGTTGCTATCTTGATCGAAGGCCATAATGAGGTCCCTGCGAAAGAGTTAAAAGATTAGTTTAGATTTTATTGGTATACTGGATGCACTTACTCCTTGGGTGGTTCATCATCACAGCTGTCGGGCTTGAGGACAACGACGCTGCTGCCGCTGCTGCTGGAGGTCTTCGTGCGCTTGCGATGCTCGACAATGCTGAACTCCTCGTCGGAGATGAACTTGAGCACATGAAAGCAGAAGAACATAATGTCCTCGCCCCGCTTGAGGCGATCGGGCAGTTGGTGGCCAAACAGATACCAATCGTAGGCCAGTGTGAAGTACGCCATCTGCATTGGATTGAGTGTCTGATGGATGAGCCCATCGGCCCACAGCGAAAGCCGCACCAGGGAGACAAACAATGGCGTACGATCCCATCCACTAATGCAGTGTATCAATAGACCAGAGTTATCCTCCTGTATGTACTTGAGCGTGGCACGCAGATAGTTTTGGGTTATAGTAACCAGATCCCAGTCACGATACTCCGGCCAAATGATATCGATGTCGGAGGCGGGTCCCAGATTGGGTATATGAATGTTGGCATCGTTGAACGATTGCTTCCAATTGTAGTAGAGATTTTTGGCCATGTAGTTATTGTCCCGGAACTTCTTGAAGAATTCACAGCCCGGATACGGCAGCGATAGCAGGTTAAAGCTCTTGTAGTGCTTGTTCGGATCGGCCTTCTCCGACGAGGAGACACTGCAAAAGAGTTTAGATATAGTATAGTTGGATGGATATGGATATGTTCGACTCACGCCATGAAGTATTTGATTTTGCGATTCTCCACCATGAGATCGACAATGGTGGACACATTGAGTGTGTGCAGGAGTTGAATGTCGCTCTTGATCACCTCGTCGTAGCTGAACTGCGACTGTTGCTGATCATTGATCAGTGATTCATCTGTGCTATCTGCCTCATTCTCCTCCCCATTGGGTGCTGCATAGTTGCCGCTGAGGCAGTCGTAGGCATAGTCCACCACCTTGCGCCCGTAAGTCTCCGGCATCACCGACAACGTGGCAGAGCGGCAAATGTACTTGCCACGATACATGATCACGGGCACAGCAAATCGTTGCCGGCAGCGCGCGTATTTCGCCATGGTGACCAGTTCCTTCATCCGCTGTATGTCATACTGATCTTCATAGATGGTATTCTGCTGTGGCTGCTGCTGTTGCGACGTTGAAGGTGCCGCCTGCTGATGCTGCTGCTGCTGCTGCATTGGCTGCGCTGGCGGATTGGCAAAGGTAACAAAAGCTTGAATACCTGCGCCGGCAGTGGTGCTTCCATTGCTGCCATTACTGCCATTGCTACCATTACTGCCCATTGCTGCAGCTGCTTAGCGGCGTTCCTGTTGCTGCTGTGCCCGATGATCCGGCGAATCCGTTGCCAGGTGTCAGTGTCTTGGTCATGTGACCGTGCTCATATTCTGGTATGAGTATCCTTCCAGGATATCGCGGACTGAGCAGTCCGTTCGAGTTTTCCAGCTCGATGAGGCTGTAGTCGAGCTTGAACAGATATTCGCATTTTTTTGAGATGCCATACTCCTGTGCGAAATAAATCGAAAACATATCGATTAATAAAACAGTATTTGAAAGGAGATACTAATAAATACTTTTGGGAGTGCCCCAGAGCTTGGCTTACTATATTATATAACTTATTGGGCCATCAGATTTAGCTTTGATTATGATACGATAAATCGATAACACTTTCACTTCTAGTGCATTTAAACTTTTTGGTAGTTTTGCAACAGCATTGATTTCATTTTAAATAAAAACCAGTTTAAAAGTTAAATTAGCGTGGCGAATAGATTATAATCGCACGAGTAAACATTGCAAGTGCCTAATGAACGGGAATTGTCATTCTATAAATAAATACTAAGCCACAATTCATGGTTATCCAAAATCGAATGCAATCAATCAGCAATGAGGTAAATTAAATATTATGTTTTTTCCATGCTTTGCTTGATTTATACTAAAACTTCCTCACGGCGCTACTAATGATTGCGAGTATTTATAAACAGTATTTGCACTTTTAAGGATGGGGAGCTATTTTTATAAACAATGTTTGCCACTTCTGTCTCTTGAGAATTTCGCTAAAAACTCATAATATCTACAGTTATTGAAGAGGCAACACGCGAAATTATCACCGTTGTACAAGGTCGTGAACTCGCTGCTATGGTTTATATGGGATATAAAATTTAACTTTATTTCTTCTTGTTGTATACAAAAGTCTGATAAAATTCCTTGGCGATTAATTTACGCAGCACTCAGCATATTTCGAATATATTCAACCGGTTGTCAAACATTTTATTTTTAATTTTCTTGCATCGCCTCATAATGAACTGGCAACAAAAATCCAAAATATCAAGCTAATAAAATGCAATTATTATCTTTAAGAAGAGACAGAGAGAAAAGGAGAAAGATATTTCTTTATTAAATGTATAAATACTTATGTTTGAGAGCTGAGAACCTTTTTGGTTTGGAAAGCATCTGGGATTCTATTGATAGTCACACTCGACGCACGCATCTCAGCTTAATTTACGATAATCATCAGTGATGTCGGCTCAATTAAACGAAATTGGCCCCCATTTGGGGTTATCGTCGTTATAAAAACACGCGCATAACCGTGAAATTATAAATTCCTGTTCGGAGATAAGCACAAATTAAGAAATTACACTTAAATGTTGTGGCTGCGAGGTTCCTCAAGCTCAGTTGATTATCTTTGCATACGAATCGCACATTTCGCACCTGGGGGAGATTGCAGTCCGTTCATAGAGTTTACTAATTGCGACTGGTTTGAAGTGACTTGTGCTGCCTTGAGAGTTCAATGAGATCTCACTAGGCAACAACAAACTGCAATTGAGAATATACTCAGTGCACATTCTATGTACATTTAATCGATAACATTGTAAATCATAATGATTGAGTAGGAGCAACTGCGCGGCCAATCGATTAATATATTAACGTCAATCTAGAAAAATTTAAAGGTTGTGTACCACTGCTAAAAATAGTACGCAACCAGTCCGAAAGGGGGCGCAGTGCGACAGTGGGTTGCCGCCGCCGGCTTCGACATCTGTCCCAGCAAACTTCATGTGAGTGTGCGTGTGTGTGCGCCTTGGCAGAAATGGATGCCACCGTCTAAACAGGTTTTTAGCACAACAAAAGCAACAAGGCATCAAAGAGAAATGCGAAAAGATACATAAACTGCGCCACACACAAAAAGAGCCAACTGCGGCGAAAACTAGCAAACTAGCGAACCGCATATCAAAACAAACGTGGCAAAAACATGCACGCACACACACACACAAAGGGCACACATTCGAACACACACATGTGAATGATAAAAGGTATGCAGAGCGAAGCAAACGAGCAAAACAACTAAAACGCAATTAACAAAAGCCGCTGGGACAACAATTTCGCTGACTCGTGCTTGTATGTGAGTGGGACAGCAATAGACAGTGGAGTAGCCAGGGGAGCAGACTAAATATTTGTGGTGAGAAAGTTTGTAAGCGTGGGTAGAAAAAATATATGTTAGCTTTTCTTTTGATTATCTTGTTGACGGAATTACGCTGCACAGATACATACAAAATATATGTTAACGAAAATAAATATTCATTATATTTCGGTATTTTTTATTCTTTATTTTAGTAAACAAAACAAAACAGGGGGAAGATAAAGGCAGACAAAAACATTTACTTATACTAATGCATTATATGTATGTATATCCACAATAGACAGAAATCAAATATTAAAAGAAAATAAATAACTTATTTAAAAACAAAACGAAAACAACTTTTCCTTGAAATTAGTTTTAGTCGACATTCGCATACATATGTATGCTGTAACCCACTGTATATAGATAATCTATCTGAAGAGAGAAGAGAGATAGAGAGCAAAAGGGGGAGCGATAGTTTGTCGTTGTTTACGTTCATCAGTGCCGAGGTGCGTCGTAGTATGCACACACACACATGCACACGTGTGCTATGAACAAAGGCGACTCTGTTGCGCTGTAACCGCTGCTCTCTAAGAGAGCCAAGGAGCTCTCTCTCTCACGTCGCTCATCCGCGTCTTTGTATGCGTTTTTAATGGGGGGAGGAAAGCAAAAATCTCATGTCGTTTTATTGGCAACTTGTTCGCTCGCGACTGTGTGTATGAGTGAATAAGCAAACAGTGTTGGCAGATGGGGGCAGTGTTTGGAGATGGGGGTAGTGTTGGGAGATGGGGGTAGTGTTGGAAGACGAGGCGCAGTGCTGCTGCTGCCTCTGTTGTTACAAGGCACACACAAGCTCACTTTCTTGCCTGTATGCGTGCTGTTGTCGTTATTTTTGTTACACTTTTGCACTGCGCTGTTGCTGCTGTCGCTGTTGTTGATACTTTTGTTGTTGTTGCTGCTGTGTAGTGCACAATTTGTATTTATTTTCTTTGTAAGCACAGCATGCAGTTGCCTCTGCTCTTTTCGCTGTGCGCCTGTTAATAAGGCGCTGTAAAACTTAAAAACAACAAACAGAGGCGCGCGCGAAATCGAAATAGTTTTGCAGTCTTGCTTTACCGCTGCTATTGCTGCCGCTGCTGTTGGTGTTGCTGCTGTTGTTGTCGTCGCCGTCGCCGATTACAGACAGTCGACGCTGCAATAGTTTTGCCGCAATCGTAACCACAGCGCAGCAGCAGCAAAGCAGCGATCGGCCCCACCACCAACGGTGCTGCCGTGACCCAAAAAAACAAAAACTAAGACGAAGGCTGCCACAGCCTCAACTCGCGCAGTTGCTGCTGTTGCAGCTTAGCTTACATGGTTTCTATCTCAATCTTGTGCCCCCCCTTCTCCATTCCCTCTCTCTCTCTTTTCATCTCCTTCTTGCTAGGCACGTCGTCGTCTCAAGCAATGCAGTTTTCTTACAAACCCGGATTTTGAAGACTTTGCCTGTGCTGGGCAAGCAGAAAAGGCCGCTGCAGTCACGACACAGTTTCGCGGTTTCTGTGGGGCCAATCAAGAAACCAACGACAGCAGCTGCAGCAGCAACAGCAGCTGCAGAAGCAGCCACAACAGCAGCGACAGCAACACCGACGCCATGACAGACCATGACCAGGCCAACAGCAGCAGTAGCAGAGGCAGCGACAGCGAGACAGACTGCGACAGCAGCAGAGACACGAGTAAGAAATGTAAAGAAAAGAAGAGAAAACCAAACTTTGTTGTTGTTGTTGTTGTAAATAAGAGTCTCGTTTGGCTTCGCTGCCATTTGGGCAAGGCTTATCACATCTGCGCGTGTGTGTGTGTGCATGCAGATTCATGCATATTCATCAATCACTTGGAACACGGAAAATTGCTTTTCTTGAATGAATTATTCAGGGTAGCGAGCGATACTGGAGAAACAAGTTCAGAGCGCGAGTGACCACGCCTCGAACTTGCATTCTCTGTTTAGTTCAGTTCCGCTGTTTGTTGTTGTTGTTGTTATTGCCATTGTTATTGTTGTTGCTTGGCTGTGTTTACAAGTATTTTAAGCTTTGTTGCGCGTTCAAAGACCCCAAAGCAAAGCCGATAAGATAAACACTTATTCGATAAACAACCAGCAGCTATCCAAAAACAAGATATACCGAATGTAATTGAAGTATTTTTATTTCCAAATATAATGCAGAAGATAAGTATTAATCGTAGTTATCGAAATACTAGATATCTTTTTGCAGAAGGTTATCGATCCAGACATGCACCACAGATTTGAAACTTATCGTATTGATGCAAATAAACTGCATTTGGTGAATATTTATCGTATTTCGATACTCAACTTTCGACATCGATAGTTCACATATTACAGTAATGCACACACCTTTAATGCCATGTCACATAAATTTGCTATATTAATGAACAATATTTATATGCAAATTAACGGAACAATATTGAATGGCAACATAGTCAAGCATTAATGTATTTATATTTACATATGCATGCATATGTTTATGCGTTTGCATGTGTGTGTGTCATTGTTGGCAACTTTTAACAGACTTTCAAGACAACTTGTAGGCTGCAACAGCAACAACAAATTATACTCGTTTAGCCGGAAGCTCTGGCACAACAACAACAGCAACAAGCAGAGTGAAACGAACGAAATGTGTTTGCACATGTTCGACTTGAGATTATAATTAAAATCGTGTAAATGACATCAAGTGCGTAGGCTGCTGCCCTCTCCCCTCCCTCTCCCGCACCCATTGCTGTTGCTGCTGTCGATCGTTGCTATCAGGAAGAGTTTTTGCTGCCAGCCCGCACCCGCTGCCTGTTCGTCTGCTGCCTGCCCAGCCCACCCATGCTATGCACACACACACGCACAAACACACACGCACAGTGGCGCACAGTTTCTTCTTCCAATTTGGAAACTTGCGTCAACGACGACTTCGATCGCTGCCTGCTTTTCATGCTCGCCTGTCAATCAGTTCATCCAAAAGTCTGTCAGAGGTCATTGTCACAGAGACATTGTCGAGGCAACACGATGACCTCTAATTGTGACACGAAATGTGGAAATATGTCATTATAAGCGAGACAATTTCAAAATTCAAAGACTAAAGTGCAGTTTAAAGCAAAATACAAAAGACAGCTGATTATAACCATCATAATTAGTGTAGGTATATAATTAATATAATAATACATTTATAAGAAAGATAAGATAAATTTTCCTTAAAAACAAATGTGTTATGCACATCAAACTCTCATTATTTTGTATTATTTAATGAGTTAACATTAATATTCACTTTAGCAAATACATATCTTGACTCAGTTTGTTAAATGTATATGTATATTCCGTAATAGAATCGATAGAACTTATCTATTCATCCAGCGTCAAAAACTTTAGCATTAAAAAGTAAAGTAAAAGTTTAATTTACAATCTGCATAAATCGATGCAATTTTCAATGAGCTCCCAGCAAATAGACAAGGATTCTATATAATAGGTAAGCCCACGCATGAATAATTTATTTACTACTCCTGCCACAGTCCCTTCCCTTCACTCTAGACAAGACCAGCTACTGTTCTTAGCTCTGAGCGCGCCGCTATTTCAATTATTATCGATTTTATCTGCTAGGGAACAGGATAGCATAAAGCAGCAGTAAGCAACAGGAGCAGCTGCTATGGCGACGATAACAGGAGCAGCATCGAGCATCCCCTTTTGGTCGCGTCGCGAAGCTCAAGTCCACGGCGCGAATATTTTCATCGAAATTCTGCGAACCCCATTCTCAACGGGGTCTCTGCTATGGATCGGGAATCATAACGTCATGCTCAGGTTCTAGCGCAGAGCACAACAGAGCAGAGTACAAAATGTCGCCCCACCCACTGGAAAGAGAAGCGTCAACGCATTGGAACTTTATTCCTGCTAATCGAATCCAACTCAAACTGCAGCAGCAGCAGCAGCTCCAACTCCAGCAGCTGCGGCTCCAGAAGCTCCCACGGCTGCTGAGAAGCGCACTCTCCCGGACATGCGCTTGGGCAGCAGCAGTTGCAGCACTTCCAATCATTGCAAGCTGTTCTCGATTCCTGTGCACCTGTGCCAAGTGTCTGCGGCTCGACCCACGCGCTCGGCCCGCAACAGTTGACAATGCAACACACACAAGGCGCGAAAAGTAACACGCGCCACATGTACAAAGAGCGCAATCAACAATCGAATGACGTAGAGATGACACGCCCACAAACACCACCCACGCCTCATGCCTGCACAAGGACAAGGGAGTGTGTGTGTGGCGCTCTCCTTGTTTAAGTTCAACATGCAACAGGCAATCATAAGTGCAAATGGACCATGTTGCACGCGCACACAGTGGGCTGCAGTGTAGAGTTATACAGTAAAATGTTATAAAAAGTGACAAAGGAAACATGTTATAAATATAATCTACTCAAATTGTTACATCATTTTTTAATGTACCCTTTTTTTAATGCTACGTATATTGTTATTAAACATATTTTTGATAAACATTTTAGAAAATACAAACAATAATTTGCAGTTTTCAGCTCGAGAAGAAGATAAGGATATCTTATACACATTTATATATTTTAAATATAATGACTTAAATTCCAATATCGTTTTACTATTGGATTACTATTGAATTTACTTCATTTAAATTAAAATTTAAAGCTTCTTTTAATATATTGTTAATATAATACTTAAGAATTCTTCTTAATCTACCTACATTGCTACATGTTTTTTTCATTTAACATAAATCTTAATTAAACATTGCTTAATATTAGCTTTTGAAGTTATTTAATACGTAATTTGCAGGTAACTCTGAGTATATAAATGTGTTCACTGAGCCGTATATTTAGGCTAATGGAAATGAAACTCTTACTCAATTCAAAATGTAAATAAGTTTTTAAATGCTAGTCAACTTATATTGAAATTAAAGTTATTATAACAATTTGTCATGCGAAACAAATTTCATTGCGAGGCTGTCAATGAAAATGAAATGATTTGCAATAATTGCAAATAACTTTGATATTACTGGCTCCACTGTGCACTGTGTGTCTAGTGGATGCAGCAGCTGCTGCCATGTGAGGCTGGAAGGCGGCCTCTTTGATTTATGCGCGCCTGTGTTCCGTATTTCAATGCGCCCACACAATGATGCGGAAACTTCTACGTTCTTCGCCGCACACGCCTCCGGTTGCATTCGCGCTCCGTGTCGAGTCGAACCGAACATGGACACGAAACGTGGCGCATTGTGCCAGCTGCTGCACCCACACAGGCGCTGCCACATGGCACAGGCGCACAGCAATGCACACAGAGCTGAGGGCGGGCACAAAGCTCATAGTCATCATCTCCGTCTCCGTCTACGTTCCGTCTACACTGTGTAGGCGTCCTGCGCACTGGACAGCGTGCGAGGCGTTCGTCTAGCGAGGCCACACTGTGCTCACTCTGTTCAGGCTGCATGCAACCCCCGAAAAGTGCAGCTACTGCGCTGCTGCGCGTGGGCGTGCAAAACTTTCTGTGCAGACTGGAAGCGATTTGGCGTGCGGAGCTGCCTTTGCTGAGATACACACGGCAGCACACGGAAACGCAGCACCAGCAAGAGCAGCAGCAGCTGCAGCCGCATCCACATTCTGGCCTGGGCCTGAGCTGCCGTCGAGAGCCAATAAAATTTCCGCAGTAAAGCAATTTTAAGGAGGCATCATATAAAAAAAGGAATTCTTGTGCAAATTTCAATAGTTGTAACTTGAATTTGGTAACTCAGTCTGAATGGATCTGGAACTGGAGGATCATCTCATTGTCATTTTCCTTGGCCTGCTCATTCTGGATTTGTATTGTCTGATTCGTTTGTTACTTGTCACCTACAACATTTTTGACTGCATTCTGATTACCGCAGCAGTTGGAATTATACTTCACACCAATTAATACAAATTCAACAACAATAGCAACAACAACAACAGGTGGGTTTGTGCAGTGTGCAAAAAAAAAAAAAGAATCGCATAGAAAGTGAAACACTTTTATTTATAATGCAAAACGTATTTGAGCTATTTTTATCAGCTCGACAACAACAACATAAACATTTTGGCGCCCACACGATAACGATACGACGTCTGTGCACGCATACAAACAGCACCACACACACACACACACACATGCAAGCATACGCACGCATTCAACTTCAAGCACGCACGCATACACTTCCATGACACACACACAGTTGTAGTTGCTGCTGCACTTGAGCTGTGGCTATTTTCAGTGTCATTGGGCAAGGTTTATTAGATTTGAGTGCAAATAAAATTATAAAACAGAGAGAGCAGAGTAGAAATCTTTGCAAACAAGGCATTGATAATAACAGCAAAACAGATGCAGTTATTCCGTACTATAATTATCATTATTATTATTCGCAATTTTGCATTTACATTTGCCTTTTTTGTGCGAAGTTCAACATTTAATCAGCTGACTGAGAACTGGCGCCATGACAACAGTCTCAAAATAAATCTGATTATACTAGTCGCTACTTTTCCATTGCTTTTGAACTAAATACCCCCACTAGATACCCTACAACTTATGGGCACACTTTGTCAGAATTTAACGGCAGTTTTTAGTAAGTTAGAACGAGTTGCAAATATGATAGTGAACAAGAATTTATAATTGTTTGAAAATATTTAAATATATAATAACAAATATAATATATAATAATAAAATAATATATATATATAATTAGTATAACCTCATTGAACCAGAAATTCTAATTATTTGAAAATATATTAATCTATAATAATATAAATATCAACTATAAAACGATCGTATTTTAAGTTCACGAAAAGTTTTTGAATCTATTGAAACATTTTTAGACAAACTATCATATAAAATGCGCATGTTTCATCTTTATAACAACATTCGCTGCCTATCTACAACTTTTCCCTCATGAAACTCTCTTTCACTCTTATTCTTATACCAAAACTTTAGCACAACCAACAGAAATGGCGGGAAATTCACAGAAATCTTTGGCGGCAAATGCTCAAAAACCTTTGCCGCAACGAATGCGAAGTTTTCAGAACAAGCAGGCCGAGATCAATCGTTTGATCATCAATTATCTAGTCAAAGGTTAGTACAAATATGCCTTGCAAAGATAGAGAGCGGACTTTCTTATTTCAATACCACAGAGGGCTACAAGGAGGTGGCACAGAAATGCGCAGCACAGGCCAAGCTACAGTCAGGTGCAGAGATGGACACGGAGGAGTATAGAGATGCAGTGAAGGCGGGTCAATTGGAATATGCCATGGAGATGGCTAGTCGACTCTATCGTCGATTGTTCGAATGCGACAACTACATGTACTTTCACATGCAACAGTTGCATCTCATGGAACTGATTCTGGAACGCAAATCCGCCCAGGGTAAAGTAATAGAACAGAAGGCGGAGGAAGAGCAGGGGGCATGCGGACCTATTGAAGGAGACAAGGGTACTGGCAAGAAGCTGGGAGAAAAGCCAGAAGAGAAGGATCCACTAGTTAAGTCACTACTCAAGTGTAAGCATATTCCCAGCATGGATCCCCGAATGGTTTTCCTGGTTAAGCTCATACTCTGGGCCCAGGGCAAGTTGGATAATAACGAAGGCTGTGACGACTACCAGAGGAGGCTTCAAATCGAGGGATTTGAAGACTTTGAGCTAGATTTGATGCGAGCTTTGCAATGCGATTAGATGAATGAAGACGACGAGAGTCATTGACCATCGACGATTACACTATAGCAAATAAAAATGCTGTTCGGAATGGGTGTCTACTGCAACTATACAAATCTCTATTTACATATACCGTTTTTTTTTAAATGTGCTTAAATATAAATGTTATTAATTCTTGATGTGTAACAAGACCTGTGTCTTTTATTTGTCTTTTAAATGCAATGAAGTTATGGCTGCTTGGCTTGAATTTGCTTATGTAACTTGCCAAGGGAACGGGACTTTGCCCTGATACCACGATCAGAGTTGATTTGTGACGCGCTTATTCATTATGCAAACTCAAAATAATCTAAGACGCAAATTGCTTGCTCACGTGCCACCACCATCGCCATCAGCAATGCTCTATAAATAATATTTTCCACAATAACAACAATAAGAAACAGAAACAGCAGTTCAGTGAAAATAACTTTAAACAAAGAAAAAGAAACAACTTCATGAATCAAAACTTTTAAAACTGGATTGCGAAAAAGAAATTTACATTTAAACCCGCACTTGTTGAGGTGCAGTTTTAATTTTGATAAGCTACTCGATGATGGTATCAGGGAGGAGAGCTAATGAAGGTTAACTTTAATAACTTTATGGGAACTCTTTTAAGGAGTGGTGTAAAATCACTATAACATTTCAGAGATTTATATATATATTTATATTTGGTACTGTTCGATTAACAAAAAATTTATTTAGCTGCATTATAGTAAATCTTTTTTAGTGTTCTTACGTTTGCTGACAGTTTGCAGAGAAGCTTGCTTTCTGTTCTGTTTTGAAATCGCGTTCGAAGCTGATAAGGAAATTCTTACGCTTCACTGATAAGCTCAAAATGTTTGATAAACGAAGGCACTAACTAGACACAGCTAGCACAATAATAAACAAAATAAACAGCATTCTAAAGCAGAAGCACAACAGCAACAATGTAACCTAAGCAAACATTTTGCAGTCAAAGTGCAGTTCTGATACCCTTACAATGGGTACACGAACAAAATGGGCAAGGCAGACCTTATTTTATATTTTGTGTATTTTATTACTGAAGTAGGAGTTTAACTTTTTTTTATTTATCTATTTATTTATTTATTTAATGTTAAAAATAAATTAAAACATTAAGAACGATACAAAAAAAGGAAACTTTTTTTAAATTTATATTAGTGTGTTTTGTTCTTACTTTACTTTTATTATAACACTATTTTGAAGCCGACCTCAAGCAAACTTTAAAATTTAATTATCTATTTCATATTTAACAGCCTTTTCTTAAATTTTTTTGTAACAAAATATATTTTGTGTACAGGGTATTTGAACATCGTATTTATTTTTATAGACGATTGATTTTAAACCGTAAATTTGTTTATCAGTTTAAGATTTGCGCTGCAGCTGAATAAATGCACAAAACGTGTGAGGTTACGTGCCAAGTTTTGTAATTCTCCCGGTGGGGAAGGGTAGGGAAGGGGAAGGGAAGGTGTGCATGCACGTACATATCGAAGACATTTTTTTTGTTGCTAAGCGTTTGCGGTTTTAATTTACATATCTAAATACGTGCACTCTCTCACTCTCAACACACACACAAACACAAAGAAAAGCTGTGTTGTTATTGTTGCCGGTTAACGTTAAACGGTATGATTACATTAACGTTAACAGAATATGTTAAAGGTAATTTGGATAACGACGAAATTTGCGGAACATTTTAAATGGCGCAGCACAGTGTGTCTAGCATAATAAAGCATAGTATTGAATAACATTCTATACACGCCCCTTTTTGTGGTTGTTTGTGGTGCAACAACAACGACATGCACAAGATCATCGCATTGCGTTGTTAAACACTTTAAAATTGGATTTTCTACTATGTTAAGTTGAAAAATTTTCTTTTTTTTTTAATTTAATACCATTAAAGTATTTGTATATTTTAAATTTCTTTAAATTTTGTTGAAAATCTAGAAATATTTTGATTTTAAAGATCATCTATGATGTTTGTCGACAAATGAAATCTTAAAGAAACTAGGTTAACGAGATTATCATACACATTTTATAAATAAATTCAATATTTGCACTTTTGCAAACACTTTGTGCCACTATGCAATGCACAGAGCATAATGAACATGCATTAGGGGTACGCGTGGCACACTGTGCGAGGTGGATAAGGGCCCCAGCCAAACACAAATTAGTCCAATGCGTGTCGACTGTTTGCTGTAAACATTTGAATGCCGTAACTGCACATTGACTACTTACAAAGCGTAATCATAACTTGAAATGAGGGCAAAGCAAAGCAGTAAAGAAAATGGAAGCGCACGAAAAGTCGCACGGCATGTCAAGCAAGAGGAAAAGCGTCGCGCCGCGTCGCGTCGAGAAATGAGTGAAAGTCTTGGGAAAACGTGCTCATCGATTTCTATTTAATGGGGGCGTGGAGGTTATGGTACCCGCCAGGATGGTTGCCATGGAAATCCTGTAGTGGCCATTAAAAAAATTAAATTCATTTCACATTTTGGCAGCCATTTTGGGTGCGGCCGGTGGAACTAGAGAAGGAGTTAGAGCTAGAGTATTAGCTGCCCTTTCCCCTGTCATACCCCACTATCTATCTCTCTCTCATCTAAAAGCTCTGTTAAGGCAACTGTTATTTTTACTGTTAGCACACGTGCACGTGCGCCTATGTAAATGTATGTCACAGGCTTACAAGGAGTCCATTTTAAGGGCAACTTACCACTGTGCCTTCCTCAAAGGACACCGCCTCGAATGATTTTTTTTCGAAAACTTCCAATAGATCGTGTAAATCCTTCTGTATCACATTGACCAGATCGTTTATGTTTGTGCTGGACATTTTTGCGGAGCTGCATTTACCGTACGTTTTGTGTGGGTGTCGTGTACGTATGTTAAATTCTATTTCTGTTACGCACACACTGGCACTCGTCGAATAATTTGCAAACGCACAGACTCTCACTCACAGACACGCAGAACTCGCATACACGCAACACACACACATACACTGTAGATGTGTGCTAACGAATATAGTATGATAATTATTTGAACAAATTCCCGATATGATAGCTTTTTTTGCGTTTCTTTGTAATCTACGTTTTGGGCCAGAAGATATTTTTGTTGTCTTTCTTATTTGCTTCCTCCCTTGAGCGTTTTGCGTTCCGTTTTCAAGTTTGTTTTGTCAACGCCTTTTTAAGCTCAAGCGCGACGTCACCAATTCTGGCCGCGACGTCAGCACTGACTTCGTCATCGGCGGACTAAAATAATATATCAACAATAAACACACACGTAAAAACGAATTTGTACAACTTTTATTAATTAATTACGCGATAGCGTTTACTTTAATTACGACGTAAATTGCGCACACGGACCGAAGACACACGTTTGACACACGGGACTGTTTGTTAACAGACCTAAAACTTTCTTGCAAAATGGACAATGTTAAGCTCTGATGGCACTGTTGGATTAACAGAAGCGACATTTTTGCTGTTAACTTTTTAGCCGCTATCATTTAAATTTTACCAAATAGTTTGTTATTGTAACTGTAAACGACTGTTTTTTATTGTTGAATTAAACATTTTATTGAAGGTGTATTGAAATGAAAAAAAAAAAGATCTAGTGGATTTCCTTGTATTTTAGTGTATTGTCGGCTTCAAGCCGGGATATCAGTTTTAACAGTCTGTTAAGCACGCAAAAATTTACTCCAGTTACAAATTTAAGCTTAGCATTGCCAGGGCTTCCATTACCGGCAAAAATTATTTGGTGCATTGGTAACTTATAATTTATGGGGCGTTTACCAATTTCACTTTTTTTGACGTACAAAACTTTTAGTTAATATTATATTCATCTTTTTTATTTATTTTTCTGCATTTTGAACAACCATTAATGTTATTTTAGAATCTGGAACTAACAAAACTTCATGGATTTTCGTACGAACTCTGAGCATTAACAATTCATCACTGGGATCTATTTTTTCCCATGCCTCGCTCCAGTCTTCCCCGAATCTCCTGAAAGTAACCGCCAAACTTTACAGATGCATCGTACTCCATTGTACTTTTCACTGGATTTCCATGCTCGTTTATTATGACAATATCTCGGATGTTTTTCTTTTCTTGAATAAGTCTGAAAGCCTCTTCCACATATTCACGAGTTCGAAGTGGCTAAATAAAATACAAGAAATACACATTAAGATTGACTTAAATAATATAGTTGATTATTTAAATAATTAATACCTTTTCTGGTGGTGGTTTAAACATGGTATAAAAACAGTTACAGTCGGTTACTTTTTTGAACTGAATACTCTGTGGTACCACCAATTTCTTTTTCAATATATTTGTTGTTATGGAGAGTTGCCTTGGTAACAGATGTTTTGTGGGTTTTTAGGTCAAAGAAGCTTTAATAGTAAAGAACAGTATGACCTTGGCATAAGTTCGTGACAGTCAAATCCTATAACATAATAATATAATTAACACAAACTAAATATAAAAAAAAACAGAATTGTAAGTCTTTTGTCAGCAAAAAGATTATCGTTTTATGCGATTGGTATTTTTCTTGTCTATTTTAACCGATAGATGGTATTTTGTATGTTTCGTTTTTCGGTCACACTGCAGTATCGAACAAACAAAAGTTTTGCAAAATAAGTTGCAACGATTTAGCTAATTTATTGTCAGCATGGTAAGTTGGATGAATATAAAGTTTATTCTTCGTGTAATCGGTTGTTATTAACAGTCCCAAGAAGTAGAAGAAACGCTAAAACGAATTCAAAGCCACAAAGGTGTTGTGGGTACAATTGTTGTCAACAATGAAGGTGAGTAACAAACAGATCTACCTTCAAAATGTAGCCGTATTGAGATAGAGTTCTCTTATTAGGTATTCCAGTGAAGTCAACGCTTGACAACACGACGACGGTTCAGTACGCGGGTCTGATGAGTCAACTGGCCGACAAGGCCCGCAGTGTGGTTCGAGATCTCGATCCATCCAATGACATGACATTCCTGCGCGTACGCTCCAAGAAACATGAAATAATGGTCGCTCCCGACAAGGACTTCATTCTTATTGTTATTCAGAATCCTACAGATTGAATGATTATTATCCCTTTATGTATTATAAAAGATGTATGAACGTGACAGAAAACTAACATTTTATTTATAAGGAAAACTCCTCCAACTGGGTATGTACTGAATTATCATCCTCAGAGTGATAACGGTTAACGAAGAATTAGACTTTCCATGTCATTACAACTTGTTCAAAATTCTAGTTGGATTGATGAAGAAGATTCGACTAAAACTCGGATTTCAAGAATGACGTCATAGAAATGGAGAGGCTATAAATGAATAGTGCTGCCAATTTAGCTACTTTTCGACTGTCTTAGAACAGTGTTGCAAGAATTTTTGAGAAAAAACAGCCTGATTTGGATAAAAAAAAAACAGATTGTGTGGAGTTTCGGCTATTTGCTCGCTGTTGATTGCAAAGGGGAATGACCTGGAAAAACTTCTTTGGATTGCACTAAAAAGTAAGCAGGGTACTGCTTCTCTAAGATGCCATTCGGGATCGTGTCTTGGGAAACGAGCGCCGTTAGCGGAAAACAAGCAGTTTTTCTTTTGGAATAACGTCTGTTTTTCAATTAGAAATTGCAGCCAAAGCAGAAAAAATAGCCGCTTCGGTTTTTTTCAATCTGTTCATTTTTTCTAATCTCTCGTAGGAAAGCAGTTTCCAAAGTGTTTTTTCAGATTCCCTGTTTTAAAACACCCCCTTAATCATAAACCATTTGTTACCAAAAATATAACAATAAACAGCTGTTATATTGCTGCAATTGGCGATGAGGGCGATATATCGCTACACATCAATCGATAGCAAATTAAAATTAATTAACATTTGATTGATATAGTTGTTTGTTAAAAGCGCTTTCATAAACTCATTTACGCAATGAGAAACTAATTCAATAATTAATTATTATTTGCAACACTCGATTCTTGTTGCACATAAATGTTTTTACTATTGGACATAGATCGTGAAAAATAGCGATGTATCGTTGAAACTACACCCAAATATCGAAAACTCAACGCTATCGAAGCAATGTCATCGCTCTAACCCTCAGTGAGTCTGTCGTCGACAAGTCGTGTGGTGGTAGTGGTGAAAACTTATAAGTTTTAATAAATGCATTTAAAAAATCGTTCAGAAATGAAATATCACAAATAGTGATAAAAGTAACTTCGAATAAAACGCTCACATAGTGTACGCATGTGCAAAGCAATAAATAAGAAATAAAAAATTTAACAAAAAGGTAAATGTGAAATTGGGCGTGCAAGAGTAAAGAAAATGGCGTAATCACGCACTCAAACCAACCAACACTAATACAAAGCAACCAACAAACGGCAACGCAAACGGAATCTACGTTCCCCAATCAGCCAGTCAGCTTTTAATGGTCGTTCGTTCTTTCAATATTTGATTAAAAAACCAGAAATATATGTATACTTACATACATGTGTGTATATAACGAAAAAAAAATTGGTGTATGAATGTGAAAAAGTGCTTTAAATTGTGAGTGAGCAAGCAAAGCAGCGTAAGCGTTTTCAACGCAACTTTTTTTTGTGCAGCCATATTTGTTCCGTGAAAAATGAAAATGATATGTACATGCATACATACGTATGTGTACGTATTTAATATGTGTGCATGTGTATATACATAAAACAAACGTATAAAGAATTTAACTGAAAAAAAGAATCACTTCGTATCAGATCTTCGTCCCGTTGTTCGCAAACCCAAGCAATTTTCAACGATTCAACGTCGATACGTTGTTATATTATGTAGAAATGTTCATACATAAATACATACGTACTTTCAATATCGACGATGGCATCACACACAAGAGCGCACACACATACACGAACAACACGAACACAGGCAAACCTCATGCACGCACGTTCGCACGTACGACATACGTAGAGGCAAACGAATACGTACGTAAGTACGTACGTATATTTGTCTGTATGTCTGGGCACATAACAGAGAGTTGAACACATAAGGGCTGGCTCAATTTATAAATAAGAAGCGAAGCATGTGCTGCGCAGCAACTGCGCTGTCGCTATCGGTGTCCACTGCTGTTGGCGCTGCTGCTGCTGGTGCTGTCGTCGCTGTTGCTGCATTGCAGCGCAAGGGATTTTATTACGTACAGCTCGATGCGTTGTTGTTGTTGGTGTCTGTCGCGTTGGGTTCGTTTATATTTTTGGATATTTACATTGTGCATACGTATGTGTATATGCATATGTACAACATATGCGTGTGAGTGCATCTAGGAGAGCTCTCATTAAATGCATATGTGCAACGACGTAACGTTAATCGCGACGCCATACAAAACAACGTAATGCAATCGCTAACGCACCTAACGGTTTAAATTCCCCCTTCCCTCCCACCAACCAAATGAATTTTTGAACGCATTCCGCATGCTTACGACAAAAATATGGGTTCCATCCCAACCCCAGCAATAACAATAAATTCAACACATTTTGCTCGACGAGTTTTATAATCTGAGATGATAAAACTGTTTAAAAATAATGCTGTGATTAACTGAAATAACTCTAAATAACTGTGAATCTAAAATAAAAATGAATTCGCTGTGAAACACGTGGAAGAAAGAAACACTTTGCAGAAACAGTTTCTCAGAATCATATGGAAAGAGACAACATGACTCAAATGTGATTTTGAATTTATTCTTAGTCAGCGTTACGTAGACCACAAAATTCAACGTGGCTCCCCCTTCTTGCTCCACCCTTTACTTTGCTGATGGTCTTTCAGATTGTGTGAGATTAATTAAAACGCCCTATCAAACAAGGGAAAGAACCACATGACGACGCTGGTAGGGAGAGAGAGAGAGAGCGAATAATATTATACAGTTTCAAGCTAAAGTCAACAATCATCAGCAGCTGCTATTGCTGCGAACAGAGTGTGTTGAGATGGAATTGGATACATAGTCATAGCACTGTATAAAGTTCAATAAAAATACTTAGTAATAATAGTAA
Source organism: Zaprionus nigranus (assembly GCA_018903425.1). Lineage (NCBI taxonomy): Eukaryota > Metazoa > Arthropoda > Insecta > Diptera > Drosophilidae > Zaprionus > Zaprionus nigranus. The sequence continues at coordinate 1,714,581 of JAEIGD010000014.1, read as the reverse complement.
AATCAGTTTAGAAATTCCTTTTGTGTGATATATTGCTCACTCACTCGCTCATATCTTATCGCTATAGCAAAGCTAATTGCAATGCACACACCACGCGACAAATTGGAAAATTATCAATCAGTTTACACATAGTATGAGAGTTGCGTTCTATTGTATCATGCGCTATATAGTAGCTATAGCCATATTGTCCCTGAGTTCCCCCCATGACAGCCGCGTGTTGAACTTTTGACCTTATGCGTCGTACGCACAGTGGGCACAGTGCATTAACTTTGCATGCCATTTAAGGTATTTCAAATTGGGAGATTCTCTCTTTTCCCTTTTAATCCCTGCTAAGAGTTTTTTAATTAATTCAACATTAAGGTAAAGTTCATCATTAATTAGTTGTGACATTACAACTAATGTAATAATGTGCATGAATTCGTTTCGGTCACATTGTCTTGATTCCAAGAAGGGTCTCTGAACTACCCAGCAGGGGCAGCTGCTGTTCTTGCTGCAGTTGCTTTCGATCAGAAGTGACCGACGTGCGACAGACTTTGCAGCAGCGCAAAAAACGCACAACAACCCCAGAGAGATATACACACACACACGCCATACATCCGCATACATGGTCCAATATAAGCTCTCACACACAGCGCATCGTCAGCAGCTTTCTTCCCTTACTCCAGTTTAGAGAAACACAAACTGGTTTTCATCCCCGTTGAGCAGCAGCAGACTTTAGTTTTCATTTTATTACAACTGCGAAATTGCTAGAGAAACGGGAAAATACAGAGCTCCCCCTCGCCCGCTTGCTCTTCGCCACAGTTTGTTCATTTGGAAAATGCCCAGTTTCAGTTGGGTTTTTTAATAATAATATTGGAAAGAAGCTTCAAAAACACGCCAATCTCTCTCTTAAAACACAGAGTAATCAAATTTATTAGCTAATTGCTGAGAGAGGGGCGATGGGGAAGAGGGACGCATATGGAGGAAGGGAAGGGGAGGGAGGTCGCTGAAAAATATGGAGATTGGAGCATGATGTGCGTGCTCGTGTGTCTATCGAAGCGTTGTCAGATGATAAAGCTCGCAATATACACGTAGAAACATTTGCCTACGTGAATCTGTAGTCTGTGTGTGTGTGTGATGTACCCCAATATGTATACCTGTATGTGTAGTGTATATGTGCATTGCAGTATATAATAGGCCGTGGCGTTATCTGTGGTCTCACAACAGCAACAACAACGGCAGCAAAACAAACCAAACCAACCCAAAACGACGTCAAAGTAGCAAAATTATTTTTGGCTTCGTTTTCAGCCCGAGCAGCAGCAACAAAATAAACACGCAACAAAGTTACACAAAAAGTATTCAATTTTTTCATGCCAGGGATGCACGACTAACGAGAGATTTTGATTTGGGGAGGGGAAAAAAAGACGAAGCTTCGAAAGTCTATTAGGACTATAAGAAAGTTGTATTTGACAGAGGTCTCCAAGGATATTTCATTTATTGTGTTCTCTAATACTCTTAAAAGGTACAGCCGTATATTGTCTTTGTCTTCCCTATCTTAAGTAATATTTAGGATAAAGAAATGTATTTTCAATTTAGAAACAATTATTGAATATATCAAAAATTAGTGACGCTCTTTGAGTTAGCCTGATGATGATGGTTTTATATGCCAATTTAGTTCGCTGCGTCAACCGGTTTTCCCTGGTCCCTGGTCCCTGTTGCCTTCTGTGTGCATTCACCACACACAGCCAGTGTTGAACAGATCCGAAACATGTTTCACAGCGCAGCTGGGCTGCGATAATTGTCAGGATTTTCGAGATCCAACACCTGCCGGAACCCGAGTCGAGCAGAGGAGTCTACCTGGGTTTGGTCTGAAAACAAAAACCTTTCAATTATGTCGTTAATCCCTCCCTCTCTCTCGCTCCCTTTCTATCTCTCTGTTTGCATATGCAGTTAAACTTTGACCCAAACCACTTGTTTCGCCTGCTGCTGCACTAGCAAGAGTAAACGAGATAGCCACATAATGCTAAATGTAAAGTGAAATTCGCAAAAAATGCCAAAATTTACAAAATGCAACTGCACTTTTATGTGTGTGTGTGTTTGTGCGTGTCTCTTCTCAATCCTATTGTGTGCGTGTGCTCTCATTTTGGTTGAGAACAACGACAAAAAGAGAAACGACCTTTTTATTTACTTTTTGGCATAGGGAAACAGGCCCTGAAATCTGAGTACATTGAACATCTGTTCCGTCTCTCGGGCACAAAGAAGATTTCACCAAGAAATTTTGGGAATACATGTCTGACAGCGCATGCACACAAGCAGCTCTTATAGTACACACACATACACACACACACATGCATATGAACACAAGTACACACTGGGTTGCATTTCATATACAGTGGCAAACAAAAGGCTTCATACCATATGCATTTTTTGCCACCTAAGAGAGCAGTTAATTTCTTAATAAATCATGGTGCAGTAGGTAGTAAAATGAGAGCTCTTTTAACAGTTAAATATATATATATGTATAAATATACACATATATGTATATTGTATATAAATATAATAATAACAATATTTAATTAAATGTACAGAAGAACTAAAAATGACTATTCTTAAAGGAATTTTCAATTGATACTCGAAAATTGATTCTGTTTTGTATTAATTTCCTAATTTTATTTTATTAGAGATCAGAAATTCAGATTTATCTATAATTAAATTTTTATATTGATATTTCTCAATACATCGTATAAGAAATGTAAATAACAAATTTCATATAGAAATGAATCCTATGACACACAAATACAAATAAATCTTGGAGGAAATAATCAAATTGTTTAGAACTGAGCAAGTCGAGCAAGCTTGAACAACATTTGAAAAAGCTAAATCAGATTGGAGATTAGTCTCAAAGACAAAACATATATTTTGTAGATATATTTTGTAGAAGATTATTCAAAAATGATAAGCTAAGCAATAAGAAACATAAACCACTTTTATACCAGTTGGTGTGTTTCATGAGGCACTGTATGTTTACTGCATGTGAAAAACACAATGAAACGCGTGAAACAAGACTCTTTATTCACATACGTACCTGCTTTATTTTATTCCAGGTAAATCGACGTGGACGATAACTGAATACGAATACGAATACCTAAAGCAGCAACAGAGCAACAAAAAGGGGCAACATCGCAGCAGCAGCAACGGCACGCAGAATAAAGAAACAAGGAAACATTTGCACAGCAACCAACTGACAACAGCAACAACAACAACAACAACGAAAGAGAAGCAGCTACGACGACAAGAAAAACCACTTCAACAAAAGAGGATAACATATTGAAAGAGCCCCGCACTCACACACACACACACTATACCGTACACACACACACTGACACAGACAGGGTAGGCTCACAGACAGTGCTACCAACTCACACGTATTTACGTACGTGGGAAAGTAAACCGACATCTTTTTACAATAACTACAACAACGTCGTCGTCTCCAAGACGTATTCGTATAGTTTTGCAATCAGGCAAGAGGGCAAGAGAGAGAGAGCCAGAGGAGAGAGTGAGCGAACAACCTAGCTTGAGCTGAGGCAGGGCCAGGGCCAGCCCTTTGATAACGCAAGCGCACGCATACACCTATGTAGACAGTACACACGCATACCAACGCAACGCAGCCAACGCACGCACACAACGACAAACGCCCACAGGCGATCGCATGCAGAGAGAGAGAAGCTGAGAGAGAGCAACATAACATACACGAACACAAACGAGAGACGTCGTCGTCGTCGCTGTTCGGGTTGCCCAACAACCGTTAAGACAAACTCGGACGCACAGCGAATTTGGAAATCACGGCAAGTGGCGTGTCTAGCAGCAGCAGCAGAGCAGAGCAGTGCGCAGTCGTGAAAGTGCGTCGCAGTCGCAGTGCGTGAGCGTAATCGGAGCCAGTGTTGCCACACCTGCTCGAAAAAAGAGAACAGCAGGAATTGTAAACTGAAATTAATGCAAGTTAAAAGTGCAAAGTAAAGCAAAAAAGCAGCAACAAAACAAGCTACACAATTAGCAGCAGAAGAAGCAGAGAAAAGAAAGCCCCAATATCCAAATGAAAACGCTTGTGCTCAGCCCAGACGATCTGCAGAACTTCAACAAGTTCATCTACGATCCAAAATCAGCAGCACAACTGGCTGCCAGTGCGGGAGCAATCGCGGCAGCTGCGGCACATGGACATCATCATCATCAGGTGCAGGGAGTGCAAGGTGTGCAACTAGTGTCAGCAGCAGGTGTGCCCGTCTCGAGCACAGTGGGCACAGTGGGACCAGCAGCAGCGACAGTGGGTACAGTTAACAGTGCCAATAAACTAATGGCCCTGCACTACTATCTGAACCATCAGGGCAACTATGTGGGCGCACAGCAGCCAGCGCCAGTGGCGGCGACGGCACAGCAACAACAGCAGCAGCAGCAGCTCTTGGCACAGTCGCAGACGCAGCTAAAACAGCTGCAGCTGAAACAGCCAACAATCCACCAGCATCAGCAGCACATACAGTACCACCATCCGTACTACCAGCAGCAGACACAGCAGCAGCAACAGCTTCCACAGCAGCAGCAGCAGTCACAGTTGAGCCACAGTCACAGTCACAGCCATCCAGCGAGCACACATCATGCGCAGCACAAGGTGCAGCAGGTGCAACATCAGCAGCAACAACAACAAAGCCATTTGCCAGTGCATGCGCTAAATCAGAATTCAAATTTCTCGGCCGCCAGCTCCAGCACAGGAGGCACTGCGTCCAGCCATGCGCCGACGCAGCAATCGAATGGTTCCAGCATTTCACCCACAATAATCAGTCATCATCCGACAGTACGAGGCGCTGCTGGAGCAGTAGCTGGAGTTGGAGTTGGAGCTGGTGGAGGTGTCGTTGGCAGCAACAGCAACATAGCTGCCGCTGCCAATGCTCTGCTACGTGCCACAGCTGCAGCAAGTGGTGTCAGTGCATCGCCCGCATCATCCACAACATCGTCAGCATCATCCTCGTCATCCTCATCAGCGTCGTCGTCCGCCTCAACAACGTCCACGTCCGGGGGCAGCGGCGGCGGCTCAGCCAATTGTGCCAAGAAACTGAAAACGGAGCCGCTTCTCTCGCAATACAATCAAACGGAGCGTCTCAACTTTGCCAACACGTACATTGTGTGGAGCGAGGAGCACTGGCGCCGTGTCATCTTCCACGACGAGCGACGCTTCAATCTGGACGGTCCCGATGGCTTCTCGTACTATTTCCACGATCTGCGCAACTACGAGCGCACGCTGTCACAGCGTCCGCGTGGCAATTCAGTCTACATCTACCTGATGATCTGCGTTGGCGGTGCCATCCATCTGGAGGTGTCCTCAGCCAAGCAACGTCCCGAATCCTGCATTGAGGCAATAATGCGAGAGCGACCAAACATTGTTAGCAAACTGGGGGGCAACACTGAGTTTGTGCTGCAGGATCACAATTGGATGTCGCATGCCCTGCCCACCGCCCAGGAGCTGCTCAATGCTGAGGGATTGAAGACGCAAAAGTGGCCAACAATTGCACACGACTTGAATATCATGGAGAACATTTGGGGCTGGCTGATAAGGGAAGTCTTTGATGGTGGCAGGAAGTTCTCGCGCAAAGACGATTTGATATTCCGCATCAAGGAGGCGTGGTCACGCCTGCCCCTCGATCTGATCACCAACCTGTACAGCACGCTGCCCGAACGCATCACCGAGCTGTATTACACTCAAGGCGTCTACACGAATTGTTGACAACCGCATGAACAGAACGCTGGCAGTGATGCAGATGCAGATGGAGATGAGGAGCAGACTAGTTGTGAAGCAGGACGATGCGCAGCAGATAGCGGCGCAGACACAGACACGGGCACAGCAGCAACGGGAGCAGCAGCAGGAGCAGTGGATACAGAGGCAACAGAGGAGGCAGACGGACATGGCAGCAGTTGCTCCAAGCACGCATCGCAATTCTGGATTCGATGGCATCAAAACTTTTCGTACATTTAACTTGACATATTTTTGTGTATAGCTTTAAGATGTGTGTGTGAAGAGAGAGATACGAGATACGTATTCGTATCTGTTGCTGTATCTGTAACTGTATCTGCATCTGCAACTGCAGCCAGCACCCAGCACCAGCCACACTGGACTCTGTATAGTTATTGTATTTAATTATTGTACGCAATATTTAATGCGAGATTCCCGCACGCCTCCACGTCGTGTGTCGCTTTGTAATTAGTGTTTTTTTATGCAGCATGTCCCCCACCCGCCCCCCTCGACACCCGTTGATACACAGCTACCCCCAAACCCTTCCCCCAACACACATTTAATGTAAGACTTAATTTTAGTTATCGTTTATAAAAAATTTTCCACCACCTTCAAGTTCCCACACCCCCACAAAATATTTTATTTGAACTTAACTCATTTTGTTAATTGTTTTTAGTTATGCAAGAATAGAAAGAAAGTAGGAGTGCGAACAAAATTAATGCAAAGCGAGAAAAATAAACTTGTAACTAAAGTATTATTTTAAGGCATAGGTTTTTGTTGTAGCTAAATACACACAAAACAAAACAAAAAGAAACAAAAGAAAAAGTAAAACTAAACGCAAAACTAAATCCTATCATGTAAAATTGTTTACGAACATAAACTATATTTAAACTAATTATCAATGTAATTAATACATATTAAAATTGAACGAAAGAAAGAGAAAGAGATGGACTAGGGGAGAGCAAACAAAATTAGTGTTAATTTAAGATCAAAATTGAACTAATTGCTAAAATCTGAAGAGAGAAATATTCAAAAAATAAACAAAAAACAAATTAAACCGGAAAACTAAAAGCGAAAACTTGTGAAGAAATAGAAATCATGCTGAAGCAGATCCAGAGCAAACTGAAGACTCGAGACGTGACTGATCTGTCTGTCTGACGTGTGTCTGCGTCTGTCGTGTCTGGCACGTGTGATCCATCGATCCTACAGACGATCCTGATGCTCCCTGCCACACTGAAAACAATCCACACAATAAGCGCGACTTGCGAGCACTCGAACAAGTTTCCTAGTGATGACAACTTTTCGATAAACCTTTGAGGAGCCGATAACAGCTCTGGAAATGGTTGAAAAGATTGAGAATATATATATATATATATTGAGAGCATATATAAATATATATAGACTAATATATATATATATATATATATCGGATATAAACTGTATGCATATGGGGTACACATACACGCGTACATATATAGTTATATAGGCTACACACACACAGACATACTATATAAATACACTTAGCATACGACGAACTGAACCTAACGCAATCCTTTGCAGGCAACTACTAACTAAACATAGAAACCGAAACATGAACTATGAGTAAAGTATCCTTGAAATAAAACAGAAAGAGAAACAGAAACAAACTCTCGACTTGTAATTCAGCAAATAATGTGATTTTACTTTGTTTCGCTTTTTGCAATCAACTCAAAATGTCAAATAAACGAGAAATACAACAAATTAACAATCTTTATACATACACACACACACACACACACATACATAATACATATACAAAACGGAATTATTATGATTAATAAATAATGAAATGCAATTACCAATAAAAACTACCAGCAAATACGTAAAAATAATGCAAAAACAAACGATTTTTACTGATGGATAAAACAATGAATGGGTTAGTCTGGGATGGGTATAGGATTTGCTTTGTTTATAAAGTAATATAAAGGCTGAAACTATAGCGCTTCTCTCTGTTCTTCATGTCATCCCAATGCTGAGCATAATTCTTTGATGACAGTTCATTTTCCATTATATGAAGCATACATTTATGGATTACTATGGTTTGATTTTATGGGAGCAGAGGCTATATCGTTTTCTTTAAAACTACCTATAGAATGGTATTTATTTATTATATTCTCTATGTTATCTATATAATCCAAGCATTATTCTCTGGCTGGGCTGGGAAGGCATGGACGAGTTTCTACCCCTTCGACAAAGGATTTACTAACTTTGTGCAAATGTATGTAACAGGCAGAATAATGCGTGTATATATTCTTGTTCAGGATTACTAGTCGAGTCGATTGAAGGACGGCAGGCGAGCAAGAAGCACCATCTGTCGCGAATAATTTGGAAGCATATCCATATTTAACAAATGAAACTATACCGGAACATAGGTCGAAGTGTATCCCACTGTCGTCTTACTAGTATATATTCTCTATTTTCTCAGCTAATCTCAAGTATTATTCTCTGGATAGGCTGGGAGTTTTTTTAGTTTTGATTAAAAAATTATAATTCCATGGATTGCATCGTTCAATCCAAACCAAACCAGCGCATAATCCTCTGACGAGAGTTGATTATCCTGCACTGCACGAGTCATTTTGTATCATGGAGAATACATCATACTTTCAAGAATCCCACCAAACAGAGTTGTAGAATTTATACTATATACTAATACATAAAGTAATCAATATCTATTATACATATAATACAAGTATCGCCTGTATTGCTTTTTTAGTGTTGCATTAACAACGTTTATTGGTTAAAGTGCGTTATAAAAGTGTCGTTTAAAATCTTTGTTGTGTATATTGCAATTGCTAATAAATTGCAGCAAAAAGCGCCATATGCACTCGAATGCGAGTGTCTAATAGATGTGTATATACCTATATAAATCTGTATAGTATATGTATATATGGATATCTGTATATTGCAATGGAGAAGGGCAGTTGGCACGGCTTAAAATTGCAATTGGACTGTGTATATAGTATATCAAATATAAGGCATATGTGATGACTTGACATCATCTGTTGTATAAGGCCTCGTACAATGGTAGCTAATAGTTTTCATACCTATAGCAAAGTTCGAGCTTTAGTTGTGTAAATGTTTGCTATAAGACCTCTGATCATTTGACAAGCGTTAAGCTGCTATAAAGTTATATAAACCTTAGGTTTGGAATGCTTTAAGACTACATTGCGGACTTTGTATAATATATATAATACTAAGTGTATATAAAACTAGGCACTTTAATAGTCTATAAAAAGTTCAAGCTGCAATTTGTGCTCTGAGTGGCATGGCTAGTGGATGCTCTACAGGATTAGAAGACTTCTCTTTGTTCTGTTCATATACTTTGTGCGTATCCTGTGAATACTGTTCGTTTCTAGTTATGGATTGATGGAATGAAGAGACTTAGGCTGGAATCACGCTACGCACACAGGCGGGACTGCAAAAGGGCATATCCTGCTTGACACAGAAGCGTCCGCCTATCAGCGACTTGGAGCACTGAGCGCCAGCGCAGACGAAACACTCGCCATGCCAGTGAATGTCGCCCCAGGCCACGCCCTGATCGGCTGGTCCAATGGGCAGTTGGCAGCGTTTGCAGGTGCCGGCATAGAACTTATCGTAGCACTGCAGACAGAGCGGCATGTTGGACTTCTCGTCGGGAATGTACTGTTGTCCGGCCAGTGGCTCATCGCACTGCAGGCAGCAGAAATGCTTGATGTGGTACGTGGCACCCTCGGCTGCTGTGTACTCCTTGGTGAAGATCAACTCATCGCAGGCCTTGCAGCGCGGTATCTTTAGCTTAATGGCCAAGTCACGACCGCAGTAGACCTGGCCGTGATGGAAGAAGTACACCAAGTCCGCAAGCAGCTCACGGCACGTGTGACACTTGAAGCAGGCAGGATGCCACGCGATTTCTTTGCCGGCACGATCTGCCTTGACAGCCACCTCGCCCAGGTTAATTGGCAAGTTGCAGTCGCGGCAATTGATGCTGGGCAAGGACGGAGTATCTGAAGTAAGAGACAGAAATGAATTTGTTGTTTTCGAAGATTTCTCTCAGTGCTCACCCCTCGATTGCTTCTCCTCGCCCAACTGCAGCTGCTGGAACTGCTCTGGCATGCCGGCGCAGATGGGATACATGTTCATGTGCTCAATTCCCGGAATGGAGGTAAACTTGCCCAGGCTGGCATTAAGATCCTCGCCAGCATGGCCAGGAGTTGATGGTTTCGAGCCTGAGAAGCCCGAGTCATTGCTGGCCGAGTTGGTGAGCGTCTCCTTGCCATAGCTAATGTCTCCGCCAGCTGCTGCCTTATTGGCCATGTCAGCAAACAGCTTGTCTATGTCGTCTAGCAGTTGTTCATCGTTCAGCAACCAATAGTTCATCTGCTTAAGCGGTTCCAGCAGCTGGCACTGCTCGTGCTTGATTCCCTTGTCCTGCAACGTTTGGAAGAGGCGATTATAATAGGGCGCGTTAGCTACAACCGAGTGCAGCATATTCTTGTCCAGGCCCACTTGCTGGAGCTGCGCTTTGGTCGCCGGTGCCAGGCCCTGCAGCTGCTGCAAAGTGCCAGTCGCTGCTGGGGCTGATGCAATGACAACCGATGGAGGTCTACGTCCATTGCGCACCTCTTGCAGTGCATGCTTCAGCGGCTCAGCCTGCACAATCTGCGCAAACACCGGATCCCGTTCGTAGTCAATGTGGGCGGGCAGGCCGCAGTCATAGACAATGGTGGACACGCCACCGAATTTGACACGTCGCATTGGCGTGTCCTGTCGCATTTGTGCACCGAACCGGGCGTGCACAGGATTCTTCAGCGGCAACGGCGAATTGAACGGAGTTTCCGGCAAAGATTTAACCGGAGTTGAAGGCGGTACGACCACTTTGTCGATTTCCGACTTGAATTGTGGATTACTCAGATATTCCTTGCGGAATTCAGCGATAGGACCAAGTCGGGGATCTCGGGAAATGTTAGGGTTCTTCTCCTGCAAGAAATTCAGATGTAACTTCAAGTTGCTAAGTTTATTTCGGGGCTTACCTTCAGCATTCCCAGCAGCTTATCGTAGACGACGCCGTGTGTAACAAGGCTCTGCAGCGCTGCCCTGCTAATGCCCAACAACTTCTCCTTAGTCTGAGCACGCAGAGCAGGGTGTCCATCAAACTGAGCAGTGGAATCGCTCAACGGTTCCGAAAAGGCCACCAGCAGTTTGGGTTGCGGATGAGTTCCGTGCTGGGCAAGTGCATTGGCCACTTTGGGATTGGCCAGCAGCTCGTTTAGTGTAGCATCAACAACAGGCGGCAGACCGAGGGAATGAAACATGGTGCGAGAGGCCTCCGAAGGCGGAGACGGAGATGACGACGGTGGCAGAACGTGTTCGACATGGCCGTGATTTAGTCGACCCACACGCACAACGATGCCTTGACCGACGCATTGATCGCGCAGCTTTTGCACATATTGCTGCAGTTGCAGTGCCTCAGTTTCGGTGAGGTTGTCGCACAGGGCAGCGTCCAGATCGTGAGGAGGTACTTGGAACTCCAGTTGCTGCTTACGCTTATTGGCGGCCTCGCTGCCAGCAACAGGTATTTGCGCGGCACCCAGAGTTTCCATATAATCTGATACCACGTCGGGTGCCGCATTAGGTGGCACCCATTCCACCTGCACCGGTTGGCTAGCCAAGGCCTTGATCTTTATAACTGCGGGAAGAGGTATTACATCATACTATTCATATGTATACACATCTGTTCCAACTTACATGCCGGCTTCGCCCGGATTTGTCCCAGAATCTCAAACTGCGCCCAACCGGTGGCTTCGTCATCGGGGCACATGTGTTGATCCTTGCGACACATGCAGTTCCGACACACCTTGCGCCAGAAGTGCAGATCGAGCCCTGGACACTTGTTCTGGCACTCAGTACATGGAGCACCTGCTCCAGATTCGTGGCCCAACTTGGATCGCTTTAGCAATTCACGCCTGCTCTCCAGCTTGGACAGCCATTCAGGTGCCGTGGGGGTCTCAACACAGGAGTTTGAGTTATTCTTAGTGCTTGACATATTCGTTGGGTCAGTTACTGAGTCATTACATATAAACTGATAATTAAATTCTCTAATAAGTTTAACAAAATGTTATTTTCTATTATTCGCAAAGACAAAGCACCAATCAGTGTGACCTGCAGTGGTAAGAATAAAAATGCGCAATTCTTTATTGAAAATACCATTTCGTTAAGTGTGGAGTCGTTTCGTTGTAGAAATTCAACTTTTTCGAATGGGGAGCAGTTTCGTTAGGTTAAATGCAACTGCCGTTAGTAGAATCACAAACCAACGCTAGACAAGAAATTCGATGCACCCAGCTGATTTCGAAAAAGAAAGGCACCACAGTAGCTGCAGTGAAAAGCAGAAAAGTGCACCATTTGTTTTTCGAAAATACCATTTCGTTGAAATTCTAGGATTTCGAATGAGGAGTAAGTTTCTTTAGATGAGGTGCAATTTGCCTTTAGCGGTGTCACAAACCACCGCTAGCAAGATACTTGATGCACCCAGCTGATTTTCGCAATTTCGAAAAAGTTAGCTTGGCTGCAGCTTGCAAATTTCGTAAACCTGCAACCCTGGCAAACAATCAAAACTATATCGCCAGCCATTGCATAAAAAACATATACCGTGCAGCGCGAGAAACGTTAAAAAAATAAAATAAATAAAACACGGTAGAGCTGCATGCATATAAACGAAGGCCAATTGTCGTGAAAACAATCTCAATACAAGCTCCCACTAACGCAATCGAGAAGCAATTCGCGTGAGATATAAAAAAATGCAATAAAAGTATGTATGTGTTGCACATATGTAGGTTGAAGCAACTGCGTCCCATTGAAAAGTGAAAGTGCAGCAGGAGAGACGACGACGGCGACGTACGGACGGACAAATAGAAGAGTGAAAACTGCCCATTTAACCGCAAAAGTTAAGAAATAGCTGGCAACAGTCGATCGAAGTGCTTTATTTTTTTACCGGTATTGTTTGCGTATCTTTTGAGCACGAAATCGACTTTGAAATGCGCACGGTGGTTGTTTCTGCCATCAGACTGTGTTTGCGTGCGTGTGCATGTGTGTGCGTGTGTGTACATGAGTGTCGCGTGGGTCGGTGGGTAGAGGAAGGAAGTGGGTGAGGGGATGAAGGGGAACCTGCAATTGAATTTGCATGCGCGTAAAGTAATTACAATTTTGGACTCAAATAAGTCGAGGCTACCCCATTCAGTACTTTTGATTTATTCAACATCCATCCCACGAATATATTCAACAATTACAACTACACTTGCAGCTGTTCCGAAGGGGATCAACGTTAATAGAATAGCCAAATTAAACGCCGATTAACTGAACCGAAAACATGACTGAGAAGTACGATGGCAACGGAGATTACTCCACGTACAATGAGGATGACAACGAGTACGGTAGCAACAGCGGAGGCGGTGGCGGCGCTGGCAAGCCGCGTAAAAGTGTCAGTGCTGGCAGTGCACACAATGGCGACAGTGACCATCACAGCGCGGCCGATGGCAGTGCCAATGTCCAATTGAACGAGAAAGCTAGTGAATACATAAGGGACTGTGTCGCCGAAAAGACTCGCATGGATCGAAAGTTTCCCATTGCCGAGAAGCTCTTGGAAGGCGGTAAGAATTGATGCACATCTCTGCCACCCCTTCTAACGTGAATCATTCCTCTTGCAGAAATTGAAAAGGTGCAGTCAACGGGACGAATACCATCAAGGGAACAGAAATATGCCGACATATATAGAGAGAAACCGTTGCGCATATCACAACGGGTGCTGGTGCCGATACGCGAGCATCCCAAGGTGATAGTGTGTTCCATTTCCCGAACTCTCATTAATCTTAATGTCTGTTTCCTTTGCAGTTCAATTTCGTTGGAAAACTGTTGGGACCAAAGGGAAACTCGCTGCGTCGCCTGCAGGAGGAGACGTTGTGCAAGATGACTGTGCTGGGCCGCAACTCGATGAGGGATCGCGCCAAAGAAGAGGAACTGCGCACCTCCAAGGATCCCAAGTATGCACATCTGAACAACGATCTGCATGTGGAGATATCTACAATTGCGCCACCTGCTGAAGCTTACGCACGCATCGCATACGCAATGGCTGAGCTACGCAAGTATCTGATACCGGACAGCAATGACATCATACGCCAAGAGCAGCTACGCGAACTCATGGACAGCACAAGCCTAAACGACAGCGAAGTTAATCCAAAGTGCTCCTTCAAAAAGCTGACGCACATGCAGAACGCGAACATTGGCGGCAATTCCATGGGCGGCTCCAGTTCGGTTAACTCTGGAGCTGGTGCTGCAGTCATTGCCAAAAGCGTGGCACATCATAGTTACAGGTGCAGTGGAGATATATAATATTTAATGTTATTCCATATACTCATCTTCAATCTTTGCAGAAGCGTGCCACCTTCGTCGTTCAGCAAAAATGTCTTGGCACCTAAGCAGAAGGTAATGTCGATACTGGAGAAGGCTCGAACTGCAATGGACGAAACTTATGGGTGAGTTTGTTCTTCATCCTTTAAAAGGCACTGCCTACTACAAATACGAGTGTGCTTTGAAGGCGTGGCTATGACGATGGCATTGCCTATGAGCCGCATCAGTCATACGATACCTATAGCTATGCTTCACACGGTGGCCACGGCCATGGCCCCCATGGACCACCGACGAGTATCTTAGGCGCTGTAGGCAACATCAGTGGCGTAGGTGGTGGTGGCGGCGGCGGTGTGCGTGGCGGGCATTATGAGAATGCGGACTATGAATCGGATTACTCGCGTCGGGACTATTATCAACATTCACCCGGCTATGCTGGTAAGTTCAACAGGATATTGGCAAGGGAGAATCATATTAACTTTGCTTGTTACTTTGCAGGCGGCAGCGCTGCGGCGCAATCTAATTCAAACAACGCATCAGGCCTTAATTCCAATCACAATCGCAGTCATGTAAATAGGTGAAATTTGCTGGGTCCCAGCAACCCCAGCAATGGAGGCGGTGGTGCGAGAGGAGCAAACAGTGCGATTAATCCTTTACCAAAATCCCACAATCTGATCACGAGATCCCAAGTCGGTCGGGGCAGCAGCAGCAGCGGCGGTAGCATCAGTAATAATAACCGCATTTGTGGCAACAACTTTGCGTTGCCTCGATATGAAACAAGCGACTGCAGTATTGGTCATAACAACAGCAATAGAAACAGCAACAACATCAGCAACAATTACAACCACAACAACAGCATCAACAACAACAACCACAGTAACAGCAGCAGCGGCTGTTTTCAGGTAACTAGACGGGAGAATTCTGAAATTGGCCAGGAGAGTGCATTTAATATCGATAGTTTTGATAATTATTATGAGTCTCTTGTGCCACAGCAGCGACAGCAACAAACACAACACCAGCAACATCAACAACAAAAACTCTCACAACAAAATTACCCACCGCACAATAGCAACAGCAATAGCAACAACAACAACAGCATGAAGAACAGTAACCACAATCAGTTAAACAAATATACAAATAACGATTCCATCGATGTGACAATGACGACATTTTCGATATCATCGTATACACTGAACCAAAAGGAATCAGAAGCGTATGGTCAAAAGAGTTCCGTTGGCGACGGCAGTTGCAGCAGCAGCAGCAGCCACAATAACAAAAACAACAGCAACATGCACAATTTAGGCAGTAAAAACAACAACAACAATCACAATAACAACAACAACAAGAACCAGAACAACACAACAACAACATCAACTGGTACAGCGCCCAGTATGCTGTTAGTAAGGTATTAAAAAGCAATAAAGAGCACAAATAATCAAATGGACATTTAAAACAATCCCATGTCCAAGTCCAGTTCAGTGTTCCTTCATCGCTCCTTGCACCTCCTCACTCACTCACAATCACACACACTCATTTATTTATGTCACGGCAACAAGAAATGTAAATATATAGATAGATTTCATGATGACTGCTTGCTTCTCATACTCGTACATACATATGTGGTATACTTGCCCAACTAAATACATATCTAATGCCTCAAGTTATTACTCAACATCATGGAAAGCTATTTGTTTGCATTTGCCATTAAGCCGTTGACTGGATAGACTCATCCTTCTTCCTCCCTCTCTGCCTGCACACAATTGACAACTCTTTAAATACAACTTGAATTCTCTTACAGCCCTTCTAATCCTTCGCTTCATATTTGTGAGATTCCGTTCTTGCCCGTGCAGTTCATTCACTGATACGATATTCACATTCAACACCACCAAAAACAATAAAGAAACAACAACAACAAGAAACAACTCTAAACAATAACAAGAACAACAATGCAAAAGAAACAACATCACAAATACTTTGTACACTAAGAGGGAAGAATATTTACAAACGAAAACCTTAAAATATACAACATACTTATATATATATATACTATATATACTAAATACAACATATACATTATATACATTTGAATATATATATACATACATCTATATATATATATATACATATATGTATACATATATTTTTGAGTGCAAGGAAATCGTTGGAAGATAATGCAGCTGGATCTACAAATTGAATTTTACTTTGTGTTGATGGTCGATGGACAAATGGACAATTTATGTCATGGACAATATTGTCCGCTCTTTTTAATCTATATATTTACACACAAAGAGCAAAACATCTATAAGATACTCGTATTCCAAAGTGCGTGAATAATTGAGAAATTATTAAATGATATAACCGTTAAATGATTGAATAGGCACAGCTTAAAGCTGGCTATGATATTTTGAAATAAATAAATACAATAAATATAATAATACACTTAACAAATATATACATATAAATATATTATTAAAATTCTAAAGAACAAGCGTAATTTGTATACACAGCTGGATCTGCAGAAGAGAGACAAATATTTGCAATTATGCTTGAATATATTGAAATTCAATTCGAAAATTCTATTCTGCTTATCTAGCTGTGTATATCACATACACAGTGTACTTATTAAGGCTCGACTAACGCGAAGTTGGGCTGAAAATCTATAAGATTTAACTACTTAAAGATACTATATAATTGGGCACACTTAAAATAAATTAAATATATATACAACATATACATACAGAATATAATATTTACATTGAAATAAACAACAATTGAATTAAAACATGACGATTGAAATAACATACAAATGTAAAGCTATTTATAAATATACGAACTAAATACTCATAACTTAATATATATTTATATATGCTCGAAGAGGGAACGATCGAGAAGTGAAGCCCATGCATAAAGATATGTGGATAATACTGCAAATGATTACTTTATTGAACATGAATACTAAACATGAATAGAAACTTAATACGACAAAAAATACTCATTGAATTGAAATTTACACAATAAGATTTGCAGAGTCGTAAAGCTCAAACATTAATTTCCCACTGTACTATTATTTCTATTACTTAAGCTATTTTGTATGCTAATTTATTTGTAATTTCTTTCTTTCTTAGACCTTAATCAGAAACGAATCGAATCCCAACATGGAATGTTTCTTATGGCAAAATGAATGCTTTGAATTTTGAAAGAACACCTGTTTGTGCCAAACTGTAATCTACACACCGAACCGATGAAGCAATAATTTCTTTCTTCCAGTTCGATACTCTCTCTATACGAGATTACCTTCTACATTTATTACACATTTCTTCACGTGTACTTAATAGATTCATTGTATTCGATTTAAATTGATTTTCAATTAGTTTTTATCGCTTGCAAGCTGAGCTAATCAATACGAATATATGATAATTCTAACCTATTGTTAGTAAAGTGCAAACACAATGAAATCAGATAAATAATAAATACTATTATATCTTGTCCAAGAAAGCAAATTGTTCGCCGAAAACATTTACTTATAATCGTGAGAACGTTAAATTGTTGAAAACAATTAAAATTTATAGATTGTAACATAAAACCAGTAATAAAAGAAAAGAAAATTGCATTCATTTATTTCAAGTACTTATTGTTATTATTATACAGAAATATAAAGAGAAATATATTACTTAAAATGCCCTTAACCCGAATCCAAAATTTAAACTAAATTACTTAATAATACTTTAATGGAAACAATACAAAATATAAACAATGTTTAATACTTAACGACAAATTCCCCGCCCTAATCACAATAAACAGTATGAAGAGAAAATACCGAAACAATTAAATATTGAGATATTCTCATTAATTATTACATGTACAATTAAATAATACAACTTATAATAAATATATATTTAAAAATGTATGCCAAAATTGCGATGAACACGGTCTTTTAATTGTTGGGGGTCCAGTTAGTAATATTTTTTATATATTAGTTGGATAACAATGTTAATGTATTGAATATGCAGACTCGCATAAGCTTTTCTTGCAGTGTATGTTGCTGACTGCTAAAAGAGAGAGAGAGTGAAACTGAGAGCGTAAGCACCTTCCCTTCATCATCAACCTGGTTAAACTCCTTACGGGCTGCGCGGGGGTCGCTCTTTTTGCTCTCCGATGCGCACTTGCGTTTCGCTTTTCCTTTTCGCTGCCCTTATGGATTTTCCAACAATACGTGACCAAAACAGCGTCCAACGCACGTTTGTTTTGTCTCTGGTGTGGACAACAGTAGTGCTAAGTTGTTTATCTCTTAATTATATTCGCTGTGCTGGCATGTGATGCACTCAGATCATCCGGTTAGTTGCACAGGACTTAACCCAGCACAAGAATCAAGAAAATCCTGAGATAGCAAGATGATGCTCAATTCGAAGCGCAACGTAACTAAGGCAGAGTTGCAGCTCTAAAAGAAAGCAGACAAAACTCATCGTGTTCCTTTCCTTGCAGATGGGATCTCAGCAGGCTCCAGTGCCTCCGCAGCGGAACACTTCGATTCGAGCCAATGCGCCACTGACACCACCCACGCACATGGCACATTCAATGCACAATTTTGGCAGCAGTGGAGGCCTCTCGGTGGGCGCTGCAGGCGGAGCAGGAGCCGCGGGTGCACCCTTTCGTGTGGTCATCGATTTGGAGGCAAAGTTCGGCAAGCGATTTCATAATGTCACCGAGTTTTCCAAGCCTCCTCCATTTCTAAATATACAAAAAATCTATCCAAGTCGCGCGCTTCAGGCATCCAATGGTATGTAATGTTGTGTGTAATGTGCGGGTGTGTGGGTCAGTTAGTCAGTTAACGCATGCTTTGGCGCGATATTAATTATTTGAACTTCGATTATGTTTAGTTTTGTTTTATAACTATAATTATGTTTAATTATTATTGATAATTGTTATTCAAAAATATCAAATTCTGTTATATGCATGTTGTTGTACTTAAGAGCACTTTTTATTATCCTAATCAAATTATTTGTATTGTTCAACGTTTTTAATATTTATCCAAATTGTAGATTTATTGGTATTTGAATTTGTATTTTTAATTACACTATATGATATTATTCTTAAGTTAGCTTTAAGTTGTATTATCTTATACATTGTTAATATTATAGTCTTGCAGTATTATTTAAATTGTATTATTTAAATTGCATGAATTCTATATTTGCGATATGTATTAAAAATCGATAAGTGTTTGATTTGAACACAAGGTGATTATGGTTTTGAATATGTGAAATAAAGAGAAAGTAAGCAACTTATTTTGTTTTCTTTTCGCCAGCAGTTTATCAAATTGTATTTGTTTTTTAAAAACCGTTGCATACCGAAAGAAGTCGCTGAATCTTTGTATATATTTATGAATAAATTAATACCTTCTGCTCTCTCTCTCTTCACACTTGGTATGCAGGCGCTCCCCCAGGTACCCGGCAACAACAACAACAACAACAATAGCTCCGCTGCATCCAACAACAACGAGAAGGCAGCGCCCTTGGCTCAGAAACCTGCCTATGCACCAACCAAGAAATATCGTGCCCCTGCACCGCCCCCACAAGCAGGAGTGGCAGCAGCCACAGTATCTGTGATTAGGCATTCTAGTTTTCTCTATGGCGGCAACGGTACAGCAGGTGTGGGAGGCGGGGCAGTGCGCCCATAGTCACAGTCAGCGATTTGTCGGTCTACTGAGATGTAATTGTGCATCGTGTTGGTATTTACGCTTTGTATATATTACATATGTATAAGTGTAAATGTGTGTGTACGTATTGTTGATGTTGGTAAAGTGTCTATGTAAAGTGTATAAAATATAAATCAAACAATAACAAAACGAGAGGAGAAACGACAAATGCATTGCATGCCATGTGTACACATACTGACAACCATCACTGTATACAGGGTGTGGCGTAAAGAGCTTGATTTAAAATAGTTGAAAGTTATCGGAATCAAAACCATAATACGACTGGCTATATCGACTAAATCTCTATATTGATCAAACTCCAAAATTGTAAACTTGTATAACACCAAAGTCTTTTGATTTTCTTCCATTTGTGATGTAATTGAGCCAAAAATCTATTTAATCATTATTGTATCGTCTTCCTTCATGAGAATACCAATGAAACAATTATAACACTATAATCTGTACATACCAATTAGCTGGATTTGAGTTAAGATTAAACTTAGTCAAATTATTCAAGGGACAACCCCAACAACAGCATAGCCTTGCTCTAACTAGACTGAATCTGAATCGGTTAGCACAACTGAAAAGGTTTTTCAACGAACTCACAGCACAAATCATTAAGTGAATTTGCACCAACCCCTGACAACTATACAGAATTATTATTTCTCCTGATCATTAGTTTTGTGATACAAATCGAACTTGGTAGAATTTCAGAACTTTAAAATCATTATTAAATTAAATCATTGTTGTTTGCTCTTTAACGGTATAGAACTAATTATGAACATATATTTATCATGTCATTTAAAGTTATCGTATTAATAAATTTAAAAATTGAAGAACTTATCTAAATAACTTTGTTATTACGGGAGAAAAATTAAAGTAGATATATTGTTTTTTCAGCATAAATGTTTATTAAATGCAGATTTTATTTGGGAACTAAGCCAGTCAGCACATACATGTGGGGTTATTTGTGTAGTATAATATCAGTATATATAGTTTAAAGCTACCAAAGCTGCTGCTACACATAAGCAATAACAAATAAATCGTAATAATATTTATATATAACTAATCCCTCTATTAACAATCGCACTTTGAAGCTTACTAACTAAATGGCTTTCTAGGAAGCTGTCTTGTGCTTGAGCTGAAGATCCTGCACGGCATCCTGCAAGGGCTGATCCTCGCGTTTGCGACGACGTTCACATTTGGGACAAGGCTGATGCTCGTTGAGGCATTCGGCGTGAAAGACTGCGCCACAGGTTACACACTGAGAATGGGAGAGATCATTTAAATTAATCACAGGTTACACACTGAGAATGGGAGAGATCATTTAGACAAATCTCTTATAGATTGGAATAGAAAACCTTACCCGAAATGTGGTTGCAATGTGGAACGGGTAAAGCACTCGTGGACTCTGGCAAATCTCACAGATGAAACCCTTCAGCTGACACAGCGGACACTTGAGCACATGCGCCTCGCCCAGTTTGAAGGCCTTTTGCAGCTGCTGGCAAAGCGTTCCACGTTGTATTAATGCCAGATCCGAAATGGAATACTGGTGTATATGCTCGTAGAGATACTCGCGTCCACAGAAATGATTCTGTAGCAGCTCAATGCTGGCCGGAGCACAGGTGTACAGGTAGGCACGAATGAAATTCAAACGGATGCGCAGAGATTGCAGCTCTGCCATGGCATCGGAGGCAAAGTAAATGCTTGGATTGAGCAACTGCATGTCCAGAAAGGGTTGAGATCGGAACTCGGCCAGAAAGGTGGCAGCGCGCTTGCTAACGGAGTATTTGCGGAAATCCCAGTTGTAGATGATACGTGCGGGAATCAACTGAACCTCCGCTTCCATGCAGCTATTGCAGTAGTAGTTACCACTAAATGCACAAACTCTGAGGGGGTGGATATATATATAAGTATACACAATCTATTGTGTAATTTGCAGACTTACTGAAAGTTACTGTCGCCGACAATCAACGGATGCTGACAGAACTTGCACAAAAAGCCCTGCGCATTGAGTCCTGGCTCACGAGGCAACTGACACAACTGCGCCACCATTTGCTGCAACTCTGCCATGTCAAAGTTGGAGGTAACCAGCTCGAAGTCCGAGTTGGTCTGTTAATTAAAAAGGAATTACTTTGATAACTTCAAATGAGCACAGGGATTAACACTTACATCCAGCGACTGGAGATCACTTAAATCATCTGCAGCAACTGATTCGGAGTCACGATGATGATGCTGCTGCTGCTGCTGGTGTTGGGACACATTAAGATTGGATGCACTGGCGCGAAACTTCTCCCAGATGTGTGACCATCCAGCGCCATCCTCGCGATTATTCTCGTGCTTACGCAGTAGTGCGTTGTAGCTACAGCGCTCCGCATTGGGTGAACGCAGGCTGACGGTGCTGCTCATGCTGACCGAGCGCTGAAAGAAACGTGCAGCAGACACTTCCTCGGTGGGAGTGCCGGCATCCAAATCGCCAGACCATGAAGTTTGCATTAGATTGGTTAACGAGTTGCTGCCCTGCGCCAACTCTGAAAATGGTTCTTCAATGTTTCGTATGGAGCGCTTGCGAACTGGTTGCTTGTTGCTGGAAGAAGGCGCATCTTCCGGCTTGAATTCATCAGTTCTGTTTCCATCTACACCTGTGGGCGTCTGCTCCTCATTAATAACATCCATTTCTACCTTCTGCAAGAACAAGTCAACGATTTCACGCTGATTTAGATCCGTATTTCCAAAGTGACCGCCACGACTAAATGGACTGTTGGATATGGATTCCGAGAATAGCTCATTGGTGTGGAGTGGCTGTGGTGTGGGTATTGCCACTATTTCGGTTGCCAGTGAGCTGGCTATATCAACGCCGCTGCTGATCTGTAAGAGATGTGTTACTTAGGTCTCAATGGGATAGATTTACTCTACTCACTGGGCAGGACTTCAGTGCTGGTGTCCACAAATCAGACAATTGCAGCGCGTAGTCGGGCCAATGGTTCAGTAGACTCGAGTTGACGGGCAAGTCAAACGCCACACTGGCCTCCAGACTCTCCATTATTTTTGCAGCTGTCTCCAAACCTTCGCCATCCTTAAGCAACGCATCCTTCTTGTAGTACGGACGCAGTGCGGAGCCATTTTTGCGGATATTATTCAGATACGACGAGAAAAGCGAATCGTTAAGGGACTGCCGTACCCAGGCACGACATTGTCCAATCTCGGAGGTTATCTGACTCAAACTTTGTATTTGCTCGATCACCTGCTTGTGCATGAATATCATCGCAGGTGACCAGAAACTCGGATCAGGTCGTCGCTCCACATCGCCAGCAATTACATTGATGGTGGCCCATAGAAACGAGTCTTTAAGGCCGTGTAGGAACACGGCTTCCAGAGTGGTGCATAGAGCACTCGTCTGTTCGCACAGGCCCAGCACCCCTGCAAGAATTTTCAATGAGTCATTGTCAATCGGGGTAATTTGCGACTTACCCAATCCTTTTTGCTTCACTTCGAATTCAATTTCTCTCGCATTCTCATTCAACGTGTTTATCAATGCTTCCTTAACAACATTTTCGCGTTTCGAAGAGAAATTGTTGAGGCTGCGAAAGAGAGAACTCATTTGATACTGCGCTCCTTTTGTTTAAAACTAATCTTTTGTTTATTTATTTTCTTCTTTTTTATTCGCAGAATCCTGTCAGCTGTTTACTAGGGCTGGCAAGATAGTTTTGGCAAACTACCAAAAGTGATATCGTAAGTTATCGATGAACGGGGTGACCAGAAAACAATAAACTGCTTGCATTGAAATGTAATCCCATGACACGCACCCATGTTGGCTTAGCTAATGCTTAAACCCCAGCAAGAACAAAAGAGGGAGCCACTACGAGCTCTTCACATGCGTGTGTGTGTTTGCTAACATTATTCAGGACAGAAAAAAGCTAGATTTTCCGCTGCCCGCTGTTTTCGTGTTTGTTGTGCTACGTTGGCAACACAGATGCAACAAATAAAACTACGTAACAGTAACGTAACGTAAGGGGATTAAATTACCGTTTGCGTTGCTCATTTTAAAACTTGTTCTTGTTATTCTTGACTTTCTTTCTATGTGTGAATGCTCGATTATGAGGAGAACAAATAATACAAAAAAACCCACGCGAATTAATAACCACAAATTCCCCGCTTCAACAAGTCGCCAAGTAAAAAATTAAATGAGTTTTGATGCCTTGATTTTTTTGATTCAGCGAATTGCCGCCATTCATAGCATTTATGACTCAACAGGCAAAGAGATTCCTATCAAGCTGCTTCGATAAACCACATTACTATAAAATATCGACTGTAAACATTATATACCCTTTTTTGCATATGAATAGTGCCTCGGCTGCAATCCCCACACGTCCAAAGGCTGTGCACGTACCCAGTTAGTCTGTCAACGAGTCTGTCTGTCTGTCTGTCAGTCAGTTGACTTGATATTAAGACGAAATTTGTGTTAAGGTCAGGGTGACCAACAAAGCTTATGTGGTTGTTGTTGCTGCTGTTGTTGTCTTAACGCATTTTTCAATATTTTTGCAATAAAATCGTATATGTTGCCGTAGCTTACAGAAGATGCGCTCCAACTGGTTCGGCAGGTCTTCCCTCTGACTTTTCAAGTGATCATTTTCTTAACGTTTTTGGCGTGTTTTTCGAAATTGTTGGAATTGTCGTGTGGGCCGCCATACCAATTGCACTCGAGTTATCGATAAATTACGAGAAATCAAATATTTTCATTCATCTTTCGAACTTTTTCGAATCTTCGGATGATGCGACCTGATGAAGTTGTAGCTGTAATTAATGAAGCGGTAAAGCGATGTTATTTGCATAAACAAAAGCGTTAAATATTTGTGAAATTAACGATTATAACAATTAATAAAAAGCGCAGGTGAAGGGTTGCCGAGAAATTCAATTTGTGTATTACGCAGACGCACCAACGGCGACGGCGACGGCAGCAGAGGCATCGGCAGCGCAGCAGCAGCATTATCATTTCCCAACTGAGGAGGCGCGACTAAGCGCTCTCTAAGTCTATTAAAGTAAATAATATATAGCGTGAATGCTGTCAATGCATTGTTGTTTGTTATTGTTATTATGGTTGTTACTGTTGTTGTTGCTGTTGTTGCTGTTGTTGCAGCTATGCTGTGACTTGGCGCTTTTGCGGCGCCTCCACTTAAAGATTGACGTCGCTGTTGGACGTCGACTTGGCGCTCAGCATCTCAGCTCGTCATCTGCTTGGACCGCGCGGTCCATTGTTGTAAGCAGAGGGAAAAACGAGAAACGAATTTTTTATAAAAACGTTTGTTTTCGTAATACAATTTTGATTACTTCTTTGACGCCGCTGAGCCTCGGCACGTCCCATTGACGGCTTTGTTTTCCTCTGGAGCAGCGACAGAGCTTTGATTTATTGTCGGTGGGCGCGCGCAGCAACAAAAGCGCAACAGTAGCAACACGGGCCAACCAAAGGGGCACCCTTTGGGGTGCATGGGCGTAGGCAGCGGTCACGAGCCCGCACATTAGCGTCTTTTATAAGGAGTACATTCATATTGTCTTTGCCAAAAACTAACGACCTTTCTCTAACAGTGGATCCGCCCACCCCCCGCATACGCCTGTGCCTGGTCCATTTGGCAATAGTTTTGCTGTAAGTGTAACAATAACGATTATAGTGGACCAGCCCCGAGATGCACAATAACTCTGGCTCATCATTAGGCCCCGCGCATAGGAAGCAAAACCCCAACGCGGAACCGAAGCAGCTGACACATTTTCCTAGGGCATAAGCTGATAATTATGAACTGGACATAATATCGATGCATTATATGGTGCGTAGTATGAGGTAATCACTGGAGAAGGGAGATCGGAGACGGGTATATCGATCTGCGGCGACAAGATCAATGCACACATAATTATTGAGAGAGAGAGAGGGAGAAGCTTTGCACAACTCGATCCCATCAATTTAATCTCAAACGAGCCGCGAACTGCAGCACTGGGATGGGTGACTAAAGAGTCGAGTGATATTAGAATAGATACAGAATTTGCCTCACAAAGGAATTGCCGCTCGTAAAATAACGTGTTTTATGAATCGATCTGCCAGAGAAGAAGAAGAATCAGAACAGGATCTATTCTACAATCGGTTGTCTTCTAATATATGTATTCGAGTGGCATAAATTATGCATTGTTAGAGCTGTGACGTGAGCTGCCAGACAAGAAGAGACTGACAGACAAACTGGGGATCGACGGGAAGCTTCCATCTCCAGCTCCAAGTGAAACTGAAAAGCCAAACCGGCCTGTCAAAATAAACAAACAATGAAGATACAAATGTTTCTAGCATGAACGCATTCGTTTTCATTTATTTCATTTATTATTTGCATAATGTTTATAAATGAGAAATGTTGAAACGCTGTGGTTGGGAATTACTGCGGATACTTAGCCGATGAATAGGTTTAGGGTATCTGAAGTTGACCTTGAGCGACATTGGAAATGGCGATCAGGTATGCAAAATTTGTTGAATCTCTCGAACAATTATCGCAATTAATTTCGCCGCTGTTTCCCGACTTTAGTTGCAGCAGTAGATTAAATGAAATCGGGTTTTCCGCTCTAATATATGCACTAGACATACATACACGTGCATTCATATATATGTTTACGTTTTGAAAATATTCTCTATTGTGTCAAGAAGTCGTGGTGCAAGCGACAGGGAGAAAGAGTCAACAAATGCTTTGGAAATATTGTTTCATGCTGAGCAACTTCCTTCAAGGCAAAAAAATTGTTTATTTATTTGTTTTGGCGCCGTTACAGTTGCGGTTGATGCTGTGTACAGCAGCTGAACAGTGGGACGGTTGTTAGTGATCGATGACAAATTATGTTCTGTTAACTGAATACTTGCTAACAGAAGGATTCATCGTTATTTAAAAAATCTAAATAGGATACATTTGATTGGCTTATCGATTTCAAATCGTCTTTGCCATTATCGATAAAAGTGCAAGTTCTGTTACCGTTAACTTGCCAACAGAAGGAGCTTCTGTTACTAATTGTGTAATCGTGAATCGATATGTACTGAAGTTAACCATTACTTTATCGATTCAAAATTTCCTTTATAATTATTTTTCACAGAGCTGCTTCTTTTGAGCCACTGTGCGATGTCGACGTAAGCCAAGCTTCATTCGTTGTCGCCGGCGACGGCCAAGTTTATTCAAAGCGCAGAACTCGTGAGCTACGGACGTGTTTCTGCTTAACGCTCGAGCGCCTCGCGCATCTAATTTTCGTCTGTCATCGCCTTCGGCTACAGCAACGTTAGCATCGTTTCCTCACCTCCGCTCTCACTCACTCCCTCCCTCTGAGAGTCGTGCAATCGTGTCACAATTGATTGAATTTTCTGCGCAAAAAAATAAATACGCGAGAAATTAATATTATATATTATTTGTATTTGGCAACAAGGCACCCAAAAGTGTGCATGCCGGTTGTACCGCACGTCGTCGTCGCCGTTCGCCCTTTTTCGCCATCGCCATCGACTTCGCCGTGGATTTTGTCATCTTCCAGCAGCATCGCCTCGCATTGTTCGCCCGTCTACCTACGCGTCTAATTATTTCTCGTGCTTCTCGACTCGATTGTGACTTTTGGGCAATGCCCAATTCTAAATCCTCGCTTGCGTGACCAATACGAACGAAATATCAACCAAAAAATAAATAAATATATAAAACAATATTGCCAATTCGCAAATTTAAAATGCAAACGCGTAATTACAAATGCCGCGCCGGCAGCGTTCCACTGCTGCTGATACTGGCGCTGCTGAGCATCGACGCCGCAGCTGGAAGGCCTGGTATAACACATTCCATTTTAATCTGGATTCCGAATTCGATTGCGTCTTCGAACTGGAGCTCGAATTCGTAATCAATTCGCATAGCCATACGATATTTAATTAGTGTTTGCTTGTAATTTCCTTTTCGCCTACTTTCGTATCTGTAAATTTATCTGTGTGTCGCTGTGCCTCTGCTTTCTTGCCTCGGATCGAACAACGCATGCGATTCGAGCTCTGATGCAGCTCCATGAATTAATCCGATACGATTTCGATATGATTTTGTAATTGAAATGTCAATAGAAATGTGTGCAGTGATAATTACAAGCAAAACTCATGGAATCCATTTGTGAAATAATTCTCAAAATTTGTGATACAATTTAAGTCGAACGAGTTTTTGTGTAGTTTTGCCTCGTGCACATTTTGATACCTCAGTTAACCCCGGCCCTATCCAGTTCCCTTGCCAAGCTTATGAGCTGTATCTAATCCTAAAGTATCTAACTACCTGTAAATAACAGTAGGTTGAATGTCCTCTTTCTCTCTCTGTCCCTGTTTGAACTCTCCCTGTGATCATTGCAACATATTGTAACTAACAACACACATCACACTATCACACTCACTCACTCACTCTCTCTCTCCCTCACTCACTCTCACTCATTCACAACGACTTCGCACACTTCTGCTCCGCGGGGACACTGCCCCGAGGAGAGCCTGCTCACTCTAACGACCTTCAAGGGGTGCTTTGTTCATGACCCACTTTGTAACCAATTACCTGTTGTCCACCTGACTGACTCATCATTAACTTCACCATCACTCGTCGCATCTCAGAGATCTTGGGGCAACTGGAAAGCCTTGCAGCGAGGCGCCTTAAAATTAGCTGACAAAAGAAGCGACTCGTCTGCCTTAAGCAAATAAACACAGCGCCCGCAACTGGACACATATCATCAGCTTAGGCAGGCTCCCCCGAAAACAAAATAAAGTAGCCGCCTCGATAAATAAATAACTTCGCTGACGGCAACAATAACATTTCGCATTTCCAGAGGCGACGCTAAGGTAAATGAAACCCAAGATGGGCCCGAGACAATGGCAAGAAACCTAAAGACAACAAACCTTATGTAAGAGTCGCATGACGTGACTGGCAAGGCTTCGGCTTCAGCTTCGGCTTTGGCTTCCCCTCGTTGTGGGGAACATAGGCTAATTGAAGAGGGCCTCCATGTGCGACCTCTGGGATGCGCGCACTTCTTTAACGTCAGCTTCCACTCTAAGAGCTGTTTATCTTCAGCTTCAAGGGAGCCGAGAGGTTCATAAATTGTTATGACAATTAATTAGCCGATTGTGAGAGAGTTGTTTCCTTATTTTGCGAGACAAGCGACAAGATAAAGTTCAGTTATCTTCAATATAAGTTACATGTGTATTTAATCTTCGATAGGATCTCAAAATGAAACTGTTTAATTTAATGATTAACTTAAAGTTTCTCATAATCCACGTTAATCTAATTAGAATAATGAACTTTTCGTTTTTAGTTTTTGATTGCTTTGCCATTTTTCAACCAATCCTGCAAGCAATTTGGCATTTTAGAGTTGTTGATTTGACTTAATCACATGTCTGAAAACCGTACAGTATTAGTGATTATTTTCTTTCGACCCCGTGTTCATATGTATTCGGTCTGGGTAATAGGTTTTCGTACGTGTTAATTAACCAATTCGTACAGCTAAAGTGGTTCAAAAAATGAAACTATGCCTGGGCTTTATTTCTTTGTGATTTATGTTATAGCTTTTGTTATTTTTCTAAATTTATTATGGTTCGTTTGGGGAAATCAGTTCAGTCCACAAGTTTCGTAAGCACAATGAGTCTCCGGCTGCAGATAATGTTGTCTTTAGGTGCCAGACAGGTGTTTTCTTGCATCATTAATGGACTTCCAACAAGATAAATAAGTCAGTTAGTGAACCAGATACGGGGTTATCCCCAGTGGATCTTTTAGTAAATCTCTTATTCATAACATTATGAGTATTAGTTATAACTGAAATTTTCCCTTGACATTTATGCAGAACGGTAATTTGCTAGAGAATAATTTCCCTGATTACAATTGTGTTTTAAGGCACGTTTATCGCTTGGCTGGGAATATAAAAACTAGCAAAACACAATAAAATACGGCTTACAAGCGACTCTGGGGTCTAACTTGATGACGTACCTGCATATAGTATATGTATGTATGTATCCGCACACACGTATTGGCATCAGTTTAATCACTGCGTGGGTTGTGTGAGTTTCAACAGCTCAATAAGTCGATAACTCAAGGTCCATGATGATACAGCGATCGAGGGTGGAGATTACCCAAAACTGATTACACTCTGTTTTGTTTTTTGTCTTGTTCTCGTCTTCTTCTTCTTGCTGCGATGTTAACGATGTCGAAGGTTGTCTAAATGGCAAAAACTTGTCAAAACTGTAAAATTGGCAAGTGCAAAATCAAAAAACAATGATAAACTTGAATTGTCGCCTTGTCGTCGTTTGTCGTCGTCATGTTTGTTTTCAGTGTTCAGTTTTTAGCTTTTAGTTTTTGATGGGGGGCGTCGTGAAGTCGTCAATCAATTAAAAGTTAAATAAAAATGCTGATCATATGCAGAGTCTGACAATCGCCAATTAATTGTCGTTGAACTTGAGTGGCAAACTCTGTTCGGGGCGTGCCGCGAAACAACCCACAATAAATTTTGCTATGCTATTAGAAAACATTATTCTTCCCTAAACAAGTGACGCATTAAAGGTTGAAGGGTATTCCGTTTCTATTGAGTTTTCTTTTCTAACAATCGTATCATATCTGTTGGATTTTCCGCATTCGCTCCGTGAGTTATTGTCATTTGTGCAATTACGTACTACAAACACTTGTACAGCCTGTACAGACGAGGCGTAATTTGCCGTAAGTCGAGATACGAATCGCGCAAAAATCATTCATATTTATGAACTGCAGCTACTGGGAGATGTGGCATTGTTAGCTCATTTTTAATGAGCCACACGGAAAGTTCAGGGACTTCTAATTAAAACAAGTTACTGATAAACTGCTACGTAGCATCATTTTTCTTCACGCGAAACTGATAAGCGGCTGCCAAAATATGTTTAGATAAGTGGGAAAGACAATCCAAATGGAAATCCATTTATAGTCACACAGTCATCATATTTGTGTCATATCTTCTTAGGGGGAGATGTTTATTTATATTCACTCGCAATATGAATGCAAATAAAGAACATAAATAATATTGAAAAGATGAAATTATATGCACATATCTTAGTCAACCGGAACTCTGTCAACAAATCGAAACGCCCCTGATCGTCCGCGTGAGCATCGGTAACTCTCCGTGCTAATCTCTGCCTTCGTCTCGATCTTGCTTGCCCTATCTACAAGTCTCAGTCTCTGTCTGTCTGTCTTGGTGTGGTTTGTTAGTCACATATGGTAAAACCGCATTCTAGACGCTTTGTTTCTAGAATTCCCCACAGTGCTCAATTATAATATTCCATTCAGCTGTAGATATACTTAGTATATTTGTCTAGTATGTATAGCGTCTAACTTAATTCGCAATCTACTGATAATTCCCATGTAAATATTCTCGCATTTTGTGCATTTATCATTCGCAAAGTGAGAAGTATCAAAAGTTTTGCGCAAAACAATGACAAAGATAATTAAACTTAGTGTTCATATTAAGCCTGTAACAATCGAAGTTAATTTCTGAATTTCGAATCATGTTTATTACGAGAGTTTCGCAAAACAAGTTCCTCCCAAATAACAAAAGCCAACAAAATCCGGCAAACGACACTGGCTAGCAATGTATAAGTTATAATTAATGGGAATGTTGAGAGAGCGCAACCTTTCTATGACTCAAGCGATTAGCTTTGTAGCATCTCCTCTTTATACAATACAACGAGAGTTTCAACTGCCAATGTCTGCTTCAAACTGCGCAAATTTCTCACATGAATGAACTGAGGTTCAATACACATATGTATATAATATACATATGTATAAATCAATCACTCTCTTGACTGCAATAACTGATAATATATGCGAGCGACATGTGATGAATAAGGTTGAACAGCTTCAATGAAAGGCAGCTGGAGCTCAAGTGAGAATAAAACTTTTAGGTGTAGAATTTAGTATTTGCATAAGGTAATAACACCTTACTGCAACTTAGTTTGGTAATATAGATATATTCTACGACACTTTGAAAACATCAAAGTAAACCGAAAGACTTAGACAACAAACTTGCTGAATTGGGGCAAGGAACATGTAGCAAGTTCACTTGAAGAATGGATATTAAATAAAACTAAAGACAGAATAAATAAAAATAATATATATAATATAATAATATATATAATAAATAAATCCTAATAATAAATAAATACTACGCTTATAAATTTGAAGATAATATTGAATAACTATGACAAATTTGGGACACACTAAACCTCTAATTAAATTAGAATATGTTTCACAAATACAACCGCAAATCATATTAAAAAACCAAGCCATGCCTTAGGAATATATAGACAATTTCGTTGTAGGCTTGTGTAAACAGAAAGACTTAGGCAACGAACTTGATTTGTTGTGAGCTTAACACTTGAAAGCAGCAGCAACAACAACAACAACAACAGCATTTACTATCTAACCTGCTTGGCCTGACTAACGCTTAAAATTGAAATTGAATGTTGTGTGTTGGCTCTCTATGTAAATAACAACTGCAGCAGCCGCGACATAAGTTAACCCGGTACAACAACAACAACAGCAACAACAAATGAAATGAAACAAACAAGAGACTGCAATAGACCCTAGAGCGAAGAAATATATGGGCCATTTGCGCCAATGTCAATCAATCAGTGAGAATGGCAGGCAAATTGCCAAAGATCTGCCCAGGGGTTGCCTCAGTTGTCTCATCTTCAGTAGTCGCTTCTTCTTCTGCTTCTTCTTCTTCTTCATCTTCTTCTTCTTCATCTTCTTCTTCTTCATCTTCTTCTTCTGTTTCTAACACTTTTGAACTCCACGAAAAGGGCAACCTGACAGTTGCCATACAACATTCAACCGCATACACCCACACCCCTTCATACTTGCCATGTATGTATATATTATGCATGTTTGTTTGTCACTTCACTTCACCAACCACAACAATAACAACAACAACTACAACAACCACAACAACAACAACCACAACCACAATTCTCCCCTTCTCTGCAGATGTTCGGCAATCGCCATTTGCATTAGAATTGCAGCCACCTTTGCTTGAGCCGGCAGCGGATGATGCCTTCAATGGAGGCAGCGAGCGTGCCATCGATAGCTATGGCAATCCCATTGATGCACTGCGTCCTATTGACACGCCCGACGGCCGCAAGGTAGTTAGTGCGCAGGGCGTGCAATTTGAGATTCCAAATTATGCGTCGGGCATTACAGAGATACGAAAACCTGCTGATGACCTGCTGCCGCCGCATATTGGTGAGTTGACAACAACAACAACAACAGCAACAGCAACAGCTACAGCAACAACAAGAGCAGCAGCAGAGGGTGCAGCAGCAACAACGACAGCAGCAGCAACTGCGAACAGAAGCAGCAGCAGCAGCAGCAACACGAAACAAACACAAAACACAGACAAAGCAACAATTGCAATTGACTTGGTAGCACCAGCAGCACCACCCAGCACCAGCACCAGCACTAGTAATAGCTTCGCTACTAAGCCCACAACCACGCCCTCATCTACCACGCCCCACCACCACTCACATACAGTAGAACCACTAATCCAATCCAATTTGATCTCTAATCACGCCAAGCGCGAATCGAGCGCTCAGCAATATGTCATTGCACCCGCCGGCCCCCGTCATGCACCACCCACATTCCACCTGCTCACCCTCAATCCCAAGTTTGCTGTCCCCCCCCCGCCCCTGACTAACATAAGTCCCCAAGCAGCAGCAGCAGCAGCAGGAGGAGACCCCAAAGTGCCTAGTGCCGTCACATATTCAACTCCAACTCCAACTCCTTCCCCACCAGATGCCATAGCGGTGGCACAGCCCGACTCGGACATCTCCGACAGCACCGACATCTCTGACAGCACCTCATTACCATCAGCACCACGAGCACCTCCAGCACAAGCACCAGTGCCCGCCACATCACTAACACCACCCCACCATGAACCATCGCCGATTGAAGCCACCGATGACGCCGGCGCTGTCGAAGTGGAGCAGGCCCAGCTGGTCCGAGTACAGCACCAGCAGCAGCAGCAGCAGGAGGAGAGCGCACATGCACCACAGCTGGCCAGCGGCACGTTGCCCGACTATTTACTGGAGCTGCAGAGACAGGACCCCAACATAGCTGGCCCCGTGCCCTGGAAACCCGATCCGCATGGCACTCCACTATTGGGTGTCATCGCCTGGGATTTGTTGCCACCAGTTGAGAGCAGCCCCGAGGTGGCCACTGAGCCACAGATCATAACCGAGCAGACTGCCACGAAGCATGTGGTGGGTGTGGAGCAGCCTGGCAGCCACAATATACGTGTCAGCCTGAGCAGTGGCCAACCATTGTCTCCTGTGGCGCCAGCACCACTGACGCCTGGTCAGGTGTCTGTTGTGGTGCTGGAGCGTGATGGACCTGAAGTTCATGGAACCAATGCACATGTGGGCACCACCACACCACGCAATACGGGCAGATTCCCAGGTCGCAATCGCGGCAATGTGCACTACAGCACCACCGCTTCTACGACGCCCCGACCACGCTCCACTGTCACAACCATCCCTCCGCCGATTCCAACCACAAGACGGACAACCACAGTAGCGACTACTACCCCACAACCACCACGACCACAAGCACCACTACGACTACACCACGGCCACAACGTACAACTACGACCAGAGCCAGCACCACCACAAGCACCACTCCGCCGGATCCGTCTACTTTCTACACACTGGATGATCCAGAGGCGCACGCCTATACTCTGCCACCCTGGCTGCAGGAGGTAACCGATCCGGATCTGGACGTGGCTGTCACCTTCACGGTACCCACGGACAATGATCAGTACAACCACACGGTGCTGAATGACCTGGAGCCACCGTTCGAGCCGTTTGAAGATCTTCACAATATTCAACTGACGCCACCGCCAGTGGCCAGCACCGAGAGGAGCACCACCACAACGACCAGCAGCACCAAACCGAGCACTACAAGCACCACAACAAGAACAACTACGACGACTACGAGACGTCCGTCGAGCATCGCACCACCGACAGCACCACCAACTAAAGCACCCATACACAAAGCACCAACGACAACAACCTACAGACAACCAGAACTGATAACAAGCTCAACCACTGTCCACACAGCTCCAGCAGCAACGAGAACAACAACGACTGTGGCGCCTGTTGATCCCAATCCCTTCGACTCCTCCACACTGCCGCCCTGGCTGCAGGATCTTGACTATCCCGATGTGGGTCCAGGCGTGCCGTACAATCCGGACAATTTCAAGGATTCGTCGTCGTCCACTGCAACTGCTGGCGGCAGCCAACTGGGAGGTAGTAAACCCCTTGACTTTCTCCCACGTGGCTCTGCTGGAGTCCCACTTCAGTTCAGTAACTCACCAGCACCACCAGCACCACCAGCAACAACAACAGTAACCACCACTAGCACATCAACAACAACTCAGCCAGCAGTAACCTCTTCCAATGCTTTTCCATCCAAAGTCACGCTTACGCTTCCAGCCATCGGCAGCAGCAGCAGCAGCAGTGATGACCACGGGGCAAACACTGTGGAGCCGCCGCTGGTGCTGGTGCCACCAGTCGTTACCTTGCCAGCGACGAATCATCCACATTCAACAGCGACAGCTCCTTTCCCAATCCAACTACAAACTCTATACCGCATTTTACAGCACAATTTGATGGCCCCGCCACAGGACCCCGCCAGGAAGCCTCACCTGCATCGGTACCTTTCACACCCTTCAGTGCCAACGCTGCCGCTGAACCTCCCAAGGTGGAGTATACGAAGAGCGATGATGGTAAGGTCATAAGCACGCCCATCAACACGCAGAACAAGGGTAAGTCTGCTGCACAGCAACTAAATACAATGATCTAAACTTAGTTCCTTTACAATGTCTGCTAGATGTGCCAAACCGGGGTTCCTCTTCGCCTGTACCCCCGCCAGTTAGCAATACGGGCAAGTACACCGGAGGCTTTGGAGCTCCAGCAGGTCTGCTACGTCCACAGAACGCCGGCAAGCCTGACTTCTATGTTGCGGGCGACGATCACGATACCAGAGCCAATCCCAAAACCGGAGCTGCCAGTGTCAACACGAGCCGCTACACAGGTGGCTTTGGTGCCCCCAGTGGCGTACTGAGTCCTCAGAATGCACCACGACCATTCCAGCAGGCGCAACAGCCGCAACAACCGCAGGAGTCGCGTGCACATGCAGTCGGAGTCGGTGTGGGAGCCGCAGCTGGAGCTGTAGGTGGAGCTGCGGCCAGTCATCATCAGAGCCGCTTTGGGGGACCACCTGGCATCCTTGTGCCGTTCGACAATGTGCAGCGTGGGCAGTAGACAGTAGGCGTGGCATGCTGTACTGCACTGCAGAAGTACTTTAGATTATTTATTAAGTATTGACGTACTTATGTTAAAGTTTTGTCAGCTGAAGTTCTCTTCGTGCACGTTGTGAAAATTAATACGAATTTTAACCGAATAACCGAAAAGAATATATTCCTCAAATTTGATTTTGGGTCTTGTTGTCAAACAACATCTTGTACACGATTTAAATGTAACGATAACGATAATATATGTACATATCATGTATTTACATAATAAACGTTGTAAAAAAGTAACTATAATATCACGAGTTTACTTTGGAAAGAGTTCGTTGGCTCCGTTTAACTCGACTGTCCTTCAATTGCTCGTTTTGGTATCATCAGAAACCCATTAAACAATGTTAGGCTGTAAAAAAGCCCAAAAATCGATTTGAATTACCCACGCATCAAAATGCAAAGTAACAACTATAGTAATAAGCACGATGAGTGCGTGACTTTAGGCTTCACATTAGAGTTTGTTCCCCTCCCCAAACAAATACGAGTGTATCTTCATAGTAAATCAATGATTCATTATTTTTATACGTTACCATGGAAAAAACTGAATCTTATCTTAGGTCTATAAACGCCTTGCAAAAATTCGTGAATCATGTTTATAACTATAACCTAAAAATATGAATTACGTATATTTTTTAAAATTTTCATGTGCATCTCTATCACAAAGCCAGGTTTAAAATTTTACTTGTTTGGTAGTTACTTTGTCTTCGGTATATTGCGCCTTCGGTTGCTGGTATTTTTTTGTAAGCTTAAACAACGTGAAGTTGGTTGTGCAAGTAGTTAGCACTAAAAATGCCCGCGTTTTTCATAGCATTCAGCTATTTATTGTCGACATTTTGCCCATGCTTTTGCATGGGGTGGGCGTGACGTAAACGTCCTTCATATGACTTTGAACTCAGCCAGAGCGAACGCTCAACCTGAAGTCGATTTAGTCAGAGCAGTTGCAGTTGATTCCTGACGGGTGAACTAACCGAAAGTAAAAGTGTAATCTAGGCAAAGAAAAAAAAAAAGAAAATATGTCGAAAATTGGTATTAACGGATTTGGCCGCATCGGTCGTCTGGTGCTGCGTGCCGCCGTCGAGAAGGGCGCCACCGTCGTTGCCGTAAGTGAATTTTATTTTATAAAAAAATAATGCCGAAAAAATATTTGCCATTTTGAAAAATTCGAAATTTTCACTGTGTATGTGTTTGTATGTTTCATCTGCAGGTTAACGATCCATTCATCGATGTCCAGTACATGGTCTACTTGTTCAAGTTCGACTCCACTCACGGCCGTTTCAAGGGCACCGTTGCCGCTGAGGGCGGTTTCCTGGTCGTCAATGGCCAGAAGATCACCGTTTTCAGCGAGCGCGACCCTGCCAACATCAACTGGGCCAGCGCTGGCGCTGAGTACGTGGTTGAGTCGACCGGTGTTTTCACCACCATCGACAAGGCCTCCACTCACTTGAAGGGTGGTGCCAAGAAGGTCATCATCTCGGCTCCATCTGCCGATGCACCCATGTTCGTGTGCGGTGTCAACTTGGATGCCTACAGCCCCGACATGAAGGTCGTGTCGAACGCCTCTTGCACCACCAACTGCCTGGCTCCCCTGGCTAAGGTTATCAACGATAACTTTGAGATCGTTGAGGGTCTGATGACCACTGTCCACGCCACCACGGCCACCCAGAAGACCGTCGATGGCCCATCGGGCAAATTGTGGCGTGATGGCCGTGGCGCTGCCCAAAACATAATTCCAGCATCCACTGGTGCCGCCAAGGCCGTCGGCAAGGTTATTCCTGCTCTGAACGGCAAGCTGACCGGCATGGCTTTCCGTGTGCCCACACCCAATGTGTCCGTTGTCGATTTGACTGTCCGTCTGGGCAAGGGCGCCTCCTACGATGAGATTAAGGCCAAGGTTCAGGAGGCTGCCAACGGTCCATTGAAGGGCATTCTCGGCTACACCGATGAGGAGGTTGTCTCCACCGACTTCCTTAGCGACACTCACTCGTCTGTGTTCGACGCCAAGGCCGGTATCTCCCTTAACGACAAGTTCGTTAAGCTCATTTCCTGGTACGACAACGAGTTCGGTTACTCCAACCGTGTCATCGACTTGATCAAGTACATGCAGACCAAGGATTAAATATATTGTTACAACAAAAACGCTAGCAATTGCTGTTGACACACAATGTTAACTTCTCACATACGCACAAACAGGAGGTGTAGCATTTAACTATAGACGGGAAGGATCCGATTATCTATCGATTATCGCCTACATGCAAACAAACATAATTACCCAATAAAAGATACACACACACATACAGACGTATTACTGTCAATCAACCTACCATGCATACATACATACAATGTGTACTTGTATTGTATTTATTACCAACAGATCTTCTCTCTCCTGTTTGATGAACCGTGCAAAACAGTTACATAAATTATATAACCTAATCTCGTTACAAATATAAAAAACAAAAACAAAAACCAAACATTTACCGTATTTTCAATATAGCATTAACAGAACTTACATAAATACGTCCCATGCATGTATGCATGTGTGTGTGTATGCGATAACATAGTTGAGTTTCGCAAAGTATTACACAGTTACAGCATACATTCAAATGTGTGTGTATAAGCTCTTTCTAATGTATACACACACACCTGCAAATGTGTAAGTATACACACATTGTTACAGCAGCGAAAAAGCTGAAAAATCAATTTCATGAGGCCCAGTGAAAGTTACATCTGTGCAAAATGCCGTATAAAAAGTAACTTAGATGGAAAATTGCGGCTCTTTTATAATTGAATTTAGGCAAACCATATGTATATAAATAATATATATGCATTATCACATGTTCCTATAGCTATTAATTTAAGCAGACATACGTACATAAGTACATATGTACATACATATGTATTTATGTTTTTCGATAGGTACATGATGATTACTATATATGTATATGCATGCATATGTATTGGCAAGTGAATATATGTCGTCTAATCTACACATATCCAAAAGCTGACTGCTGCGGAACTTTGTCAAATAAGAAATAACCTTGACATTGAACCAAGTTCAGTAAATTTTTGATATGAAAAAAAGCTAGATAACTTAAAAATCACAGTCTAAAGAAAATGAAGAAGAAAATACTTAAAACGCATGGCTGAAAGACTATTTTATTCATATTTTCTACAAAGAAGTTGGCCACACTGCATGTTTATCAGTGCCATTTTGAGCATTAACATTAACCTTTCACTTAACATTTCGGGTTTTCGGTGACACGTTGAGTAAGCAATGCACTGCAAACCCAAGACACAATCCCATCTGAGTCAAAAAATTTTTTAAATTTAATACTTCTGTTTTTCAGTTACATTGCGTTAGAGTAAAATGTTACAAACGGTTTTTTGCCGGAGGTTTATTAAAGAGGATTCACGATATTGTCACTTGTCCCGCTTTTTACATTTCTTTTAAAACATAATTTAAAAAAACAGGCAGTTTCCGCAAAATAATTGATAATAAATCAGTGTAGATAAATAAGTTGAAGAATTTTCGCAGCAAAGTTTCTTGTTGCTGAATCTGCGTTGATAAATAAAACTTTTGATGAATCTCTTTCTTCGCTTAATTGTATTAATCCTGTCATTCAGACGAACTTTTCGTAAAAAATTCATAAGAAAAACTAAAATTAATTTTACTAAATAATGGGTACTGGACTATAGTCGGTACTAGGGGACAACCCTTATTTACTTTACAAACCCAAAGTGGGGTCGATTGCCACCACAGGCTACTTAGTTAGAGTACTTAGTTATGTTATGTAGTACAAATAAATGGGCTAAAGAAAAAAATACCCACAATAAATGTACTAAAGAAGGTACCCATTAATGTGTGAAAAGAGTATCCAAGAATAAAATTATGATCTTAAGTTTTTTGTTTATTAAAATTTCTTACATATATTAATATTTAAAGAAAATAAAGATTCACTTTAATTAATTGAATTCATTTAGTTGACTCGTTAAATAAGCAAGCAAGCGACCAATTCAAATTTTATAAAAATATATATTTAAATCGAAAACCATCAATAATAAATCTATAAACTCAAATCAGAAAGGACAGCAGCTGGTAAACATCATGAGTGAGCTTAGCCAAAGGGGCAACAGGTCTTGGCTGACGTATGGGGCACAGCCCCATTGCATGCCGTCGAGCGGCCGCCCAAAACAATCAAGCAATTGAAGCGATTAGAATCTAGCTCCCTTCGGTTCGGCTGCGCCTGCATTGTCAACGGAATTGGAAATGTCGTAAATACAAATAAACATTAAAGTCTAACCCATATAGCGGGGCCCAAAGCGAACAACACGGCTCTTTAGGGGGCGGGAGGAGGCTAGAAAGTTTTCAGAGCTCTCAACTTGAGCGTATGCAAATATCATAATTCCTCCGTCATGTCTACAACGTCGTAAAGGGAACAAGCAGCAGCTGCCAAGACAAGGTTCAATAGGCCACAAAACTGTCTTGAGGTTGAGGCGGGCCAGTGCGGATGGGTCTGGCAATGGGGCTTGTATAGAGACACCAGTCGATTGCTTATGAGGGCAGGCAAACGAAATTGTTTCGCCACGCCGCGAAGGTTGCTGCCAACGGCAAATGAGCGGGGGAACACGCAAGGCCTGCGGCCGGATTTCAGAGCCAGCCAAGCAACCCCCATCCACCACCCTTCAGGGTCTGGGGGAGCTCAGACATCAAACTTATTTATTTACTCTAAAAACAATACAAGAAAATTAATAGCAATTTGCATAGTTTCATAAACATGTTGTAATAAACGTGATTAACAAGCGAAAAAGGTTCCCAGACCATAAATGGGGGTTCCATTCCCCATCCCTTTGACTTGCCACACGCATTTATTGATTGCCGTGCATTGGCTGCAGTCTTATCAGCTGGTGTTTAATTGGCTTTCGGAAACTAATTTAACTGTTTTGGGTAACCCAAAAAGAAAGGAAGTCGGGAAATAGTAGAAAACAACAGAAGTTCGTTCGGCATAATTGCTGCGTATTTCTGAACTTTTGTAAATCATCCATTCCAATTATCGAGGTAGAGTAGCATTATCATCGCCAAGGACAACTTCGGCAGCTCGTCTCGCTGTCTCAGAATTAAGTTAGGCCGCAAATTGTTGAGATATTAAAAACATTTATTGTAGTTTATTGAGGCTTGTCATCACATGCAACCTTAAAAACGACCGCAGGAAACAACAACAAGTTTCGCCACTGAGGGAAACTTCTTGACAAAAGTTATACAAAACGCCAGACATCAACTGAGTCACACAGAGCAGAGCACAGCCTAGTGAAATACTTATGAAAGAGTAAACAGTTCAGTTGCAAATGGACGAGCGAGCTGAACACACGGTCTAAGGATATTCGTGAACGGCTTTCGGGGCAATTGGATTCGTTTTATAATATTTTTAAAGGTTCTTGAGTGCTCAAAGTGAAAAGGAAGCGAAAATATAGCTGTGTTTAGCAAATTTATTAACATAAATAAAAAAGTAAAGAAAACCTCACCAAAATGCCACGAAAAAAACAAAAGGTCGACACACTCGAGGAAATCGAGACGAATATTAAACTACTCTGCGATCAGTCTAATAATCATATGAAAGTTCGTGAATACTACAAGGCTTTAACTGGTTATAATCAGGTAAATTATTTTGTTATTTGAATATATTCTACATTGTAATTTTATCGTATTTCAAATTTGAATGAAACCGCCACTCATCGAAATTAACGCTAGAGGGCGCTAACACAGCGGTTTGTAGCTTTGTCCTTTTCTGGTATTTTATTTGGCAATTTCAAAAGCTCAGCACTGTCGATGACTGTCGATAGTCACGATGTTGGCGCAAAACATTTGAAATTAACCAACACGAGAGCAACATCCAGAAGTAAGCGACGTCAACAAAATGTTAGGTCAAAAAGTATTTATTTCTTGCATTAAAGAAAGTTTAGATTTTCTACTATATAGAGATACATATACATAACCACCATTGAAATGAAATTTACATTAACAATATAATTA
This sequence comes from Zaprionus nigranus, assembly GCA_018903425.1. Lineage (NCBI taxonomy): Eukaryota > Metazoa > Arthropoda > Insecta > Diptera > Drosophilidae > Zaprionus > Zaprionus nigranus. The sequence continues at coordinate 1,672,317 of JAEIGD010000014.1, read as the reverse complement.
TATTTTTATCTTTATTTTATCACTTTATAAAGATTAATTCTATAATAAAGAGACTTAAAACAGTGCTAATAATGAATTAAATTATGAAAATAGTAAAGTTTGAAAAAATAACAAATAAATGTAGCAACAAACTCGTAGATTCGGTGTCTTTGCCATAAAATCGTTTACTGACAGCAGAGTTAATCCCATAAAATATTAAATCGTATTTAAATAATTAACATTATATTAAAGCTTTTCAAAATTATTTTTATTTGCACTTCAATCAGTTTATCTCAGTTTAGTCTCATAAACAATTGTCTTAAGTAGTTAAACAGTTTTTGATAATATGATGATTAATCTATCCTGATTTTTTCGTTTGCCACGGTATATAATTTTTTAACCCCTATAGAAGTTTTAATAAGGTTAAAATGACACAACCTGTGCCAGTATGGAATATTCACATCATGTTTATAATATATTATACTGATTATATTAATCCATACATCTAGCAATATGAGGTTCTTCATGATATCGAAATACTTTGTAGGTCAGTGCAGGTGGAGATTTTTGTGAAATGTAAGGGCAATCGGTTCAATGTCAACGTTTCTCATTGGAGCTCCTCCTCTCATTGTCCTCTCCCAGCACGTGCTGTTGTTATTTGTTATCGATTGTTAACCCATTTATAGGTGCTCGCAGTCTCCTGGCAACAGTGCAAATGGCAAATCAATTACCGTTTGTTTGCAGCTGTCAGTCGAGGTGTGAATTTTTCGCACTCACTTAGTAAACTTAGCTCGGGCAAATATCAGTTTTCCCATTGAATCCATAGTACGAGCGCGATGGCCACCAGCGTGTTGAACACTATTCTGGCCGTGGACAAGGAGCAGGAGCTGCTGCAGAGCTTCATACGCACTGGCAATAACGCAGATGAGGATGACTTGGAAGAATCAAATAAGAGGGGGTCAAAGGGACGGGGTCGTGCCTCGCATAAGCCACCAATTTGGGAGAGACGCAACTCGTACAGTGCTGGCGGGAAAACCAAAACAGAGCGTGGAGCACGCGGTGGCGGAAAACATGCCGAGGATGGTGAAGCGGGGGGGAACCAAGCGAGGGAATCGCATTGAAGCTGAGCTACGAGCGGCACGAAAGCGTATCGAGGAGCAGATGCTGAAAAAGAAGAAGCCCAAGGAGAACTTTGTGGACTTCTATACAGACAAGGATCGGGCCGCTGCAGTCAGCGCAGGCACCTTCGACATCAAGCAGAGCTTGCAGATCAAGCAGAAACAGGATCGTAATGAGGCACTGCTCATACCGGACGAAGCGGACATCAGCTCGATTATTGCGCTAGGCCTAAAGGAGATCAAGAACGCAAATCCTGAAAATGCCATACAATTTTTCTGCAAGGTTCAGCCTGATTATCCTATAGATTTCCCTTTGTTTTTTCCATTTCTTTTAAATTCCTAACAAGTTGTCGTTCTCTTTTGCAGGCTCTAGAGCTAAATAACACGGATATCAATGCGTTGATCTCACGCAGCAAGTGTTATCTGTTGCTTGGCGAGGCCTCCAAGGCACTGCAGGACGCCGAGACCGCCTTGGGGGAGGACAAGAATAACATACGCGCCATATACCAGAAGGCCGAGTCGCTCTACTATCTTGGCCAGTTCGAGCAGAGCCTTATGTTCTTTCATCGTGGACTACGTGCTCGCCCCGAGCTTGCCTTGTTTCGCCTAGGAGTGCAAAAGACGCAGGAGGCCATTGAGAATACGATCGGAACAAAGGCACGACCAACTGCCGCACCAGCCAAGAGCAGCAAGCCACGTAAATCGGGAGACAACACGCCCAAGTCGCAGGCTGAGAACAGCGCTCGACCCCAGACGACCCGTCAGAAGCCAACCAAGGCGGATATGGAGCGTCGCAATGCACGCAAACTGCTGGGAGAACTGTGCGTCGACAAGGAGTATTTGGAGAAGCTGCTGCTACATCCGGATCTGGTGCGTGCCGACACCAACACTGAAAACATATCAGCCTTGGCCAAAGAGGCTGTTGGATTTCTCAACAAGAGGCAGGAATTCTGGCGACAGCAGCGACCTTGCACGGCTCTACCCAATCACAAGAATCTGCCCAATGATGTGCTGCCCAAGTGGTTCTAGAAAATGGTTCCTTCACAGATAGATCTTGTTTTGTTTAATAGTGTTTAATTAAATATATTTGGATGACATGAATAAATAATACTAAACTTAATAAAAATGTACTTTGTTTTTGGAAAACAAATTAAGAACACAAAATTTAAACTTATAATATTTATCCTATTGAATTGGTCTTGAAAGGAAACTTCCGTTTGAGTATAGTTTGCATATTTATTCATTGATTAACTCTTCAATTTGGGCGATTAAACATTTGTACAATAATACACATGATTGTATGCGTAACATCAACGTTTAAATATAGCCAATTTGTGTGTATGTTCTTTGATATTGTTCGTGTATATGTATATAGGTTATGTCTTAATTCAACTAGGTTCTAGTGCAACAGATAGTTGTATATTTTGTTTTTTCGCTGAAACAAACTCCGATAACAATGGTTAATTTAACTTGTAGTATATAGTTGAAGTATTGCAAGCTGTCATGGTTCAATTTACTACAGATAACATATGTATATATTTCTTCTTTTTAATTTATATTTTCAACTTCTTTCCTTTTAACATACTGTTTTATTTCATAAATTGACTAGTACGGCTAACTGTTGGAACAAGTACATTATTAATACTTTTATTTTCATTTTTGTTCAGATTGCTCGCTGTGGGTAACATAAATACGAGTATAGATAAATACTTAGTTTATTTGGTGCATCATCAGTGAGTACATCTGGCCAGTGTTGGTTAAGTTGTTTTAGTGTTCTCATTTAACAAATCAAAACAGAAAACAGATTCAAATTTAAAGCTGTGAACTAAGCATTGTTTTTATAGATTTACAAACTATTCACTTTTTACTTGTAGTATAATATGGATATATAACAGATTAGTTTCTGTAATATGTATGTAAATCATAACTTTTTTACAATTGGCAAACATGTATGCGATTATATATTTATATTGAGATTTGCTACATAGTCCCCAATGTTAAATACAATTTGGAATGTAGTTGAGTTGACCGCCATTATGAACGGGTGATAGACAGCGTGCTGCAATTCAAAAGAAAACCTTTAGGAATTATTTGAGTATTAAGTAAAAACGTTTCGTTGAAATGCCAATGCAGATGAGCACAGTGAGTTCAAGTAGCGTTTTTGCCGCTGGTCTGACAGCCTCCCATATGGTCTAGTGGCTAGGATATCTGGCTTTCACCCAGAAGGCCCGGGTTCGATTCCCGGTATGGGAAGTAATTTTTTTTTTTTTTTTTTTAAAAATAAAATTTATTATTTTCTTACCACTTTAGTTGTTTGTTGGACGCGTTGGCAGCGGCGGCGCGTTGCCACTTCGATTTGGTATTGGTGGAGGACCACGTCCACGGTTGGGCAATGGCGGCGGAGGACCTAATGGTGCATTTGTTGGCAACGTAGGCTGTCGACGTTGCGGATCGGCAGCAGCAGCTCCAATTACCGGTGGCGGTGCAGCTGGTGGAGGATGACGTGGTGCTGGCACATCGTCCTGAATCTCCTCGTAGATATTGCTCGTTGTTTCGTAGGCGGTATCTGGCGTCGTCGCTTGCTCTAGAGACGATTGCTTGGACTGCCGAGTTGGTGTAGACACCGGCGTAGTCTGTTTGCTTTGCATTTGACGAGGTGGTGTGGGTGGTCCCACTGGCAATGCTGCGACTCCTGTGGGTGATGCCTTGCCAGATGAGCTGGAAGAGCTCACAGATGTTGCGTGCAATGGTGATCCCAGTTCCGTGGGGGACTGTGACTTTGAGGAGGGTGTGTTGTCGCCTCCCATGGCTGGCGGCCGTGGAGGCGCAACCTGTATCGGCTGCAGTGGTGCCTGCATCATTGGTTGAGGTGGTAGCGGTGGCTTAGCCGGCTTGGGTACAATGCTAATGACACCGGCGTGTGGCAAATGACGTGGCGAGTTCTTTGGAGACATAGGCATGGGTGGACGCGCAGGTGCGGGTCGTGTCGGCGGCTGTTTAGGCCGTTGCGGTATTTCGGGTGTTAGCTGTAGTAGCTGAGACTGCTCAGTGGGATTAGCACACAGCGGAATGGTATTGGAAGTGCACAATTCGATTTCACCATCCACCTGTTGCGGCCAATCGGGAGTCTTCAGCTCGAAGACCAGCTCCAAACCACAGACCTGTGTGCTGCGCTTAGCGGCCGCATTGAGAGCCGATTCGCCGTTTCGGAATGTTACCCACATGGTGTCCTCGACATAGCGTACCAGTGTCACTTCACCCATTTTGGAAAGTTCTGCGATTAACGCTGACATGACGTGCTCATCGTAGATAGTTGGACCATCTTCATCCAGATCCGCCTCGTGCACATGTACAACTATGGTGGAATCAGGCGGTCCCAGGTCCCGTATGACCTGATCAAATACGGCTCGCCTGCGTTGCTGATCGATTTCCATGATCTCAGCATCAATAATGGCAATGACAGGACGATGGTCGCTCTGCTTCAACTCTGACCGTCCATAGTGTATCAGTTTACCCGGATTCCAGGCAGCGGCACCAGCTCCACCGAAATCGCTTTCGGCCAACGCCTTGCGCCTTCGCCAGAGCACACGATCCGTCCAAGCGGGTGCACGTTGCTTCTCAGAGGTATCATAATCGTCGCTGAACAAATCATACTTATAGGTCGGATCAAAGGTAATCTCTCCCTCGAGAAACTCGGAGAACACATTGCCAGCCTCCTGCTCCTTGCGTAGCTGATCAAATTCCAGCACTGTGGGCAAATCTCCATTGCGCACACACTCCTTCAACTCATCCTTTTCCATGTCAATGCGATAGTTGAAGTCACCACACCAGAACACCCAGTCATGGGACTTCAGCGTGCGACCCATGGGGAATGCCAACTTACGCGTAATCTCAGCATAGTCCGCATTCCGTTCTGCCACCTGGGATTGTCCGGCAGCAAAGTGAGCGCACACAAAGCACATGGAACTACCGTGCAGTACAAAGCGAATGGCACAGGCGCCCTTATTGCCAGTGGCTCCACCGAGGCCCGTCTTGACGCAATCAATGGCCACGTCACGTATGTGCGGCGCATGCTCCGGCCGTATGTAGATGTACAGACAGACACCCACTAGCTGTTGATAGGTGAGCAGCACATAGTCATTATCCCGCGAAATAGTCTTCTGCAGCTCCTCGGCCCATAGCTTTGCGTTGTCCGTGCTGGCAGCCATGATGTTCGATGCATTCAAATCGACAATCTCTTCGAAGCCAATTGCATAGATATCCACGGGATGATCGGCGTGTTCAGATGGATTGTTTACATCTACCAGCGCCTTGGAGCGCGCCAATGCATGACAGTCAAGCAGCCAATCGGCCAGCGAGTCCTTGAACACAATGCTACGGAAGTGCTTGCCCCCGTTCACATTGTAAGTGCCCACAGCAACACGTGCCATACGCGGACGTACGTACTCCGTGTACCGCTTGCACAGTTCCCGCAGTGTTGTTGTTGGGGCGTGCAACATGTTGGAAGGCAACAAAATACGAGCACGGTCTGCCAATTCCGAGCTAAGTGTCGAACCCACAAGCAGCACATCGATGGCTTCCTGTAAGCGAGAAATGTTCGTTAGGAAACTAGAAGATCAACAATAAATTGTTTGACTAACCTGTTTCGAGTTGTCTAATAGGTTGTTCTGAATGGTGCGTGCTGCAGATCGAGCACCGTCCATTAGCTTGGAGCCGCCCTGTATGGCGCCTGTGCCCGCATAGATCTTGCTCACTTCGTTGCCATTGTTGATCCACATCTGGCGGAAGATCTCCTCGAAACGTGAAACATTCTGCTGCTTTCCACCCAGCTTAAGTGCCTCCAACTGCAAATTGAGTGTATCCAGTCCCAAATAGGTTTGCACACAATTCGTGCGGTCCAAGCAGTCGAGGCAGTTGGTGCGCACTACGCCGAACTGCTCACGCTGGACCTGCCCGTTGGTAGCATGGAAGATGCCATAGTTGGCACCACAAGCCACCATGCGTTCCTTAAGCTTGCTCAGCGCCGAGAAGTTTCCTCCTCGGCACTCCTGGTGATAGTCAAAAACGACGTGCGGCACATCCTTGTGCGCAGACATGCCGTGATGACGTTGGAACTCATTGCTCAGCATTGCCTCGCCCCTCCTTGCTGCCAATTAACGAGCTGCCCAGCAGGTTAACTATCGTCTGGTAGCCATAACGATCTCTCATCATGCTCATGTGCCGATCAAACGCTGCCGCTGAAGTTTCAAAGCCGCGCGATAGTTTCACCTTGTGCGAGCCCACCTGGACGCCGGGTTGCTCCCAGAAAAGCGGCACTGAGCCACGGGTTTGCACATAGCTGGTCACATCACCGTCCACATAGATTACTTGCTCCGTCTCCACAAAGTTTGCAACATAGCCCTCATCGTTGGTGCCTCGCACATTGAAGCGCGTGCCTGCACGCTCGCAGCTCAAGCGGGAGATAATCACGGCACGTGCCTGCTTGGCTCCAATGTAGACAGTGCGCACCTCGACCGAACCGCACATGGCCTTCAGCAGCCAAGATTGGCAGTCTATGCCGAAGCGCATCAGATGAATGTGCATCATGCGGTTCCAGAAGAAACGATTGTCCGTCTCGCCCGTCTGATGACGCCGCTGTGCGCACAGTGTAATATCAAATTTGATGTTGTTGCTGGAAGCCGCAGCTGCACCTGCTGCGCCGGCAGCTGATGGATTGGAATGCGCAAAGTAAAAGGTGCCCGAATTGAGCAGCTTGCGCACCTCACTAATCTTATCCTCGTTGGGCACAGAGTTCTGCAGCGATACAAAGGTCGTTTGGGTGATGCGAAAGATTTCCACATCGCCAATCTTTCCCATTGACACGCAGCCCGTTACCAGAACCAAGAAGAGCACAGTGCTCTCGCCAGCATTAAGCTGCAGTGCGCCCAGGCAGCCGTAGGCATCGCAGACCTGTAGACACACATACGATTATTCCAACTCAGGTTTAGGATTTAATATCGTTATACACACCTTGGTGTATTGCTTCCTTATGACATTCTCCTGCTGGGTAAGTAACGCACACACGTGCGACTCGAACAGGATGCAGTCAGTCTTGTTGCGATGCTCGAGCAGAACGCTGTGCGGCGAGGGAGCAATTGACTTTTCCAGCACACGAATCACTTTGGACATTGCCATTTTGCTCGTTGTCGTTCAAGTGTTCTTGCTTGTAGGGTGGGGGGAATAGACTGAAATTCACTGGTTTTCCTCTCTCTTCAACGTTGTTCCAGCAACGGTCTTAACATCTGCAAGTAAACACACAGAATGAGTTTATAGACAGACACTCTCACAGATAATTTCATCATTTAATGCTAAACAATTTTGTATACCCAAACACCCGTTGAAGCATTCATGCGCGTCCTAAATTGTTTGGGTTAGCAAAAAAAAAACACTTGAGCCGCACAATTAATATTGAATAAACAACGGAAATCGCATTGCGAATAAGAATTTTCTTATTACGCCCCCGTTCCTATCGCACCAGCTGGCGCACACACATGCACACACTCGTATATGCATGCACATGTATGTATACATCTGTTTACGCGTATGTGCCGCCGTCGACCGATAAACTGTATAGATTTTTCACATACCACAGCATGCGAAATACTTTTGGATACTACAAGTTACCCAATTTATAGCACATTGTTTTCTTTATCACGTAATATATACCAGTTTTCATTTCACATAACCCTTTCACGGAACTCTAGATAATCAATACCTTTTTTCGACAACGGGACAACAAATTACTCTAATTGCTATACAATGCATTACGATTTGCTAGAGATGGGACACACGCAAGTATGAAACCGTGATCTATCACATTTATTTTTAAGTCACGAACCACTATTGAGAATGATTCGCAATTGCACGGCCCATCTCTAGCGTTAGAAAATTTGAAAAACGTAAATAAAACACTGTTTAACGAAAGAAACCAAAAGAGATTATTGTAATTTTTTTTTATTTCCAACTCAATTTAACTTAAGTTAAATTTCACATAAATATATAAAGTGGACACACGTTTATCATTGTAGCATACAGAAATATATTATACATTAGCTAATCTTAAACTAAGTTGGATTCAGTCAAGTTTAGTCACATCTAATGATGAAAGCTGAAACCCCATTTATCTGTCAATATTAGGCTAACATAGAATGACATAATTGTTATTTTGTTTGTGTTTTGCAAGTCTACAATAACTATTTGGTTCATATTATATAACATTCTCATAGTTGGGGGCGACTGTTAATGTTACTGTCTAGTTTAATATACTGAAAAATTGGGAAATTTAAATCTTCAGCAGGAACTATTTAATTTAGATTATTTAGCATTAAATTTATTGAGGGCGTTCTTTATAGACTCTACTTTGAGCAAATATTGTTGTCAAATCTAAAACTTCGGTGCAATAACTATTTGACTTAGATTATTTTCCCGGCAAGATAGCTGAGCTATTTATAGCCAAATCCACTCGAGAATCGCATGCGATCGTTGCAGAATATGCTAGATATTGTTACTAACGTATGATTCTGCGTAGACTTCGTACTTTGAAGACTTTCGCATAATACGCCAAGATAAAATACATATGTATTTAAAATATTTACAATATGTTTAGGCTATCTAAATTCAAAATGTTATCTACGGGGCTCACCCTTCGTGCATACGTACCTTATGATAAGAACAGCGCGCAACCTTTACGTATGTGATTTATCGGATAAGAGAGCAAAAGGTTGGGTTGCTTGAGTTGCTAACGTTTCCGCTGGGCTCGTTTTGGCAATTTACATGCCCCAGGGTCGCTCGTGCGAAACTATCCCATCAGCGTTATCAACGATACTCAGACGCAACGACTATCGGTGCATAGATAGATAACTCGAGTACATTATTGGCCAAATTGCAAATGACCATTGCCGTCACAAATCATGTAGGTCTCCCTGCGACAATTATGTAGTAATTAATCACGACAGCATTGGACGTAAAACCCAGACGAGAATGAAAACACTCGATCCACATGACTCACTGCCACAACCCGCGTTATCAGACAAAGCCTTTAATAAATATGTATTCTCTCACCGGCCCAGTCGCACTGTAGTCCATGGAAGAACAAAAAAACACTCGACTGAACGCTGCTAAACAAATGTATGTCATAACACACTAGTAGACGTACTATATGTACTATATACAGCATGAGAATGAATAGAAAAAGTCATGCTACTCATGTGAGTGTGGGTGTGTCTTGGTCAAGTTTCAATCTTGTTTATTTTGTTGAATAGTTTAGGCCTAGTTACAATTAGATAAATAGGTACAAATACTTAAAGTTAGTTATACATTTATGTAAAGCATTCGCCTTCTTTCTTTGATTTTTATTCTTCTGTATCATGTATCATATATCAAGCATAGTTGCAAACAAATTATATTAATAATATGTGTATATTTCTAGAATTATTAGCTTCTTTTTATTTTGAACACATTCCGTGTTTCATTCACGTTTCCATTTCATGTAATTTGACTACAAAGAATTATTGGGGAAATCATATATTGTAGCTCTTATAGCGCACAATATACATATATGTATATAGATAGTAGTATCTCTTAAGTCGGTAAAAATATGTTTATTTAGTAAAGGGTTTTTAAAAACCTCAGTTTAGCTTAATACTCGGTATAAATAATTGCGCTTATGAGTTATTGCATAATACTTATGTACGAATATGTATGTGTATATGCTATATATAGGCATGTATGTATGCATGTATATAAATTTGTGTAACCAGTATTAGCTGTTAATTATTTGGTTTAATTTTTGCCCCTGCCAGCAGTTTTTCATATCGGACAATTGAAATGTTAATGCACATTGATAAGAATCCAAAGTTTTCGTAGATAGTAAGTACAAATAAAATAAGGTAAGTTGTGCCTGATCACAAAAGTGTTCTGTCTCGGCTGTTCTTCGTTCTTTGGAATGCACGAGAACCGAAGTCTTTCGATCGCGTACATAGGAACTTAGCTATGCTACATTTTATTGACAACTACTTTTATCCAATACTATCGTAGCAATACGGGTCTATTAATAATCGCCCATTCAATTGTTTTATATTCTCGATCTCATTCTCATTTTCATTCTCGTGGTGCCTTCGCAGCTGATAGCCTCTCTAATCTCCACAGGCACGTAGCCACACACACTCATGTGTACATACTTAATTACAAATTATAAATATGTTTGCAATAATTGTTTGGCTGCGGTTTCACATACGCACTCTCCACTGTTATTGTTCGCTTTATGCCGGGCCCTGAGACTGAGATAAGCACAGTCTCTGTCGAGACAAATATGGGAACAATAAGGTTTTACTCTCGTGATCCCAGACCAAGGTTGACTCACGACCAATGAGGAATTTTTCAGAACTTCACTTTATGTATATTTCCTCTGTATATAGTATATAAGATATTATTATAGTTCCAGTAATACGCAAGTTCCCCGCCATGGCATGGCGTGGAGCAATGTTCAACGTGCATACAGGGCGAAGTCGGGGGCACAACATAATTCAATTAATTTTCAAGACTTTTGAACTCACAACTAATGTGGTTCTAAGTGACGCCGTCTGACAATGGATCTGCGTGTATGTGAGTGTGTAAAGTGTGATAACAATAACTGGAATAGACCCGTTGAGTCATCTTGCCATAGCTCATATTGTTCTCTGATCGGTGAAGCCCTCACGCCTGACTCACTGACCATTAACGTACCGCTTTATCAACCGATTCAACATATGATGATCGAAATATAATTGATCAAATTGCAAACAAAACATACTCATTCATTATTTACGGATAACATAATTTAAATTAAATTAAATTAGATTTATTCGAAGCATATGTACAGTGCGAGAGAAGCGGGGAGGGAGTCGGTGGAGGGGGAAGGGGTATAGGAATATACAAATCAAAGGAAAGCTAACAAACAATAATGTTTTGCTTAATAATAAATAGCTCATAATTATAAAAATAATAATAAGAATAATAATTACGACAATCGAACTCAAAAGGCAATAACAATGTCGAACTTAACTATGAAACTCGTTCACAAATCTCAGAGCAACTAAATATAAATGTACAATTTAGGCACTAAATCGCTTGGCTGATCTACAAAAAATAACTTAATAAATCTCTTTACAGATCAAATAGTTCGTAACTAATTAAAGCAACAATTGTCAACTTAAGTTAAGACTTAAGTTCGGTACAAGAATTCAACAATTCCAACCTGTTGGTCACAGTTTGGGGCACACACGTGTGAGCCGAGACGAGACAAGATGGGACGAGCCGAAGATCACGTACGGGGGATGATGCTGCCTGAGCCTAATATGGAATTAAGATACGCAATGCTTGCGTTGCCAGCCCATGCACCAATACAAGTACATTTGCCCGATACACGATACGAATACGTATCTCTCTCTTATTTAGAAACTACAACCGCAGTCATTGTAGTCCGTAGTCTGTCAACTGTCTGTGCGCCCGTTCCTAGTTACACGCTACACGTACTTAACTTAGTTACGTTACGTTAGGTTACGTTAGTGACTAAAGGGTTTAGCTAGTAATAATACTAATGCCATTCAACTGTAGCTGTAGCTGAAATCTCAGTCCGCTGAGCCGCACAGAAGTATAAGTTACGCATATAACAAACAAATTCTAAAGCGTAGGAGCTGCTACGAGACCAACAGGCGCTGCTTGGCCGCCGGTAACAGACTCGTGCCTATTCCCGTACCCGTGCCTACTCCCGCATTTGTGCACGAAGACGGCGACAACGACGACGATGTTGCTAATGTTGTTGTTGTAGTCGTTGTTGTTGTCGTCGTTGACGTCAATAACGTGGGCGCTGGCTGCAGCGGCGCCAACGGAGAATCAGAGGCAGGTGTGTTGAGTGGCAATTCATAGGCAATTCCGCCCCAATGCAACTTAAAGGTGCGCGTCCGCCAGCGTATTGCCGGATTCCAGAGTGCATGCAGGAACAGATAAGGTCCGGTTAACTCCCTGAAGAGCCAACCAATGACAAACTCGAACTTGTGGAACGGCATCGAGCCGTGCTGCACAATGGTCAAGAGCAGCCAGTCAGATAGAAACCAACAGAGTATATGCACCAAGTAGAACACCAGAGGATCCCAGGCGAACAGCAGCGATGCTGACCATGCGGCCAGTGCGCCCAGCACCATGCACTCTGACAACGGTTCCAGCAGTATCGTTGTGGGCACCATGGCGACGCGCAGCTTGGCCCAGCGTATAAGTCGTTGCTGAAATTAGAGAAACAGATTAGGAATCACATAGGAAACTAGCAAATATTAAGGGTCATTTAATTGATAAAAAGTGAGCATATATTGAATTGAAGAGAAATCGAACTTTATTTATATGATCCCTTTAAGTATTCCCATTCTCAATCCTTATCTTTTAATTCTAGGTTGGCTTTCAATGGTTTACATATAAGTTTCACTGTTTATATTACACGGGACTTATCAACGCCTGGTTTCAAGATACAACAGATTAAGAATCATATACGAATATAGAAGGTATTAAGGGGTTTTGCTTTGCTGAACAGTCATTGTATTTTTATTGAATTGAAGATTATTCTATGCCTTTAAGTAGCCCCAATTCCTAATTATTATCTTCTAGCTCTAGGCGTGCAGATAAATACACTAAATTATATTACATAAGACTTATCAACGCTTGGTTTTAAGATACCAATGTTAATACAATGCAAACCACTCTCGATGCTTATCTGCATAATAAATTGAACGATCCAATAAATGGAGCACTTCAACATAAACTCAACCACAACAATTTTTATATTTTTCCGAGAATATTACTAATCTTTATGAGGCGAACGGAGATTGAAATGGAAATTACCTGAAAGCTACCAATATCGCATAGTCCGCTGTTCTGCAACGCCGGCTGATTGGAGATTCGCATCTTCCATCCCAACTCCGTGACGCGCTTGGCTATGAAGAAATCCTCGGCCAAATAGCAGCCAAAGGCACGGAGTCCTCCAAGCTGATCGATGACTTTTTTGCGCAGCAAACAGGACATGCCCGTGTGGCAGTTGATGCCGAGTGCATCGGCTGATAGGTAAATCCTCGACTGTACTGTGCCGAAGAAGACCTTCTCGAAGGTCGCAGCGAAACCGTCGCGATCGCAGGTGAAGGGCATCTGATGAACCAGAGCATGTCGTTCCGACATGTTTTGCACCATGTCCAGCAGAGTGTCGTTCTTCATTTTGATGCCGCTATCCGATATCATGACAAAATCATACTTGGCCGCCATATAGCCGGGATGTATGTTATTGATTTTGGGATTGACCCCCACATCTGAGCCGCCCACAAAGAGCTGTGCATCGATTTGTGGATATTTCTCGAGTAATTGTTCCACCAGTTTTATGGCAGGATCATGCTTGTCCTCGACGCAAAAAAGCAGCTCATACAGCGGATAATCCATGGTGAAAAACGTCTCCAGGTTATGTTGCAAATTTGGATCCACGGCCATTAGGGGCTTCAGTATGGAGACACCCGGCAGGGGCGACGATTCAGTTGGCAGCTTGCATGACTTCTTGTGCAGCTTGTATTTGCCATAGCAGATCGCGATCAGATGCACGCACCATGTACCAAACCAGAAAATCATAAAAAATGCAGCGAAGCCATATAGCGGTAATGGCAAATGTGACATTATGTGTATGCCTGTATGTGTGTGCGTTTGTGCGAATTTTGTTTGCTTGTGTGTGTTTGTGTTTGCCTTGCCTTGGGTGTTGGGCGTTGTAGTAGGTGGTGCAGTCTGCCGCTGTGTGCGTGAGCTTAAGTGTGTGTCGTTGTGTGTGTGTGAGTGTGTTGGCTTTGCGGTTTAGTTGGTATGCATTAGCCCGTCCTTCTGTTTTCAGCGATCAAAGGGAATCACTGCACAATTATTATACTAAAATCCGTAGCCGGACTTAATATCGTATCGTATCCGTTTCTGCCTTTGTCGTTCGCTCCGACTGAGTCAGCATACCCCGCGCGCAGTCAACAATTGGTCGGACCGTTGACTATTCGACTTTGACACTGTGTCGTCATATGTGAATTTTGTTTTTACTTCTTAATTTGCAATTAATTTATGTGTGCTAAACATTTCTGTGAATTCGCGTCGCGTTCCATGTCCAAGTAAAAACTGCAGTGAAGAATAGGGAACGCGGAAGTAAAAATGAGCTAAAAAAAAACACCTAATTGGCGAAGTCACAAAATACCAGCATTTGTTATTTTACACTAATTTTGCCACTACGTATATTTAGTCATTTTTTTGTCATCAGTTCTTACGAATAGTATTTATAAAATACTAATTAATATAATATTAGTATTTAAAGATTTAAATATATTAGAACTGTAATCACCCAACTTTTGACAAATTAGCGATTGAAATTTGATAATGCTTTATTATAAATCATAGAATATATATATCATATACTGTTATAAATCTGTTACTTATAAGTGGGTTTTTGTATCGATTCTAATAAATTTTCATAAAAAATTTCTTTGCGGCTACAAAAACCACCATAAAACAAATTTCAAATGTACCGTAGACTAATACTATGAGACCATAGTCATATAGTTTAGTATTTTGATTTACTTTTAGTATTTTAGTATTTACGGCAACAAAATCTGTCTCTATTTTGGTCACACTAAGCCACAGCAAAGGGTTTGTATGTAAGTACTTAAGTATAGATCCTACTATTTAATAATAATGTACGAATTCCATCTCCATCTAGTAGGCTACTTCCACAATCTTGGCATTTTATCAAATTTATTATGCACAAATAGACACGCAAAATTTAAAATTTTTAAATTAGAAGATGGAGTCCAGAGCAAAGAGTGATGCAGTGTCAAGCAGCAAAACTGTTGCTCAAAGGTTGAGCAAGGTGTTTAAAACGGATTTTGATTCCAAGTACAATATTGTGGATATCCAGACGCCGGAGCTCGCCTTTATGTCTGGCCAGTACAAACGTAGTAACGCCTACTTCACCTTGCGTAACCATCTTCCTGTAGTACTGACACAGGTCGTAGACACTCTCACAAAGAACAAGAACGAGCTTGTCGAACAATTCGGAGAGGTATGTAGATCTTCGAAGATTGCCAATTATGTTCTACAGAATCTACATACTCTTTACAGAATGCGCGAGAGGAGATAAAGATGATCATCGGCATGATCTCACGCCTTAAATACGAGCTGCAGACAGACAAGCCTTTTCAACCCTTCACCGGAGATGGTGAGAATTATTTGGCGTTATCTGAATTTAATTTTATATTGTTTACAATTTGCAGAGCCCGATCGAGAGGTTTGGAATAAATTCATTGCCAGTCTCCCAGTGGAATCGAGCTCATTTTTCAGAGCGTGCTGGATGCATGCCGAGTGCTACATGTACCGCAAGCTCTACTCCTTCGTGGAAAATTGCATATTCATCAAAAAGTTTGATTACTTTGAGAAGATAAAGCTGCATGAGCTCGCCCGATGCCAGGAAGCGATTCTCTCACTCACTAACTTCACTCGACGAACTGAAAAGAGCGTTGATCTATTTAGTGAATTGCTAGTTATCAACCTGTGGAGCGGTTCCAACGATCTCTTGGATGATAAGAATGTATGCCTGCTCAACCGGAAGGTACTGGAAGAAATGAATACTAGGGATGATTGTATAATTGTCAACAATATGACCAACGTGTGGAATTGTCTATGCAATGATAGCACCAATAGAGAAAGAGTCGATATCGTACTGGATAATGGTGGCTTTGAATTTTTCACAGACCTCATCCTGGCCGAATATATAATCGAAAAGGGATTGGCGAAAAAAAGTATGCTTCCATGCCAAGGCACTTCCTTGGTTCGTGTCCAACATAACAGAAGACGATTTTCACTCCTCCCTCAAGTATCTGAGCCAGCACTCCGACTACATTGTGAGTCTTATAGGGCAAAAGTTTATACAGTTTGTGGAGGAGGGAAAATTCGAAGTTCACGCTTCTCACTTTTGGGTCGCCCCACATGCCTTTAGCAGGTAAGATTAACGGACTACCATATCTCTATATTCTTGTCTTATTTTCTTATATTTTAAGTATGCCTTCGGTTGATCCGATACTATATAAAGCGCTAAAGCGGTCAAAACTCGTCATATTTAAGGGCGATTTGAACTATCGTAAACTGCTAAGCGACGTCAATTGGGAGTCGGAACAGGACGTTTTATTATGTTCGGGAGACTTCCTGCCCAGTTGCATCTGTGCGGTACGCGTAGTGAAGAGTGAAGTTATATGTGGACTAGATGCGGGTGTACATAAGGAACTCACAAAGAAAGATCCTGAGTGGATGTTGAATGGCAAATATGGTATCGTCCAGTTCGTGGATGGCTCTCGTGAATTTGGCTATTGATGCTTTTAATACTCCAATTGAATCAAACTTTTGAATATAGAATTTTGGGTCACCAAATTTTATTTCAATGTCAATTATTTATTTTAATTTGGTGAGCTATTTTTTAAATCCTTAAAACAAGCTTTATAATAAAATAATAAGAATTAATTAAAGTTGATTTGTTCATGTTAAATTGGAAACGGGTCTTTTATGTTTTTTTCTGTAAACGAATTTTCCAAAACAAAGTAGTTTTGTTTATATCGCATTATGGTTATGATACCCAGTCAGCTGTTCTCTTATGCCCTGTTTAGGTTGATATTCAGACAGCTGTTCTCTTGTGATGTGTTTTGGCTTATTTGAAAATATCGATAGTCAGCTGTTTCTTTGCCAAGCATAAGACCTGTGAGTTTGCAAATCTATCGAAAGCTTGGCCCCAACACTTTTCACTATCGATGTACATCGATATCAGCAAATCCGATTGCAGTTATCGACACGCTCCCAACGTTGGTGTGTTCGTTTCTAATATTCGTGTATAGGGCATACTCAGTTGATAGACAGTCGGGAGTACCGAGAGCATCAAAGACGAAGATGGCATTAGCGCAACCCGATTCGGAATTCGATGTCAAAAATGGAATTATTGACAGCGAGACGCCGAGGCATTCACAGCTAACAGCCCAATACAAGCAGTAAGTATACGCTATATATAGCAAAAGTAAATATATGCATATATGTAAACACAAGGCTGATGTAATTTGATTGTCCTCTGACCCGACCTCTAACGCCGTCCCCGCTCGTGTAGGAGCTTTGCTAACTACACGTTTCGCGTGCGGCTGCCAGCGACGTTGGAAACTATCGCCCAATCGTTGGCCAAGGATAAGGACGAATTGCTAACTAAATATGGCGCGGTAGGTTGTTCTAGTTGTTGTTATTGTTATAATAAAATTGCATAATGTCATTGTATCTGGCAGGATAAGGGTGGCGATATCGAGAAAACAGCTGCAGCCATTATTGAATTGCGCGCCAACATTCTCAATAACGGACCGTTGTTGCCTTTCAATGACAAGGGTATGTAAAGTGGAGCACACCTGGCTATAAATAGGAAGATATATATAGATATAGTATATCTGTTCTAATTATACTCCTCTTCTTGCAGAGGGCGATGCTGGTGTCTGGAACGCATTTCTGGAACAGTTGCCGCAGGAGAAGCGCTCGTTCTTTACTGCATGCTGGCTCTACTCCGAGTGTTACATGTACCGCAAGCTGCTCTCCATCTTCCGCTTGTCTCCCCTGGCCGACTATGACTACTTCAGCAAGCAGAAGCAAACAGCTGCCCAACTCAGCCTCGACGCAATGCTGGCAGTGGCAAAGGGAACTCGCAAAAATGAGAAATCCTCGGCTGCATTTGAGAAGCTGGTCAAGTTGAATCTGTGGGGCAATCGTTGTGATCTGTCCATCACATCGGGCAAACAAGTGAAACCCACAGGAGATGCGCTCGATCTAATCGCCACTTTGGAAGACAATTTGCTGGTGGACTCATCAAAGGAGATTTGGCAGGCACTGCAAGCGGGCAACGGACAGGGAGTGGTGGAGATTGTGTTCGACAATGCTGGCTATGAGTTGTACACAGATCTGATACTAGCCGAATATATAATCGATCAGGGATTGGCGCAAAAGGTGCGGTTCAATGTCAAGGCGATTCCATGGTTTATATCCGATGTAATGGATCATGATTACCACTGGACACTCAAATTCCTGGCTGGCCAACCTGAAGCTGCGCTTAGTGAGCTGGGAAAGAAACTGAAACGCTTCACAGATGAGGGCAAGTTCGAAGTGGCACCACTGGAGCACTTCTGGACAAGTCCCTATGAGTTCTATCGCATGGCCGAAGTGCAGCCAGCACTCTACGAAAGACTCTCGCAGGCACAGCTGGTTATCTTCAAGGGTGATCTCAACTATCGCAAGTTGCTGGGCGACTTCACCTGGGACTATACCGAGAGCTTTGTCACCTGCTTGCGTGGTTAGTAGAAACCTTCGTGGAATCATTAAACATTCCTAATGCAAGACGATCTTTCTTCTGTACAGGTTTCCAACCCACAAATGTCTGCACACTGCGCACCATCAAAGCGGATTTGGCCTGTGGGCTGCCGCAGGGCAAACCGGAGGAACTCTTTGCCAAGGACAAGGCGTGGATGCTGACAGGAGAATACGGAACTATTCAGTTTGCAGCCAAGAAGTAGGGACCAGTAGGCGGGAACCGGAGTGGCAGTTAGAGGCTTAGCTTAATTTGTTGTTGTGTTTAATGGTCTCTGTTGAAAATAAAACATAAACCATGTCAGATCTCTGTTAGATCCACATTTATTGGCAATCATTTTGGAAGTGTGTCAAAATTTTTTTGATTTTATAATTTTACAAAATGCATTCAAATAAAACCTCGTCAACAAAATCTTCATTAACGTCTTTTGACAATGATGACGCAATAAAAACTGCAGGACGATCGACGAGTGTCGATTGGGAAGAGGAGAAGTTCATGCAGAAGAACAAGATAATCGATCTTCCGCTTCCCTTGCGTCACCCGCTGACTGCAAAATATAAGCGAACCTTCGCCTATAGAACGTTCAGGGAGCGCACTCCGAATATGTTGCTTGAAATGATAGATACGTTGAAGTCGCGCGAGTGCAGACTCGTTGATCAGTTAGGGGACGATGTACGCCACGATCTGTGCTGCGTCATTTGGAGCCTGCAGATATTACGTGACGAAATCTTGCAGAACAAACCGTTCAAGTTGTTCTACGATAAGAAGCCCGACAGCTCTATGTGGAATACTATGATCAAAATTTTAGTCGTACGCGAGAAGAATCGATGGTTCTCCTCCGATTGGTTGTTCGCCGAGTGTTATCTATATCGTCGCATATTGGGTGCATTCCGACGCACGAAAACGCTGAAGAATTACGATTATTATGGGCAGCAGAAGATATGTGCAACACGCAACATTGTCTACTTGCTGAGGCGAGTGTTGGCTGCCACTAGAAATCTGGGACGTAGCCAGAAGAATCTGCAGCTAATGCTGAAGCTGTCACTGTGGGGCAACCGCTGTGACCAGGCGATCACCAAGGAGCTGCCCGACGATAACATGTTCGAGATGATTGAGGTATATGATCAGCACCTGATAGTCGATCACTCTGAAAATGTTTGGCGACTGTTGGCACAAATGGTTCCAGAGCCAGGGATTATCGACATTGTCTTGGACAATGCTGGCTATGAACTATTCGCTGATCTGCTGCTTGGTGAGTACCTTCTCAATACGGGCCTGGCCACCAAGGTGCGATATCATGTCAAGACTACGCCCTGGTTTATCTCTGACGTCACCACGAATGACTTTAACTGGATGATGCGTTTCCTGCGCCGCAGCGAGATTCCGGAAATGAGAACCTTTGGCCGCAAGTTACATCGTCTTAGGTGCAATAAGTACCTGGAGTTATACGAGGAATGTAGTTTCTGGTGCAGTCCCCATGGCTTTTGTCACCTGCGCGACTCGATACCCAGTCTGTACGTTCAGTTCAGTTTCGCTCAGCTGGTCATCTTCAAGGGCGACCTAAACTATCGCAAGCTAATCGACGATCTGAACTGGGATCCCACGACGCCGTTTGATAAATGCCTCGGGGGGTTTATGCCCACCAATGTGTGTGCCTTGCGTGCCATCAAGTGCGACGCCTTCTGTGGTATGCCCCTTTGCGTTGTGGAATGGCTCACTGAAGACGATCCCTACTGGATGTGCACGGGGGAGAAGGCAGTCATCCAACTGGCCATCAAGCCCAGACCCTGAGGATTATCAAGATTTCATCCACTCAATGATGATAATGAAGAAATGCCTGTGTGTTATTAGAAATTTGTTTTACTTTTATCGTATTTTGGAATATCGCAGAAGATAAAACAAATTTCTGATGTTGAACATGCATGGTTCTTATCTTATCTGATCACTTATATATCTCGATATATCTTAGTATCTCGACGGTAAATGGACTATTGAGGCTTAAATTGAATGTGTTTATTCTGCATGATCTCAGCGAAGGGACTGTTGGCTTCGATACCCACAAAACGTGATTCAAATTCAATCGATAAGCATATCAGATCATACTCTTCTGCCGTGCTTAAAATATTTCCACAATATTAGCAAATTGAAGGTGACTGGATGCGTCATTGCTTGCGATAGATCAGTGACAGCTGTTCGAAAGCTAACATCTGCGCTCTAGATTATTTATACTAAAACATGCGCAGCTTGTTTTAGTTGTCCTACAACAATAAAAACGGCTAAAAACAAAATAAAATGGAATAAACAAAAGCTGAATTCAAATCGGCTGATGGCATCCTCAAAAGTATGCAATAGATATTCCCAATACACAAACCCTTGATGTGTCTTGGACATGCAGCAACTCGGGATACATTTTTATAACCACGCGAATCTCTTTATACCAGTACCCTACAAAATTGATACTTTTTACAAATGTATCTAAAAGTCAGGAGGCGTGGCGAAGACCATAAAGTAGTGTTATTTTTCATTATAAGCAAAAGACGAGTAGATTGAGGTTTCATGCTGTAAAAAAGCCAGGTGAAGGTGCAAATTAAGACTCCGTTTGCCATTGTAGTATTGTTCCTATTGTCGTTTATTAGTCATGCGCTTAAGAACTATAATGCTAGGCTACGTAAGTCGTCAGCATAAGTATGACATTCCATGTACATAATATGTATACAGTTTACACAGTTTTAACTTTTAGGACTACAAATCTAGGCGCTATTCTCAAGTATGAATGGTAGAAAAATATGCTCTAAGGCCATATCTCTTATATGCGTATGCGTATTTATGTATATATGTATGTATGCCATGTGGGTGTGTATATGTATGTATATGTGTATATTCTGGGCGAGTTTGAAACAATTCGTCAAATTTTCAAGTCTTATCAATTGCCGTCACAGAAAACAAATGATTTCCCACTTGGTAGGGGGGCGCCTCTCTCTTAAGATTTAAGAACTGTCGAGCTAACATTATCAAGTAATTATTTATTTTAAATGTCGGTAACTAAGTGCGTTTCCTTTGTTTGATATTGCTGCTTTGGAGGGAGTTCTCCTGCTCTTTCTCTCTCTCCCTGTCTCGCATTCTAGTCATGGAGAGACGACTTCACAATACACAATTCGGATTTAGTTGCTGATATGGCGTTAGATCCTTGGTAATGGAGAAGAGTGCACCGTCTTTGACCATTTTGCACATGAGTGCGCCCAGATTCTTGGCATCATCGATACCCGAATGAGCGCGTCCCTCGAAGGGCAGCCCAACATGGGAGAGGGCATCACTGAAGTTACACGGACGATACTTGTACCACTCCCGGTAGATGGCACGCACATCGATCCACTGATTGAAATAGGGAGCCTTGCGCATCCTCTTGCGTGTGCACTCCTTGTGCAGACAGATGCCAAAGTCCCAGTCTGTCCAGGTGACAAACGCACAGTTGCCCAGTATATTCGACTTGTGTGTCTTGGGCAGCAGCAGGTTGCGGGCGCGCAGCTCCTTGCGCAGCCACTCGTGGAACATCATTAGTGCCGTCTGCAGGGGCACTCCCGCGTCTACAGTCTTTTGCTCTATCCCAGTCAGCTCTGTGCAGTAGCTGCTCAGACGCGGCGATTCAATTGGCATCACATATTTGTGGAACTCGGCCTCGATCTTGCCCGTCTTCAGATTGACAAGCACGGCAGGGAATTCTGCAAAATGGTCAAGATGTGATTAGTGCAATTAGGCTAACTAAGGGGGTACCCCTTTGCTTACCTATTATCTCTGCCTCGCGCCATTGTGGCGGTGCCTGTTTCTCCCAGCACGTGGCCTCAAAGTCAACGGCAATCACGTAGCTAAAGGGCTGCATGGCCAACTGTTTGGACTTGCGAGTCTTTTTTGGACTTCAGGGGAACTGTGGCAGCTTCTTCTTGGGGCAGCGCAGCATCCAAGTCGATCTCTGCGTCGTTGTGCAAATCATCCAAATCGTTGACTGGATCTGCTCTACCGCCGTCCACATACAATGTGTCTATCAGGCCCAGTTGTCTGGCAAGAGCGAGGGGAGATACAACATACAAAACCGTCAATATGTATTATAATTTTTTTTGTTGGTTTTTTATAGAAAATATATACATATATATGAAAAATGCTAGCTAGTATCTTTACTACTTGTAGTAGAGTTATATGTATGATCACCTATAAATCTGGTGACTTTTCTACATTTTTGGAAAGCAGCTACTTTGATCTCAATGCGAAATATTCAAAGATTCTGATTACAGCTTGAAGCACAACTGAGGATTAAAAGACATCACGAATACAAGTTTAGGGCGATTGGTATATTAAATATAAGTTTTAATGCTTATAGAAAATTGGCAAAGTATCTACACGTTAAGGCCATCACACTGCTGTTTTACATAGTCTTTTAAATACTAAGCTCTTTCAAAGAACGCCTAATCTACAATTGTACAGCTTTATAGAAGAGTTTGGAAAGCAATTAACTGTTTTGAATTACTCAACCAAAAGATGCCACAGTACTTTAAGTAGTAATACTGTAAGAGATTCCATAGCTAATACTGCAAAGGTATCGCTTGAAGCTCTACAGCCCATTGTGGCTATGGTTGCTGCGCCTGCTGCTTGCCATAGCAGACAATCATGGGCTTCTGCTGCCAGATTAATCCATTTGTTTCGGCCAATGCTTGAGCCACCACCACCGCCGTTGATGTTGCTGCCGCCTGATCCTTGAACTCCACGAATGCCTGACCCTTCATGCGACCCTGTTGCATTACTTTTATCTCCAGACTCTCTGGAGGAGCATAGCGTGTATAGAGTGTTCTCAGCTGTGCCTCTGTGACGTTCTTGTCGAGATTCTTGATGTACAATTTGTTGCTGGGTTCGCCCAGTTTGTAGTTCTTGTAGATGGGCAATTCCTGAAGCTGCTGCTGAGTTAGACGCTGTTGTGGCAGTTGTGGAGCAGTTGGCAATGTAGTCGGCAGTTTCAATTCGATTTTAGGCGCTGCAAATGTGGGTGAATCAATTGACTCCTTGGTGGCAGTTGAAGTTGCAGCAGCTGCTTTGCCTGCCTGGAGTATTTGGCGTGCACGTTTGCGATATTGCTCGGGAATCACGCTGGGCTCGGCTGGGCGTTTAAGCTTCTGTTTCTGCTGCTTCTTCTTTTTCTGCTGCTCATCCTCTTCGTTCTCTAGTTCACTTTCAGTTTCACTTCGACATTTTTCAGTCTGAGTGGCAGTAGTTTGTGTGGGCTGCGGCTGCAGGATGACTCCTTCAAGACGTGGGCCAAAGGGTGGCGCAAGATTCATGCGATTCATAAGGTGTAGCACCTGGATATAGAAGCGTTCGTTGCTCTTCAGTGCATTACCAATCTCGGTCAGTATATCGGCATTGATGGGCGGGTAGGCGTAGCGCAGGTAGGGCGGTGGTGGCTGTATAAAGTCGAATTGATTATTGCAGGCATATAACTTTTGCACGTACTTATTGATCTGCTCTGCCTGTGCCGGCGGCGTCTTTGAATCCTTGCAACTCCCTGCTGTCGTCGCTTGTGTAGATTTGTTAGCCGTTTTGGAGCTGGTTTCAGTCTCAGTCTTGGCTCGTGGTCCAAAACAGCTGACGCGTAGCGGCTTGTCCAGTATGTCGTTTAGACCCAACAGCTGATTTAGTGCCTCCTGCGCCTCATCAGCGTCTGAATATTCGAGCAGCACGCGACGCCGGCCAAAAGAGTTCAGAGATCGCGGAATGATTAGTTTTAGCTCTTGAATCAATTGACCCAGTTCGTCCATGGTGCAGGGCATGCTCTTCAGCAGCAACTTGCTGGTCGCGGTAGCGCACATCTTTGCTTATTGTTATTTCTTCAATTAAAAACAATTAGAACAACGTGCAGCCGCTGCAGCGCCGTCGATTACAAATTTTATCGATTTTATGCCAGCACAATGTGACCAGCTGTCAAGGCAGGAACAGCTAGAAACTGTTTGTGCGCTGAGGAGCAAATCTGTTATGTGTGCAGTGTGTTAACAGTGAAATGTTAAAAACGCGGTTTTAGCCCCGACCGCGGGCAAAAAGGATCTATTTTTCAAAGACACGATCCAATCTATGTTCCGAATGTGTCTGGGCCGTTTCCTAACAAACTGAATAGGTTTAAAGTTCTCTACAAATATATGTTCACTGCTTAGAAGTTATATTTATATCTTAACAATTGATTGATTTGAGAAATAGCCAATAGCTAGTCGCTATTGTCAATTGCAACATGATAGGGAAAATAGCTAAATTGGTAGCATTGATGTTCATTGTCACATATAACAATTCTACGCTCATATAGACTGCCAACACAGGATCTTCATTGGGAGATCTGCTCTATAATCCAAACAGCTGCAAAAAGGTAAACAAAGCACGAGTCCAAAGTGTCAATGCACTTTTATTAAGTGAATTGCATATATAGTTGCATCTGTGTGTGTGTGTGTGTGTGTGGCACACAATGCCGTTATGAAAAGATCAACACACAAATAGCGCGACACACGACACACGACTCAAAAGGCAGATTGCATAAAATTTGTAATGATTAAAGAGGAGGCAACAACAACAAAAACTACAAGCACAGCGATCCAGACGAAATACTCTCACTTTCGTTAGGCCTGCTCGATCGAGGGAGAGAGAGCGGGGAGGGAAGAGGCAACGGCACAACACGGAAGCCACAAATTCGCCAGCTGCGAGAGTCGATTCCTTCTGTAAAATTGGATGAATGAACTCTCGTGCGTTCTCACTGTCTTTCTCTCTGTCTCTCTTTTTCTCTCTCTCTCTCTGTCTCTCTCTCTTACGTTCTTATACTCTTCCAAGTGACATCAATGGGTTAATGTTTCTATTTTTAGAAATTGTCATGCTTCGCTGCAGTTTTGAAAGATTAGAGATAGAAAATAGAAATGTGGAACAGCTCAACAGGTTCGGAATTCATGTGCCCATTTGCCATACGTGCCTCGGCCAAGCCCCCAAGCCCCGTTGCAGCTATCAATCAAATATGGGCGGCTCGTGCGGCTTAACGATGCGTGTGTGCACAACAATTGCAACTTCTGTTTGTGCTTCTCTGCTGCTGCTTTGCTTGCTGCCCAATAATTAAATAAATTATCTAGAAACATTGTCAATTAGTTGGCATTTGTTGGGCATGCACAGAAGTTGACAGCTCTTACGATGGTAAATTCATGAAGCTTCCGTGTTTGAGCATTTAAGCCGTAAATTATAGTAGCCTGCTCTCTCTAATTGCACGACTGTGATATACCCAAGAAAAAGGCAGCAAGTGACGTTGTTTATTTTTATACTGCAGTACCTCAATAAACCGCTGATAACACTTGCAAGATATTGTAATACATTGCACGTAAGCGAAGAGGTAAACATTAACATATCAGGGGATTTCGTGTGTTTTAGTAGCTGTCACAATTACGTATTGCGTATTTACAGTTACATAGTAACTTTTGCAATAAAATATAAGTTGTTAGAGCCTTTTTCAATTTAATTCTTCACATTAGTTATAATTATTGCGACCTTTAAGATCTATTGATCTATTAAGATTTCCATTATCTCTACAATTTATTCTATAAATTTTTACAATGTTTCCTAGACTGATTAACCTTATCACTACAATTATTCAAGAATGTGCCTTGACTTTACTTATCACAATATAAAATCCTACTTCAACCTATTTTCTTAGGAATTCTTTTGTTTAAAGAGGATATTTAATTGTTCTATATATTTTATTTATATTTTGTCATATTTTTTCCAGGTTATGCCCCTTCAACACTCAATTGACAGGGTATATTAACTGGTGCAGTGCAAGTGTCATAAATTTGTTCGCTTTTTGTAATATTCAAGCCGGGTAATTAGTATAGCTAGTGCTAATATATTTTCACAGACTCGTACAAGGGAAATAAAAAACAAAAATACCCATCAAATATAGATGAATGCACTCACACACACACATTCATTGTGCATTCATTTGTATTGCACGTCATGCAAATTTGTACAAGAAATTTTAAAGGCAGTGCCAAAAATAGCGCAATTGACTTAATCAATCAAAGAACTTCGCTTGCCAATCGACACCGACACACACATACACATAGACACATATGGAGCAAACCCTTCCCCTCTCCCCCCACACACAAGTGGGTGCGCCCAAGAAACGAATGATATATGGTATGAGTATTATACCAATTGATATCAGCCGGGGGCACGTGCTACGTTGCAATTGCTTCGCAGGAAGAGGGTGCTAGAAGGGGCGGGTATGAGGGCGTTTTGTGCTGCTAATTGCTTGCGGGGGCAATGATGGATGATTATAGGGAAATGTCCTTGGGGCGTGCAATTGATATTGAAATTAGCAATTGCAGTTTAGAGAAATTATGGGCTCGATTGTAGTATTTAGCCCAGCCCAATTCTACACAGCGGGCACCCTGTACAAATTGCGCATACGCCTTGTGCAACGTTCGAATTGGAGCCGCGTGCCAGTGCCAGGCCAAATGTTGTTTGCATCGCAGCCAGACAGCAAGAGAGAGGGAAAGAGAGAGTGGCATCTCTCTTTCTCTCTCTCTCTGTGTCCCCCTTTCTTGGGCCATTTTAATATAAATTCGATTGCATTTGTATTCACCCTTTTTCATTCAGTTCGCAGTCATAAGCACATGCATACAGATATATAAATATATGCATATATATGTATGTATATATGCCTACAGATTCCTCTATTTACTCCCATATGTGCACACAGCGAGTCCGCAGTATATTTATTACCCCCGCCCTGTATGAGTATTTGCTCTTGACTTTGGATAAGTTTGGTAAAAACTGCTTTCAGCCGGATATTTCGTAGTGAAATCCCCCTCCTCCCCCTTCCAGCACACTTGAGTACAGCACAGCAGACGCCGCGACAGCACGACGCGACGTCTGCCACGACGAGCTGCGCGCAACAATCGATTTCAACATGTTTCCTTTGCTACAATCATTAATTTTCTATCTCCCCAACTTGTGCCAAGTCTGTCTTTGAGATTCCAATCCAATTATCCTATATCTTCTCATATAATACTCCTCAATTCTTCATTCAATTCCCTTTCAAGGCACTATGTAGAGCATCTTCTAGTCTACACTTTACTATGACTGCTCGATTTTATTACTTGTCGATATTAGTGTTCAATATCCTGACTATCTCTTGTTCTTATAGCTACATTTCCCGGCAATTGCAATGAATGTTTTGCACACAAAAGAATCTTGTTCACATTGGGGAATGCATCATCATCCTCATCCTCATGCACTGCCAAAGGCAATAGCCAAATGATGATGCAGCAGACCATGATGATGTTGACTATGACGAACAGCCAGTGTTGTCAGAGTTGTGTCTACTTTTAGCTCACACCAGTGAGAACCCGACCAAACCAGAACCAGCCTCGCCGCGTGCATCTTAAAACGCGAACTCACTTCTTGTTCTTCTGACACAAATTCGCACTAGAATAATTTTTGTATAAGTTGTAACTCAATTTTTCAATTAGCTAACACAATTAGAAAGCTGGTTAGCTTTGGTTTGAGGTATCTTCAATACGATACTAACGAGTTTTGATAGGTTTAAGTTAAGAATTGAGTTAATAAACTCTTTTCTTTATATTTTCTTTTTTATTTAAAGGTACACAGACTCCACTTACATATGCATTGCCAGCGTCTCCCATTGATCTAATAGATGCACCATGTTGATGCTGTTAACTAAACTGAACTGCAGCTTCAGCTTGATCTTAATCTATCTCAATCTTCAGTCAGTACTCCATCTTAAAGTTTCGATTCTAAACACTAAGTAAACTGCGACTTATCGAGCCACACTGTCAAAATCGACTGATCAACTTAAACAATGTCTCATCTATAGAATTTGAATCATGATCGCATCGTTGTAGATGGTATAGACAGCATTAACAGTAAGCAAAGTAACAACAACAAAGCCATTAAGGAAAAGAGTATAAGGCCGCGTACTACGACGCATTTCAATTAATAAAATGGTCATAATTAAATTAAAAATGAGCAAAACACTTGCACAGTATGTTCATATACATATGTATGTTTGTGTATATATGGTAGACCCTGTTTATATAGTAGAACCTGTGAATAATAGCTATATAAACAGATGCATGCCTGTTCGTATGTGGAACGCAGATTAAGATTGCCTAAATAGATTGTAAATATTATCAGCATCCACTTGCAGTATTTACTTTGCAATTTCAAAAACTTGAACAACTTTTCCACTCACTCTGAAAGTATATAAATAACAAAGACAACAATAACAACAACAACAGGGCACGCACTGAGTCGTATTCCATATTGGGGGCACATAATTACCAGCTCAACTGCATTCTCCGTCTCTATGTGTTTATAGATACCTCGAGAGATACATATGCTATACAGATGCAGATACTGCTTCGGATAGTTCACTTTGTAGCTTCTCTTCTTCGCTTCGGTAACTGCACTTGAGAGTTGAGCATGCACAACATCCACACACGTTCCACACACAGCATCCATTCAG
The DNA here is from genome assembly GCA_018903425.1 of Zaprionus nigranus. Classification (NCBI taxonomy): domain Eukaryota; kingdom Metazoa; phylum Arthropoda; class Insecta; order Diptera; family Drosophilidae; genus Zaprionus; species Zaprionus nigranus. The sequence continues at coordinate 1,643,222 of JAEIGD010000014.1, read as the reverse complement.
AGCAAACTCGCCGAGCTCAGCTCCAATTACATTCAATTTACAAGGAAGAGAAGCCCGAGACTGACGGACTGGCAATGGGCACGTCAAGAGTTATTTTTGGACTGACGAACTCCAAGTGGATCTAATTGAGAAGTGCCCCTATTTATTTATAGAGTTGCAATTGCGAAATTGCAAGTGAAAGAGGATGAGCAGCGCCAGCTGCCAAATGTATTTGCGGAGTTAGTCAAAGAGATTTGCTTTTCATTTAAAAGCCAAGCAATAAACAAAATGTCCATAAAGTGTAATTAAATTGCTAAAACGACAACATTGTTGGCACACGCCGTCAACATTTCCCACGCTGTAATCCCGGTATCACATTGCAAAGGGGGTGAAGAGAAAAGGGGGGGAAAAGAATGACAATGAAATCAAACAACACGATGATATTGCCAGGTTACGGCAACCGCAACAAAGTGACGGCAATTATGCTGAGAGAGGAAGAGGGGAAGGGGAATGGGAGAGAGCGGGTCAGGCCGACAAAGTGCAATGACCAACAGGACAAATGAAAACAGCAGCAACAAAATCAACACGAAACACAAGACAAATATTTGGTCAAAAGTTGTGACAAGTGCACAAGCAGAGCTTAAAGCTTACCTTGAAGGGGCATGGGCAGGGGAGGGGGATAAGGTGCATTTAAATTGCCAATTGCGTCTCAACAAAAGAAGAAAAACAACGAAAACAACGCAAGAACATCAAAACAACGATACGGCAACATTATCTGCACGCTAAATGTTAAGGTAAACAACAGCTTAACAGTGTCTTAACATTACACAACAGTTTACATTTTTAGGGACATTTCAAAACAATCGCACGTAAAATCAATTTTAGGCCCTGTATTTTTAACATGATTTTACTGTTATTTAATTGCTAATCTAGTTTTATCAACTCTATTGTTTAAATTTTTTCCCATTTCATTCTCGTCTTCTGTCACTGCTTCATTGTATAGTGGATTATTAAATTGGGGGTTGCGCTGCATTGGGAATGCCCCCAACCATATATATAGTATATAACAAGTGTTTACATATATTGTATGGCGCCTAGTATATTGAAAAACCTTTAAAACAATGCCTGCTATTGATTTCAGGCCCAGGCAAAGAGAGCGAGCCTACGCGCATATCCCTCCTGGGCACATTTCCATGAAAATATTGCAAGTCTTTACACGATATTGCATGCACACTTACCTTGCCAGTCTTATTAAGGCCATTGTGTTTCGGTTTCGGGTTTTTGGTCCAATTTGCGTACAAAAATGAGTTGCAAGTGGAGTTTGGTAAAACTTTCAAGCAGCAGCAATGAAAAAATTCGATTTGTTATTTTGGCAGTGCGAATAACGGCATCGGGTACAGGGGCAGGTAGAAGCCACGGGGAAGGTGGTCACCGGCAAATTTCTTTTGTTGTCTGCGTTGCAGCAAACACACACGCGCGCACACACACTCACTAAGTTTCGGCAGAACTCACACACGAAAACATGCAGACGGTGCAGGACACGAAATGCAATGAAAATGTAAAAAAAAAAGAAGTGAAAAATCAAAAAACAACCGCAAAAACAAGAAGAATTGCGCGCACACAGAGACTTCAGTCGATGCACAGTGGGCGACTTCGACTGCGACAAAGATCTGACTCTGCCGACCGGCACAGTTGGATAAAAACAAACTCGCAACGACGACTGCGACGGCAGCGACGACAGCGAAAGCAGCAGCAGCGGCCGCAGCAGCAGCAGTGGAAACATCTGTTAGTGTGACCAGCTGGAAGTATTAATATAATGCACTTACTGCAATGCAGCTAATAAACTAGAGAAATAATGAATTAAATTGTTAAAATGCTCATTTACAAATTTCCAACTCTTAATTTAATTATAATATTTAGTATATGGTAAATATATGGAATTTTATTCTGCACGTTAACAGTTGTGCATATTCTGCACGTTAACAGTGGTGCATATTCTGCAATGTTAACAGTTTTCACAAGTCTGGCAACATCAGCTACACTGCGCGCCATCTAGTGTGCTGTTACAATTCCAAATAGAATTCAATTTGCATACGTTTTTCAAATTGCTTGAGAAACAGAAACAGTACAAAAAACATTGAAATAGTTATAATAAACGTAAATTCTTAGATTATTGTTTTGATTACCAAGATGTGGGAACAGCTAGAGGGTTATCGCAATCACTTTTTGCAAAAGGAAATTAAAGATGTTATGAAACCGAGTTCTATAAATTGTCTACAGACCAAGGGTAAGGAAGGTTCTCCACTTGTCTGTGCACAGCCAGACATAAAGTATCCGTTCTAATTGACAGCAATGAGAGTGAACTTGAGCCAACGCGACTTTTTGCAGCAAATATCCACGGCGTTGCCCCGGTAACTCCACCTACTTCTGTGATCGTGCCCAGTTGGCCTACGGCTGGTTCGCATTGCCCAAGCTGATGAAGGAAATGGACAGCGATGTCAGCCAGACCCACTGGCGCGCCATTGTATCACTTACGGAATTCTTGCTCAATCCGCTAAACGCGGAGAGAGCTATAATTGAAATGGATATAGTGAGAAAGTGGGTACCATAGGGAGATAATTAGTAGAAAATACTAAAGATTCCTCACTGTAGAGTGAAGAACGCCTTTATGCGCATGCGATTGAAGTACCACGAGTCGCACTTCAACGAGGTGGAGGTATATCTGGAGATTTTCAGTGAGTATATAATGTATAAAAGATACTCCACATATCTATTATTATTCCTTTCAGATATTATTTCCCGGAATTTAAATGGCGCCGAGCATATTGCCCAGAGCAAGTGCCTCCGAATTGAATTCTACAAGATTCTCAAAGACCGCGAGCCTAATAAGGAGAATATTGTTGCCGAGATACTACGTAATTTAACCAGCAAACCAAAGGGTATGTTCTCTATACAGTGTCTCTGAGGAGTAGCCTAATTCTTAAACCATTTAGTGTGCGGAATTATGCTGGAAGATCCAGAGAACTTTGAGGGGCTGGCAATGATCTTCAAGCAGGATCCTTGCCGGCATTACTATCCGGCCCATCTGTGGCAGCATCTCTGTCATCTGCTGGAGGTGGCACCCGAACAGGGCATCCAGCTGGGCTTCTTTGAGCTCTTGCATAGACGGATCCAGAATCGTTTGCCCTTCTACTGGAACTTAGCCAGCAAGGCATTTGCTCTGCTGCTGCGCTGCCCCGAGGGCCAGCATCGTTTCGATGAGGTCGATGGCATCAAAATGATCTACCGCATCTTCGTGAGTTGCTACAGAAAATCAACAACGATGCTGCACTTCCAGAGTGTGAATAGCTACGAGTACGTGATGCTGATGCTGCTCAATGGGCTGCACAGCAAGCGGGCCTTGTGGCGCAGTCGCGAGTTCACGATGCTCGCCTGCCATGTGGGACGCCGCATGTCCATGGGCATCAATCCTCGAATGCAGCTCTATTGCCTGAAGGTACTGCGCGAGCTGGGCGTCATGCCGTGCATGAAGCGTTATATCAATGCCAACTGGCTGCAGGGACTCTGCATGATGAACTGTCTCAATGCGGAGTGCGAGTGTGCTCGGGATGCGCTTGTGGATTGGCTGCGTCGCGACATTGCCGAGAGTAGCAGCTAGGCGAAGGGGGAGGGGCAGCAAGTGCAGGAGTTCAGTATTTTTAGTTGCTTTCTAACTGTAATTTCTGATTACGGTTACTTCTTAAATTGTTCTGTGCGTACAGCTAACGGTATTTTCTTTTTATACTTACTATCCATAGGGTAGAAGGGGGTATTATAACTTTGTGCCAACCGAAAATGTGTAAAAGGCAGCGGGAGGCGTGGCAGACCCCAAAAACTATATACATATATTAATCAGTATCAACACTCAATATAGACAAATTTGGCTGCTATCGGAAAATTAACATAGAAGTTATTTAGGAAATGATTTGTAGAAGGCTAGAATACGCAAGTATTATGTAAACAAATTTTAAATAAGCATAGCTTATCAACATTGTATATAAACATTGTGCATTTGTATGTTTCACAACAACGGCTCTCTCGCAACAAGAGACGCAGATCACAAAAATCGTTTCGGTCAGGTATATTACAGCCGAGCACGCTCAACTATCGTTCGTGCTTGTTTTAGGGGCCAGAAACATCGCCAAACGGGTGAATGTTTTCATTTCCCCAGCTTGCCCCTTTTTGTTGTCCCAAGAACCGTTCGAAAGCTCTAATCGGTTAACTGAGAGAGTAATGGTGGTCTTAGGGAAGCTTTCGCTCTTGTTTTCTTTTCATTCTCTCTCTCGGTCAGCTGTTTTTGCAAGGAGCATTAAATATTTGTGGGCATAAGTGGATTAGACTATGGCATAGAAAATTTATGAATTAACTTAGCGTACATGTAGGAACATGCCTGAGATCGGGTCTTAAGTTTTTACTGCTAAATGTTGTATAAGACTTACGTAGTCAAGTTTATGAATGAAAGTTTATTTAAATGGATTAATAGAAGCTTAAAATGTGTGCAGCTGAAGATTAAAATGCAGATAACTTGACGAAATTAAATGGGAAAGAATGAGATTAAAATGCAAATAACCTGAGAAATGGAAAGGGGAGAAATATGTGTGTATATATGTATGTATGTAATATTATAGGAATTACTTTTTATTAATTATTTGGTTTTTGAAAGTAAGTTTCAAAATAGTTTATTTTATTGGTTTAGTGAAAGATTTAACTCTGTGAATGTGAGGGAATCAGATAAGGGGAGGTATTCTTATAGGAATTATTTTATTATTTATAGTAAGTTTTTACAGTCAGTTAATGTCTAATTTAAATTGACTACAAGTAAATTAAATAGAGGTAAATATTGGTATTAATACTTTACGTGCTTAATGTTTTGTAACTTAGTCAACAATACCATACTATGCAGTAGTATTATTATAATTTTTCGTTCTTACTACTTCTCTAAGTCCCTCTTTACAGGCAACAAGGTGTTAATGCACATCGAAGGAATGAAGGTCAGTGCGTTCTTTCAAGCAAAGTTCCCTCTCTGAATACTTTCAACTATTTTAACTATTAGTGGAATAACTTATTTTCCAAATTGAGAAACGAAAGAGGAAAAGAAAGAGAGAGTTAGAGGGAGACAGAGAAAAGACATGCGGGAACTTTTCCAATTTCCGGTTCCTGGGCAGCAGCTTTGCTGTCGCCAATAGTGGCAATAATGACTGGAGACGCCACAGCAGCAACAACATGCAGTAGAGCAACAACAAACACCAGTACTAAGGCTACTACTACTACAACAAATACAACAATAACAACAAAAACAACTACCATCACTACAACTACAACTGGCCACAAGCTAACCGCAGTTTGTTGGTGTCTGCGGTTGCCAAGCCTCCCAATGTTTTATGCATTTGCATACAAATACACACCAATACACACACACACCCTACACACAAATACACAGCCACGTGCATTTTTCTATACTTTTTTCCCCCGTTGTTGGTGACAAACTTGGCAACGAGTTCCAATTTTTTAATTTATTTGCAGCGACAGGCCGTAAACAGTTTTGCGGTCGCCCTTTGCCTGGACCCGCAGAGCTTCTCTCCCCCTTCCCTTCCCTCTGCCCTACAGACTGCTACTCAACTCAGAACTCAAAGCAGACGCAAACCCATTGCCGTCTCAATCGGCAAGTTTCTCGCAGTGTCATCGCGCCGTGAAAAGCTCTCAGCGATCCCTTTCAGAGAACTTTTTAATTACCACATCGCGTTCTTTGCGCGCTCTTCTTCATTCTCATTCTCATCCCCCCTACCCCTTCCATCTTCCTCCTCCTTCTTCGACTTGTTTATGGAAAAAATTGTTTGTGAAAAGTATGGAAATTATGCACAACTTGCCGCGTCCCAAATTCGTATTTCGAAAACTTTGCAGTGTCACTTTTGGACCCCTCGAATTAATTGCATAACAAATTACGCCTCTAAGGCGAAAAAACTAAGCACCTTTTGTGGCTGGAGAAAGAGGGGGGGACAGTATATTGGACAGTATTTCGTAAACAACTTTTTGTGTACTCAGCCCAGTTTTGCATTGTTTTAGAATTGGTTCAACTTGACTTACAAGTTAGCAAAGTTTAGCTTTGATAATACGACACTAAATTTGCGGTGGGTTTTAATGTAAAAGGGGTGTACTGACTCTGTGCAAGCGTATGTTATATGTAGAAGGAGGCGTGGCAGTGCCTACATAAATATTGCTGAATAGAATCAGTAGCGGAGTTCATTTAGCACTGTTTAAACTCCACTGTTTTAGAAGATAGAGCTGCCAAATTTGGTATAATTATTACTTTAAATCATAGGTAGGTAAAGTTTATTTTTTTTATTGGATGTCATAAAAACTACAATTTTCTGCTGTGTCTATAATTGGCTTGCTTTAACATGAAGATATCCTCTTAATTTCACTCAGATCGAAGTTTGAATACAGAAGTTATGCAGAAAACAATTAAACATACATAATAAAATGTCAGCCATGTCCATTTCTAGCATTTCAATAAACATAACATACCCTACTCGCAGTGGCTAATGGATATATAAGAGTATATACATATTTATTATATATACAGTGATGAACACCCCTAATATAGATGACTAATAGCACCATTTGTAGACCTAATCACATGCCATAGGGCTAATGAGGGACACTTTTCAGCTTGGGGTACATGTGCAGGGCCTCTCGTCAGTTCTAGGTATACCGTTGGCATTGATCATGGTGCTGCTGCGTTCGTTCCGTCGCGGCAATAGATACATCAGTCACCACGCACTGCTGCTGCTGCGCTTCTACCTGGGGCAGTTCTACCACCTCGGGCTGCTGCGAATGCGCTACGAGTGCGCGGAGAATGCGGTGCATCTGACACCCTACAGTGTGACCATCTCGCGCATGTTGGGCCTCTTCTCCGCCTATTTCATGAGTCTGGCACTGCTCACGCCTTACGTATCGGTGCTGTATGTGCAGCCTTATCTGTTCGTCTGCTGTCTGCTCTGGCAATCGAAACGACAGCTGACGAGGCGTGTCCGATTGATCAATGGATTCCTGCGACTGGCACCCGCGCTGTACCGTCTCAGTCAACGTCCGTTGAAGCTATCGTGGTTGCTGGTGGTGCAGCTGGTACTAAAGCTGCTCACACTGAAGCTCTTCTTGGTGCTGCTCTTTGTCCACAAGGATGCGCCATGGCTAATGGAATTCTTCATGATCTACGTGCTGCCCGCCTCGCTGGCCTTTTGGTGCCTGGATATGAGCACGAATCTGATCAACATTTGCCTGCTGCTGTTGCACAAGTCGTTCGAGCAATTGAATACGGAGCTGCGAGCTGCTGCCGACGAGCTGCACGTCAAGGTGCTGCAGGATGACTACCAGGCCGTGCGTCGCCTGCAACGTCGCTTGCGTCGCCTGCAGCGTCTCTTCGTGGCATATGTCCGGCTGACGCAGCAACTGCTCGACTGTCTGGCGCCGCAGCTGCTGCTCATCGTGATCTACAGCCTGACCCTGATCTATGCCATATCTTACGCCCACTGGCGACGCCTGCTGGACATTGCCGTGCAGGGCAACGGGCTGCGATTGCTCTTCCAATCACTGGACGCGCTGGTCGTGGCCACAGCATCGCCGCAGGATACTTCGTGGCTTCAAGTTGCACGGCAGCTGCAGCTGAGTGTGTTGCTGAAGCGGCATGGCTGGTTCCATAGGCACAACTGGACAGCGCAGGACATTGATAGCTGCGGGCAGAGTTTGCGGCGTGCACTGCTGCAGCCACGCCTACAGGTGCTCGGTCTGTTCACGCCCAATCGGAGGTTCTTCTGTCGGCTGCTGTTGGCCTACTGTACCTATCTGTATCTGCACTACATGTGGACCAAGCGAATGCCGGTGGGGGAAAGGGAGATATTTAACATCATGTTGGTCTTTTCCAACCAGGTGAACTTCTTCTAGAGGGGTACGATGAGGGGGAGAAGAAGATGAGAGCGGGGGCAGCCTTTTGTCAAATAAATCAAAGTTGACTTTCTGATGGCAACAAGTTTCTGTGATTGTGATTTCTGCAGCAGGTGTTGAGCAAAGCGGAAGGGGGGGGGATAGAGGGTTGTATGTGTGTCTGTGGGCGGCCAGGAAGTCAACTTTGTCTGTGATTGCTGTGATGCGAAGCGTTTGGCAATGTTCTGTGATTGCCAACTTGATAAAGTCAACAATAAACAGACAACAAGATATGCTTGTACCCTGCATTAAGAAGAATACCGGGTATATTGTGCTTGGCGGAATGTTTTTAAAGTGTAGAGGAAGAGTTGAAATACATTTACTGTCAGTGTTGCCACCTGCACGATTGATAAAAATATGTTGGGTAACCGATAACTCGCGATAAGTATTTTTGTGGTGGTGCGTCGATTTCACATTAGCATAACGATTTGTATTCAACTTTGATTGGAATTTTGTGGTGGTATGTCGATTAAATCATCTCTAAAAATATTTAATTTAAGACATTAAATACTGGAATAATTTTGAACAGCAGAATTTAGAGTTTATTTTCGGTAAGACTAAAAACTAAAATAGATTTGGCAGAAGTAGCCCTGTTTGGTACATATACAATTGGTTTCTTACTCTGCCAGTTGTTTTCTTTAAATAGTTTACAGGGTATCAAGCAGTCAAGACTATTACTTCTTGTTTATATTCACAAGAACTGAGGTTTCAGCACTCAACTTTAGCATATTCACACTACTTTCTATCGTTTTGTGATTGCTTTGATTGCCATAAGTGAAAAAGTCAAATTTGTTTAGGTTCTAACTGAGTTATTGTTGCAGTTGAAAGAGTAAAATATTTTAGGTTTAGGTTCTTACTGCGTTATTGTTGCAGCTGAAAAAGTTAAATATTTATAACAAAACTAACTGATTTGTTAGCTCTCACTGCTGTTTCCCTTTTCCTTTCTTATTCATTCCAATTCGAGTTCAAATAAAACTTTATTTAGCGGTTTTCAAACCTATTTATCACATATTTATTACGCTTTTCGTACTTAACTTTATTTGGGCAATTTTACACGCAGCATAATGGGAAACAAGCGAATGCAAAGGGGGAGGGGGTAGCCAGTGGGGAACTGAAAGAGGTCTCTGGGTGGTTGGGTAATTTTTTACATAATTTATGCCTTTGCCATGGCCCAAGCAAGCCACGCTGCGGGTGGCTTGAAACAGTTTCCATTCTCCATTTTCCATTTTCCACTTTTCCGCTTTTCTCTCGTCGACTTTGCTCAAGATTCTCTGCGTCCCGGCTGAGACACCCAGGCTGATATATGTAATTGCATGGCCAGCCGAGCACTTGAGGTGCTCAAGTGTTGCCTGCCATACGCTCCCACTCTCTCTCTCCGTCCCTCTCTCTGCCTCCCTCTCTTTGTCTCTCTCTTTCACTTTGCTCCCTCGCACACATAAATCATTTTAAAACATTACTCTAACCGAGTGCGTATGAGATATATTTGCAGCATGCTTACAATTTTGCACCTTATATGCGATAAGATTTATAGCAGACCTGCTTAAAAGATTTACACAGTTGTCGCCTCTGCTTCTCCATCTTCTTCCCCTCCTCCTCATTCCCTTTATCTTCCTCTTGCCTTGCTGTTGATTAAATTTTCACAGTGCGCGTTTTAGTTTGTTGTTTCTGTTTTTTAGTGCCAATTTCAGAATTTATGACTTTCTCTTTGGGCTTTATTCATGCTGGCAATTTGTTGTTGTTATTTCCAATCAGGCATAGCAAAACAATTAAGTTTAAAGTTCATTCGTTGCTTCGGCTTTATTTGAGTCTATATAGATTGGCATCTTGGGCTGACTTGTCTGGTGCTGCTATCAGAGAATCTTTTGAGTGTGACAACTAACAGCAAACGTTTAAAGATGTTGCGGGTCTCCTGTTCCTCCTTCACTTGTTGAAATTTACGGCCTGCTGATGTGGCAGATACTCCTCCTACTCTCCCTCTTCCTCTCCTCCCCCTGTGCCGCTGGCTGTGCTACTGCTGCTACATGAACATAATCAGTTATGCGCCCAGGGCGTAGCGTGTGGTAATGAGAGGTGTAGAGGGGGAGGATTGGCAAGCCCGTAAAGCGATTCCTTGCCGCACAGAGCCGCTGGCAAAGCTTTTATAAATCTCTTTAATTTATTAGATTTCATTAGACGTTTCTGGGCCCCTCGCAGCGTATCGAAGCCATGTTGCCCACTGTGCAGCAACATCAAGAACAGGAATAACGCAGAAATAACAGCAGAACGAGGAGGAGGAGGAACAACAGCAGCAGCAGCTTCAGCTCCAGCTCCAGCTCCAACGGCAGCTGCAGAATTTTTATATTAACAAGCTCAAAACATGCCAATGAAGGCACTGCCCCTCCCTCCCTAGGGCTGGAATGGCATAAAAAGTAATAATGCGGCCCGTCAAATGGCGGCCCTGGGGCAGAAACAAAAGCGTTGCATACTTCGCGGCGTCGCCAGCAGTGCGCATTGTCTACGCTGCCACAGCACAATTGGGGGCTGCCTGTGTGTGTGTGTGGGAGGGAGGGAGATAGAGAGAAGCAGGGGTAGCCTGTTGGCTTTAATGTCAAGTCAAATTAGTTTTTCCCTTCTACGTTTACGACGCGCCACGACTGAAAATGAGTTCATTATGAGCGACTCGATTGCGAGCAGGTGTAAGTGAGTGAAAGAGAGAAGGGAAGGGGAAATTAAAAGAGGGAAGAGAAGAGAGAGCGAAAAACAGATCCATTAGATGCTTGTCTCGTTTTAAACTAATAAGCTTTGTCATTAAATTGAATGTTTAATTCTAGTTTAAAGGTGACAGCGCAAAGTCGCACGGGGCATGCAACTTGATTATGTTGCGCTACGTTGGGCAATGAATTCGAATTCATTTCTGCCAATTTCCCCTGTTCGCATAAATTGAAACAATGTTCGAGTAGCTTAAGGAAAATTGCTTTCCCTTCCAATTGGAATTTCAAAATTCTTCTCCTTTCTCGAGAGAAATGTGTCGCGTTAATGCTGAAATATATTGTATGTACATATAATTTAGGATCACTCCAAATAAATTGCACACTCAGCGACACATGCGGCCACACTTACTCAGACACACACACATACACACACACACACAGGCGTAGAGGCGCCAAACAAAGGCAGCGTCGCTGTAATCAACAAAATTACACTAAAATACAAAAATAAATTTGACACGAATGGCACGATGACACAAAAGGCCCCCCTCCTCTCCCCTCACGATACCACCCTTTCCACGCGTGTGTTGCCACTGTCTGTGTGTGTCTACCTGTCTCGTCACACACACGCACACACATTGAATGGAGCCAAAATGGCACAACGCTCGCAGCGAACAATGTCAGCTCCACACGGAGCTGCCTTCAGGGCGCTTCACGTTTTTGTGTGTACGTGCCTGCGTGAGTGTCGGTGTGTGTGTGTGTGTGGTGCGTGAGTGTGGGCTCTGTCATGTGCGACACTTTGTAACATATTTTTTGTCATTTGTTTCCTGTGTGTTTGCCTCTTTTTCGGCGTCACTCGTCAGCGGCGACTCGTCTTCGTCCTCGTTGCATGTCACACACACAGACGAACACACGTTACTGTCTGCATGTGTGTTGGTTTTGTGGCTAAGTGTGTCGCAGTGTCTCTGTGTGTGTGTGTGTTTCCAGAAAATGTTACATTGTTTTTGGCACGCAAGGCGACACCGCGACTGTTTCTCACTCACGCCCACACTCAGGCATGCACTCAAAAGCACACTCACTCACACTCACACACTCTTGCGTATCAATCAGTTGAAAAAAAGTACTTGGCGTTGCCACCCCTGGGTGGCTGACTGGCGTTGTGCTGTTGCCACTTTTGTTGTAATTTTATGGCAACATTTATAACATTTATTTGTATTTTTACGAGCTGAATTGTCTTTGTTGCTTTATTATTATGTCTCACTTGGGAATTTTATGAGCGCCTTACACCGTGCCCCTCCTGCTCCGCCACAGACATGCATGGCAGTAAAATGAATTTTTAAGTGTGCTCGCCTGCGGTGCTGGTGTGGGGCCAAGCACTCTGCTCGTCAAGTGGAAAAGCTCAAGTAATAAAATAGTCGCAATCAATTAAAGATTGAGGGAATTAAGAAATTACTATCATTGCGAAAATTTTGTGTTATTATCAAATGGAAAGTCGATTGAAAACTCGCTTTAAATGGAAGTCTCAAATGCCAATTGCAGATTTGTGAAAATTTATCGATTGATCAATAGAAAACTGGTATTAAATACCAAAATTATTAAAATTGCTAATTAATCGGTTTTGTGCTCCTTTTTGCGTTAAGGAGCTCCAGTTTGCGCTCAACGAAGCGATCGTGTTGGGTTTCGTTAAGTCGAAAGTAGATTTCTATACAATAAAAAGTTGTAAACAAAACAAAGTCACACATTAAATATAATACTAATATAACACTTAAATTTCGTACCGAGTGCGACATTATTCCTACGGCAACTCTTACCCAAAGTACTGCCCAATTACTCTTTTTCCGAACGGAGCTAAACGCGCACACAATCTCACATCAGATATAATACATATCTCATGGCCGCTTAGACAATAGATGTCCTGCAATTTACGTACCATCCGTAGTCCACTTTAGAAAATGAACCGGATTCCTATTGGGATAAGAAAAAGAAGAAAAAACGTCAACAAAGCGAAGTATTCTATAATAACTTTGCAACAATGGAGGGCATTGTTTTCATTTTGATTAAAAATTCCTATGTATATTGTGCAAAATCGGAATATTGTGGCTGTGGGGAAAAAGGGACCTAGTTATAAATGTTATAAAACATATTATGCATTATTAAAATTGCTAAAAAAACAGAAAGAAGAAGAAGAAAGCCGACAGAAGTGGCAGCAGAAAGAAAAGCTGACAATGAAGCCGCAAAAAGTTGGCAAAAATAAGAGAAAAATGCGAACGGAATGCAGAATTTTACGAGCGACGCCGTGTGAAATAGAGAAAAGATGCAAGGAGCGGGCAGCAAAGGCGGAGGTGGGGCGCAGGGCGTTAGATTGAAGTGCAGCGAATTTATGGAATACACACTCTTTGCCATCTACTTCTTTTTTCTTTCTGCTGAAAGCAAATTGAATAAAATACAATGGCGACGGCGACGCCGAGCGATTCAAAGTTGACCGCCGCAGCCGGAGGCCCAAGGAAGCTGGCGAGGAGTGAAGTTCTTCAGCTCGACGCTTTGTCTGCCGCGCAGTCTTGCACACAGTTTGTAAGTGACAATGGGCGTGGCGGGCAGAAGGGGAAGGCGGCAAAGAGGAATGTTCTCTGAATGCCACAGAATTTGTTTGTTAAACAGGCAAATGCTGCGTCAGGTCGACAGAAATCAGGTCGATAAATAAAGCGGGATGAGTTTGTGTGGTGTGGATCATTTGCAGCAGAGAGGGAGGGAAAGACAGTCAGAGAGAGAGAGAGAGCAGTGATCCTCAGTAAGAATATGGTATTTACTTTGAGGAGTCTGCCACGCCTCCTTATGCCTTTTACAAACATTTGCACATCGTATTTTCAGGGGTCGAAGGGTATAATAACTATCTATGTCCTCGACAAACTCCATTAGACTCATACAGCATATCTATCAAATTTGATATATGGTATCTCTCTCCCACTCTCTTTGCTTTTTCTGTGCCTCTCTTCATCTCTCTGCCTCTCACTCTCTCCTTCTCGATACTTGTCGCTCCCCGATCAATGCCTGCTGCCGATTAAAAGGGACTTAAAAACGCATTACGAGCTTACATTGCTTTTTTTTGAAGTTGGCCACAAACAGTTAAGCCCAAATCGGTTTTCAGTTTCAGTTTGCCCTGCAACGGATGCAACAAAGTGCGCTCAAGAGGGAAGCAGCAACAACTGGCGCAACAACAAGAGGTGCAACCAATCGCAGCTGGCTGCGTGTCATTTAACATTTTGGCTAATAGTCCGCACATTGTTGTGAGCAGCAAGAAATAAAAGAGAAATTAAATAAAATAAAAGTGAAGCGAAATTGCAGTTGAAAAAGAGCAGTGGGAAGCAGGGAGAGGGGGAGTGCGACGGGTGTTACGAACGAGTTAAAACCGCGGTAATTTTGGTCAACATGCTGAATGAACTGTAAAACCAACTCGCTCAAATGTGACCAGCATGAAAGAGTGTCTGTGTGTGTGGGAGTGTGTGTGGGTGCGTTGTGTGTGTGTGCAAAATAACAATAACAACAGCTGGGCAGTTGCATGCAGCAACTGGCAACTACCAACGAAACTAAAACTAAAACTAAAACTCAACTCCGCCGCCCAACTAAAAATCAGTTTGCACAAAATTACGTATACGCCACATGCAACGTTAAGCGAATATTAACATTTGCCTTGTGTATAATGGCGGTTGCTTTCCGTACTTCTGTGGTTTGCTGCAGGGGGTTGGGGGAGGTTAGGAAAGGAAGAAAGTACAGAATAAGGGGCGTGGTCAAAGCATTAAAAAGCAGTGTGCCGCTTTAAGAGTGTGTGTGTGAGCGATTGTGTTTGTGTATCTGTGTATGTATGTTTTTTTTGTATTCATGTGTGTGTGTTAGTGTCTGCTGCATTTAACGCACACATTGTAAATTGTTGCGCTCTTTTTATTTCACATTTGTTTTGTTTCTGTTTTGAAATACTTATTTGGCAGTTGTGCGGGCGCATTACAAATGGATTTATGGCAGTAATCAGATAAGGATTGCGTGAAATACATACTGAAAAGGTGAATAGAGATTCGAAATGAAAGAAACATGCTGTAGACCAAAAGGTAAATGGAATTGCTGATCTTACTACATAAATATCACGTTGAGTAATTTTGATTAAATAATGTAAATTCATTATTAAGTGTATACATCTCTGCAGTCACTATGCAATGCAATGCAAATGCAATGCCAAATTTGAAGGCCTTCGTTATTGCAAAACAGAGAGGAAGAGAGAGATTGATCTTAGCAGGAGACCAATAAATAATCACATTAAATACCAAACAAAAATTCTTATTAAATATTTCTGCAAGTTATCGATTGATTTGATAATTTTTGTCTATGCTCATTTTTGCGTTAATGAGTAGATAATTGCGTTAAGCAGCTCCAATTTGAGCTCAACGAAGCGGTCACGTTAGCTTTCGTTAAGTGGAAGTTGCATATAATAAAATAAATAATGTCCAAGAAAGCAGCAAAGTTTAAATAAAACAAAGTCACGCTTAAGTTGTGCTACGTGGTTAACAAATATTATGTTACACTTTCACATAGAGGTTGACATTACACAGCACTACATACTATAAATATGTATACCCGTATGAACAAGGCTAAAGTTAGTCTTTCTATCTTGCTTTAACTCAAATTTCTATAGTTTCTTTCATTGTTGGAGATTTTCTCTTCAATTGCAGCTGTTTATCTGCTATCAAAAAGATTCAAAGGATCAAAGGTTTGTAATCTTAAACTGATGAGGTCGAAAGGAAGACAGCAAGTGAGAAATGCCCTACGCATTGCTTTCAATCAGAGTGAGACACACAAATTAAATGGGAGTTAGCTGCAAATGTTGCTGCTGTTCCCTCCGGTGCTGTTGCAGTTGCCGTCGCCAAGCAGCAGCTGCCGTTGCACACTGCATGTTGCAGACTTATATTATTAAATTTTCATGCAGCTTTGCCGATAATCCAGCAGTGGCAGCAGTAGAAACAAACGAATCCTGCAGCGCAAGTTCTGCAGGGCAGCAAATTGAATGGCGGAGAGGCGCCTCGGGAGACGAGCACAAATATGATGGCTTTGCTGAGGATGCTGTTGGCTCTGGGGTTGCTCCAGTTGCTGCTGCTCTGACTGCTCTGGTTGCCTTGCCAATCCCAGTTCCAACGCGGTCCCAGTCCCAAGGCAGAGCTCAGACAGACGCATACGTGTCCCGAGGTGGCTCTGCTTGGCTTTGGGGCTGGCCAAGATTTGCTGCTTATTATTTGCCATGCGTATTGTGTAGTCTTCAAGGAGGGGGAGAGGAGTAGAGGGTATTCAGCAAGGTCTGCGTGTAAATTTCAATTTGACCGAGCCAAGCGAGCCTCAGAGCGTAGCTTAAAACCAACATAAATCATACTTAGCACCCTGAACTGGTCCAAGGCGTCTTGCTAAATTTCTTGGCAACGTATTTTCAACCCCTCCCCTGCCCCCCATCCCCCTTTGGCAGACGCTTTTTGGCTGCATGCTAAGAAAAAGCTCGTAAACATTTTCACTTTAGTCACGCGCCGTTTGCAAGTTTCCCAATGAATTATGCCGCGACGGCAGCGAGTCGAGGTGTTGCTCCATGTAGCTGGTTCCTTCTTTCCCCTTCCTCCTCCACCCATGGCACAACTAAAGTTGGCATTTAATATGCGAGTTTTGTTTATGATGAAAAATGTTGATATTCATGAACTATAAAACAAAACGAACTAGTTCAATTTCGGTTCGTGTACAGACTGCAAAGCGAGGCGAGTATAAAGACTTCGTGTAATGGGTGGCTCGTCTTTGGTTGACACCTATGACTGTGTGACAATAGAGGTAACTGTTATGTAATCAAATGAGGGAGACTGTCTTGGTATCTTCTTCTAGGAATCTAACAAAGAAGTGTTTGATAGGCCCTGAGAAGTTTGCATGAAAGAGAAATGTTCTGAGAGAGTTGAGGTTTATTCTTGCTTTGTTGCCAATGTTCTTTGGAGCTATTGAGTTTATATGAAGAACATATAGAATAGAATAGAATAATATTTAAAAACTATTAAATTGCATAGTTTTCAATAATAGTGGTGAGCTAGTTCGGTATGAATCTCTAGGTTTTTAGAATAAGTTCTGTAAGGTTCTATCTTTAATGTAATGAGAAAAGTCTAGATAAGTTTGCTTTGAAGTCCTTTGGAACTACTGATTTAATGTGAAGAGTATATATGAAATAAATATAGAATATAAAATAGAATGATATTTGAATAAACTAGCAATCTGTCTATATATTAATAATTAAGTTCGTACAGTTCTTTTTGGGAATATTGAAATTGTTTAATCAAAAGTAACAGCATAAAAAAAAGAGCTCAAGGTTAACATTCTGTGTACCTCGCAGAACCTGTTGCCTATACCTCCTTGACTACTCACCATTTTTAAATTCCATGCAGGGTATACAACAGACCGACTGTGACAACTTGAACAACAACAATTTAACCCACATAAAACTCAACAAAACGTAACGAAGATGCGACTCGAAGTGTGCGAGGCGAGCGTGTTACTTGGTTACGACTGTGCGGCAAGGGCGGAAAGGGGGGCGGGGCAGCACAAGTATAGCACTGAGGTCACTGCGAGTGTGGAGTGTGAGAAGTAGATAGAGAGAACTGTGTGGAGTGCTGTGTGCGAGGTGTGTTTACAATATCCGACCAAGTGATAAGTGCGACGACTTCTCGTTAAATGGAAGTGTCTGCAAGTCTCTGTGTGTGTCTGTACTAGTGTGTCTGTGTGTGGCAACTAGTGAGAGTGTCGAGTGAGTGTATGTGTGTGTGTGTGTGTCAGCATGTGGGTCATTAAAGTCCTCTGCAGCCGGTCAGGGCTGCTTGTGTCATTAGCTCCGCCTTATCACGAGCTCTGCGACATGTTGCAGCGGTTGCAACTTATGGCGATGCCCATGGCAGCAGGAAATAGAAGACGATTTCAGCACTTACGGGATTATTGGCAATAATGCCAGCACTCGGCTGGCTAAAGTAATAAAGGATCTGTGCGAATGGTTACGAGCTCAAAGTCGCACAGGGAATCGTTCAATGCGATTTCACTTTCATAATGTTTTGCTGGTTTATACTAAGTCACATCTGCAGACTGAATCTTTATCGTGGATTCTCGTGGTATTTACAAGTTTTTTGAATTTAACGACTATCTTTTATC
Source organism: Zaprionus nigranus (assembly GCA_018903425.1). Taxonomy (NCBI): domain Eukaryota; kingdom Metazoa; phylum Arthropoda; class Insecta; order Diptera; family Drosophilidae; genus Zaprionus; species Zaprionus nigranus. Next base: position 1,625,334 of record JAEIGD010000014.1, on the reverse strand, counting down.
TGTCAGCCATTAAGTTGTGCGACTTTAAGTGCACTTTCGCTGTTGCACGTGTCTTCTTTCTATCTTTCTCTCTCTTCCCCGTTACCTTGTCTATTATATGTGGACAATGCATTGCACCGAATTGTTGACCAGCTTCACTTCTCCCATTGCCTCCCTTCTGCTCCTCCTCAGCACTAGCAACTTGCGGCAGGTAACAGTGGAAACAATAAACCGCCAAGTTACCAAGAATGGCGCACAGCACACGTGCCACAACTCAACCCTGGAGGCACAGCTGCTGGCGTCTCACTTATCTCTTCGCTGCCTTCGCCTCCTCCTTCTTTTCGTCTGTGTGTCGCTTATCTGCGTCGCGTTTTGGGTCTGCTTCTCAAATAAAGTAAGACAATAAGCGAAAGCTGCTTATATGCTGCACTTGCCACACGCTTGACCCAATTAAGGGGTATGTGCGTGTTGAGCAAGTGCTGTATATACATATGTGCAGGTAATAAACTTAAGGTTATACTGTTTTGTTTGTGTACCTATTCTCATTATAAACCCTAACTAATAGGTAATAACTATTCAGATATGTAAGTTACATGCTCGAAGAATCTTTAGATCATAATTTATATTGTTATATATTCAATAAATATTCAGGTAATTTGCAGAAGTTTGGCCCAAGAGTTTCAAATTAGCTGGAAACTTTTTAGGCTTAAACATTTTTCCTGCAACTCTTTTATTTGTCTTTAATACAGAAATGGATTCCCAACTTAAAGTAAATGAATTACAAACTATGAATACATTTATTTAAGCCTCAACAGATCATTTTATTTCTTCAATAGGGTATCTACAAGTCGTTACTTAACACACATTTTGAGTCTTAGTGTGCTTATTTTTGCCATTGTCCCGCCAAGTTGTTGTCCTTCGCTTGCAGCAGCTGTTACAGCGAGCTACTTAAGTGCTTAATGTGTGTGTGAATCCCTGTGTGTGCGTTGTGTCTGTGTGTGTGTCCGTGTCCAGTAATATATACTATCATTTTTAGTAAACGTTTAGATTCCTTTAATAGCCCCTTTACACACCAAGATAATAAGAACGAGAGGGAGAGAGCTGAGGAAGACTGAGAGAGAGAGCAAGGGGGGAGCATGAGAAACAGAGTCAGGGGGGAGTGAGTAAGAGGGAGAGTATAGAGAGCAGACTTTACTGCGTACTTAGTAGAAAAGAGAAGTTGCCGCTTGCCACGTGCTTGTTATCATCTCTCGCTCCTCTCCTGCTGCGCTGTCTGCCCTGGCCAGACTTTCCTTTAATTATCCAATTACAATGGCGCAAAAACAGAAGAAGCACCCCTTATACCTCCTTTTGCTGCTCTACTCTTTCCGCACTGCTCTTCCCCCCTTCTCCGTTCCTTCTTCCATCGCCTCTTCCCTCTCCATGTGCTTTTTAGGGCTGCACACTTAAGTCTGCTTTGTGCGCATTTGGCCCGTTTGTCTTTTTATGCGCTGCGCCGAGTGTTTACAGTTACTGCTAGCCCTCTTCCATTGAAGGTGCCTTAAGCGGATTTCAATAACCGGTAGAGCACGCTCTCCTCTCTCTCACTGCCTAGCCTGCTCGTAAACTGCGACTAATAAGTGAAGCCTTCAAATCCAAATTTGTTTTGTGCCGCAATCAACTTTGTGCTGCAGAGAGGGATGTGGCGAGGGGGCAGGGTAAGGGTTGTCAGCGCCATGCGGCAGTGCCCTCTGTGTGCTGTCAGCTCGTTAAGCCCTTCTGCCAGCACATCGTAATATCAGAAGTCAACTGCGTCTGCAACTGCAACGGCAAGTGGAAGTGGAAGTGGAGCCAGGAGAATTAAATGCCGTAAATTGACTGCGTGAAATGAGGTTAATGCTCAATAATGCATGCGAGTAAATGCCGAGAGCCGCCAGAGCTTTGAGCCAGCCGACAGTCAATAGTCAACAGTCAGCAGCGTCCTCGACCCCTCCGACCTCTGCCCTCCTGCCCTGGCACGACACTCACACGGCGAGCTGCAAGCTGATCCTTTGACTGTAGCAGCGGCAGTCGTAGCTCTTGTTGTGCTGACGTGGGGGCGGGAGCGGCAGGGCGAAAGTTATCGATGCATTGACACAAATGTTTACCAGCCCACAGATCCAGTCCACCCCACCCGACTCAACGTTCCTCGACCCTCCTCGAATTGCCTCCTCCTCCTCTTGCAGCCACTTGCGAACACGGGAACATGAAGAAAATACTTATTTTTTTTACAGCGTACTGAATTTTTGCGGCAATTACTTTTGCCTGCTGCTGGCAGCGCACAGCCGCACAGTGGGGCAAAGCAGCAGTCTGCTGTGTAGACTGAGATGGGAAGAAAATGAGTAGGAAGCAATAAGACAGAGCAGAATTCAAATTTACTTTTTGATGTAAACTTTGTAGCAGCCCGATAAATAGATCACTATATCGATAGTTATCGCTTGCATTCTTAACATTATGTTGAGCCAAATTGAGTAAACATAACATAAATGTAGCATAACAGAATGATGAGAGTTTAAATAGAGTGAACAGTGTGTCCACACAGCAAAACTGGAATAAAAGAAATAAAAACTTTTATTTCAATCCCGTTGCCTGTATATTTACCTGCTTTTCTTTTAACTATGCCCACTGTGCTGTCAGCTGCAGAGGAATTTGCACAAGCGACTGCAAAGGTAAATCATGAAAAATGATTAATAAAGCAGCTTAAAATTGCATTAACACTGCAAATTTATATCGGCCCTTTGGCACAAACACAGAGAGAGAGAGGATGTAAGAGTAAGGGGATGCCAGTATAGAGAGGGAGAGAGAGAGGGAGAGAGACAGTAAGTAAGAGTGAGGGGCAGAAAGGAGTGAGCAGGGTAAGAGAAACAAGGAGGAGTGTGCCAAGAGAAGCTACACAAATTGTAGGCGCTCAAGCAGTGACTGAGTGTGTGTGCAAGTGTGTCTGCTGATGTGTGTGTGCGTCTGCTGATGTGCCTGTATTAGTGAGGACATAATGTCCTGTAAATTGTGCACATTTTTCAATTTAATGAGGTGCTTATTTTAGATTCACACATGCATGCACAGCCGGGCAATGGAGCAGTTCAGTTCAGTCAAGTTGAGACGAGACCAGGATGAGCAGACAAGCCGAGTGTGCGTGTGTATGTGTGTCCCTGTATGTGTGCATGCGTTTGTGTGTTTGCTCGTCCGGCTTGGCTATTAAAATGCTAAGCTGTTGCTGTCCTAGAAATGGCTTCATTTCTTAGCCAGTTTCCATCTACATCGCACTACGTTGCAAATGTCACTCATACGCCGCGTGTGTTGCGCAGCCATTTGCGGCAGGGGGAAGCTGCCACTTGCCTGCACGGCCAGCGCACATCATTATGCTTGTGTGCTTGCTTGCTTACTACGCGCACTTAGCGCCTTCGTCACATCAAGTGTCGCCAACCAGCAGCGCCAAAAAGTATGCAAAGCTTTCTGCTGCGAATCTCGAGGGCAACAGGCGCGTCTAGTCTGTCTGTGTCTTGGAGATCTTTGAGCAACGCTGTAAGTGATATGACTGCAACTGAGTTGATGTTGGATATGCTGGTTTGATGTTTGAGCTGGCGCTGAGTTGTTGCCGAGCACTTTCTGCGCTTGTTTGGCAGTTTCCGCTCTCATTCAACAGCAAAGAGGTTGCCCAATAGGTAAGTGAATGTGGCTTTAAGGTGTTACTAGTTGAAATCTATAAGGAGGAGTTGTTATAATATGAATAAAGTTGAATTGTAAACATAAAATACTTTGTAGAAAAGTAAATAACAAAACCAAAAGCCATAACCAGACTCGAAAAACTGATCCCAACTCTGTAGTTTGTTCCTTTTGTTAATTATTTGTTGAGGACTTAAAAAACCAAAGAACCCATCGGCCCTGAACACCAGCCGTGATAAATTTTGTCTTATTTTTTTTTTTTTTTTATAAAATTTTTTTTTTTTTTAAATTATTTTATTTTGTAAATTATATTTTAATAAAAATATTAATTTATTAATAAATAAAAAAAAAAAAAAAAAAAAAAAAAAAAATATTATTATTTAAAAATAAATTAAATTAAAAATAAAAAACCCCTTGTTTCCTTTTTTTTTTTTTTTTTTTTTACCCCCCCCCCCCCCCCCCCCCTTCTCTCTCCCCCGGCGTTTGGGGGCGCGGAGCGAAGTAAAAAACCCAAACGAACTCCCCCCCAAAAGAAACATTTTTTTTTTTTTTTTTTTTTTTTCCTTTTCCCCCCCCCCCCCCCCCCCCCCTTTTCCCCCTTTTCTCCCCCCCTTCTTTTGTTTTTTTTTTTCTTTTTTTTTTTTTTTTTTTTCCCTCTTTTTTTTTTTTTTTTTTTTTTATTTTTTTTTTTTTTTTCCTTCATTTTTAAAAACATATTAATTTTTATTAACACTGTTGTTTTTCTTTGCCCTCCCTGTAAATAAAAACCCACACCCAAAACAAAAACTTATTTTTTTCTGGTTGTAAAATAATTACTACCACAACAAAAAAAACCCCACAAAACAAAAAAAAAAAAAAAAAAATAAATTAAAAAAAAAAAAACCAAAAAAAAAAAAACAAAATAATATGAAGAAAAAAAAAACCCCCCCCAAAAAAAAAAAAAGGGGGGGGGCGGGAGTGACAGATGTGGGGTGGCGCGGGGCCCCCCCCCCACTCCCACAAAATTTTGTTATTGGGGAAACCCAATTCAATTCCTCTGGATGGGCCGGCGGGTCCCCCGAATTCCGCGGCAACCGAAAAAAGCCACCCTTCTCTAAACATCTCTTTATTCCTCCATTCTGACCATTTTCTTCTCGCTCCAAATTATCTGATAGATTTTAGTTTTGGTGATTTCAACTTACCAGAAGTTACTTGGTTTTCTCAATCTGATTTTTGGTGCCTTCTTTATTTAATTCTTTTTTATGGCCTTCGATCTCTTTATCAACTAAATAATGTTCCTAATTGTAGTGGTAGAATGCTTGATTTAGTTTTCTTCCACATTCTAGTAAATACTATCTCTAGAATCAATCCCTTAGTTCTTCCTGAAGATCCCTATCATCCTACATTAGACCTGGTTCTAACTTTGCCTATTTCTACGCAAACTGCAACTGTTTCCCTAAACTAAAATCACGTTGTTTCCGTAAGACCGATTTTGTAAATTGAACCATTTAATTTTGGAACATGATTGGTCATCTTTTTATTCATGCTCTGATATAAATACATGCATTTCATTTTTTATTCCTCTATGAACTCATTTTTTGATCAATGTGTTCCTGTTACTTTTCCTGTAAGTCCAACAGGCCTCCTTGGTTTTCACGTGAGCTAGTAAGGTTGAAAAATTTGAAATCCCGGTATTTTAAAAAATTTAAAATTACTTCTAATCCTTCTGATTTTACGCGTTATATTGCTGCAAGAGCAAACTTTATTGCTCTAAATGCAAATTGTTACAAAAAGTATTTGTGTCGCTGCCGTTTGCAGTTTGCTCAGGACCCAAAGCAATTTTACAACTTTGTCAACTCAAAACGTAAATCAAGTAGATTTCCTTCTGTTCTATCATATGAAAATAAGGAAGCAACTGATGATCAGGCTGTCGCCGATTTGTTTGCAGACTTTTTCAATCAACTTATTCAACTGAACCTAATAGTTTCCCATTACATCCATACCCTTATATTATAAAAAATTTTAACACTTTCTTCTGTCCTTCTATTGATGAAACGTCTTTACTTAGCGATCTTAAATCGATAAAACCAGTTTTCTCTCCTGGCCCTGACGGAGTTCCAGCATGTGTGCTTAGATATTGCGCTGATTCAATTCTTAAACCTATTCATAAGCTGTTTGACTTGTCACTAGCAAATAGTTATTTCCCACCTATTTGGAAAAACTCTTTTCCATTCCTCTTCACAAAAGTGGTTCCAACCATGATGTGAAGAACTATAGGTGTATTTCCAAATTGTCCGCTATTCCTAAAATTTTTGAAAAAAAATTTTACGGCTCAGTTAACTTTTATGTGTAAATCTATAATTTCACCATGTCAACATGGGTTTATTAAGGCAAGGTCCACAGCTTCTAATCTTTTAGAATTTTCCTCTCACATTAATTTAGGATTTCGGAACAAAATGCAAACTGATGTGGTCTATACTGACTTCAGTAAAGCATTTGACTCCGTAAATCATAGACTCTTAATCCAAAAGTTAAATTTGATTGGTTTTCCTCAAAAGCTCCTTTTGTGGATTTCCGATTATTTAACTAATAGGTCTCAACGAGTTTCTTTTAAAGACTGTCTCTCTAAGCCGATCTTAGTCACTTCTGGTGTTCCTCAGGGTAGCCACCTTGGGCCTTTGCTATTTAACCTTTTTATTAACGACCTTCCTTCTATACTTCTTCACTCTAACATTCTTATGTATGCTGATGATGTGAAACTCTGTTTGACACATAGTGATCCTATTAATAACCTTCTTCAAACAGATCTTGATTTGTTTTTTGCTTGGTGTAGACATAATCTACTACATCTAAACTGTTTGAAGTGCAAGGTTATGTCATTTTACAGAGGTAACTATCATGTCATCGACTATAATCTTAACTTAACCCCACTCTTACGAATATCTGAAGTAATGGATTTAGGTATCCTCTTTGACCATAAATTGAAATTTGATCGTCACATAACACAAATTGTCAATAAGGCATTTCGACTACTTGGGTCATCAAAAGATGGGCCAAAGAATTCGAGGATCCTTATACGACTAAGTTGCTTTATACTTCTCTTGTTCGTCCAATCTTGAATATGGGTCTTGCGTGTGGTCGCCGCAATACCATATTCATCAAGATAGAATTGAGTCTGTTCAAAAGCAGTTCCTACTCTTTGCCTTGCGTAGTCTTAATTGGGTTTCGGGTGTAGACTTACCACCATATTCTAGTAGACTCCTTCTAATTAACCTACCTTCTTTAACTAACCGTCGTATTATGTTAGGTGTTATGTTTATCGTAAAACTAATAAGGTACGATATAGACTCCCCCACTCTACTTAACCTAATCAATTTCTGTATTCCTTCTAGAGTTACTCGTAATTTTAGGCCACTTTCTTTAGCCTTTTGTCCTAATAATTACAGCTTGCATGACCCTTTCCGAGTTCTCTGTTCTGATTACAATAGACTGTTTAGAGTTTTCAACTCAGAGTCCTCCCTCCACTCTGTTAAATTATCTATCCTTAATGAATTAACTTCTCATCCTAATAACTAACATTAATCCACCGATCTGATTGGGTTTTACTGGGTTTTCCCCAATCCTTTGCAGCAAATGTTGGATCGTTAATTCTTGCTTTATTTTCCCCAGACTAAATTTAATAAATTTGTAATCCTAATTAATTTTAAAATTTTTTATTTTTAATCTTAATTTTACTTAATTTTAATTTAAATATAATAATTTTTCAAGTCGACTGGCTTAGTTGACGTTAAATAAATAAATAAATAAATAAATAAACTGCCAACTCGTTGGTAGCTTGTTAAATAAAAGAGATTTTTAAGTGGGTACTAAAGAGTTTGTATTATAAAGTGTTAAAGTTTCCCCTTAACAAATGAAATTCGAAGCATTTTAGCGCAAGTTTAACTGCAGCTCGAGTTGCTGCCGCTTTAATTTACTTAAGCAATTGCGACAGGCTGCCAGGCACCTTTATTGGCTGCCGCTTCCACTCGCCAGCATTGAGTTTTTGCATTATACTCTGATTAAGCAGGCAACGATGAGGCGGCAGGGGCAGGGGAAGTGGCAGCATTGCCGTCCACGTGCAACATGGCAGCCGCAACGCGTGTGCCGCGCAATTTTTCTCCCGCAGACAGCGGATTTTTCATCTGTCAAACCGAGACAGAAACCGAGAAGAAAACCTCAGCTGGGCACGGCAAAGTGTTAATGAGCCCGACAAGGGCGCAAGCAACGCTGCGCTGCCAGCGTTTTTTGTTCGCTTCCCCAACAGGCCACAGTGCGTATGTGCAATTTTTCACATATGTCACTTGTAATGACAACAGTTTGCACGTTGCTGCACGTATGTGTCGCAGACTTCTTCTCCACTTGCCCACTTAACGTCTGTCCCTCTCTCTCTTTCCATGTCGCTGTCTCTTTCCCTCTCTGTCTGTCTCTGTCTGCTTGAAAAATAAATTCAAATTTTAATTAAAACAAGCTACGCAATTGCTGCACGCTGCTTTAAATCGTCAACTTTAATAAGCGACCCTCGCAGCCAGCTACCCCCAGGTCCTCTCTCCACCTCCTCATGCTCCTCCCCCTCTCTGGCAGTTGAAATGTCAAGTGGGTGGAACTTTCTGTTGATGTTTTGCTTAAATCAAGCAATGCAGCTGCAGGCAGCGAAGCCTCGTTGCCTTCTCCTTCTACTGCCCTCGGCTGCCGTTTGGCATTGTGTTTGCCATGTGGTTGAGTGGTGGCAGGGAGACGGGAGACGGGGAGACAGGGCAAGGGTTGCCTAGGGTAGTCGCGCTTTTATTACTATCTGCACACTCCGCTTTCGCGTGACGACGAAATGTTGCGGGCGCAAAATGAGTTGAAAAGGTAATTTATAAAAGCAAAGGAAAACAGCTAAAAGAAAACACGAAATACACTGTGCCCAGTGGTGCCAAGGCAGTAAGTAGACTGCAGCCTTAATAAAGGTTTGTAAAGGAAAGTTCTTTAGGAGTTCAGCTCCTTGAAATGTGAGACTTGCTTTCGCGCTGTCTTCTAATGAAGTTTCTGCTCGAAGAACTTCTTAATAAATTACCAAAGATGAGTTAAGGGTTTATAAAGAAAGTATATAGGGTTTATCTATCTGAAGTGTTTGCTCGAAGTACTTCTTAATAAATTATCAAATTATTGTTTATCTACAACCAGCAACAATTCAGGGCCAGTTTAAAGAGATAATGACAACATTATCCCTCTGTATTTTGCAAATTATTGTATTCATAAATAAATTGCAGGACAGACGGAGAAGGGAACAGAGAGAGAGAGAGGGGGAGAGAGACAAGTGGCATTGCTATTGCTCGTTACGCCGTCAACAGTGCCATGAAACATTATCACTTTCGTCATAAAAATAATCGTCGCCATTTGGCGCAGTTAATGACCCAAGGCACTTGGAAATCGAAAGTCCTCGCAGCCCTGGCAGTTGGCTGAAAAAGAAAACAGAGAGCAATAACAACAGCAATGGCCTACAGCAATTTTCAAGCTCATAAATTATATTTTTGATAAATTAGCTCTACAGTTTCATTGCGCGCAGGACAAAGGCGCGAGTGTTGACTTTTGGACAGGGAGTACCATGGCGAGATTTAAAAAAAATCGGAACAATTTTTTTTTATATTACTTTAATGCAGAATCAATCTTGATATTACAACCTTCAACCTTCACTAAAGGACATTCCCAATGAAAATCGAATGTTTTTATTATAGTTTTTGTTCTCTGAAATTAAAATAGGGAGCATACATTTTAAACAGTGGATAGCATGGAAATATGTGACAAAATCCTGGAAAAATTGAAAGAAAAACTAACTATTTTATATTCGAAATATGTTGATGCAGAATCAATCTTTATGTTTGAATCTTTTTAAAAGGATATTCCCAATGAAAATCGGAAGATTTTTGATAAAGACATGAGGGAGATCCCTCAAAATTTTCAAAGAGGAAAGTGGTGTATATATTATGGGAATGTCTTCAAACTGGAGAATGAAATGCCAGAGCATATACTTACAGTTGGCTTTGACTCTGACTGTGTGACAACTTAAGAATCTTTGAAATTATATACATTATGTAAATTATCGGGCGATTTGTGTAATATGCGTATTTAAAGCTTACTTTATTATAGCTAAGGTTGGGAAATTTGAAAAGAAAATTTAGAACAATAAATATATATGATTAAAATCTTCAAGATTTCATCAATTCAGTTTTAACTACATTTTTGCAATTGTAACTATTAAAAGATTTTTAGCAGCTTAAGATAGGAACCTTTCAACCTTGTATGTTCATTACATGAACATGTTCCTCACTAATCAATCAGGTGTACATTGCAGTTGCTGTTGCATAATTGACCCTGTTGCAAGGTAACTCGTTCAGCTGCTCGTTATTCATGGCCTCAAAACAAAATGAAGTTTGCAATTGGCATAAGGAGTAGCAAAATAATTGAATTGATTTCTCTCATGCGCTTAGCAGATTTCGCTTGCCTTTTGTTTTCGCTAGCCAGAAAATTGAAAATTGAATATTTCCGGGCGACACAATGAAACAAAAGCAGTCGCTCCCCACTCCCACTCCCATTACCCTCGTCCTGCGTTGCCATCGCGACCTCTGCTGCAATTTTTTCTACTCTCGCTTCAATTGAAAAGCGCATTTTCTCTCTGCGTGCAGTGAGCGTGGTGTACGGGGGGAGGGGGAAGTGGGTTGGGGTGACCGTGGCGCAGAATATGACAGCAAGCGGAAACGGAAATAAGCCAAGCGCCTTTTGTGCTTCAGTTTTCGAGGAGCGGCAAGCTGAGAAATTTTCTACAGAGTAGTTCGATTAAGTGTGCTGTTTCTCTCCCTCTCTTTCTCTCTCCCTCTCTCAAATTGTTGTTGCTACTTTTTATTTCGAAATCTCAATAGGATTCAAGAGGTCATGACTTCGAAATAGCTGAGATTCTTAAAGTGCTGCCTCATGAACTCACTGAGCAGCTTCACAATTCGTGAAGCAGCAGAAACTTAGAACAGTTGGGGGAATAGCTAGGGGAATGTAATGCGAATTGTCATTTGAAATGACATATTGATAGGGTAACTGATAAAGTCAGGTTATTATATATATATTTCACTTATATATATACAGTCTGTCAAGTAATTCATCAGAGAAATGTCAATGCATTGATTACATTGTGTATTAAGTACTTATTTTGAATGATACTATAAGTAAATATAATTTTTGAATTTTATATAAGTATTTTTAATTAACTTGAGGTCAATGTTTCGGTTAGAATTCGCATTGACGCTTATCATTTAATTGAAATGTTCTGCCGAAACAAAAATACTCTTATAACACAAATAGGTCGTTCAGCAATTAAAATAATATATATATACGTATATAAATATATACTTAAGTACATACATACTTTATATATGTACATATATACATACTTATCACCTTTGATTTGTCTCTTTGGTTGTTATCGATGTTGAATTGTGCTTCTACTTTACCTTTACCTCTTTGAATCTCGCCCTTTTTATTTCTCCATCTCACGCTAGTTCTTTATATCTCTCAACTATACATTTACATATCTTAAGTTTGTTTGGCTTAGAAGATCAACTATCTTAGATGGTAGTCTTTTGGAATCTATTTACTTTGATTTCTTCCCTCTTTTTTGGGGTGTTATCAAACTGAAACTGTGCCTTTTCTTTCTTGCTCTTAAGCTTTATCTCCTTAGTTCATCTCTCCATTTCCCTCTGTCTGTCTTTCTCTGGCTTCCTTTCTCTCTCTCTCTCTCTCTCCCCCTTTCTCTTTCCTTCCCTTTACTGATTTATCTCTCTTTGTTTGGGATGATATCAAACTCAAACTGTCTTTCTACATTGGTTCACCCTCTATAAATCATTCTCTTGATCTCTTCCTCCCTTTCCCTCTCTCTTACTCTCTTCCCCCTTCTCTCTCTCTCACTCTCTCCTCTTTCTGCCTTCCTCTCTACCACTCTTTGGCCTTTCGATTATCATGCACTTGGCATAAATTTGGCAGTGCATTCGAAATGGGCTCGTCCGATAACACGAAAAGCGCCACAAAGTCGCTTGTTTACACTCGCCTGGCTGGCGGGGGAGTAGGTGAGGGGCGGGGGAGGATCAGGCAACAGGAGGGACAGGGGCATCCAATCAGAACTGGCCACAGCTGCGCTTGTCGCTTGTAATCCCGTCGCCGGTTGCTGCACTTGTAATGCGGCTTAAAAGCGAATTCCATTTTATAGCGCCCCCATCTGAGAGCCCCCTTTCCTCCCTCTACACCCTTCCTCTGCAGTTTTCTCTTCTATTTTTTGTGGGGCGCACTTTTCGCGCGCATTTTGAATACATTTTTGAATAAGTGTCGCGCGGGCTCAGTGTTTACCAGTGTTTTTTTGCCACGGCTTCAGCTGCAGCTGCAGCTACGGCTGCGACTCAGTTGTGTCCACTCGTCGTCGTCGTTGTCGTTGTGTTTTATGCGATTTGTGTACTTCCGGCTTAGTGGCTGCGCTTGCCACTACCCTGCTGCATGTGAGTGTGCTTGTCTGTGTGTGTGAGAGTCCAATCCCCAACTGGCCACTGGCGACTCTGCTGTTACTCTGGCCGCCTGTTTTTAATTGCACGCTGCGCTCAACTAGGATTTGTGCATTGTTTTCTGCGGTGAATCCCAAATACACTGCCCACTGTGAGTGCATTAGTGTATGTGTGTGTGTCAGTGTGTGTATGTGTGTGTGTTGTAGTGCAAATGAAATCTCAGTGCTGCATTCTCCTTTTTCTTGCGCGCATTTTAATGTCAGTTTAATTTAATACCCTGGTGAATGTCTAATGCGAATGGACAGGGGACAGGGCACAGAGGGGTGGAGGGGGGGGGAGGGGTTGTGGGTGACCCTTTTTTGTTGTAGAACTGTAATTAAATTGTGGCCAAAGTGCGCCCAGCTTGGCATTTTTTATGCACACACACACCAATTTGAATGGCAACGAGTTGGATTAGGGCGAGGTTAGTTCAATTTGCGAATGAATTGCTGAAAAGTTTGGTCAGATAGAAAAAGGAATAAGTGAGGTTAAGGTGAGAGAGTGTGTAGGGTTAAGGTGTAGAGAGGGACTGTGGCAAGAGAAGGATATGATTAAAGACAGGAGCGCAGTCATGGCCTCGGGTGCCGTAGCGCAAAACTTCTTGGGAGCCTCTAGTGTATTGCCTTGTTTTAAAATATAATATGTATGTTGAGTATGTTTTATTTCAAAAGAAACTTAGTACTAAAGGCAAGGACATTATATATATAAATCTATATTTCGGGTCTTCTTACTCACGATTTATAGGATTGACAATCAATCATTCTCCAATTATTGTTTCCCTCTTGTGCTTGTCAATTATATATACATACGATAATCAACTTTACCAATAGAGCAAAAGACAAACTTATTTAACAGGAGGCGAGACAGATCACACAAAGTAATAAATTTATAATTGCCTTGATTTAAAATATAATATGCAGTTAGTTCCCTAAAGAAAATAATTAAGAAACCTAAGTTATTAAATTGACCTTTTTCACGATTTAATTTGGCAAAATCATTGATAGTTTTTGGGAAAACTATATTTCGGGGTCTCTTATTCTATATTAATAGTAGTATCATCTTTCAAAAGTGTGGCCCTTCTGCACCGCGCACTGCACAGCTAGCTACGGGCCTGGCTATAGTTTAGTAAAGTCAGTTTTTGTTTTAGCGCATTTCACGCCGTTAATTTTCACGTATTTCCTCCTGAATGACATTCGTTTTTTGAACCGTTTTATCAGCTGGTTTCGATGATCCTCGTCCCACTTCCACTGCCCACTGTGCTCGCACAAAAGGACAAATGAAAGTCAGCGGGAATTGAAATCCAATAAGAAACTAGCAATAAATCAAATTTGAATTTAATTAAAAGGCAACACGCCTCAGTGCGGTTGCCACGTGAGGCGAGGTGACAAAGCCAGGAAGGACGTACTCACATCTGACTCCCCTCGCACCCCCTGCTGCCCTGCACATCCCCACCCACTGTGCGCGCATTTACGGGGCGTGTCAGCCTCAATTATGAAGCACACGGCAAGCAAAATAATTTCACTTGTAAATATTTAAAATGCCCAACGAGCAAGAGGGAAGGGAGAGTCGAGGGGGGAGAGGATTGTGCCGCGAGCAAACTCATTTGTTTGCAAAAACAAAGCGCACACACTTACACACACACACACATAGCCGCACCGTGCGTAATGTATACAGGGAAATGTAAATATGTGAAACATGTTTACCGAGCTGCAGACGGAGATGCTCAGGCAAAAGAAAATAACTTGAATAATATGTACAAATAGTCGTGTGTGTGTGTGTGTGTGTGCCAAGTGAGTGGTGAGTGTGGATACGGTGTGTGTGCGTGTGTAATTACAAAGCACACAAAACAAGAAACGTCTGCATAAATATTTATTGTGTGTTCGATTGCATTGCCAACGGCAACGCGGCGTATGAGTGATTTTTCCCAGTGATTCGCCATAAATCAAACAACGGCACACAGTAAAAAGCGGCTTAAACGCAACCACACTCACACACAGACACACGCAACACACATATATAGTTGCGGTCAGTCTATTTTGCAATAATTACTGCGGCTTCTTTCTCCCCTTTTTGTGATGTGTGCAAAATAATTTATTGCTCAATTTGTTGCAATTAAAATCAATCTTGAAAACAAATGTTGCAAATAAAAAACCAGAGAAAATCACGAAGCTCTGCAAATGAAAATGTCCATTAATATTAAATTAATATGAACCATAATTACGTCATGTTATTTGTGCAACTTGTCAAAGCGTTTTGCATTGTTCTCCCAGGGAAATACCCCAGGGTAGCCAAACAAATATTTCGACGTGCACAATCAAAGTGTTTTGTGTGACGCAGCTGCCATAATTATTATGCTATAACTATTTGATCAGCTATGCTATCTAATGCTTTATGTATTTCGATGCGTTAAATCGGGGACAAATTTGATAGAATTTTGAGTGCAATTAAAGTTATTAAAAAAAAATTATAACAGAAATGAAAACCTAATGAATTTTTAAAGAAAAAACGCATATTTCGGATATATATTACAACTCTAAGTTAATAAATGCTTTTTATATTATATTTATACCTGATATTCATAAGGAAGAAGGGTATTATATCTTTATGATAGCTGAGAATGAAGAAGAGTTTTTCCGACTCCACAAAGTACGTATAAATGTATATTCTTGCTAACAGAAAGGTCATTATAGGTTTTTCCTTTGTTTGTCTGTTTGAACACTTATATCTCAGAGACTGTTAGAGCTGGCGCTACCAAATTGAGTGACAATATATATTTTTAATGCACGCAGCTAAATCTTGTTTTAAAATTTAGCCACTCCTTCTTACGTAAAGTAAATAAGAAAATATTGAATTGCAAGTGTAATTTTAAGGTTTAAATGTTCTTTTCTGGGCTGTACTTTAAATATCCCCATCCACATATTTTGATCAAATAAATATGTAGTATGAATACTATCCTTGAAAATTATTAAATTTCACCAAAAATATCGTTTTTCAATCATGTTATACAGAAATGTTATACACTTTATAGAGCTTATACACTTTGTAGACTTTAAAAGTCCTAAAATATTTCAGAATCGAATACCTTTGAATCTGGTACGCAGTGAAGTCTTCTAAAAAAAGACTGCTTAGCTGATTATCTTAAAATATTCACGAGTTTTCTCGCATTTGAGAAACGGGGCTCACATGATCCGCGAATAAATTCCAGTTTAATATGGTTAATAAAATAAAAATGAAAGCTGAGGCACTTTGTTTTATGGCGGCATAAAGTTGATGCGGAAATTCGTGTGACTTTTCAGCGAGCACAAAGGAAAATTAAATAAAGGTAGCGACAGGAGGAAGGAGAAGAAGGTGAAGGCGACTGAAACAAGAGGCGAGAACAAGGCAAGGTAACAGCAACAGAAACAGCAACTGAAACAGCAACAGAAACAGAAGCAGGCCGTGGTAAAAGTACAGAATCAGATACGGATACAGATACAAATACACAGATACAGATACAGATGATGTAAAAAAGACATCAGCGGTGACAGGGAAAAGTTGTAAGTGTCAGTTCAAAAAGCACTTGGGCAGTGGGGGGAGGGGGCACAAAGGGGGAGAGGGGTGGATACACTTGGCGAACGGTGTCAAGACATAAAAAAAAAACATTTGGCGGCACCATTCGGTGCTGTTTTTGACACCTGCGCGCACAGGTTGCCCACGAAGACGGGAAATGAGAAAATAAGCAGCCAAGCACGGCCCGGAAGTGGAGGGGGGCAAGTAGAGGTCGTCAGGAACAGAGGGGGGAAGCGGGGGAGTTGGCGATAAAAAGCAACTTGGCAAGCATTTTTAAAGGCAACAGCCTCGCCGCATTCGCGTGTTCGCCTTCCCCTTTGCCTTTAACTTTTTACGTTTGCGCAGCGAATCGAGCGAAGCGTCTCCAAATTGCGCGTCTAATTGGCATGCAGAGGTCGTGCCGGGTTCACCGAGCGCCGCCACAGTGCCCTGGCCGACCTGAACGGGGCCATTTTGTTTTGTTAGCCATGCCTCGATTTGTCGGGGTGGGCCACGGTCTCCTTTAATTGACACAGAAACAGCTGGAAAATATTTTTGAAGAATGTTTGAGAAAACTTTTAAAAAGTTAAAAGCTCTGAGATGTGTTTATATTATCTGTTTTATGTAACATATTTGAAATATATCAAGTTACTTTATCATTAATTCTTTCCTTCATTATTTTTATTTACTTACTTAAAGTCAACTCTAAGAAGTCGATTAATTTTTAATTTGTATTTCTTTTATTTAATGCCAACTAACTAAATAAGAGTAAATATTAAAAAATGGTATTCACTAATTTTACAATAAACAATATTTAATATTAAAGATTAAAATTTAATAAAATTTAAATAATTAATTTATTTCAACTTTTGACTGGAACAATAACAGTCAAGTCGATTTCTTCAATAATAACTTATATTTTCAGTGTATTTTGTGTTGCATACTTTTGGGACCGTTTGGGAAACCAGTAACTCTTAAAATTATATCTTAAATAACTTCTATGTTTATTATCCAATCGCAACCAAATTTGTAGAAATAATTAAGTCGTTGATAGCTATTGTGTTTACCAAAATAAAATTTATTTAGAAAGTGATAGTGTCAACTGGTTACGAGTGATTCTGCCATGGACAGAGAAGTGTAATCGGCTAAACAAGCCGCCACTATCTCTGATAACAGTAAATATATATTATTCATTTTTTATTAATGGCACAATTTGTTTGCATTTACACTTAATTAAAAGCTCTTTCTAAATATTTATCATAATATATTTATATATTATATACTGCATGCATTACTTTTATTCCACTTCGAAAGCTTTGTTCTCTGTTTGTTTTCAACATTCTCACCTCGCTGCCCGCTCACCGCAGCAGCAGAGCCCGCAGACGAAGCAAAGCTGCCTAATCCATGCAAATTATCTGCCAGGCAGCACGTGCTGGGTGCGACGAACAGCTGTTGTCGCGTAAACAAACGCCAGATGATGATGATGAGAGCGCAACGCCATTCTCTCTCTCAGTGACGCTCTCTCTCTTTGGCTCACTGAGTTAAAGCTTTTGCGCCCTCAGATAAACTAGAACCGTTTCGCTCAGCTGGCGCAACTTCACTTTCGCTTGCCTTGGCAGCGACAGCAGTAGCAGCATCAGCAGCATCGGCGGCAGAGACAGCCGCAGCTCAGCTTCCGACGTCGCTTCAGTTTGCCGTGACAAGTCAAAGCTTAAGGTCGTCTTCGTCATTTGCCTTCGCTATCGTGCGCATTGTGCTTCGTTCGGTTCAGCTTCGGCTTGTCGCAATTGGCAAAGCTTCGTGCAGGTCGCGGTTCGCGCTCAGTTCTTGTGCAAGCGGCGACAGGAGCACATCGTTCTATGCACGCGTCCCGTTAAAAATTTATTTGTGAGTCGCCAGCGTCGAATTGTGTAATAATTTGTTGCGTCAAGATACAACATCAATTTGCAACACTTGTCGGTCTTATAGAGGGACTCAGTGGACATTTGTGCAAAACTGTGCATGTCTGTGCAAATCTGTGCAAGTCTGTGCAAGTGCAAATTCGTGAACATACGCGCCAAGTTTGATTAGCGTGCTCGCTTGACTGGATTTGTTTTATGTTCCTATTACGCCTCGTCATATGGCTTCAACTGGGTCCCCTTTTTTGATTATTATTGCCGCGCTGCGCTTTGAGACCTTTTTTTGAGGCTCCTCTCTCTCTCTCTCTCTGCTTTTTGCATAAATAATTTTGCCCACCAAGTGGTGCAATAAAAAAAGCCACTTCAACCTTTTGAAATATTGATCATTTTCTGGGTCAGAAAGCACAACAAAGATGTGACAGATTTATGCCTGATGAGATTAAAGAATATGTGAGGCAATTTTGAAGCAGAACATAAAGTATTCATGAATCTATAAAAAGCTAAAACAATAAGGAAGGGTTAACCTTATTTTAGTAGGTTTTTATATATGGTATATTATTATATTATATTTAAATGGTCTTATGTTGATGAAATTACAATAGATAAAGTCATCAACAGTAAGACTCAGAAGTGTATAAAATTGGTTGAGGTTTTTCAAAAGACAATATAAATAAATTAAATAAATTAAAACCTCTGTTATATTTGTTCAATTTAAAGCAAATATTGAGAGCACATTAAGTTTCACGTTTGATTTAGATATTTTTAGAATTAAACATGATATGAATTTAACATTCTACAAAGATTGTAAATATGAATATAAAACTTTGAATATTCCCTATCATCATTGCACTTTTTAATCAGAGATTCCTTTAGAATATTCTACAAAATATGTATGGTAAAAACCTGCTATACAGTTTCATTTCAAGTCAAAATCTCTTTGGTGGCATCCAACGAAAAGGGATGTCTAAATTTCCTTGGGCTGGAAATTAGTTAGTCAGGCATAGCGTGGGCATTATAAATGACTCCTCGACTTGTGATATTATGCATAATAAAGCATTTCATTGCCGACCATCAGTCAACTTCTTGAACAATGCGAAATGATACCGATTCCTCGGTGTCGCCTCCAGTCGAGCCTCCTTCCGCCCCCTGCTGTGTGCCACATCATTCTTCATTAGTACGCCGACATGTCAAGGACTTTTGGCCGCGGCGGGCACACACACCAAATTTTTGGCCACCTTTTCATATATTTTCACAGTTGCATTTTCATACAAACAACCAAAAGTGAGAAAAAAAAGAAGTGAAATGCAAAAATGGTAAAAAACGAGCCAGAAATCTGCGGCAACGTGGAATGACGGAGAGCGACAGAACGGTGCGTTCTCGAGCTTGAAAAATTGCAGCAATTAGTGTGCCTGGAGGTCAACCAACGAACCGAGTCCAGCTGGAACGACGTGTGTGTCCAAGAAATATGTGACACCAATTTTTTGTGCACATTTTGTTTGTGGGGTTCGCACTAACTGCGACACTTTCTAAACGTTGCTAAAGCTGGGCGAGTTATGTTTGGCAAGCAAGAATCAGAGAGAATGAGAGAGAGAAGAAGAGTGGAGAGTCAGAAGACTTTAAAGTTGAACGAGATTTGTTTAATTAATAACAAAGAATTCACAAATTGTTGGCGAAAACTTTTTGAATATCTCGAATTTATTTTGGAAGCTTTTTGTTGCCTACTTTTCAGCACTGCGATTAAAAGTTAAAAATGAAACAATAAAGACAGACAGAAAGACTGTTAAAGAGAGCGAGAGAGAACTAGTGAGTACAAGTGAGCAACGGCATATGAAGTAAAGAAAACAAGCAGCAAGAAAAGCGTGTGAAAAGTGTGAGAAAGTGAGAGAAAGTGCAAGAAATGCGGAGAGAGAAACGTATGAGGGATCTGGCAGCGATACAGCAACGGAAGCAGCAGCAGCAGCTACAACAACAACCAAATCGAAATCGGAGTCAACAAGCGAATCAAAGGCAACGCGTAGGATCAACAACAGTAACAACAACAATAACAACAACAAGGGCAACAACAGGCGGCAGGTCGATGCAGAGGCAGAACAATAGAGCAACCAAAACCGGAGCCGGTGCCGGAGCCGGAGCAGCCTGCGAACTTGGCTTGTCGCCGAGGACAGTGATGCCGCTGCTGCTGCTGCTGCTGGCGCTGCTGTTGCCCCTGCAGCTGCTGGTGGTGCCGACGCAAGCGACGCCATCGCCCTCGTCGATGCAGACGCCGCAGAAGAGAGGTGAGCCCGAACACGTCTCTATGTTATTTTATGCTTCTTCTACTTCTGCTACTTCCCCTTCTTGTCGCGGGCAAGGACGCTGCTGTGTCTTTGTGGTTTGGGGGAAATGGCAAATAAATGTCAAATAACAGTGGCAACCACCACTCCACACTCCCCACTCCCCCCCTCCCCTGTCGCCCTCTGCTGGCTGCACACATGTTTGGATATATTGGCCATTGTTGTGTGTGGTGCTCTGTTTGTGTGGCGGGTAAATAGGCAAAGACGTCAGCACAAAAGCGCACCACGTTGCGTATACGCGCTGTATAGCTGCCGTAGTTTACTCTGCCTCTCTCCCTCCTCCGCTCGACTCGCCCTGCCGCTGACATCTTGAGTTTGCCTTTGATATTAACTGCGAGAGGGGGCAGCGAGAGAGGGAAGGTTGGTAGCATTTTATTAACATTGCATTGCTTTCAACTTGCTGACATAATAGAAAATTGAATTGCTGCGAAATGGCAGGACGCCTTCGTAGCAAAGTAAATTGCAGAAGTAGAGCAGAAGCAGGCAGAGGAACAGCAGGGAAGCCAGAGCAGGGAAGTGAGCCAGAGAGGCAGAGAGAGGGAGCCTGAGCCGGAACCGTTGTGCTGCAATTAGGTGAATAAAGCTGAAGGATGCAGCGCATAATTAAGGTCACGCAACTAAATGACGCTGCATTAGATAATCGCCACGGTGATGAAGTTGAAAGTAGAGCAGCAGAGGAGGGTATAGAAAGGTAGAAGAGTGGAACTATATTGACACGAAAGAGTTGGGTTAGACTCTGAAGGCAATACACATAATGAGCAAGTCAAGTAACTCTATATAGCAATTGACCTGTTGGCAGAGAGATAGACAGAGAGTGAGAGACGGGGAAAGAGGGAGAGAGAGATAGGGAGAAAAAGGAAGAAAGTGAGAGAAGAGAAGAAGAAGAGGGAGGCATGAGCA
This sequence comes from Zaprionus nigranus, assembly GCA_018903425.1. Classification (NCBI taxonomy): domain Eukaryota; kingdom Metazoa; phylum Arthropoda; class Insecta; order Diptera; family Drosophilidae; genus Zaprionus; species Zaprionus nigranus. The sequence continues at coordinate 1,604,439 of JAEIGD010000014.1, read as the reverse complement.
GTAAGAGAGACATAGGCAGTTGGGTAGAGATAGTGAAGACATTGTAAAGACATTGAGTGGCAGAGTGAGAAACTTAGGTAAGGGAAATTCCATAGAGAGAAGAGAGAAATTCTATAGGACTCTGTAAGACTTTTCCCACTCTCCCCTATACTTATATTCCCAGCCAACCTCAGTTACAGCAAATATCTTTATACTTTCTGTTTGTTCTTATCGTGTACTTCGTTAGTTCACTTAGCGCCTTGCGAAGGGTTCGGCGGAGTTTTGGCAAAGTTTTTGGCTTTTAAATATTCGAGAATTATGCGAAATCAAAATGTTCAAATCATCAAAAATCCCAGAGAACTGTGCAGCAACGTGACTTAAGTGGCGTGGCGTAGTTGCCATGCCTCCGCCTCCTTTTCCTTTCTTCACATGTTGGACTGCTTGCGATGCTGCTTTTGTCTTGTGGACTTTATTGAGCTCTCAACTGGGGGTTGAGGTTGGTCCCCCACTTCCCATTTCACGAACTTTTGCTTTCATTCGACGCTGGGGAACAATATTGTGTCCTAGCTGGTGTGGCCTTTTTTGTTGCCTCGCTTGCTCTTCTTACCCCTCCTGCCACGATGGGGGAGGATGGAAGTTGACTCTATGACCGACGCAGATGCCGCGACTTGGGCACGAGTGCTGCCAGTGCTGCTCCTCGTCGACGTGGTACAACATGCTTCATTTTATTATGCAACAAAGGGAAAGGCAAAAAAAAAGTTGCCCAAAATTTGCTGCTGCTTTCTATGGCGAAACAAAAAACTTGACGCGACATTGTCGTAAATAAGAGGCAAAAACTTTTGTTTGTATCTTAGTCCCGTCTCTGTCCCTCTTCCCTCTTACTCCCACTTCCAGTCGAACTCCATCTACGTTAGTTTTCTGGTGCAGAGGCGAGAAAAAAGTGGAAGGAAACGATGAGACTTGTGAATGAATATGATAAGTTTGTTGTTGCTATCCGAATTGTTATTGTACGGGAAATGTGGAAAAGGGGAAGGAGGGAGAGGCGCCATCAATTTCTGCTAATCCAATGTGGGCACAGTTTATAGGTGAAGTGAACTTTATGGATACTTGAGCGCCAAGTTGCAGATACTTTACGCTCGTCTTCATATGCATAACTGTCATGTGTGCCAGTGTGTGTGCGTGTGTGCCTATGTGTGTGTGTGTGTTGGTTGAAAGTTTTATGGCTTGTGAAGCATGAAATGTGCAACAAATTGTAGTTCGAAGAGGGCAGGGCGGGTCAGTGATGGATTAAATATGCTGCTAGGCAGGCAGTCGGACTAGATTTATGAGAGATTGGGTATAGTCAGGGGAATCTGCACTTGAAATGAACTAAAACGAAGCTCAACACAGTCAATTAAGTTGCCAAGCAAATTGAAAGATTGAATGAAAAGCGATGAAGAAAAAAATATGGAGTTAGAAAGAAGTGGGAGGTTATAAGACATCTTTTCTGGTTGACTCCTGATAATGTTGCAATCAAGACAAACTTAAGAATCTTCACGTTGAATCTTTCTAGGTATCATAGAAACGTAGAACAACTTAGGGAAAGCCAAGGAAGTGAGAAACTTTCAGAGTTAAAGACTACAGACCTTCTTGCATACTTCAAGCCTTGATAGAGACCAAACTGTTAATGGGCAACCTTAACAGGCTCAGAAACTTTATTAAAAAGTCACATTTGAACTGCTCACACTATCCGCTTGACCTCAAAGAAACGCTTGAGATAATAGACCTCAGTAAGGGTCATGAGCAGCAACAGGGAGGGTCCAAAGATCATCCAGGCCACAACACGGAAATGAACGCTCTGGTTGACTTCGTCGTGGCCGAGGTAGCGCACTCGCATGTACTCCAGTTCGTGCTTGATGGCCAGCATCTGACTGGACAGAGAATTGATAGATTCCTGAAGATTGCCCTGTTCGATAACATCACCCTGACTTCTCCCTTGATCCACATAGTCATAAATGTCCCTGATCACATTGAGATGGAACATCAGCAGTTTGGGTGTCAGTGTGGAGCGTTCGTTGTCGAAGCACAGTGTATATTTTCCATGACTGGATGCTGCAAAGGTATAGCTGCCCTTAGTCTCCATTTCGGCCAGATGCAGTAGATTGTTATTTGGACCCGAGATGGTGAGTGATACGTCCTTGAAGCCACCTTCAATAACCTCAAAACTTATGGAGATCTTGTCTCCTTCATTTGCGTGATCGTAAAAACAAACCGTTTCGTGTGCATCAACAGTGATCATTAAGCCACAAACCGATTGCCAAAGTATTGAAAAGCATAGAAAAATCCATAGCATTGTGAATAGAAATGTATTTATATAATTTGTCAAATTGAAAGGAAGTAATATGAAAGTGTCGGTGCTTTAGGTGTTCGAGTCTAGAAAACAAACTGAAATAGTGGAAAACAATTTTAAATTCGAGTCTGAAAGTTTCAGTTTACTGTCTTGGATTTAAAACCAGTTTGAAATAGGTCTACCCCAATATTAATTTCTCTTCTCTAATAGTTGTTAATCTTTGAGTATATTGTTGCATATCCCAACTTATTTACATCCTTGGGTAATTTTATTTTAGCCAGAAGTGTGTAACGCACCTTCGTCGAACCTATAAAGTAGATATTTACTGACACAGTATAAACAGGGGAGTCGAACTATTCATGTCAGTCTATCTGTTAATCCAGATCTCAGAGACTCAAGTTTGTTTTTCCCACTCCTAATAGATAAACACCGAATTCCAAAATAATTGTAATGCTGGATAATTCATTTTTTGGTATACACAATAATTATCAACGTCCAAATTATTTCTTAAAATTTGCTTACGATCGGATAATCAACATAGAAGTTATTTAAGAAATAATTTACAAGAAATTTCCAAGCTACTCCCTGAAAAGTATGCAACAAAAACTACGCTTAATATAGTAGATTAGGTATATTTAAGATCTGGTTTCGATATGAAACTTTTTTACTAGAATTGTTGTTAATTCTCTTTTCAAATTGTTGTTAATCCCTTAGTATTTTATTTTCTATCCTAACTAAGTTATCAGTTCTCCTAGGGGTTTTCAGATACATTCGCATTGTTCTGGCATTTCCTTTGTTATAAAGACGGTTCGCTTAGTTATGTCTATAGGTTTATCTCATTCAAATCTATCTCAATTTGACATTTCACTCACCCCTTGAAGTGTTTGCCAATTTGTGTCTGCCTGCGATGTGGAATGTTTTCGATTTGAATAATGTATTGCTTATAAAGCGTTGCAGAGGAGCATTTGCTTATTGAACTTCAATTAGCAACATAAACAATTATATAATAAATAATTGATTTCTGTGCTGTGCTCATTTACGCAGGCCTCACCCCGTCAAACATTTCAAGTTTTGAGTCCACAGTGGGGTGGACAGTGGGCGAAGGCAGCCAAGACAAATACGCATCAAATCAAATTAAGATGATAAAAGCAAATTGCAAATTGGCAGCTGTGCCCCCCACATCAACTTCAATGCTACCCATCCCCCCACCTGCCCCACCCTCTACCCCTGCACAGTTTTCATTCTTTTGATCTGCCGAACATTGCGTAATGCATATTTTATGTTATCGATTTCTTACCCCTTGCGCGGCCATCAATTGTCAAAATGTCATTCATTTTTAATGCCACACAGCAGTTTGAAGTGTTCTCTGTAGTTCTGCTTCCTCCTCACTCCCCACACCCCACTTCACTTCCCCATTTGCATATCAGAACATTTTAAATGGCCAAATAAATTGCAATTTATAACTTTATCCAACATTAACAAAAACCATAAAATGCATTTGTTGCAGTTGTAGTGCCTAAACGGGGGAGAAAACAAGCAACAAATGCTTAGCTAGGTCAGGTTAGTTGGTTTCATTGGTTACCTCCCGCCCCCTTCGCTCACCATGGCTTGTAGTCCAATTATGCGGAAGTGTGAAATTAGTGTGCCATGTATTCTCTGTTTGCAGATGCATTTGTTGTGAATTAGTTTTCAAATAAAAATGTTTGCTTTGCGAGTTCATCAAGTGGAAATGATTGAAGCTGCAAGGGAAAATTTTTATTGAAAAACTTTTATACAAAAAATTCAAATTTCGAGAGCTTCGATAGAGTTTTCCAATTATTTAAAACAAAGTTTTAGTATCAGAAATTGTTAATGATTAATTTAATATTGAATTTAATGATATAAAGTATTATATAATTAAAAATATATAAATTACTTTTTTGTTTTAAATTAGCTTAATTGAATTTAATTGCAATTATTAATGCATATTCTTCTTAAGTGAAGGTTTCCTTTTGAGGTTGACGCTTTATAATTCAGAATATGTGTGAAAGAATATATTTTAATGCGCTGTATAGTTTTTTAATGGAAGAGTCTTGAACAGGCTGCGGGTCAAATTCATACATTCTATGTATTTCGAACACGTTTAGCTCGGCCAAAATATAAAGAATCTAGTGTCTAACCCACTGAGCCAATTTATTTAATTTAAAGTAATTTGTAAATACTTTTTGTGTAGCCCAAACTTTAATTTAATTTTAGAAATTTATTTATAGTTTTTAAGAGAGTTTAAAGAGTAAAAGGTCGGTTAAAGTCAACTATTTCTTTTCGAACGTTCATTATGCACATAGTTTTTTATTGAAACGCCATTAATTTGGGTTTGAACCATACAGAATTCCTTTCAGGAATCATAATTAAAATGACCGTAAGTTTGTACTCCTTTTTTCCCACAGAGGTACTTATGTATATGCCATCATGAATTTTAATATTTATTTCCAAGTCTTGTATAAAAATCCAATTTCTAAAAAGTTCTAAAACGGGAAAATCGTATGTCTATTGATTGTTTTTCAATATTTGTTCTTAATTATCATAACTAAATAGAGTATGCAATATTGAATTGAATTACGTACAATAAAATACATAAAATACTTTTTAAAGTTGCCATAATAACATTTACAATATATATTCTTCTTAAGTTACCAGTGTCGTGTAGAGTTTTAATTTTTCCATTTACTCTTTTGTAAACTGAGTTGAGTTCAACTAAGTATCGAGGCATATTTTGAATAGCCCCCGGGGCCCCCCCCCCCAAGGGCGGGCGCCTTTCAAGTGTTGTTGTAAAAAAAACCCGCCAAGTTGGCGTGTTTTAAATGCCTGGAACCTCAAACTTTAAACGTTTAGTTAAGCATGCGCCTCCTTCAACTCGATACGGACGGACCGAACTATCTCAAACAAAAGCTGTGAATTCAAGGCATACTCGTACATGCTGCACCGTTCCCCCTGCTCCTGCTCCCCCGTTGCTTTTCTCAACTGTTTGCAGTGGGTTTCTCTTACTTTTTAGTATTTGTTGGCAGCTTCTTTTTTCGCGTTCTTTGAATATCCTTTATGATATTCAATTTCAAATTCTAATGCTTTAAGCGATTAAGTACACGCTTTACGCCACTTAACTTCATGTCTATGCAGAGTGGAGAACAGACAGAGACGGGGGAGAGAGGAAACTGTAGAGTGTGGTGGAGTGGCGGCAACACTTTTCGCCGCTTCGTTCGCCGTATTTGCCGACTACAGTTACTTTGGGCCACGCGTGTTGCGCTGCCGACACTTGACTCCTTGGGTTGCCCCGCCAGCAGAGCCAGCATCATCATCGTCATGACATCGACGCTCTTAAGTGCTGGTTCAGGCCGAAACCCGGCCAGGGATGGGCCGACCCGACCCCGAGCTGCGAGTGTGAAATATGTGTGTGTGTGTGTGTCTCTCTTTTTTTTTGCGTGCTCAAGGACTTTTTTCTTTGCGCGCGCTGTCGTCACCTCGGGAGAGCTGGAGTGCTGTAGAGCTGTTGGATATTTCATGTGCGTACAGCTTAGCGGATGAAGTTGCTGGCTCTCCGCACCTTCCCCGCCCTCGCACTTCTCTCTAGCGACAGATTTCGATTCGTTTCGGTTCATATTTCTACTCGGTTGCTGCAGCTGCTGCCAGCCAAGTGTGGGCGGGCGGCTTTAAGCGGCTTAAATTACGTATACGCCTCCCTTGCTCCCCACCCCCTCTGTATTAAGTACCTAGTGCTGCTGCTGAGCTAGTGCTGTCTGTCTGGCCATAATGGCCGCCTATTCTCACCGTCAGGCACTTATTTTGCATTTCACATGGCCAGCAAGTTTAGCAGCGATTTCTTTCTTTAACTGCTCCTACTTCCTTTTTCCTTTTTTGCTGCTATTTTTTCCAGCTACTCAATTATTATTATGCCGCCTTGAGCACGCCCACGGCAAAGTTTTTGCTCGAATACGTGCGTAATAGTTACATACCTGAGCATTGCTGAGCCTCTCCGGCTTAGTCCCTGTTTTTTGTTCACGTCTTTCAGACTTTCGCAGACTTCGTCAAATCATTTTTGTGGCCAATGCACTCGTGCGTGGCGTAATTTGTCGAGGCCTTCGCACAACTCTCGCAGGTATTGCGCTGATTGCCCGTCTGAAGTTCTAGTAGCATTTTAATGTTCTTTTAAAGGTGCCAAATGATTTTTTTGGTTTCGTTTTGGGCAAAGAAGAACTTTCTGGCCTAGGACAAAGGCGCAGCATTAGCTTAATTTTTATATTGTCGCACGTGAGGGATGGTGCCTGAGGGGGAGGGAGAAGGGCAGCTTTTGAAATTACGAAATTACCATAAATGCAAAAGTTTTATACGAAACGAGGAAAATAATAATAAAATTGTTGCTTACCAAATTTGTTGCCTACTTTTTTGGGCACGCTCGAAGTTCTCCTCTGAGTTTTGTAATTCCTGCAATTAGACTTATTGAAATGCCTTGGATTGGCATAATGAATATATTATATCATTTGTTGAATACATGGGTGTAGCTGTAGAAGGTTTTCTGTCTGTCAAGGTCTCTTACTGTGTCAAATCTTTTCACTGCTTTCACTTTTCCGAGCGAGAGAGGACACTAAAACTCTTTTTATAACCCAGTCAATAATGTCAGGCCATAGTTTGGCAGACAAGCAGCAATGTAAGCTGTAAAATCTTGCTAATCTGCACTCAAGAGACGAGCCGAGTTGGGCTCAGCGAGGAGGAAGAAGAAGGAAGGAGCAAATCGAGAATTGAGGCAAACAAACGCTGAGAATGAGCTGTAAAAAGGCTCAAGTATTGACAATGGCAACAAGGATATCGCCGAGCCAATGAGCGTGTCGAGCATCATGTGTGTAATGGGCTAATGGGCGTGGTTGCTCCCGACCATGATACGTACTGTATGTGTGCAATTGGCTGTGTGTGTGTGTGTGTGTGTGTGTGCATGGCAACAAATTGGCAAATTTTGTGTAAAGATTTATTTCAATTGAAAGTGCCCGCCATGAGCTGTCAACACGAGCTCGATGGATGCTCCATGGCTCCTTGCTCTCGGCATAAGTCAGCTAACGAGCTTCAATGAGGCATGCCAAGTATTTCCGGTACATGAAAAGATAGAAAGCAGCACAAAGACTGAGACAGTGTAAGATAGAATGCGAAAGATAGAGCGAGAGAGCGATATCTTGAACGGCATTCAAGTTATGCCGCTCCTTGGGCGTCAGGAGACTGTGAAACATTTTCCTGTCCTTCGCACAAATTTCGTTATGTGTTGCCATAAAATTTACATTAGAATTTCCGCTCTTCCTGTTACGATTCTATTTGCCCAGACCTCCCTCCCCTCTCCTCCTCTCCTCATCATTGCTTCCTTTCTTGCGTAAGGACACATATAATTTGTGCGAATTTCTGTAGAAGATTTTAAGTTAAATTTACGTATGTGCAGCAAAACTCAATTGCCCGCAAACATTTTGTTTATTTGCCCGATTTGCCCAGCACTTAGTGCCATCTAATGGTTCCTCATCCAAACTGCATTGTCTCCAGCTTTTCAGTTCTTCAGCTCTGGCAGCTGCTCCTCCTCGTCTCTAGCCGCAATTGGCAGTTTGACTCGTTTCTTTTGTTCGCCACTCGCCACTCAATTAGTCAAAAGTTGCTACGCTGCTTGCGGCAGCTTTGGTTAAGCGCTACGCACACTCACTTCCACCCACAAGTACTCACACACACACACATAGATGCACACACATTCACACTAAAACAGTCGCTCTGTCGCACACTCATTGCAAATTCGGATTCTCACTTAGCTTTCTGCGGCTTTTGTGGCCCCGATCGGCGACCATTGAGAGTGGACATTGACATTCGTATACGCATTCGCATTCACATTCGAGCGACTTTGAATGGATTCAAATGAGGCATGACGCGTCCAATGGGGCATTATATAGATTTTGTGTATGGTATTCTCTGATTTGCTTGAAGAAATAATCAGGGAATTGAAATTGTGTGGGATATTGAAGGAAGCTTTACTTAAAGAGATAATAACAGAGTTTCTAGAAATGTTGAGGGTATTTGGGTATGTATTATATAAAACATATATTAATAGAATATATTGAAGACATTTTATATTAAAATATAAATTAATTAAAGTAATAAATTAATTAAAGTAAAAAATAAATTAATTATTTTCAATATTGTTATTCATTTTACTGCTTCTATATTTTCTGCAAACTGATGAAGCAAAAAATTAATCAATTGATAAAACAATGAAATAATACAATAGAAATGAGTTTCAATGTTTATTTTAATCATCAGGCATGTGAAATGAGTTCACTCACAGCATATTAATTGAGTTTTCAATCTTTATTTTACATTCAACAAATCGAATTATAGAAAATCTCTTGGCCTTAATTATCATTGTGCAGTTTAGCTCAGGTTGTTGTCTGGCACTGAGACAATTTGTGGTCGTTCCCTCATTCTCTTGCTCAACCTTTTCTTATCTGCTGCAAGTGCTACGTTATGGCGTCACATAAATCACCTGGCAAATTCAATGATAATCACTTTGCATACAAATTCAATTAGTGAAACGTGCTTGGCAACAACAAACGGAGGGTGAAATTTAATTTTAGCTTAAGCAGTTCGGGATCTCAACGCTTCGGAATTAAGTTTTATTTTTGACGCCTCGTGCAGCAAGGTGAGAAGTGGGTAGGGAGAAAGGTTGCTTATACGAGCACAGCTTGTAAGCGTCTGAGTAATCCACAGAAACACACACACACGAGCAGACATGCACAAACATGCACACACACACAAGGCACCCGACACCAACATTTGTGCGAGCCACGAAAAATTTAATTTTCTCACATTACTTGTGCATACTTGCAAAGGCCGCAGGCGAGAACCCAAAACAAAACCCAAACTCGAACCCGAATACGAAAAGCGAACCCGAACCGAACTCAGTCTCAGTTGTGAAAAACCAAACAAAGCAGGCAGCCCCCCACTCCTGCCCTGAGTGCGTGTGAGGGTGTTTGTGTCTGTCTGTCTGTCAGTCTGTCTGGTTGCCACACTCGAGAGTTTAATGTATGTGTAATATTGAAACAATGTGAAAATTGCGCTTACGCACAGTGCTGCGACTCCACAGACTCCCTCTTCCCCCTTCAGCTAACAACCCCAATAACCGCCCCTCGCTGCTTACACCCTAGCATTACTTTATTTGATAAGCAAGTCATTTGCATATGGCAAGTTGACAACCCTACCGCAGCAGGGGCGTGTGCCAAAGGGGTCAAGGTGGCAGAGGGGAATGGGGCGGAGAGGGGGTTGGTTTAAATCAGCGCCGTGTCAAATATGTTGCCAGTTTGCACTGACAACAAACTGCCAAAAGCAGCTGCCAGCAGCCTGAGCAGCATAACCAGCAGTAGGTACAGTCGCAGCTCTCCGCAGCTCGTGCCAGTCTCAGCTGTCTCAGAGCGCCTTTCTCTGCGATTCTCTATGGCGTATTGAGGACAAGCTGCGCTCTGATTTGTATTTTTGTATGTTATAAATAAATAAAATGAAATATTGCAAAGAAATGTGACAGATATTTGTTGCTTGCATTTGTTTTTACAAACAAAGTTAACGATAGTTTAGATTTATGTATGAGACTTGTGCTCTATATTGAAAGAAGAATATTCATATTGATAGACTAGGTTAAGTTTGATATATAGGTTATAGGTTAAGGTTAAGTTAGCCATATAGAGGTTATATTTGTTGGTCAAAGTATTTATCTAAATATTTACATTTGTATGTGTTTAATGACAGAAGAGATATCTTATGTTATCTTTGTATGTCTTTAATGTTCTTGACCTAATTAACAAGAATATTCTTATCGATATACAAAGTTAGGTTAGGTTAGTTATAGGTTAGGTTTGACTTATAGGGCTCTATTTTGTTGTTCTGCTCTTTCATGTCTTGTTGCAGCGCTTTGAAGTTAGATTTTTTTCTGTCTAAAACATATAAGTGTCTTTCAAGTCAAGTGCATTGAATTCTAGGGTGGAATGCATAAGGTCTCCACCCGTAGTTCTTAGTTATAAATTTCTATCTTAAATCTTGATATACATTTAAATATATAATAGTTGTATTTGTTTTGGTTTTGTTCTTTCTTCTTTCTTCTATTCTAATTTTTCTTGTCTTCATTTCTTTTGAAATCACAAAATGCAATTATAATAATCCTTTATATGCGAGACATCACCTTAAGGCAAGCAACAATTGAACTACGTTAACTATTCTATACATATTCTGCTGCTTTTCCCAGCGATTCTCAAACAATAGTTAAGCTTAGTCTAAGCGAATCTGTTGGCCGTGTATATAGAGGATGTTGACGAGTATTTCGTCTGGCAATTGGCTGGCAGAAGGCACATAATTTTCAGCAATTTGCCAGGGCTGCACCAGCTGACTTTCTCTCTCTCTCTCTCACTCTCTCTCACTCCCTCTATCTTTGTGTGTCTGTTTGCTTGGTTGGGTGTATAAAATTACAATAAATCCTTGCATTTTAGCTGCAAATAAACAAAGATTTGCAGCTCCAAACGAAACTGGGCGCTAAAACAAAACAGCTGCCCGGGCAAAGTGCATGCAAAGTAGCAAGGAAGGAGCACAGCAGCAGAAGAAGAAGAAGAAGTAAGGAACACTGAGAAACAGATGCAAAGGACTTGGCAAATGGGGCCACGAATCAGAGAGAGAGAGGAGGAAGGGAGGGGCTTGCGGGGCTTTAAATCAACATGTAAGCATTTAATACGGCGCCCCAAAGCCGAAAAAGCGTAAAATTCCCCAAATGACCATAAATTTCACTGTTTTCCATTGTTGTTGCTGTTGCTGTTGTTGCTCTTGCTGTTCTCTGTTTTGTTGTCTTTCGTTTTTCCTTTTTGTGCTGGGTATGTGTGTGTGTCTGTGCGTGGGGAGAGCGTGGAAAACTTCAACGAGCACTTGAAAAAATAAATAGCATTTTGGGTTATGTGCAATAATAAAATGGAAATTGTGCAAAAATATTGTCGCTGCGCTTGTATGCGTTAGAGAGAGAGAAAGAGAGAGAGTGGGAGAAAGAAAGGGAGAGCAAGCTGGGGTAAAATAAATCGCCTGCTAACTATAGAGCAGCGGGTCGAGGGGTCAACTATCTTGATATAATGCCATACGATGTAAATATTTCGAAATGTTCTCCTCGTGGCGGCCGAGGAAACTGCTGACAGTCTGCTTAGTGCAAGGCAAAGCATGCAAAGCGCTTAGATCGAAATTAATCTGAGTCAATTTATATGCAGCATGTCCTGTCAAAAGGATGTGGAATCGAAGCAGTGATATAATGGGGCAGTATATCATGGTTGTGGACCAAGAAATGAGCATGGAATAGGCGAAAAATTGAATTCAATTTGAGAAAAAAGAGGGGAAGTTTAAGTATGCGGGGGATCATGCCATAAATGAGGAATTGTATATCAAAATAACAAAATGAAGACTGAGCAATACTTTGTATAATATATCTGTATTAAAGTGTATAAGAAGTATAAGAAGAGTTGAAGTTTAAGTGTGAGAGAGATTGCAGAACAAATATAGAATACTCATTAACAAGGTCGTTATTTCGAAAACAAAATACAGACAGCATTTACTTTTATGTAATACAATACTTAACCCATCGATGCACACACATAAAAACTGAACCACGCATAGATTCATCAAAATTATTCAGTGATGGCAAATCTCTTGAATGCACTCGCAGAAATCGTGGTTAATCGAACTGCTGCGATTATTTGCCAAGTATCGAATTAGTTCCCCCTCGTCAACGCTCAAAGCTGCTGCCAGCTCTCAATCTCACTCTCAGTTCCCCTCTCCCCCACCACCCTCCTCTCTCTTCACGAGATTGAGCTGCCCCAACTTGAGTGCAGAGTTCGGGAAAAAAACATCAACGTTGCACAGCCCCAAAAAGGAAATTGCGCTTTTACTGCTTTTTCTTGGCAGCCTTGCGGTGTCGTTGTCGTTGTGTGTGTGCATGGGTGTGTGTGTGTATTGATGTTGATTTTCCGATGAGGGGTATTGGTTGAGGGGGTAGAGGGGGAGAGAGGAAAGTAGAGAAAGGGAGGTTGCCTTTCAAAAGAAAATAAGACGCAGCAGAAAGCAAGTGAAATGTGTATGCTAAGAGGCAAGCGTAAAGGTTCCCTATACTCCTCTCCTTTCCTCCCTATACCTCTCCCCTTACCTTGCACTACCTCCCACCCCCTTTTCTTTCTTCTCTTTCTCTCCGTGTCCCTTTGTACTCTCCACCTCCCTCTGTGTAGTGTGTTTAGTTGCGCATGCAGCCATTTTATGTAGCTAAAAAGCGAACAAATAACAGCACTCACACATACACTCGCACACATACACACACACTGGGGACAACTTGGGGGATTCCCCTTTTCATATGCATTTCGAGTGCCCGGCGGCGGTCAAAGTAAAAAGCGCCTGGCTTCGGCTTTGGCTTTTGCTCTCGGCAACTTTGTTTTGTTGTTTCGCATTTGCTGTAAACGCGATTGTATGCGCCCTCAGTGTGTGTGTGTGTTGTGTGTGTGTCTGTGATATGTCAAAGTAAAAATTTTGTGCGCTCCTTTGGGCGCTGCCTGTAATCTCCGTCCGCAGTTTTGCATTTCGCTTTGCACCCGCGCTCGCTCTGTCGCTGCCATTGAATGTCGTCAGCGCAGTCGCTTCTGATTTTGTTTCAGTTGCGGTCCCCGGGCTCGGTTTGCAACTTGCCACGCCCCCTTCCCCTCCACTCCCACTGTCCCTTAACTGAGCACATATGGCTCGACTCGACTGTCGCGTATATTTGTCCCGAATGTGCGCTTCTATTTTTGTTTAACAAAAAATTAAAACGTGCACAGTAAAGATATTTTTTACGAGTCTCGCGTGTGCTTACGTTGGATATAAATATGTAGTATATTCTACATGTTCCTACATGCATAATATATTGAAGGTACCTTGTGCGACAGAGCGCTTTAATTCCTGTGCAAATAATGCAACAATTATCGTAAGTTGCTGGGGAATTCATGAGTGAGGTAGATTTGTGAGGTTTATTAATGAAAGATCTTAAAGAAAAGGTTGCTCAAGTAATATACAAATTGTAGCTATATAAATGTTAATGATTATCTCAAAGAGAATCTCTAAAAATGTAAAAAGTGCTGAGCTGAGAAGTAGAATACATTCTGATATGTTGGGTAAATATAAATAAGACTACAAGGCTCCACTTAAACTGTTTATAGATCTCTATCAAGCAGTGCTAAATACATTTACATCTTAAACATTCCCCTCATTTCTACTTTTGCACAAATCTGAAGATATTTGAAAGGGGCTTCTGCCCGGAAAACCTTGAAGATTTCATGCTGAGAAACCGTGACACATTCCAAAATTGTAACTACATCAAACTTAATCCACATATTATTGTTTTTTCCACTCAAACCGTTTAAAATTGTCAGCCAAGCAGGCTAAGCTATTCAAGATCCACTATCCATTTTCCACATTTCTGCCTTTGAAGTTCAACGATCAACTCTCTCATTATACACTGACAGAAAAGACAGTTAGTATTTGAAAGTTTCACACAAAATTGTGAAAATGTTTCACAGCCGAGCAATGCAGTTTTCAAATTTTCATGTAGCTTAATGCGAAAAACTATGAATATAATTTGTAAATTGTTAAGCAGTTTGGCAGACACGCACGCACAAACAAGCACAGACAGGCACGGACAGGCGCAGACAGGCACGGACAAGTGGAAACTAAACTTGGGTAATTTTCTGCACCTGGTTATGTGAAAACTTTAAGCAAATTATGACGTTTATTAAAAAGCTTTAAATGCTCTGCGTGTGTGCTGTATGTGTGTGTGTGTGTGCCTGTGGGTGGCTGCAAGCGGACACGTCTCAGCTTGAGGCACATGCAAAACTTTAATGGCACACACACATGCAAGACACGCACACACACACCAAGCACAGGGAGAGTTGCCGAAATTGACGTTGTCCATAATAGGAGAAAGTTGTGGGTAAAACTTGAAGTAATTTGCACAGTAATTGGGTATTAACCCTCGACAGTAGAAGAAGCTATATAAATGGACATAGTTTAAGGCACGTTCCGCTGCCAGTGCCGTCAGCCAGACTGATAGACAGACAGACAGACACTGACTGACATGACACGCAATTGCCGCCCGACAACAGCTCCAAAGTGCTGGCCATTTCTCATGTGCCACGTGAGCATCGAGTTGATAACTCAACCCAGCCTCAGTTGCTCCTTCCCTCCCCCTTGCTGCCACCACTCCCGCTTAGCTGTTTGCTGAGGTCAGTTTTGATGGATTCGTTTATGGCCAGCAGAGCCCGCTTCGGATACTTAACTCTTATTCAAAACTCACTCACACAACGCAAACTCAACTGCACAGCCAGTGTTGGTTATCCATTTGCCATTTGCCTTCTCTTCCGTCTCTCCCTCCTCTCCCTTTCTCTTTGTTTTTTGCCTTCCATGTTCAGTTTCAATTCCGCTGACCGACGTCGCTTTTCGCCCACCGTTTTACGTCGCGTCGGCCTTTTTATTTGATATTAAATATTAACAAAATGGCCTCAATGTGCAGCCTGCTGTGTGAGTGAGTGTAAGCTCGCCGCTTTATCCTTAAACATACGTATACGTAATGTACATGTATGTACGTATACGTGATATACATGTGGACCTGTGTGTGTGTGTGCTCATGCTGCATGTGTTTCGTTTATAAATTTATATAGAAACAAAGTCGGCACCGTCGACATCGCTGTTTGCAGCGCGCATTTTGTTTTTCATTTCTCTGTTGATTTTGTTTATTTGTTCCCGTTGTTGTTGCTGCTGCTGCTGGTGCTGCTGTTGCTGCTGCACGTGATGTTGTGTGTCTTGTTGCAGCTGTTGTTGTAGTTGGAATTGGCTGTGATGCGTCAGGCAGCAGATAGTAGCAGCACCAAAAAAGGGGTGTGTCAGTCCATTAAGATGTGCGTCGTTAGGACGTTGTTTATGGGGAGGTGATCTTACCTTAACTGATGTTATATATATATCATTTATGTTTAAAATATATCTTAATTTAGCACAGAAATTTAAAGATATTTTGTAATGATCTCGTCTGCTTTTTAAGCTGATTCAGACTAAATAGTTCAAGTTTTTTATGGAATATAATGATTCAAAGTTATAATATCTACTCACATTATTCAGTCTAAGCAGAGCTTAATTTATTTAACGATTCTCTTTATTATTTTTCATTATTCTTAAATGTTCTCTCTAAGTATATCTAAGTAGTTTATTTATATTTTATTTAACGAATATATTTTATATTATAATGAAGTTGTAGAAATGTTTCGGAAAGTTAAATTTTACTTTTTATTCTCACCTAAACTGTTGTTTTTCCCCTAGTCACACACTCCTTTTATACTATATAAGTTTTAAATAATATTTCAAAGAGTTGAAAATGTTTAAAAATTACTGGGTATTTGCCAGTCGATCAGCTGCTACCCACACTGCGGCCCAAAGTGCCCAAAGGCAACACTTTTTTATGAAGTTGTTTGTGCGATTTTTGCCGCTTGCTGCCTGTTTTTGTTTTATGTATTTTGACAGCCGACGTACACACACAGACATAAACACAAACACAGATGCATCAACACAACACTCACACACACACAGGGAATTTACTTTAGCGAGCAGCTGGTGCTTCGCTTGCTGATAATCACATTTCGCCAATGCTTTTTGCAATCCAAACTTACACACAGATACGCAAGCACAACAAACACACACACACGGACACAAACACAGCTGCACACACACAGGGCTGGCATACTCACACATGGAAATTAAGTTAATGTTTGCTTATGAATAAGCAAATAAGCGCCTACAGAGAGCTGACAGAAAGAGAGAAAGAGAGAGAGAGGGAGAGACAGAATCAGAGTCCTCTGATGGACTTCTCCCACTGGCGTTTGCATTTTGAAATGGACAACACGTGTTGACTGTCCCTTACACTCCCTCTCTCGCTCTCTCCTTCCTTCCCCCCCCCCTTCTGACCCCTTCCCCTCTCCGATTGGCCGCTCATTTCAATTTGCCTGCATTTCAATGCAGACGGCGCTGAAACTTTTTCCATTTCGTTCTCCTACTGCCTCGTCCTTGTTGTTGTGGTTCTTCTCATTGCTGTTGTTGTTGTTATTGTTGTTGTTGTTAGCCCTTCTGCTACTGCTGATGTTGTTGTTGTATTATGCATGCGCTGAGCATTTCTTGTGCACACGTTTCATATGATTGTGTGCAAAATGCTTTGCTGCCTCATTTTGTTGTTGCCTTCTCTTCTTTTTTGCCACATGCATGTGTGTGTGTGTGTGTTGGTAATTAGCATTCGCTGCGCATTAATATTAATTAGTTAGTTATGCGCCGTCTATGTTCTTTCCTTCCCTCTCTGCCCTTCCCCCTCGTGGGTCAGCTCGGTTTAAGCCTGCGTCGAGCACTTAACTCCATTTTGAGCCTTGTCATCGACCGTGCATTTTGATTAACTTTTATTAGCACTTGCCGCAGTCATGCCGCCAGGGGTGGAGCTGATAAAGGGGGGTGGGGAGGGGAGGCTTGCTGAGGGTTAGTGTCTGCAGTAGCTGGAAGAGCGCTCTACGCTTTTATCGCAATATTTATTGAACTAATTGCTCGATTTATTTGCTGCGACTCAAGTTCAGCACAAGAGAAAGAAAAGAAAAAAGAGAAAAGAAAATAATTTATGGTACACTATACGATAAAAATAAACTACAGTGCAGAATTCCCTTTAAAGTGTCTGTATGAACTTGTTTAAGTTAAGTTTACGTCTACTTCAGATCATTGGAACTACTTAAGTTTATTAACATTACTTAACTTTAAAATATTATCAAGTTTTCCTAACTACATCTGCAATATTCTTATTCTTAAATAAAAAACTTACTAGCCTAGTTCGCTTGCCTTGAGTTGATTTAAGTTTCTCCACACACAAGTTCTGCACAACTTGAGCCATTAAAGAACCTTAAACTTTGTCGCATAAGTTTCCCGTTCATAATGCGTGCAGTAGAATTCGAGTTTAATGTGCTGCCCTGCTGCCAAAAGAGTCGCTTGCATCGCTTTCTCAGGTCATTAGGAACCGCAAAGTAGCCGAGCCAAGCCGAACACAACTTAAAGCAAACAGTGAAACTTATCCGGGCCCCAAAAGGAGCCCAACTTGGGACATGAAAAGCCGCTTAGACTTGTCTACAGCTTCCGGAGGGGACAGGCTCATATTGGAAAAGTGAAAAACTAATAAATACGAAATTTAAATTTGATGCTTGCACAAATAAAATAATCTGTTGCCACAATTATCCCCAGCAAACCGAGTGACCTCAGGCCGGATGCAGTGAAGGACACAAATTTAAATAAATAACATGCGAGAGAGAGAGTACAAGAAAGAAAGCATAAATAATAATGGCAGGCAGACAGACAGACACACTCACAGCACAGCAAACAGACAGACAGACAGATGGACAGACAGTTGGATAAAGTGACAAGCAAACAGAGAGACACACATGCTGGGGCACACCAGGCGTATGAGTGATGTGACCTGACTCTGACTCTTCGGAACGGAATTTCGAATCGGTCTCGATTTTAATTTATGCCATTGGCTTGGTAAACTGAATCAGGGCAATCAAGTGCAATTTATATAGACATTTGATGTTGAAACCGTTTCACAGTTACGAGAACAATTTGCAGTTGTCAATTTATTATTTACTGTGTAGACACGACAGCGAGGGCTGTTCAAGCAATATGTGGGAAATCTTCGAGAAATTCAAAATGACTTTTTAATTAATTATCTATCTTTTTCAATACCAAACTCATGAATGTTTCTGTATTTCACATGGGAAAAACTAAACAAGAAAGAAAGCTAAGGTCGTGTATGCTCTAGCGTATTTTGTGTTGCATACTTTGTGGGCTTGAAAATCGGTAATCCATCGAAATTATTTCTTCAATAACTTTTATGTTTATTAACCGATTGCAATCAAATTATCAGAAATTATTTGAACTTCATAGTTATTGTGTTTACCAAAAATTAAACTTGATCTGCGTGAAGTATTTTGACATTTTTTGGTAGCTCTTATAAGTATACAAATATACAGTATATATGAATATACAAATATATTTTGTGGATATATACCCACACAAAGGCACAAAGTTCCAACCCCATTCTTCAACCCAATGGGAAGCATGTATAACAAGTTCTGTAAAATTTAATAATTACCAAATTGATGATTTAAAAGTGAGGTTAGCTCAGGAATGAACTTGTGCAGCAGCCCTCGCCATGCTGGATATTTTAATGCATACCGACACGATGCTACAAACAAATATGCAAATGGGCTGCAAGCAGCTGGAATAGGTTCGAGCTGCTGTCGATGAAAATTCAATGGCAAATGGCATATTGTAGTGGCGGGCTAATGGTAGCACGTACCGGGCTAAAACCCAAACACAGACAGAGAGCAAGAGAGAAAAAGAGAGAGAGAAAGAGAAAAAGAAAGGGAGAGAAAGAGAAAGGGGGAAGGGGAGAAGGAGTCACATCTACATACGTGCTACGGCAATGGGGCAACAGTATCTAATCAGTGCAAGCGGATAGAGCAGGATCCTTCTGGCAACCCGTTCTGCTTTTGTTCATGTTCTTGTTGTTCTTGTTGTTGTTGTTTGCATTGACATTTGCTCGTCGAGACGTATCCACTCGGGGGTCCACTCGGTCCATTGGCACGTTGCCTTTGCTTTTGCATTTGAATTAACAGTTATTTTTGGCGCCGTCATCGTCATCGTCGTCTCAACGTTCCTTCCATTCCCTTTCCTTGCATTCCCTACCCTTTCCACTCTCAACTGACAAACAAAACATTTTCCGTACGCTCGACAATGCCACATAGAGAGGCAGCCACATAAAGAGGCAGCCCAGCTTGCCCAGGTTGCTGTTGCTGTTTCTGCTGCTAATCTCATCTATTCAAATTGGCCAGTCCCTAAGCCAGACCCGCGTCACCTGCATGAATCCTTGAGGTGAAATTCGTTTTGTCTGCATGACGTGGACATATTCTTTGTTTGTTTTATTCATTATGATAATCGAAGTCAGCTATAGCCAGGTTGATTGTTCTGTTTATAAGGAATTTGAATTCAATTTGAAAGCACTCTCTTCTACGTCTTGCAAACTGCACTTTCAGCTGCACTAAAAACTTAATAAGCAAAGAAACTTAATACAGATTGCTTCGAGATACTGAAATATCTTTTTTGTCCTTGATCAATTTCTTCATCTTCTGCTTCTTTTCTGTGCTCAAGTTGAAAAATCAACAGGAGGTCAGCCATGAGCTGCTTCTTTATCGTCTTCTCCTTCATCTTCTTATTAAGCTAACCCAAATAAATTCGCAAGATAACAAATAACTCGCTTCGAATACAATTTTTAATTAACAAACCAATTAGTTTTCGGTTATTTCGATGAGCCCAACGGACAGACGGATAGTACAGGACAGACAAGAAGACAACAAAAATAGAGTTCGAAGGGGTGGCTATGAAAACAAACATTGACCCAAATCAAGAGAGAGTTTCAGCTGCAAGTTACAGATACGAAATAAGGAAAACATTGCAAAAGTAAATAGCAGCGATTGAGATACGGATATACTGTTCAAGGGGGATGAGGGGATGGCAGGGCGTGGTTTAAAGGGGAAACTGGCGGCTCGACCACAGCTTAAGGTACATACCTCTTTCTTCTCTCTCCTGCATCTCTCCCTCCTTCTCGACTCTCTCCGCACATTTGCAGCGGCTCTTTCCAGCAATTTAGATAAACTTGTTCGTGTTCCTGTTCGTGTTGTTGTTATTACTCCTGTTGTTGGTGCTCTCGTGGTTGTTGCTGCTGTTATTGCTGTTATTATTCGTGCTGTTGCTGTTGTTGTTATTATTGTTGTTATTGCTGACTTTGACCAGCAACACACACACCGCAAAAAGGCAAAAGTCATTTCTGTCCATAGACTCGCCAAAGGGTAGTAGAATCACTATCGGTAGCTGTGTGTGTGTGTGTGTCCGGAGTGTGTGTGATACAGGAGTGTGTGTGTGTGAGTGTGCCAGTATGTGTGTGTGTTAGAGTGTGTGTATGAGTCAGTCTATTTTCGTGTGGGTGTCCTTGCTTTGAGTTCATAAAACGGCAATCTACAAAAGCTTAAAGCAATGCTGCAGAGTTGTCCGCCTGCTAATACCCTGTAAGCTGTGCAGGAGACTGAGAATTTAAAATGTGAATAAAATATATGCTGATATAGTTTAAAATATATTTTACTTAAAGATTGATTATTCTCTTTAAATATTTCTTTATTTTATTTTCATTTCTTTCTCAATAACTCAAAAATTCGCAAAGACATCTTGCAGCACATAGTCCCACTTCTGTGGCAGCTCAACTCTATTAACGCAGTGGTAATTCCAATGGAGTCGACTTTAAAACGCAGCACTAAGCTCTGTTGCTGTCTCTCTCTCAACCCCCTTTTCCCCTGGCCAATTGCTTTGTTGACCTCTTCAACCAGAGTTATCCATCAGGCAACCCGCTCAGCTCTCAGACTGAGATGAAGATGGAGTGCAGCAAGTTGCAGCTGCGAGCAGCAAATTTTATTCGATTGCCCGCAATGAATGGCAGCAGACATTGAACTGAATACTATTACGAGTACTCGTACTCGTTTTCGTTCTCAGCTCTGCTGGATTCCTCAGAAATCAATGCAAATGAAAGGATTTTTTTATGTTTATCTTCCATGCTCAGTGTGTTTATTTTCGGTTTACGAGAGATAGATATAGATTTCTTCTTCTACTTGATTTTTGTTTTAGTTAATTTTTAGTTTAAGCTTTGTGGATTTCGCACTTTTAGCCATTTATTTCATTTAATTCGGGCTATCTGGAATTGCAAACCAATTTCATTAGATAGAGAATTGAGGTTTGGCCTCTGCATTTTGTTGTGGCATCTGTCGGGGTATGTTGGCTTTAAGGCAGCTCGCTGGTTAACTGTAAAATAACTCTTTGTGGCTGGCAACGGAATGTTTTGTTTTATTTAATTCAAATATGAAATATTTTGTAGCAAATTAAATATGTGAAAATTCTGTGAAAATTGAAATTAATTTTGTTTTGTTTTCTCTTCTCGTTTTAGGTATGAAAAATAAATGTTAAATCTCATTTCATAAAGTTCAGTTTCAGTTTAAGTAAGTAACTGATTAAGTCATGTTGCACGCTTCATAAAGTTTCGCTTAACGGTGGCTTTAAGTGAGTCAGCCACGCCCCTTCGCGCCCGCTTCTCGTCACAGTTTCCACGTGAAATTCGCAAATTATGCAATTAACCCATTTTCAGCAGGAGAGAAGCCAAAATGGTCACATGGAGTTAACTGGCAGCTGCAGCGCACAACAACAACAGCAACAATGGCTGTCTGTGGATGCAGGCTCGTTGTGGCAAGGTGCAGTCAGGTGGGAGACGCGGGGGAGCAGCAGCAAATGATGTGTGTGCACAAAAATCGTGCGCTTTTTTAACTTTAAATGGCCGCAAGCAGGCAAATCTTTTTCATAAATTCGCACAGTGACTCAACTCGACTTGACTCCGCCACAGAGTCTCGTCCGGGCACAGTGCAGTGACTGCTTCCACCCTCTGCTCCTCTCACCTCTTTCCACCTTTCTCCTTACACTTGCTACACAGTTGATTGCAGCGCGAAGCAGTTAACAAAAACTGCAGACAGAGAAGCATGCATGGCACACGGACAGGAATGGAGAGGGAAGAGGGGGCCAGGTGTGACTGAATCTCGGTTAAATTCAAACTGACGCTGCAATTAAGTATAATGTCCTTGCAAGGATAACGTTAAGTGGCGCGTGAAATTACATTAATCATTCAAGGGATTTACATGCAACGGCAACGACGCTTGAGCTGCGGCTCCGCGGGCAGGTAACTTGCATTTTTGGCCTTGGCCAAACAGGCGGCGGCAAAGACAGACAAAGAGGATATGGTGAGGCAGAGAAGGAGTGAACACAGAGGGGGGAGGAAAAAGAAGGAGTAGGTAGTTGCTGCTATAGATGAAGCTCGTTTGCGTGTTTGTTTTGTGTGGAGCGCGCAAGGTAAACTTGCTGTGTGGATGTGCCTCTAAATGCAGTGCAAATGCAGAGAGTAAAGGAAGTAGATGAAGGAGGAGAGGAGTAAGAAAGCTAGTAAACAGTAGTGACTGAAATAAGCTGCTATGTACATACATATACGATACATGATATATACAGTATGTACAAATATAAATGATATATTTCAACTTGAATGGGCAAAAGTAAAGTCAAATACAATCTAAAACTCTCTCAAAAACTTTAAAGCAGCTGCAGCCATTTCCCAATCGAATCTATCGTAAAAAGTATCGAAATCAAGAGATTACCTACTTTCATTACTTATCGATCGACTTGACACACTTTTCATGCACAAAAGATATTGTCAGCTAACCATCGATTCAACGAGAGAAATCCTGTGTGGCACTTGCAGCACACTCGCAACGAGACAAAAGCCGCATTGAAATTCTATCAAAAAATACCCAGCACAGTTCTCTACTCGACTCTGGGAAAAAGTAGCATACACACACACTCGCACACACACACACACACATATAGAGACGAGTCTCATATTAAAGATAATCAAATTTTGTAGCCTGCATATTTCGGAGGAGGAAGCAACAATTTCATTTGGGCTGCCCGCGACCGAGTCGAAAGTGTTGCCAGCTGGTTGTTTTTTCCGGGTCTCTTTTTTTGGGCTACGGGGCGTATGGGTCATGGGCTGCTGCCAAGTGCCAATGCCATGCAGCGTGTACTAAACTGAGTTAGCAGCCCCGTCGCGAAGCCCTTGAACTATGCAAATTGCCAAATGAAAAACGCCAGCAAAGTCACGCAGCGACGTCGCTGGCAACTGCGATTGCTACTCCAGCGGAACTGGAACAGAGAAAGCGGCAGGAGGGCTGGGGAAGGGGGGGGCTGTAAACGCATGAGGCGCGTCTTAATTGCTGTGCCGACTGTTGGGGCAAGACATTTTTGGCGGCAACAACGCATCGATAGTTTATGGCAGGCAGCGCGAGAAAGTGATGCACAGAAAGGGAGAGAAAGAGAGGGAAGCATATAGAGAGAGAGAGGAGAGGGAGAAGAAAGGGCAGGCCACAGAGTGTGCCTCGTGTGCAAAGTCTTGCCGGCGATCCTTGTGCGCAGCAATTTAAAATCGACGAAAAAAAAATCAAATGAAAATTGTTAGAGGAAAAATGCATAATGGAAAACGCAAAAGAGAAATTGTTCTCAATATTTTTTCGGCTGCGCTTGCATTTTTGCCAGCTTGCCAGCAAAAAGCAAACATTATTGTTGATCCTACTAACATTTGTTTATGGCAGCGAGAGTTTTCCTTGATTGAAGTGGAATGGATGTGCAGGTGAGAGCAGGCAATTCTATTACAGTATTCAATAAAGTTAGATTATATTTTGAGTTTACTGGGAATATGTGTAGATTTTACATGCATATATATAAAATATGTAAGGTAAGGTAGTGTGGTATTCCACTTTTTCAGCAAACGTAGAGGGGTTCATAAAGGAAAGCAGACTAAAGCAATTTCCAACTAAAAGAAGGACTAGTTTTAATTACGAGATTGAAAAGGATTTTACAGTTTAAAGTTTTATTTTTTTTACTTACACAGAAAGGGGGCTAAGGATTCTGAGAATTTTCGTGGTTTAAAACATCATGGAATATATTATAACAATTAGAATGTCTAATGTATAAAAAACCCTCAGTAATATAAACCAAATGTCATATTAGAATGCATTATAGACTTGCAGAGTTATTTTGTGCCCCGGGCACCCCCGTGCCAAAAAGTCTAATAAGTAATTGTTGCAGCTCACACAGGCCTCCCATTTAGAGCCATCTTGATTTAAGCTTGCGTACATATGCTTTATTGCATGCACACTGTATATAAGCGGAACGACGCGGCTCGGCTGATATGTCTTATGGCTGCACACAAAGTAAGGTAGATTTGTTTTATCGATTTTACCAAATAAATGATAGTTATCACACCTTGTGTAATATTTCCCAATGAAGATCTGCTATGTGCACCCTCTCCGTTTTAGAATCTAGAAACTTGTATACTTTACTTATTGCTGCACGCTGTAAAGTGAGCAACCCATAGTGATGCAATCTTATTTACTGCATCGGATTTTTCATATATAATTAATTTTAACAATCAGAACATATAGCAGCCTGTAGATAAGATTTTTATACCCTTCGACCATTGAAAATGGTCAAAAAAGGGTATACTAACTTTGTGCAAATGTATATAACTTGAGGAGTCGGAGACCCCATAAAGTGAGAATTCTTGCTCTCCAGGTCTTGTCCTTTCTGTCTGTCTGTCCGTCTGTCTGTGTGAACGCACAGATCTCAGCTATTATAAAAGCTAGAGTTACCAAATTTGGCAGGAAGACTCCTGTGTACATAAGCAGATCAAGTTTATTTCAAATGTTAGGTGCCACGCCCACCGCCCCCACAAATCAATAATTTAATTTTTGAACTCAATTTGTAAGCGCTGTATAAAAAGATTAAACTTTCAAACTTTAACATATACGAAGCTGATAGTTATATCTACTTATTCTCCAAATTGCAATCCGATCGGACAATAATCACAGAAGTTATTTAAGAAAGTATGAGCATAAAACCAAATGCTTCTAACAAAAGAGGCGGGCGAGCGCGAAGCGCGAGCGCCATCTGTCGGGAATAATTGTAAAGCATGTGCATACATACATATGTATATGTGTATGAATTTAACAAATTAAACTAAACGGGAACATAGGTCGAAGGGTATCCCACTGTCGCGTGCTGCGCGACTGTTGCTTTTCTTACTGGTTGTATGTAGACCTGTTTGAATCTAGAAATAACTTTACTTATCAGTGCCAATCAAAGTGACAACACATAATGTTGAATATACAATACTATTCAATTCTGCATCAATATCACTAGTTTTGGAACAATCGGAAGAGATAAGAACCTGCAATGGTAGATAACTTTTTACATACCCAAGTTTCTCGTTTTTAAATACTTTCGACAAATGAAATCTAATGAAATAAAAGTTTTATTTCTATAGATTTTTCGCATAAAATTCTTTCTACTTGCCGTTTTAAATCTTTAAAGAGTATTCACTCTAAACGACAGATAATCCCCATGTACATACACAGATTGACGGCTTTAAAACACACACACACACTTACAAACAAAGGCGATTGCAACTAGTTTGTCCTGGCAAACAGCGTCTACAAACAGTGGGCGTGGCATTTATAATGGACTCTTATTGCAGTGGCACGCACACAAATAAACACACACGCACACACGCAGGTAAAGCAGGTACGAGAGAGAGGTAGAGAGAGAGAGGGCGATAGAGAAGTAGAGGGAGAGTCTGTAGCTTGAGCTGCTCGGATAGGAATGCCCTCTGCTGGCCTTGTTGTTTCCATTCGTGTGTTTTTTATTATTATTCCTACTCAACCTCAACCAGGAAGTCGTGTGTCGTAGGAAGCACTTGTGTGACATAATAAAAACAGCCCGCACGGCCGACGTGGAGTCTTTTATGCAGCAACTACCCGCACGGCAACAGCAGGAGAAGGAGAAGAAGGAGAAGGAGGAGGACTAGCAGCAGGAGCGGACTGAATGAGTGGGCTATGTAAACAGTGGACTCACATGCTTGGCAACCCACCTACCTGCACGCCGAAGCCGTTCCAGTACTTTATGCTTTGTCAACAGTAGCAACAATAACAACAACAACAGCAACAACTCGGAGAACAGCAACAACATCATCAAGTTTGAAGCTCGCAAATGTTTTCGTTTTCCAAGGCAACGACTGGAGGAGCTCAGTTGATATGGCTAAGAAAGGCAGCTGCATTTAAAAGCCTCTTCAGTCCGCCCACAGCCACGCCCTCAATTTCATTTGCATTTGCACACAACTCTCGACTCAACTCGGCACCCCTCCCTCTCGTCTTTGCAGTCCATCAACACAAAGTTGGCTTACAAAAAATTGGTTTACTGAAAGTTTTTGCCATTGCAATATGCATATGTCCGTCGCAAAGTTGCCTTCCCCTGTCGTTCTCGTTGTTGTTGTTGTTGCTGCCGTTGTTGTTGTTGTTGTTTATGAATGTTTGTTTGCATTCTGCAGCAGGAAATTAGACAAATTGCCGCAGTGACCGGCATGGAAAAGTTGCCTCCTTTCTGTGTCTTTTGTGTGTGTAGATTTTTTATGCGCAAATTTGATTGGAGGCGGATGTCGAGCCAGAGCCGGAGCCAGAAACGGAGACAGAACAGGAGCTTGAGTCGAAGCCACAGCTGTAGCCAGAGCAGCAGACAGGACTAGGGATTGTACTCATAGATGAGGTTTCTAATCGCTTTGAGGTTCTCATTTCTCTCTCACAAAATTGTACCGAAAAATTCATTAAAACACACAGTTGAAGTCTTTCGAAACTTGCCTTTCAGTTCGGTTTCGTTTACTTATTTATGCCTTTTGTTCATCATCGTCTTGTTCATCATCTATGCTAAAGTTTTTGCAGCGCTGCCAAAGTTCGATTCGCTGTGAGCATTAGGCGACTTGCTGTGCAACATTGCGTATACTTGTTAACCAGCTCAAGTGCCTACAAGAAGGTTTATCACACCCACTTAACCCACACACACGCACAACACATACATTCACACCCCACCACACCCACCCGCCCCCCCACACGCGCTTTCTCACAATCAACGACCGCACGAAATTCGAAACATTCTCAACTGCTAGTTACATAATTGCACATTGGCCCCGCCTGCCTGCCGCGCCCACACTCTCCCGCGGCGACTGTTGCGAAATTCACGCCGAACTTCATCAAAATTCCAATTAGCGCTTACACTCAATTACAAGGCAAAGGCAACGTCGACGGCGAAGGCAATGGCAACAGCTGCCTTGCTCGCACTGCCTCCCCTTTGGCACGCCCCCCTCTCCTTCTTAACTACTCTTCAACTGAAGACAAAACAAATACGGCCACAAAACTGCGAGTACATTAAAACTTTTGGCCAAATTACTCGCGGAGTCGCAACTCGGGATTGAGTCCTTCTTCTTCTTCTTCAAGCTTGAGCAGTGCAAGAAAAATGAGAATAGAAGGCGAAAATCCAATAGAAATAGAAGCGGAAACATAAATAGAAGACAGTAAATAGCAGCAGGTTGACTGACGGACTTTCAGACAGACTGACGTTGAATTAAACTTTAAAAGTGGCGCCACAGAAGCCAAAAAGCAAAAGCAAAAGCTGGCGCAGCCCAAAGGCAAATGGCAGCACGGCAAGGCGCCGCAGGATATTGAAATTCATGTGTAATTATATATGCTGTACAATACACACAAGCGCACACAGACACATACACAGGCAGTCACACACACACAGATAGCAAACACAAAGGCAGCAGCAGCATGCCCCCAACTCCTTCTAATTGTTGCGCGCGCCGCATGAAACAATTCTAGCGGCAAATGCGTCCTGCTGCCAAGCCACAAAAGGCGCACACGCACACACACTCGCACACAGATACACGTGAAAAGGAAGAGCAAGAGATACAGATAGAAAGATACAGCTTCAGTCAGCTCCAACGTTCAGTCAGCCAATGGGGGAAATTACTTGGGCCGCACCCGGCAGCAACCTTCAAATGATTTCATCAACGTAATACGATAAATTTCATAATGAAACAACGCGGTAATTGCCAGCAAGGCAGCCTCACATAGGGTGTCTGTGTGTAGTCTGTGAGAGTCTGCATGAGTGTGTGTGTGTCTTTTGCATAATTTGAGTATTTTATAAGCTTGACTTTCTGCCTTAAACAAGCGCGATTTCTTTTGCCTTCGGCCAATTTTAAATTATTTCTTTCGCCTGCCAAAACCCGTTGACAGTCCTTCAATTGCTTATAATTTGAATATATATACTTATAAAACAGTTTATACATTTATATGCACATATATTTATTTTTCGCTGTAACAATATTGAGGAAAATCTTCTGAGTGAAATATATAATTTTTTAGAAAAAAAACACTTTTTGACTTTAAACGCGAAAACAACTTTTAATTTTGGAAAAGTTTTACATTAACTGCACCTTAAATATATCAATAAAATACTTATAAACTTAATTAACAAGCAGGAGAGCTACAGTGGAGTGTGCCCACCTCTTAAATACCCACTACCCCGATGAACAAAAAAGATTTCTTAATAAATATACAACTTTTATTATTAGAGTATTCTGTGTTGCATACCTTAGGGATGGATATCAGTAACTCTTGATGTTATTACTTAAATAACTTCTAAGTTAATTATCCGATTGCAAACAATTTTTTAGAAATGATTTAGGAGGTGATGGTGTATTTACCAAAAATGATATTTACTGCATTAAAATTATATAATATCGATTTACAGGGGTGCAGAAGTGCGTGATCAATTCCTAAAAGAAACTTGATCTGCGTGCAATAATAACATAGATGGACACCATATTTATATATATATATTAGTAGTTTGTTTATCATTTATCTTTGTATTTTAATTATAATGTATGCAAAATTTAAATGAGAAGTTTCAGTTTCTCATTTAAATTTTGCATACATTATAATTAAAATACAAAGATAAATGATAAACAAACTACTAATATATATATATAAATATGGTATCCATCTGTGTTATTATTGTACGCAGATTAAGTTTCTTTTAGTTGGACAGCTAAAAGTATTAACATTTATGCAACTCTAAACTATGTTTATTCTTCGATTTCCAATTAAGAAACAGTATTGTATGACTATAAAATTTTGCATTTAATTTGTGGAGTTTGGTTTCTCTTCCAAAATTAAAATTTGCAATGCACAAAATTCAACCACAAACTAAACCAAAGCAAAATTATTATTTGATTTTAAATGTGGAAAAAATATAAGATGACTGTAAAATTGTGCATTTCATTTGGTTTCCCTTTAAAATTAAAATTTCCTGCACAGTAAACAGAACCTAGCTGAAGTTTGCATGCAAATGTAATAATTTCATTTGCAGAGTGCGGTAAACAAGGCAAACATCTATACAGAATATGTGCAGAATGTCTTTGTCGAATGTTATTTATACATTCGAGATCCTCAATTCGAAATTGCAAGTTGCTGCAATGCAGCAAACAATAGTTGTGTGTAAATATAGTAGATGTGTGCAGATTTCTATTGGGGGCATATGAATTGAAAGCTCTTCCGACCTCCTCGCCACAATGACATTATTTGTATTTGCAGAGTTTTACAGTTGTCGCTACAAGTATTTGCACTCAAATTCGTAAATCAAATACTCGTTCTTGCATGTTTCAATTTAAATTTTAAACTGTTTTGGGTTTTTCACCATGCGAAATGAGCAGCTGAGTTCCCCAGGTCAGACCCCTGGCTATGTGCATAACTAGTTATTAAAGAGATCACACGTTGAGCACACCATGTGTGTATGTATGTGTGTGTGTCTGGGGTGGACACACCTTAAGCACTCTCTCGCATTTACACGCACGAATTGCAGATTTATTTACCATATTTAAAGTTAAAATATTTGCATTGTGAAAATGCTGCTGGGAAATTCTTTAATTTTTGTTTGGCTTTCGCTTTTCCATGTTTTTTAACGCTTATTTGTTGAAAATGGATGGATGAGAAGGGTATCTTATAACATGCATAACATTGTACAAAATCATAAAATATGATTATTTATTTTTCCGTTTATTTATTCCGCTTTAAAAACTAAGGTTTACAAATTCGGAAATTCTTTTTTATGCTCCCCATGAAATATTTTATAGCTGTTAATAATTTTATTCATAAATTCAAATAACTATTTTTTTTTTAATTATTATTATTGAAAATAATATTGTTGATATGTCTCATATTCTCGTGTTGTTTATACATATGTATGTTATGACAGGTAATAGAGAAATAATATTATGATTTAATTATATTATACAATTATTTTAAAGCAACTCGAGGAAAAACATTCTTAAATTCATGAATTTGAAAAACCTAACAATCAGTTAACAATTTTTCTATTTCCTTTCGGTAGTTTGTAAATTTATATATAACAAATTTGGAAAATATATTTGAAGCAAGAAATATCAGTTTGTACAGTTTGAAAAGTTAATTAACAGATCATATATATACAATAATTAAATATGTATTTTATTTATTATTTTATTCATTTATTCAATGTCACCAATTGCATGGGACTACAAAAAATAATTAAATTAAATGAATAAATGAACATAATTAATTATATTATAATTATATTACTATTATTATTAAATTATTATTTCATTGATTT
Organism: Zaprionus nigranus; assembly: GCA_018903425.1. Classification (NCBI taxonomy): domain Eukaryota; kingdom Metazoa; phylum Arthropoda; class Insecta; order Diptera; family Drosophilidae; genus Zaprionus; species Zaprionus nigranus. The sequence continues at coordinate 1,573,802 of JAEIGD010000014.1, read as the reverse complement.
AATCATAGTATAGGGTATTTCATAGTCGAGTTTCTCTTCAGTTAATTTCTTAGCTTAATTTTTTTTCATGCTGCGTGTTAAAATTTTTATGCGCTGCTGCGGCGATATTTGTTTTCATTTCATTTATTGCAATGAGAGGGGGAGAGAGAAAGAGAGAGAGGGGGGAAGAGAAAAAGAGAGAAAAGAAAATTTCGGTGTAATTGTTTTATGCGCGTTCGCTCATCACGCTCGAAACGTTTTGTTTATGGATCGGTTTGTCGACTTTCCCTCACTCCCTCTCTTCTGCTCCCCCGCGGGCAACAAAATGGCGACAAATTCAAATGCAATAAATTTCTGTTTGCTCGGCAACAAGCAGGGAAGAGAAGGGAAGGGGGGAGGTCGCATTTTTTGCTTGTGGCGCTTTGATTCGAAGCAATTTGTTAAAACAAATATCGAAACAAATATAGAAACATATATAGAAACATATATATTTGCGCTGTCGTCGCAACGGCGCTGCAGCTGCAGCAGCAGCTCGTCGACTATTTGCATATTTATTTACTTTTCTGATTATGCGGCATCGAGCTTTAATTTGATTTATTTGCCCATTCAGCTTGGCTCGGCTCGGCTCGGCTGTTTGCAATTATTTAACATGCATAATCATTGGCTTTGCTCTACAAATTTTGACAAATATCAAAATATGATGTCAAATATGGGGCAGAGCATGAATTTTATAGAGCTAATAATGGTTTGGTGTGTGTTGGCAGTGTTTGAGAGGGCAGAGAGGAGACAGAGAGATCTCTTTTTACACTCTCTCTCTATCTCTTCTTTCATATCTCCTTCCCACTGTTGCTCAAGTTATTTTGCCATCAAAAGTTTTGCATTGTAATTGAGCGTAAAAGCAAAACTTCGACTACGCCGTGTGTATTTCTTCTTGCCAGTTTTCTTGGCTTTTTTCTTGTTGTTGTTGTTGCTGCTGTTGCCCCTGGAGAAGTGCATAGGCTGCTGGCTGGGCAAGTTGCCGGTCCCAAGCAGCCGCAATTGAGGAAGCTACTCAAAAAATAACTTGTATATAAACTGTAAACAAGAAGCCAAGTGAGGCCGTGGGAAGTAGGGAGAGGGGCTAAAAGGGGTGAGGGTAGTGGTAAGTGGGCATGGTTTCCTGTGCTGCGCTGTGCACATAAAGTTCAAGAGCAACATATGTTGTGGCATAAATTTATAAAGTCCTCGGGCAGCACAACTCGCTGTTTGCCCCCTGCCACTACCCCCTTCACTTGTTGTTGTTGTTGTTGTTTACTTTCATGTGGCCCAAAACCAAATTATGGTTAGACTTTTAACTTGTTTATTACGCGCCGCTTCGCTCTCGTCTAAAAATAAGTTTTTTAATTTAATTTTAATGAAAATTTATGATTATTTCTTTCACACGGCTCATGGTGAAACTTTTTGTGCTTTTTATTATCGTATGAGGCAATCCAACCAAAGAGGGAGAGAGAGAAAAAAAAGCGTTTATTTGTCTCAAAAGTTTGGTGTAAACTCGCAAGTCGGCTTAATCTTTTCAACAAACGTGTATTGTTTGCCAAAATTGCCAAGGATAAAAGAGAGGAAACCAGAAACAGAATTTCATATAATTTAAATTTGTTCCAAGTGTAGAAAACTGCTTCAAATGATGAAGGTTTCTTAACAATATTCTAAATATACACATTGTTTATTAAATTCTTCATCTTTCTCTCTATATATAAAGCATTAGTTTCTTAAAAGCAACCCTAACCTAGAACAATGCCTGCAAATCCAGCTGAAGTTCTTCAGTTTTAAATAGAACTTCCCTCTTGGCTGGATTTGTCTGCCTACACTTCATGCTGCGTCTCGCAGGCTTTCAATTTTATTACCCTCCCCCCTAGCAGGCTGCCTACCTTTCCCATCCCCATCCGCCTTCCCCCGCACCGTCAAGTAAAACGAATCCATTATTCGGCTGACGTTTCTCTCGCAAGTTAAGAGCTGTATAAATATTAATAACGTTTCAAATGGCGTGCCACGTCGCTGTCATGTGAATGCCAGCACAGCCGTCGTCCCTCCCCCTTCCTCTCCGCCCACCTTGACGCCAAAATTGAGGCTGACTCGAAGAGCTTGTCAAACATATCAGGCAAGACGGACGCAGCCTGCTGCTGCGAGGCGTTCTACAATTGCGACAAATTGCATTTGCTCGGCGCGGCGTGTGTATTGTCTTTGTCTCGACATAACCCTAAACATTACAACATGCATCATCAACATAATCAACAACAACAGCAGCAGTAGCAACAACAGTAGCAACAACAGCAGCAACTACAGCAGCAACTACAACAAGCAGCAGAGGCAGCAGCAGGCGAAGCACGCGCTTGTCATTCGCTTGATATCACCTCGATCTGCGCAGGATGAAGTGCAGGAAGGAGAGGGGGGAGGGCAGGAGGTAGGAGGTAGTGAGTAAGCAGGCGTGGCACTGTCCGCCTACAACTCATGAGCAAATTTAGCGATGTGCGTGCCAACCGAATTCAACTGCCCCGCAAGCATCGAACGTGCCTCTCTCCTACTCTTTCTCTTACCGCTTCCCTCTCTCCACCTTCACTCTAATCCCACCTTCCCACTCCTGCCTCATCTCATCCCGCTTAAGTCCTCCACCTTCGTGTGTTTATATTTATCTGCGTATTAAATTGCTCGAGCTCGTTCAACTGCCAACGCGAGCATGAGGATGAGGAGGAGGAGAAGGACGCGCACGAGGCTCGACAATTCTGCTTCTTGTTGTTCCAGTTACTCTTGTTGTAGTTGTTGTTGTTGCTGTTGTTATTGTTGGCATAGTCATTTTTCTGCCGTTATTTTTATCAGCACGTGAACTGTGCAAGAGAGAGATCCGTTTTGGGGCCTGCCAGCTTCAGTTTCAGCCGCTTTTCCTGTTTCTCCTGTAGATTTTCCTGCCACAGCTTCTTGCACGAACTTGCCAAGCTCTTCCCCCTCCGTTCCCCCTTGCATGTTGGGAATGTCTCTCGAATTGTCTACCCCCTTTTGCGTATGTACATGAACTGTTCATGTGCATTTAAGCCAGAGCTTTAATACCCTGTGAAACAGAAGGGAAAGAACAAAATGAAAGAAACATGAAATTTTAAATGTTCCCTCAACAGAAATATATATAATGTTCTATCATATTCTTTCTGCTATTCGAGTTGGGGAATATTGTATTTCAGTATTATTAATTAGTGTTTTTAAAGGATTCACTTGATGCATAAAGCGTTTGCATAGCTCAAATTGCGTGCCTCCCTTTGACATTATATTTTGAGCCATATTCCGCTACTCAGGCACTTGATGAACTCTTTGGGCTATTTGCCTGCCAAACAGAGTTGTCTACAACGAGGCAAGGCTGCTCCAAAATAACTCACTTTCCCCCAAAGGGAGAGAGACAAAGCGGCAGCTTCATTTCGGCAAGGACAGGCTGACAGGATGTCGCCGAGACGAGACGTTTGTCATGCGGCAGGCGTGACAGAGCTGCCTGCCGAGTTGCCCCCAGTGTTTCCTCCCGAGTTGCCCCCCAGAGTTTGCCCCCAGAGTTTCCAGGCTCATTCCCAGTATCAAGTCAAACCTCAGCTTCGCCGCCAATGCGAACTGATTGTCTTCCACTCCGCACATCGATGTTGTACTCCTCCTCCGACATGTGAAGTGAATGCCATGCATGACAATTTTTCCAGGGCAGGCAGTAGAGAAGAGGGAGGTGCAGGGAAGGAGGGTGGGTTGGGAAAGCCCCCTAAGCAAATACACACGCTCCACGTAAATTTCATGCAATTTGTTATGTTTTATGTGCCTCGTCTGCTGATGGGGGCGAATGTTACGCTGGGGAATCTCAAAATGACAGACTTCAATTTATACAATTTATTTTATTAAGTCAAACATTTGTCTCTGCCTCTGTATATGTGTGAGTGTCTTTGTGTGGGTGTGTGTTTGTGTGTGCTCTGCCGTTTTATTAACAAATTGATGAAACAATTTCCGCAGCATTTAATATGGGCAATTTTTTGCTCTGTCCAGTCGCTTTCCGTTCATAGAAAACTGCTGGAAAAGAGAGTAAGAGAGAGAGGGGAAGTAGAAGGAAGAGGGGGGGCAGGGCAACATATGGCGTGGGAGTACATGAATTTGTCCCTTTATGGCACGTTAAATTTTCGTTTTTAGTGCACACATAAAATCTGTGGAAATTGGCAAATTTCAATTGCTTGGCCAGAGCTGAAGAGGGAGAGAGACAGGGAGTGAGGGAGGGAGATGGAGAGCTGCTACCTAAGCGCCCATATAAATCTCAATTTATGCTGGCTATTTAGGCAGTTTGGGCACGCAGCAGCCATTTGGGCTGGGCTCGCTTTAGGCCTCAAAATTATTGAATCTAATTAACTTAAATGAAATGAATGAAGACTACAAATGCGCCTTGCCAAACACTCGTAAAACTTAGCCCGGACCCGGCTTAGACCCAGTCCTGCGGGCCAATGTGTGTGTGTGTGTGTTGGTTAGGGGGGGTAGAAGGGGAGACTCGTCTAATTTATGGACGTGTATATAAATTCATTTGGAGCTCTTTAATTGCAGCTTAATAGCAGGAATCTTGTAATGGGTGCCTCGTTTTTGCTCATGTGCCTGAAGGTCAACAGATTGATTGAGGATTATGCTGGGACTGGACAGGGAAGGGGGAGGGAGAAGAGGGGGTACTGGGTCTAGACCGACCTCAAAGTGTACCAGCTTATTGAAATTGTTTGTTTGCCTTCTTTCGCAATTGATGGCCAAGCAAATTCCTCACAAGCCTTATAATTAATCATTCTGGGCAAGGACGAAGGAAAACTCTCACTATGGGATAGAGGGGGGAATCGGCGAACTGCTCTGCTAATATTTATAATGTAAATTGTGTGCCAAAGAAGACCTAAAAAGCCTCACTCACTTGGCGAAATGGAAAGCAAACAGCTTAACTTGATCGTAATGTGGAAAGGAAAGGAAAACATCCTTTGGGGACGGGACTTCAATTTATTTTTGACCTTTCTCAATCAGAAATCAAACTGAGGGACACTTTGCACAAAGTTAATTGGATGGCTAAAACTATTATAAAACCGAAATGGAATATAAATATGCATATATAAATATATTATATGCAAATAATGTGTGGAGATTGTACTTCTTATTTTATTTTAATTTTTAAATGTCTTCACACAATTTCGATCTTATTATCACTTTGCTTCTCAAACGATAGTGACGCTGTTTTTCATCGTTATCCAACACACTTCTATCGATAGGAATATCGCCAGGGTTATCGTTAAATAAATGAACTCAATACGATAGTGCATCCACTATAGTCACACCTAATAACATAATGACACTAAGTTCGATCTTATGTATATAATAAATAAGGCCCTCATATTTTTCTATCTTTGTTAAGATTATCAAAATAAATCAAGTAAAGTTAAATTAGCTTTGATATATTTTTTAGAAATTTAATTTCCTTCGTTTTTGGTGCGTTTCCTGTCAGCTCTCAATTGCAGAACCCTCAATAAGCTAACCCCCCAAAAAACAGACTCATAGAAAATGGTGAAAGAACATTTTTCCTTTTGATATGTAAAAAATAAATCAGAGTGCGCCGCAAGGGGTTTTCCATCCTTTTTTTTTTGGTGTCCCGCTTAGCTGATGAGTTTCCGTTATTTCCATAAAATCAATTTTGGACTTCACTTTGAACCCTTCATTTGCAGGACGCACGACGCCGGCCGCCGGCTACAGATAGCGCCCAACTCGAATAGCTTCAGTTAACTTATATATATATAGGTATAGATGTATGTATATAGTATGTGTACATATATATACGTGTCGGCAGACTTTTCTATTTGTCACACGAATAACATGAAAATGTCTGCAAAAAATATCTTTTTTTTTGCCTTTATTTGCCGCATAAAAAATGCAAAGCTCAGCATAAAATCTGAAAGGTTGCGCCATCTAAATGCGGCCTGGGGCCCTGGGAGGAACAGAGGCCCAAAATAAAATCTATAAAAACAAAGTTTTACGCATCGTGGCACAAAGTGACCTCGGGAATGCCAGAAGTTTAAGTGTATCGCTTCGTATGTGAATTCATTTCCCATTTCCACATCACAAGAACTAAGAAAATGCGAAGGGGAAACTTTTTAATGGCTTTTCATGTGCGGTAGGTGGGAAATTATCACAGAGTGAAATGTGTTGAAGGTCAGCGAAAAATAAGTTAGTTTTTGGAAATAAATAAATGCATATAGTAATTCTGATACCCTGTAAAAGAGCACAACATTCAAGCAATAATAATGTTTGTTTTTCACAAACAGATTTGTAGCCTTCAGTTTGCTGAGCTGTCATCATCGTCTGAGCATTCAATCTGCCCCATCAGTCAGTCAATCAATTGCAATGAGTGTGGGGGTGGGAAAGGGAGGGGAACGGGGGCTGTATTTGGTCGACAGTTTGTCTGCGAAATTTGAGTAGGCAATTTTAATAATTTAAGTAAATGATCCATCACAGTTACAGTTAATATATCAACGACAGCCGAGACAGCTGCTATAAGCAGCGCAGCATCCCTGGCACGCACACTCACTCACACACACACACTCACACATACACACTCACAGTCAGACATTTCTGTTTAACAAATTGTCTTGTTAAAAGTTTTCGTCTTCGCAGCAGAAATAAGATAAAAAGTGACTGCAAGAATGTTGAAAAATTACCGCATTTGAATGCGAGGGTGTCTGTGTGATTGTGTGTCTGTGTGTGTGAGTGTGCGATAAGGAAATTTGCTGGCCATTAGTATTTAAGGCGTTAAGCCATTTGTATTCATTTGGTCCCCAGACTTGGCCAAGCTTTCCCACTTCGTCCCAAATGAGACGCGCTGTCAAGTGGCGCTGCAGAGTATCGCAATGGTCACTAATGAAAAGGACATTGAACCAAGCGAATGATTGGCAATTGAAAAGAGCTTTAAGCGGATAAGGCAGCCATTTTAAAGGTCTCCGATCTCACAGGGCAGTACTTAGAGAGGCAATAAGCTATTTTTGGCGGGGAATGTTACAAATTGTAGCGGGAGTAATTGAAACATTTCTTAGAAACTTAAGACGGGAAATAACGGAGAGAAAAGCGAGTGTACTGGACAGAGAAAGACTAAGGAATACCTTAACAAGACAGAGAAACACTCATAGCTTATAGCTATTAAATACCTTTACAAGCTTCATTAAGGAATCTTTAATGAATTGGGTAAATTGAGGTATTCAGCTAATAAGTTTTTAGTTCTATCGCTTATTTTTAAGGTACTTTCCGAGGTATCTACCAGTTCTGTCAGTTCCTAGTACTTTCATTTTGATAACAAAATGTGAAAAGAAATAAAAGCTTGCATTTTAATCAATGAGAGTACTAGCGCCTGCCCTTCTATGTGTATATACCACATATATTCTGCTATTCTTTCAGCATCCTATCGATTTAGTTGATTATCTGAACACATGTATGTGATTCTTTTTATGCGCTATAAATTCACTTTTCGACAGTATTCGGGAATGAATCTCTGGCATTAAACAGTTACCCATTTTATGCATTGGCAATGCGGAAATGTTGCTTCCTTCCTTTCAGCGTAATATGCAAATTTAGGTATTTTATTGCTTGGGCTCTCATCAAATTTCAAATCACTTTTTGCAGAATAAGTCAATATCGAGGCACGACCCTAAACGATTAAGTGAATAGAAGCAGCATCCTGCGAGTGGGCCAGTAATAGCATCACGTCATCATACATCAATCTGCGAGAGCCTCACGTAGTCATCGTCGGCACAGCAGCTGCGAATAGTTGAAGCCGCTTAGGCACGAATTTCTATTAAAATATTTATGCCGAAGCCTGTGAAGCGACAATTTAAGCCAGCTCCGAAAGGGTCCTGAGCGTGCATCATCCTGAGTTCCTGCTCAGCTCGTTCGCCTGCCTGTGCATGAAAAATTTCAGCAAGCGATTTTCATAATCGATTTTCAGTAGCTGCTCAATAACTGTTGACAAGAGAGAAGGAGCGGAAGGGGGAGGACACTTGTCAACCTTTATCAAAAATGGGATATACAAGTGGCAGCAGGAGCAGGGGGGAGGAGGAATTGGCGGCCAGACAAGCGAGCGAGCAAAGCCGAGACAAATGCGACATGCGTCTGTTGCCAATATATCAACATGTGGAATGCGGGCGAAGCTCTCAACGGGATGAGCCGACGAGAGCAGCAGCAAGATAAGAGCAAGCAGAGAAAGAGGAAGGGAAGGAGAGAGAGAGAGAAAGAGAGAGAGCAGAACGGACAGTCCCGTCTGGTGCTCTGTTAAGTAAAATATGCAAAAGACAAGCCCAGCCGGCTTTACCATTTTTCTACTTGTTTCTACTTGACTTTGACTTTTACCCATTCGTGTTGCTCCTCCTTCGTTCTTTGTTGCTGTTTATTGTTGTTATTGTTTTGCAGGTCAGGAATACTTTGGAGTGCGCTGAGCTGGTACTACGATAGTCCTTGCACAGGCGAGAGGCGCGTCTAATCGATGCGACAAGGGCCACACAAGTGATTGGGCGTTCTGCACTGTGCCTGAGCTGGGTGCGCCTGTGTCCCCTTCTTTGCTCTTTCCTGGGTTGTGTTGAGACTCTTCTCTGTTTCAGTGTAACCCCGTTCAGTGGGTGAATGTATTTGCACGTATTTGGCAATAGCTGTGCGAACTACCCACCAGATACGCAGTGAGGAAGGCTTAGCGGGTCCCTCTTAGCTAACACGGTCTCCGCCAACGACTTGGCCTAAGTGATGGCTTGTTGATGCCGACAGCTGAGACTGAGGTTATTGGGGGAGACTTAGGGTGAAGGATATACAGATATATTTAAATGCCAATAAGGAATATATTCAAATTCAATATTCATTCTTTTAACTGTTGATACCTTACAATGCTTTAACTATTTGTTTATAAATATGTACTCAATTGCTAGTGAGGAAACTCATGCAGACCCCTAATAAATAACTATAAATATATATAGTATGTGTATATTTCTTTGCTATATTTGTTGATTCTTTCCATTCTCCAAGGTTAACAATATATCATTAGTTCTATCGCCACATCTTAATCTCTTCTGCGTCCACATTAATTTAGCTAATTTGTGAATTGTCAAGATTGATGAGGTCTCTATTGTGCATATATAAATGGAAGTCTTTGTATATAGACCGCAACTCGATGCTAATTACCAGACATGAAGTTAACGCTATTGTCTTGCTTATCTTTTGACAGCTTGCCACACAAACTGAGGAGCCTGGCTGGTCGTGGGCTTAACGGTGCCATATAAAATGCTGATACATTAAACAGATTTAATAAACGTTGCGTCTCCATTGTTGGCCATGAAATAGCAGTACATTCCTCCCTTCTATACCCCTGCCCTTTCTCTGCCTGCCTCCCCAAAGTGGCAGCCATTTTGGCAAAATACTGTACTGACCCAGCGCAATCCTGGCAGCAACAGAGCCGAGCTGAATGCCGCCATGAGGCAAGGTCTTTGCGCTGCCTGGAGTGCGTGCTGTGCTTGTGGTTTGCCCCACAGGGGCATCAACGAAAGAGCAGAGCGGATTGTGGTTTGGCTGAGGGATCTAAAGAAAGAGGACATGCGGGGGAGCGGGAGGCAGTGACAGAGGCAGGGGTTACTACATAAACCGCCTGCAGGGCGCAGCGCATTGCGTTCGTCAAATTTTGACGAGCTCGTCGCGTATCGATTCGACGCGGAGCCCTTTGAAATCCATCTGTCTGTGGCTGGCTTAGTGTGTGTCCTTAAGCTAAATTACAGCGTATATTACATTTCATTAATCCTTTGATGTCTGAGAGCGTTTTTCTCTGTCCCCCTTACCCTTTTCTCCAATCCAACCATATCCCTGTGGGGGTTTATGCTGATTAAGTTGCAGATTTAATTGAAACGCGGTAATGTTGTGGTTGGCGCTCGAGGAGATTCTATTTGCTGCCCTATTTAAAGCCAGTTTCGCTAATGAGTTGAGGTGTTTGTAGTGCCCCAAAATAAGCTTAAGCTTTCGGAAATTGCAGACCTTATTAAGTGTGCATATCAAGGCAGTTTAATGGATTCCTTAGGGTTGCTTAACTTTAACAATTCCATTATCGTCTGAACAAATATTGTATTAAACAACTTTAATTTCGATTTGTTTCGCTTATGATTTTTTCTACATGTTTTCTCAATATTTTTCTTGCCTTTCTCACAAGTCTGCAGTACTTTCAAAAAAACAGCCTAAAAGTAGGCAATGCTTTTGCAAATTGCCCAACTTGACTTGAAGAATGCGCAACACAAAGCAAAAGACCGACAATTTCCTCCGTGTAGCAGGCAAAGCTAAGAAAAAAAAAGAGAAGTCGACGATGATTGTCATTCAGAACTGTACCGAATATGGTCAGCTCTGGTGACGACCACAAATCAACACTAATTTCCAGCCAAGTCCAGTGCGAAATCGGAACTGGCCACAGTGGGGAAAACAAAGCAAGCCCAATGAAAAACAATCAAAGGGAATGCCAAAGGAAAGAAATAACGAAGGAGAAACTCTGGTCACGTAACAACTTGGGTTCTTAGAGGGTGAGGCCACAAAGACAAAACAAAATGCGAGTGACAAACGCAAATCCTGATTAAAAAGTTCAATGCTAACGAAATAAAATGGAAGTATAAAGCCAGATAAGCGATGAAGGAATACCCTTATTATTTGGACTAAAGATTACATAATTGTAAATATTTCTTATGTTTTTTAACTTTGAATTTTATGAGAAACAGTACCTAACTTGAGATATATATATTTTATAACATATATTATGTTTCTGGACAACAGTTTGAACTGGCTTTAATACTCGAAACGTATCCCAAAGTATACATATATTTTATATCATTGTAAACTGCAGAACACTTTGATTTTTACAAAAAAACATAGCCTCAAACATTGCCCAATGAAATTGCGCAGATCAAAGAAAACTTCACGTCGATAAATACAAATTTGATATAGAAATTCTGACAAGGATGTTATTTATAACGCGTGTTTGACAGCTCAGCAAATGTCGGTTACAAATGTTGCTCGACTATGGCTAAAGTCAACATCCTCGACAGAGAAACAGCGCACCCACAATGCGCCTGGCTGGGCAATTTCTCGAGAAACCATAGAGAAAAACAAACACAAAGCAGCCCCTCTCCTCCCCATCCCCTCCTTCTTCTGCTACACCGCTACGAGGCGACTCGAGTCGTCGACTGAGTGCTTAAAATTTTACGCGCGTTGACTGCTGAAGTGGTGCTAAAGGGCGAGTAGGGATGGGGGCAGTGGAAAGAGGGGAGGGGGGAGGGGCAAGGAGACAGTGTTGATTCGGTTCTTGCAGTGCCCTTACTCACAGTCACAGTCAGGGACAGCGTCTTTTGCATTTCGGGCCAGACGTAGGTGGAGGGGGGGAGGGGAAGAGGGGCGTGGCGATGCTGCCAGACTGGAATTACAAATTCAGCACAATGTCCCTTTGTCATTTATGCATTCGCTGTATAAATTAGGCACAATGAATTTCAACACTGGGTGGGGCAGAGACTTGTTCCTCCTCTCCCCCCTGCATCCCCTTCTCTCCCCACCACTTGTGCGCTTAATAAGCTAAAACTTTCTTCGCTCTTCTTCTTGCAGGTGGCAGTGGCAGCGGCGGCGGTAGCGGTGGCAGTGGCAGCGGTGGCAGCTCATCGGATATATCCAAGGATCACTGCAACAAGACGGTGGACATATTCGAGGACATCAGTTCGCCGGAGGTCAGCAACCAGAATCTGGGACGTCCGCTCACCTGTTGGTATCGCTTTCGCACCTTAAAGGGGGCGCCACGCGACTTTGTGCTCCGGTTGCGCTTCAAGAAGTTCAAGGTGGGGCAACTGCTCAATGCCACCCACTGCGAGGGAGGTTACCTGCAGGTAAGTGGCGGGAAGGGGAATGGGTGCTCCTGGGGTGGCTGATTTATGGCAGCGTGGCAATCAAATCTAATTTATAACCCCGCGTCGTCTAAATGATGACATATGTAGCTGGGTAATTCCTACGTATGCGCTGGCTGACAGCTTTATGGCCAGGACATCGCGTCATCCAATCCCATTTGCAGCTGCCTCGATTTATGTGGCTCGCATCGTTTGCGGCGACTGTCGTCCTCGTCCTTATCATTTGATTTGACTTTGCCATGCGCCATGGGAAATCTGTTGTTGTTGTTGTTGCCCTTGTTGTCTCTGTTATTATTGTCAATTCACCTTGTTGCTGTTATTGTGTTGTTGCAGATTGTTGATGGCAATGCCAAAACAGACGTATCCAATCGCCGCGAGCCGGGCATGTTCTGCGGCGAAGCGGAACAGCCACAGACCTTCATCAGCGAGACGAGCTATGTGAAGGTGCTGTTCCACACGGACAACTTTACGGATCAGGTGAGTTAGCAATATATGGATGACATTTGCATATTGTTAAATTATGTTTTGTACTCATATGTGATTAAGTGTGACCTTAGTCGATAGACTATCGTAAGTGGATTAAATAACGATAACAGTGCCGATATTCCTATTGATAGAAAAGTGTTGAGCAACGCTGAAGAAGTGGAACAGCGTCACTATAGTTTGAAAAAGAAAAGAAAACACAATTAAAATAAAACAATAAAGTATTATCTCCACAATGTGTTATTCTTGTAATATTCAGATTGGTTACTTACTCCTTATTAAAGCCCTCAACCTCTATGACTAGACCCTAACAGCATCTCAGCATACTAACAATGAGTATCAACATCTGGCAACTGATACCCTAACCTCAACTTATGCTCAACTCAAGAGACTTCCAATTACTAAGAAGCCTCCACCCTCTCTTTCTCACTCTCCCTCTTCCGCTCTAGCATCTTCAACTCTCAGCTGCCGACACACTCACACTAATGAACAGGAGTAGTAGTAGTAGTAGCTCCCACGATCTGTCGACTAGGTCTGCCAGTCGCATGTGTCACATAGCCACGCTTTTTCCTTTTACGTGACCCCACAAGCCGAGAAAGACGCCTCTTTTTGCTCGCACTCCTCATGCATTTAAATTTATTACGTAATTTAAAAAAAATATTACAGTACAGCACGTTGTGTTGCTTCATGATGTGCGTATACCCTTTGGAAATCTTTAGTGTTCTGAATCAGAATCAAAAATAAACATTTGAGCATAGCCTATATTATAAAGTAGATTCTTTCTATCTTTAAAATGGAATAACATTGTCAATTCAGCGTGCTCTTGTTATATTGGACTCATATCTCTTTGGTGACGGCACCTTTCTGGATTTAATGCTGAAATAGTTAAATCAACTTTATTTCTAAGTACTTTGTTTTCACAAATTTCCATTTTAATTTAAAAAAAACAACTTGTACGACATATTCATGAGGATTTTAGCATATACCTGTAGAAAGTGTATGCAAATATCTTTATATATGTATCTACACAGTAAAGTAATATATAGTAGTAGGTTATGTATATACGTATGTCTATATATGCATACTATAGTATTATATAACATATGATACAACAAGATATCATTTGTTTAATATAGTATAATATGATTTAATATACTTACAGCAGGTAAGACATGCTTAGCATTACATGATCATCATCATTATATCAGATTATATTATTAGATATCTTGCTATAGCTAATAATGCATATAACATATACTTATCACAATGCATTATATGCAAATGAAATATAACTTATGCTATAATATGATATGATATAATCACACGCAGTTAACTAAGTCAATACACAACTGCTTGTAGGGTATCTCAGTGTCGACTTCTATTACTTATCTTCCCCAACTCATTCTTCACTCCTTCCCCGTTAACCCTTCCCCTCTCTCCAGCACCAGTTTGCTTTGCTGCGACCCGTGTTGTCCTATCTGCTTGGCTGCATCTCTGCATCGCTGCATGCAACTCACTTTCGCACTTAGCGCACTCCCTGCTCGCTCACACACACACACAGATACTACTTACGTAAAAGTAAGTGTATGTGTGTATTTGTATATGTGCATGTGTGTATATTTTGCATGCATTATTCAAGCGGACTGCACGGTGGGCGTGGACGAGGGCGTCGTCTCCTAACTGTCGTCTAGTTTTCTGTCTGTCGGCGCGTCGTTCTCTCTTCGGACTCACTGGCGACTCGTTGCCGCTTGCAGGATTTACTTGCACACAGAGAGAGGGAGGGAAGAAGAGGGGGCACAGTTGCACGTACGTACGTGTGGAGTTCTGTTCACAACTTGAATTCTATTTAGCTGCATAACAGTCGTTGCTGTTGTTGCTGCTCTTGTTATAGCTGTTTTTGGCTGCTTCTCTCTGATTTTTTTGTCTGCTCTCTCCCTGATGCGGTATTTGCATTTACAAAATAAAAGATAACTTCTTTATGTCACATAAAGAATTTCATTATTTATCCCAGTGTTTGCTTATTTCATATTTGCTTTACGGTTTATAATTATTTTTAAGCTCGTTTGCTCGATGATTCGCTCAGCTTGTGGGCACACGTGGAAATTGCTTTACTTCTTCAATTTCCCATGCAGTAATTAAGCAGTTCTTGTTAAGCAGTTTATAATGCTTAATGCATTTCGAATTGTGCTTTAATCTCTTCATTGATCTGCCCTCATTCGATCTCAATGCGATCTTCAAAGAGTTTTCTGCTTATATTTACTTGTGCATTTTTTCCCTCTGCTCAACTCGAATGGCTTTTCGTAGTTGCATTTGCTTCGTGGCTTAACTTTATGCTGCAGCTTACAAGTTGCATGAAGAGCACAACACACAAACAAACAAACACACAAGGCAACTAATGCAGGAGACAGACTCTCAGCTGCAGGAGTAGCTCCTACTGCTGTTGCTGCTGCTGCTGCTCGCCCTCCAGAGTGTCTTATGCACACCTTAATGGAGTCATAAATATTTATGAAAGCATGCCACGCCCCTCCCACTACCAGCTCTGCCACCTTGGCTGAAGTTGGCTGCTGCTGGTAGACAGCTCAGGGATGGCCTGGCAACCGGGAGGAAGGGGGAGGAAGGGGGCAGCACGCTTTGTTTTTGCCACGCTGATTTCACCGAGTTTTCTGCTTCTTCTTCTTTATCGTCTGCAACACAATTTTTGCCACTTATTTTGCGCGAGCGCGCTGGAAAATGCGTTGAGCGCCACGTTGGAGTTGGAGTCGGGGCTGGCGTTGGCTTTGGTTCTGGTTCTGGCGTTGGGTATCATCTTTTATAATAAATAAAAATAATAGAGAGTGCACTGGCATGTAATAACATTGCCACGTAGAGAATTTAATGAGCACACGCAGCAGCAGCAGCAGCGGCAGCAGTAGAAAACAATTTCGCATTAACACAGAAATTCAGCGGGAATAAATCAAATTGAATTTTCGCCAATTGGCAGCGAGGGCAGAGACAAAAGCGCCAAGCGAAATCACAACTGATTTTTTAATATATTCGAACACACAAATTCGCCGGCATATTAAACGAAGACCCCCGAACAGAGGCCAGAGCAGGCGACACGTCGCCATGACAATGATAATGGCCGCAATGCTCGTTGCAGCATCCACATCCACATCCACATCCACGTCCACATCCGTATCCGCATCCATAACGGGTCGCATCATCAGCGCCATCGTCATCGTCATCGTCAGTGCTCGAAAATATTCAATGCATTTAAAGTCGCATAATGCGGCAATATGAGCTGACTGGGGGCAGTAGAGGTGGAAGGGGCGTGTCCGTGCACGTAACAGTTGCCCCCTCCCTCTGCGCCCTGTCTGCCATTGTTCGCATCGTTAAGTGGCGCTAACGTCATTGACGCCGGTAACGCATTTAATATTGACATGTGCATTACGCTCTGCACGCACTGCAAGGAGCACAGGGGATTCCTGCAGTCAGCTGAGAAGTCAGCGTGATGAGGAGAATATATATACACACACACATATATACTGTATGTAGCCACAATGATGAAATGTAATTGGGGCTAAGGAGAAAATAAGGAGGGAGTGGGAGACAGACGTTTCTTATTTAATAAAAGCCAAGAAAGAAAACGCGGATTATCAGGAATTATATAAAGTTATGATATACAATATATGTATGAAACAATACTACATTGTATGTTGATATATTCATCGTATAAAGCAGATGACTCTCTCTTAGCAAATTAGAGCATAGTTTATTAGTAGAGTAAATACTCGTCGATTTCTTAACAAATTTCTGCTTTATTCAAATCAAAAACTTCTTTAATGTTTAAAAATTATTTTAAATACCTAAAATATGCACAGGTGTATAAATATATGAATATATGTAGGATCCTTTAGGGCAAATCACGTGCGCTGCTGCTGTCAACATTCGCGCAACCTTTTTTCCTGCAAATCCAACCGGGTCTGTGCACAGCAGACAGCAGCGGCAGCAGAAGCAGCGGCAGAGGTTGCGTCCATGTCACTGCAGCAGCACGTCATTAGTGCTGATGAGACAGTGGCGCGGCCCCAGAAGGGGGGGTACAAATGGGGCGGAGCAGAGCCGAAAACCAAGCCAGGAACAAGAGTGAAACGTGTCGTGTTGGCAAACAGGCACACGGCAAACAGACAGCGGACAGTAGACAGCGGCCAATAGACAATGGACAATGCACAGAGTGACAAGAAGGGAGAAAGAGAGTGAAAGAGAATGGTAGAAAGAGAGGTAGGGGGGAGAGTGAAGGGCACGCAAAAATGCAGAGTCTTCATGCAGGCAGTGCGTAAACAGAGGGCAGCGAAGATGCACGGTGGCGTGAAGGGAAGACAGAGTGTGGGAGAGAGGACGTGGGGAATGAGCTCTCTGCATTTGCAATTGTCTCGAGCAGGCGGGAAATTGACAAGGATTCATCAGTGGATGTAGCCACATGGCTACGGCTAATGGTAGCTGTTTAACAGTTTTCGGCAACAGTGCGTATACGTGATTTGCGTGACCCTTCCCCCCTGCGACTCGACACTGGAAAACGAATAGAACAATACACAAGACACAAATGCATTTCAACTTACTTATCCCACGTTCTCTGTTTCTGTCTCTCTCTCTTTTCAGACCTACTTCACATTCGATTCACGCGCCGAGCAACAAACCGAAGTCTATTTGCGCTATGGCCAGCATCCGGAATTGTACCCGAATCGTCGTGGTGAAGTGGTGCAAGGGTGCGTATACGTAATGCGAAAATCACAACCAGAGACAGAGCCCGAGCCAGAGCCCGAGTTGGACTGCCCGCTGTGCACGAGCTTATCGATAATGTTTTAGCGCCTTTGTGCCCCTTTTTAGGTTGCCATGCCCAGGCAAACAAGGGAGAGAGGGAGGTGGGTGCGTGGGAGTGGGCGTGGCTGACAACTGACAGCGACTACTTTGTAGCCAGCGATGCGTTAATTTAATTTTATTATGCTGCACGCAACTTGAGTGGTTTTTGAGGGGTCCAGAGGGGCGCTCGATGCCAATGTCTTTGACAATTTGGAGAACTGTCCCACAAGGACGAGTATCTCATAATCATATGCGAAGGCAGCGCAGCAAGGGAGAGGAAGAAACAGAGGAAGAGAGTGAGAGAGGGGGAGGCAATGCGGTAACAGAAGGTCGCATAAAATTGAATTACAATTTTTGCTCTGTGGAGGGAACAAGACAATGTGCGAGGGCAGTGAGCAAGGTGAGGTAGTTGAAGGCAATGCGGCACGAAAAACTCGCGCAAAATGTACAGTTAGACAGAGAGACTGCAAACGAGAGGGAGAGAGAGAGAGAGAGAGAGGGAGAAGGCGTAGCAACTGGCTTGCAAAACGAGCATTCAGTTATTCCAAAAAACTTTGCAGACATTAAATTTCATTTGACTTCCTTTCGTTTTTCACAGTCGCCTAACTTTTATCTTAATAAAATAAGTTGCAAGTTTCTGAGCAATTTCTAGAATTCGCAGCATGGAATTCTGAATACGTATGTGCAGAGCAAAACTGCGGGATTTATATGCCTCTGCGCCCATTTTATGCATATGTGAGTGGCAAAAACTTTTCGATAGGCAGATTGGGAGCTTAGCAACAGACTGGGAACAGAGAAAGCCATAAACTCTTTTCGGCAAATTCACAGCAGATATAAAGCAATTAAAGTATGCCAGAGACTACCCTAAAGTGCGTATGTATTTATGGCAGGATATCCATTGGGTGCCTTAAACTACATTTAAAATTTAGTCAGTCTCTTCATACGTGTATCAACTTTAAGTTGTACCTCCATTCTACACTGGAACACAAGCTTTAAGCTTTAAAGCACCATCGAACAGTACTTCACCTCGTTCTAGTCAACAAAGTGCTGTAAATTTCCATTCAAAGTGGGTTCAAAGCAACCACCCACATGGCCAATATGATTTTTATGCTAATTTGCGGTCACGCGCATTGGCATCGACACTGGAACAACCCAACTCAATCCATTCTAACACAATGTAAGCGAGATTGATCTTACTCAATAGCAACGACTAAGAGATACTTCTTATTTTAGATGAAGGACTCGTAAAAATGTTTAATTCAATTATTAGCTGTGTATGGCTATCGATAGTATTGGGAACTATCGATTTAAAACTATATCTATTTATCTACAATCCTAATCTATTTTTTATTCCAAAATAAAATAAATTTATTCTAATCGATTTTCAATCTTTATTTACTTACTTTGTTTGAAAATACAAATTGCTTTTCCAATAAAAATTCAAATAAACTATAAATACCTATCGATAGTATCGCGGACTATCGATGCATAGTTACCTCTAATTACCATGCATGTTTCATTTAAGCTTTCATTATGTTTCTTTCTCTTCGGATGAATTGTATTTTGGTTTATTGATTTTAAAGTGAAACCCAGTTGCTTATTTCTATTGTTTCTACCCCTTCAGTGAGTTGTATATACAGGGTATATTGAAATTCAAACGGAACTTAACGCAACTCAAATGAAAGGCAAATTTTCTATGAGAAAAGCAGGATGAGGGGAAAATAAAAATGAAATTTAGAGTACAAATAAAATGGTAAATGGTAATCATATTTACGTAGCTTCCAGGGGACTGATTCGCTCAGCCTTGACAACCCTGGCAATGCGTTTGTTTGACTTGAACAAATTGAAAATTATACGCACGGCTTTCTTTACAATTTCACAGTTGTTCTTGTAATTCGACAACAAATTTTACAAGGTTCTCTGAGCGAAAACGGAGAAGAAGAGCTCGAACAGCTCGAGACTTTCCAAATCAGTGAACACAATTTTCTGCTTTTGTTGTTTCTATTCGTTTTTGGCTGCCAGGCAATTCCAGCGATTAATTTGTTGGATTTCACTTCGCGAATGCGAAAAGGGAACGAAGAGGGAATTGGGGCAGGCCAAGCAGGAGAATTTGGGCCAGGGACTGGAGACATTTATTGGTAGCTTGTGACAGAGAGTTCTCTCAAAATATATAACTAATTGAATTTCATTACGATTCTCGTCTGCTTTGCTTTTCTTTTCACGCATTTCTGTTTTCCCCCCCCCAACAGTTCATACTGCGAGCGAGAGTACCGTGACTGCCGTCTTCAAACCTGCTATGTACAATCGCCCGCCTATCCGGGTCTTTATCCACGGGCCCTTAACTGCCGCTACAAGTTGCACACACGACAGCCGTACATCAAGTTGTATCTTCAGAACGAACAGTTTGCGGTGGATGGACAGAGGTAAGCCAAGCAAACAATACACAACCAACAACCAACCCAACCAATTCTACCTAATAATCTACTTAATACACTGCCCAATACTTTACCAATGCCTTTCCCAATACCTTATCTAATACCGTACCCTCAACCCTACCCAAAAACCATGGCAATACCCTACTTTATACCGTATCCAACTTCCTAACCAATACAGTGGTCAATAGTCTACCCAACACCCTTCCCAATTACCCACTACCCTACCCAATACCGTACCCCATACCCTACTTAACACCCTACCCAGCACCCTACCCAGCACCCTACTCAATACCTTTACCAGCATCCTACTACCTTACCCAATGCATTTCCCAATACCTTGTCCAATAACCCTCTCCACAACCCTAACCAATAACCTTGCCAATAGCTTCCCAATACCCTACCCAACACCGTACCCAATACCCTACTAATCACCCTACCCAATACCTTACAATACCCAATACCCTACTAAATACTCTTCCCAACACCCTGTACAAATCTCTTCCCAATATCCACAATTCTTCCACATATAAAGCGAAGATTATCCTAGATTCGCCCTTTCGGAAATATATGCAAATTCAAATTGCCGAGAGAAATTAGCGCCAAGTTAACACCCTGTAATTTGTCATTTTGGCACAACGCTGCTGCCTGCAATTTTCCGAATTTTCCAGCCAGTTCCCAGTTGATTTTTTTGTTCCCCCCGTCCATAGCTTTTCTGCTTCTTCTTTTTGCCATTGGCGAGCAGTCAACATTACGTGTGCTCTGGCCCCTGCGCTCGTTGCTCTCTGTTGTTGTAATGAATTTGGCATTCTGACAATGACAATTTGACAGAGCGCTCTGGAAAAATTGGCACCAATTTCGTGGAAAACGCTGGCGACATGTCACACACCCAAGCCTCGATTCCAAGTCCCCATTCCATATCGCACTCTCCCATTGCTCGCCCAGTTCCATTCCATGTCGCCATCGCAATCAACATTACCGTGACAGCCCTGACTGCTGTCTGCCTCTGCACTTGCACTATCCCTCTGTCCCCCATGTCCGCCCGTCTGCTGGTCTGTATGCATTCAAATTAGCTAAAGGATTACGTTTTGAGTGGGTTTTTGGATTCGACTGGGGCCACGCTAAAAACAGTCGCTGTCGTTTCTGTTTTATTAATGCCAAAATGATGATATTCTCTCTCTTTTTGGAGGGTAAGCAAATAAATGTGGCTGCATTTAAGGTAACTACAGTAATATATAACGAATGTAATGAAACTTATAACAACATTTCTCAAATGAGAACCTCAAATTATATGCGGAAACATTTCCTTTTCTTTTCGATCACTCATTCTCAAATCCAGTGTTGAGTCTATAACAGTTAACTATCTACGGAGAATTTATCTTTGTAGCTACCATATAATTGTTTCATGGTTCAAGTTTTGCGTCCTCGTGCAAAACATGCCAGGGAAATGTAAACTCTCTTTGGAGTACTAGCAGCTCTTTGGGGACACTCGCGCAATGCCAGCTGTGCTTTTCGCTTAAATCAGAACTTAGATATTTTATATATTGCCCAGTGGGGCTCAGTTCGTAACCCTACCTAAGCGGACTTCACCTGTCAGCCCCCACAACAAACACAATTTACATTCAGCATTCACTGACCTGACCCTTTACAAACGTTGCGGGCGGTCATTAAACATTTCGCTCTGTTCTGCCACATCATGCTAATAGGGAGAAGGCAGAAGGGTTCTTTTAAAGCGAATCTCCAGCAATGCCGAGTGACTCTCTTAACACTTCTCTGCATGGGCCACTTTGCAAATGGACGGCAAAAGTGTCTAAGTATCTTAAAGCTGTTTGATGTGCAAATGCTCAGTCAGCATATTTCACTCGACTCGCAGGACGCGCACGTGCACGTCTGGCTCGGGATCTGGCTCTGACTCTGACTATGGCTCTGGCCCTGGCTGTGACTGTGAGTGGGCTCCTCCAAGTCGAAATTAGATAAGCAACATTCAATTTATTTTTATAGATTCAATTTGAATATTTACCTTTTGAGCAGACGCGAGACATGTCAAAGTGCCAGCTCTGACAGGGAAAAACGAGGAGAGTCGGAATCCTTTTGGGATGAAAGTGGGTTGCCTTCTGGACTAGTTGAAAATCCGCTTTAAGTGCGTATTAATTTGCAAGTCTAAGTTTCCCCCAGCTCAGTAGGAGCATCAGAAAGGGACGTTCCGAAAGGGATTAGTCAAACAAACGCTACAAACGAGCTAATCGCAGGGTGAACTCGATGAGGAGGGTGTTTAAAAGGAGTGAGGAGGGAGAAACTTAATCGAATGTTTTGCAAAAAGGGGTTTCAATGCTGGAACTGCCATTAATGATGTTTGGTTTGGGCGGACTTGACTCGGAATTGAGGTTGTGAAGCATTCCAGGAGAATGCTTCGCAGAGTGCAGTCAACTCGGCTGGGCAAAGTAATCGCAAAGTTAAACAAAAACTTTGTATCCAAGGGTATTAATTAGAGATAACAAAGAAGATTGCTGACTGAGTCAGTTTGGATAATCTCTCTCTCTCAGCGAATTGTTTTGTGCCATTTGACTGGGATTATTAATATAACATTTGAACTATGAAGCGACAGTCTTTAAAAGAGTTCTTCAGCATTAGTAAAGTGCTTAGAACTATAAGAGACTTAAAGTTTTGAATTAGAAACAATATCAGGGAATTATAAGTAAAACTTTGGAATTAGATGCCCTGCAAAGATGTTCTCTGACTTGGAACATTCCTAATTTGTGAGTTTTCTTTTAGTCGAATTCAATTATAAGGATCTGAGTTTGAAACTCCCATTTCACAGTCAATTTGCAGCCACAACATAACCTCACTTTGGCAGTGCGAAGATGCATTATGCTGTCAGTCAATATTTATTGATATCGATATAGATTGATACAGTCATGCGACGCCTACAAGTTATCTGCCACAAGCAATCAGCATAATCCATCTAAGCATAACACGAAATCCCCATCAAATTCAGTTCATAAAGCACTCTCCTCCACTCGATTCGCGCTGCCCGATTTCATTATTATACCCAGCTGAATGGCATTGTTTGTGTGTGGTTGCGGGTGTGTGTGTGTGTGTTTGGTATGTGTTATGTTAGGTGCTTATGCCGACTCAGCGGCAAGTTGCTCTCAGCTAAATCTCTTCCAAAATCAGTTCAGTATATTCAGTAGAGGTAGGCTCCACGAGAGGAGGGGGATGTGGCAGGGAGGGGGGGCCGTTTGACTGTCAGTTTTGGAAAACATTTTTCTAATTTCTGCGTAACAAACACACAGCGTATATTTTGCCAACCTAGCGTTTTTGGTTGACAAAAAAGCAACACAAACTTACCAACACCGAAAAGCGCAGGCACACACCAACACACACACACACACACACACACAAACAGCAAAGTTTAGGAAAACTTTTTCTGTGTGTTTTTTTTTCGGAGCGGCGAAATAAATGCAAAAGTCATCGAGAAAAAAGTTTTTTAATATGCCGAAATTATTACCAGTCAGTTATTTTTGATATGTCTGTTGGCCGAAAACTTCCCGAAAGTTTTCCGCTTTCCCCCCGTCGTACTGCCTTGGAAAAAAGTACAAATAATCAACTTTGTGCCCTACGCATTTATTATCAATAAGTTAGATTAGGTTGGCCTTCCCTTGTCGGGCAAACTGGGAAAAACTTGCTGACAAAGTGATTAAATTGAGTGAAACGAAAGCGAACCGAAAAACGGCCTGACTAATAGATACAGATACCGTCGGATTCGTTGGATCTGAAGTTTAGGACACACACACACACACAGAGTTAAACAAAAAAGTTGCCAGTTTCCGGTAACTTTTCGAAGAGCAGTCAAAGGCTCAATAAAATGTCAATTAAATTGGCTTTTTTGTTGCACTTTCGAATTGCACCAGGGCCGGTTGGGGTCGTATATCTCGGCCCGCATTTGATTAAAGTCCAGTTCGTAATTGCCAAAGTTAGCTTTCAATTAGAAAGTTCACACTCACACAGATACACAGCACGTCACAGTCAGGTAGGTGAAAGGCATTTGGCTTGGCTTTGAATTGGCATGAAATTCTCCGCCTTGGAGCAAACTGTGTGGCCAACACAAATGGCTGAAAAGGGCATCCGGGCTTCACAGACCTCATCAATGGCCCAAGCAGGAAGGCAGGCAGGCAGGCGGAGGCAGAGCGAATCGCTTGCTCTGTGTACAAAGGTCACTTTGTCTGGACCACACTCAGGGTTATGCCCAGGGGAGAGACTGGAAAAAAAACCGTTGGAAAATGCTTCAAAACAGACGGCTTGAATTTGCCGTGCGCCGTCAAAGTGCAAATGAATGTCAAAGTCAGGACCGCAGCGAGGGTTCTCCCTCCCGGTCAGAGGCCAAGAACTTTACACAGTTTCAAGATACTCGTGTACTCGTTTCATATATAAATCACGAGTTTGTTAACTTGTAAGGTTTTCCACTTTTCAGTAAAGTTTTTTCGGTAACTCGCACTAAGTGCGCTCCTGTGCAGGCTGCCTGCCTCCTTGAATTTTTTGTCCGTCGGACGAGCGATTATTCATTCAATTGCAGGACGTGCTTTTATCACTTCTATTTGTATTTCATACTTTTTCACGTCGTCCTCTTCGTCGTTGGGGCCTCGCACTTGACATCTCTCTACGTGCGATTTATAATTGTTGCTGCGCTCTTTATATAGAGCTGATGTCGAGCGATAAATTTAATTTATCCCTTTTTTTTGTATGTCCATAAACGAATCAAGGGATCATTCGTTTGCCGTGGCAGTTTAAAGTAAGGAAAATGCTTTCAATACTTACTGCATTCGCTCTACTCTTTACAGATGCGAAAACGTGATGACCTGCCCCATCAGGCCCATCGGTTCCGGGAACGAGCACTGCCCCTACGACTGGCTGGCCGTGTATGATGGACGCGATGAGCATTCACCGTTGATAGGCAAATTTTGCGGCCTGGGCAAGTTTCCGTTCAGCATTATTGGTGAGTACAAAGGCCAGCGCCGACGGCGTTCACGATGGCTATGGCGCTCTCCCCCTCCTCCCCGTAACCCGACCTTGTCCGTCTCACGATTAGCTCACTGACCATTTTGCGTGTGCCATCAATCGCTACCACTTTGCTGCTTGCAGGCACCTCGCAATACATGTACGTGGAGTTTGTTACATCACCAGCGGGTCCGTTGCTCAATACCGGATTCCATTTCAATGTTGGCAACTGGCCAGGCCACGTGGAGACGGCGGGCATTAAGCACGGCGTCTGCGACTGGCTGCTCAGCTCCGACTCGCTAAAGGACAGCAGCGCCAGCGAGGGCATCTTCCTGAGCATCGCCCACTGGTATCCGCCAAACACCTCGTGCAGTTACCACATCAAGGGACATCCCGGCGAAATTGTGCGATTGTATTTCCCGAGGTAAGCTATAAAACCGGATATCTCACTTATTTATTGCCCTGCTAATAAATTAGATCTCTAGCGTGGGCATAGATGCCTACACATAGTGCTCTATCACGGCATCCATTAGGCACACATACGTGCTTCATTATGTATGCCACTGTAGAGGGAAGGGTACGACGTTGTGTGAGTTAAGAGTTGGTTTAGGTTTCTGGCCATATATAGATGATCTCATCTGAAAAACAACAATATCATTGATAAACTTAGTTTGAGTTGAGGTCGGGGAAATATAGTCAAGAATTCCATTTATTGTTTTGCGAAATGAGTATGAAATAGTTATATTCAGAGTACAGTGAACTCTTAGAAGTTCATCTGCAACAAATAGATAAAGATAGATTACTGTTTATAATCAGATAATCTTGCAAAGTGCATTACAACTTTGTCAAAGTTCGTCGCCACTTTGAATGCCTCCCATTGCCGGCGCTTAAGCCGTTTTCATCCAACCGTCCCATTGTCGGATTCCGAACATAACCCGAGTCCCCCTCTCTGTCTGTCTCTTTCTCTGCCTCTCTTGCTCTCACTCTCTGATGTTGTAAATGTTCTCCCATCCTTGGTTTCCTTGTCGGCATTTCACTTAAAGAGCGCAAAGTTTTGCGGCTATGTGGACGCCTTCCAGCGGTTATGCAGCGCGTCCCCGTTTACAGACTTCAATGCCGAATTCTCTTTCCCCTTCCGCCTTCACGTCTACCACGCCTACAATCCATTTTGGGGACTGCGTTCTATGCTGTAAGCGTATTTTAATGAAATTTGCCGCAAAGATTTATGTGACATTTTAATTTAACGTGTCGAGTTGAAGTTGTTCTTTATATTTTTACTTTGTTGGCTCGCCCCGTTCTCAATCTCATCTACCGCCACGCCTCCCCGTTGGCACGCCTCTCTTCTTGTTGTGTCTGAACTTTTGTGCAAGTGTCGCATGGGTCGTGCAATCGCAGTCAGCTATATACAGTCTTACTATACATATATATATATAGTCAAACTGTAGGGTAGGGAAATATTTTATTGTGCTGCGGTTTTACCCGACCGAGGGTGAAGTGGTTGGAGTGGGGGAAGTAGGAGAAGGAGTTGCATGGAAAGGCTTAGTCGCCAAGTCTATGGAAAAGTTTTGAAGCTTTGGCATTTTGAGGGCATTGCTTAAATCGAATACCATTGAGGGCTGCACAAAGGGTTCGAATTGGAGATCGAAGAGGGAGAAGCGAGGGGGACTGGGATTGAGTCGAGTATTGTAGGAATATCAATAGGGCCAAGAACTTTATTGCAAAAGTTCTGAGTGAGTTGAAATGCAAGTTGAGCAGCAGCTTAGCATTGAAACTATTAATTAAAAGTTTCAAAAACATATATGTTCTTGAACAACACGAGCATTCAACTTGATCTATAGAATAAAGTGAACAGCAAGAGTTCCGAGTGTGAAGGTATCACTGCAAGACCAGGCACATCATCATACGTCTGAGTAGGCCTCCCTCTCTCTCGCTCTGTCTGTATCTCCCCCATCTCTCTCTGTCCAGCTATATTTGTTGTTGTGATCTACGGGGCCATAAAGCATGGCTGCACGGCGCCTCGCCCCAAAGTTGTCAAGCGGGCAACCTTCAACTAACCCAAGAACAAGTGCAACTATTTCTGCACATTCGACCATGTTGCAAGCTTTATAATTTATGCACAAAATGTTGCAAAACATTGCCAAGTTTTGGCTAAAAACTGCAGCAAAAGAAGAAGAACTCCAAGCACGACAAACATCAGACGCAGAGAAGCGCACACACCCTGGCACACCCTCACACACTTTACACACACACACACACACGCGCACTCTTCAGGGAGTAAAATATCAAACAAGTTTTTGCCAAAAGATAAATATTTATGTCCACCTACAAAACGAGGCAAACTAAACGAATCTAAGTCCTCTTTACCGTCTCCCCTCTCCCTCCCGCTGCCTCCCTTTTCCCCTCCTTGGAGAATCCGGCGTAAAGCAAATGCAGAACTTGTGCGCACGTTTACACCGATTGGCATTAGGAGTTCAGAAGTGGGCAACATGATTGCGTGATTACAGGGCACAAACCGGCAGAACCGACAGCACCGACAGCAACTACCCTGCGGCAGAGTGAGAGAGACAGCTATATGACGCTTTCTCCCAAATAAAAAAATAGTTGCAAGTAGTCGAAAAATGCAATGGGAACTGCGTGAGCTGTGCGCAAGTTTCGTAGTTCTCCTTCAAGTTTTTGTCTCTGCTCTCGAGCTGCTCGTTTTGCTGTTGTTGCTGTTGTTGTTGTTGTTGCTTTTGTCGACTGCTGCCAACTTCACTCAAGTTGTTGCAACGCCCCCGACAACAATTGCACGCCCACAGGCCCCTATCCCTTGCTCACGTCACCAGCTTGCCAAGTGTACTAGCTTCTCCTGTATCCCTCCTCCTCCTGCTGCCTACCTCCTCCTGCCTGCCTTCTTTAACATGTGTGCGATGTGCTCCGCTTCCACCTCAACTGTTGCTGCCCCCCTCGCACCTTCCGCCTGCCTAGTCTTCTCTCTTCACAGACTCTGCTCCAAGTCTGCAGTCTAGACACTGTCGACATTGTTTCCAACAAACTTGCTCATTTAAGTAACATGTCATGCTGCTGAGCTGCTTGGGCTATGCGAGTGTCTTGTTTCCCTTCATCCAACCCCAAGGGGGTGCCCAGGACGTGGTAGGTATATTAACTCAGCGCAAATATATGCAACAGGAATCTGGCTCCAGCTCTGCGTCTTTCTACGATCTGCCGGGCTGTAGCTGTGCTATATTGATCTCCTTTTCGTGAGATCTCTGTTTTGACTTGGGCTGAAGGTATTAAGTTGGGGCAGCAATTTCTAAGGGGAAGCAGATGAGTTGAAGGTTGATTAATTAAAGATTCTTTTTCACTGAAATATGAACAGTTTCTTTTTACTATTCTGGGAACTCACATTTAAGAGAATCATTATATACTTTAAGTTAAAGTAGTTCTACATTTCTGGAAATCGATTATGAATAGAAACTCATCCAACTTATTCTACAATTCAGAGAAACCTATTTTAAATAAACAACTCTTCTATCAAGAGAATCCGTATATAGTTTCCTACATTCTTCAATTCTGGGAACATTTTTTAAAGTGAACAACTTTTTTCATCAAAATAATCCTTCAGGCAAATTTTTCTATGTTCTACAACTTTGGTCATCTCCTATTAAGTTGGTCTTCATATACCAGTTTCGAATAGTTAATAAAATATTAAGAAGATCTTCTTTCAACATTTCAATAATAAATTATAAAGAAGGAACCTTCAACTACTACCAGTCTCAACTCTACGTAGTTTATAAACTAAAGTATTTCTCATTTTGCAATTTCAAGACTCAATTATAAAGAAGTACTCTTCTATAAAGACAACTTAGTTGCTAGTAAAATTCCTAATAAATCTGATTTAGAGACACGCTCAAAGCTGCAGCCTGACGCCCACTTCTAAGACACACCCTCAGTGAGTCAGGGAGGACTTCAGTGGATTGCCTGCTGTATGCGCATAACTAAGCAGTTGCTCCCCAAACGGTTGAGGACTGAGCTAGACAGGCAGGCTGGCAGATCGCAGCACTGCCCCTTGCACTGCTTAGTTAAGGGGAAGGGGGGAGGGAGGAGGGTAGAGAGGGAGCAACGTTCATTTTTTGTGCTTCTTGTCGAGATGCTGCTGAATAAACTCCCCACTGAGTCAGCATTGCCAGAACTAGGCTGCAAACGGATTATGAGGACATGCCGCAGGGCGTCAGGCTTAGTTTTCGACGTCGCGTACGTGAATAACGGCATGGGCACGTAGACAGGGGCGGAGTAGTGGTGCAAGGGGTAGTGGGAGTCGCGAGACGAGACGAAACGAGACGGTGCAAAAATATAGTAACTCTGCTCTATTATGAATAGCATAAGTAAGAAAAG
Organism: Zaprionus nigranus; assembly: GCA_018903425.1. Lineage (NCBI taxonomy): Eukaryota > Metazoa > Arthropoda > Insecta > Diptera > Drosophilidae > Zaprionus > Zaprionus nigranus. The sequence continues at coordinate 1,544,752 of JAEIGD010000014.1, read as the reverse complement.
GGGCGTGGTGGAGGGGGAGTGAGCAGAAACATAGTCGTGTGCCACATAAAAAATGAAACGAAATGAAATGAAACTGTGCCGTGGCAAATGCCCCGCGAATGCCACCGGACTGCTGATGATGCTGCCACCGCCGTCACTCTGCCACTGATGATGCTGATTTGTTTTTTCTCGCTTTTTCACATTTGGCAACTTTGTGTGGGTTAATAAAATGTTGTATTATGTCATATTTTTGGACAGCACAAATGTAATTGTACGGAATCTGCTTAGCCCCACGAATGCTGAATGGCAAATGGCGAATGGCGACTGGCGGAACGGTTACGTCAACTATGCCGGATGCGGTACAGGGTTGCCAGGCAGCTGGCGGACTGTTCAACTGGCGCACGGCCAAAAAATAATTGGAAAAGTTTTCGCGCCCGCTAGAAATACGAGTAACGCCGGAACCAAAGCAAATGATATTTCAGATGATATTACCCCCAGACTGTTATTTAAGTTTTTTATGGGAATAAACAGTAACTCAGCGAGTTTAATGGCCATGTAGAGTTGTCGTCTTTAAATAGGAACTTCATTTATTGTGGAATTGTTGTGGTAAAATTAAGTTTTTAAAAATGAAATTATTTTTTAATGAGAATATAAATATAAAGTATATATAGCAATTATAAATAGACTGGAATATTCATGAGTTAGGCAGACACATTAATTTTAAATCTCATATTAGTACAAATAAATAGTTTTGAGGTAAAAAATCATTACTTATATTATATGATCCTATTCTGAAAAAAAAATTAAAGAATGCTCCAAACGGGATATTGCAATGGGATAGTTTTTAGTGAAATATAAAAATAAATAACTTTATGTTATTTATTTAAAGTCTATGTAGTATATATTCTTTGACTCAATTCCTTAGGTTTTTTTAGTCTGAATCTCCAAAGCTCGTGCTCATAATTCAATTGAGTGCAAACTATTGCTCGACTACACAAGTAGACTCAACATTTCTTCGCAGAATTCGTTAGGTTGTCGAATCACGTTGGTCGAGTAATTTGCATCCATTTTTCAGGCTGCTGCGAAATGCAGCTCACATCTAACGAGGCTACGTGTGCCAGTAAAAAGCGAGATTTTACCTGTTACCAGTTGGAATTTATATTAAACTGCAGAGCAACGCAGCAGGGGAGATAGTGGAATGGTGGGGAGGGAGGGAGTGCCACCGAATGTTGGTTTTCGTCTTGGCAGAAGGCCAAATGCCTTGCGGTCCTCAGCTATTTATGGTGTTTACTTATGGCTCTTTATACTCTGACTGACACGCTTTTCCCATCTCTCTCTCTCTCTCTCTCTCTTTCTCTCTTTCTCTCTTTTCTCTTTCTTTCTTTCTCTTGCAGTTTCCGCATCAATCGCATCGAATCACCCATACTAAAGTACGAAGGTGACTGCGGCGAATCACTGACCATCTACGACTCAGACCACGCGGATCCGGCGCGGATCATTAAGACCTTCTGCGACACCTTCTCGCGGCCCATGGAGAAGGTGGACTTTGTGAGCACCAGTCCCTCTCTCTATGTCCAATTCGACTCCAAGACGGGCAGCTACAGCGGCAGCTCACTCTACTACTGGGCCCACTATGACTTCTTTAACAACACCCGCTTCGGAGATCCCGTGCCCACCACACTCTGCGACGAGATCATGTACGCCTGGAAGCATCCCGGAGGAAAGTTGCGTTCGCCGCTCAACTCACTGATCTTCAAGCGAACAGGAGGCAGCGATGTGCGTTGCCAATACAAGTTTGTCACAGATCGGCGTCTCTATGCCAGGGCAATCATTGAGGTGAACTCGGTGTCGTTCAAGGAGCTGCCTTACAACAGCAATGCCTGCACGCGCTGCCACGAGGAACGTGTGGATAAGCTGGTCATCTGGGAGGAGCGCGACAAGTTCCAGAATAACTTGGCCTGTTTCTGCGATAATATTCCCAGAGCAGTGCGTGTCATATCCTCGGCGGATACCATGAACCTGGAGATGATTGTGCAGGGGCAGCATGCGATAACGTCGTACTTCAAGAATCCCAATCCACTCTTTGAGGCCACCTACGAGTTTGCACATGGTCCGCTCTGTGGACCCATCACACTGGGACCTTCCCCAGATGGCGAACTTGTCTTCCCCTACAAGAAGGCACTGGCCATGGTGGCTGGGCCAATGGCACCGCCAGAGCATCATTATCGGCGAGAGAAGTGCATCTGGGAGCTGAAGGTGGCAGCACAGCGAGATCTCTGGCTGAATCTGGAGAAGGCACGCTTTGCAGAGCGCAGCTGTGAGAGCGCCAAGATTGAGGTGTATCTCGCGGGACGTTTGGAGCCACGCTTTGTCGTCTGTCCCGACAATATATCGCTGGCCCGAGATCTACCCATACTGACCACTGCCGAGCTGGGTGCCACTGGTGCCGACCAGGAACCGTTGCCAGTGCTCATTCAGTACACCGGAGACGGACAGCCTGGGAAGAACATCTTCCGACTGGTCTGGACCGAGCTGTTCCACCTGCCCCGCAATCCCGACGGTAGCTTGGCCGCGTCCCTGTTGCAGGACGGCGGATGTGACTTCCGCTGTCCTGGTGACACGCAGGTCTGCATACCGCGGCATCTGCTCTGCAACGGCGTTGCCAACTGCCCGAATGTGACGCACACCTCGACGCTGGCCCAACTAACGCGGCACATTGAGTGGAATCTGGAACAGCTCGGACTGCTGCATCGTGCGGCCGAGTACAGTCAACTGGTGCTGCACGACGAGTCTCCCGAGATCTGTCTGCGACGTGATCTCGTCGAGCTGCCCTATGGCAAGCTGTTGCTCATTGCCCTCGCCCTGTGTGCGATGTTCGTGCTCCTCATCGCCATCTGCAGACGCATGTGCCGAGGGACGCCCAAGCAGCCGGGACTGCAGCATCTCCATGAGGATTACTAAGTGGAGAGATTTTACTCGAAGAGAACCGACCCATTGGTCGCAGGTTGTTAACCTCCCCATTAATCATTTGAGTTACTCAAATTCCCATTTATATTTTCGGGTTTCAATCCCGCACACTGCCAACTTTGCTTTCTTCCAAATAGTTCACATTGTTTACCCTCTTTCTAACGGCAAATATAACTGTATATGTGAGTAGTTTTCCGCTCTGAAAGCTATAGAGAGCGCTATTCATTATAATAGTTATACGATATTAACTCGAACATATACATAGATGTTTAAAAAACACAATACACACACACCACAGAAACACCACAAAATGATTAACTGCCCTGAATAAATTAATTAAACGTAAAATTGTCACGTGATAATTGTTAAAAAATAGAATGAAAAAAAAAAAAACAGAAAATAAAAGAGGAAAACAAAAAAGATAAATGGCATAAAAAGTGGAAATAGTTTAACGAGCATAAAGAAACTAGATATTAATTAAGGTGGGCAGGTTAAATGTCAAAAATTATTAAAAAAGCAGAAAAGATAAACCAAATGGAACGTCATATGGAAAAAATTAATGGTAATAAAATATATTGTTGGTGGTTTTTATTAGTTATTATACAATATATATATCAATGCAATACACAATGTATTAAATTGTATTGGCAAATTGTCAACAATATGAGAAAACCCTTAGCCGGCGTACATCAGAGTTGCATATATATATACGTGAATACACATGTATATAATGTACGATATACAATATATAACATATATACATATATATTTTTTGCACATAGATTTACCTAGACCATAACAAAAGAATGAGAAGAAAACATTCCATTCAAATTGGAACCTTGAATTGCCCAATAAATATGGCTGAGTTCCGTATAATTTCCATAAACAAAAGATACAATTGTAAAGTTCTGCCGAAATGGTTATAGCATTTAAGTCGTCTTAACTAGATAGTTAAGTCGTACCATATAAAGGGTACCACAGGCATTGCAGCGAACCAAATGGGGAGTGGAAGAGGACAGTTTATTTATGGCTTATAACGTGAATTTCCATATATTACCACAAGAGTTAAAGAGGAAAGAATTGCAAAGAATTGCTGAACAATTATATTGTATGACATTATATTATACTATATACGAGATACTCCTAAGTTGTTTCAGTCGCTCGTTAGGATCGCTGCAATGCCCCGAGGAAACCCCTGAGAGATTACCCCCACAAGAAGAAAAACAATAAGAAATCGAGCAGTAAATAGAAACTAGAATGAATATTTTAGTTGTACGTCAGAAAATAAATGTAAGAATTTAAAGAGAAACACTGCGAGAAAAACGTAAATAAATGCAATGAGAACAAAACTAACGGTGATTTTCATACACAAAGTTGGCAGCACCGCGCGGTCCCTTTGCCGAGATGCCGATGCGACCCTGTGCGGCAACTGTCAAAGCAGAAGGGGGCAAGGGGGGCATGGGGCAGGCAGAAGTAAACAAAACAAGCTCAGAGGAAAGCAAAGGCGAGCAAACGCGAAGAAAACTAACCCACAGCGATTTATATGTCAGCTGGCCCAAAGCGCTCGGAAGGGGTCAGAAGCGGAGACTGTCAAATACGATATCTGGGACTGGGACTGGGTCTGGAACTGGCTATTCGGAAATCAGACGCAGATAGCGACGCGCGTGTTAAAAAGCAAATCGAAATTCAATAAAAAAACGCGAAATAAAATCCGAAAACAAAAGCAACAACAACAATCATTTCTATTCAAGTTCTTCTTCGAATCATTCACAATTCTTTCATCGCATTCTTCTTTTGGTCAACCATGGAACGTACCGCGGTGCCACGTGGCAAACGTCCGCGCGTGCAGGTCTCCATGAACGACAAGGAGCGAGCGATTGCCCGCATCCGCAAGGGCGAAACAAAGGCAGGCATCTCCAGGGAACTGGGCGTGCCCGAGTCCACAGTGCGCGGCTGGGTGAAGCGAGCCGATCAGCGCATAGCACGCGAGGCAGTCGAGGGTGAGTTGAAGCTATGCCTGAAGAGCAGTCTCCACTTGTCTCTTCACCGATCTCCACTGTGAGTTTGCACCCTTTCCCCTCCCACAGGCAATGGAAACCATACGCCGCCCTCGGTGTCACTGAAGCTGCCAGCGAAACGTGATCACAACGGGCAGCAGTTGCCCGTGGCAGCGCCCATGTCCATGGCCCTGCCCCTGCCCATGCAACTGTTCCAGCAGGCAGCGGATAGTCAACTGCAGCTAACTGGCTGGCTGCACATCTTCAATGCGGGCATCCTCAACTTTACACTGATTGCCACCGCAGCCTTTTTTGCGGGCACGAGTGCGAGGCAACTCGGATCGCCAGTCGCTGTGGCAGATCATCTGCGAATATGTGGACGACGCTGGGCGCAATGTGGCCGCCAATGGGGGGCAGTATGTCCCGGGTACCAACTCCTCGGCGACGGCGATGGGGATGGGGATGGGAATGGCGATGGCCAGTCGACAGTCGCTTACTGTGTCCGCACATTGCCGCAACGGTGGCGGCGTCGGCTTTATGGCGCCACGATTGCACATTACCGCCGAGGATGATGAAGATGCCAGCATGTCGGCAACGGCAACGGCGACGGCGACATCAGAGATGGGCGCGGGGGCGGGGCCGGGTCTGGGTCTGGGGCCGTGAAATCCAATCGATTTATTTATGTGCATGCAAATAAAACGCCTGTCAATGGGATTATGTTGTTTAAGGCAAATAATTGCATTTTAATTAGCAGCGAAATAAGTGCGATAATTGGCTACGCTGCGTGGCGGTTCCATCCTCCTTCACTATCCCCCTTCCCCACTACATTGCATTCACCCACTCGCAATCCCACTGAATCCGAAGCTGATGCGGCCGACTTTATTAACCATATTATTATTTCATTTCATTGCATGTCATGCGAATTTTCAATTGAAGTTGTTAATGCTGAAATTTGAATCCTTCCCTGCGTTGTTATGGTTGTTATTGTTGTTGTTGTTGTTGTTGTCGTTAATGCTGTCCTGTGCTGTGCTGTGCTGTCCTGTCCCGCCTGCCTTTGGCCGGAGTCACGTAATTAAGCGGTTTTATCTGCGGCTTTGCTACACATTAATTGCCCATGTTAAATGTGAAATTTATTTAGTGCAAAACGAAAATGGCACAATAAAAAGCATACATAGAATTCTTTATAAATTAAATATGCGTTAGTTATTTAGTTTTTCATTTGAGTTTTTAGTTAGTTTTGTTGTTTTTTATCGTGTCTGTCGTATTTGCCTTCGCAAATCGCAGCACGCAGTGTGGATTAGACTGGAATTGATTTCAATTTCAATTGTGTAAAACACTTATCATTTCATCGAGCTGTAGCTACAATTGAAATTGGTATTAGTGACTGGCAGATACCCTGCAGAAAGCATAGTACGATGAAATATATGAATTAAATAATTAATTATGTTTATTAGTTTTATAATTGCTATTTATCTTTATCTGCAGTTGCTTTCTTAATTATATTTTATTTTTATTAATTTATAAATTTCCCAAAAAATCAATATTTAATCTAAACAGCAAAACTTAAATGAGAATACCAAATTAATTGTGCCGAATTTACAATAGACCAGAAAGAAAAGCTAAATTCAATATGCCAAATGTTTTATATCCTTGCAGGTTCTCATCTCCTCTAATCTTGCCTATACTATACAATAGTTTTCATAATGGTGCGGAATTCATTAATATAACGTTGATTATTGTCTAATTTTGAATGGTATTGATAATTATTTTAAAGAACCTTCTTCATATAAAAACGTTTGTTTTATGACAGCTTTAAGTTAAAGTGATCCAATTTTCAAATTTAAATTTTAAATACATATTATTTATACAGAAAAAGTATGATGTAGTAAAATAAGGAGCAATATCTTAAAAACAACTAAAATTGGCCGATAGGTTGAACGGCAAACATACGATATATCAGTCCGATCTGGATAGTTTCCACTTAGATATCTTCTAAGATTCGTCGCAAAGTTTTGTCCAAAATTGAATATACTTTCTGCAAATATCAATCTTTTTTTTACCCAAATATTAATTAGTATTATTTTCATCATTTTTGCAAACCATTCTCATTCATCGTTCAACTCATTATGATCTTTTCATTTGAAACTGGAAAAACTTTCGCAATTTTCAATTATGCTGTAGAGGGGAATCTCTTTTGCAGCCCCAGCATTGTATGTATGTTCTCTATAAGCCAAACAAGTTGCGGTCTTTAACGCAACGCATAAAATAAAACACCTAATTGAAGGCTAATCAGGGTCGCGATTCCGTATTTACCTGTTTTGCGTTGTGAAGACTGTTGCCAACACTAGGCACGGGCCAACCTCGATAACTAAGGCAACTAAGCCACTGCCAAATGGCCGAAATAGCGCACAGATTATCCGCCAGTTCATCGAAAGAGAAGAAGGGACACCCCGATGGGAAACTTTTTCCATTTTCTACTTGCGCGCAAAGGCATAAAAATATGGAAAAGGGCGGACTAAAGAAAATGCTTGCAATATAGCCACAAGAAACCCACAACAGACTCCATTCTCGACGTCGATGCCTTCGTCTTGTTTTGCGCCGTTTTTCGCGATTTTCTCCCAATCACTTTGCGGGCAGAGAACACAAGCCAAAGCGGACCGAAGGTGGCATATCAAAGTTGATTATCGTGGAATATTTTGTGGCACGAACCGAGCCGAGAGAAGGGATTTGCGCTGTGGCCTCTGTGTACCTGATTTAGGGCATAAGCTGCGGGGATTTGCGCCCTAGTTGGCGTCAGCCTTTTTCGGCCCTTTTCCGGCCATTATAACTTTGATTAACTTGTTGTTGGCGAACGACCCAAAAAATTGCAATGAAAGTAACCCTGTGTGAGGCTCTTCTTGGTGGTATAGAATGGAAAATTATCACTTGGATCACACGCACTGAGAACAGTTGCCCGTTACGTTTACAGGTGTTCCCAGCAGGCAAATAAACCCAATTCCAATTGGAATCATCTCAAACAGGCAACCAGGTAACTTTTCCGTCTTTCCTTCCACTGGTCGACAGCAGTCATAAATCAAATACGTTTAATTAAACTTGTGGGCGTGTCAGTGGGCGGGTGCAAGTGGGGTATGACAATTGTGGTAAACTTTGGCGTCCGCAGTAAGTAAAAATGCAATTAGAAATGGCAGGCAAAAGTCGGGAAATGTAAAACGTGCAATAGCCAGGGGCATTGCAGGGGTGAGGGGAGGAGAGTGCACCTTCCATTGTATACACAACGTGTATAATAATCGCTATGCAGCTGCGAATCGCGACTCATTTGCGCAAATAGCCCGCAGACATCGGACCTGGATGACGTTTCCTTTCCCTTGCCAATTCAAGCAAGGCACAAAACTATCAAGTATCTGCGCATTACCCAAGCACTTGCCAGCTTAAACTTGTGTAACAGTTAAACGAAGGGGTAGAGTGGGGTAACTCATGAAGAAGGACACTCAGAGTAAGGTAAGCCAAGGAGTTTCAAAAGAAATTGACTTGATTTTTATTGAGATATCAGTTACGAAGATTTATGACCAGTTGTCAGCTGTCTCGCTCATTATATTCGCTGTACAAAGTTTATTACTCAATATCTATGCAGCTTTAGTTTCCCTCTGCTTTATATGAGTGTTGTAAAAAGAGTCCTCTTGTTCTTCTTGGCCCCTCTGGGAATAGGGTATAAAGAATGACTATAACTCTTGCACGACAGCAATTCCATTTGCAACGAGTTGAGCTAGCAGCAAGAAGAGTCTCGAAAAACTATGCCTCAACTTGTTGGAGACCACACAAATACACTGACAACAGCTGTAAATTATTTGGCAAAATGTTTTAACACCTTCAAAACTGACTCAAGGAAAAGCTCCCGCCCACAGTACCCCCTCTTCCGCACGCCCCCCACCCCCCCGCTGTTAAGCTGTGGCAGTGTCATAGTCGAGCAAAGGAAATCACGCAATAAACTAGCGGCGAAAACAAAACTTTAACTACTTTTTCCGTTAGCCGCAAACCCGACTGGAAAAACTTTTTGGAAACAATACAATTTATATTTATGCGACGTCGACGATGACCCAGAAAACGAGAATGAGAAGCCAAAGAAGAAAACGTCGTCCAGCATATTTGGAACAGTCCGACAGGACGACAGTGGGGAGGAATGAGGAGGAGCAGCAGCAGGAAAGGAGGAAAGAACAAAACCACGCAGCGGTTTTTGCTCTGGCAATGCAGGAGACCCGACTTTATTTAAGTGCTGAAAACTACTTGACCCACTTTCTTGCGGCATTGATAACCGCTTGAGGAACTTGTGCATGTCTATTGCAAGTGCCCCTAAAGAAGGGGGCAGGAGGAATGGCTGAGTGCGGTGTCCGAGAGGAAACTCATGTTAGCCGCAACTTTATAACAAATTAATTGCATTTCGATGACGAGCGAGTTACAGAGCGCCCGCATGCCACACGAATCCATGTACAGTTGCGACAAAAGGCAAACTGTTCCCATTAACAGCACGGGGCAGCAGCAGGAGCAGCTGCATCCTCTCGGGCATTCTAACATATAATTTTAATTCAACTAATGGAGAGCGAAACTAGAGCGATGAGTGCAAGACACACTTACACACAGATCATGTGTGTGTGTGTGTGTGGGGGAATGGGGAAGGGAGGCAGTTCAATTAACTATTCCCGCTACTAATTAGTTTTGGGAAGAAATCTTATTTGTTCTTGTTCTGCCCCAGTCATGTCATAAGTGGAGCAGTGCCATCAATACCAATGCACAGCAAAGGCAGCCGAATGCCCCAGGCAGGGACACACACACACACACACACAATAAGGACACAGTGCAGGACAAACTTTGAGCATCGACTACAAAAACAGCAAATCGATTAGAGCACACAGAATATCCTATGAAAATGTTAAGGGGAATATCAGATATTCATATATCATAAATGAAATCGAAATGAGAAAAAGGAAAGTTTGTTTACCAACTGAAAGAAAGAGGAAACATTAAGAAACCAGCCATAGTCATGTGAGCCCACTCGAGTTTCTCTGAAGTGCAGGGTATACACAACAATGTGTGTCTCCAAATGGCTGGCGGATGTTGATTGTTGTCCATGGACGGACGAGACGAGGTGAGGCGAGGGCGGAAGGGGCAGCATAATGACCCAAAATCCTATCACTCCAAATGAAAATTCCCCATTCGTGCGTATAATTGGAATTAATACAAAAAGCAGCTGAGAAATATTGGTTACGGCGGGGACTCAACAGGGACAACCGAAAGGGGTTAACTGGCCCGGCATATTTAATGCCAAGTCCGGGCCCTGATGCCCGGAAATCTGTTGGACTGCCGTGCAGCTGGACAAAGGCAAGATTGGATTTTCTGGGTTGTGTTTGTAAAATTTGATTCAATTTGCTGAGGACGAAATAGACAACATTCGTGTGCTTTGTTCATTGGGGAGTAAGACTGAGGAGGAACTTATCGACTGTGTCCTTCCAGCTACAGCTTGGCTGAGCGTACTTAAGCCCCGATTAGTACTGACCTATCACGATATGATTGAGTGCATGCCAAGAACAATGAACTTTTGTCTTTAAGCGCTTCAAGCGAGTCCCATGAACCATAAACAATTTTCAATTTGCGGGAGAAGTCAACTCTGAAATCTGCCAACAGTTTCCTGTCTGCCTCCTTCCCCCTCCTTCCAGTGGGAAAGAGCATTTGATTAATAGCTTTCGATATTCAATAACTTTATGCCGAGCACCGCGTAATTAGGTAAAAGCACAGCAGATAGCTATGGTACATAGATATTAAAGTGATTGATCAACTTTGGATAAACTTGTGAAACTTAACTGATTGGAGCACTGTTTTATGTACAGTATATACCATAATTACTTGTATATAATGTACGTATAATAAGAGACGCTTTAATATTCAATATTTGGCAGGAGAGGTAGATAGTATAGTCAGCTAGGTATATGTTACATATGATATAACGTAGTCAGAAAGTTGTATCTCTTATCCGTCGCTGACAAATCGAACTACAAAATGTAGTTATTGTTTTTGGGGGAGACGGGCGTGGCATCCAAAATTTAAAAATAAACTTCATCAGCTGTTGATAAAGAGGAACCTTTATGTCAATAGTGTGCCTCTCATGATTGTCATCGCAGCGAACTTTCAACTAATTAATTTAGACCCAACGGGGCAGATAAGAGCCTAGTTCACCTTTTGCCTGAACTCTTCCTTTCATTGATGAGTTGAGTGTGCTGGCGAGCGAAACATGCTGCATCGTAGGCTGGCGATGGCGCTGACCATAAGCTACTACCACGTGCTCAGCTTCGGTCTGATGCCTACGAAGTTCCAGATAAGCAGCAGCAGGTTGAGAGTCACCAAGCCATCCGTCGGATATCTGATCTACAGTGTGTGCCTGACCGTGTTGCTTATGCTTCAGTTTCCGCGAATGCTACCTAAATTCCTCGGGGAATACATGAAGGACAACATTGTGCTCCAGTGGAGTCTGATAGTTAACTTGATACTACGCATATTCGCCTTCCTTAGTTGCTACGGACTGGTTTGGTTACAGCGTTGTCGACTGAGGAAGCTCTGCCGGGATTTCGTTAGTCATTGGAAGTCGAATTGGTCAGTGCTACGACGCGTTGCAGGAGAGGAAGCAATGGAGCAACTGCAGCTAAAAATGGCGAATATGCTAATCCGGAATCTGTCCGTCAGTTATGCGCAATTCTTCTTCTTCTTTCTCATACAGTACCGACTGGAAAGTCAAGAGAATTTGCTGCACTTTCTTGGACGGGCCTTCCAAATGATTATGATATCAGTGGTCCGCATCGGATTTTACTCGCTGCTTGTGCTGCTCAGTCATCAGTTCGAGGCAGTGCAGCTGGCACTACAGGCACTGCATAGACGCGTTGGTGCTTCCCGCTCTTTAGGGGATGTACGTCGACTTGCGCAGATTCATGCCACCTGGATGCAGTTGGAACGACGTGCCCTCAGCCTTTGGGACATGGCCAACACGAGCATGATCGTAAATATTTTTGCATCGATCACGGTCATACTCTATTATGCGGTGCAATTTGGCAACCAAACAATCGAGGCCGATTTCCTGGACAATTGCATTGCTGAGTGCGTCGTCATTTTAAGCTTATTGATGTCGTTTATGGTGGCAAATATGGTGGACTACGCCCTCAAGTCGTGCAACAACGCGGGACAGCTCCTGCGCCAATTCACTGATCTTCGCCGATTCAGTTCGGAGTCAGAAATGGAGGTAGGACTTAATTTATTATTTGCACAGTCTTCTTTACTCGAACCGTTAATTTAACTATAGTTGGAACTGTTTGCCACTCGCTTACGCTACGATCGTCTGACATATCGCTTATATGGTTGCGTAGTGCTGGACAAACCCGCTTGCCTGGGCTACTTTGCCTCGGTCCTGAACCACGTCATCATTCTCATGCAGTTTGATCTGAAGAGGAGACACGAGCAACGAATGAGTAACGTGCAGGGCAATAATTGATGGTTTTATACCCGCTACTCATAGAGTTAAAAGGTGTTTTAACTTTGTGCCAACTAGCAGGCAGAAGGAGGCGCGACAGACCCCCAAACTATTGTATATACGATATATTCTTAATCAGCATCAACAGCCGAATCAATATAGCCATGTTTGTCGGTCTGTCTGTCTGTTCGTCCGTATAAAAATCCTTTGTTAGTGTTCTGCGCGTAATTTCTTAAGTAAGTTTTGTGTTTATTGTCCGATCGGATTGAAATTTGGACGATATGCAGATATTATAGTTAGCTTAATATTGGTCGAAATCAGAAATTTGTATCTCTTAAAGGGCGCTTAAAAATCGACTTATAAAATTTAAATTTTGATTTACGGGAGCGGTCGGCGTGGCATCCAACATTTAAAATAAACTTAATCTGTAGTCAGTTCACATAAACCTTCATGCCAAATTTGGAGTCTGTAGCTTTCTCAACAGCTGAGATCTTGACATTCAAATAGATGGACAGACGGACAGACATGGCTCAACCGACTCGGCTAGTAATCCTGAGCAAGAATATATAAGTTAAGGCTCTCCTACGCCTCCTTTTGCCACGATGAAGCCGTCTGTCTGCCCGTCTGACTGTTTAAACGTGATTATCTTAGCTATTATAAGAGCTAAAGACTCAATATTTGGCATGCATGTTTTGAAACCCTGCCCCTTTCGGAGCACTTTATTTTATTTTTTTTATCCTTTGATACATATTTTTCCATAGCAAAAAATCGGCGAGCACGCAAAACACTTATAACCTTCACGCCTCTCACAACCAAACAAAAAATGCTATACACTTGAAACAGATGTTCGGGTACACTCTTCCCAACATTACAAAAAAATCGAAATTCGATTATACTTAACCCGCGAAAATTCAAAATTCGCGATACTTTTTGAACACACCTCGTAAACTCTTACGGCAGTTAGATAATCTCTCACGGCAACATAGGTTGAAGGGTATCCTACAGTCGAGTGCGTTACACTGTTGATCTTGTTAGTGATATATCTATTAAGTGTATAGTAAGATATAAATAGCTTAATTTTTGTGCTTGTGTCCGATGTATGCGCTATGTTAATTAGATTAAATAATAAGAAAAATAATAAAAAAAAGATTAATGTCATAACAAATTAAACGCATTTAATTGCAATTGAGAATAATAACACTAGTAATTAATATCGTAATAATACTTTTATAGAATATATATATACATTTTATAATAGTTAAAGTCCAAATGATAATACTGACAGTAATAATTATTAAAATATTAGTGAAGATAATAATAAACTTTTCCAAAAATTCCCTTCATCTTCATCACCTTTCAATCCATTGATAATACGACCACATTCTTTTTCTCTGTGTTAATTTATCACAGTGAAACTCGGCCCCACTGTGTTCGCTCTTAAGATTGTCATCGTAGCGAACTTTCAACTAATTAATTTAGACCCAACGGGGCAGATAAGAGCCTAGTTCACCTTTTGCCTGAACGCTTCCTTTCATTGATGAGTTGAGTGTGCTGGCGAGTGGAACATGCTGCATCGTAGACTGGCGATGGCGCTGACCATAAGCTACTACCACGTGCTCAGTTTCGGTCTGATGCCTACGAAATTCCAGATAAGCAGCAAGAGGTTGAGAGTCACCAAGCCATCCGTCGGATATTTGATCTACAGCGTGTGCCTGACAGTGTTGTTGACGAATCAGTTTCCGCGAATGCTGCCTAAACTGTCCGGGGCATACATGAAGGACAACATTGTGTTGCAGTGGAGTCTGATAGTTAACTTGGTACTACGCATATACGCCTTCCTTAGTTGCTATGGACTGGTTTGGTTACAGCGATGTCGACTGAGGAAGCTTTGCCGAGATTTCGTTGGCCATTGGAAGGCTCATTGGTCAGTACTTCGACGCGTAGCTGGGGAGGAAGCAATGGAACAACTTCAGCTGAAAATGGCGACTATGCTGATCCGGAACCTGTTCTTCAGTTATGCGCTCTTCATTTGCTCTTTTCTTATACAGTATCGATTGGACAGCCACGAGAGTCTGTTGCAGTATCTGGGAAGGGCTTTCCAAGTGATGATGATATCAATAGTCCGTATTGGATTCTACTCGCTGCTAGTGCTGCTCAGTCATCAGTTCGACGCAGTGCAGCTGGCACTGAAGGCACTACACAGACGCGTTGGTGGCTCCCGCTCTTTAGGGGATGTACGTCGACTTGCGCAGATTCATGCCACCTGGATGCAGTTGGAACGCCGTGCCCTCAGCCTTTGGGACATGGCCAACACGAGCATGATCGTAAATATTTTTGCATCGATCATAAACATACTTTATTATGCGGTGCAATTTGGCAACCAAACAATCGAGGCCGATTTCCTGGACAATTGCATTGCTGAATCCCTCGTCATTTTAAGCATATCGATGTCGATTATGGTGACAAACATGGTGGACTACGTCCTCAATTCGTGCAACAACGCGGGACAGCTGCTGCGCCAGTTCACTGATCTTCGCCGATTCAGTCCGGAGTCACAAATAGAGGTAGGATTTAATCTATAATTTACACACTCTTCTTTACTCGAACCATTAATTTAACTTCAGTTGGAGCTGTTTGCCACTCGCTTACGCTATGATCGTCTGACATATCGCATCTATGGTTGCCTAGTGTTGGACAGACCCGCTTGCATGGGCTACTTTTTCTCGGTGCTAAACCACGTCATCATTCTGATGCAGTTCGATCTTAAGAAGAGAAACGAGCAACGAATGATTAACGTGCAGGGCAACAATTGATGGTTTATTATATGCTTTAATATTTAATATGTTATTGTAAAATGCTAAGGGTATTAACGATCCAGCAAATACAACTTCTAAACTAAAACTGTGTTTGTAATATAAGTATTTTTATTTGCTATAATGCAATACATATGTAATGACATAGAGCGAGAGAAAGCAGGATAAAGTGAAAGAGAAAGAGGCCGAGAGAGAGTGAGCAAAAAGTGAAAGACAATATCTGCGTTCCAGTACAGAGAAATACAAACATGCAACTGTTCCCAACAACGCACTCTGCACCAGCTGTTCCCAAAACAAACTGTACCTAAAAGTATGCAACAGAATGTGTACAAGGCTTTGTCGCTGCCCGTTATTTTGGTGTTTGCCCCACTTTAAACAAAGGGAGATTTCACGGAGATAAATTGTTGACAATATTATGTTTATTATATAGTTTAAGTTAATATTATAAATCCTTTAAATATTACAATTCATTCAGTACTGCATAGATTACAAAAAACTATTGAATTCAAAGCAGAAAGCTTAACCGACCCACAAAGCTTTTACGGCTTGCGCTTAACTTGAAGCTTTCCCGAAAACTTGCATCCCTACAAAGCTTATCAAGCTCAGCAGTCTCGCCTAGTAATAATACTTGTAGGCAATCTGCCAAAGGATGAGCACATTAATCCCAATAGAGGCGGTCATGGACGCCGCTACATTTCTGCTCATGTCAAAAAAGCCGGCAATGTGAAGAGGTCGCACTCGCTGGGGACGCTTCTGCAGCTTGCGGCTGAGGCAGATTAGCGCAAACTCAAGCTAAAGAAGAAGCATCATGGTATAGTTATTGAAACATATATTCCATTAGTTACCTGGCGAAGAAGTGCTATGCAGTACGTGTCACGAGTCGAATCGATGTTTCTTACCTCCAGCACACCCCAAAGTTGCTGCAGACTGCTCAACAGACCCAACCACTGCAGCTGATTCGACTCAAAGATGGCGAAAAGCTTCATGACGTCACAGTGGTAGAAGATGCACATGGTCAGGTAGCAGATGCTGCGCCAGAAACTGACATAGACGCCGCCGTTGAAGTAGAGTACCAGATTGAAGACGACAGTGATGACGGTCACGTAGCTACTCAACAAGTTGAGCAGTATCTGGCATTGGAAAATCTCCAGAAAATCGTAGCCCAGTGCATCCAGTCGGCAGCAGGAGCGCCAGAGATGCTGCCATGCAGCCAGCAACTGTTGCTGATACACAGCCCGATGGCTGCCACGACCACGGGGCAACCATTCCACATCTGTAGTCAATGCGCGCCCCTCCCTCGTCATGCACTCCAGCAGCCAATCGCAAAAGGCCAGCAGCCAGTATATCCAATAGTCCACACCAACCAGTACCAGCTCTATCAGCAGCGTAGCCACCGCCAGCACAAAGTAGATTGGATGCACCTCCGTCATCTCACCAGCCGTTTCGCTGCACATCACTGCGCTATCGGGGCCAACCAGAATGTGCAGCATCATGAGCACTCGGGCGCTGCTTAGCACTAGCTTCATGCAGTTGCGTCTTCGGAAGCTATAGTTGCCCAAATGGTGACGATATCGCCACATCAGCTTGAACATTCCATTGCCCAATCGCTGCAGTCGCTGGCGTCGAAACCAAATATTGAACAACAGCATCGTCATGGAGAGAATCCTCGAGAGACAGACGACCGTGTAGGCCACTGCCAGCATGTCTATCTCCTGGCACTTAAAGAAGCTGTTCACCAACACCACGAAGATGAACGGTGTCATCAGCAGGTAAATCAGGTGCAGTACCATGCAGTAGACCAGCTTCACTCCACACACCCTCTCCAGACGGTTTCGATCCGGCACATAGCGATGATTGCTCAGGCCAATCCATCGGCTAATCTTCAGTAGCAACGGCTCGCGTTCCATGCCGCTTAGTTGGCCATTGATGACTGAGAACTGGCCTAACTAAGTGCTGACTGAGTGCTTTGTGCAGCGACTGCATATCGACTCGCATATCGCACTCCAGGGAACGAGATAATCGAGCTGGGCACCTCGTATGGTGTATTTTGATTAATGTTGAAACATTTGAAATCTATGATGGAGTTCCATAACTTTAAAAGATAAACTTTTAAATGTTCCTTTTTATTCATTATAAAAAAACTACTTATAAGTAATTTTTAATTTTTTTAACAGCACCAGCAAGTCTTTGACTTTGGCTCCTCTTGATTATTTTTGTCCACTATTATAAAACCAACACCTTCATCTGGTTCCTGTTGTTCCTCTTGCTCTTTCAAAATGATCTCTGCTATTGTCAAGAAGGCTTCTTCCACACTGCCGCCATCTTTTGCAGAGGTCTCAATGTACGGAATATCGTTATTGATTCGACACCATTCTAAAGCTTGCCGTGCAGTTACCTTAGGGTAGTATAGTTCTTAAACTTCAAACTAATACATGACTTTATCTCTACACACCTTGCGATCTTCCATATCCACTTTGTTGCCCACTAAAATAAAGGGAAACTTCTCTGGGTTTCGAAGATTAGCATTTATAAGGAATTCATTCCGCCACGAGTCTAGTTTCTCAAACGAAGCAGGCGACGTTACATCGAAGACCAGTATACAGCCATTAGCCACACTGTAGAAAGCTGTGCCGAGTTGTAGATACCGCTCGCTTCCGGCCGTATCCCAAATCTGTGTGGACAATTTAACTATTATTAAATTATTGGTAGCACCGAAGCTTACCACAAGCAGACCTGCATTTTCAAATTGCGGTTGTCCAATGAAACATTTGCTGTAAATAAATCCAATCTGATTGTGAGGGATGTATTACGAGAAAAGTACTTGTTAATATATTGGCATACTATGGCCGATTTTCCGACATTGGTATCACCCATAACGAGTACGGTTAATGGTTTATTCACAGTACCCATTTTAATAAACTATTCCTTTGAGCCTATAAATATTATATATAATATATGCCAGCTCTATTTAGTAAAGAACTGAGCACTAGTTAGAATTAGAACTTTTAATACTGAAAATTCCGAATAAATCTTAATTAATTGAACAGTTGTGTATGTAAATTGAATTTAATCACAATTATTCCTGCTGAGCATGTCTCATTTCACTTTAGTGTATTATGTTTAATATTTGTAAATTATTTATACAAGTTTTAAACTGAAGTAAAGGTAACTTCTCTCATAGGATAAATACGAGTTTCTACGATTTGATTTCAACAATTCAATGTTATGTTAATTTCCCTTAAATTGTTTTCGATTTATTTTCCGTATTATTGATTTGTTTGTGCGCTTTACCCGGTAGACGATCGAGAACTAAGGCTTTCCTGAGCTGTTCGGTAAAATAATCGTGGGGGTGTATATATTTATAAGTACCCGTGACTTAGCGTCTTTGCGGTCACTAAAAATACTGAAAAATAATCCGTTTTTAATGTAAATCATGTACAAATTATGTCATCGAAATTATTTAATGTAGCCTTTGCTTAACTTTCTTTGATTAAAACATACGTTGTTTCTGATTGGTATTAAATATAATCTTGTCTAACAAGTTTTTCATTACATACTTAAGAACTAGTCTTAGAACTACTAAGCGTATACAATATTATATTTAACATATACATAAATTATTTCATCTTAATGCAAAATGAACAAGTTTGGAATACTCAATTAAAATACTCGAAATGCAATTCGATAAAGCTTACTTAATAGTGGAACAAGATCAAAGAACTAATTGTATTGCGATCCTCTCCTTATTTAATCCAGCATTAAAATAATACCAATGAGTTAAGTACTTGATATGGAAGAGATAAGTGAAACCTCTACTTGCTACGGCATCTTCATGACTATCCAGGGCACCCGACCATGATACCTATAGAAATAGTAATCGTACGCCAGCTTGCCCAAGATCAAAACGATCAAGCTGGCCAGCACCACGTTGAGCCAATCGAGCGGATGGAGTATCATGTCTCCCTCGGCGTCAATGTTGCAAATGTCCTGCCGCGTCAGAGTGAGCACCTTGGTCACACGCAGCGCGTCGTCCTGTATGTAGGTGCAGCTAACGTTCCAAGCATCGCCCACAATGCCCTTGTACTTGGTGAGCAGCTCACGCAGCCGCATGCCAAATTTACAGGTGCAGTGCCAGGGATTCCCACTGAGTAGCAACAGATCCGCGTTGCTATTGTCATTGAGTGCGTTGTCTAAGGCGTAAACTTGGAGACGCCGCAGCAAATTGCCACGTAAATTAAGCATACGAAAGTTCTGCAGCCAATCGGTGTCCTCCAGCACATCTACATTGGACACGCGATTGTTCTCCAGCTGCACATCCACCACGCCGCGATAATGAGGATTTCCACGTAGGGGATTAATGTCGCTAATCTGAGCAGAGAAGAGATGTGGATTAGGATCAGTTCTGACTCTGTTCTTAGCTGAGCTCACCAGATTATCATTGATATAGAGGCTCGTTGTGTTCTCTGGCAAATAGGATGGCAAGCTGTGGAACTGCAGATGGGAACAGTTGACCGTGTAGAGCGGAAGGCACTTTGGCAGTACGTGGTGCAGCAGGCAGCTACAGTTGTGCAGATCCACGTGGGATTGGCACTCACGGCGCAGCATCTAAAGTGATTGGGAAAGGTATTATAATATATGTAAATATGATTGTTACAGTCCAACTCACCACTTTGTAATTCATGACCCGCATCATGGGGCACTCTTTGTACTTCTTATCGGAGCAGATCACTTCCTCGCGATCGGCCACCAGACGCCCCTTTTCCGGCTGCAGCAGTAACCACTTGAAGTTGCGCGTGCAGTTCCATCGATTCCTTGCCAGATAGAGTTGTTGAAAGGAGCGTGGCAAGATCAGTGGACCATCCATCTGGATCAGCTGATTCCAGCGCAAATCGAGTATACGCAGAGCGTAAATGTGCTTGAAAGTGCGTGACGAGACGTACGAGAGATTGGTCCACGAAATATTGATGGTCTGCAAGGGGAAAGGGATGTGAGTTTGAAGAAGAGTAACAGCTAATGCACCCAACTTACCTGCAGATGAAACATATCGGGAAACTCGAAGGGGATCTTCGTGAAGTTGCTATGTTCGATGGTCAGCGAACGCAACTTGGGAAACCTTTGCAGTTCACTAGACGGATCAAAAACATCCTGTGGCCAACCACAGATCACCATTTGTTGTGCAGAGTACAGAATGCCAAGCTTGGAGCTGCACGAGTAGAGTCAATAAAAAGAGAGCCAGCGATGCTACTAGGGGACACTTACGCCAGGCTCTCCAGATTATTCATGCCACCATAGCAACGGATTAGACCACTCCGACTGAGCCGCGTGCAATTGCCTGCCTCAGCCTCCGGTGCAGATGTCCAGTTGGCGCAGCTGTGACTGGATGCGGTGGCATTAGGTGGTGCCAAAGATGTAGCCAAGGTAGGAGCTAGAGTTAAGCTTGTAGATTCGGCCAACGTCAATGACTTATCACTGATTTCTAAACCAACACCGCGAACTCTGCAAAGAGACGAATCAATAGATCAATACTTCAATCCTTTTTCTAGTCTATATTGATCTGGGCAATTAGAGTCGATTGCCAGATCTATTTTTAGCCGCCAACTCGATTGGGTGATAATTGCCAGTGCAGACGTTATAGATACTTGTAAATCTGTCTGCAAGCGGTACGGATCTAATTCCGTTTTATAGAGTTGTTCACATTGCCCCAGACAATGCCAGCTCCAGCTGCAGCCAATTTTAATTAGACTTTTATAGAGTTGTGCGATAAGTACTTATCGTCTAACACCCCTACCACCTGCACAAGCTTACATAGCACGCAAAAAAACAGTTTATTTACTTTCGATACTCTCTTTCTGACGCGTGTCCACAAAATAATTTCGTTGTGTCGTTTTTGGCACTTCCGAGCCCCGATTTGCTTCTGTATGTAGCGCCATCAGGTTGGAGAAGATATACTATATATAGGTATATATTCATATGTGTGCTCTGGCGGAGAAGGACGGTAGCTTAAGGCCGTGGTACTAACTAGATAAGTCAACAGATGGAGTGGGCTTCGAGTGAGAGCATCGCCAGATCACATGATCGCACAGATAATGGCACTTAGCACATGGGTAATTCCATTTGTGACAAGCAGATAGAACAACTGAACAGCGATCAAAGTTATTACAAGCTCGAATTGTCTTACCAAAATTAAGTATTATTTTAAAACTGAAGATTAAAGTAATTCCGATGGGTTAGAATTGAGAAGTTAGAGAATATCAAAACTATCCAACTAGTTTTAGTATTATAAATATCTAATGATTTTCTATTATAATAAATTAACACGTCAAATGCCACACGTTTCCCTCCATATCGGATTGTAAATATTTGGTAATTGAATTAATATATGTTATAGCGTATATAGCACACGGTGTTTACAAATTCTGCGCAATTCGCGTTGTTGGCCTCTGGAAAATATTTGGTTACAATTAGCAACTTTTGACTAGTATGTTTTGTGCTCAAGTGTCAAAATTAACGATATCACAGCTCAAGAAAAAAGAATCGATATGCACGAAATCATTTATCTTAAGTCCTCATCAAAACTTGCTTGGCAAAAATCGATTTGCAGTTAAAAATAATGAGCAAACATTAAAAAATTAAGGGAATTATAGACTTTGGTAAACCGAAAGTTAGTTTGGATGATTTGGAAAGGGTATTCAGAAAAGGGCTTGGCTATTGAGTTACTAACTTGCTGCGATTTATCGTCAATTAACAATGTTTAGCACAATATTTTTAGCAATGTCAAAGAGTTTGTCAGTTCACAGTATTTTTATCAAAAAAGCTAAAGTAGAACAACGTTGGAAATGTAACCTTTTTAAAATACTATGCTTATATGCCCATTATAATTCCATTATAAACCATTATAGTTTTAATTTCACTTAACTTTATTATTATAGTTACCTCTACTGAAGTAGTATCTGTAATATTTCCCATTTTACTGATGAGATTGTCTCTTTGAAAGTCCGAATTGTTTGTTTCTTTTCATGCTCGTCTTCTACCCTCTGATTCGCAACTTGTTTATCAATTCGTCAATAAAAACAAGTCTACTTTGAATTCGTCACGCAGTCTTTCAATTGCTTTTTAATTTGCGATGGGCAATTGTACGAGATAGAGAGGGAAGAGATGTATGAATGTATCTACCCCGCACTAGAAATGGCTCAAAAGGTATCTCAGATGTCAAGAACTAGCTGTATCTTCTATCTTACAGTTTCGCATCGAGCAAACATAAACCACACAAAAAGATTATCGCTATAATCATCCACTTTGGTAGTAAAAAACGAAAACGAGAAAAAGAATTCCAGAAGTTAGTTGGGGTAGCAGAGTGTTGTCAACTCACTCGAGGTCAGTTGCCCAGATAAGTAAAGTAGTCAAAACCATATTCTAATTTTAGTCTTTTTAAATGCGAAATCAGGCAGAACAAACAGCAGATTAAGAACACGATAAAATTGTAAGATTAAAGTTGTAAATTCCTGTACGTAACGAATAAGGAAACATATATAATACTACTCCTATTGATTTATTTAGTTGTATCTAGAGAGGTGTATCTCAGAACATATGTCAGTAAATATTTTGACAGATTTGCACAATATCTGAAAAACACTTATCAAATATAAACAGAGCTGATGAAACCATAGCGGGGAAAAATCCCAGTACCTGTGTTCTACTACGTGAAAAGGCCAAAATAAACATATGCATATTCCTATACACATAGAGCTTCCACACGATAAGCCCATTTGACGCTGTTTAGCTTGTTGTTGAAAAAAAAGCGGGCAGATTGATTTACGAATTGATAAAATGGTAACAAGCACACCGGATTTCCAGCCTATTAAAAGAACTTAATAGGTATATGAAGGTAAACGTAGGAAGTATTCAGATTATGGCGCACTCAACTTGTACTGAGTTATTCATACACTTATCAAAAATGAGATACTCTTAACTAGTTTTAATTAATACGCAGCGTACCTTCCGAAAATTGCCGAAAGCAGCAGGCAGCAGCACCAAGCGACGATCGACTTTTCATTAATGAAAACACTTCCACGAAGGCCCATTGCCGTGCGAAGTAGTGGCGAACTACTGTTTATAATTATAGCGAATTCTTGGAGAACACACGTCGAGTCGGATTATAGCAACGAAATTGCCGAATATTTGCTGGGCCTGTTGGCTCGCAGTTCCGATGGGACTGAGGCACTAAAACCGCTCTCCGCACCGGTAACTAAAGTTGCACTAGCCTCGTCTGTGTGTGTGTGTGTGTATTTAATTTTATTAATATTCTATTTTTTTCTTGCTATTGTTGTTGCCAAGAGTCGCCGCGTTTTACTTTTTAATCGCTTCGCGCATCCGTATCTGTCCCTTGTCGTGTGCTACATTTCTCGCGTTTGAAGTTCAAATGAGGCGCAAAACGCTGTGAAGCGCTGTCATGTTTTTTGGCGGTATCGCCAGAGATCTCAGCTCTCCAGTCGAATCAGCTGACCAGCTGATTTTCAGATACATATTCCGTGACGTGGGAGGCAGAGAGCAGCGAACAGCTGATACAAGTTTTTGTTTTGGATGAGTCGTTTGAGTGTGTGTAGGTGTGGGTGTATGTTTGTTGATGATAGTATTGATTTATAGCTAGCAGCATCTGTAGCAGAGATCGTCTATGGGGAACTCGAATGTGTTTGCAGGCCCGCTAGAAAATGTTAGTCTACTCAGCGACTTTGCCTCTTTTTTAATGTGTGCGAGTCTTGCATACAAATTACACTTTAGGCTTGAGCGGTGGCTATAAAACCCAACTCTACTTGGAACTTGAGTGTACATAACATAAAAGTGCTGATAGTTATTCACATACATATATAGTTGTCTCATGTGATGAACGTTTGATACACATTACAATCGAATAGATACTTTAATTGGGTTTTTTTGTACTTGCACATCAAAGTAAACATTACATATTGTTCTAAAGCTTGGATAAATGCTACATCTAAATCATATAGTTAACAAAACCGTCGATTAAACACACCCAAATGGATTGCACTTTACAAATATAAACATTAATTGTATAGTTTAGTACAGTGCTTAGTTGCCTAATAAGTGATTTGTTTTGTTGTGTTTTTGTTTGGTTTTTCTTTTTCTTTTCTGTCTGTTGCTGTGAGGCAGTTCTGGAAATTCTTGAGCTTAGTTGGACCATCATTAAGCATATTCAATATGTATCTGTACAGTCATATGGTGTGGTTAAAGCCTAAGTAATTATTTGTTAAGGTACAATCAGGCTTGCTCAGCGTGCTGACAATCATTTAGTATAACTTGCACAAGAGTTCAACCTAAACATTCTCCTAAGCATCGACCTCCTTTGGCGGATCACTGTCGGCCACTGGTCCCTCGGTGTTCTGCACCTTCTCGTTAGTCTCCGCCTGCTTTTGCCGTTCATAGGCACGAACATCATCCAGCGTCATTCCGTGCCACTCATCCACCCACGCAAATGCCTGACGATGACCCAGCAGAAGAATATCACGAATTCCGCGCTGTATGAAATCTTCCACGCGAGTCTGCAGACCCCAGACCTCGAAGCTAGCGTGCACTACCTTATACGAACACATAATAGGCTTGTCTGTTTCACGCCAACCTTCTACGAGTGGACCCCGATCTGTCAATGATGTAAATCAGATTAATGCAGGATTCTCTCACTTTTATTTACAAACTTACTCGTCTTCACTGACTTGAAGAACTTGGGATCCTCCTCAAGTTTATAGTGCTTGGCATTGAACTCATCGAATGCAATATCCAAGTGGTCTACAGTGCGTCCTTTGAGTTCCTCCTCGCTGAGATCCAGACACTGCAAAGGAAACTCTGTGAGTGCAGGGTTGGACTGGGGTTTGACAATGTCTTGCTTACGTTCTCTGTGGTTCCACTGTTATTCTCGTATTTGGTCTTGATTAGCACACTTAGTTTGGGAATGAAGGAGCACTGGGAAATGGAGCACAATGCATGGGTTAGCTATTTGCGTACCATAATCACAACCAAATCAAATAATTACCGTGTACTCTACCCGTGTGTGCAGTCGATTGAATCGCAACGATGGCCATGAAAATATAATGAAGGGAAATTCAAAATCAATATACGGTAATTTCAATATAGATATTCTGATCTTGTTTACCAGCTATTTTTAGCTTTGACCAAATATGAGAAAAATAAGTACCCGAAATTAATTATATTTGTAAATACCGATGCGTTTATGAAATCAAAGTGTATTGTATTATTTTTTCGGTATTCGGCTGCACGTTAAGTCTTTAATTTATTTTCTTCCTTTTCTAGGTATATATTCGTACCTTCTAAGGTTGCAATAGATGCAAATTGCGCTCAACTTTACAGCCATAAATATATATTGTACCTATAGATCGTAAAACAAACGTCTATAAATCACGCAAATCACAATCTACAATGGCATTTTATGAGCAGGTGAGCTTATCCAATACAAAATTGAAAGTTTGTTCCAGTTGCCAAGGCCCCTCGAGTTGATATCCATTGCCTGGCCATATAATCGACTAGCGTATTCAAATCGCATGTTGCAATCGCAGAGCACCATAAACGCTTTGGTTACGGCTTGCAGCTGCAGACTCACCGGGGACTACGTAAGGCCCGCCGTGTGAGTGTCGACATTTGTCGACAGTTTACAAACTCCAAATGTTCTGGCGGCACAATCAATTAAACGATGTGAGCCCGTACAATTTACAGTTGGGCTTATCGGGGACAATGGACGGACCTGTGATGATGTAAGACGGCATGACGATGTGATATCGCGTCAAACAGATATCGAACAGGGTAGAGTAATAGATACCACATACTAGCTGCAACCTACATGTGGACTTGCAGCATGAGGGAAAATTGATTAGGCGACGGGCCCCATATGGCAATAATCGGAGGAATGTGCTTGGCACTGGAGGTCACTTACCTGTCATTGTGTAGGGATAATAGTTCCATGACTTCTCTGTTACATAGAATACGCGGGGACAAATCGCTTGTATCCAGTAAGGAAGGCGGCTAAAGAAAGCAGAGACAGCGAAAAGGGGATGAAGCGCATTAGGTATGTAACCATCTGTTGACTTCGTTCTCTGCCTCACCTGGACAAGTGTATGCGCTTCTCTGTGTACTGACCCTTGCCGTGCACTGGATCCTCACAGGGCTCGTTCTCTATCACCTCGACGCCTTCTCCTTCCGCGGATTGCTCCAGACTGTGGCGCGCAATCATATAAAGCTGTCCGATTTTGTACTGCCAAATTGTGAATGATATTATTGATAACAAGATTCGAATGCATTGGTAAATGCTGTATATGCTCACCTCTTCTACTGTTAGCGGCATGCAAACGCGGTATTCCTTTATTAATACCATCTTGTCACTTTATGCTTGTCCAACGCAGTCAAAAATAAAAATTCAATTACGCAAAGAACGGCGCACACGAGCGAGACTGAACTGAAGCAACAACAATACCCTTGGACTTTTGAAAAATATCTTGGCCCGAATATCGATTGTGGTATCGATAGCTGTTGTCGTGCTAGATACTGCGCGTGAAAACAATAAAAACAATAATTGGTACTCCGTGAAAACGTCTGTGTTATTTGCTTCCTCTCCCTTAGTAAACAAATAAAATATACAAAAAGTGTCGAAAACAATAAAATAATAAAAAAAAAGTATTTAAATAAATTATATTTAGTACATAAAATATAAAAACGTAATAAACAAGCATTTGCAATGAGTATCGACGAATCTGTCTCGTGCCTGCATCTATCGATAAGTTTATAACGATATAATATCGTTATACTTCGTTCCGCGAAAAATTTGGCACGGTCACACTGAGTGTTTACTTGGGGTTTGCTCAAAGTAGATGCAAAGTTTGTGCGTAGAAACATAAAAATACGTAGATTTGGCAAATACACGAATAAATAGCATAAGGATACTACTAAAAGGTATACCTGCAAATAACAGCAGTAAAAGCAAATAACAAACAACAATTGCTACGAAAAATACCCAAGAAAATTGTGAAAATTCGCCCACTTATAAGTGAAAAAGTGACACACATTAAGACATACAATTCGAATGTATATACACACACACACACCTGCTTGCGTTGGTGTACGCTCATTGTAATGTACACATACACATGCATGCGCATGCATGTACACGAAAACTGTGAACAACTCGGGCTCAAGTAGAGCTGATTTATGCGCATAATTCTATTTTATGTCTGATCATCGTTTCCCATCATCTTCTCCAGCTTAGTGTGTCGCGAGAAAGCGGACCGACGTGAGCGCCCCCGTCTTTGGACGTGCAATGTTTAGAGTTCGCGTCAAAATGGGTCCGCAACGTAATCTTAACAACAACAACAACAACAGCAATGGCAACGGCAACGGCAACGTCAACCATGGACGAGTCAACAAGGAGTGGACCTGCTGCTTTGGCCTGCATGTACATACCGCAACACTGATGATTGGCCTATGGCATCTGGTAAGCAGAAGCACCTTGATCCAAGGACACTGCACTATGCACACACCTACGCATGGGTGCAATTGTTGCCGTGCATATACATACATACATATATCCCTATATAGTATATACATACTGTATATATTTTCGCCGACCCTGTTCAGTGTCAAGGAGGGGAAAAATCAATTGCCGCTGCACTGTGACTCTAAAACTGTTGCTGTCAGCTGCTGAAAAACCAACAACAATGACAGTAACAAGAACAATAATAGCCCGTAGGGTTTCATTTCCCCCATGTTTCCCTCTATATATTTGCTCTTGACTCATTGAAAACAAACCGCTGTGACGTCAATACTAATACTAGTGCAGCAATTCATCTTCGTACGCACACTACCGTATGCATTTTACTTTATCGGATCTTATTTCCATTGCGCTCTAGCAAGCAATGCTTGCCAAACTACCTTCGAAATCGTGCCATACGAAGATTAACCTTACACAAGCCTATTATGCGATGTCGCTCCTCATGGTTTGTCATATCATTTCAGTATGTAAAAACACGCCGCAGCTGTTTTTGTATTGCCTCTGATAACATAATGCTTGCTGACTGACTCCGGTCACGTTTTTAACTTGTTATGCGTCTGTCTATAGCGAAAGGTGATCGGCAATGCGATCGTAAAAAGGGAAAGCAAATAAAATCCCATTAGTGCGATATTTTATGCATTTATATATTCGTAGTTTGCTGGATTGAATGATTCATTTATTCGATTCCCCCTATAATTACTACATATATATACAATCAATTTATATATATATGTATTTAATAAAAACTATAAGGGTATGGGTTAGTTTTAGAGTCACTGCAGCACTGTCGCATTTAAGGTCGAACGTGAACTTGGGTTTTATTTGTGAAATTGTCAAGTTGTGAATGAAGAAAAACAGTGAATCTTAGATGAGTAAACAAGGCCGTCCAAAGACTACAAGATTATATAAGATATACCATGGCATGAGTAGGTAAATAACGCTTCTCTCAGCAGTGTAAACACTAAATGTTTTTCCCAGTTAATACGTTTAGTAGCATTTCTTATCAGCACAATAAAATGAAACGCTTGATAGAGCAAGCTAGGGAGCTCAACACTTCTAGTACATATGTATTTGAAAACCCCCAAAACAATGCTAAGCTTCACCTCAAATGAATAATTATTGAATATTATATTGTATTATTTCAGCATGTTTCTGTCTATATAAGTACACACAGAGTTGATGTACCTTTTGTATACCATAAATATCATTGTAGTATTTCGAAACAATCGCAGAGGTTGACAATGTTTGCCAGGCAGTTAATTTGGAATATAAATTCCGATTTATAATGTATTTAAAAGTTTGTTTGGCGCACATTTCAACACTGCCAATGCCATTGGGCCGATTAGTGAATGCATCGATTTCGTGTCCCTCTGCGATTCCAATGCGATGCACCAAGAATATGACGATGATGATGACGAAGCGTGGCACACCACCTCCAGCATATCGACGGACTCCTCAAAGTCGCTAAGTGATTATTCTGAAGATGACAATGTCCTGAAATGGAAGTCCGAGTCGCGAATAGTTTTTGATCGTGAAGTAAAACGGCCTCAGATCACGTACAGCAACTTGTCAGAGCCAAGATTGGCTTCATTGGGATACGTTTCTCCTGAGGAATGGCAATTGCCTGAGGACTGCATTCAAGCGAAGTTTGTCAAGCCAAACCTCTACGATATGCTGTCGGAAGCCATGATAAAGCGCCGGAAGACCAATTATGTGGTCACCATTGGGGAATGTAATTTCAAGGTGCATCTGATGGTACTACAAGGATATTCGGGCCTCTTTTGTGATTTAGACAACAACGTGTGCGTGCAATTGCCCTCGGAACGGATTACGCCACGAGCTTTTAAACTTGTCTACGAGTGGATGATCACAGATACACCGCGACTCTCGAGGCACGGCCTGCTGGAGGTTTTACGTTCGGCCAGTTTTCTAAAGATGCCTCAATTGGAGGCACAGTGTGAACACTGTCTGACGCATGGCTTCGCAGAGGACTCGGCATTGCTGCTGTATCTGGAAGCACGCCTACTGCACATGGAACGATCTTATCGTCCATTTTTACAGCGTGTTGGTCGCTTCTTTCTGACCCTCGTGGCATCACAAGAGTTTCTCCAGCTGCCCGTACATGCGCTGTGGCTACTCTTGTGCTCCAGCAATATATGTGTCAACTCGGAGCTGGAGGTGTTTATGGCTGCCGTGCGTTGGCTGAACTTCAAGTGGCCCAAACGACGCACCATAATATCGCAGCTGTTGTCATGTGTGCGCTTTGCACTGGTTCCACCTTGGCTGCTGATACGACTACCCGATGAGAGCTCCACCTCCATGGAGCTTAGGCGTATCACCTCGCATCCCGAAGTGCTGCAGCAGTTACACGATGGCATTGGCTATACCACGACACGGCTCTGCTATGGCTCCGATCGTGAGGCCTTCGTGCAGCACATGGAGAGGTCTGGCATGCAGCCCCCAGTGCAAAGGAAATGGATCTATGATCGCAACTGCAGTTACCATCATCGCCTACACTGTAAGATCTCTAAGGAATTAACGTACGAGGACTTTGTTGACTATCTTAATTTTCTGCAAAGTCAATGCAAAGACTACTGGAAATCTCTGGAGCCGGTGGATGCTTCTGAGTTGTGTCTGTGTTGCCAAAAACAAGCAGCCAAATCATAGTGAACATAGTTACATATCTTCTTGTATCATAAGCTACTTTTAATTTTAATAATATATATTTTTCATGATAATTAAAAACAGCCACTAAGTCTTGTAACTATGAAACAATTGCAATAGATAGTTGAATCTACTTTATTCGACTTGTTTCCATTTGCTTTTTGTCTTTCTTTTTACAGTTCCTGAACATTCTGGCCCTGAGTGTTCTAGCTGTCATTTGGCGCAACCCAGAAATGATGGACGAATTGGAAAGTGGCAGTCATGATTTCACTGTTGACCTGAATGCGCCTGCCTTGCCTACTCCGCTGAGCAAGGTGGATCCACCCTATGCTTATCGCGATCATTCCCTCAACTATCGTAAGCGTTACCGTAAGCAGTCTGCAAAGAGCTGAGTTTAGCGGCATTGATTACTTATCACAATAATTACCCTCTCTTGCAGAAAACTTTGATATGGGCGGCCTGGTATGCACCTGCATGATAGCCATCACCCTGATGATGATTTATGGAACCATTAAGGGCAAGCCGTCACATCTGCTGCCCTTCTTTTGTCTGCAATTGTTTGACTTTGCCATAACTACGTGAGTTTGTTTTACACCATTTATTTGTACAATATACCTAACGGTTTTCATTTCGTCTTTATAGATTGACCGCTGCTGGTTATCTGTGCTACCTGCAGGCCATTCATCGCATCATTTATGAGTCGCATCGTTTGCCGTGGCGCGAGAAGTTGCTCGAGCTGCCACCAGAAGAGCTCGTGGTCGTTGTGCTCGTCGTCTTTGTGTGCATTGTATTCCTCAAGGCCTACTGCATTGGCATTGTCTGGCGGTGCTACAAGTACTTGATGCTACGGCAGCAGCACATGCGCAGCCTGCTGCCATGCGTTTTCCCCGAGATGGGTGTCCAGGCCGGAGTACCGGGTGGCCCAGGCTTTGGTGCCGAGGAACGAGCCTATTCGACGCTGTTGCCCAATTATGATGAGGCCATTGCACAGTATTTGAAACAGGCACCGCCGCCATCCTATCAGGTGGCAATGTCTAACTATAACAATGATGACGATGATGGTGCCGCTGGTGGTGGTGCACAAGCTGGCAATGGTGGAGGTAACTCTCCGCTATTTGTGGCCCTTGATTCGATAACATCCAATGCAAATACAGATGACAATATGGACAACAACAATGACGTTCCCAATAACAACAATACGGTTCATGTCAACGCCAACACGCCACCAATGCGACGCAGTGAGCAGGCGACAACAGCTGGTGCCGCGGATTCAACTGGTTCCGATGAGGATGAGGATGACGATGACGCAGACATAGAGATACTTGATGTAGCTGAGCGCATTCTGCCGCCTCCCCCGTACAATGATATGACCGATGCCCAGGTGCAGATTCCATCGTTGGCGTCGATCAATCACCAAGTTAACATACCCGGACAGGTGCTTGGCCGCAACGAGAGCCAGGCCTAAGTTGTGATTTTTATTTTTGTTTAGGCAATTTCTTTATCTCATAATTATTGTGTTGTGAGCAGATCCCTCACCCTCCCACTTCTCTTGCCCACAAACTCCTCCTCTTGCTCAGCCACGAGCACAATATTTGGACTTAATTTTTCACTCTCTTGGGCGCTCCCGGCCGGCACTATCCATACATAACAATGATAAGCGCGTTTAACAGCTTATTTTATTGCGTATTAATTGAGGGACATTCGTAAGCTTCGAAACCAAAATAGTAATTAGATGTGTTTTTGACTATATAGAGAAACCCAACAAGTTTTACGCTCTGGCAATCACATATTGTTGTCTTACTTGAAAAACAAACACTTTAACTATATATAACATAAATATATATCAATGTTCACTGGATTTTGCTCTAACAATTTTGTAAACCTAATCAATGATGGACGACAAAGTAATACCCTGAAAAGTCCATTAAGGTCTTTACTTGTGAATCGCGTCTATTGAGGCTTGTAAAGTTTCCAACGATTTGTTAAAGATTTGAAATTTGGATGGCAATTTAATTCAATTAATCGATTGTTTTCTATTCAGTTACCCTGTGGATTTTACCTAGTTAAGCACAAGTAATTGTTACCAAAAAGAAAGAGAGGGAGCGAAGGCGCAAAATGCAAGTTGAAACTGACGGAAATGACGAAAGGCGGAAGGATGTGAACGCATAGTCTATCATTAAGATATCTGTAAGACTCTTTATGCATATTTACGAGTAAAACATGTAAACCTATACTCAAATGGTATTTGTCATTTGTATCTAAGTTGTGGATATCAACTAAAAATATGTAACACACTTCGCGGAAATCCAAAAGATAAAACTACCCAATATTTGATGTGTGTACAATATCTATATACAATACATATATATACTGTAAAATAAATACGCAAAGATATTCTTATAAACATTAGTTTCAAATAAATATGATCTTGTTTAAATAGTAAAACTCTATGGAGACTTCTATAAAGAATTGTAGAAATAAATTTAACTCTTTAAACATTTTAGTAAGTAGTAGTACTGACTGATAAAGCTGTATCACTATCATAAATTGCTTCATTCATAAACAAAACATTCGATTCGATGGGAATTAAATTTGATTTATGAGAGCACTCTCTTCAATGATAAGATTTCTTATCTGCTCAAATTCCAAAATCAAATCGACATCAATGACGTCTCACGTTTTTTCACTTGACTCGAATTCTGTACAGATTTCAAAAATTCTAAAGGTTTCCTAATGATAGAAGAAGGAACTAACTCCATTCATTCAATGAAGTTGGGTGTTTAAGATTCCGACCCGAAAAGAATCACCAAAAGGAATGCGATTAACTATGTGACGTGTATTGTATCTTTAAGAAATTATATTTTGCAGCAGCTTTTGAAAATGGTTAGTAATTAACCCCTCCAGTGAGACCATCCTCGGATCTCGTTCCAGATGTGGGTACCGGGGCACTCGGTGGCGCTGACCTGTCGGTGTCCGTAGAGCACATAGCCGGAGCTGAATTGACCACGGTTGACGGCATCCTGGAGCAGGTTCTGGGCGGCCCAGATGATGTTTGGCTCAAGGGTGTCCCAGTTGAAGTTGCCCAGGTAGGAGATGCCATTACTGATTGGGTTCCACTCAGCAGCATGGGCACCCATGGAGTTCCAGCCACGACCCTCGTAGACAGCACCGTCACCACCGATCAGGAAGTTGTAGCCAATGTCGGGCCAGCCCAAGCTGTCCATGTGGTAGCTCTGGATGTTGCGCAGCTGCTGTGCACAGGCAGCACGGGTCTCGCAGTAGTTGCCGGCGGTGTGGTGGATGATGGCGTAGTTCAGGTAGTTGCCCAGAGCAACGCGGTAGTTGGGAGCACGACCTCCCCACTCCGCCTTGGAGACGATGTTGACGCCCTGCACAAGGTACTGGCTGCAGACCAGCACGGCCAGAACGAGAGCCACTGTTGCTTTGGACACCATTGTAACTGTTTTCGGTTTGATGATTGGCTGTGCCCATCGACGCTTATATACCTCTGGCTACCCTCTCCGACTTGGGCTTATCGGACTCTTCAGAACGGACAAGTTATGGTAGAGCGCTTGGAAGCTGGTCTCGGCCATCATTTACGGTAATGGTTTTTCTGGTTGGGAAGTACCTTCGCTGGTTATACGTAATCGGTCGGCCATATTGATATATATTGAGATACCGATTGTCGTCAGATCCATTAACTTGAGAACGTATTGCTATCTACACGTTCGTATAGCTGTAATGCTCACTACCCTTAGTATAGTCACGTGGAAGAAATCTCAATCAGTAGCAAAAGTTCAATAAAAGTCCATAAAAACTAAATTTAAGTTACACATTTTATTGAAGGATTATTTATAGATGCAAAGACATAACAAAATGCCACTGTTGTCGTTATTCCACTATCAACTCTACGGAATCGTTATAATGTTTATTAATCTAAAAATAGGAGGAATAAGATAAAGAGCCTTTCAAAATAAAAATAATAATATTAAATACAAATATTAATATATTTTAAAGATTGACAAAGTCCATAATTCTTGATGGCGGTTGAAAAGCAATAATTACATTAAGCGATTGAATAAGATTATGAAGGGTTCAAAACACACTTTTTTCAGTATTAATTTAACCAACCTCACCCTTGCATAGACATTAATATATAATATATGTTTTTATCGATTTTTTTAAACATCATAAAATCATTCTCATTTGATCGCTAACCACCCGCACATTACATGTGCAGCTACGTAACCTTAAGCATTTGTTAACTTAATGTGAACAAATCTCAAAGCTCATAAGCGATTTATTCTTTATCATTCAGTATAAATTCTGCCAAAACTCATGTTCCCCAAAGTATCTGTCAGACTGTCTGTCTACTGTAACTAATGCCAATGCTAATCGCATCCATAAGCCAGCTTATGTGAGGTTTAAGGCCAAAGCAGTAATTAGCTTCACATTCAATCGAGAATGTGTTGCATTTTTTGAATCATTGTCTTCACTAAAGAATGAAAATTCGAACGTTTAAAATATAAGATAAGGTAGATGCGATGTCCTCCTTATTAGTTGGATTACATTTGGTGCACAGAGATTCAATACAACTAGTACAGCACCAGACTAAAATGTCTGTGATAAGAAGACCATTCACAAAGTCATCTCCGATTCAACGGGAATCCCTCAATAAAAAACTCCCGCAGAATGCGATTAACATTTCTAAAGTCTTAGCATTTTGAAAGCAATTGTTATAGATTTGTATTTGGTAAATCAACCTTCTGAATAATGAACGTAGTGCACTTAAGCCTTCCAGTTGGACCAGGTGCGGATCTCGTTCCAGATGTTGGTGCCAGGGCACTCAGTGGAGCCGACCTGACGATGACCGTACAGGGTGTATCCCGAAATGATCTGTCCACGAGAGACGGCATCGGCCAGCAGGCCCTTGGCGGCGGTTATCTGAGCCGAGGTGATCTTGTCGGTGTTGTAGTTGCCCAAGAACGAGATACCAATGGACTTGGAGTTCCAGTTGGTGGCGTGAGCACCAACAGCGTTCCAGCCACGACCCTCGTAGACATTGCCATCCCCGCCGATCAGGAAGTTGTAACCGATATCAGCCCAGCCCAAGCTGTCCATGTGGTAGCTCTGGATGTTGCGCAGCTGCGTCTCACAGGCTGAACGAGTGGAGCAGTAGTTGCCGGCAGTGTGGTGAATCACAGCGTAACTCAAGGAGTTGCCCAGCGTAGTTTTGCTCTTAGCAGAGCGACCTCCCCACTGTGACTTGCTGATGATGGTCACACCAAATACGGCCTGGACGCAGAGCACCACGGCCAGCAGGATGATAACTTTGTTTGCCATTGATTTCGATCGAGTCCACTCAAGACTTGTGTGTTTATCAACGAATTGGGGGTCTGCTTTTATAGACCCGTGAACAAGGCATGCAGGCTTATCTCCGCCGAGTGAGACACGAAGCACACAGTTCGCGATGCGTATAAATATTTTACTGATTTTTATTTTTTATTGGTGGTTTTGATCAGATAGGAAGACAATCTAAAACGGGCTCTGAAACTTGTATCACAACGAGTGGCTTTTCCAGCGTATGGCCATATTGGTTTTTAATCAGCCAGAGTGGCCTTTAATTAATTTGTGTGAATAGCTGAAGAGTGTTTGACCTGAACAGGTGTGACGATTAGGAGTGCAATTTTTCTTCCAGTGCATTTAAATAGTTTAACTCAACATCAGATTTACAACATAAGAGACAGGGCATTCACGTCGCTGGGATACCCTATACTCTGTTGTGGGAAACCCTAAAAGGAATCCCCGATTAAGTTGTTGTTGATTGAACGACTAAATTGGATCGATTGCTTAGTCATGAGTCTCTGTAAAGTAAAAATTGGAATATGAAGGGAGAAAGAAAGATAAAGAGAAATATCGAAGTTCGATATTTAAAATCAAATCTCACAAAACAGTTATCTTTCTGCTACAGGGATGATAACTGTAATTCAGTAATATAAATATAAAGAATTATTCTACTCCAAGTTGAGACGAGTCTTATCTTTCGGAAGGTTCTATGGCGAGGCTTTGATTTATGGATCCATAAATTTCACCTAAGATTGTAGCTAATTTGAAATCTTGACAAACTTCGGTAAAACGTTGCTGACGTTATTACTTTAACTTAGCTGACCAAGCTGACTTTAACCTTTCTTCTTTTGAAAACTGAAATAAACTAATCAGAAAATGCAATTCAAATAATATCATTTATTAGTAACTTTGAATGCAGAACCTAGCCCCTCCAGTGAGACCATCCACGGATCTCGTTCCAGATGTGAGTGCCGGGGCACTCGGTGGCGCTGACCTGTCGGTGTCCGTAGAGCACATAGCCGGAGCTAAGTTGTCCACGGTTGACGGCATCCTGGAGCAGGTTCTGGGCGGCCCAGATCATGTTTGGTTCAAGGGTGTCCTAGTTGAAGTTGCCCAGGTAGGAGATGCCAATACTGATTGGGTTCCACTCAGCAGCATGGGCACCCATGGAGTTCCAGCCACGACCCTCGTAGACAGCACCGTCACCACCGATCAGGAAGTTGTAGCCAATGTCGGGCCAGCCCAAGCTGTCCATGTGGTAGCTCTGGATGTTGCGCAGCTGCTGTGCACAGGCAGCACGGGTCTCGCAGTAGTTGCCGGCGGTGTGGTGGATGATGGCGTAGTTCAGGTAGTTGCCCAGAGCAACGCGGTAGTTGGGAGCACGACCTCCCCACTCCGCCTTGGAGACGATGTTGACGCCTTGCACAAGGTACTGGCTGCAGACCAGCACGGCCAGAACGAGAGCCACTGTTGACTTGGACACCATTGTAACTGTTTTCGGTTTGATGATTGGCTGCGCCTGTCGACGCTTATATATCTCTGGCTTCCCTATCCGACTTGGGCTTATCGGACTCTTCAGAACGGACAAGTCATGGCAGACCGCTTGGAAGCTGGTCTCAGTCATGATTTACGGTAATGGTTCTCCTGATTGGGAAGTACCTTCGCTGGGCCTACGTGTACGGCTACATCTATTGATTTATACGGCTAAGCGTCGTATCAGTATAATGTATACAAATCCAATTCGTAGTAGTCGACAAATTGGCTGGCGGTTTGCTCTGCTGGTAATGCCTGATAAGAAGAAATTCATGTAAACTACTAACTTATTATCATCGATTAGTTTATCTTCAACTACCTTACAGTTTGTAAATTGTAAAAATTAATTTTATAAATCATTAATTATGTGCAGCGTGCAGAAATAAGAAGCATGTGTACCAAGTTTCATCAGGATACCTTAAAAACTGACAGATGAGTTTGCGTTGCAACAGACGGACAGGCAAACATGGCTAGATTGACTCCGCTGTTGATGCTGATTCAGAATATATACACTTTATGAGATCGGAGATGTCTCCTAAGATGCTTTGCAAACTCTGCAACTGGCCAAAATTAATATACGCTCTGCAAGGGTATAAGATCATATATTTCCAGCGATTGGACCCATGCAGCCCTACTTTCTCTAATAATATTATTTTTAATCACATGTATTCTGCTGTGACCTGTGGCTTTATCTCTGATTTGAACTTAACTAGTTTTAAAATAAATATGCCATTATGGAAACGGAGATTAATGATATAAAAGGTATCAATAACTTTAATATATTTATTTATTTATTATCACTTATTAATATAGTGTTTGGTAATTCTTAAGAATATTTCTCCACCCTGTGATGTTTAGATATAATATTATGATATACGGATTCTTCACCTTAAAAATATAATAAAAAATAAAAAAATTATCAGTTATTACTGCGTCCCACCAACTAAATTCTACTTCATGGATGTATGGCAATTACTGCACAAATGCGCAGATTCTCTAACGATTAGCGATAATTACAACAATCCTCTGGATACTGTCATTGAATTTTACTGCTCGCCGTGCCGTGGGTGTTTTCTTGCTTATCTCAGTTTCATTATTGTTTTTGTACACCCTATTAGTGGAATTAGACATTATCCATAGTTTTGAGGAAGACACGCGGCTCAATATTAGAAAAAGATTTTACGATTTGTTATAAATTAATTATAATAAATTACATAAAACTAAACTTGACTTAAACTTGATGCATTTTAATGTTATTAAAGTGTTAAACTTTGTAAATAAAGTTAAACTCAGACTCAGAGATAACGCAACTATTGAATTCGATTGATATTCTTTAGTGACAATCTTATTTTCATCAAATATAGCTAAGCTGCATTTTAAAGTATGAATGAAAGTCCCAACCAGCAGGCTATTTAAACTACTGTAAATGCCGCATCAACTAATTGCAATTATTAAGTATTATAATTAAGAGCCAACCGAGAGCCAAGCTCGATGCAAATTGCAATGCAGAACCACAAGGCAAGCAACGAATGGGAGTGAGCTGCGGACTGCAAACTCTTATGGCAAATCCATTGAAAAGGCAACGAGGCATTTGAGCCACGTCTTGACGGTCTATTGCAATGCAAAAAGCGTGGAGCATAATGAATATAGCTCACTGTGACAGCAAAAAGTTCGCCGTTAATTAGGGTTAAAGTGGTCTCGCTGCGACTTGGAGCTGACTGATTGTCTGTCGAGTGAGAGCGTGCTGACTAATTGGGTCAACAAATATCCACATACAAGGTGGAACCTTTCACAACAGACTACGGCAAAGAAATTCATCTGAGAAGGAAGTAGAATGGATAGAGAGCCTGAGAAAGCCTTGCAAGGCTTCCTTCTTTTAAGCTTCCTTCCTATTCTACAATAGTAGACTTTTGTTACTTAATTTGCCTTCTGCAGCCAACCGTAGCATCAAAGATTGTGATCACTTTTTAGCTAGTTACTCCTCTCTGTCTCTGTAAGAGTGACCAGTAACTACTTTCTACTAACACTCACTATTTGCAGTTCAAACTATGCCCTGCATGAGCCATTCAGGGTTCTGTACTCGCAATATTATTATTAATTATTCTGTATCCACCTTAAAATTCTTAACACTATCTAGAAATTAGTTAATTTTCCGTAAATCTATTAGTAGTTGTAGAAGTTTTCTTTTGTTTCATTGCTAACATTGACACTCCTGATCAGATTGGGTTTACTAGGTTTTGTGCAATCCTCTGCATCATATGTTGGATCGGATATTTCTAAATTATCCCAGATTTAAATAAGTAAATATAAAGTAATATCTTTCTTCATTTTTAACTTACATATATTTTAAAATTTATTTAATTGTACTTTTAGTTGAAATTAAATTAAACCCTTTGACTGCTTACAATTGGCAGGAAATAAAATAAATAAATAAATATTTTCCAGATAAACGATATTTTAAATTGATCTATTTACTTGAAATATAAGTTCTGCATCCGCAGTCGGGAAAGTCAAATATATTTGGATATTTGTGTAAAGAATTGTTTTATTGCATCGTTCTGTAGAAGCCTTGAATATCACAAGAACAATTATGTTGTGTTTTGAACTGCTCTGTCGATTGTTGTGTGGCCCCATGGCATGCGTGGTGGTGAAGCCAGCTGAGACATAACCATTACATTTAAGTGCAATTGCATAAACCTAAACAAGTGCCCGTCCCAAGAAGAAGAATACTAAAAAGAAGGGGGAAAAAGGCAAAGTGGGAAGCCACATGCAAGCGTCAACTTCAAAGCGAATGCCCGCAGAATTCCGGCAGCAATAAAAGCACTCAAGTCCCATAGACTTCCTGTTGCCGCTGTCTGTGCACTTAATGTGACATGTTTTTGCAACAGTTTCGGTCTTTTCAGATGCAGTAACAGTAGCAGCACCATCCCCCAACTTGGCTTCCCCATTGCCAAGCATAATAAAAAAAGCCAACGAAATTCTGTCCATATCAGTCCAGCTGTCGGGCCGTCCGGCTGTCCAGGGATGCCTCGCTGTCCGTGAGCTGCGCCATGAGTTTTGATGCATTTTGCTTGTAACCAAATTGTTTTATATTTTTGCTTTTCTTCTCTGCTGCAACTCCTTTCTACCTCCTTTCGCTACTTTGCATATCATCTGTGGCACTCGCAGGAAATCCAAATTGAATGCATTTTCTACTGCAAATTGGCGCTGAAAACTCAACTCGATTCGACTCGGAGCTGCCTCTTTCAATCCGGTTTTGGTGTGAAACTCATTTTATATTAAATGCGCAATTTGGACTGGAGAAAAAATAAATATAGATATCGAAATATCGTTAAAAATTAAACTTGGATTGCTTTAAGATAAAGCTTGTTTTATTTATTGATTAAACGGAGATTCAACTATTTTTGTCTTCTTGCACCATTCAGCTGGAAGTTAATTTTACAACCGATATTTCAGCGTGTTCTATTATCGTTTAATAATCTCTTGATTTATAATATTCAGTTCGTCGACATGTCGCTCGTGTTCACTTATCGCTCGGGGGTTTTTGTGCAGCTGTACATAAATAAAATTATAAACATTGACGAATCTTTGATTTGCAACTATTTGTTGACTTTAAACCATTTCAAGTGCTTTGACATGCTTCATATCAGTGTAGTCTAACGAAATCTTCTGTCTAATTGGCCAACAAAATAAGTTATTACACATTTCACAAATATTTAGAATATATCCATCCTCATTAAGTAACTTATTTAAGATGCTTCGATTTCGTTGTGTATCTCCTTTGAGCATATATTTCCGAGACTCCTCTATTATCCAACGCACTTTCAGTCCCATAAATAGCCGCTTAGCATGCTAATAACTCAATTAGCACATAGCACGTTGCGTATACGCTACGTTACGCAGTGCAAGCTGCCTGCTCTGGCAAAGCTACATTTAAATTATGCACTAATTAATGGTAGCACCGCGCTGGGATTTGTTGTTAGTTGTTGCTGTTGTTGCGGTGGCTGTTGTTAGTGCTCTCCATTTTACAGCAATGCCTCATGCCGTCCGATTTGCATATCATTCGCCAGCTTAGCTTGGTGTCCTTGTGTCTCTCTATTCCTGTCTGTCCCCTTGGTCCCCTTGTAGCCTTACTTTGTTTGTGTGTGCATCTGCCTGGCTAATGAATCTGCAGCTGCTGCATTGAGACCTACAGCAGTGTCTGTGGCTTGGCTGCAATTAGCGCAGACTCCACTTGACTTAACCCGATTCAGCTTGGGATTGCCCAGCCCTCATTGCCGATTAGCAGGTGCTAAAAGGTTGCAGCAACTGTGGCTTAGGTAACTTAGGTTAATTATGTATTACACTCTCCTTGGGTTTTTCCTTTCTGTAGGTGCCATTTGAATGTGTTACAGACACAATGAAAACAATTAAAAGAAAGCAACAGTTGAGAGCAATTTGAATCATCATGCAATAACGAATACTGCTGACTAATTGGGCGTGGCATCCATAATTACAGATAAGCTTAATGCAGGAATCTTTGGCTGAAGCGAATCGGCAACTGAAGTATACAGAGTATCAACTAGTTACTCATGTAATAGCTGAGGCATGTAGATATTTATATTCGTATGTATGTTCATTGAAAACTCACTCAACTCATTTGCTCATTTTGATAATATTTTGAAAATATGTATTTAAATTTGATTCTTGGACCCGAGTTTAAAACAAATTAGAGCGTTATGTTAAAATAGTATTCAAGTGACTCGGATTGACCTTGATATTCCGTAAAATTGATCTAAGACAATGGCCAAACAACGGGCAGAGCAACCGACAACATCATCGCCCGATGATCTCAACAGCTTTGGTGGGGATAAAGCTGCGGATAAAGCTGAGCAAAGATCAACAGGCAGTCATGTTATTATAATAATGGATTCATCTAATGAGACTTCAATGACTGACAGCACCAGCACAATCACTACCTCTGTGGTTCAAGATGAATTGGCTGAAACCTGGCTGCAACGAGGGATTAACTCTTTGTTGCGGATGTTCGCACATACCAATGTCATTGGCCAGTTAGTTAGAACCTCTTTCCAGACATTGCAGCAGGGAATATGTTATTTCTTAAGGCCCACGGTCAAGTACAAAGAAGTGCCACTCTCAGAGGAATCGAAGAAGCGGCTCGAACTTGTGCGCCGCAAGTGGCTGGTCCTCGATCTGGACGAAACACTTGTCCATTCGTGCTACATCGATCCGGAGTCGCACCAAATGGTTGGCTGCAGTCTTGTGCCCCAGTCAGCCAAACCCGATTACGATATGCATATCCCCATTCTGTCCGATAAGGGTCCGATTCAATTTCATGTCTTCAAGCGACCGCATGTCGATGAGTTTCTCGACTACGTTAGCAAGTGGTACAATCTGGCGATCTTCACGGCCAGCATGGAGGCGTATGCATCCATTGTGGTGGATCGTCTGGACAATCGACGCGGCATCTTTCGACGTCGTTTCTATCGGCAACATTGTTTCCAACCACCGTTTCTCCTTAGCAAGAATCTTTTGCTGGTCGATACAGATCTAGCAAATGTTATACTTATCGACAACTCGCCGTTCTCATATCGCAACTTTCAACAGAACGCCATACCGATTAATTCATATTTCTATAATCCCGGCGACGAAGCGTTGCTCAATCTGTTGCCCTTTCTCGATGCGCTGCGTTTCGTAAATGACGTAAGATCTGTGCTCTCTAGGCGAACATCCGCCTGACATTCAGACAATCTGGAACCCTCAGTTCAACTATACTGTCCTCTTGATCCTTCTGTTTCCTTCAGTTTCAATAAAAGTATGTTTTCATACTCTTCCACTCACAGGGTGAGTTGAAGGGTATTATAACTGTGTGCAAGCCAAAAATCTACATGTTACAGACAAAAGATGACAGACATCCACGAACATATATGTATATATTTATATATTCATAATATTCTTGATCAGCGTCAACAGACGAATCGATATAGCCATGTCTGTCTGTCCTTCTGTCAGTTCGTTCATCTCTGGTTAACAATAACAATCCACGCCCCATTTGTTTGCGATCGGAGCAGTAACAAAATAAATATAGAATATATTTAAGGGGGTATTGATTTCCATGCCGCTTCCTGCCAAGTATGCAACACAAAAGCGCTAAAACATAGAATTTATATAATTAAGAAGTCGTAGTTTTTGTGCTTGTTTACATTTATTAAACTGATAATAATAATCACCTTTGCTTCAACCTGAAAGTTAATCGTTGATAGGCACTGAAGTTATTCTGTTATGATATCAAAACAATACCTTCTAAACTCTGCTATAATTCTGTTCATTTATCAAATTCTATTTACTAAACTAACTTTATTTTGTTTGATTAATATAAATGATCAGCGAATCGTCGCAGTTGTAAAAACTCTTTATGGTCTCTGTTCTAATCGATTCGATTATTGTTAGATTCTCTTTGCACTTTGTCTTGCTGACATGGAAAACTTTTCATTTATTCTTTAGTCACAACTTGCATTGTTTGTTACACCATATAGACGACTTCCTTGCGGCCCGTCCACCCCACATCGATGAGTAGTTAGTGAGGTTATGTCGAACATTTAAGCACAATTGACTGTGCTCGAATGCGAATTTATGGCGCAGCAGGTGAAAGTTCTGTCCCCTGCTTGACCTCTGGATAATGCCTGAATCGCTAGTGCGATAACTGTTACAATTCATGGCGCAATTTAT
Source organism: Zaprionus nigranus (assembly GCA_018903425.1). Taxonomy (NCBI): domain Eukaryota; kingdom Metazoa; phylum Arthropoda; class Insecta; order Diptera; family Drosophilidae; genus Zaprionus; species Zaprionus nigranus. The sequence continues at coordinate 1,500,649 of JAEIGD010000014.1, read as the reverse complement.
GGGAACCTATGCAATACTTAAGTGACTCATTGTGAGTGTTTTGTGGATTGTGAATTGCAGTGAAATTAACTATTTGCCCTTTTTTGTTTGTGCCCTCAAACTGTACAACTATTTGCGTGGCTAATTGGCAACAGTTTTTCTCCTGGAAGCAGCAACGAGCGCAATCATTGAGCTTTTTTGTTGCTGGTATGTCTAACTACAAGACCCATTGTCGTTGTTTATGCTGTCCAAGTTCATTTGCAATGCAAAAACTTAATTAGAGCTGGCAGATTGGTTCGGGGCAGTCCCTTTTTCTCTGCATTCCTGAAGATCTGGTTTAAAGATTTATATATACACGTTTATATAGATGTATTAACAGATATTTCATTGCACAAAAACTACAGTTGGCCAAGCGTGAATGCAGGTTGCGAAGCGAAGGCAGAGCTAACTCGGTGATTGGTTGACTGATTGCTCATACGCACCGTTGGCTGCAACAGTGTCCGCTGCAATTGTTTGCGAATTCAATATCCTCCAAATATCCTCCAGCACAGCCTGGCAGCTTGGCATTTTTCGTTCCGTTTCGTTTCGGTGTGAGCTGCAAATATTGGCCGGCACATTTTATGGCCCTACACAAATCAAATTCGTGTGCTCGAGTCACATAAATCAGACAGGGCGGAACATAAATTGCGCGCATAGCTGGATCTAGTGGCATGTTCGACAATTTGTGCCAGCCAAAACAAAGTTGCTGCCTACAATTTTAGGAATTCGCTGCAGATTCTAAATGAATATTTACAAATGCAATTTCAGCCCCCTTGCCACACTGACCGCGGCAGACTGAAGGCGACAAGCCGCAAAGGCCTGAGCACACAGAATGAAGAGGAGAGGAAGCAGAAAGACAGTGAAGAGGCAAACTAGAAAAGAAGGCACACAAATGCTTAAAAAGAAAGTAGAGCTAGAAAAATGTATATATACAGCAACTGTACGGTGATATGGATTCTTCACTTGAAAACAAAGCAAAAAAAAATGTAGGTGAGGTACTTTTATTCCTATCGTCGATAGAAACTAACATCAGGGACAGAAATCATTTGTGCGATATTTATTATTCAAAGTAAACATTCTAGCTTTGAATTTAAATGTTATATTAGATTTACGGGGTCTGAAAGAAGGCGTGTTCAAATGTTAATGTAATGATAAGACTAATAAGAATATTGTCACCAAAGCTAGCTTATTGTCTCTGACATATTGACGTGCATACTGACTGTAGCAGCCTATCAAGAATATTTATAATTTTTGGTATCGCAATTGCCTCTTTCGCCAAGGCTTCGAGTAAGAAGGGTATATTTAAATGTAACCCGTTATTATTGAGAGAACCACAACCAAATGCCACTCGCTTCTCATGGCGCATCCAGCTTGAAGCCCAGCCTGGCCACCTGATCGTTTATCCAGGCTCTCAGCTGTGCCACATTTGCGTAGGCCGCCGGAATATCCTTGGCTGCACACTCAATACCCCACGAGACGATGCCCGCCAGCTGATAGCGATTCTTTTGTCCCGCAATGCTGCAGAAGAGTGGCGAACCACCATCACCCTGGCACGTGTCCTTGCCCTCAATGCCGCCGGCGCAGACGAAACTGGAGTGCAGGCGAAAGCGTCGTCCGAGAATGGTGCGACGCAGCAGACGCTGGCAATGCTCGTGCTCCACAATGGGCAGATCAATGCGCTTCAGTATGTGCTCCAGTGAGTTGCTGCTAATGTTGTGATGCCCCCAGCCGGTGGCCACACACTCCGCCTGACGCAGTGCAGTCTGCAGCATGGGGCTGTCCTGCGGTGGCAGACACAGCGGCTGCACATGCGGCGCCAGCTGGAAAGGCTTCTCCAGCACCAACAGTGCGATGTCATTGTGGAAATTCAACTTGTTGAAGAACTCATGCCGCAACAGAGTGCGCAGTCGAGCAGTCTGGTAGGCATGCGACTCCCGCTGGCTCTTCAAGTCATATTCGCCGGCACGCGCCAGCAGCGAGTACGAGCTGTGGTTGGCCACATTGTGGGCGCTCGTCAGCACCAGCTGGGGATGGATCAATGTGCCACCGCAGACATAATTCGCCTGCATGTCCATCACGGCCACCATCCAGGGGAACTCGGCAAAGTGTGCGTAGTTCTCGCCGTAGCCGTCCAGTTGGTAGTAGAGTCCATTGGGATTGCTGTAGCCACAGCCCTGGAACTCGAACTCGCTCAGGTGGCGAGTCATGGGATTCTCGCTCTGCGACAGCTGCCAAAGGGGGGGGGGGGAGGAATGTCAGTTTATTGATTATGAAAGTCACTGAGGCAGTTGCTCACCTGATCCCCGGCGGCGCAGCAAGTTTCGAATGTGGCACAGCCGGAATTGCTGAACTTATCGATGCGTGGCTTGAGAATGAATCTGCCATCTTCGTTGATCACGCCCGATCGACAGAGATGTCTGGGCACACAGAAATTGTGCTGCTCGCAGCTCTGATAGGTCTGTGGCTCGGAGGTGACGGCGTCGGTGGCAGGCGCTGAACGCGTCAGGTTCTCCAGCTTTATTTTGATCGCCAAATCGGCCATGTAACTCTCCAGCTGCTCTTTGTCGCAGCAGACGAGGCCGACGCCACAGTTGCGATCCAAGCTGCGCGGCCCCAGTTGGCCACGCCCCGCGTCGTCTGACTCGTCGCAGAGTTGCTCCGTGATGCAGAGCTCGCTGCTGCGGCAGCTACGCAGCGCACTGACGCTGCTGGCGAGCAGCAACACGCAGTAAATCTTGCCAAGCATTTTATACTGTGAGGAAGAAGGAGAAAGAGAGAGAGAGCGAGTTTAGCAAATAGAATTTCCCAATGAGTTGCATTCACTTATACAGCGGAAAATCTCAGTGCTTATTCATCTTATTCGCGCACACGCGTCGTATACGTAATTAGCAATGGAAAATTCACAATTCCAATATGTTTCCCATCAACAGGTGTTGGCAGCAGGTATATTAAATGATAATAACAACAACAATAACCAGAACTTAACGTTGATCTCTTGTGTGCTCTGTCAGCTAGCGAACTCAACTGAGTCACTCGATCATAAACTTTGCCTTTATAAACCGATGAATAAATAAATTTAACTGATCTACGTACTTGCTCTCTAACCTCTCTCGCAATGATTCAACTGATCTATGTACTCTCTCTCCCCCTCAATGATCTTGGCTCTCTTGCTGTGCTTATCAACTGCATTCGATCTGACCGATCTATAGATAGACACATAGATTCTTTGTTCAGTTCGATGCTCTCGCCTCGGGCCGGTTGAGCTTTGCATTCCGTCTCCCAGTATTTTCAATCAGGTTCTACCTATAAGACGCACAAATCGAAACTCATTTAGCTCACAGTGCGAACTGTGCGCGAGTTGATACGATCGCAGCTTAAATCTCGGTGTGTGAACTGCGACTCTGTACTGCTATATAGTATATATACATGTTGTATTTATACTAAGTGAAAACAATTTAGAAACGTGAGTGATTCTATTAAAGAAACACTGCATTATCAGTCCTATATATATAAAGTAGTTATTTATTTTGTGTCTCTGTGCATCTTCTTTTGTTGCCTAAGCTTAATATATTATTCGGAATAATACACACTCTCATTTAGTGAACTATACATTTAAAGTGCTGCCAAACAAGTCGAAAGGGAGTTCTGTTACTGCTACAGCCGTGTTGAATGTTTTGTTATATTGCTAAATTGTGTTAGCTTAGATTAAATAAATAGATAAAGTAAATGCATTCATAAACAATATCAAAACTTGAATTGTTTTGCAACTGCCTAGCCCTGTCCAGCCTATTAACGAGCTGTTACATATTCATAAATATATAAGTATATAGCAAGGCAATTACAATAGGGGCTTAGTCTGGCACAAAAACCCCCGAGACAGTCGTACGGCTCTGCATCTGTAGGTCGTAGTTTTGTCTCTTCGTCTCTCAGTCAATTCACCAGTCTGTCTATTAGTTCTACTGTCCGTTAATCAGTCACTCGGTTTGTCTCTCGTTACTTCTTTTAGACATAATACATACGTTTCCAATTGTCCATCAGTTCATAAGTTCTCTCTCTGCTTGCCTTTTTGAACTGCCCGTTCATCAGTTTCTTGATCGATTTGCAAGTTATCTGCTTGTCTGCATTTCCATATTGCTCTCTCATTTTTATTTATTTACTGTTTATAGCTACACTATGACTACTACACTATAACTATGACTTTTATTCAGCACTCTCCTTCATGTTAGCCTTGATTGTTTATTTGTTGCCTTAGTGCTATCTAAATCTGTAACCCCATGTGTCTCTGTTCCTCTTTCAATCCTACTGCTTGTCTTTCAATCTCTCTTTCCCCCACCCCTCAGTCTACCTTTCTTTCTCTAAGGCAACTCTCTCTCTCTCTCCTTTCTTTTGACCATAGATAATGCGCACCTTCAACCGCTGGCATTGGCAGTTTATACAGCTGGCGCTGCTCGTGCTCTGCCGACAATTGCATGGCGAGAAGGCAGCGTCGACAGTAAACATGTGTGGCTCGGCTGAGTTGTGTGTTACGGAGAAGCTTTGCCAGCAAACAGATGATTCGGGACGAGGAGCAATTGGTCCGCGTCTGGCGCGCATCTGTGGCGATGGGTTGGTCTGCTGCGATCGTGAACAACTGGAGAGCTGGAATGCCACGCTAGGCATGAGACAGAGTGGAGAGACAAGCAGCAGCACCACTCCCAGCACCAGCATCACCACCACCACAGAGGAACCGAGTGTCTACGAGAGCTGTGGCCTCAAAATGGAGTGTGTGCCGCGGAAGCTGTGCCGCGATGACGTCATCATCGATGATGGACGCAGCATATTGAACCCACGCATTGGAGATGTACCCTGTCGGCGTGTGCTTCATCGCTGCTGTGCGATCGATCGGCAGGTGAGTTGGGCAGAGCAGAGAAGGGAAATATATTGAGTTGCTTTACTCCTCGCAGGTGGGAGAGGACGAGAGTCCGTATCGCTCGAAGCTGGGCAAGTTCAAGTACCAGGGCTGTGGCTATAGCAACGAGAAGGGTCTCATACCCGACCAGGATAACTACGAGTACTCCAAGGACTTGTCGCTCTTTGCCGAGTTCCCTTGGATGGTGGCCCTCATCACGGGACGCAATCAGTATGTCTGTGGCGGCACACTGATTCATCCGCAGCTGGTGCTCACCTCTGCCCACAATATACGGAATCACTCGGTGCACACGCTGGTTGCCCGTGCCGGCGAATGGGATCTGAATAGCCTGGACGAACCACACGAGCATCAGGCAAGGCGCATCAAGCAGATCATCTCGCACGAAGACTTCGAACCGGAGGCGTATTTCAACGACATTGCGCTGCTGGTGCTAGAGGAGCCTGTGGATCTGCAGCCACACATTCAACCGCTCTGCCTGCCTCCCCCTGAGACGCCTAAGCTGCAGTCAGAGCTGCGTGATGCTCAGTGCTATGCGACGGGCTGGGGAGGTCGTCAGCCACACAGCGCACAGCCAGAGCGGCTACTCAAGCGCATTGATCTGCCAGTGATCAGCAAATCAGAGTGTCAGGCACAACTGCGAGTCACGCGACTGGGCAGACGCTTCCGACTGCGGCCGAGTTTCCTCTGTGCCGGCGGCATTGAGGGCAAGGACACGTGCAAGGGCGATGGCGGTTCGCCACTGTTCTGCACGCTGCCAGGTGAGGAGCATCGTTTTCAGCTCGCCGGCATTGTCTCGTGGGGCATCGAGTGTGCCAAGGAAGATGTGCCGGCAGTCTATGCCAATGTTGCCTACTTGCGCACTTGGATTGATGAGAAGGTCAAGGCGCTGGGATTGCAAATACAGGAACCATAGAAGATTACCTCTCTCTCTCTCTCTCTCACTTTTTTTGAATTAGAAACTGTTCGTTTATAAAATAAATTACTCTTTTATTATTAAGTCACTTCTTTTATATCACATTTCAATCTGCATATCCTTATATTATTTGTAAGGGAGAGAAAAAGGTGCGGTAATGTGACTGGGATGGATCAGTATCAGTATCGATCTGCATAGCAACTACGATATCCGTAAGCAGATGTTTCCGCTTCAGCCATGTTCTTGATAGATTCGTCGTCTTCTTGGCAGGGTCTGCACTGTGCATCCAAAACTAAATGCATGTTTACTAGGTTCATTTTATAATGGCCACTTAGGTAGCCAACAACGAGGCGAAAATCTCTCTTGGAGAGCAAACTAGTTTTTCGCTTAACAAAGGAAGCACAAAAGAGGTTCGAAGCCAAGCAACAAAGCAGACGACTCTGATCTCGGTAGCTTGTTGCCCTTGATTCCGATGCGATCAGGCACCTTAGAATGAGGGACTGTATTCCTTGAGGAAAGTGTCTGAAGGCAGTTCCAGCAATACGCTGATTTTCTTTACATTTATATTCCCCTATAAACTATTCTATATTTTTTGCAAACCCTTTTCCCACTAACCAAACTAACTAATCAGCGTAATCAGCGCATTTTTGTTGCTCAAACCAAACTGATTTATAGCCGCTTTTAGCGTTGCAGAGCAAAAAGCCCTGGTGGGTTTTTTTTTTGGTAGCCCTGCTGATTCCCAGCATATTGTGCCACAGCTTGGGGCAACCTCTACCCCCCACCCACCTCCCTTCGTCAGTGAGTTGACTCGAAATTAAGTGGATTCTTGCAGCACAAAACAATAGACCAACTCGGGGAAATGTGGCATGGCAAGGCGAGGCTTCTTCCAGGAATTGAGAAATTACATGCCATACAGCGAGCAGGAGGAGAATGTGGCAAACAGGGGGGGGGGAATGGCTGCTTAAAACACATTTTTCAGAGTAAATTGTTAGGAAATTTTATTTATTGCCGCTTTTCATGCAACATGCACAACTTGCAGCTTGCAACTTGCACACGAAGAGAGATTTCTTATTGATTTTGCACTAGAATAGGGTAAATATGGAACTCGATATACCCACATATATATGTATATATATATATGTATATATATGTGTATGTTTATTGGAGTTACAGAAGCAGAATAGGCATATATTTTGCTTGGCAATCAAACTGATTCTGACAGCAAATTGCAGCTGCATTTGACTGTTGACTATCTCCAAGTGGAGTTGCATTATATCATATATGCACATATCATCTGAGCAACTGCACTTGCATTGTATGCATGACCTCACAGCCATATATATGTACGTATTCTCCAACATAGGTTGGTGCTGCGGCAATTCACGTCTGATTAGTTTTCATTTTGTGGTCGAAGAAAATCAAATATTGCCAAAATGATTATCATTTAATTATAATAAAGCAGAATGTCAAATGCATTTGCAATTACGTCCATCTGTGTGTGGCTCCCGAGTGCGTGTGTGTGCCGGTTGTGCCTGTGAGTGTGTATGTGCTTGCGTGTAAATGCAATTATAATGGCACAGGCCACATTTGTGTTGCATACTTTGAGGCATATTTCCTTGCCGGCAAACGGCAGCTGCAGCAGCCTCTCTCTCTCTCTCTGTGTGTGTGTGCACATGGCATCAAATTACAAATGATGCTGTGCCTAGGTTAGGAAAGAAGGGAGGGGGAGAGGGGAAAGAGGCGCACTGTTTAGTGGGGAGGCCACTCTGGGGTGTCGGTTGAGTGAGGTCGCCTGCTTTGTGGCCTGCCAGCGGAAATAGAAACAGCTGCAAATGGCAGTCGGCAGCCAGTATATGTATATGCGAGAATGTATGTGTTGTGTGTGTGCGTGCGTACGCGCTCGCATGGCAATATAAAAAACACAACAAGCCACTAATGCAGCCAGGCTAGACGCCACATCGGCACAATCGACACCCCTCTAATTGAACTGGAAACCCGCTAACTGCAGCCATAAACATTGGCCTATTATCTTATTACACTGCGAGAAATTAAAGCAGTGAAATGTCAAGCTGAAAGCCAGAACTACCAATGAGAAAAGAGTAGACAAAGTGGAAACAAAGTAAAACAACATTTGAATTGCTTTAAAAAAGGCTAAATAGATTCGCATTACTCACTCATTTCGCGCAGTGTAGCCAAAACTAACTGGATAAACTAAATGCAGTACCCTTTTTTATGGGCATGTTGCCAGGCTAATTAACAACCCGAGGATAAATTACAACAAGCAGCTGAAAAATGCAACAGGGCCCGCATTACAACGGCGTATTTTCATGCCAGTAAAGGGAGAGAGGAAGGGTAAGGGGAAGCGTGCCACGAGGCTTGCAAAACAATTAAATGCATGCCATGGGCCAGTCCACGATAACTGGCTAACTGTGCGCCCATGCTGCGTATACGCAATGCGTCACAGCGCACGCATTAAGCATGCGCCCCGTGCGCCGCTGACAGCGACATGTGTTGTCAACGTTTTAGGTAAATTTGTTATGCAAATTGCATATTAACTTTACGACTGCCCGTCCAATTGTCGCCCCCGCACACATAGCACAACATTCTGAATTGTCAATTAGGAATATGCAATAAAACACGTTTAAATATCTCCAGATCACCCCGTGTCCTCCCCCCTCCCTAGTACGCTTCACGGACTCGCATTAAATGCACATAAAATTGGCCTGGCTTCGATTTTAATTTATGTGCTACCTGCGCCGAGCACATGCAACTGTGTCCTACCCAGAGATGGAGAGAGAGAGGGAGGGAGAGCGGGATAGCGTGCTCTGCCAGGTCGAGCGTCCGTGGCCTGCTAATGACATCGGCGCTATCGTCCGTTGGCCTTTAGTTTAATTGAAAAATTTCGCTTTGTGCTTGCTAATGGCAGGTGGGTAATTTATGATGCCTGTTGCCGGCATCGACATCGCCACCGTTGCCTCAGTCGTTAACAGTTCTTCGTTGTTCGTTGTAGGGCAGCTAAATTAAAGCTGTACCAAAGTTGGAACAAAAGAGAACTTGGAGGAGTATAAGAATCTAACCTATAGTAACTTTTACTCGGCTAGTTAGAATATAAACATAGTGAAAACTTGTTTTCTCGCCATTAAACTATGAAATATTCTAAAGTAGATTATTTAAGAAAAATTAGTTGTATTTTATATAAAATATGATAATATTTAATAAAACAAACTGGCTTAACTAAATCTGCCAAATTATTCATGAATACATAAGTATATGTGTATGTATGTAGAAGCCAAAAATCAAACTCATTTATGCCTAAAAACAAACCATATTCAAACATAAAAAAAATATTTAGACGAGTTTACTAGACGGGGATCGTCTTCCTCGTTTTAATAGTGTAAGGTGGTCTACCATTTCAACCTGGGCAGAACAGGGATATAATAAAAATTAAAAATACAAACCAGTTAGCTCCCTAGAAGGGATCTGCATCTCCATGTTGGCTATCTCAGTGGCCACCGTACGTAAAAAAAATAACAGCTAGTTAAAGAACGTCTGTCATTATAGGCATAGTACAGACTCTGCCAAGAAGACGACAAAACTACCAAGCATATTCTCTGTTACTGCCCAGCTCCGGTATGTACGAAGAGAAAGCATCTGCGGATGTATGCAACAGTCTCCGCACAGACTGCTCACTTCTCTATGAAAGATCTGCTCTGTTTAATTAGGGGAAACAGAACAACTTTTGTCAGGCCAGGGAGCATTACAAAAGACAAACTCTGTTTGCACTACCCCATCTTTTCACCTGTGGGAGACTTCCTTTAAGTAATAATATTAATATATATAATTATATGCAACAAAGTGATCGAAGATGGGAGGAAGAGAAGCAACCTCCTCAGTCCCCAATTATATGCTGACAATCAGCGCTCACTATGCATCGAAACTAAAGAGGTCATTGCAGGTTATTGCAGGTCACTGGCAACTAAGTTTAATTAAACTGCAGCTAAAACATTCCGGAAGCGGAACTTCAAATGCTAATAAACATTTAGCTGCCACTGTGCGTCGAGGCAAGAATTGTTGGCATGCTGCATTTTGTTTGGCAGCATTCTGCACGCTTGCATAATTCGCATAACCTTTGTTATGTTTGACTTGCCAGTGGGAGGAGCAGGAGCAAGAGGGAGAGGGGGTGTGCAATGGCTGCTGCTGCGACTGGGACTGCGATTTTACAGTCGCTGTGCTATTTGATAAGCAAATATTTCAAAACGCAGCCGCATTTAGCAAAAGCGACGCAAGGCAAACAAAAGCTGCAGCACCCGAGGGCCAATCATAATGGCAATTTGTGATTTGAATTTGTTCTGGCAAAAAGAAGCAGAAGGCAACCTGCTGCCTCTTGCTCCTGCCCCCCTGCCCGCGCGCGGGTTACCTGCATACTTCAGTTTCATTATTTTCATTAAATGCGGAGCGTGCCGCGCGTGCAACGCGTCGTATACGTAACGTGGCTTGGGGCCTGTTTGCTTTGCGCCTGCTAATCGACGCGTTCTTAGCCCAAAGTTTGATAGGGTGTTGGTGGGGGAGGATATGGCAAAGGGGAGAGGAGAAGGGCAGTGTAGCTTAGCTTAGCGTTGCCCGTTGCACCTGCTGCGAAGTGGCTGAGAAATGTTCCTGGCATGTTGTCGACATTTTTATGGCTGTCGCTTGCCGTAACACTCCGAAATTCTCTACCTTCTCTCCTCTCTCTCTTTCTGCATCTACCTCTCTCTTTCGCCCTCTCTTTGTGTATGTTGCAAACGCTAGCAGCCACTTGGTTGCCCAATTAAAAGTTTTAGCACATTTTCACTTGAAATTAATTGTCGGTAAACGTAATTCATGTCCGAGACACGAATGCGAAAGCACCGCCCAAGCGACCACGGTGGCATCAACAACGCTAAAGAGAGAGAGAGAGAGAGAGAAATATATTTGTGCGTCGCCCTTAGAGCCAGAGTTGCCACACCATACACACACACAAAGACTCACACACACACATTAAATTGTTGCTGCTGCATTGCATACTGATGTGCAGCAGTTTGAAGTCGATAGGCAGCACTCCTGTGCTCTTTAACAGTTGGTTTGTTGCTGTGTAGATATATATAAGGTTGAACAAGGGTATTTATATATAGGGTAAATGTTTATAGAGTAGAGAATATTGAACGGGGTTAATAGACTAGAGCAGGAGTTCCGTAGATCTACAATATAACAACAATTTCAGAATTTATTCCATAAAACCAATAAAAAGGGTCTTCAGAAATGTTAATAAAATATACTGAACTGAATTTATATATTTAAACCTCAAAATTTAACATTTAATAATATTATATAGAGCTCAATTAACCGAGTATAGAAGTAAAGAATATAGTAAAATTGAATATAGAAATGTTGTAAAGACCTATGATCAATTTATTACAAATAATTCTACTAAAAGACATACATTATACTGAAGTAATTCTAATAAAATACTCTGCACTATTTTGTTTCTTTTAATAAGAGATATATATTATGTTTACAATTATTAAAACGTAATCTAGTTAAATGTATAAAATAGAATACATATGCATTAAATAGAGCACAAAAGTCACTAAAAAACTAAACCCCAAAAAGTTGAATACTTTTCCAAATACTTAATTAACTTTTATGAAAATAAAATAGAACTTGCCGCACTTATTTTAGCGCCTGGGCCAGTGCTGCCAACAGTTTTATTAAATTCGATGAACAAGTTGGCCGAAGACCCACTTGATTATGGGCAGCAAAAGGAGAAAGTGGAGGAGGAAGAGGAGGAGCAAGAGGGGGAGTAAAACCAAGGCAAACTGCAATTAAGCAGTGCGAAACAATGCTGCAACTGCAACTGCACATCGGAGGCGGTGGTTGCCTATTTTGCAACAGCAACATATTCAAAGGCACCCACAACATGCCACGCCCCGTTGAACGCCCCTTAGCACGCGGCAATAAAGCGGTAGACATAGAAACTGCAAGAGAAAGGAGAAAAAAGCAACGAACGGAAGCAACAAAGGCGCAAGAAAACTTGGCGATGCCGCGACTGCAGAGTGCCACGCCCACAAACAATGGCAGGGGAGAGGGGGGCAGAAGGGGGATAGAAGTGCGGCTACTGTGGATTTTCATAAGATTGTATGTCCGAGGGTAGCGATGGCTTAACTCCCCTTTAATCTATATGCAAATTACTCAGACTCATGTGCAACTGCAGGTGTGCGTGTATGTGTGTGTGTGTACTTTACATGCACACTTCACACACACATACACTGCATGCATGCACGCTTGTAAGCCCTGCATCGAGAGTTGAGCTGAGTCGAGCCATGCAAAGCCGAACTCGGCTTTGTGTAGTGACCACTGACCTCGGGTCAGCCACAAACTGCAACCAACACCGACACCAACACACACACGCACACAGACACACAAGCAGAGTATCGCTTAGCTGTCAAAGGAGCGCAGTGGAGGCATTAAAAGGGGGAGCCTGAAAGTAGGCAACAAACTTTAAATTGATGTAAGAATAAAGCGAATAAATTGAAATGAAAATCCCCCTGTTTGGGTTTGTTTTCCAACTCATAAGACTTGTGAGACGTTGTCAGAACAGGCTGTAATTGTCGTACAACAATGCAAATGCGATTTCCAAAATACTAAAAATATCTCTAGAACCGCAAAGCGGCTTTAATACATTTACACAAGGACTTAGATGCATTTCACCTGCAGACTAATGAAAGCATGGACGTTTATTTGAGATTATATGCTTAGGATACTGAGGAGTTAAAATTTAAAACAAGGTAAAAAGCTGGATATATAATAGATTAGCAAAGTATTCAACCCACTCAAATTGTACTTACCAAGTAGTCACAATATAAATATATCATATTGACAACTTCAATTATTTTTTTCTTTTATCTTTATTTTTTTTCTTAAGTCATACGGGGAAAATCCAATATCCCCTTTATCTATTAATTCTGCCCATGTTAGGCGCGCCGGCTGGCTAACTAACTATAGTTAGCGTTATCTATTTTGTTTTAAGTCTGTATTTTTTAAAAACCATTCCCTCTCCCGTGATTCGAACCCGGAATCCCTGTATAATAGTCAAATGCCTCAGACGACTCATCTACAGGGGTCGCCACTTCAGTAATTGATTTTACATACATACATTTACTAAAAATAAAATGCAAGAAACGAAATTCGATTGAGTTCCACTAATGCAACACATCAACTTGAGCGAGAGAATATCAACAAATTATTTTTTAATTTAATTTCGTAATTATAAAGGATGCAAATTAAGTATTATATAAACTTTAAAGGATAACATAATATAAATGATAACAATCTATCTTTAAAATGGGAATTGTCCCACTGTTGACAGTAGGCAAACTGAAAGTTGGCATTAACACAAAAGAGATTCAATTTCAAGTAGAAAAGGTTGAACTTTATTGTAAAGAGCTCTACACTGTAAAACTTGTATGCTCCCTCATTAACCTCATTATTTACACAGTTTAGAGCGCGTTGATTTTCCTGCTGCTGCCCTCAATAACTTCTTGCCAAGCGCAGCTGAAATTGTTTGCTTTAATTTGTTGCCACTCAATGCCAATTTACCGTACGACATGGGGCAAACAAAGCACTTGGAACTGCTTCACTGGCTGGCAAACACACACAGATAGACACACATGCACACACAGGAACAGATGCAGACACGCATACACTCACATTCACACAGTCACAAATGCCAGACTAGTCAACTAATTATGTCAATTGCAAAGCTCGGCCTGACTCTTGCCTGCAATTGCCACACACTTTAAGCAAGGCAACAGATGAGCAAGCCAGCGAGGGTAGGGAAGAGGGGAGTGGGAAGAGGAGGGAGGAGACAGGGGAAAGGCTGGCGCCATGAGGAATGCACACTTCGCATAGTTCACTGCATGTCAAAGAGCAGCGAAAAAGCAGAAACAATCACAGCAGCAGTAACGGCAGCAACAACAACAACTTTCAAGTGGTCCAAGGAGAGTGTCGTCTGTGTCGCCTCCCTCCCCGCTTTCCCTTTCTCCATCCCCCTCGCTGCCTGTTGCCTGCTGTCAGTTAATGATAATGAGCGACGCTGCCGGCAAATGTTTGACGAGCTGCAACAATGAAAACAGCTGCAAATACTGCAACATTGAGCTGTGCCTGTATGCGAGTGTGTGTGTGTGTGTGTGTGAAGGACGTTCGAGCTGTGCATAAAATGAAAATACATTCAATTAGGATATGGCTTTGTTGCTGATGGCTGACAATGCCCTCGAGAGTTGATGCACATACATACTCGTACACACACAGCTGGCTCATGTGGCCCGTCAGCAGGCATTGCATATTAGGTCAGGGCCGCCTAAAAGCAGGCTATACTTTCTGCCGCAGCTACTGAGGTTCTAAAATAGCTGACGCCCGAGCGAACCACACACGGTGGCCATTAAGTGACCTATAGAAAGGCACACACACACACACCATCACGCACACACACACACACGTTAGAATCTTGCAAATCTTTTAGGCAGCCACGTGCAGACGACAAACAAGTGGAACAAGACTCGAAAATCAAATCACGTAGTGCTCGTTATTTATTCAAGTCAATGGAACTGACATAGCCCCACAAAACAGGCCCAAGCCAGCACACAAACACACACACACACACACACATACAGACACACTCGCTGGCTTCATACTATTTGGCCTAAATGTGCACTTGGCTAAATGGCCAGCAGTGAGTGACCGCAAAAAACATTGCATATGAGCAGCAAAAGAAAGCTAAACTACAGCTACAAAAACAGCAACAACAACAAGTACTTCCATACCCATAGTTTCTATAGCGACAACAACAACGACTACGACTAGCACCACAGTCAAATAACAATAACAATTCAATCAAATTGAGCGCGTGTTCTTCTATGGAAATCTACGAATGGCAGCAAATAACAACAACGACAATAGCAACAACAGGGAGGTGGAGCAGGCAGTTTGAAATTGGGAGGGGAAGGGGAGGGAGTCAGAGGGCTACACGATGCTACCAGCTTCAAAACATTACAAAGCCAAATGTTTTGATTTGAATGGTTCGCGGATAGCCAAGAAAGCTTTCTCTCTCTCTCTCTCTCTCTCTCTCTCTGGAGCCTGCGCAGTGCCACTGTCCCAAACATAACCGTTAGTTATCTGCAGTTTTATCTACAGCGTAGCTTCGGCGATGTTACCAGATAGGGGCAACTGTTGCGATTGCCACAGGAGAAGGCAACCCCATGCTAAGTGATTGGTTGCTTAACCGGTTCAAGCTTTAATTCAAATGTTTTCTAGAACGATACGATTATTTATTTTTATTTAATGTAGACTAAAACCAAAACATGTAAATTATTATCAACGAACGTATAAATATATATCAATAGTACAATTAGATATATTTAATAGACTTTACATTTGTTTATTTTTAATCGGGGAAAATAAAAACGAGAACGAAGGCTACCTTCGACATGCCCTAGTTTCTATACCCACAGGTGTAGTCTTGTATTTACATTCCATATGAAAATAATAAACCATGATTATAATTTATTACCATAGAATCAGAGGTCACTTAGTGTAAATCGTTTATCTGCGATTCCTTTTGTTCTAGATGGTCAAGATCTTTTTCCATACCAACACATACTCCCCAAATATAAAAAGTATAATTAATATTTATCTTTTACCTAAGTTAAAATAGCATTATACACTTAAGTTTCCACTTCTTCCATAGATTTTCTCACTTCCCCACAAATTTCATTGTCAGACACCTTATTCTTTATTCAAAGGCATTCACTTTATTTACTGTGCACTCAATTGTCGCAGGCTAATCGGGGATTACCTTTTGGCATCTAATCCTGTCGTTGTTAGCACATAAGACCCACAGCCCATGGCCAACGTAGCCTCAGGCAATGTCTAATCCTTGTCCCCTCTCTGAACACACACGTGTGAGGGCTTAATTGTTATCTTTAAGTGTTGTATTCAGGCTATATATAGCTATATATTGGAACTCCTGGACAGGCTGTTCTGCTGTTATTTTCTTTGGTAGCTTCCAAAAATGAATGTACATTAAATTCGAAAGTTTTCGTTTGCAACACGTGTCGCATTTTGTTGCCACTCTCGGCCCAAATGCTTATCAAATAGTTGCTCAGCCCTCCCCTTCTCCACTATCACTATGATTTTTGGAATTGTCTTCACCCCAGGCAGCCCGTGTGCATTTTCACAGTCATTTGAACTTGGCAACACTCGCAAAATGTGCAACATGGCGTAAAGGAATCGTGTTAAGCGCTGCTGCAGTTGGTCCTCGCCGGGGCAGGCAGCACAAAAACTTTGCTTCAATCTGCATATAGCAAAGCGATTGCAACTGGATCTGCTCACTCTATATAGTGAGTGTGTGTGTGTGCGTATCAATATGTGCAAGTTGTAACAACAGTTTGGATGGGCCCCTTTGCCGCTCACTCACTCGATTCACAATGTTGATGGCTTGCACAACATTCAATACTTTGAGTGCACTCAGTTTAAGTAAATTGATAATTATTTTGGGAAGTTACACAGTTGATGCAACACAGATATAGAAGTACTTATAAGAAAGCATGTTCAATTTACGTGAACAAGACTACAGAGTAGATCCAATATAGGCAGTGGAGTGGACAGAGATGCACTGCGAAGTTTAATTCATCATTCTTAAATATCATTCAGAGAATCATCTACAAGCTTCTATATTGATCACATATTTATTTGTTCATTTGCTCTTTATGTTTTTTAAGGTATATCTTCACCTGTATCAATCAAATGTTTGTTCTTCAATTCTATCTCTCTGCACTGCCAACACGTTTCCAAGTTTCAATTTCTTGCCATCAACTCTCTAATTCTCTCCCTGATAACATTTTCAAAGACCCATTAAAATTTCGATTTGTATTCGAATGACAAGAGAGATAGAGAGAGAGAGAGATGACCGTTTAAACTGATTATGTGCACTCGCATAAATCTCACGCAGAAATGTATCTGTATCTGTATCCCGTAGCCGTATCTGGTTGCATCTATTGGCTTTGCAAAGCGTATTTTGATACAATTGACAAGCGAAGTGCAGTCAAATGGGAACTTTGCGGGAGACATTACAGTTGCCATTTATGGCGTTGTTGTTGTTGCCCGTTTGCATTTGCATTTTTACTGCAAATTTGAAATCGATTTCGTGTTTTGCCGAGTCGGGTTACAATGCCAACATATATGTCTATTTAGGACAGTTCCACAGTCAGAGAATGGCTTTGCCTGCGTTTTATTGGTCCCCAGAATTGTGTTATGCGGTCTGTGGCGCTGTTGACATTTCTCTGAGTCCCTTTCCTCTTGCTCTCCTCCTTCGCCTTTGCCTACGCTTGCGATTGCGATTTCGACACGATGCTAAAGTTTTACCACTGCACGCCACATGGCGTATGCGCAATATTTACCTTTGTCAGATATCCCTTATAGCTATTCAATGTCAGCTTCGTTGTCAATTTACCCCCTCCCTCCCACCCCCTCTTTGACATCTCCCTCCGTTGTCTTTGCAATGTTCACTTACGTTTCATTTCCGTCCGGCCTTGTCGAGCATATCCGCCCGATATGGCGTCCGATTTCCGCTTTGCGCTTCAGCGAACGCGCAACCAACTGTCGTTGAGATTGACAGCCTGTCCAACTTATCCGCCTGTCTGTCCGTCTGCCAGTCTGCTTGCCTGCCATCTGTCTGTCTGTCCGTCTGCCTGCCTGTTTGTCCATCAGTCAGCCTGGTTTGGCCTGCCAGGCGTGAGTATCTGAATTGTGGCATCTTCGTGGCCTTCGAAGTGAAAGTTTTCGCTTTCGACTTTGGCTACAAAGTTGACTTCACCTCTCTCCCCTTCCTCATTTCTCTTGCGCAGCCTGCTACCTATTCGAAAACTTTGCCCGTCTCCCTTTCCCATTTCCTTCGCTGACATTGAACGCATCTCCGTGTATCTTTCTCGCTTTCGTGTGTGTCCAGTGTATCTATCCGTGTGCATCGACGTGTGTTTGCGTGTCCGTCACCTGCTTTTGGCATTTCAATTTGCAACATTTAATTCAATTTATTTTCAATTTATCAATCCCTTGCAACACGAACTCGTCTCGTTACTTTGCTGCATTCCATACAAAGTGTTTCATTGTTATTAGCTTTTTAGATTGAGGTTTTTATTCAATGGGTTGCAATAAAAGTAGATAATGGGAATGAAAAAAAAAACCATAGACCACAATTATTTATAGTAGATAAACGGATATAGAAGACCACAAAGTATTCAGTGAATATCCACAACTGCGTACTATTGACTACTTGATCTCAAGCTATAGCACAATATGCGAAAAATAAGGCAGACTAAGATGAAAAAGCTGATCTTCAAGTTTTTCAAAGTCCACTGATAAGTAAGTACATATTAATATCAGGCGATTGCATAGTGTGCGGTGCTCAGGGGCCCCCTGCTAAAAGAAGAAGAATCCAAAACTATTGTATGGAAAAAGATTGATGTCAAGTTTGGTGCCTTTTGTTTTAATTATAGCCAAGAAAACAACGCTCAAACGAAAGGACACACCTACTTTGACTCATATTGACACTGAACAATAATTATTATTACAATATAATATATACACGTACATTGTGTGGTCTGTCACGCCTCCTTTTATACATTGTTGTCGAGCAAGTTATAATATTCTTCTATATAATATTGCCAAGCAATTGCAATGGGGCAAGAATGATTGAATGAATAACAATCGATGACAAGAGGGCCCGAAATATAAATTTCTCAAAAACTATTGATAAATTTTACAATAAAAAATCGAGAAAACAATCGATGTAATTCGTATTAAGACACTTAATTTTGTGAAATGTTTTATAAAGTAATACTAATTTTAGATCAACGAAATTATAGTAGGGTTTTCGAGAAGTTTTTCACAATTGTCTCCAAAACCTTTACTACGGCCCTGATTAATAACATATTATGCATTATTAATATGATCTTTATTTTAAAAATGTTGCATATGTGCTTGGCAAAACAGAATCTCGTCTATCACAGCTCCAGTTTTGACTGTAGTCTGGTTTTAATAATGATGACATTAAACATCTTAATCTAAAGGGATTAGGCAACTGGGTGACAAATCTATTTTTAATGCATTCCCCATTCCGATTCGCATTACCCCTTAAAGGTCATTCAATTTTCGCATCGATTTTCATTCTGATAAATATATCCATCGTTGCTGATCCCCACGACCAACAAGTCGCTCTGCCTGTCATCGAAAGCCATTGCGCGTAACGGAAAGGGACGATATTCTTGCCGTTTTATTCGAAACACTCAAACGTTACTGAATGTGAGTGTGTTTGTCTGAGAGTGTGTGTGTTACTTTTTATGGTCTATTAATTTTATTGGTGCCATTGCAGTCATCCGTAGTCGCATTAAAGTTATCTATGTCGACGTAGATGCCGCGCATCATTCTTGAAAACTGACATATTTATCGTGCCGGGACTTAATTGAATACTCGCTTGATTATTCAATGTCCCATCTGAGTGCGTTGCAGTAGCTTGTGGTAATGCGTAATGTGTGGCAAATGGTCTGTATCGAGGGCGCATTTTACGAGCGGAACATCATATAAATAGCCATTGAAGAGGATCAAACGTGAATTAAAAGAGGAAATAATGCAATTCAACTTTTCTATTACAATTTCCTTATTCTCAACTCACTAATGTCCTCGGTGTTGCACCAAAGTGCCTGCCAGTAACAGCCCTTTTTTTGTTCCATTCGTTGCTTATTCCAAGTGGAGTTTCAGTCACATTTTTTATGATTTACTTGTAGCATTAGCACCTCCTTGCCAACAGCAGCCCACTTCAGGTGTGGTATGCAGCGGTCTCATGGCTGTCATGACCACGTGCTATTATAAATGGTCGTCTGGGCGACAGTGTTGACATTCATTAACACTTTTAATGCAAGTGCAAAGCCAGGCCAGCTCAGCGACCACAGGAAGTTAAGTAAGCTAAACAGAATAATGGCAATAAAGTTTATCCTTAGCTTCCTTTCCTTATTGCATATTACAATTACAGGTTATTTTTCAACGATTGTGAGTCTTTACTTCAAATTTTTTGTTCTACTTAAGCGATTTTTATCGAGTTATCACAGAGAAGGTATGGGCAAAAATGATTTGGCATTATGAAACTTGCATACTTCATAAATAAATTCTTCCATCTATAATATTCAACATGCACTTCACCAGTAATTAATATCTAAGTTATATACTCCCAAGTTTCCATTACGAAAGGGTTTGTAAGATTTTGCGTGCGTTTTGCTGAGCGCAGTTTCTATCATACGTTAGTTATTATAAAACTATATATAAAGCTGTAGAATAAAACTAAAATGTGATATATTTACTATTTTACTTAACCTCTGACTTACTATACTTCAAGAATAACATTTATAACTTCATCGAAGGATTAAATTGTAATATCCAGAAAAAGAAATCATCTTAGAATATTTCCAAAAAAACTAATAGTATTTCCTATTGTATTTATCCCCTTTAAAATAAGATGATTTATCTCCCAAAACACATTGAAAGACTGGCGAATTACAGTTTTTATTGAAAGCAGTTTTAATTTATAATATTCTTTAATAGTGATACGCTCTTGCATACATATATCATTTTTGGATTATACATACAGATAGCATCGACTCTGGTTTCTGCTTCCCTGGTTTGACGTTTCCACAGTGATTCCGTTTCCCTTTTCCTCTGAAAATTTATATAATATACCATAGGGTTTGTGTTGAATTTCAAATGTGTATTGTATGCTTTAAAGGGGGTGTACGTGGAGTGTTATTATGCCCGATTTACTTGTAGCTTGCCTTCGATTTAGCTGCTTGTGCATATCATTTGAAAGTAATACATATATCAGCGGATAGTATGGTAAATATATATGTATATATATATGTATATAGGTATAGGTATGATTATTGTAATTACAATTCGCTCTAATATGTTACAATTCGAAATTATTATCGTATTATTAAGAATAGTTTAACAAATGTTTACATTTCGCTACAAACTTAAACTTGCTCCGCCCCGCCCGCTTGTTTGTACCGCTAACTGTTTCCATCTCTAGGAAACAGAGCGTAAGCGAGCACATCCAACAATTTGGGAAATAGCACTTATCACGCCGTCGAACAAGTGTTCCCATCGTTCCAGTTCCAGTTTCTCTGGCCCCAAATAGCAAAAGAATGTTTTGCAGTCTTAAGCTCGTGCGCCTTCGTTCGAAGCAAATGCAAATGAAATGTGGTATAAATCAGTTTCAGGGGGGTACGGGGGGAGGGTATATAATGAAATTTCTTAACAATTTACAGGTGGCCTTGCATTATTTTCTTTCGATAACTAATATCAAAACTACGTTTTTGTGTATTCTTCTTCGCTTTAAGCATTTTGCAGGTGGTCTTCTCTTAAAAGGGAAAGCATTGTCAAATGAAACAGAAGCCTAAACACAAATCGAAGAGAAGTTTCATAAAGTTAAGCCAATGCATCGGATTGATCATTGACTATATATATATATATAGTATATATATGCGACATTAAAGCGTTTTTCAAATTTTGTTCGTTTGTTTTTTATGTTTTGCCATTCTGGTATTGGTATATTGCAGTGCCATTTACATTGTTTATAACTCCATGTAGTTGGTTTCGTTTTAGTTGCACACATATAGAATAGTAAATACCTCTAGAGTTGATTTAACAAATTATTCATAATTCGTAATCGTAATCGTAATCGGGTTATCGCAATGCTGCTGAGCACACTCATTCTCCTTCTCCCTCTTTGCTCGTCATTGTTCTTCTCATCCCTACTACATCCTATATACTGTACGGTCTTTCATTATTACACACACACACACGCATAATCATATATATATAATTTTGTAGATATATATATGGCTTGTCTATATATGAGTAATTGCATTTTCATATGTCTTTGCCTGACTTGTGTGTGTCAATTAAACAATACGTTTTGGATTCTCGAAAATTTGTGTATAAACAGCAAATATATATCGTCTTATACATTTTTGTTTATATACGCGTATATATATGTATACTATATATTCTTGTGTATATATATAGAAATATATATGTTTGCTTAAGTTGCTCCTTTAAAATGCATATATATGTGTATGTATTTCTTTTGTGTTTCTGTTACTGTTTGTGGTATAGAGATTTCAACACAGTTATACGAATGTTTCGTTATTCAACATAATATCACACGGAAAATTAAAATCAAATCGCCAAAACTAATAAATTAACTAATACAATACAAATACTATAATACAACTCGGAAACGAAGGCTATTTACAAAACATATGGTAAGTATATAATAATCATAATACCAATTGGGGTAGGTGAGGCGGCGCCTGAAAGTATGCTGCACGTCTCGTGCCATACCTTGGGTTGCCTGCCTTACGGGTCAGCCCACATAGAGGGAGTTAAATGAAATTTACAATACATAATTACAAGAAAAATTACAATGCTCAATAATCTTGTTGCTGTTGTTCTTGTTCTTGTTGTTTTTGTTGTTGTTGTTGTTGCTCTACTTAATTATTACGTACGCTTTGCATTCTTTTGGATTTTGTTTTCTATTTTATACTGAACTCTTTTAGTTGATCGTCTTCTTTTGAATGTTCTTTCAACCCACAAAACATCGTTAAGCGATGGAATCCTGGCGGCGTATCAGTCGCCTGGCCATGCCCAGTCGCTGCAGCCAGCCATAACCTGCGTTTCAGTAAACCAAAACGGATTCCATCGTAATTGTATCTCATTTATTCGCCGCAGTCGCATTCGCCGCATTGCTGGCCTGAATCTGTGAAGCTGTCTGCGATGCTGGCTCCAGAGTGCGTCGTGCCAGTCGGGATCTGCAAGTAAAGTGCAAGTGTTACTATATTTCTATAACCAGTGAGTAACTTCTCCACTTACTTGATCTGACCAGCCAGCAGCGGATTGATGGCATAGAGCCAGTCGTGCACCTCCTTGTCGCCGAGTGTCTGCAGCAGATAACCGCGATGTTTGGTCACCACACTACAGAAGGGGAGATCAACAAATAAAGGTTATATTTGTCTTATATTCCTTCAGCCTTTGGCATAACTTACCTGAACGTATTGGGTATCTTAACCATGGCCGCCTGATCCTCGCTGCACTCCACCTGAGCTGTACCCAGATTCAAGACTGCGCGCTCAACGGGATCCTTCTCCGAGCGATAGATAAAGACATAAGGACGTCGCACAATCTAGTCGAGAAACAAAGTGAATAAGACTTGCTGGGAAACAAATTATTGTCCAGTTAGTGCACTACCACCCAGCGCTTCTTCCAGCCAGAGCCACCATGTTCCAGTACGTTCAAGAGTCCCTTGCGTGCCACAACCGGACTAACGCGAATCTCCTCCAGCTCTGGCACATACAGGCGCAGTGGGAGTGCAGGCTGTGTGGCCGGCGCAGGAGCTTCCCAGCCGTTGGGCGCATCCGCGCGGTCGGGTGAGCATAATCTGTGAAGAGTAACAAACACATATGTAAATAGAATATACATATATATATACATATATGTACAGAATATATATATAGATAGTCTTGTTGTATAGAAAAGAAAATTACCTGTGTCGAATTACAAATTTGTTGTTTCTAATTGTGTCGAAAGGAAATTAAAGGAAAAAACAATAATAATTTTCGAGCAGAGTTTGAGTAGAATTCGATGATTGAGTTTAGTATTGAGTGGTGGGGGTGGGGGGGGTGCATGAGTCAATTGCGAGTGAGATGCAGGTGGAAGTGAAGGTGATGAGCGAGCCGCGAGTGCAGCCCTCACTTCAGTTGCAATCTGAACGCGGTATGTTTCGCTTGTTGCTGCTCGTGTCGTTGCTTTTGCTGGTGACCTCTGCCCGCGATACGGAGCACCATGTGATGCTACACCACAGAACCCAACTGGAACCGGAACGGGATAAATACATTTGGAATCCCTTTCCAGCTTCATGTGGCCCCAATGCAACAGCAGTGCGCTGCGGCGGCGTTTGCCCCGAAACCTGCGACTACAAGTCGAGCAGGTGCACGGGACATTGCGGAGTACCCTGCGTATGTCGACCTGGCTACGTCTTCAACGTGCAACTGCTGAAGTGCATTCGGCGCAGTGACTGTACCGGGGGACAGCAGCAAGTGGCCATGCATCGTGTGTTCCAATAGAAGGAGTGGCATAGATGGAATACCCCCTAGAATACCTATTTCTTAGAATATGTATCACTTAGAAGAGGTTGCCCTCCCTCTCTCCCTTGCTCCCGCTCTTTTGGCTGCAATGTGAGCTCTCTTCAACAGAGTTTCAGCAATTGCGGCTAGACGAGCCATTTGTAATAATTAACTAATAATTAACAAGTGTTGTACCCTTTATGTGTTTATATTGATATTGATTGCATTCCTTGAAATACATTAACTGAAATAACTGTCAACGGTGAGTAATATTTGTGTTAATGGGAACTTTAAGGGGGAAGCACCTTCTACATAATCACCAAGGAACATTTTAGTAATCGCAACCCATTGGAAAGAAGGAAGTAACAGACAGAAGAAGACGGGGCAGAACCCACAAACTATATGTTTTTTTTTAAGCAGAATCGATATAGCCATCCATGTCTGTCAGTCTGACTGTCTGTATATTTCATTGAACGGAACCTTCCCTTGGTTGATTCATAATTCTAGTCCGAATGCAACGTGAAACTTTTGTCATACGATGAGTGTTTGCGGGTGTCTGTATGTGTGGGTGTATGTGTAATGTGAGTGTGAATGTTGTGCCAATTTGTAGTGTTTAAATAAAACAAGAAGGCAAAGATGCGAAATGGAATGGAAGCATGCTCTGTCAAATCAATGCGTAATACGTACTCCATAGAGTTGCTGGAGATGCAGCTGACAGTCATGTCGGCGCAGCCTTCGTCGCTGGGCGACACATCTGATTGGGTTTGTGTATCGTTCGGTTCGGGTTTGTTATAGCGACCTGCTGAGAAATCGAAATAAATATTATAAAGTGCCACATATAGGAAAGGGGGGGGGGAACTTGCCTTGCACTAGATTCAAGCACTTGAGCATCAGTTCCTGCTCGCGTTGATTGTATTCACGCTCGGGCAAAATCTGTTGCGGGTCCTTGACGGGGGTCTGCGGCGATTGTGGTATGACCATGTGCACAGGTGAGGTGGCAGCACGAGCAGCCAGATTGCATACATCCTTCTCGGTCTTGGTGGTTGGATTGGGATTGGTGTCCATGCCCAGACGTTCACGCAGCAGCAGCAAGTGACGCATACGTCCGACTTCCTCGAGACGTGTCAACTTCTCCAGTTCCCATTGATGATCGAAGATCAGGGAATCTCCACGTGGTCGCCAGCCATGGAGGTTCTCCTCGCCACGCACATAGGTGGAGCTGGTGTCCAGCACACGACGCTGGCGACGCTGTACACCTGTGTAGACAGCAGATGAAATGAATCGGAGGTCAGAGTAATCAGTGGAAGACTCAGCACTCGATGACACACTGGGTACGTATACAACTACAATGAGAATTGCTACCTGGACTACCTGCTTCAGATGCCCTGCGCAGCGATAGCTCGTAGACGCCCGACAGACGATTGGCCTCCGGATTGCGATACTGTCCCGAGAAGAGATGCTTCAGCGAGCGCGGTCCGGTGCGTGCATCGCGTCCGTAAATGACCATGCTCAGATCCTTGGTGATGATCGCTGGGCGTGCACAATTCTCCAACTGCAAGGGGTAAGGTTCAACTTGAGTGAGCCATAAATGGCACAATTATTCAGACATACCTCCAGGTAGGCGCTGAGAGTGATGTAGATGGTCTCACCACCTTGTGAGACACGATTCAAAAGCGCAGAGTTGTGCAGACTGGAATCCCAGGCTGCTTCAAAACGATAGAACGAACGATCGTCGCCGGGCACCTCAAGCACTTCGCCCGGGAAGAGACCCAGCGACAGGACGCAGGCATCCTCATCCTGCTCATCCGAAGACTCGGGTGTATTGCGTATGCGTCCCACGACCAGTTCATTGATGTCCTTCCACTTGACCTCGGGTGTTGGCTCGTGCACAATTGTGATGCGTATGCGACGCTGTATGCCCTGATGCAGCAGGAAGAGTCCACGGCAAGGAAGATCATCGCTGTGCTCTACGACCTGTAGCAGGACAGAGAGCGAAGGATGAGTAAGTGGTAGAGAGAGAGCTAGTTCAACTTACCGATGGCACATACTCTCCATTGGGTGCCAGCTCACAGATCTCGAACCACACCAAGACATCATGCTTCGCCAAGACCGTGGAGGATGGCGGACAGGGCAGCGGTCCGAACTTGGGACTGCGCACTGGCTGACTAATGGGTATGCTTGGTGGCAACATGCGTCTTGGTGGTGGACGAGAAACGAACTCCTGCTTGGCATCCTTGTGCAATGGATGAGTCTGATAGTGCCCAAAGATCTTGAACATGATTGGTTGTGTCTTCAAGTACTCAATAAAGGACTTTGTAACGGGCACAGTAATCTGTTTGGAATAAAAAAGAAAGTTTAATTGAGGATTCTTTAAGGGTTAAAACTCAACGTACATTCTGCACATGGTAGAAGCCGAGTGGAGCACCCGAGGCAGAGTTCTTCACCGGTTCCGTGGAGAAAGCTTCCTCATGGCGATGCAAAAAGCTGCAGATAAATGAATAAACAAATTTAAGACTCTCTACAGAGTCGATTTTGCCACTTCAAACTCACTTGAACTGACAGAATATGTCGGCATATTCGGCGCCGATGCCTGTGGCCTGCAGCACAGTCACACGGAAGGTAAACTCCTTGCCCACCTGCAGATGCTCCCCTGGTTCCTCGGCATTCTCAACGCACTCCGAGGCCGAGTTCGAGTCAATGCCACGTCCAGAGTCAGCATCTTCCAATTCTGAAAATGAACAAAAAAGGAAATTTAGTTAGACTAAGGGGTTAACTATCTCCAAGGGGATTCACATACCCTCCAATTTGTTGTCCAACCCGCCGTTGTCTATATAACGCTGCACATCGTCCTTCTCGTTGAGTGCACGGTACTTGGGCTTGGCATCGTCCTCATTGAAGACCAGACGAGCTGACTGTTTGACGCCGTTGTTGAAATCAATGGACTCCTCATCGAGCACCGGCTGCACGGCAATGCGGAGATAGCCTCGGACATCGCCACGTTCATTGACAATGGCTACCTTGTGCACGAGGGGCACGGGATAGAGCAAGTTGCTCAAATAGATGAAGGAGCGTCCAACCATGCGGAACCAAGGGAAGCGATCGTAGAAGGGATCCCCGCCAGTCAAGCTCTCCACATTGTAATCCGGCGAGGTGGGACTCAACTCCGCCTCGTTTTGATACATCTCCCGCATCAGCTCCAGCCGTTGTCTGCAATGGCAACACAGATCACATTAAACATGCGAGAAATCAAACTAGGAGACTAGGCCAAGCACAATTGACAATGAGCAGAGTGCACAGACTGGTGCGGACATTAAGCAAAGAGCGCCAAGTGCGAGAGCAAATCAAAGGTAAGTAAAGTACAAAACGATAAAGATCAACATCTAATAAGCCACAGGAAAAGGAGGAGCAATAGGTTCACTCTAGTTGGACATGCAGCTACAATACATACAAATGAAACCTCGAAATGGAAAGCAAACCTAGAAGGTATTAGATTGGCCAATGTCAAACGCGATGGTGATGCCTGACGCTGCTCAGGGTGTGCCTGCGCCTGCTCCAACTGTTGCTGCATCGCACACTGCTGCATCGAGAGTGGGTTGGAGAGTGGAGTTGCCATCTCGGTCACATCTCGGTCGCCAGCCGCCTCAATGCCGGACGTATCGAATAGCATCGATGATGGCGGGCTCTCGACATTATACACTTGTCGCATCAATTCAAGTCGATAGCTTTCAGTGGGTTAAGGAACGAAGGACACAGGGAGTACATGATGTGGGTGGTTTTGGGGTTGTAAGAGAACCGAATAAAGTATCAAATCAGCATCTGTTAAAGCC
This sequence comes from Zaprionus nigranus, assembly GCA_018903425.1. Lineage (NCBI taxonomy): Eukaryota > Metazoa > Arthropoda > Insecta > Diptera > Drosophilidae > Zaprionus > Zaprionus nigranus. The sequence goes on along the minus strand of JAEIGD010000014.1, from coordinate 1,472,740 downwards.
CAAAGAGCTGTTGCTAGCAAGCTAACAAGCCTGCAAACCTCTGGCCAGACAACTCCACAACGGGAAGCAAAGTAAATCGATTTGATGCAAGTTGCTCTCGAGAAGATAAGAGACGGAATAGAGCTAACATATGTTTAGTATCAGTTAGAGCTTAAACTGATTTGCAGCCTTGCTCATATGATGATGAAAGCAATCGATGATGGATGGGTTAATGCGATGGCGGCGCCGGTGGCCTGCGATTCCTTGAGCTACAAGCAGTTCTATAGCCTTTTTGTGGTTTACAACTAAAGTTCAAGAACTACAACCACCATGCACGTACCACAAAACGATAAATAAAATACCAAACTTCAAAGAAATGTGCAGAGATATAACTATAATAATGGAATGTGAGCAGAGGCAGCAACACAAGGCTGAAGCACAGCAACCTACCGTAGCTTCTCCAGTGACCAGTAATGTGTTGCTCCGTTCTTGGTATCGGTAACCTCAACGGCAACAAGGGTTTTGGAAACAGGGGGTGCACCATACTCGTCGTCTGGCTGTAAGGGTGCCACACTGGAGGCCAGCTCCGGTGGCAGCGGGGAGTACAGGGTGTCGGTAAGAAGTGTGAACTGGAATTGCACCTTGAGAAGAAGAAAAGATGTTGATGATTCCGATGGTAAACAGACTTCAGTACAACCCTAAGTACCTTCTTCTTTAGCTCCACCGAAATGGCATTAGCCTCCTTGAGGAATATAGCATTACCCCAGAGATCATCGCGCAAAGATGTGAACTGATGGTAGCGCCACTTACGGAAGGCCCAAGCGGCCAGGCCAGCCTCGCGTGCGTTCCAGCAGGACTCGTACATGGGATTGGCTATGGAAGCATTATGATAAGGTTAGATCTTCGCTCCAGGCAATGCGAGGGGCTTAACTCACTGTAGACATCCTCCTCCTGATGGAAATCCTCTGGGGAATAGCTGCTGTACATGGACATGGTCATGGATTGTTCCTCCACCTGCTTTTGCAATGCATCAATGCGTGCTTCGTAGTTCTTGCGCTGCTCTTCGAACTGTTGATCGGCCTGCTGTTTCTCACGCTTGTATTGCTCCTCCAGATTGTCGAGACGCTTCTTCATCTCGGCCTTGAGATCGATGCCTTGTTTCTCCAGAAGCTCGCACTGGGCAAAGTTCCAGTCCACCTGCTGTGTATCGGCTTTCTCTACCTCATTCTCTGCCTCGTTTTCGGCTATCTTCTCACGCAATTCACGTGCCTGTTCCGGATTGGTGAAACGGAACACATGATTCTTGCCCAAAATGACACGGGAGCCGGTCTTAAGCACTTCGGGTTCGACCAGCTTGCGTCCGTTTATAAAGATGATGGCATCCTTGTGAGGCAACAGAGTGACAGTGCTATTCCTATTCTCGAAGGTGCAATGTTCCTTCAGGATGTGCGAGCCCGACAACTGAATATCCTGCGGCACATTGGCCTCGTGTGTACCAAGACGCGTTAGGCCATCCTTGATGTAGTACAACAGACACTCGGATAAATTGGGATCCTCGTTAAGGTTTACCAAATGTGGAGTCTTCTTCGGAGAGAAGACTCCAACTGTGATGCCATCTTCCTTGACTGCCACCCCCATCTCCGCAAAGACAGCCTCGCGCTGCAGACGAATCTCTTCTGTACGCTTGAGTTTCTCCTCCCAGGTCTCATTGAGTTCTAAAGAGGAGAATAGGGATTAGTTTCCTTGCTCTTTGGGATCTTAGTCGCTGCGAAACTTACCTGCAATAAGCTTCTCGCTGGCCTGCAGCTGATCCACTGCCATTTCTGTGGTGGAACCATTGCGATTACGTCCCTTGGTTGGTGACTTGATCACCGACGATTTGTTCATCTCATCCTCTGCAAGAGTAAAGCAGGTGTTAGCCAAGGGGGAGAACTTTCGTGCTGTGATCTTTGTCAAGCGCAGTGATAAGCGTGCAGGAATAAGGGGTTTCTTTTTGGATATATTATACATAGCTGCATAACTATCGATAGTACTGTTGATATTAGTGTTTTTAGTACTGTGGATAGAACTATCGATAGTACTGTGGAATTGTACTGTCGATATTATTGTTGATACAACTGCCGATAATATTGTCGATAGTACTGTCGATAGCACTGTTGATAGCACTTTCGATAGTACTGTTAATAATACTGTTGATAATACCGTTCATAGTACTGTCAATAGTATTGTGAATAGCACTGTCGATAGTAGTGTCCGTGGATATGTCGATAGTACTCTTGATAAGACTATCAACAGTGCTATCGACATAACCATTGACACTACTATCGACAGTGCTATTCACAATACAATACTTCGATAGTATTGTCGATAGTTCTGTCGATAGTTCTATCGATAACACCGTCATAGTACTGTGAATAGTACTGTCGATAGTTTTGCAACTTTAATATAGATAGATATATGTATGTATAGTATAAGATAATTGATATTTGTGAAACAAAGCGTTGCCAATTGGTTTTGGTGAATCTTGTGGACATATCGCATAACTCTGGCCTGTCCACGTCTAGCCCTGAACCAGTGCGGACTGCGAGGAGTTTCTGCCACTCTCTAGACAATGTTTTCGCCGGGCAACACAAATAAAACTCGACAAATGCACAGAAGGCGGGAGATTGGGGCCGACCGATCCGAACTACGCAGTTCATTCGACCCGATCTCCCACTGTACAACAAAATGCAACATAAAGAGGACTTGAACATTGATTATATCATAGTTATATACGAATAATATATTGTATAGGTATTCAAAATGATATTGTTATAGTGTCCTGAAGCTAAGCATTACACAAATACACACACGCACACTGAGATCGTTATAGTTATATATAGCGAATAGAGTACGAGAATACGAGTTGCAATTGTGAAGCCTGTTTTGCTTGTTGGTATCGGTTGCTTATCGAGAGCTTTACTTACTATTCGCATCGCGCTTCTCACACACCACTTTGCCATCGGGTCCTAAATGAAACAGGGTTTTTTTAAGGGGGTTTTACTCACTATAAGTAACTAAACTACGACTAACTTATTCTTTTTCTTGTTCTTGTTTTGTTTTCTTTGTTTCTTTCTGTGTCTATGCGAGTAATTTATAAAGTGTTCGAAGGGCTTAAGGATTAAGCTTAAGAAATGAACTGGCTACCTCTCTCTACATATATACAATACATACATAGATTTGTATGTCAAGAGCAGTGCACACTCACCCTCTTGCACCTCAATGCCCTCGGCCTTGAGCAGGTCCCGCAGTTTCTGTATCTCCTCCTTGAGCTCCCTGATGAGTTTGGCATTGGCGTCCTCGTTGACCACAGCCTTGCAGACAATCTGCTTGGCGCGATCCGCATAACTTTCAATCAAAGGGAGAGGGTAAGAGAGGAATCTAGCTTGATAGAGGAATCTTGTCTAACTCACCGAAGTGTGCTCAGAGTTTCATCGTAGTTAATATCAGCTGGCGATATGGCGGCTATCATAGCTGTCTTGGAGTTGCCCCCAAGATTCTCGCGCAGCAACCAAGTCAGAGCAGAGTCGCGATAGGGTATAAAGTCGGCCTTCTTGGCATTCTTCTTCTTTGAGACCTGAGAAAGAAACGATTCAAGTTGTTGAATACCAAACTATGATAATAATCTACTCTATAGAATACTTACAGACTGTCGATTGTAGTGGCGGCATAGAAATACATAAATTAATTAGTATATTGAACTTTGTAACTGAGAGATTTGTGTACTTACAACCTCCGCCAGAGCGGATATAACTTTGCCCAGTGTAGTCAAAGATTTGTTGATGTTAGCCCCCTCCTTCAATCGCGTTCCCTTGGCTCCAGTTGAGTCGGCACGCTCAGAACCTGCCAAATCGACCAGGCTTATCTTGGATACCTTTTCGGTTGTCAAATCGGTCATCTCGTCGTGACGACGCTGTGTAAAGAAGATAGTGAAGACCGCATGGGAGCGGGAGCTCGTCTCGTTCATGTTTGTAGCAGCGACAGTACTGAGGGAAGAATTCAATTATAATTCTGCCAAAGCATGAAAGAAACGGATCATACCGAGCCTTGTTGCCCTCATCGATGAGATCGTGTATGTCCTGGTAATCGGTGACAGCCAACTTGGATAGATCCTCTACATAGGGACCTAAGAGAGGATGTTCACGCACACGCAAATTGCCCTTGTTCTTGGGATTCAACAGATCCCTAACGCGCTCGCAATAGATTTCCATGTAGGATACCTCAACCGAATATTTGAGCTCATCGGTTTCGGTTTCCTGTATGCGTCCGAATAGATCCTTGCATATCATGGGTATGATACCCTCCTGCTGCTCCTCCTGCCTGCCCATCATGGTGTACGACTTGCCAGCTCCAGTCTGGCCATAGGCAAAGATGCACACATTGTACCCATCGAACGAGTGCTGCAGCATCTCCTCGCCAATGTCCTTGTAGACCATGGATTGTGTGGAAAAGTCCGAATCACGAGGCTGCAACGGGGAGCACAGAGATTGAAGTAGAGAACAGAAAGAATAGGAAACAGAAGAGGCGAACTCACATCATGTGACCAATAGGAGTAATCAAAGTTGAAACGTTTCACTGATTCGCTTGTGTTGGGCGGCACCTTTGGATTAGTAATGGCTGTAAAAGAAAAGGGTATTAGATCCTGCTGTGCGACCGCTGTTTGCCCTACTCCTGCTTACCCGTTGTGGCGCCATTCATCTCGATGATGCATTTCGACTCTCGTCCGATTTCCCGAGAGTTAAACGGGCGCACACGCACCGCTACCTTAACCGACGACATCTTGCTGCCGGCTACGGTGGCTCTACTTGGCTTGTCTTAGCTTGCTATTAACTGGAGTGGAAGAAATGAGAAGAAAATATAAGTGGTTGGAGTTGAAGGGAACCCACAGCACTGTGCAAGCCATTTGGCCCATAAATATGCCACAAAACAGAGCCAGACGGCAATCTCCGCGGCATTTTATAATTGGCACAGTCATGAGTGGTTGGCTCTGTGTGTGTGTGGGTGTCAGTGTGCCTGTGTGAGTGTATCTGTGTGAGCTGTGACTCATGCAAATCGCTGGGGGCTTGAATCAAATGTATATGATTGCATTGGGGGAAACAGCAAGAAGAAGAAAGTTGATAGCAGCAAATGGAAATTGCAGCAAGTTGGGGCAAAATAGGTTTCGAGTTGTTACGACTTGATGATATATAATTAGACAAGGAGTCATTATTGATCTACATAGCATAAATACAGCATAGGAAAGGAGAGTACAGCACGAAAAACAACTCTAAAGTTGTACAAAAGTATACATCTCTTTTATTTATTTTAGTAAACTGTAGAAAAAGTATCTACAATTTTCTAACTATAATTAAAGAAGATAAAAACACTTTTATTTGAATTTATCACAAACTTTTTCTTAGGGTTTCCCCCCAAGCCTTGCAAATATTTACAAACTCGCAAAGTATTTTGTGGCAATTCCTTTTCTCTCACTTTCTTATTTATGCAAATAGTTTTGTATAACATGCTACCCTGCTGACTTATAGTTATGCTAAGGGGGTTACCCCACACATACAGACACAGCAAACACACACACACACATACGGGTACACACTGTAGAAAAAATTCCACAATCCACACTTCCAATAAAAGCGCAGCCGAGTGGCAGCCACTCGAATGAGTCATCAGCAAACACACAAAGGGAAAGCGAATGAAGACAATTTCTCACACCCCCACTGAGACATTGGGAAATATATAATAATATAATACAGTAGTTTTCTATAGAATATATCAATATCTGCACATTTTACCTTTATATGGGAAGAAAATGAAGAGCAGCTTAAACGTTTCGCAGATTAACTAAGCCAAATCCTTTGAGTTTGTCATATTATGAGCAATTTTCTTAAGTTTTGCACTTGAATTCGATGATAACTGAGTTCGTATAGTTTTATTGTATTTTTTCTAGTCTTTTATGGTTTATTTAAAACACATTTTTAATGTTTTCAGCCGCGCAGTTATTCAGACGACCAACAAGAAATTCTTTCACTGGCACACAGTGAGGTCCTAGAATATTGGGACACAGAATAAGGAAAAACTTTAAACACTTCCAATGAATTAGCCTAGAAGCGCGATTGATGCACTCTGCGCAGTTGCGAGAAAACTCTGCGCTCTCGTTCTCACTTGCTTTCTCTCTACTATTTTATGTGACTCTCTTTGTTCTCTCTCTTTCTCTCCTTCTGCTTGTTGTGCTACTCTCTGTTTACCTTGCGAAAGAAACTTTTGTTTATATTTTTGACAAAGCTGTCAAAGCAAAAATGCAACAGCCTGCAAAAGTGTCTGGGAAAACTCTACAAGAAAACATTGCGCATACGCAAGAGAAAGAGCAGAGAAAGCGCAAAAGAAAGAAAAAGAGAGAGAGACAGAGAGGGAGAGCGCAAAACAGAGTGAAAGTCAGTGAGAGTGAGAGCACAAACATTTATGAAATGCTTAAAGTTCTTATGCCAAAATGTTTGCTGACGCAAATTGAAAATGTTAAAAAAATAATAAAAAACAAATGTAAAAATAAACATTTTGAGAGCAAAACAAGCAAAAGAAGTAAATAGAAAACTGGTTTCCCTTAGTAAAACTTTTAAGTAACTGTTCAACCTTTAAAAGATTTCTCATTTCTCTTCATATTTTACTAAGTTTCTAAAAAGACTTTCTTCATAATCAGTCCCCCACTCTAATAAAAGTTAATCACAAATTGCCATCAACTTGGTCACCTCATGGTCAGTTCTTGAACTTGTCCTGGTCTTGTGACGACTGCCTGCTTCCCTTCCTGTTCCCCTCTACTCATCCAACAGCAAAAATATCCTTCACATTTCACTTCTTTATTGCGGTGCGTCATGTGTTGTGGCTCTTTTATGGTTTCGAGCACTTCAAGTGCCACAAGCATTAAGTTCCAAGTCCATGCCACACACACACACACACACACACAGCTGCAGACACTGACACTTTCACACGACTATTCTCGAGCATATCCTTCGCTTGGGTCGTCTTGACCTTTATTAATAAATTTCCATGTTGCCTTCACCATCAACTCTACACCTTGCCAACTCTACACAAACACAAGGCACATTATTTTCGAGGCTACTGTAAGGAAATGAAACGAATATGAAAAAATATAATAATAATTTAAAGTCTGACAATATTATATAAAATACGTGGAATGTCGTTTATGAGTTTTCTTATTTTCTTTTTCTTTTGAAATTTTGAAATGCTTTTCGATGAAATTTTGCAAAATATTTAACGACATATTTTTGAAGCATTTACCAATTTATGGGCGGGTCAAAAACACAATTAAAACTTCAGAATAACTCAAAATATAATTTTGGTTTATAGATATTTTTGATGTTGTTGTTGTAGTTGTTGTTGTTATTATTGTTGCTGCTCCTTGTTGTTGTTATTGTAGGAAATCGTCGTATTGTCGTTGATGTTGTTGCTGCTGCTGTCCATAGTGTGTGGAGTTGAAAGCTAACATGAAACTATCCATCATGGATCTCTTCGAGGAGGTGGCAAATATTATCGATAACACCAGAACTGTTGTCAGCAATAAAGCGAAAAACAATAAATAACCAAATGTGCACATTCGCGTTGCCTTCCTATATACATATATGTATGTGTTTCTATATAGTATATATATATGTATGCCTACACTCGCTGTATGTATAACGCTTTCGTCTGTATAACAGCGAAAATTTTCACACTAAACCAAATTTGAGCTCTCCCAGCGACCTCACACACAGTCCAAACTGATTATCACCAACATTTGAATATATTTCCAAGTTATTTTTGACTTCCTTCAGGTTTATCTTAAGTATTTCTTTAGTCTACATAATTTCTTTGCCACGGACAACCTTTTTTGAGAAAAGATTTTTGCACAAAATCGATGGCCAAACGAGGAACGAGCCAAGGCGAAAACGCGCGCGTTTCACAGAACAGAACTGAACTGCACTCGTTGGGGTTAGACGAAGCAGTGAGCCGAGTTGTCGAGCTGCCAAGCTCTGCCACTCTGCCACACGAAGAGCGCGGAAGGGGGAGGGAGGCAGAAGGCAGGAGGGGCAAGCAGCCCTCATTGGCAACGCATGCGTCAGAATTTTGCAGGTGATTTTGGGGGTTGTTGCGCAGACGGGAAAGGAAAGGACGCGGAGAGGAAAGTGGGCAGGGGAGCAAGGGGGCAGCATTGGCATGACAGCAATGCTAAAAATTTCATATATAGAGCCAGCGCAATAATAACAAAACGCATTGCCTGTCACAAGTCCGAACATAATGAAATTCATTATGCTGCCAGCTTGCCATGCCTGCCATTTAAGACCACCACAGTTATTACGGCCACCACTGTACAGTAGCCTCCCTCCTGCATCAGTTGTAGTTAATATACTAGATGGAGAAATCGCTGAAATCTTATTATGCCGTTGCCGTTGCCGTAGCCGGTTTCGCAGTCCGATGACGTAAAACAAAATTTCTATTGATTTCTCATCACATCGCATCGCATCGTATTCTTGGCCACAGCGTCTGGTTGCTTCAATGGATCAGTGGCTAAACTGCCTGGCTGTCTGAATGGATGAGCCCTTTTGTTGCTTCTGCCTGGTAGCTTGATTGTTTCATTAGCAGCGTAATTGCTTTGACATTGAAATCGACAGCGTGTGCGATAAGCAATGCACATGGGAGTCAAGTGCGGGCAGATAAACTGTGAAAACGCCGAGCATGGTGAGGGTCGAAATGTAGAATAAACAAAGTTGGTAATAGTTGTAATATATAAGGGAGTAAATGATTCATATAGAGTATATCGTGTTTCCAAGTTAAGAGTAGTTTAGCTTTAAGATAAGGAAAGAGACAAGAAGGAAGACGAGATATCCTATAAAATTTATAGATATTTTTCATTTATTGAAATATTTGGTATTTCATATAATACAACTTAGTTAACTTAAGGAGGAAGGAAGACGAGATATCCTATAAAATATATATTTTACATATGTTACATTTATTTAAATCTTTGTTATTGTTAAATTAGTTAACTTAACGTTCTGTTTTACGTTAACAAACTCAGATTAATTCGCGGAATACAAATTCTACTACCGAGGAGAGTCCGACTTGACCGATCGACGTTTTCAACAGGCTGACCGACTTATAAGCCTTTTTAACAATTTATTTTAAAGTCTACTCTGCGACTCTTCATCTGCAACTCTTCATTTGCAACTCTTCATCTGCGACTATTCTTGTCAACTGCAACCCTGCAACCCCACCTGTACTATCACGCTGCCACAACAATCATTGTTTTCAATATATGTAGTAACTTTAGTTCATAATCTACACTCAGAGAAAGCTCTGTATATAAAATCACTCCTATTATTTTGATAACAGGTGTACAAATATTTGAAATATTACAATTGAATTGATGTTTATTGTCCGATCGTTTTAGATATAGATTTTATAGTCAGTTAAAGATAATAGCTGAGATCTTGACGTTCAAATAGACGGACAAACTGACAAGCAGAACTACAGACAGACAGAGAGACATCCAGATGGGCAAACAGACAGACGGACAGACAGTCTTGATAAGGAATATACATATATACTTTGTGGGGTCGCCACGGCTCATATTTGCCTCCCAATCACTGATATAAATTCGACTGTACCATATGATTTTTGGAGGGCACAAGGGATGAGAGCATAATTAAAAGAAGTGAAGTACGGACTTGAATAACGACTGTGTTGAAAAATAAAAGATTTGAACATTTCTTAACTTGTTGTTCCATAGTCAGGCTGGAAACTTTTCAGACTACCCTCGTATAATATCGGAATAAATCAATCAATCAAATCCCGGAAATACTTTGAAGTTTCCTCATAATATCATCATATTGAATGATAGGGAACCAAGCAGAATTAAATGTATTTCTGTGCAAAAAAGAAAAACACTAAATAAAAATATTACTATAAATTGCAATAGAATGGGAAATATGACTAGATTTAAATTCTAAATTTTTTTCATGGTAAAACTGCAACAAAAGCTGCTTTAAGTTATTGCGTTTTTTGCAGTGAAATGTCATGTACAGGATCAAACAACGACGCAGGGTGCAAGCAAAGGCGACGCGACACGACGCAACGTGACGCCCACATTGAAGGGCAACGCGTTCGATGATTGTGCGTGGGTTTCCTCTGGCTGACATGTGCGTAAATTACGAGGAGAGGAGGTGGGAGAGGTTCATGATGGAAATTCTATTTGCTGCGCAGTAGAAAAAGCTGCACGCGACAGGCAGCGAATGGTGCGGCGCCCGAGAGGGAGTGTGGTAGTTATGGAGAGGGGAGGGACAACCAACCCAAATAATATCGAACGGATTTTTAAATACGCCGCAGCAGATGAGCTCGCATTGTAAGGAAGAAATGAGAGACAGAGAAGGCGACAGCGTGTAAGAGGGAGAGGGGCAGAGAAGGCGAGACGAAGAAGGGCAGGCGGGGACAGCACGTGGGCGGTTCGTTGACGTACACACACACATATTTTTTGGTGACTTTGACTTGTGAAGCAGACGCACTCACACCAACACAAACACACAAACACACACACAGAGCGCACTGTGCGTCAATGTCATTGACAGTCTGCATGGCTGGCTGAGCTAACTGAGGTATGTGCAACATCATGTTGCAAGTTCGCCGAGTTCAAATTGTGTAGCACAACTTGAGGCGCAATACGAATTTTAACTCGTTTTTTTTCATTAATTTTCCAGCTTGCCCAGGCTCCTCAATTACACTCAAGTGTGCTCACTGTGTGTGTGTATGTGTAAGCTCTTAATTAAGCTGAAATTAAAATCTAAAATGTGACTTGTGAAAGTCAAAGGACACCCCGAGGCGCCCCCCATCAAGCGACGCCTTCGCTGTCCATTAAGTCTGCTACATAAGCCAAATGCGATTTTGTTATTTAAATTATCGCAGTGCGAGCAAAAAGCAAACACCAATACACGCACACACAGACACTTGTACACACACACACACACAGACACTTGTACACACACACTCACACTGGGACAAGAACACAGAGTTCACAGTTCACACAGCCAAGTTGTGGATGACTCATTCGCAGAGTCCTCACACAAGGGCGCATGTTCGTGCCAAGTTGTTGGTTGCTTAGTTGGTTTCTCATTGTTGTTCTTGTTGTTGCTGTTGCTGTCGCTGTTGTTGTTGCCACAATCGCTGCTTGAACTGGGCACCTACAGCAGTCAGCAGTAGCAGCAGTCAAACACTGCTGGTGAATCATCTTTCGAGGCGCGCGCGTTTCCTGCCTCAACTACCACCGCACCCCCTCTGACACTGCCACTGCCACTGCCTTTGCCACTTTGGCAATCACAACAACAAGCGCCGTCTGGCAAATACACAAAGCGAGAAATTTATAAAAGAAATGACTATTTGCACCAATTAAGGAAAAGTGCTGAAGACAAATTCGGCAATGTTGTAGAAAGAGAATGAGGAAAAATGTTCAATGGAAAAGAAAAATCACATTTTATTAATATATTTATAGGACTGATATTATTTCTTGTTACTCAGCTTTCATAATCAAAGAAAGAAAATGAAATTGAAAATGAATAGTTATAGGAAATACATTTGTTTAACTAATTCTTTTCATCATCAAAGATCATCCTTGAACAAACAAAGAAAATCATATTTAATATCTATTACTATATGTAAATGATCTATCTCCTTATCAAGACTCTTCTGTATAATCTTTAACATTTTATTTTTCGCTCAGTGTAGTTCTTGCAATCTTTTAAAAAGCAGCAACTTTAACTTGTTTAGTTTTGCCATAAGTAGCTCATAATTTGAAGGTCTGTTTACGGCTTTCTATATTTTTTGTGTCATTTCTACAACACGAATACCCTTAATGGCATGTTGTAACTTTCGGTGCCGACTTGTCGCCGCTCGCTGCGTGTGTGTATGTGTGCGCGCGTGTGTGTCAGGTCAGCAAAAAGTAAAGGAAGCAAATTTTTCTGGGCAAGCGTGTTTCACAGTTTTTTCCACGAAGCGAAAGTTGGCCAAGCCGCAGGCAAAGGAGTCGCCCCGCCACGCCCTTCCCGGGAATGTGGCACCTGCAGCTGTAACGTTAACTGCAATTCGAGAGCGCAAGACCCCAAAATTAACCGCAGAGAGAGAGAGAGAGGAAAGAACACTTAAAAGTGCTGGCCACATAAATCATCCCGCGAGCCAAAGATGGTTTTGGGGGCGCTAATTTCAGCATATTTAAAACACCAACACACTGCCTGCTAAAAGTATACGTACCACAGGAAGCCATTCGATATCCTTTGGGGATATAAAGCGGTCGCAACGAGCAAGTGAACGACTGCGTGCGTCTTTTCCGCTACTCCTTTTTTTCCAAACTCAACCTTCGCTCCATCCCCTTCACTTCCCTGTCCCCCATCTCAACCAATATTCTCCGCCATCTTTACTTGTTTCTTTTAAGTACAGCGTAAATTTATGTTTATTGCTGCGTTTTGAGGGTGAACACTGCGTGCGAAGTCTAACAGAATTTCTATAAAACTTGCCACATAAATAATCTCAAAATGTGTAATCAAAAAATGTATGATGCATACAAAATGAAGCCTACTTTGTGGGGCTGGAGAAACTATGTATATATGTATACAAATTATATTATGATAAGCTAATATTGAAATTGTGTGAGTCCAATTCGGTGTATAGAATGAACATATTCACCTTCTCTTCTCCTTACGTTCCCTTTTTTCTCTCACTTTTTGTTACGCTGTGAACATGTTTTAGTATTCTGGCACTTATTCATGCTTTCTAGAAGCCCCTCTCAGCCCTGCTAAAGCTGCTACTAAATGCAGAAAGGGATTAAATAAAAGAGGAAATTTAAATTTGATGAATACGCGTAATAGGAGCTTCGCATCTGATATCAAATGCACTGCAAATATTGCTCTGACAGGACATGTTTTTAACTGCTTCATGAGGGCGTGACATAACCGCAAACCATTCGAGAGCTTCCCACTCTGACGCACACAGACTAAGTTTGCACTGTCAACTGATGCGCAAATGTGAAACTGAACACCCACACACACACGCCCTCGCATACACACATGATGAAGCGAACAGGACAGCACAGGACATAACAGGCCGAGAGATGGACAGGAAACATGTACACCGACATTTCCATTGTTGTTGTCTTATCGTTGTTGTTGTTACTGTTGCTGCTACTGCAGAAAATTGCTTTTTGCGTCGTACAAATCCGTACAAAGGTGAAGGGTGTCTGTCACAAAAGGTCAGAGGTTATGCACAATAATAAAGACAATTACAAATTAATAGCATAAGCTGTGGCAGCAGTGCAAAATAATTCCAAGTTTTTCTCAGTTTTCCCCAAGGTATTTCAGATGCTGTGGCAAGCTGCTAATTGGCAGAGCTGAGCTGAGAGTCATAACAACAACTAAGTTATTATTAGTATTATTATTAAACTTGGGTCATCTTCGAACCTGACCTTTAGAGCTCTTCATGATTAACCAAATAGAGCAGCAAAGGGATTTTCTTCACAAGGTATTGTAATACTGTTATTGATAGAAGGAGAAAATTCATGTTTCATATTTTAAGAAACTTATGAAAAATAGAAAAATGTTGAATCGGAGCCAAATTGACTTGAATAAATAACTATCTGTATATATGTATGTATAAACTAATTTAATATTTATGAATTACATAGAATAATACATATTTTGGAATTACTCGAGTATTCGCTAATTCTTTGAGGAATCGAGAATTCTTTGAGTAGGTATTGTATTGTATAATATAATTTTATGATATTAACTTATAAATAATAGTGAGTTCTAGATAATCAAAATTGCAATATGAACTATGCAGTTGTTTAATTGTATTATAGTCTTCTATTATAGTCAGATTGCCATAGATAAATATGTTATGTGCATATTAACGATGTATATACTTAGAAATCTATACAATCATTGTATACAACTGTACCATTCATTCATTCAATTTTTCCTTTCGTTAGTTTGTGGTGAAAATATATGATCCATCTACAAACAAAGACTGAAAGCTTTCTATACTAAATATTCCTGAATTGGAGTGATAAGGAAATACCGCACAGATTCCGCACATACCTACAAGCACCTCTAACATACATACATATCTAGATACATTTCTATACATATTTTTCTGCCTGGCGACCCGCAACAGTTGCAACACGACTTGTTGTTGCTTGACGTCAGTCGGTGTTGGGCACGCGATCAATTTGCAATACGATAACGATAACGGCAGTGACAGCAACAAGAACAACAACAACATAACCAAGAATGGGAAAGGGAATGTAAAGCGTGGGCAGCGCCTGACGGCAGGCAACAGAAACAGGGCAGAAGTACGAATTGCGAAAGCATCTGATGCCCCTCTGATGACAGGTTGCACCATATGCTCGTTGTGGCAATTTGCAAAAACAAATATCTGCGAAGTTTATTTTTAGCTATCGAGTTGCCAGAAAAGGATAGTTGCCCAAGCAACGGACAGGAGCAGTGCCACCCACAGGAGAGGGAGCAGGGGAGGGGGACAGGGACAACAACAGCTGGCAACAACAGCAACAGGATAACAGCAAATCATCGTTGTATGCGTGTGTGTCTGTGTTGTATGCGTGTGCGCAGCGAACAGGACGCTGTCGCTACAGACCTGTCCTGGAATATTGATTTTTCACAATAATCATCGAATACATTTTTAAACTTTGTATTAGTCACCGCAGGCATACGAGCAAAGTGATTAATTTAATAAAAATAAAAGTCCTTTATCATGTAAGGAATAATAATTGCAGTGCTACTCACGTTCGATATGAAAATCTTAATGTGGCCGCTGCTGCTGCCGTTGGCTTTTCCACGCCCTCCTTTCTTGGCGCCTCTGGCAGATACAGTTCAATTTACACAAAGTTCAAAACAGTTTTCTTCACTTGCAAGTTAAGTTCCTTAAAGCGATTGCATTTTAAACTTCAGTTTGTTCTTTGTTTCACTTGCATTGCAATTTTTCGCAGAGCCGAATCGAACCGAACCGAACGCGAACGCACGCCAAGAGACTCTGCTTGGCCCCTGTGTGCATGTTCCAAATGTTACGCGTGCTGGAAATTTTGTTGTTTGCAGTTGCGCACGCGAGCGTGGGAAAGCCAAGGAAAAGCCGCGCTGTGCTAAGTGAGTTTTCCGCCCACCAAGCGTCGGCCAGCCTGAGTTTGTTTTTGTTGTGGACATCATCATCAGCGAACAGCTGATTTCGGCCCCGCACAGTGTTGTAAAAGTAGCTGCAGCCCAACAGCTGTTACAGGGTGTTGCAGATGTGACAACAGCTGTTAATTGGGCATACTATAAAACAAGACAAGGTTACCTTCGGCATGCCGAAAGTTTTCTACCCTTGCAGGTTTTATCTATTCCGTTCGTCCTATGCTAGTTTTATATAGTGGACCTAAAACAGCATCACCGATGTTGTACATTTCTTATCAAAAATTTAGATGGACGAGTTATTTTTCAAACACTTCGAATTGAATTTTTAAAATAATAAAATTGACATGTAGACAGACGGTCAGACTGAAGAGGCTATATAAATATATACATAGAGTTTATAGAGTGGGATTTTCCAAATTTGACTAATTTACAGCAACGCCAAAAAGATTTTCCGCTGTCCGCTTTTGGTGCTCGTTAATTGGGAATTTAAGGGATATCTATATATTTATTGCGAGCCTCAGGCTTTCACTGATTGATTACATTTAACATAAAGAGGTGATCTATGTTGATTTGCCTATGTGAGAGTCTTGGCCTCCTGGTATCTGCACGAGATGTCATTCCAGTTGGCAATATCCCAGATAGCCTCAACATACGATGGGCGCACATTCTTGTATTGCAAGTAGTAGGCATGCTCCCAGACATCGATGCCAAAAAGTGGAATCAGTCCAGTCGATGCCTCCAATGGGTCCTGATTGGGCAAAGCGGCGAGCTGCAACTTGTTGGTCTTCTTGTTGTAGCCCAACCATCCCCAGCCAGATCCCTGCACGGCCACAGTCAGAGCGGATAGTTCCTTTTTGAAGTCATCGAAACTCTTCCATTGCGACTCGATTGCCTTTTTCAGGTCATCGCTGGGCTTGGTCTTCTCAGGTGAGAGGTTCTGCCAGAAAATGGTGTGATTGACATGGCCACCACCATTGAAGCGCAGTGCTGGCGCCAGTTGAATGATCTTTGTGATGTCGCTCTTGCACTTTGCCTCCTCCAGCTGCTCCTCGGCTGCGTTCAAATTGTTGACATAGGTCTGGTGATGCTTCTGATGATGCAGCTCCATTATTTCACGGCAAATGATTGGCTCGAGGGCTGCGTAGTCGTAGGCCAGCTTGGGCAGCGAATGTTTTGTGCGCTGGTTTTGGCTGCAACAAGAAAAAAACACACATCCACAATTATAAATTGCTTTAAGTTCATTGTCGCCGATGCCATTTTCTTGTTGTTGCTGTTTTTTATATAACCAGCGGTCGGCATCGGCACCGGCCTTTTTTGGGTCCCGCCTAAGCTGCTTACCTAGCCAATTTGGTTATATTGCGTGCCACAAACATGTTTCTAATTATTGCTCGTTTAGCTGAAAATAAATAAAAAACACGGTCCATTTTAAATATGAAATTTAAATCTTTTAAATTTATTTAGCTTACCTGATGTCTAAGTGTGACAGCATGCGATAGCACATAAAATACCAGAAATCAATATACCAATAAAATACCAGAAGAGAACTTTAACAGAGACCGCATTATCATTAACATAAATCATCAACAGCAAACGCAACTCTAAGCCGAAAACTCTGTTAAAAATAACGATATCTCTTAACAAACACCAGCCATTTTTACCCACAGAAGCACTAAGCATTCGATGCCAACCAATGTATGTAAAAGGCAAAAAGAGTCGTGGCATATAACACAAACTATATATATTCTGTCAATATAGCCATGTCCGTCGTCTGTCTGCCTGTCTGTCTGTCCGTCCGTATGAAAACCTGGATCTCAGAGACTATAATAGCTAGAGCTACAAAATTTGATATCAATATGTGCTATTATTGCACGCAAATCAAGTTTATTTTAGATTTTGGCCACGCCCACTTCCCCTCCCGTAAATAGCTAAAAACCGAATTCTGAGCGTAATTTTAATTCTAGACAGCTAGACATTTCTGGTAAACACAATAAGTACCAACCTCCAAATCATTTCTTAAAATTTGGTTGCGATATGATTATTCACATAAAAGTTTTTTAAGAAATAGTTAGTTATTAAGACCTGTTTTTTTTTAAGTTTCCAAGGATTTCCGAAACTTTTCCCTGCGCCTAAGGGACACAGGCAATGCTTTCACTATTTTCGCCTATTTCTTTAGAAAATTGCCATGAGTACTATTGAAATCTTTTGCTAATTGACAAAATGGTCGCACATGTTTAAAAATATGACTCGAAAACATGTCGAACAAGATTAGAAAGCGGAGTCATAAACGAGTCTTACTTTACTGATTGACACAAAGACAACGAAAAATATGTCTCGATTTTCAGTGCCTCAGAGAATTAAAATCGATATATCCAACGAAAGGGCAGAACAAATTCTATTCAAATCTCTAAAGCATCGTAAGTTTTTGGCACTGGATTTTTGGTCAGGATCCATTTTAAATCATCATCCATTGCACCATCTGCAGCTGTTGACAAGATGCAATCGGGAGATTTGTCAAGCCCCGCCGTGGTCATCGACATTGGCTCTGGCATCTGCAAGGCAGGCTTCGCCACCGACCCCTTGCCGAACATCGTCTTTCCATCCATAGTGGGCAGGCCACGCCATTTGAACGTCATCATGGACTCGGCTATCAACGATTGCGTTATCGGGGAGGCGGCGATACGAAAGCGAGGCATTCTAACACTAAAGTATCCCATCGAGCACGGCATCGTCACCAATTGGTCGGACATGGAGAAAATCTGGAAGCATACATACGAAGCCCTGGCAGTTGAGCCCGATGCTCATCCTGTCCTACTCACTGAACCGCCGATGAATCCCAAAAAGAATCGCGAAAAGATGACCGAGATTATGTTTGAGAATTTTGGTGTGCCCGCACTCTACGTTGCCATCCAGGCGGTGCTCTCTCTCTATGCCACCGGACGGACCATTGGCATTGTAGCGGATTCAGGGGATGGCGTCACCCACACGGTGCCCATTTACGAAGGCTATGCACTGCCGCATGCCTGCATGCGCCTCGACCTAGCCGGCCGAGATCTCACCGATTATCTGGGCAAGTTGCTTATGGAGCGCGGCGTTTCGCTGACTACAAGTGCCGAGCGAGAGATTGTAAGAGACATCAAGGAGAAGCTATGCTACGTGGCCACCAACTACGATGAAGAGCTTGAAAAATACACTCTTCGCAAGAACGAAATGCAGCAAGTCTATGAACTACCCGATGGACATAAAATCCACATTGGCAGCGAATCCTTTCGCTGCCCTGAGGCATTGTTCAAGCCCCCCCTGCTCGGCCAAGAGGTGGCTGGCCTGCATGAAGCCATCTTATCCTCGATCGCTGGCTGCGACATGGATCTGCGCCGTCAAATGTACAACAATGTCGTCCTCTCTGGCGGCACAACGATGTTGCGCAACATCGAGGTGCGCCTGCAGCAGGACATCACCAGGATGGCCCCCTCGACAATGCGCATCAAAATCATTGCGAATCCAGAACGCTGTTTTGCAGTGTGGTCCGGCGGATCAGTGCTGGCATCGCTATCAAGTTTCCAGAACATGTGGATAGATGCGGCGGAATATGATGAGGTCGGTCCCAGCATAATTCACCGAAAATGTTTATAGCTTCATTCATGATCGACAAACCAAATACGGATGATCTCAAATGGTTAACCAGAAGTCACTCGAAACTGAAAACTTTTGGTTACATTTTGTTTCTATATTTTTAATGTTTAAAATAAAGCCCGTGATAATACATATACATTATTTGCTTCTTTAGTCAAAGTAAACAAATACTAGTAAAGAATTTCTAAGCAAGAAAAATAATATATAAAAACAATCGAAAGATTTGTACGAAATGAAAAAGACTAAGTTCATTTAAATGCCCTATAATTTCGAAACAAATACTTGTTTTTCTCTGCATATTCCGAGGACCAAACGCTTTCAGTGAATCAACTATCTTGTGTGTCCACCAGGCAAACTCCACTGCATATCCAACACGTACGGTTCATGGGCGAATATAGTCTAAAAGAGAAGAAATATTTGAAGTAAATAAATAAAAAAATACACTGTGGATTTCAGCATACACCAGGTACATACGTTTAAACAATTATCCTTGATTTCATTCGCATTGATCACATACCGAGTCCAAAAAATATACCAATTTTGATTTTTATCATAAAGCATTTTACAAAAGTCAGGTATGGACATAGCCATCCCAATCGGCATCCAAACCCCATGATGAAACTTATAGGAATCAATGCGAATCTGAAAATATGTTAAAATTGGATAATATTTTTAAGCCAAAAATAAATACGAAAAATACGTACAATAGATGAAAGAAATACAATAATTATAGTAGGTATAATAAATTAATATTCATATTGTAATTGTATTCATATTGTAATTAAAAATTACCTCAATACGATCGGTTTTCTCAATGTTCCATGGAAGTTGATATTACCAAATATTTTAAGGGAATAATCCATTTCCATTTTTGAACTCAATGCAGAAAAGTCAAAAAGTCCGTTTATATTCTCAAAATTTTCACGTTGATTCGGGCAGGAAGTAAATAACTCCTCGTGTTCAATATTGCACAAAAATGTACGTGCATTTGAAGTCTGTAAGATAATCAACAGGATCTTCACTTACAAAAGGAAATTAATTTTTGGACACATCTGAGCAATATTCTCATTTATTTCGCGCACAGATTCAAAATAAATTACTGTTATTTCACCATAAGATTTTTATATGATTTATTAAAAGAATGCGACATCTATTTGGCTGTTTAGATTTAAAATAAATAAAACGTTAATCACAGCAATAATGACAAATAATCACAACAGATATCTGTGTCTCTGTAGTAATTAAGATGATAAACCGATTATTTCAAACCACGTTACCTAATGCCCCACCGGAAATCAATGAATTAAACAAATGTTCAAGTGATAATAAAACTGATAAACATCCGAATTATTTATGAATTATATTGTATATACTTTGAATGTTCATCATCAGAGGATTCGATCTAGCCATGTCAACTGTAGAGTTGCCTTCGTGACACACATGCTTCTTATGCTTCATGCTGCACACTGTAATTAAACCAAAATCCGGATCGGGACGATATATCGTATTTTAATTAATGGACGTATTATTATTCAAGTGTGATCCTTTATATAAAATACATAAGTATAGGAACGATCTAAGATCATGGGAACCTGTAAGGGAAAAGAAGATAGACTTTTGTTCTGCTTGTAAATAAGATCGAATACTGATAATATTTTGGAAGTTGCCGCAAGTTCAATGACACATTTAGGAAAAAACAGATTTGAATTTATTTTATTTGAGGAATGACAATCGATATAGATTCCGGACTTTTAAAGCATTGCAATATCCCCGAATATTTCGAAACAAATACTTGTTTTTCTCTGCACATTCCGAGGACCAAACGCTTTCAGTGAAACAACTAATTTGTGTAGTCCATTGAATGCGCCAGGTACACTAAATTGCGAATCCACTACGAACGGTTCATGGACGAATGTAGTCTAAAAGAAAATAAATATGTAAAGTTAATAAATAAAACATCATACACTATGGATTTCTGCCTACATCTCGTACGTTTAAGCAATTTTCCTTGATTTCATTCGCATTGATCACATACAGAGTCCAAAAAATATACCAATTTTGGTTTTTGTCATATAGCATTTTACAAAAGTCATATACCCATATAGCCATCCCTGTTGGCACCCAAACCCCATGATAGAACTTTTACAATTCAGCGCGAGCCTAGAAATTTGTTAAGATTGGATAATATTTATAAGCCAAAAATAAATACGAACCAGTAAGGAAAGCAACAGTCGCGCGACACGCGACAGTGGGATACCCTTCAACCTAATTTTGGAAGTTTTTCAAAATTGTTTTAGGTTAGGTTGAAATTCTGACGTGATTGGCTGATTTTGACATTGGATTCGGATTTGGAAGGTCAAAAAACATATGAAAACATATATCGCAGGACCCGATCATGACCCCCCCATTATTTTTTGGGGTTTCAAAAATTTTGTCGAGTTTTTTGAGGTTAAGTCGAAACTCAGACGTGCTACGTAAATTTTAACTTCGGATTCGGACTGAGAAAGACAAAATACATGATAAAACATATATCGCATGCTCAGATCAGAATTCTATTTATTTTGGGGGATATTGTAAGGTTTTTCAGTTTTGTCAGGTTATGTCGAAGTCCAGACGTGATGGCGAAATTCTGACCTCGGATTCAGATTCAGCAACCGTAAATACATATAACTGCATATGCCATATATGCAGATCATGAAACTTTTTTTTTTTTGTGGGCCTGTGTATTGCATTCAGCTTAGTAAATGTTAAAGTCAAAAAGTTGTATCTTTTATACAGCGCTTACAATTAGACTTTAAAAAATTAAATGTGTAATTTAAGGGGGCGATAGGCGTGGCACCTAACATTTGAAATAAACTAGATCAGCTTATAGTACAAAAGAGTCTTCCTACCAAATTTGGTAACTCTAGCTTTTATAATATCGTAGATGAGATCTGTGCGTTCACACAGACAGACGGACAGCCAGACCGACAGACAGACAGACAGACATGGCTCAATCGACACGGCTTGTGATCCTGAGCAACAATATATATACTTTATGGGGTCTCTTCTGCCTGTTACATATATTTGCACAAAGTTAGTATACCCATTTTGACCATTTTCAATGGTCGAAGGGTATAAAAATACAATAAATGAAAGAAATACAATAATTATAGTAGGTACAATAAATCAATATTCATATTGTTATTCACTTAAAAATTACCTCAATACGATCGGTTTTCTCAATGTTCCATGTGGAGGTGAGATTACCAAATATTTTAATGGAATAATCCATTTCCATTTTTGTACTTCGTGCAGATAAGTTAAAAAATCCGCTTATATTCTGAACATTTTCACGTTGATTCGAACAAGGAGTATATATTTCCTCATGTTCAACAGTGAACAAAAATTTTCTTGCATTTAAAGTCTGTAAGAAAATCAACAGGATCTTCACTTGCAAAAGGATCTTTATTTTTGGACACATCTGAGGAATATTCTCATTTCGCGCACTGATTCAAAATAGATTACTGATATTTCACCGTGGGATTTTCATATGATTTATTAAAAGAATGCGACATCTATTTGGCTGTTTAGATTTAAGATAAATGAAACTACAATCAAAGCAATAATGGAAAATAATCACAACAGATATCTGTGTCTCTGCAGTAATTAAGATGTAAAACCGATTATTTCAAACCACGTTACCTAGTGCCCCACAGGGAATCAACGAATTTATCTAATGTTCAAGTGATGATAAAACTGATAAACATCCGAATTATTTTTAAAAAACTAGCAGTTAGTGTAAGTTGTAGTTACTGTAGAGCACAGTCAACAGGGAGTTATCCATTAGCTTTCTTTTAAAGTATTTAATAGATACTCGTATATACCTTGTCATGTATGGGATAAATGAGTTTTATCTGAAAATATTAGCTATGAATACCAAAACCAGTAAGAAAAGCAGCAGCACGCGACACTGGGATACCCTTCGCCCTATGTTCCGGCACTAAGCATCGAACATATAGAGTACTCAAACAGCGGAATTTACTCATACGGATGCTATGCTGAGATGGGGACCCCAGAACACGAATTGTTTCATGAGTGAGCGCTCAGCTCTGTTCGCACATCGGCAGAGAGAGCGCACATCGGCATCAAGTCAGTCGCACAACGACAGCGGAACGATGAGTACGGGTATATTTCTTTGCTCTAGCCATCGTTTCGATGTAGTGTGTGTATGTGCATGCCCATGCACGCAAGTAAATGTATGCGTTGCATGTGAAGTTTGGCAATAGGGCAATTGCTTCGCCTGCGAGAAGTCAAAATTTTGTCTTTCAGCTTTGAGATCAAGCAGCCTAGCCCGAGAATGAGTTTGCATATGTGTGTGTCTGTGTGCCAGGGGTATTTTGTTGTTGCCAAAGCATTGATAGGCACGCGCCCTTTCATTGTTTTGTTTTGATTATTGCTCTGCAGTCATTGTTTTGATTTTGGAAATTTAATATGCCGCTCATCTACAATATTTGTCAATTGCTTTAATATAACTTATTTTATGTGCATTTTTGATGTTATAATTTTTTCACCTGGAGAATAATATGCAATATACAAATAGTTAATATCTTAAATATTTAATATATAACTCTTAGCTATGCAAATGAAAATGCATTACGCTACTTCACAGGGTATGTGCTATTCAAATCACAACTTAAATTTAGTTGTGATCAATGTAGTCTCCTACTGAAGGACGATCTTGCAATTTGTTAAGAGTCAGAGCTATTTTTTAATAAAAACTTTAACTATAAATAATAACTTTAAACTTAAAGCTCACAAGATGGTTTCTTTAATTTAATGAAACTGCACTACAGGTTTTTCATAAATATTTTCAGAATCATCCTTATGTAAGAAAAATAAAGGAAACCATAATAAATGAGTGCATTACGCAAGCTGAATGCGTTGATGAGTGCTCAGATTGGTACTCTGAACGGCATGATTGCCATGAGCACCGACTCCATATTCTGAATTTTTTTTACTCGTCCTACTCCGCAAAAATACAATTTGGCTGTCAGAAAAGCTATGCGCTGATAGGAAAAAAGCAAGCGGAAAATAAATATTCTAAAATCATAAGCGCAGATGCTTCAAATAAACACCGAGGCTACAGATTTCATTGGCTAGCCACACCAGTGCTGTGAGTCGAGGCACAGCAAGATCAACTTGGCGATCAAACAAAAACACCTCCAACGGGCTAAGCCAGGAAATCTTAGAAAAAGGTGTGTAACTCACGATATTGAACAGGTGCAAAGTTTCAATAATGAGGCAGCCCTATCAAAAACTAAGTCGACATAGCCCTTATATACTCGGCATGCCGAAGATTTAAAATTAGCAGCTTTTGGTCTTGAGTCCTTCTGTGTATTGCAATGTTTTAGATTAATTATAATGTTGGGGATGTGTAGAAGCAAATTTAGGTGTGTAGGTTAGGTGGGAACATGGAGATATTTAAATGAAACACATTTGAATATCTCAAGTCGACTCGAAGGTCATCACTGATGACCCCATTGTTATTGCAGTGGCCTCCCCGTGGTGTTCCCTGGGTACCGATTGCATTTTATAATCGGGAGCTAATTCGAGCGGCGAAAAACACCAAAATGTGCAAAAGCGCGGTCAAATCGATGCATAGGAAAATGCAAATTGCATAATCAAAACAAACCAAGAGATCATAGAAAAACAACAACACAAAAGGCGCGTGCCAGTCACTTGTTTTGGCATACATGTACATACATACATATGTGTGCATGCACACATGCATTAACTTCAGCAGCGAAACCCACCCCAAATCAAAACAATTAATTTTATGAGACATATAGGAGTTATTAATTGCAATTATGTTTGCAATGTTTATCTAACAGATTTCAATTTTTTTTTAAATATCATATTACCAAAACCAATTTTCAAAAATAATAATCGAAATGTAATTAAGTTTGAATAATTTTTATTTTAAATTTAATAATTTATTTGTTTTTTAATATATTTCTAAAAGAGAGAAAATTAATATATATTAAATATTTAAGATATTAACTATTTGTATATTGCATATTATTCTCCAGGTGAAAAATTATAACATCAAAAATGCACATAAAATAAGTTATATTAAAGCAATTGACAAATATTGTAGATGAGCGGCATATTAAATTTCCAAAATCAAAACAATGACTGCAGAGCAATAATCAAAACAAAACAATGAAAGGGCGCGTGCCTATCAATGCTTTGGCAACAACAAAATACCCCTGGCACACAGACACACACATATGCAAACTCATTCTCGGGCTAGGCTGCTTGATCTCAAAGCTGAAAGACAAAATTTTGACTTCTCGCAGGCGAAGCAATTGCCCTATTGCCAAACTTCACATGCAACGCATACATTTACTTGCGTGTATGTGCATACATAGCACACATACATCGAAACGATGGCTAGAGCAAAGAAATTTTACCCGTACTCATCGTTCCGCTGTCGTTGTGCGACTGACTTGATGCCGATGTGCGCTCTCTCTCTGCCGATGTGCGAACAGAGCTGAGCGCTCACTCATGAAACAATTCGTGTTCTGGGGTCCCCATCTCAGCATAGCATCCGTATGAGTAAAATTCCGCTGTTAGAAAGCGCACGCAACACTGGGATACCCTTCGCCCTATGTTCCGGTGTAGTTTAATTTGTTTAATTTATACACTCAAACATACGTACATGCTTTCATATTTTTCCCAACAGATGGCGCTCACGTTTCGCGCTCGCCCGCGGCCCTTGTTAGCTGACAAAAGCACTTAGTTTTATGCTCATACTTTCTTTAATAACTTCTGTGTTTATTGTCCGATCGTTTTGCAATTTAAATGATACGTAGATATTTCATTCAGCTGAGTATATGTTAAAGTGCGAAAGTTGTATGTTTTATACAGCGCTCACAAATTGATTTCAAAAATTAAATTATTGATTTGCAGGGGCGGTGGGCGTGGCACCCAACATTTGAAATACATTTGATCTGTGCCTGGTAAACAGAAACCTCCATGCCAAATTTGGTGTTGCTTGCTTTTATGATACCTGAGATCTGTGTGTTCATCTGGTCATCCGGACACACAGACAGACGGATATGGCTCAATCGACTCGGCTAGTGATCCTGAGCAATAATATATATACTTTATGGGGTCTCCCACGCCTGTTACATATATTTGCACAAAGTTAGTATACCCTTTTTTGACCATTTTCATTGGTCGAAGGGTATACATACTAGCAATGAATATTTACCAACACTAGATTACTCAAAAAACTGTACACCAAGAACGTGTAAACATGTATCCTTCACTTCGTTGTCGTTGATTTTCTATTTTGTCCAGCAACTGTACCAATATTGATAATATAAAGTTAGGGACGATCTCGGAGGCTATGGGAACCTGTATAGTTATAGAAGGTATTCTTTTGTTCTGCTTGTAAATAAGATCGAATACTGATAATATTTTGGAAGTTGCCGCAAGTTGAATGACAAACATATTCAGGAATTGAATTTATTAATTTACGAATGATCTGTCATCAATCGAGTTAGTCTTCTGATTGACATTTGATCGAAATAACTATCAGATGCTGCTTTTATACCACTGAATGGCAATCTATATCATGTTTCGGGCAGAATTAGAACTAGTGTCAGTTAAAACTAAAGTATTATAATCGAAAATAATGTGAGTGCAGAATATTTCAATATCTACATGATCGTAGTCTGATTTGGCAACCATTTGCGAAGATATAGGATGTTTTTCGATAGCTAATATGTCCATCATTAGCATTATACTTGGTTGGTGACAATTTTGATGATAATTAATTTGGAATCAATTAAGCGTATACCGCATACAAATGAGCATCAGTTGCCACAGTTGCAACACCAGCATCCACCAACATAGGCAATAGCAACAACGTGTAACCTTAACTTCCTTCGCTGTGCCATCTCTGGGCAACACGTGCAGCGGGAGAACAAAGGCGAATCCGAATTTAAAGCCGAATCCGATTCCGAATGCGAATGCGAATGCGAATCTTATGACAACGCATTTACCTTCATCATCAACTTGCTGAAGCAGCAAGTTGTTGTTGTTGTTGCTGTTATTGTTGGTGGCGCTGCTCGTCAGCTGCACTTGAGGCTGCGCTTTTGTTTGTGCACTTCAAAGATACAAAATTTTGATCGCGGATCTTCAAGACTGCACCAGCAACAACAGCAACAACAGCAACAACAGCACCAATACTCGAGGGTCGCGCGTGGCGCACTTCAGAGCAGAAAACCTTTTTTCTTTTTCTTCATTTTTTTTGGTTGCAGCTGCACAATCAACGGCAGCAACAGCAACATTAGCATTAGCATTAGCAAGAGCCCTTCTAAACGCGACTCTGACTCGCAACTCCAACTCCGTCTTTGATTTCCATCTGGTTTTCAATTTCAGTTTTGAAGTGTAAAGTTCAATAAACTCGACGCCTCGACTATTTGCTCCATTTTCACGTCCGTGTGTGTATGTGTGTTTGTGCGTGTGTGTGTGTGTATGTTTGTGTGTGGCTCGAAAATGATTTGCGCACATTTCTGTTAGCCACTCAACTGGGGGGACCCCAAACTGAGCCTAAGCCCAACTGACAGCCAACTGACGCTGCGAAGGGCGCAACAAGCGTTCCCAAGTTGTAATACCCTGTAAATGAATACGCATTAAGGGTATCTTAGTGAGGCTACGAACTGAAAAGAAATTCGTATTAACTCGAGTGTGTTTAAAATTTAAATTTTAAATTGCGGGATGGATATCACCATTGAATACTTAGTTCTAGTCGAGGCACAATAACACCGTGTGTAGTATTTACTATTCGAGTACCTATCTTAAATATACTTGTATAACAGATTATGTGTTTGCCGCTTTGCATGTGTGTGCATTTGTGTTTGTGTGTGTGTGTGTGTGTGTGTGTCACTCGCCCGCTCCAAGGTTGCGTGAATTCATCACTTCACTTTGCCAGCTTGGCGCTCTTCTTGGCCCTAAAGAGGAGAAGAGAAGAGAGCTTCACCCATCGGTGCTAGACTCCATCGGTACAATTCTTCAATTCTTCAACTGTTTCGGGAGTCTGCAGCATTGTGAAATTGACAAATCTTCTGCTGAGATTTACAACCGACTTTGGTTGGCATCTCTTTTTCTAAGTACACATTCGTACATAAATTTCAATTCGTGATG
This sequence comes from Zaprionus nigranus, assembly GCA_018903425.1. NCBI lineage: Eukaryota > Metazoa > Arthropoda > Insecta > Diptera > Drosophilidae > Zaprionus > Zaprionus nigranus. The sequence goes on along the minus strand of JAEIGD010000014.1, from coordinate 1,444,682 downwards.
CTATAAATTAAAAAGGGACATGCACACACTCCAAATATAAATCTATAAATAAATATCTATCTCATTATATACTTATCTTCTTTTTTATTTATTTCCAACATATAATAGACTATTTAAAATTAAAAGATTTTACAATTAATGTTAAGTAAATTAATAACTATTAATATTATATACATATATTGTATTATTTTATATCTTAATAGCCCTGGGATAAACAAGAATGAGCAAGAATTATTAGAATATTAAGTACCCAAGGAACAACAAGTAGTGCCACCACCTGTTCACAATGTCAACACAGATTACGCCTGATGAGAACTCAAGGTACTGTGGGCACAGGGATGCCTCCCCAGTGTACTGCGCAGCTGCCAACAGGGTTACCAACTAGCATGCGAAATACCAAATGAAATAAGAAACCAGCTCGCCTTATATTTACTCGACAGCCCTGGCCAAACAACAGGTAGTTCTAAACAGCTGCTGTCCAAATTCATCGATTCAATTGTTTCTTGCCTGCCTAGGAATGTGCAACAGCGTCACAGCCTCGTCGAAGATTGCCACGCCCAGCGTCACCCGCCTACGCTGGCTGTGCTTCTGGGGTCTTCTTATCTCCCTCTACTCACTCTATGTGAAAATCCAGCTGGACCACGATGAGAACTACACGGCCATGTGCGATTTGGCCGAGCAGGTCAGCTGCACGGCTGTCTTCAAATCCGAGTGAGTGAAGGAGAAACTATATACATATACATACTTGTATATATAGCTCAGGTGTTTAAATAGTAACTCTCTCAACCATCTTCAGTTATGGACGTGGCTTTGGGCTGACTCAGCTGATTTTTGGCTCAACCTCCACCTACCTGAATCCTCCAAATGGAAGCATTGGCGTCGTCTTCTACACCCTACTCTTTCTCTCCTGTAAGGAATGATGTTTTGGTATCTCCATCTGTTGATATCTCTATTCATCAGTTGCCAATCCATTACAGCCTTCTACGAGCGGCGTTGGATCTGTCGGCTACAGCTGCTGTTGGCGATTATAACCCTGATGCTCTGCCTCTACTTGGGTGGTCTGCTCCTGTTGGTGCTCTACGACTGCTGCATCGTTTGCGTGCTCATCTATGTGGTTCACACGCTGCTCCTTATCGAGGTATACGACCGTTACAAGCGTTTCTACATGACCAAACTGGCTACCGAATAAATCGTTTCATATTTGCTTTATTGCTGCTGCAGTTGTCTTGGGGGAGTTCAAGACAAATATGATGTTGCCGACTGGGAGGGGAAATACTCTAGAGACTTGTGCACTCTCAGTATGTGGGTCAACGTGAGGTTAAGTTGTTGCTGCTGCCGACAACAACCGTTCGCTGGACGTGAGTGCGACTCCAAAGGTCTCTCCGACACACAAATCGCTCACTTCTGACCCCACTCGAGATCCGTTTTGCAGCCGTCAGGGCCCGCCAGGCACCGCATGGCACGTTCGCGGAGGTGGAGCCAACCATCACGTAGACGAGCAATTAATTTGCCAACTCTGCTAGAGTGTGTGTGTGCCAGTACGTGTGTGTGTGTGTGGGAGTTGTGGCAACAGCTGAGATCCGTACAAGATGAAAATTGAACGCAATTAATTTGACATAAACCAAAAATGAGCAAGAGATGCCGTCTATGGATCAATTAGAGGAATATAAGGAAAATGAATAGAGTAGTTTTTGGTACGATGGTATCAATAAGGCATTTATCGACTCACTTTTGAAATTCTTTAAGGTTTATTTTATCACGATCCTCTTTCCTAATGATCTGTTTGGCAATAGCAGCAGTGATTTATATTTTAATTATAGATTCGTTACTTATCTGTCGCAATTATAATTTATTCTTTTGTCATTATGATTTATTAAGATAGCATTCATTCGGTATACCCTAAATTATTTTGATCAGCCATACAGCCTAACCTCTAGGAGCTGCTGAAGGAAGATCAATGGAGTGGCAGGGTCGTACCTACAATATCGAGGGACTATGTGAAAATCTTCGCGGGGGCCCCAATTAGAATTTGAAATTCAGATTATATAGGTTAGTTCAACACATTTCACAAATTCAATACTTATACAATTTCTCCTTATCTCTTTTCTCTATGTTATATTGTCAAAATCATAAATATTTATTAAGAAATCTGTATTTTGACCCTCTTAATTACAATTGATAATGTTGCAAATCATTTCAATCATTCTTGCCCTAATGTGGTCTTCAATTATTATATATTATACCCATTACCTATAGGGCAGAATGATATTATAACTTGCTCAACAAAAATGTATGTAACGGGCAATAGGAGGCTTGGCAGATTCCACAAAGTAATGCATTTTTTCTTGTTCAACATAAATAGCTGTAAATTAAACCATGTCCGTCAACGTTTTGTACACAGCAACTTTACCTACTTGTTACAATTTTCCGCTGCCTTGAAAGTCGGGGGCCCTCGTGCACCGCACACCCTGCACTCGTCTCGCTACGGGTTTTGGTATAATGGCAGCGAGACACATTTTAAACCCTTAAAGGTTTATCTCATTACGTTCTTGCTCAATGATCTATTGATCACCAAGAGTATTGTGCTTTGAATTCATTACTTATCTGTCGTAATTGTTATTTATTCTATTACCGTAATGATCTATCAGCTTCAGCTTACTATTCGATTGGTTTCCCCTAAATAGCTTCGATCAACAATCTAGTGTAGCCTCCAGCTGTCCATTCGAGTACATCGAGTTTCAAGTAGGATCCTCTCGACAGCAATATGAATCGATGGCATCGCTGGCTTTTGCCAAGGCGTTGCAACTGCTTGTTGTGACAACTGAAAAGTCATCGGACGCATTTCAATTGCGCCCTCGAGGAGCGATCTATCCATCCATCTATCTACTATATATCTATCTATCAATTCGACTATCCATCAAATGCGATCGCTGTGATCACATTGCTGTGCATATCGTACTGTGCATATGATATGATGTGAGGGTATGCGATTTTCGCAGCTCTTTTGCAGCTCCATACTCCCAATTGGGGTCGACTTTGGCACGATCTTCTTCAATTTTGACAAGGCAAACACAAAATGCAACGAAGCTTGTGGCAAATGTTGAAAATGCATTCACCCAGCGACCGAGTAGACTACTTTGCGCCAACGTATGTAAGTCTGGAGTTGCCCCTCGAAAGGGGGCGCCCAGGCAGTGAGTAGGCAGCGGGAGGCAGGGGGAAGGCAGGGCAGGCAGAGGGAGGCAGGACAGGCAGGGGGAAGCAGGGTCTGTTAGGCAGCACAATCACCTAGCCCAAGCAAAAAGAGAGGCAGCAACTGAGGCTGGAGTTGTGGCTCGGCAAACAATTGCGACGATTCGAGCGCAGAGCGCGTTGATTGAGATTGAGATTTTGTGGCAGGCGGCGATAGAACAACAACAACAACAACAACAAAACAACAACCCGCAACACACAACGAGACAACAACGACGACAATTGCAGCTGAGTTGGCGCTCTGAAGATGATCGTATGTGGCAGCTGCTGCTGCTGCTGCTGCCGCTGCTGTGGTTGCCACACACAACAACTGCAACTGCAACAACAGCAGCAACAACAGCAGCAACAACAGCAACTCATAACCATCCTAGACTTTCAGTTTCAGCGACAAGCTCAGCGTCAGCGTCAGTCACAGTCTCAGCCTCAGCTGGAGTCGCAGCTAGTGTGCATTGCTCCCATATAAATACGCGCCGTGGCTGCTGCATGAGATCAGTCAGAATCTGGCGCTGAGACGCAGACGAAGCTTACAGATTACACACACACACCGCACACACACTCGCACACTCAAGGATTACCATGTTCAAGCTACTTAAGCTCGGCCTAGCTCTGCTGTTGGCAACGTCGGTGCTGGCACGCCCCGAGCCGCCAGTTAACTCCTACTTGCCGCCCTCCGATAGCTACGGCGCACCCGGCCAGGGTGGCGGACAGGGACAAGGTGGTTTTGGTGGTGGCAAGCCTTCGGATCAGTATGGTGCTCCTGGAGCTGCTGGTGGTGCTGGTGGTGGTCGTCCTTCTGGAACTTACGCTGCTCCTGGCCAAGGACAGGGCGGCAGACCCTCGGATCAGTATGGTGCGCCCGGTCAGGGCAATGGCAATGGCAACGGCAACGGTCGCCCCTCCAGCAGCTACGGTGCACCTGGACAGGGACAGGGACAGGGACAGGGTGGCTTCGGTGGCAGACCCTCAGACCAGTATGGTGCTCCAGGTCAGGGCAACGGAAATGGTCGCCCATCAAGCAGTTACGGTGCACCCGGTCAAGGCAACGGAAATGGTCGCCCATCGAGCAGCTATGGTGCTCCTGGCCAGGGACAAGGCAAGCCCTCGGATCAGTATGGCGCTCCTGGACGTGGTAATGGCAATGGCAATGGCAATGGCAGTGGTCGTCCCTCGAGTAGCTATGGTGCTCCTGGCCAGGGACAAGGAGGTGCTGGTGGCAGACCCTCGGATCAGTATGGTGCTCCAGGACAGGGCAGCGGAGGCTTCGGCGGTGGCAAGCCCTCGGATCAGTATGGTGCTCCCGGTCAAGGCAATGGCAATGGCAACGGCAACGGCAATGGTCGCCCCTCTAGTAGCTACGGTGCTCCAGGCCAAGGACAAGGAGGTGCTGGTGGCAGACCCTCGGATCAATATGGTGCTCCGGGTCAGGGCAATGGCAACGGCAATGGTCGCCCCTCGAGCAGCTACGGCGCGCCTGGACAGGGACAAGGACAGGGCGGCTTTGGCGGTGGCAAACCCTCGGATTCGTATGGTCCTCCCGCATCGGGATCTGGCGCTGGCGGTCCAGGTGGTGCCGGCGGCGGTGCTGGCGGTGGTGGCGATTACGAGAACGATGTAAGTAGCTGGGACTGGACAAGATTAGCTCGCCTGGGGAATGAATGCTTCTTTCCATGCCAACTCTGCACAGCACGTCAGTTCTAATGCACCGCATCGCTCTCTCTCCCCTTGCTCTCTCTCTCTCTCTTCTCTGTCACTCACTCTCTGTCTATACCCTTCACACACTCGGCTCTGTCAATACTCTATCTCTATCTGCCTTTCTCTCTCTCTCTCTCTCTCTCTCTCTTCTCTGTGTCACTCTCCACACGGTCTGTCGCTGTCCTTGTAGGAACCCGCTAAGTACGAATTTAATTACCAAGTTGAGGACGCTCCAAGTGGGCTCTCCTTCGGGCATTCAGAGATGCGCGACGGTGACTTCACCACCGGCCAGTACAATGTCCTGCTGCCCGATGGAAGGAAGCAAGTAAGCGAGCTGCGAGAACTGCACAAGCTGGGCAGGCACAGAGCATTCCTAGCACCGATCACTGCAAGTTTACCTAATCTCTATCCCCCTCTCTCCCTCTCTCTCTCTCTCTCTCGCTTGCCTTTCAGATCGTCGAGTACGAGGCGGATCAGCAAGGATACCGTCCACAGATTCGCTACGAGGGCGATGCCAACGCTGGCGCTGGTGGAGCTGGAGGAGCTGGCGGTGCTGGTGGTCAGGACTTTGGTACAGGCGGTTACTCTAGCGGTCGTCCAGGTGGTCAAGATTTGGGACAAGGTGGTTACTCTAGCGGACGTCCAGGTGGTCAGGATTTAGGTCAGACTGGCTACTCCAGCGGTCGTCCAGGTGGTCAGGATTTGGGGCAGAACGGCTATTCCGGCGGTCGTCCAGGTGGTCAGGACTTGGGTCCAGGCGGTTACTCCGGCGGTCGTCCTGGCGGTCAAGATTTGGGACAGAACGGCTACTCCGGCGGTCGTCCGGGTGGTCAGGACTTGGGACCAGGCGGTTACTCTGGCGGTCGTCCCGGCGGCCAGGATCTTGGTCAGAATGGCTACTCCAGTGGTCGTCCAGGCGGCAACGGTAACGGCAACGGCAGTGGCTCCGAAGGCGGACGTGTCATCATTGGAGGACGCGTTATTGGTCAGGATAATGCTGATGGACAGGGCTATGCGGGCGGTCGTCCCGATGGTGGCCAGGATGGCGGCATTGGCCAGGATAACAACGACGGACGCGGCTATTCCAGCGGCAAACCCGGACAGGGTCGCAATGGCAATGGCAACGGCAACGGATTCGGTCCAGGTGGCCAAAACGGCGACAACGACGGCAGCGGCTACCGATACTAGACAACAACTTCAATGGACTCCGAGATAAACTCTTCTAGCTAGCAATTGAAATACGTAGATCAATATACCTAGAACTTAAGACTCTCTATAGAACTATGAACTAGTTACCCTTACCCCTAAGCGTAAGCTTCGTCTATCAACCCGACTGTACTCTATACACATCTCACGCTATCTCATCCACCACTTTCTCCTCTATCAATCCACTATATCATGAACCACGCCCCCTGTCCACCTTCAGATTTGAGTGTTAGACTCGGCTTTCCACTAGACTAAACTAAACTTGTTGTAATTGCAAATGCGAAAAAAACATTCTGCTCTAAAGCGGCAAAGAACCCAAAAAAAAAGAAAAGAATGAACGATTTGTTAATGTGTAAGTTGACGTAATAAAGACATATTTTTTATAACAATCTGTGCTTTGTTCTAGAACCCTAAAGACACACCTAACAACTTCCTTCAACTGGTTATCAAGTGTGGTCAGATGTTGAGGTTAGGTTAATATGTTCAGAAACCTATTTGTACAATAAAAAAGGATTAAACAATTGTTGAGAATAAACTGGTTAGACAATGTGGTTAGATGTTGAGGTTAGGTTGCCACCTTGAGCAACCTATTTGTAAAATATCAAAATAACTAACTTGAAGTAACTTAGCTCAACGGGTTGGCAAGTGTGGTTAGAGGTTAGGTTAATATCCTTAGCAACTTATTTGTACAATTGCCCGATATCATCAGATCAATTAACATTAAACAACTTAGGACAACTGGAGCCCTTTTAGAACCTTAGCAACCCAATTGAATAATTGCCCGATATTATCATTTGAATTAACATAAATTCAGTTCTTTATTAATAACAATTAGGAACAGTTGAGAAGCCCTAGTAAACTTTTCATTCATATACAATTCTTAAATAGGTTTTGGGACAGTTTTTAGATTGTTGTTCTTAGGCTCGACATAGTCTCCAAAATTGGTCCAAGTGTAGTTCCACAGTCGGGGATTGCCTCGAGGATCATCGGGTTTGTTAGTGGGTGGTACCGCTGTGACATTGATCCGCTCTAGTTCTTGCAGCATCGTTTGCAGCAAAGTGGGATACCTTAAGGAAGATATAAGTAAGCATACAGATTCGTAAAACAATAGGGAAGCGAGTCCTGCTTACTGTTTCGCCAGATTATTGTGCTCGCAGGGATCGTCGGCAATGTTGAAGAGGCAGGGAGACTTCAGCGGGTTACAGGTGACTCGGACATCAGAATTCTGGCAGGTTACTGTGGCCGCTTTACGCAGACGTATCTGATCCGCTCGTGTGGGTAACATTTTGAGACGCTGCATGGCCAGACCCGTCACACTCTTGCCCACCTGATCCCAATCGTAATCTCTGGGATTGCGTAGATCAGCTGAGCCATACCAGCCATCCCAGGACCCGTTGTAGTTGGTACCTTTGACCAGCTTCCATTGGTCCACGCTGATTGCTGCGCTGCCCCAGATGTCGTCGATGTTGTGCAGAACCTTCTGACGGGGCGAGGTCTCGTTCCTAACCAGTGCCTGCCAGATGCTCATGCCGTCCAGGCCGGCTTCAGTAAGATTGTTCAGTGCAGCATCGCCACCCGCTGCCTCCAGCAATGTGGGTAACCAGTCCACAATGTGCATTGTCTGCTCGGACAGACGTGGCAACTGCTTGAGGCGCGGTGACCAGATCAGTCCTGCTCCACGCACCCCACCCTCCCAGAGCGTATTCTTGGTGCCACGCAGCGGGTAATTGGAGGCAAAGTTCTGGTTGAAGCCATCTGTGGGGCCGCCATTGTCGGTGGAGAAGATAATGATGGAGTTCTCCAGCATGCCGCGCTTCTGCAGCTGCTGCACAATGCGACCCACCGAGGTGTCCATTTCGCTCACCAGTGCTAAGTGGAGATTGAGGTGTTTATCATGCTGTGAATAGTTCAGTTCAGATTCAATGTCTCTACTCACCCGCATACTTGCGTCTCTTGTACTTCGGAATGTGACCCAACTTGGCAACCAGATCATCATTGGCTGGCAGCGGATTGTACGGATTGCCCGAATGCACCGCCGCATGAGCCACATAGAGGAAAAAGAGGACCCTGTGTGGCATTGTGTGCGTCAATCACACTCAGCGAATGCTGCGTTATCACCTCCGTCGTCGACTCGCCATGCAGGTTGTAGGCCACATCGTTTCCCTCCCGCATATCCAGTCCCCAGGTGCCATGCTCCATGGACGTGTGGTCATAGTAATCATGTCGTCCTGACCAGAAGCCCACATGGCTGCTGAAGCCGCGATAGAGCGGCGTGTAGGCTCTCTTCCAGAAGCCCAAATGCCATTTGCCGGCAATGTGCGAGGTGTAGCTGCAGGTGGCAGACGAAGGAGATAAACAACTTAAGTTCGACTGCCTGACTTACCCCAAATCGTTGAGGTATTGCGGCATCAGTTTTATATCCAGGGGCAAGCCTCGTGGCTCTGCTGCATACAGTACCGTGTGTTGCATGCCTGGAATGAAGGATTAACAATGGGCTCAGCTGATGATACACATACTCACCCGTATGAATGGGATATTTGCCCGTCATCAGAGCAGAGCGGGAGGGTGTACAAATCGGATTGACATAGTAGCGATTCAGTATGAGACCCGAATAGGCCAGAGCATCGATATTGGGCGTGGGAATCTGCGCCGAGCCGCGAAACCCGAGATCATTAAAGCCCTGTGCATGCAAAGAGAACAAAGATGAATGTTGTGGAACACACACAGACAACAGACAGCCTCGCCAAGGGCTTATTAGGCCCACTTACCAGATCATCTGCCAGAATGAAAATGATGTGCGGCCTTTCGGCAACCGTCGATTGGCCGATTGACACAGCGACAAAGCCGACGAGCAACATCAACAACAGTAACAATTGCCGCGGTGCTCTTGCACATCCCCATCCCCATTCCCCTGCAAATGCCTCTCTGCCAGCTCTGACTGTGGGTGGGTGCAAGCGCCTCATTTGCATTGTTTTTTCTGTAAATTGCAACATGCAACGGGGGATTATGCGATGCTACGATTAGATCTCATTAGCTCTTTAATTGCAGTACAATGTCGAGATGGCAAACACAGTGAACGATCGAAAGAATGAACAAGAGAAGAGTCCATCTGTAAGAGAGCTCTATATAAACAACTAATCTCCAATTATGAGAGAATTAGCGAATAGCTGTGATTATCCTATAAGAAATGCCTTAGTATGACTTGTATAACTAGTTTCCCTTACGCAGAGATTACTGTGAAAGAAACGTCTACACAAACATACGATATATCCACCTACACAACTATCTTTAAATTTAGGCTCGACTGTCAATCAATTGAGTTGCCCATTGGCGCTTTGTCTATGCGACTGACATTGATTTCCATTACAGCGATCGAATACATTTACACTTGTACTATGAATAAACATATAGTTGTAGTACCCCTGCACTCGAAAAGTGCCCAATCACATTGGAACTGAATATTCAGCAGAATGCCGAATCGTGTCTCGGTTTCCATTCGATGTCAAGTTTGCTGTGTGCGCTCTCGATTTGTAAACAATTCCCCGACTTCGAAATCAACTTCACATTCGTTCGAATATTGCGCAATATAACACACTGTGATTTGTTTGTTTGGCAAACTTCTCTATAGGCTGTTGTGTTGTTGTTAGGGTGGCGCAACAGGAATATCTTTATCATATTTATTATTCATGCAGCGCAAATAAAGAATCAAACCGCAAAAGGAAAATCCCGTGATTGCCCAGAGTCAACTAATTAGCATGCGAATTGATCGTCAAGTTTGTCGACCCTGCCCCATTAATGGGTCAAGGCCGGTCAACAGAAATTCTTCACATAACGAATCATATTATAAATACCAATTTACTATAAGTACGGTATAATCTCAGTTGTTTTTCTTGAAATATTTTGACGCTGATAAAAACTCTATTATAAGCGAAAATATTTTCTGACTTCTCAACCAAATGTTCTTATCAAAATAGCTCTAGAAAACACTCTGAACTCATTTACTTTGTGTGACTTTAAAATATTTAAACGTCTTATTAAGTTAACTTGAAATAATAAATATTTGTTGCCAAGTCACTCTTAAATATTCATTTTATTTACTAAGTTTTGTTTCCCCTCTTTCTTTTTATTTAATTTGCGAATAAACGCGTCACGCGTGCAAGCAGTAATAATTTAATAAATTTATATACTTTGCATGCACTCCCAGAAAAAGTCTTTTATTCGCTTTCTTTTAATATTAATTTCGCAATAATTTTTCAAACCTCTGCAGATCGTAACCGTTTCGAGACACGCGTGGAAAGAGACTGCACAGTGACCAACAGCAAAATGTACGACAAGCCGCCTACTTTAAAGCTCTCTGCTTCCCCTGCATACACATGTTTTGTTGTGGTTGTTATTATTGTTTTGTGCTGCTGCTGCCGAGAGGACGTCTACGCCGGCGTCGGTGACTACAGTGAAAGCCGCCGTGCGCTGTTAACTAGCAGAGCGCGGGGGATCAATTATGCGCAGTCAACAGTGACAGACGTCAATTTCAATATGTAAACAGAGAGCCGAGAGTCGAACACACGCACACACAGGGTGGACAGTGCAAAAAGAGAGAGATAGAGAGAGACTAAAGAAAACAAAGAGGTCGAGAGAGCGACTAATGTTCACAGTTTTTATTACTGTTCGTATGCATTTTTAAAAGGCAAATTGTAATTAGAATTATTGTTTATAATAATACATAGCAGTTGTTTAAGCTGGTTTGGCCAACATATTAAAATTCTCTAAGACCCCATCCGAAACGAGAAGTATTCATCAGACTCATTTTGTTTGTGTGTGTGTGTGTGGGGGCTGTGGTAGAGAAGGCAACGTCTCTCGATTTGTTGATTTATTCATAAATTCTTCTACTGGGTTCTTCGATTATACTAAAAGTGAATTTCATTGTATTTGCGTTTTAAACAAATTGTCAAATATAAATAAATTTTATTCTTAGTCTATTGTATAAATTGAAGTGTAATTTACAAATCGAAAGAACCCGGCAAGTAAATGCGAACAGTTAGCCCCGGTGTTTGAATGAATTTCATACTATATGATCCATGGTGAATACTTCTCTTCCGAAATGCGGTCCAACTTAGACTTCCCTAAGTATAATTTTTACGGCTACAAGCACATTAAGTAACAATATTAAGTCGAAGTTTCGAAACGAGGTAAAAGCTTCGCTTGAACTTAATTCGAATTTACAATTTCCGATTAACAAAATAAAAGTGTTTTAAATAATTTTAGATAATCATTAAGAATATAAGCCGAACGTTAAGTTTTCTTTCAGATTTTTCTGAAACAATAATGTTTTTGAGCACATCCAAAGCTCGTTTATAACAATGCATCAAAATGCAAAAGGGATATCAAAGAATTTCCAGATCGACGTGACGAATTTCCGGGAATTTTGTCTAAGGATAAACAAGAAAATTTATAATTATTATACTTGAAGGCTGAAGATATGACTCTAGTAAGGTACTCACGCGCAGATTCATCTCAATACGGTCAATTTCACCTCCCATGAGATCCACAATGTTCTCTCCCTGGTCTAACAAAAATATCTCCACTTCATCGTGAGTGCGGAAGGCTTGCACCGTCTAAAGAAAAAGTTTTTAAAATCATATTGTATACGATTCGCAGATTAATATTGTCGATCTTACCGTCAGTAGTTTGTTCACATCCTGCTTACACAGGTACGAACGTGTCAATTCACGACCATCAAAGTCAAGCTCAGCCTACAGAAGATAAGAATCATAAAATTCAACGAATAGTTTTTGATAAATAATATAATATATACTGACCTTATAGCGAACACGCCCACTGCCAATGTCGATACCCTTTACATCGTAGATGGCACGAATCATCACATCGGCCTCCATCGTTGCGTTCATCTTCTCCAGGCGGTCCAAAGATATGGAGACACCCACTAACGCATTGGAGTTTGTGTAGATAATGAATGAGGCAACGCAACCCAAGAGGCCACCAATAATCAGGGAACCAATCGAATCGTAAATCGGGTTCTGGGTCAAAGCACTCAGTCCCATACAAATGGCGGCAATCACAACGCCAGCAACAGCGGCAGCATCCTCACAGAGCACAACATTGACGCAGGGATCCGTTCCGGAGATGACTGAAAAGAAGAAAGTTGAACATACCTTCTGATAAATCGTTAGCAAAAGGCTTACCATAATTCCTGAAACTCATTTTCTGCTTTTTCGCGGCACGTTTTAACTCTTTGATGGCTATCAAGAGAGTCGCACCCTCGGATATCAGACCACCTAACAATATGATATAGGACCACATCTGGTCTTCAACCGGCTTCGGCTCAACGATACCATCAATGCCGTGGTAGATGGACAGGCCGCAACCTACACAGAAAATACCAACGCCGGAAATGAGCGAGGAGACATAGCGCATATTCATATAACCATAGGGATGATCCGTGTTCGGTTGTTGGGCTGATTTGTATATGCCAAACGCCAAGATCAGCTGATTGACCACATCGGCGGTTGAGTGTATCACCTCGGCGAACATACTGTGAGATCCCTTATAAACCCATCCGATCAGTTTGCAGATCAGATTGGCCAAGTTGCTGCAAATGCGGAATGGGACGTTACAATTGAAACAATCCTACTAGCGGAAGGTGATCACTCTGATCAGCAAATATACTTACATGCCAATGGCAATGGCAACCACATAGCCAGACTTTTTCTGACCCATGTCCGTTGTCCTTGTGTGGCCCGATGTCGCGTCGATAGTGGCGCAGGCGACGTTTCACATTGAACATATCTGTACAGGAAGAAGAATTCTATGTTAATATCGATCTTGAAGCAGAACACGGGATAAAGGACTTACTATGTTTATCTTTAAAGTCTTTACTTTCCGTTTCTCTTTTGATCCGCTCGCGCACAATGGCCTCGTGTGAGCCATAGAGCTCAAGTGCTTTGGCCTCGACATCGCGACGTTTGTAGACCGTGATCTCTGGCTCGTGTGCGTACGGAGAGCGACGCTTGATCTCGGGCAGCTTTTTAAGATCATCCTCAGTGAGCATAAAGTCAGAAATGGCTCGTGCAGGCGTCACATAGTTGCGCTCTAGCGAGATACCGTAGTCGAAACGGGGTCGCTGCTTGGCCACTGCTGTTGACGGCGTAGGAGGTGTGGCGGGTGCGGCTGCTTCCACTTTAGCTAAGTTCGTCTGGATGAGAAGCGGTGCCGTTGCCGGTGGCGACTTGATGACGTCCATGTCTATCGTACTTGACATCTCGGGGGAAGCTCTTTGTGATTGGCACTAAACTAAAACTGACGAGAATGCAAACATAAAAATAAATTAATCACTAAAGTTGTGCAAATAGGTTTCTGAGCTGTACCGAATGTTGTTGCGAATAACAACTCTACACTGAAAATAGCTTAAGCGATTCACTCGCCCCTATATTGTTATTGATTTAAGCGGGTCTTAGTTATTACAAATCTGAGGTTTTTTTAATATTAGTTAGCACTCTTAGTCACTGGCTTATTCACTGTTTGCCTCAGTGCCTGCTCTCTTTATCCAGTCTCATATGCAATATAACCTTATCTCAAAACACCCTAGAGTATTCAACTTTAGTCACAAATCCGACAAGGATTTATCAGGCATCTCATCTTAAGTCTCTCGCCACGCTTATCGCTGCTGTTTGCCATGTAAATTCTATTTCAAATAAATGCTAATTCGCAAAACAAACCCAATTCGACATTTCGGTTTCTGTGGAAAGAATGAAACAAACAAAGAAATCATCCCGCATAGCCTCGGGAATTCGGGCTGTGTGCTCGAACATCGAGCATACTATACTATAAAGCCTTATCTCACGACGTCTCCCAAGCATTCGACGGGTCTTATCTGAGATGAGTAACGCTCGAGTAAACTGAACCGATCAGACCCGAGGCGCTTGTTTTCTGTATGTATTCGTTGATTGTGCACGAGAGCTAACTCTCTCTCTCTTTCAGTTTTACTCTCTCTCTCTCTCTCCTGCCTCTCTATCTATGTACATATATTGCTGATATCTTACTCTCTTTCTCCAAGTATCTTGGCCAAATTTTGTGCCGACATTTCTTTGAGTTTGGTCAGGCACCAGCACGTTTCGATTGCGTAAATTTATCATCTATCATTTTTAGCGAGTACACAGAACTCGGAACGTTACTCATCATTTTATAATACACAGGCATATCTGGTTATTTCTGGTTGAATCTGATGTGGACATAAAAAGTTACAATGCGCGCACGATTACCACAAGAAAACACTCTGAAATTGCTTAGGTCGTACCTCAAGTGGAAGAGTTTTTGCTGTGCGATGTAAGTCGTCCAGTTCCAATGACCATGTGATTGAGCTGCTGGCATAGCCCGAGGTGATGGCTGCTCGGGCCGATCCCATGCGTTCTACACACAGCGATCACGTACAACATTTTCCAGCAAACAGCCGGACAACAACATCGGCACTTGCCGATGACAAAGTATTTTTATACAAAAGCATTCTAAAACCGATTTCAACATATGGCTCCGGTGAACGTCGATGTTGTTCTTGTTCAAAGAGCGCAATCAAATTTCAAATTCTACACGCAAAAATAAATTACAGAAAACATACATCTTCGTCGTGTCGAAGCTTAGATACACTTGCTGATCGACTTTATGACATAATTGTTGTACGACGCTCTTTTATATTGTAGTACCAAGAACTGATGAGTTTGTTTTTCATAAAATCATTTGAGTTCTCGACCGATTGGTCGAGTTCGTTTCATCCGGTTTCATCCAGATATCTCAAGAACTGACAGATAAGTTGGCATAGAAACCAACTGACAGACGGACAGACGGTTTTCATTGCTACACACACACGAGTTGTGACAAGGCTAAGATACCCTCTCCAAAAGGGTATGGGCATCATTTATTTTCTGTTTTTCTGTTTAACTTCAAGCGGGTATTTATTATTAGACCCAACCGAAAGGTAGGGTTGCGGAAAGAGGGTGTTTCTTCATTTATTTATTATTATTCATGCAAGGCAAAATAAAACAATTAACGATAGCTCGAATCCAGCGAGATCGACTTTAAAGGCGCCGTGTGTGCTCGGCTTTTCAATACCCTACAATAAGTTATCATTCATGCTTTCACGCACAAGTACCCACTTGAAGCGATACGATGACGCAACAGGCATGGAAAATTTGTCTCTAATAACTTTCGTGTTTACTGTCTGATCGCTGATGATTAGATTAGATTAGGCTATTTGTACAGAATTAGCGTATGCCAAAATTCATGGCTTTATCTGTGAATTTACGGTACTAATGCATCACCATCGTGTCAAATCTAGGTCTCTCTAAATCTTAAATTAGCCGAGATCGACGCACTCGTTGCAGATAAGGCAAGCCAAGTCAGACTAACGGATGGTACTTATCGGCTGTAATATACTATATGGGTAGTGCCACGCCTCTTTTCCTGTGCAACAGCCGTATGTACCCCTTCCAGCTGCTCGCAATGGGGTCTGCAGGGTACAAAGAGAGCTCGTGATGTGCCGCCCAGTCAACTAATCAGCAAGCGAATTGAACATCAAGTTGTGGCGACCCTTGTCGATTAATAGGTCAAATAACGGACCAAAGCAGACGCATACATATGTTGGCATAGTAAAAACATTTCATTTTAGGTAACAAAAATAAACATAAGTTTATTCAGCATTTTGAAATTCATGAACATTCATATATTTGTTGTTTCATATACATATCTATATAGACGCACATAAGTGTATTTATATTTGTAATAGAGAATTGGGCCTTGTACTAAATATATAATTTTGTTTAATTTTCACTACAAACTGATAAAAACAAGGTACACATACAACATAACATCGAATCAAAATACACAAAATAAAAAGGCCACAGTCGAGTGCACTTGACCAGCCAGAAACCCAGAACCGACCAAGATCCGAGATACCGAGATACCCTATCACGTTTTCATGCTAACCGTATGTACACACACACACACAATTGAACACATGGACACATGCAGACATGCATACACATACGTATACATATGAAAGAGTGAGCGAGCAAGAGAGCTAGTGAACGGGGCGCAAACCGAATCGACAAAAACGAGCGACAGTTTGCTGACGTCATTTCTGCAGCTTACGCACTGCCAGCCGCCCCTCGACGTTGTATTTCTGAATTAGTTTTTTATTTTGGCTATTACTCAGCTATTTATGATCTGATTTTGATCTTGATCCTATTCGGGTATTGATAGATAGTCCGAGTACCTGCGCAAGTACTCCGGATCGAGACAAAGTCGGCCATAGCAACGTCGCGAGTATTGATGCTGATTAGGAATACATATGTATATATGTAGTATGTATGTATCTGTATCTGTACCTGTATCTGTATGTACAATTCACGTCACACTGCAACTGAAACCCCCTTTGAGCTCTATGGGGTACAAGGGTACTGGGTGTCTGTGGTAGAAAATGATTCAGTATTTTTAGGTGAACCCTTTATTGCTCGTTTATTAAAACAAATGCGGGTCTTAACTATTTAGCATGCAAATATACACAAATTGTTATTAACAGTCGGCGGGAAAACTACGCGCACGCCCATGTGTTTTAAGTTTTTTTATATAACACTCAAATTGAGCAAGAGAGAAATGTATTTCAAATTCATTATCAATATGTATTCGACATTTTCAATTATGAAAATGAAAAACTAGAAAAACTTATTTATAGCACGACAGCGTGCGTAAAAAATTGCACACACAGTGTGCGCACACATGTCGCTCTGACTGTATGCCAATGCTACTATTTTGTTAACTAAATATCGAGTCTTATACCCAGTCTTATTTGCGAGCGACACGCGGGGTACACGGGGTATTCTAGTTGGAATGCCAATTGGACAGTACTGCAATATATTATTACTCAACAGATGGAGAGAAGCCTAGTTGAGGCAATGACTAAATTACAACAACAATGACGCATCGACAACAACATGACGTAAGCAGCACTTCGTCCGTTTTTCGCCAAATTGGTATGTGCCTGTGCCTGCCTGGATGTGGATACGTATGTGAATGTGATTGCTGTTGGTGTGGGTGCGTGTGTTTACCTACGCATGTGCGTAAGAATGAATGATTATTATTTTTTTGGCCTGTGCTGTGGGGGGAGTGAGGCATCTCACAACTGGGTGCTGTTGGGTGGGTGCTGCGCGTGCAGGGTATGCCACAGTCGAGCACCCTCGACTGTAGTCTCTTACTAGCTTAAAACTATTACTTGCTTAACAATATATTGAAAGTTTTTTGCTTAATTTATCGCTTGTCGTCTGCTAATGGCTGGCAATCAAAGCTTTGTTTTCATTCCATTCCAGCAGCGATATTAACAAAAAACTGTGCGCGTACAATCGATAATTAATTTAACTTATGAACCTCGCGTGCACTCACAACAAGTTTTTTATTCACTTTCTTTCTCAATATACTATAATTTTTTTTTTTTTTTTTTTTTTTTTTTTTTTACAATATGCTTCTTTGAGCGCTTCTACGTGCTGCGTGTTGTGCGGATCGTAACCGTTTCGATACACGCGCGAAGTGAGACTGCAGAGTGACCGACAGCGCAGCGTACCTTTTAAAGCTCTCTGCTGCTGCCTTCACTCTGCTCTGCCTCTCCCGCGCCCTGTGTTGTTGTTGCTGCTCTCTCTCTCTCTCTCTGCCAATGTGGGACGTCAGCGCCGGCGTTGTTGACTATACAGTGAAAGCCGCGTGCGCTTTTAAGTAGCAGAGCGCGGAATCAATTATGCGCAGACAACAGCGATAGACGTCAAGTTCAATATGAAAACAGAGAGCCGCCGCGTCAGCCACAGGGTGCACCGAGTGCAATTTGGGGTAAACAGAGAGCGAATGCAAAGCAGTTTTAACCTGCCTTGGCTATTTGACACGCAGAGTTGCCATTTTACGTTAATAACCCGCAACAGGTTGTCTCATTTAGCTTTAGCAATTGAAATAACAATAAATTTTAAATAATTTTTATTTTTATAGTAATACATAGCAGTTGTCCAAACTTATATTTAAAAAATTAAAGCACATTAAGTAACAATTTTAAGTCGACGATTTAAACTGAGTTGCACAACCTCGACTGTATTCATTTAAAAAGTATAGTTTCCCGATACTAAATATAATATGTAGTCAATAATTCTTGCTATTATCGCCTATTCCTCAGATTTAAGCTTGAGAATGTCAACCAAGGATTGTTAACGATATAAAAATGATATACAACGAACTCGCTACTTATCAGGTTTCTTAGATAATTATGATTTACCGTTTACCACATGAGTCGCTAATTAAGTCACAAATCTAACGTTCGTTTAATTCGACTACCGGAATTTTAAGAAACTAGACAAATCATTTTGGTTTCGAGCCCATCGTCAACCCGTGTAAACCTTGTTCATATGCACCAATGTGTGTTTCCAGCAACAGAGTCTTCACAGAATTTCAAGATCAACGTGCCGAATTTCCGGGTATTGTTTCTAAAAAGATACAAGAATATTAATATAGATATTTGAGTTTTTGATGGAAAGAATTAAAGAACTCACTCGTAGATTCATTTCAATTCGATCAATTTCGCCTCCCATGAGATCTACAATGTTCTCTCCTTGGTCTAGCAAAAAGTTCTCCAGCTCATCGGTTGTTCTAAAACTTTTTACCATCTAAAAATATAAAGATTTCATAAGTGAAAGGCGTTCGTGTGCGATAAGTGAGCGACTTACCGTCAGCAGTTTGTTCAGATCCTGTTTGTCAAGATACGAACGTGTCAATTCTCGCCCATCAAAGTCGAGTTCAGCCTGCAAAACAAAGTAACCATCAGATTATAGATACGATAATAATGTGTCAATCAATATTCACCTTATATCGCACACGGCCATTGCCAATGTCTATGCCCTTGACATCATAAATAGCACGAATCATCACATCAGCTTCCATAGTTGCGTTCATTTTCTCCAAACGATCCATGGATATAGAGATACCAACAAGCGCATTGGCGTTTGTGTATATTATGAAAGATGCCACAGCTCCCAACAGAGCTCCAATGGCTAGTGATCCAGCTGCATCGTAGATCGGTGATCCTGTATAGCTGCTCAGACCCATGCAGGTCCCGGCAATTATAACACCAGCTACGGCAGCTGCATCCTCACAGAGCACCACATTTACACAGGGGTCCTTTCCCGCAAGTACTACAAAGAAGAAAGAATGTTAGCTCGTGCCACTTGTATTCCATACAGGCACTTACCGTAATCCTTAAAAGACATGTTTTGTATACGTGCGGATCGCAGTAATTCATTAAAGGCGACCACAAGTGTGGCTCCTTCAGATACTAAAGAGCCTGCTAATATACAATAGACCCAGAAGAGATCTCCGATGGGCTGAGGGTGCAGGATACCTTCAATGCCATGGTAGATGGACAAGCCACTGCCCACACAGAAAATACCAACGCCGGAAATAAGTGAGGAGACGTAGCGCATATTCATATAACCATAGGGATGATCCGTATCGGGTTCTTGTGCTGATTTATAGATGCCAAATGCTAAGATCAGTTGATTCACCAGATCTGCCATGGAGTGTATCACCTCGGCAAACATGCTGTGGGATCCACTGTAGAGCCATCCGCCAGCTTTAAATAGAAGATTAGCTGCATTGCTGTAGATGAATCAGAGTTTATTTCTGGACAACCCACAGCAGTTAATAATATATAGCACTTACATGGCAATAGCAGTGGCTACCACTTGGCCAGACCTTTCAGTTTCGGTGTTACTATCGAGTATGCCTTTTGTGCGTGAGCCTATTTCACGGCGATAGTCCCGCAGACGGCGCTTCACCGTAAAGGCATCTGTGCAGACAAGACAACATGATTATTGATGGATCCGAGAGCGGACAAGACTTACTCTGCTGGTACTGTTTCCGTTCTAATTCCCGCTTGAGTCGCTCGCGTAAGAGGTTCTCTCGTGAACCCCAGACCTCTAGGGCTTTAGCCTCCACATCCCGTCGCCAGTAAACAGTCATGGGTGGTTCCTGCTCGTAGGGGGAGCGACGTTTGATCTTCGGCATCTTTTCAAGATCTGCAGCAGTTAGCATAAAATCAGAAATCGCCCTTGCTGGCGTTATAAAATTACGCTCCAGCGACACACGATAATCGAATCTTGGCCGCTTTGGTGCCACTGGGGCGAGGTGTTGGAGGCGGTGCTTCCTTTTTTCCGTATCTACTGTTGGCCGCGGTGCACTCGCTGGTGGCGCTATATCATCTAAGCTTGCTGAAGGCAGAACGTTGAAAGCGGGCTCGTTCAGCTTAGCCACGGGTGATAGCTCTGTCTTTTCGAAAACAATTTCATTGATCTTCGAGTCCTCAATGGTTGTGGTGATGGAAAGAATTCCCTTAGAGGTTTTAACTTCAAAACTTTTCGTCACTGATCCTGGTGAGCCAGTCAGGTCAGCGGACGCCTCCTGTGTTGCGGATGTTTCGATATTTAAATTCACTACCGGATTTTCCTTCTTATCCTTGCCACTGCTTTTATAGCGCAGCTGCATAATGCACACATTATTTGCATAGCGTGCTCCATCTCCACCTCCACCTAAGCGACTGCGAGCCTGAAGCCGGAGTGGCGCACACTTGTTGCATTGCGGCACGTAGGCTGCAGTCTCACTGATTCTCAATTGATGACTCCACTGGCAGGCAGCTCGCATGAACTGTTGTCTGCTGCGGTACAGCAGCTTCGCATTGCTCATTAACATCTTAGCGGGTTACGAAAGTACTCTTAAAAAGAAAACAATTATTAATGCTCTTTGTTTAGAGATCAATAAATAAGACACTTACTCAGGGCACTTGTATCAGTTGATGTCGTACTGTTGTTCTCCTCGTAGTGCGGTTTCACTTTTAGGCGGACTACGTCATGCGGTATACATGGGCAGCAGTTGTTGTTTTCTTTTTACGCTTTTAAGTAATTTACTTATTAATTTTTGTGTGCCAAAGTCTCTGTAGTTTGTATTGTTTCCAAAAAGATACACTAAAAATTTAGTCAATCCCTTTACAGAATTAGACGGCACAAAATGTTGGCCGGCAGCAGATTTTGGCTTGATACATTGAATGTTATCGATAAATTCCGATTGACTTTAAATACTGGCGAATATTTACTAACACTGAGCCATCAGCTGTGCGTATACACTTGCAAATGATGAGCAATATAAGTTTGGCAGTAAATTTGTAAAATTAACAAATATACCTTCATTTATTTACCGGTCCACACATATTTGTTGATACCATCTGTTTGAAATATGCAGAATCATTTTGTTATGGTTCTACTCCCGTGCATTACTCCGAAATAAATATAAAATTGAATTACAAACTGGCTAAGCTGCCGAAAGAGTATTTAATACTCGTTTGTAAATGATTTTACTTTAGTCTTCCTCTTGGCTGTCGTTGCCGGTGCTGTAATCATATTTTCATTCTTTTGGTAACGCGTTTTGTTCGGTTCGCTTGAAGTTTTAAAATGTCGCTACTTGTGCAACGTGCTGCCCAACTGATAACGCGCAACGTGCTGCCTCTGGTGGCCAACAACAGATGCCGCTATTCCGTGAATGCCGAAATTGTCGGCGAAGGCGATGAAGTTCTTGTGGAACGCCTCGAGGGACAACAAAAGGGCATCACTGTGCTGGGCCTCAATAGGCCGGCTGCAAAGAACTCCTTTAGTCGTGGCCTGGTGAACACATTCAGCGACATACTGCAGGACATTCAGCGTGACAACGGATCCTTGGTGGTTGTACTGCGCAGTCTCACACCCGGCGTATTTTGTGCTGGTGCCGATTTGAAAGAGCGTAAAGGTAGGGGATGTAGCTCAGTGGTAGAGCGTTCGCTTTGCATGTGAAAGGCCCCGGGTTCAATCCCCGGCATCTCCAGCGAGTACGAATTTTTTTTATTTATTTCTATTTATTTTTTGCAGGCATGACCCTTGAGGAAACAAAAGAGTTTGCGAAGGAGCTGCGCGGCCTGCTCATTAGTCTGGAGCAGTTGCCGATGCCAGTGATTGCAGCTCTCGACGGCGTAGCTCTCGGAGGCGGCCTGGAAATGGCGCTTGCCTGCGACATGCGCACAGCCGCGTCCAATGCCAAGATGGGTCTGGTGGAGACCCGCCTGGCCATCATACCCGGTGCCGGCGGTAATCAGCGCTTGCCACGCATACTCTCGCCTGCATTGGCCAAGGAACTGATATTTACAGCACGTGTACTGGATGGCTCGGAGGCCAAGGAGCTGGGTCTAGTGAATCATGTGGTGCAGCAGAACGAGACGAAAGATGCAGCCTATCAGCGGGCTCTGAAACTGGC
This sequence comes from Zaprionus nigranus, assembly GCA_018903425.1. Classification (NCBI taxonomy): domain Eukaryota; kingdom Metazoa; phylum Arthropoda; class Insecta; order Diptera; family Drosophilidae; genus Zaprionus; species Zaprionus nigranus. The sequence goes on along the minus strand of JAEIGD010000014.1, from coordinate 1,422,167 downwards.
CGAGGAGATACTGCCCAATGGGCCAGTGGGCGTGCGCATGGCCAAGCTGGCTGTGGATAAGGGCATGCAGGTGGATCTCAGTGGCGGCTACACCATTGAGGAGATTTGCTACGATCAGGTGATTCCCACCAAGGATCGACTGGAAGGTCTGGCAGCCTTTGCCGAGAAACGCAAGCCTGTCTACAAGGGCGAATAGGCGTGGCAGAGCAGAGGAAAGTTTTTATTTTAAGTGGAGCAAGTGCATTTATTAGATTGTTTTCTTTTTCAGCGTTACTTTTTTGATTTGAATAAAATCTAAACAAAACGAATTGATTTGCTGTGCTGTATAAGAGTTTTGTATAACACTCAATATTAATTGTGATACTGTGCAATACTCATTGTGTTTTTCCAATTGCACATGCACTCAGATTGACGTAACTGTAGGAATTTTTGCTGCGCTTAGTAATGAAAAATACGTATTGCTACAAATAAATTGCAGCTCACTTCCAGGAAGCTGTCGGCTTTGATTTTCCCACAGCAGTGTGGTTTCTTTGTCGCTCTTCTTGTGGCCAAGGTGGCGTTTTTTAAATGGGGCGTCTTAAAAAAGTAAGAGTAACTGAAGAAAGCGGGCAAAACCTAGGAGACTTATCAAGGGCGGGCTGTACACTTTGGAAAATAAAAAACTTTTTGCACTGTGAAAAGAAGAATTAAACGAACATCAAAAATGCCGTTTGAAAATCTGCTTGTGTTTCACCAATAGACCCCGTTGAAATCATTGAGTAAGCAGTATACTGCTTGCATTTCAGTGCAATCCCAAGACACGATCCGATTTTTATCAAGACACGATCCCATATGTGTCCCGGATGTGATCCGGATCACTTGCGTTTTATTTGTATTTTATTATTTATTTTATTTACCGATTACTCACCTCACTCCCCACTTACTATCACATTTCAAATTTGAATTTATATTAATTAAAATGTTCTTAATTACAAAAACCCTTGTTTATTGTTATAGTGGTGTGATTATGACGAAAATGTATATGCATATTCTATACGTATGAAGAAAAAGTCAGATTTTGTAAATTTGACAAATAACAAAAATTGGTCATTAGTTCATAGGGCAGCTATACGATATATCGGTCCGATCCGACACTTTCCGACTTATTTAAATCGTGCAGCAGTATGAAGCATGTGTACCATGTTTTATTAAGATAGCTTTCAAACTAAGTAACTAGTTTACGTTGCAACAGATTGACGAACAGAGAGACATGAATATATCAACTGCCCTCTTGATTTATAGACGTCCTCTAAGACCAGTTGCTGGCAAAATTGGTGTGACAATCTAATTAAAAATGCTGTCTAAAGTTTGCGGATATACTAGAATATGTTCAGGGGAAATAGCAGAATTTACTGGGCATATTTGAGTGTACAAAATGTATTTATTCCAAACATTTGCACAGTAAATACGCCTGCAAACAATGGGCTTTTGTTTTCGGGCAAATAATAATTGTAAATTGTGAATTGTGAATACATAAAATGTATTCAACGAGAGGCGTTAACTGGCAGGTTAAACAAAAAGTGCGATCGTGGCAGAGCAGAGCAGGGCAGGGCAACTAGCGAAAAAACACTTGTCTGCTGCCACACAACTGATGACCCACTTGCCACGCCCACACTGCCTACACATGCAGCAAAGGCAAGGCGAAGCAAGGAGGAGGCCAGATGAGGTGAACATCGAACGCCCATTTCAATAAACATGTGACATGACAGCTCAAGCATCATGCAAGGTCAGTGGCCGCCACTCGGCTGGAGCGGATCAGAGGGAGCAGGGCGGAGTCGAGGCGGGGGCGAGACTGGCTCATGACATCGGGTGACTCAGTCAGTCAGTCATTTGGCGCATGTGCGAATCTGATGCGACAATCTCTAAAGAGGCGACGACTAATGCCAGGCGCACTTTGCATACCAATCAATTAATTAAATAATTAACTAGCTAGAGACGCTTCGCTAAACGGGCTCGATGAACTGAAACTGTCTAACTGGCCGGACCCGGCAAACCCGATCCCAAACACAGGCAGAACGAAGGCAGTTCCGGCTACAATTGCGGAAGCATTTAATTCGCTTATCATTTATTTGTTATAAACAATAAAGCAAAGAAGGCAAAAACACAAAACGAGTTTTATGCATTTTAAATGATCTTTTGGCGAAATGTCTGTCTGCCCGTGTGTGCTAGGGTGTGTGCGTGTGTGTGGGTTGAGATTTGCATTTGCAATGAAGGCACAATGCCGGACAGGGCACCCTGTATTGCGACCCGGCAGTACGCACGGCAAATGTAATCACATTTTCCAGGTATTCCGTACTCTAAAACGAGACACGTTAAGTGTTCGCAATTAATCTGAAAGCGAGTCACGACTTCAGATCAGGTAATTTTTTATATTTTCGCGACTCTTTTGTAAAAGACCCTAGAGCAATGCCATCAAATGATTGAATTGCCTGCGCTGTTTATTTAATTCAAGTTAAGCTAATATTTATCTAGTATTTAGATATAATATAAGTAAATCTAATTTAATTAGGTCATTAATGCCACTAAAGAGAATCGGAAATTTATTATATATTTTATTTATTTATTTTCATGTAGAGAATTAAGATTATAAAGTCTGAACTGAGTTTTTCAGTAACTAAATATATCTTATAATATTAATATATGTATTTATTTAGTACAATATCATTTGATCATTCAAAGTCTTTACTTAAGAACACTTTAGTTATTTCTCAGTTATTTTTCTAAAAGGTTCCTGGGAACTTTCCTTTTAGAACATCCCTAGCAGAATCTGTAGATGATTGGTAATTTGTTTTTCTCGTATATTGTTTGACATTATCTTCAGATATTCCTTCTTCTCGCCAAGGCTTCTCTGCACTCGTTGCGTATACGTCATGTGTATCTTTATGTTTATGATTATCTTTATCTGCAGCTGCTGTGTATCTGCTGTTGTACAAATTAAAGAAACAAGTGAAGTGACAAATTAACAAGAAAACAAGAAATCAATTTGAGAAATTGCGTCAGCTGGCAATGTAAGAATTGTCGCTGCAAAGGCCAAAACCCTAAGCTCATTACTGCAGGTGAAATGTAAATTAATTTCAGAAATCCATCATAAATTAATGACGCACTACGGCAGGGGATGGCGGGTGAAGGGGAAGGTGGCTGAAAATCGATCGTGCATTCATTAAATGCGAGTCGAGAAATAATTTCAAAATGCGCAGCACGTGAAAATTGCATTTCAATTTGAGTGTAAAAATTTTCCACTGCCCCACTGAATGGAATAGCAGCAGTAGCAACAACAAAAACTACAGCAACAACAATGTGCCATATTTATGGACAGACAACAAGTCGAGCAATCGGCAACAACAACAACGGCCACTTGAAACAAGTTAATCACAAAACTCCATGATCTGACTTAAAGAGGCGCCTCAAGGCGACTGCAGCAACAACAACTGCAACAACAACAACTGCAACAACAACAGCGTTTGCCCGCTAAGTAATTGCCATGTTAAAGTACTCGTGATTGTCTCCATGGTGCCTTGGCAGGGAACCCCAGCGAGCAGACAATTCTTCTCTCATCTCTCTTTCTTGCTCCTTAATTTTTGCGACAAAACTGTTCAATGCACTCCAACTAGCAGCAGCAGCAACAGGGAACAGACTCCTCCATTCATCCCCAACCTCATCTTTACTACAACTGCCACGCCCACTACGGTTGCTCTAACTGATAAAGTGGGCGATGATGCTGTTGATGCTGCTGTTGTTGCTGTTGGTGCTGATGTTGCTGCTGTGCTGGCAGACATTGTGGCTGTGGCTCTGGTAAATACAGGGTGTTACAGAGGGTGATTTTACATGTAAATAGAAGTAATTATTATATATGCAAATATATATATGTAATATGTAATTATTACAGTAGATTTAACATAATATGTATGCATATTTTGCTGTATTTTAAACAATCAACTCATTCCTTCATTCTTGTACTCAAACTTCGTTCACTTCTGTATGTACATATGTATTTATCAAATAATATATTTATAATTAAATCAGAACAATTTTCTCAGATTATCGTCATTCTATTTTAGTTTAACTATTTAAAATATATGCATAATTTTCTGTCTATCAAGTAATTAACTATCTATCTATATTGATTCAATCAATATTCTTTTTTCCCAATTACATTCCAACTTCGTTGAGTTCTATTCGTATTAAACAAATTTTAAAGGCAAAATTATCTGTTAACAGTATTAAAATGTATCTCAATTCATGCAGTTATGGGGATATCTATTTTAATAACTTTTTCGTGCGCATATAATCTTCTTATTTTCAGAATGGAATTCCCATTCTCTCACTTTGTTGCACACAGCTTATTCCAAATTTTGTTGTTGTTTTGTTACTTAGCTCTCGTTCGTTGTAAGAAATTGTTGCTAGACTTAGATAATTTAAAAAGGTGTTTCACTTGATTTAGGACGTAGCTTCATCATGATAATTTCAATAGAATGTTTGTTGTGAAATATGTTATATAGTATACCTAGAAACACCTCTATGTATTACTCGGCTTTATCTAAATGAGTTGAAATTGTTGCTGTTGTTGTTGTTGTTGCTGGCAATGCATCTCATTGCGCTGGCACCCTGTGGAGGGAGTGAGCGAGCGACAACGCTGCGTATGAGCAATAAGCAATGGAAGCAGACTTGTCTCGCTGAAAATGCCCAAAACTGAATGATGTAGAAAGCACACACACACACACATGTACACATACTGATAGGCAGTCAGGCAGACTTACATATAGGCTCAGAGAGAGAGGCCGACTTCGCCCCACCTGCGTCACGGCGGCGTTTATTGTCAGCTGCGCTAATTGCCCGCGCCGACGTCGACTTGCCCTCTTCAATCTCAACGCGGACAGGTGAACAGGCAGCAACAGGTGAGTGCGACGCAGGTATGTGTGAGTGTTGTGTGCTGTGTAGTGGTTGCTGCCGCTGCCGGCGACAGCAGCAACAAATTCAAGCACAAACATTGGCTTAATATCAGTCACTAAGTGATCGCCAGCGAGTTAACAACAAGATCTCCCGCCCCGTGCGTCTTCAAATAACGCTGAGCCAACGCTAGGCAACACCCCCGCCCAAGCTAAATAACAATTAGTATAAGTAATTAAACAAAATACCTAAACAAATCCTGTGTTGCCAGTGTCGCGCGCGATTTGTCCGCGTTTCGTCCAGGCGGTTTGCGCGCGATAATTAACGCGAAGGTGCCAAAATCCCAAATCGTGTCAATGCTGAGAGCAAACGGATTGACTAACACATAAACAAACAAACAAAGAAACCATCAAGTTGTGCAAAATACATTGAATACGATTAATAATTGTATTAGCAACAGTTTTTTATATTTTGCCAAGGTAATTACGATGGGATCGGGCCGGAACAAAAACAATTTGAATGCATTTTTTTAAAAACATGAAAACTTCATATGTACGATATATTACTATAATTATTAGCGATTGTGTTAACTTATTTACGCGCACATAAAATATACCTTGTGTTCTTAAAATAACTTAACTGGATGCATGATTATATTTTATAACGTTTAGTTGCACTAAAATGGGTCAATGACAGGTCTGCTGTGTGGTGTGTGTGGAGTATAAGGAGTATAATAAACGAGTTAAAGCTATAGGATACAGCAAGCTTCATGTCAAATTTGGTGTTTTTTGTTCTTACAGAAACTGAGTTATAGACTTTGAAATTGATCACTATTGGTACTGAACAAAAATATACATATAGTATGCACATGCGTTGTGGGGTCTGCAGCGCCTTCTTATACCTCTTACATGCACATAATAATTGCCAAGTACAATGGGGCAATAAGGATTGAGTGGATGATTTTTGAGTGTAAAATTGAGAGTAAAATCGATGTAAATAGTTTTAGGTTTCTTCTTCATTTTGTAAAATGTTTTATGAACCTACAAACTATTTATATTTTAAAGCAAGGCAATTAGAATAGGGGTTTTCAGAGATGTATTGCACAAAGTCCCCCGAGGCCTTCGCTATGGCCCTGATCAATGATATTTTGCACTATATTCTATATTCTAGTATAAGTTGGGGAATTTCTGGAATTTTTCTAGTTTACTCTTACTCTTTATTTTTATCTTACTCTCTCTGTCTCTTCTTTTCTCTCTCTCTCTCCATTTTTCTGTATCTTTCTCTGTCTCTCTCTGTGTGTTGCTCTCCTGATCTCTCTTTTAAATGGGTCAACGTTATTTTGCACTGCATTCTATTTTAATCTAAGGGATATCTGGAATTAATCTAGCTTAGTCTTTCTCTCCCTCTGGATCTCTCTCTCTCTGCCCCCTCTCTCCCTATCTCTCTCTCTCTCTCTCCCTCTATTCATCCTCTCTTCTCTCTCTTTCTCTCTCTCTCTATTGCTATCAATTGCAAGTCAGTGGCCTTTGTTTAGAGCCAAAATCTTTAGGCAAACCTTAGGTAGGCCGCGATAAGAGGCGACAAAAAGCGGCAACTTGTTGTGGCATCGTAAACGATTATTGACTGAGTTTTATCTGGCAGCTACTTTAGCTATAGCCTCAGCATTAATGTGGAAGGCGTCTATAGGGCACAATAATGTCGCCTTTGTGCAGCCTGACCTCATTCTCGCTCTCCCCTCTCTTCTCTCTCGCATTTCTCGCTTGCATAATACCTGGGCAAGGCTGTCTCATTGTTATTGATAAGCAGTCCGACTAGGGGGGAGCAGAGGGAGAAGGAAGGGGGCTCATTTATAACACCATATGCGCTTCTCAATGTACAAGTTCAAAATCGCGTCTGGCTTCATTAATTATGCGACGCGTGTTGCGTGCGCTGCCTGCACATTTTGCATATTGAAAGTGAACCTCAAAGTGAACCCCCTCTCCTTCCGACCCCATCCCTTCCCTCTACTGGCTGCCCTGCCCCTGAGCACACCTTCTGTTTCAATCAATTGCGCGTTATTGACAGCACGTGAATTGTTGCGAATCTTGCACGAGAAAAAAAAAGAGAAACAAGAAATGAGAAAAAGTCGCTTTTGCCCAATTTGGCTTTAATGCAATACATTGACCCAAAATCAAACCGGCAAGCGGAGATCTTAATTGAAATTCACTCGACAATTAACATTTAACGGTACCTGCCCATGTACCTGTGCCTGGGGGCGTTGCACAAGATTGCGCTGTATGAAAATGAGGTAAAGGATGAGGCAGTCTCAGTCTGAGTTGTGGCAGCTTCATGTTTCCCACACTTGCAACGGATGACCAAAAATGGCGTGGTTTCTTTTTTTTTAATGAAGGTTGTTTATATAAGAAGAAGAAAGAGAGGGACAAGACACGCAGAGAGGTGGAGAAAGAGAGAGGGAGAGAAAGATAAAGAGAGCGGGACAGGGAAGAGCAACTTGACTAGCTTTTTAGGTCAAAGTTTCATTATAATTGCAGGGTGATTGTTGAGTTGGTAATTACAATATAATTATAATGCATAATCAAGCTTGAACTTGTGCATTATGAGAAACTACGTAAATCAATTGGATAACTATTTGTAACAAATTTACTAGGCTTTGCTTACGTTGGAACTTTATTTATTGAATGTTTTATGGGCATTTTATTATAGATATCGCATTTATAACTAAGCTCTTTAATCTCTGACGTATGAAATGTTTAGCAGGAATTTCACAAAACTCTGGCAATAAAACTTCAACTTATATACGCGTCACAGAGAGGATCCTGTTGAATGGTTAACAACTGAAGATGTCATTGTTATTGAACGATGGTTTAGCATAGTCATAATGTTGTGACGCACTTGGGATAGACATTAATTAAATTATATGCCCAATTTGGCCAATTTGTGGGTGGCATCGGACCAATCAAGTGCTAATGAGCATAAATAATACATCCATATAGACATAGGCACTTTATATGTATCTGGACATTGATATGACAGGGAGAACTAATCAAGTGTCCGTTATGATTCACGGCCCTGTCGTGTGCGCGCGTGGTGTCGTATAAATCCGCTCGGCAATAACAATCGCAGGCTGTCGACAAACTAAGTAGAATACAATATCAGCGCACACATATGTATGTATATATACCTGTCATGATTTCATAAATTACAATCCGTTAGTGCACAATTAGGGGGAGGGCTGTAAAGATTTATCGTCGATTGCAGGCCGTAACCGGGAACTGCCAGACATTGTTGGGTAAACAAAATCCAAATAAAAGATACTAAAAAATTGGAATTGTCTTTTAATAACTGTAAAGGGTGTCAATGTCGCCCCAGGCAGTACGTACAATATACTTATAATTGTACTCCATATAGCGTGTATGGTACACAATATTATATTGTATTAATCTTATCGTGTGCCTGCTGATAGATGATGATGGGGATACTTATACAGTTTCTTAATCGTATATTTTCCCGATATTTCAGCCACACTTACCTAATGCCGATTGTTAATGAAATTGACTTTTAATTTCATTTTCATCCTTATCGTATACACACATACTTGTGGGAAAAGCCCTCCACAGTTATAATTTAATGTGCATATAATCCCCCGATCTCAGTTGCCCTGCACTCTTCACAACAAATCAGTTTACCGTTTTAAGTCGAGGCGCGTTGCCGGTAAACCCATCGCCATCGGCGCTTATCGCTCTTATCGGTTATCGCCAGAGTGCTATAATTGATTTTAAAGGTAGCTTTCGGTTGTTTCCAATGCTGCAGAACATTGTACATTGCTTTCTTCACCTGCTCGTGCTCCATTAATTACCGCCCCTCCCCTTCCCTACCCTTACCTTTGGCGCCTTATCAACTCGGACACGTTCTTTGGGGCCCAATGCCTGCACCTGGCGCCGTCCGATAGTTCAGTCGCTGTTGGCCCGAAGACACGTACGGTTCTACCCCTTCGCAATAAAAACAGTTCTTCTTCTCAAGTGTTGACTACAAAGTAAGTTGAAAGTTTCGAAATTGAGGCGAGCTATAAGTGATTAATAAGAACGGGGATGTGATCAAGTTCGGGAAGACTATTCAAAAACAATTTCACTTCTCAATTGAATTGTTGTTTGAAGATTATAGATCTAAACTAATTTTAAAAGAATAATCTTTCTTTAGGAGTCCCTTAATCATTGGGTTTGTGATCAACGAATCTACAACAATAACAATTAATAAATTCAGTAAAGACTAAGGTTCCTTAAGAAGAACTAACGATTGTAAAACAATTTCAATTAAAATATTCAAAAATTCCACAAGACTTTCATTGACAAGTATTTAAAACTTACACCCTTCCCTAACATTCTTTAAAACTAACTTAGAAAAGTTCTCTTTACGTTTAAACAATAAACACTTTGATTTTTCTTAAATACAGTTTAATATTTTCAAGTATCTTCCTTTATTATTTACACAATAAACTTCTCCGTTGGTGTAGCTAAAATTTACAACCTTATAAACAGTAAAAAACCCACAGCTTAAATAGACCTTATAAAGATTCTATAAGCCCATAAACTATGTTCATTGTTAAAAATTTACGGTTTTATGACTTCCAAATAATTCACCCTTTTTACTCACAATGTAATCTAATCGAATTAACCCAGTAATCGCAGTACTTCGTAATATAACTTCGAATTCCTTGTCTGCACTTTCCATTTTAAGAAGAGAATTCGAGAATTCTTCATGTCATTGAGGATCTTGATTAATCTCAAGTAATCCACGTGCTCTGCAAGTGTTTGTAGAATCTAATCAGATCATAAATATAAATGGCAGACGTGTGGGCAACTCTGAGATGAACCATAAATAACAATTCTAGCGATTAGCTACATAATCAATTTGCAAACGACGTAAAGTTTTTCGAGGGTTAACGGTTTCTTAGGTTCTCTGGACAGACTTTGTTTGGTTTTACCATGAAACCTTTATGCACCCGATATGGCCAGACGTATTTTTTATGGGTTTCCTAAATTGTTCAATGCGTTTTACAGCTTCTATATCGATATTATTGTAATAATAAAGTTTATGAATGCAGAGCGCATTGAATCATAGTCAGTGAGGTGGACGATGGTCGAGAAATGTCTGATAACGATCGTATCGGGAACAGGGACTGGCCGACAAACGTGTAACCTGTTATAGTTAGTAAAGCTTGCACTTCAACTCGTCCAGCGATAAGATAAGCTTGAAATGCGTCCGACGGATTAGCCACGGGAACCGGCAACCTCCCCGTATTCCAAACCTTGTACCCCTATCCCAATTGCATTATAATATAGTAGCTACTTTGCTTACTTTGGCAGATGACAGACAATAGAGGCTTTGCGCCGGACTCGGATCCGGTGCCTAGCAATAATCCTCCCGCCTACTCAAAGTCGGTGCTCCCGCTGAGCGAACTGAATTCCAAGTAAGTTAAAAATGCAGAAACTAGTGGAGGAGGAGAGACTTGTAACCTTGTGCACTTCTTCTTCACAGAGTCAACCTGACAGAAAAGGATCAACTGGAGCAGGAGGAAGGTCCGTACAGTCCCTTCGACAATCGTGACCCCAATGGTGCCAGTGCTGGTGGGGCTTTGGCCCATTTACTTAAGAGTTCCCTGGGCACAGGCATCCTGGCCATGCCCATGGCTTTCCACAATGCTGGTCTGGTCTTCGGTGCAGTTATGACGCTTATCGTGGGCTTCCTATGCACACACTGTGTCCACATTTTGGTAAGTAATTCAATGCACCTGACACCCCGACTACAATTGATCCCCAGTGATCCATTGATCCGTCTGAGTCTGGCATTTTGAGGGGGTTTACACGGCTACTTGTGAGTCGAAATGTAAAGTAAACATTTGCCACAGGCAGACGATAAGGCAATACAATGAATGTTTGAAGGTGTTTAGCAACGTGAGCGGATGTATTAGCACTAGACTGTCTGAAGATAGCTCCAACTATCTACGAGTGTTTGCCTGAAATTCCAAGAACTCCAGACGCCATAAAGCCAGTTAGCTATAAATACTTTCCGATTCGGGAACAAAATCTTAAGAATTATAGTAGTACTTAAAACGCAGATTTATGGCTAAATTTTGGACGAGTCATCTTCGGATTAATGGACAAAAATGTGCAAGTTGTTGATAGATAGCTGTGCGTATACGTGTGTTATCTGAAGGCCCGTTTAGTTAGAGTTGCTTAATACGTACGCGTAGTCGACCAGATAATCGCCGAATCGATGGCTGCAATCACAATCGATGACGATGAAGATAAACGCGGCATAGTTACTGTGCGAGACCTACTTATAGAGTTTCAGTCCCGGAATGGGACCAACGAGCATGCAATTTTCACAATGAAACCCTGACAATGTACTCTTGAAGATAACCCAGAGTGTAGCTATATTTAGAACCTATTCATATGTAACAAGTTTATTAGTTTATATACAGTATATCAAGAAACACTTTACACATACTATATGTACATAACATTAACATGTACATATTTTTGGTTTTGACCTGACTTAATTCCTTAATTTCTTGACTTAATTCCAAATATCTCGTTTCTTCTAGGTTAAAACCTCCCACAACATTTGCCGTGATGCCAAAGTTCCGGCACTCGGTTTTGCCGAAACGGCCGAGAAGGTGTTCGAGTACGGCCCGAAAGGCATACGCCCCTATGCAAATTTTGCCAAGTAAGTCTCGTCATACGCCCAAGGTCAGCCGACCAATTAGCATACATAGATCAATTCGAGTTCATAGATATGACAAGCAATTGTTCATTTCTTCGAATTAAGATTATTTTCTCATCAAATTCCTATTATTCTAAATATTTCTCGAGATTAGATAACTGCAGCATTAGGCAACTTTTCCGGCTTAAAAAGAGATTTCCCAATCTTTCAGATAGTGAAAAATGTGACGGGAGAGGGAAATCACTATTTCTTTTAATTTTTCCATTACATGATAAATTTGTTATCAACTTGATGATGATGATGATTTAGTCCCTTTTACGTTTAGGTATAAAGTAATGACTATTTCATATCTCTACCTTTAATCCCTAAGTCGATAAGATCGAGCTGCTCTGATGTTTCACATGCTGTGATAAAATTTGCATACCAAACGATATCTGAAATTTGTTATCATTAATTATATACTGTATATCTATATGAATATGCAAACGAAGTCTTTTAATACCCATTTCCTCACTTATAATACTTCCCCCCCAATCATCGTGACACAATTGAAGCGCCCCCAGCAATCGCTGATTATAATTTATGTCAATAATAATTGCAACTTATTGATGATATTTACTTTCTAATCGACACATTTGAGAATGTATTACATCTTCTCAGAATTGGAATGACTCAAGTTCATATCAATATAATATAATATAATATAACATATTGTAATCGATGAGTGTGTTTACTATCGATATTACGACAATTTAATAACTTCGTTTTAAATGATAATGAGAGTCTCCTGCATAATTCTCATAACTGTTTCCAACATAGTATATGTTCCGGTATAATAGTAAATACTTTGATGTTATTATTGCCAATACCCCAACGGGGCTGTACTAAAGGTAGATAAAAGATAATGCCGATAAAAACACCTGATAAGCGAATATATATTATAAGTAATATGCTAGCGGTCTAATTAAACGTTTATTTTAGGACTAATTACCGCAATTATTTTCATTGAACGTGACAACATTTATAGCACCAGATATCATTAAGCTAAAACTATTAATTCTTATCGCGAATATGTTTAGTAAATTACTAAAATATATCCTATTAATTGTATTTTCTTTGTTATGATTGCAATTCGCAGACAATTTGTGGACATTAGTCTGATGGCAACGTACTATGCGGCGGCCTGTGTGTACATTGTCTTCATAGCGACCTCCTTCCACGATGTCATCAACTTTGATTGCGGACTAACGTGGGACGTGCGCATCTACATTGCACTAACGCTGATTCCCTGCCTGCTGATCGGTCAGATCAGGAACCTCAAGTGGCTGGTGCCGTTCTCACTGATGGCCAATGTGTTCATTGTGGTCACCTTTGTCATAACTCTGTACTTCATGTTTGATCAGGATCTGGTCTATTCGGACAAGCCCCTTATCGCGAAAGCCACACAAATTCCACTCTTCTTCGCGACGGTCATTTTCGCCATGGAGGGCATCGGTGTTGTCATGCCCGTGGAGAACTCCATGCGCAAGCCACAGCAGTTCCTCGGCTGTCCTGGTGTACTCAACACGGCCATGATAACGGTGGTGGTTCTCTACGCAATTATCGGATTTTTCGGTTACGTGAGTACATTTGTAATTGGATTTGTTGAGAAAAGAAAACAACTGTATCTGCGATTTCTTTAGGTGCGATTTGGTGATGAGGTGCGAGGCAGCATTACGTTGAATTTGCCGGAGGGCGACTGGATGGGGGATACTGCCAAACTGCTGATGGCAGTCGCTATACTCTTCACCTACGGCCTGCAGTTCTACGTGTAAGTAGCACATGCAACCCTCCTCCCCTCTGGTTATATACAATCTCCTCTCTCTTACAGTCCAAACGAGGTGCTGTGGCGCAAGATTAACCACAAGTTCAGCCCGGAGAAGCACAACATGGTGCAGATCCTACTCCGCACAGGCATCATTCTGGTCAGTGGAGGCGTTGCTGCCGGCATTCCCAATCTGGAACCCTTTATCAGTCTGGTCGGAGCTGTATTCTTCTCGCTGTTGGGCATCTTTGTGCCCAGCTTTGTGGAGACCGTCTACCTGTGGCCCAACAACCTGGGCTGGTGCAAATGGAAGCTGATCAAGAACATTCTGCTGGGCATCTTCTCGATTCTGGCTCTGATTGCTGGGGCTGCGGCCAGTATCGATGAGATAATCAATCCGAACGATAATTAGTTCGCATTTTTCACATTCTGCCACGACACTTATGTAAACTAGTATTAAACGAGATGCAGGTGCTCTCCCTGGAGATAGAGCGAGTGATTTCCGAAAACAAGAAGCGCCGTGTTGAACATGGCCGAGCAGCTGCCGGAGAACTGCTTCAACAAGATGATATTAATTCGTAAGCTTTAGCACCGATTACGCCCACATATGTTTGTCTTATGTGTGTGCCTAGTTAGTACCTGTGTCTACACATATGGTGTACATTCATGCCTGCTTGTATGTGTGTACAAGCATCTGTATCTGTATTGTATATCCATATAATCTATAGAATTTATGAAAGTGTACGATAAGTCAAACCAATTTCTTTTCTACACGTTGACAATAAAAATGTTATCAGAAATAAAATAATTGAAAAAAATACATAAGCAATTTATAGATCTTTCTTTCTTTTTAGGAATTTCAGTTTGTTTTCTGTAAAAATAAACTTGTTTCTCATACATTAATGAAGCAGTTGAGCGTTTTCAAAAACTCCCTCTTTATAAAACCCATTTGCTCTTCTCAGAGCTCTCTCTGCTCTTCATTTCTATGGCACAAACAAGTGTTATAAATGTAGTATTATATTTAATTAAGATCGTGTTTATCCAATATTCTAAAACTGCGTAGAAGAAACAATCAGACATTCTTTCCGTTTGTTGCATTGGTTACCATACAAAATAAAGTACAGATAATGTGAAACTTACAAACAAAATACAGTTAAGGGGAATAGAATACAGCGGCACGCATTTAAATAGAGTAAATCTATATATTAAGAGGTGTATAAGTAGGTAGTGCAATACAATTAAAGGTTCTCTAACTGGATGGTAACTGGATGAATTGAGAACTACAAACTGTTTGACGGTGTGTTGTGTGTGTGTCTATGGTGAAACTACAAACTAATGCCTGGTTGAGCTGAATCTCACGGGAAATTATAGTGTAATTATTATATATATTATTATCATTCTATCGTCACCCTATTGTCGTTTACTTCTTCTTCTTTTTAGCATTCGAACTGGTTGCAACCACTTCGCTCTTGCGCTTTTGATTCGCTTTAGGTTGTGGTGGCGGCGCTGGGGTGCTTGTGCTGCTACTGTTTCCTGTTGTTTTGGGTGTTTTCTTCTTTTTCTCAGCACGCTCCTTCTCCTCCAGCTCGAGATTCTCACGTTCAATGAGAGTGATTAGCGTATTGCAGCGACGTTGCAGCTCCAATGCTGTTCGCGATTTGATGAACCAGTCGAAACGGAATTGCGGCGATGCACTGCATAATTATAAGATAAATTAAAATCAAACTGAATACACAATCCCAGAACACACTCACCGTATTGCTGCGCGCAACTCCTCGTAGACATTCTCCTTGTCGAAGCCCAGTTTGTGCAGCATGCAGACCAGAAAACGATCCTCAATCTCTGTATAGTTCTTGCCCTTGTTGCTGCCATACTGCAGACGCAGCTGATGGAAAGGAGCGCGGTAGCGAGCCATCTGCAAAGGAAAGGAATATATATAATTATACATTTAACTTCAAGCATAAAAGGTCTACTCTGAGACGCACCTTCTGATCCAGCGCCTTCTTGATGGACAAGCGTCTCTGAATTTTTCCCTCGCCACGCTCGATTTGTCCCATGATGCGCTCAATGTCCTGCAGTTCAGTGCAGCGTTCCCAAAACACTGCATTATACTCGATGACCTCCTCGGGCGTCTTGCCCTCCACATCCTTGGCAATATTCTCGATATCATCACGTCCATATTTCTCATTTGCCTTGATAAACTGATTGAAATCTCGCTTTGTCCAGGCGGTGAAACCCTGCGAGAGAAGGTTCTCCTTCTCAAGAAGCTCATCTTCGGACAGCGGTTCAGCTTCATCGATCTTGCGTTGTTCTTCGCGCTGCACTTTGCTGGCCTCCGAGCCGAGCTCCGTGTTCTTGGGCACCTTGTAGCCTACGGTTTTGCGGAAATAGTAAATTTCCTGATCGAGCAGCTCGAACAGACGCGGAGGAAAGAATTGAAAGTCTTGAACAATGGGTTGTTTAGGCGGACGTGGTGCCTTGGGTGCTTTTGGTTCGGATACACGCAGTGCCTCGCGAAAATAGGCGTCCACGGCATAGTTGGCCTTTCGTTCACGCTTGGGTGGCTCAATCCAGGAGCCAAGAGTATTGAGCTTTTGTTTCTCACGCCAATCCTCGCCCTCGAATTGATACACAGATGTAGTGCCTGGCTCATTGCCAGTGTCCATGGTAAATGTGCGAAGTGAGCTCTCGCCCAAGCTGTCCAGCGTGGCCTTTTGTTCGGCTGTCTTTGCCTCGCCACGTTCCAAGATGACATCAATGTCCTCGTCGGTGAGGTCTGTGTCCTTGGAGTTGAATACTTGATTAGCTCCGAAACGAATAATGTTTAGCATCTCATCCTTGTTCAGCTGCGCACGGTTGTCCACCAATCGCCCGCCTTGGATGACCATTTTGTCCAGTCGCAGCTTCACCTCGGCACGCTCCACAATTTTCTCCTCGACGGTGCTTTCGGTGATGAGACGGAACACACGCACCTGCTTCTTCTGACCAATACGATGGGCACGATCCATAGCCTGCAAATCCATCTGAGGATTCCAATCGGAATCATATATAATGACCACATCAGCAGTGGCCAAATTGATGCCGAGACCACCGGCACGAGTCGACAACATGAAGATGAATTTGGCGCTGTTTTCCATATTGTATTCCTGAATTTGTCTATTACGATCCTCGTGCGGTGTATTTCCGTCCAGGCGGCAGTAGTTGTAGTTGCGCCAATGACAATAATCCTCCAGGATGTCCAGCATGCGTGTCATTTGTGAGAAGAGCAGCACACGTGATCCCTGCTCCTGTAGCTTCGGCAGCAGCTTATCCAAAATTGCCATTTTCCCTGAGTTGGAAACCAAATGCATATCCGTGGTGTATGGTGGTCCCGGCTCGGCACCATCAAACAGATACGGATGGTTGGTGCACTTGCGCAACTGCATGAGAATGTTCTGGAGACGCATCTTCTCCAGCTTGCCAGCTCCGTTCACAACGTCGATATCCTTCAACAAAACCTTGGTGTACCAATCTCGCTGCATTTTCGATAAACCCACAAAGATTTTAAGTTCCTTTTTGGGCTTCAGACGTTTCTCCACTTCCGACTTGAGACGACGCAGCAGGAAGGGCTTTAGTACAGCATGCAGACGTGTCACAAGCGCATTATCGCCCAGACAAGTGTTTGTATTGAACCATTCATCGAAGTCTTCAGCCGAGTTGAACACATCGGGCAGCAGGAAATTCAGCAAAGCCCATAGTTCATGCAGATTGTTCTGGAGCGGAGTTCCAGTAATAAGTAAACGATTGGCGGCTTTGAATTCGCGCAATATCTCCGACAGCTTGGACTTCTCATTCTTGATACGATGAGCCTCATCGATGACCATGTAGCGCCAGTTGAACTTCTTGAAAACAGATTTCTCGCGTATGCACATCTCGTACGAGGTGACACACACATCCCATTCACCTGGCAGCAGGACATCGCGTATGAAGGTGGTACGTGTATCCTGGTCACCAATGAGACAAACGGCACGCAGGGATGGACACCATTTCTTGAACTCGTTCACCCAATTTTGTAGCGTTGACTTCGGCACAATAACAATGTGAGGTCCGGCTTGGTTCCTGCAGAAGAGATTAGAGATATTTATATACGATTTATATAACTAGTACTTCAGCTAATACTCACTTAAAATGCTTGAGATAACCTAGCAGCGAGATGGTCTGAAGAGTTTTTCCCAGACCCATTTCATCGGCCAGGATGCCGTTGATGCCATTCTCGTAGAGCGAGATCATCCAGTTGAGTCCACGTACTTGATAGTCTCGCATTTCACCGCCCTTAATGTAAGCAGGCGATGCGTCGAATCGAAATACCTCCTTGGTGTTAGAATCTTCGGCCAGCAGCTCCTCATCCTCCTCCTGTTCCGTTTTGCGATGTCGATGGCTGTCGAAATAACAATTATAAGATATAAGTTCGAAGTTAAGTTATAAAACTGATGAGTCACCTACTCTGCCACATCTTTGTCCTTGTCTTTGTCTTTATTCTTCTTGGGTCGACCCTTCGGCTTGGTAGGACTCTTTGTGCTGTTTGTCATGAAATGCGTAAAAATCTCTGTTTGCTTAAGCAGGAAATCAAAGCGTCTGCTGCGATCAGCTTCGATTTTGTTATCAAATTCAACCTCCTTTTCGCCCGAGGAACTAGTTGCCGCCTCCGAGGTAGTCTCATTCTACCAAAATACAAACAAATAAATATGTTAATTTGTGTAAAACATCTGCTGTCAAATACAGTTCCCTTTAAGCGGCGGCATGCGGCGTCTGTTCCGCTTCAGGCTGACTGGTGAAAATTTGCAAACTCCGCAGTTTGATTAATTAAAACTCACCGAGTTCTCCTCGTTGGCTTCGACTGTGGCGTTCTCTGCTTTCGACATATTTGCAATGCCGAACAATTGTTTTTAAAAGGTTTTATTATAAATTATTGAGTTTTCCAAATTATATTTCGCACAAGTGAGAGCGTTGTTGCGACTGTATGTGTGTGAGTAGAAGCAGCGGGAAAAAGTGGCGTTTGCGGGGTTGCGTTGAAGACGATATATCGATAAGCAAGCGATTAACCAAATGACAATCGGTATTTTTCAATCACATTTCACAACACTATTTTTATTCAAACAATGTATTCCCGCGCCAGCTGACTCAAACTCACGATGATTTGCTTCAATGTTTTCAAGATTATATAACTTAAGAAATAAAACAAAATATGTGATTGTCTTTTTGTCCTCAATATGGTATTGCGTAGTATTTATTAGGTAATTAAGGTCCATTATAATTAATTTCTTTTATCCTACGCATTTACTTTCTACAAAATATACGTTATATATTTACAATATATTACATGAAAACCAAATTTATACAATTGTGTGTAACTATCAATATGTACGGATTAGCAATGCAATTGTACATTATAAAGATCTCTGATCAATGTTTGTTGGACGCGTGTATTGTGATTGATGCATTGGTGTGTGTTTGGATTGTTTAGCGTATTGTGCTCTTACTCCGTTCATTAACTCAGCACACGGAATGAAATGCAGCAAAAAAGTAAAATGTTTTGGAATACAAGTATACATATCAAATATATATGTATTGGCCGCTTGCAACAGCGTCTTAAAGCCCGTGCTGCTATTCCACTTCAATCTCAGTTCCTTACTGAGAATATTTGCGCTATTTTGCTGGCATGCGACTTGCAGAACTCGTAGCCAATTTTCGCAGTTCTTTTCAATGCTTCCGTTTTGCTGCTGTGATTTATTATTGTTGCCACTGTCGTTATGTCGCCGAGCTGAACAGCTGTAGGCGTCGCTAACTGTGGGGTCGCCGTTGTCGCTGACCCCGTCACCGTTGCCGTTGTCGTCGTTGTCGCTGCCAGCTGATGCTGTGGGAACATGCGCCGCAGCACGTAGTTGAAGCCATTCGATGCTTTGTTGCCGTTCATTTTAAACCGCTCGATACCAAAGGCACGAATAGCACGTGAGAATCCAAAGACCTGGGAACTGATATAGGCTCGTCGCACGGCCAAAGTGCGTCCGTCTTTTTGCTCGGTATACACCACAATTTCATCAACTTTCTGGCAAGATAGTGGGGGGGATTTGGGGATTAGTTATTGTTAGCCGGAGCCACCCTGTGTTCCAAAGTCCGTTTAGTGTGCTCACCATTATCTTTTTCATTCCCAGGTTGCGGGTGAATGTTGTAAATGTCTTTTTCACTGGATCCAGCACAGAGTCCTCAACAATCTTGACTGGCACATTGTTGTAGAAGCGCGCTCCCCACTTGGGTACGGGATTTGTTTTGGACAGCAGACGACGCGAGTATAATTTGCCATCGCGTACCTCACGCTTGATTGTGTCCTCGGTTAGGACATGAGTGCTGCACAAGGTGGGAATGGGTGTTGGTTAGTGTATCTGCTAAGTCGGATAATCAGCTGGCAGTAACTCACCTGGATGGATTCGGATATCGGTTCCAATAGGCACAGACCACATGCTTCCAGCTGTAGTCAAACACCGTTTCGGTGCGGCACGTAGACGCAGTGACTACCATTTCTCTAATACTGATAATATAATTTGTAGAGCTTTGCCAGAAAGAAAGTGAAATTCACTGCATGCGCAGCGAAGTCCCTGAACTAAATAAGAGGCAGATCGATGAGAGAGAGTAAGAAAGAAACGAACACACAAATCAATAGCCGTCGTCGGTACGCATGTCGAATTCTATATATAGCCAGCTGGTGGGTCGACTGTGGACGTACCTTCTTGACAACTGCAGCGAAGCTCCAATGCTTGCGTCTTTTGCAATTATATATTTTTGTATTTGTATCCGTGCGCCAATCGTTGCCCCGGCGAGGCCTACTCGTCCAGACTGAGAATTTTGTTTTCTCTTTGTGTTGTGTAACTGCGTCACAGACAGGGTGTTTCCAGTGACATTTGTCTGGAATTGCCAATCGAGTGTTTTTATATTCGGAATAACTGAATGATGGTACTGCTTCGTATTTTTAGTATTCGCGGTATTTAACTCTTATTTTCTAATAGTTTTTCGTTAACCAATTAAGCCAATTTAACTACTCAGTATGATAGACTACCGGAAACAGCTGAGTAGGCTAGTATTGTATAGCGCTTTATCATATCGATATATGGAAAAACTATATCGATAGTTGCGTGAATATATCGTTGCCTTTTCTCATCAGCAGCTCTTTCGCACAGACTTTCCCATCGTAGACGCAGCTCAGCGCACGGTACAGATTTTTTTAAAGCTAATTTATCAATAAATAAACGCATTAAAAATGGCTTTTGGTGATGTCAAGACCCCACAGGGCCTCAAGGAACTGAACAACTTCCTGGCCGACAACAGCTACATCAGCGGGTAAGAATCACCAGCATGTGCCACTTAATGTGAGGTTATGTGCGGCCACCACGTCGGCATTAAATTATAGTAGAATTATATTGCATTATTTATAGATGAAATAATAAATATAAATGATAAAATGAATATTTGTATTACAGTTACTCACCCTCGAAGGCCGATTTGTCCGTGTTCGACTCGCTGGGCAAGGCACCAGCCGGCGACTACGCACATGTTGCACGTTGGTACCGTCACATTGCCTCATTCGAGGCTGGAGAGCGTTCTACCTGGGGCGGCGCTCCTCTGCCCCAGTTGGCCGGAGGCAAGCCCACAGTTGCCGAGCCAGCAAAGGCCGCAGCTGCCGATGATGACGACGATGTCGATCTATTCGGCTCTGACGATGAGGAGGATGAAGAGGCCGAGCGTCTGAAGGCCGAACGCGTCGCTGCCTACGCCGCCAAGAAATCCAAGAAACCTGCCCTGATTGCCAAGTCGTCCGTTCTGCTCGATGTAAAGCCATGGGATGATGAGACCGACATGAAGGATATGGAGAAGAATGTCCGCACCATCGAGATGGAGGGTCTGCTCTGGGGTGCATCCAAACTGGTGCCCGTCGGCTATGGCATCAACAAGCTGCAGATTATGTGCGTCATTGAGGACGATAAGGTCTCCATTGATCTGCTGCAGGAGAAGATTGAGGAGTTCGAGGACTTCGTTCAGTCTGTCGACATTGCTGCCTTCAACAAGATCTAAACACATTTTGTATAACAGACAAAAAAAACAACAAGCATTCTAAATAAACTCAAGCAACCGAATAAGCGATCGTGTCTACACTATATTTGTCTCGCTCACTCATTGCTCATCGGACTGCGCCGCCCAAGTTCGTGTGCTCAGTTATTTGTTTGAGCTAAAGCTTTTGCAAGCACTGAACAAAAGAGCGAAGCCTGAGCGCAACGAAGCTTAGTATCTCGCGCAGCGCGAAAGCGTTCGGTTCATCTGTCAATATAGTAAACATAACAGTGTCTCACAATTGCTCTCGTGTTTTTGCATTTTCTAATTCCAATTATAATAGTAATACAAATTTTCGGACATCAACAATGGCTGCCAACAACAAATTGTGCTGCACTTTAGCGCTCGGTGCTCTGCTCTGCCTGGGACTGGCGGCTCTGATTCAGGCACAGGGTGAGTGGAAACAGAAAAGAAATACGTAGAATTGGGTAGATTTGGTCTGGTATGGTATTGTCTGTGACAGAAAATTGCGTCAACTGCGAAATGGATGGAAATACCTGTCAGCCAGATTTGTGCATTTCATTAACATTAATTAACAAACATACGGATACAAGATTCTTTTCTATAGCCATAATAATGTTGCGGGAATCTTTCAATATCATAGCAAGCTATAGTCATATGTATCACTTTGGCCTCCTACTAGTTCCCACTGCCAATGTAAATGAGTTTTATACTAATGAATTGTCTCAGATTCAGATGGGGTGCATCGTCGTTATCATGATCATCATCAGCATAATGATCTAGTTGGGGCATTGACAGGGGATTCACATTACTTCCGATGTTGTTAATTACAACATGGACCGGAACTGAATTAATTGCGCTTTGGCTAATTCCATTACTGATTAATTTGTTAATCGCTTTGCTCAATAAATATAGGAAATTCATAGTCACAATAACCTGAGGTGGGATTACACAAACAACCAATGGTAATTGATGCTATCTGTCGAACAAATCGAATGGATAAAGCATCATTCGTACACTTGGAGAATTTTCCCCGAATCTTCACACACATCTAACTCTTGTTCGGTGGGTCTATTGTTTAACTTGGATCCGGGGAAAAGTACGCTTTCGTGATGTGACACTTTGTTAAGCGCTGTAAACTACCCCTAATTAGCCACAAACAACATATATGACGTAGCGCTCGTGGGAGAGAATCTGCTATTTCGTCATTTCCAACAAATATTTTCTATAATTACCAGACGCTAATTACTAAATCGGCACTTTGTTAATTGGAACCTCATAAATAACTATATGGATGGGTTTTTTTAAATATATTAATTCAAATTTCGACCTAATTTAATGATTTGTATGGTTCGTTGAACCCATTGAAAAGAAATCCAAGGTGATCTCAGGTGTGGGCGAGAATATAATCTCATTCTTTGCCCATACACTAGAAGAAAAATAGTGTTAAAAGGTTAATGTTTAAATGTTTATGTTTAAACAATAATGCATTATATCTATTGAGATAACAGTTTTTTCTACAGTGTAGTTTATGTTTGTAAATTTGTTTCGAAATATGAAATAAACAATATGAAATAATGAAGGTGCAAGCAATGTATGTAAATGATTAAAATCCCCGACACGTTTTGCATACGAAATTGAGATACGTGTAGGATTTGTGTACTCAAAATCAATTTTGTCACTTAACTAGAAACATCTTCATGGGTGTACGCCGGGCTTGTAACCTTGAAGAACCCCCACAGAAGACAGCAGAAAATAATAAAAACGGTTTAATAACAAACAAAGAATATCGCAATTCTCTCGAATGGAATCGTGCGTCTTGCTTGATAAGGCAAATTGACTCATTTGCTCATTGGCCCCATCGAAATTTAACTACAATATACGATCTTCGCCTCGATGCTGCCACTGAAAGTTGCAAAACTAGTTCGGCACTGGCTGAGGGAGATAAAGATACAGATACAGCTACAACGGAACGAAACGGAACGTTTCAGGTTCAGGGGCGTACACGCATCGAAAATCGGAATATTTAAAACTTTATTGTTTTCATGATATTTCTTATGAATTTAATAACATATTCAAAAAATAAGATTTAAGTTATAATTGTTTTACAGCATACGCGAATGTTGTTTATGTGTTTGTTTGTTTTCAAAAAGCGATGACATATCTGGGCAAAAATGTTGGGGAGATACAAAATTCCAGTTTTCAGTTGAGTTGATTGAAGCTGGCAGCTTGTTTAGTTATTCGCGACTCGCAGCGCGGGAATCTTCATTGTTTTATAGGTCATGCTTACATACGATCACAGATTGTGTGTGTTATCAGTCTAAACATATTGCTTATATACTTTTATAATAATCTTGTTCCAACCCTGTTTAACCCCATCGACAGATAAGCCTGTGACCGACGTCTGCCTGGGCTGCATCTGCGAGGCCATCAGCGGCTGCAATCAGACCCGTTTCTGCGGCTCTGGGGTATGTGGACTGTTTCGCATCACCTGGGCCTACTGGGCGGATGGCGGCAAACTGACCCTGGGTAACGATAGTCCCCAGTCGGAGGAGGGTAAGTGCAACCAGACTGATCTACGTGCCTTGCCCCAACTTATGCCGGCATCCTCCTCTTTTTTATAGCATTCGCAAACTGCGTAAACGATCCCTACTGTGCGGCCAACACCATCCAGAACTACATGGTCAAGTTCGGACAGGATTGCAATGGAGACGGTGGCATCGATTGCTACGATTATGCGGCCATTCACAAGCTGGGCGGCTATGGCTGCAAGGGTGAACTGAGCTATCAGTACCAGAGTGCGTTGGACAAGTGCCTGACCACCTTCTCGCCCCTGGATGTGCGCACATCGGGCTAGTTTCATGATATACTATACACATCTATATATACCTTATATACATATATGTATACTCTCTACATATACCAGAATTATTTATGTGCTGTCTTCAGTTGGATCTTTTATGGAATCGTTTGAATTGTGTGTTGCGAGATTTTTATAATAAAATGAAAAACCTTTATTAAAATATCTTGAGTTATTGCTGGAAATAATAGAGAAACTTCGAAGGCATATTAGAAAAATAAATAAATAAAAAGAGCAATTATAATTATGGTTTGTTGAAGGATAATGATAGCATTATATCAATAAAACTAATAAGAGTTTAGTGGGAAAGCATGAAAACGTAAATGTATGTTTCGATAAAGTTAAAGAGATAAAGAATATGTTCTCTTTATCTTTATCTCTGAATCTTTTTCTTAAAAGTAACGGTAGTTTAAAAGCTTTCAGCTGGTTTGTGTCTTGACTAAAAAGCTGAATACTGTGACTGTGATTTTTAATGAGAATGAAACAGTGACAAGTATTTATTGTTTAATCGAACGTATTTTCCTTGACTAGGAGATACCCTGGAAGAGTTGACCATTTGTTTTCATGCATATTAATAAACTGTATAATCAATTTTCACATATAATATATATAGATCGTATGCAATATAAGTATTTGTATATTATATAATATAAATATTAATTTACTCCAAGTTTATGGATTTTTTTAAGACCATGTCAGATCTAAGATGATCTCTTGCTGACCCACACCACTTGAGCACCTTAGCAGCGCTCCATCATGCCCTAGAAACCGGTATTTTTGCTCGCTCCGAGCCGACTTCGACTTGACCGATTGGGTGCATTGCATGTACGTCTCAGTCGCGGAAGCGTTAGAACGTGCTACCAGCTAAGGCAGTTCACATATTAAACAGGTGCTCCGTAGATTAAAATGAAAACTTCCGCGCTTTCTAGTTTACTCTGCCTGATTTGCTTAGTGCTGTCTCCCCATTGCGGTGCGTGCACAGGGTAAGTTGTTGACAAGGATAATGCTCTATCTACGAAGGCCTCATTTGACTTCTACAGGTCATGTGCTGGACAAGCCTGTCACTGAGCTGTGCCTAAACTGCATCTGCGAGGCAATTAGCGGCTGCAATGCGACCTCCATTTGCGTCAACCCCGAGAAAGGTGTCTGCGGACTGTTCCGCATTACTTGGGCCTATTGGGTGGATGCCGGCAAACTGACCATAAATGGCGAATCACCCGACTCGGAGCATGCGTTCATCCATTGTGCCAATGATCCCCAGTGTGCAGCCAACACGGTGCAGAACTACATGAAGCAGTTCAATCAGGATTGCAATGGGGATGGCGAAATGGATTGTCATGACTACGCCAGGATACACAAGATGGGTGGCTACAGCTGCAAATCCAACGAGGTGCCCTACAAATACCTTAGCACCTTCGACGAGTGCATCGAGAACTACCAGGATCAAGGGTTCAAGTGATCAGACTAGAATTGATTGAGAACTATGAAAGAGTGTCTGAAACGGGTAGGAATATAGAGAATATATTTTAAAACAATTAAAACACGTGTATCAATCAGTTACAATAAATTTCCCATAAGCTGACCAACAAGTTCATTTCCAGCTCGCCCCCCTCAGAAGATCAAACAAGAATACAAACTTGTCAGCCAGAGTGATTAGTTAACCTGTGTGCAACGTTTAACAGTCGCAAATAGCTCAGCTTATGTAATATATTTACTATACAAATAGTAAATGTAGATCCCAGTGGACTCACCCCAAGATAGAGTAGACAGATAATAACGAACGGGTGACGTTCGAGAGATTTCAGTAGCTGGGAAACTGTCAGAGAAAGCGGTTCGTAAAAACGTTGCGTGGAAAAGTACTTACAAAATGTCTCAAAGCAGTAGATTGTTGTTGTTATTGTGCCTTGTTGTGGTCCTATCCAGTGTTAGGACCGTGGATAAGAAACCCATAACGGAGGCGTGTTTGATTTGCATGTGCGAAGCTCTGAGCGGTTGCAACGACACCGCAATTTGTGTGAACGGAGCGTGCGGCATCTTCCGACTTACTCGAGATCAGTGGGGCGACTCGGGGCGTCTTGTGGTTGGCAATGATTCACCTGTATCGGATATTGGTACGCTTTGCGGTTTTCCGCAATCTACTTATAGTTCGATATGAATATATGTATGAATAGTTTGGATTTTCCCTCGATTAGCATTTACGAACTGCGCAAATGATCCGATCTGTTCGGCAGATTCGCTGCAAAACTATATGGTAAAGTACGGACAGGACTGCAACAATGATCAGCGCGAGGATTGTTACGATTACAATGCTATACATTATATGGGACCCTTCAATTGTCAGGCTGATATGCCCTACAACTACGAGAACATCTTCAAAAAGTGCATCAGGCGAACTCAGCGAGAACAGCAACGACAACAACGAGGAACAGCAGCAACAATAACAAAGTCGACTTAAACCTGAATGAATTGATTATTTCTGTTTTGTATTTGTAATGGCAATTATTTATTGTGGGTACACTATATACGATCGGGTTTACGCTGAGCTAGCCAGTTGCATGGCTTACAATACATATATTATACATAGTAGAGAGACAGTTTTGTGCTCTGCGAACTTATGTATCTGATATTAAATTAAAATTAATGTGGGAATTTCCGCATTTCTGAGATCGATTTTTTCTTAAAAGGTTTCATATCGATCACGGCGCCTCAGTTGCCCAGAGGTCTGCAGAGCGAATATAAGTCGGAACAGGAATCGGATAGAGTGTTGAACGAAATGTTGCGCATTTTTTTTATCCTTAGTTTATTCGGGCTGTGGATACTGCTGGGTACAAGTGCGGAGGATGGTAAGAGAATGGAAGGGGACCTTGTGAGGAAGTGCATATAAAAATATAATGAGATGGAAGTGCAAGTTACAAAAACTATATGAAAATGAAGAAGGAAGGCTACCTTTGGCATGCCAAATGTTTTATATATAAAGTTTTATATAAAGTTTGCAGGCTCTTATCTTCCCTAATCTTTCCAATACTAGTTATATAGTGCAGTAATCAATGGTATTGTGCATATTCAATTTTATGTCGTCACTGATAAATTCAGTTATTTCCAAAATTTGCTTTAATCTTCATACAAAAACGTTCATTTCGGACGATTGTTCCTATTGCAGGTATTTGTTAAAGTGGTCCTATTTTGAAAAAATTTTATATGCATATTTTATATATAGAAAAAGTCCAATGTAGTATATTTGGTTACAATATCTTGACAAATAACAAAAATTGGCTGATAGTTTGTATGGCAGTTATACGATATACCAGTCCGATCTGGCTCGCTTCAACTTATATAAAGGTGCATGCATCAATTAAGAAACTGAGAGACTAGTGCGCTGCCACAGACAGGTCTAGTTTGATTTCTCTGTTGATGCTGATTCAGAATATGTATACTTTATATGGTCAGAGATGTTTGCTAAGCTGCGTTGCAAACTCCTGGCAATAATTAATACACCGTCTGCAATTTATTTAACCTTTAATTGCAACACCCTTTAATCTGCTGTTCCGTCGTGACTACCTCAACGTATGTTTGACGGCATTTTCATTGCATTGTGCTCCACTGTGCAACAACAGTGTGAGATAATTATCGGCATATAGTATCGCTGGAATTGTAATAATGCGAACCGGCTTCGCTGTAATACGTAGAATGAGATTACTTGGTACTATATGTGATTCCAGCGAATGTCGAGTATGCTAAACAGCTTCTCCTTCTCTTTCTTCGCCCCCGCTCGCCTAGTCGCACACAAACCCGTCACGGAAGACTGCCTGGAGTGTCTCTGCGAGACACAGAGCGGATGCGATGCACAGCCGATTTGTGTGAACGGAGCATGTGGCATCTTTCGCATCACCCTGGGCTTCTGGAAGGATGCGGGAAAACTGACGCTGTCCAATGAGACCTCGTTGTCGCAGGGAGGTGGGTAGATTGCGTGCTTCAGAATGTTCCCCTTATCTACTTATCTACTTACCCACTTTGCAGCTTTTACCGACTGCGTAAATGATCCGCACTGTGCGGCCAATACGATCCAGAAGTATATGTATAAAAATGGTCAGGACTGCAATGGAGATGGCAAGATCGATTGCTTGGACTTTGCTGCCCTGCATAAGTTGGGTAATCTGGGGTGCCAGGCCGAGTTGCCATACACTTATGCTAAGCCCTTCAACAAGTGCCTGAAAAGAAAGCAGCAAGAAGAAGCAAAGTCCAGGGGCGTAACTAAATAACTTTTCTTTATTTGGTTGGGAAATGTTTTTCGAAAACAATTTTGGTAATAATAATACACACACATTGCTTATGTTTGCATCTGAACAGTTTCCAATACAGAACTATGGATATAGATGTAGCACAATACATAGTATATATATAGTTATTGTATATATGGGTATGTATATAGAGTAAGTAGTATATATAGAGTTAGTTTGGTATATGAAAACTACTTTTAGAATTTCTTTCAACAATTTGTCAACGTTCACTAAATACTTTTTATTTGTTGGATTCAAAGAGGTCTTAAGTACATATTGTATGTATAACCCGATGATTTCTGCTCCCATGTATAATATAGCTATAGTAGCTGTTCTGTTTCGCATCGCTATCGTCTTTCTTTCTCCACTTGTGGTTTTGGTATTAAAATCTATTAGGCGTAGAAGTTAATATTCTTGGAAATGATCTTGGTATTTCTTTTTTTCTTTGACTTTGTATAACTTGAACCTTATGTTTAGAATCTCTTTTAAAGTTTAAACTGTATTTGTAGTATTCTTTATAAACAATTGTTTTGAACAACCTTTCAACTTATGCGACAGATGAGGGAGAGAGATGATGAAATAAAAAACTTAAATAAATTCTTAACTTTGTCGAGTGCTCTGCACCTAAGGCAGAGTCACAAAAGTTGATCAAATAAATATACATATATATAATATAAAATTTAACAAAAAATTTGTTCTTTAAAATTGTTGCACTAAAAAACAATTTTTTGTGTGTGTGTGTGTTGAGTAGAAAATCAATTTGTTCGTAAGGCTAATTTAAATAAATATCCTATAAATACAATCAAGCTCGTTAAGTATAGCATGTTGTGTGTGTGTGAGTGAGTGTGTGTGTGTGTGTGAGTTGCGCGAGCATGTCTGATATAGTACAGATGCCAGTTAGATCCGCTGTGATTCGCATATGATTTAAACATTAACTCTGTACGTTAATTAACTTCATTTCTTGTTATTGCAATCATTGGCCAGCAGAAGCTCCTTGGCCTCCTTTTTTGCCGCGCTTCTTCTCCTCCTTCGCATGCAACTTGGCCAGTCGTTCCTCCTCTTTGGCCAAACGTTTCTCCTCCTGCCGAAAGGAAAGCGCACAAAATAAGTACTTATGCCTCATTATGATATTATTATGCTTCGAATTAGGTTTGTGAAAATAGTATGATGTTTCAGGGAGAGATGAAACTTAATTAGAAAGCGGACAGGCGGACAAGCGGGGTATATAGAGTGGGCAGATATTGGTGGATAGAGTAGAGTATATGTAAATACAGATCTATTTAATGATGAACAGATATCTTAATAATGTTTCGCTTTTCTGTGATATTACCCTTCTTCAAGCATTACAGGGTATCTTAATGGTTGACCCCAACCGACAACATTATTGCTTGTTTAACATGCAATAAGTAGAGGGCTTAAAAAGTGCATCAAATGCATAAAAAAGTTGCGCATTATGAGAAACTTTTTGTTTTCATCAACTAAGCCCGGCACCCAGAACCGTCACAGGGTGGCTCGGGCTGCACAAAAGATGCCGCTCGGCGCTCGTTGCACGTTGCACGTTTAATGAAAAACTTTGCAGGCAGTGGAAGCAAACGAGGCCAATTACAAACAATGCAAATGGGCGCGCTGCTGTGTGGCGCCCCCTTGCGGTGAAACAATGAACTACCACTGAGCTAAACTTAATGTAAGAGATATTGCAAAAAAAAAAGAAAGTGTGAGAGAGAGTGAGACAGGGTTACCTTTCTGGCTTCCTTTTCAGCTTTCATCTTGAGCTTCTCCTCCTTCTTCTTGCGCTCCATGGATTCGTTTTTCTTGTTGTCGGCCTTCTCCTCTGCAAAATTATCAAGCGGAACTTAATTAATTTCTTGCATCCCTGGCGCCAGTTATCGAGATCGACTTACTGCTGCTATTGTTGTTGTTGATGGTGCTGCTGCTGCCGCTTGATGAGAAGAGAGGAAAACTGAGGCTGGAAGAGCTTGAGTGTGGTTGCTTGCAATTACTTCCTGCTATGCTGCCGGCAGAGCCCGCAGAACCGTTGGTCTCCTTGGAGGCGACGCCATTGCTGCCTCCGACACTTGCACTCCGACTGTTGCCTGTTGACTTTCCATTAGCCAGACCAGCTGCATTTGGCAGCTTCTTGTCCTTGGGCATGACGTAGGCATTTTTGGGCAGCGAGTTCTTTAAGGTGACCGGACAAATCTTGGCGCCACCTGCTTTTAGTGGCGGTGGTGCCAAGGCCGTGCAGCTTAACTGTATGTTCATCGGGCTGGGACGACGTGGCTGAGGAGGCGACGACGGCTCGCGCAACAGTGGCGCCAACTCATTTCCACTGGACTTCGTATACGAGGCGTAGCTGCGGAGAAAGTTTTAATATTTTGTGGTTTTCAGTTACAAAGTCGATAACTAGTTGATACATCGATAATGCAAACGTACTTTTGTGGTATTTTCGATAAGTATTTAAGTTAATTATTGACTGGTATTTAAATAATTGAATCACATGTAAACACTGCACTCAATTGATCGAAATATCGATAAAAGTATTTAATTGTTCAGTGTTACCACAAATTAAAACTTTTTAATTTCAATGAACTGAATACGCACCGAAAACGAGGATTGCTGACATGCACTGGCGAGGGATGTGGCACTTTGGCAGGACTGCGAAACTCCTTGATAGGTGGCAGTCGATTCTGGAGATCCAGCAGACGACTCTTGACATGGCGCCGCCCCGGATAGGTGTGTGTGGGTGTAGGCGTCATGGCGCCGCTGCCGCAGCCGCTACTGCTGCTGGATGAGGATGTGGAGGCAGAATTGCTCAGCATGTGCAGAGGTTTGCGTGGCACAGCGCCAGAGCAGCCACTCGGACAGCCGCCGTGATGCGAATGATGCACACCATTGTCACGTGGCGACAACGAACCGACGCTGGCCGAGGAACACGATGAGGAACCTGAGGGCGAGATCACCTGATGCTGCTGCTGATGATGATGATGATGTTGATGTGTGTTGGGCGAGGGCGGTGCCAAGTGATTGGCACTGGCAGCTGATGCTGTGACCGCTGCGGGCGAGGCTGGTGAGCAGGCGCCACTGCTCGATATGGAAGACGTCTTGGAGTAGTGCGAGTAGCCCGAGAGCGTAGAGCCCGCCGAGCCTGTCGAGCTCATCGAGTACAGGCTGTCCGACTGCGAGACACGACCGTGAGCCCCACGTGGCGCAGCAAATTGATGCCGACCACCGACCGCAGTGTGCAGCGTGGGCTGATGGAATGCATGATGATGCTCACTGTGCGCATCGTTCATTGAGTAGGAGCTGGCCGAGGCAACGACACCCCCAGCGTGCACGCCCGCCGAGGCCCAGCTTTTGGCACCCATGGAGTAGCTGCTGGCCGACTCCTGTATGCGCCAGCTGCCCGAAGATGATGTCAATCTGTTGACACGCGCTCGGCAAATCACGCAGCGCAGCGGCAACAGACGTTGGGCCACAGCACTCTGAATGGTCTTGACGAAGCAGCGTCGGCAGACGACCCGATGACCACACGGCGAGGTCTGCATGGTGGCCCGTGCATTGATACAGATGACACACTCATCCTCCTGCGATGTAGGCGGATCAGGTTCGCTCTCCTCCTCCAGTTTGCTTAGCAGCTTGTCCTGCAAACAAATATTGGAAAGTAAATTAATAAATAGATCGATTCCCCTGTTGAAGCTGATTAAGAATATCTGTATAGACTGCTAGCCGAAATTAATATGCTCTGCAAGGGTGTAAAAATGCGAAATTCTTTGGTTTGGTTTGGAATAGGTTTTCTCTTTCTTTCTCTCTCTTAGTAATGCCAACGAACACGGTAAAACCGCACAGATAAACAAAATAACTGCTGTATTTTGTGAGGGGACAATGCTTGTCTGGATGACAATAGTAACGTATGTATGTATCTTGGGATTGCACTAAAATGCAAGTAGGACGCAGCAGTTTTACTGCTTTTCTAATGTTGTCAACCAGTGTTGCCAACTCAGTTTTTTACGAATCTATCTTTTTTTGAAATAACGAAATAACAGTTTAGCTTTTTTTATGCCAAAAGTGCAGCCTCTTAACTTTTTATTTTCAACTGTAGCTCAAAAGTATGCAACATAGTTGTCGCTAAATTCAACAAATGCGAATGAATAAAATTTGCATTAATTTTAAGAATTTACAAATTAATTTATTATTATAATTGGCTGTTAAATAAACTAAATTAATTTGTACGCATTAATAATTTAAAATTTTAATTATTTCTTGAAATGTGGAAATTTTAAACGGTATATTCAGCTGTTTTCTGTATGAAATGAAATTGTTGCCATGCTTGGTTACCAAATTGACCATACACATAAAATATATACACATATTTTGTAATTAATTAGGCGTTAATGGTGCCAGCGTCTGTGATCCGGCCAAGGACGTAGCCGGAAGCTGTTTGGCGGGTCCATAAAAAAATGACACCATCAATTTGAGGCAATAAAATTGAATTTTTTTCAAACGCCCCCAGAAATATTTTCATTTAATAATTGATATTGCAATCGGTGCATGGACTAACTGTATTTATACGATATGCAAATTGATCGATTGATTGTGAATACCCAATTGTTTGTCAGCTCGATTGATAACTGAACTGAACTGGCGCCATTTGGATGCTTCGCTTATTGTTTCCATTTGTTAAACGCGCGAACGACCTCAGGCTGTTTGTTATGAATTTATTAATAGTACAGCTACACCAACAAACTTGTGTTGTTGTTGTTATTAAGGAATTGTTGAAGTTCGCATTGTTGACGTTTTGTGCTTTTTGAACCATTAAAAATGTGATTCAGCAATTTTTGATTATTATCCATGACAGTTTTATTATAGCAGCTCTCTTTTTGTTTGTTTTTTTTTGTTTTTCTCACTTCTGAACTATGCATAACTGTTGTTTATTTTTAGCACGCCCAGTGTAGGTTATATTTTATTATATTTAATTGTTGCATTATGGCTGTGCAATGTACGATAACCCCTCAAGGCACAGGGAAGTCATTAAAGAGTCCGTCATGAATCAGCCCCACAGTTGCCGAACCGGACTCTTCGGCTAGTTAGACGGTATGTTCTAAGTGTTCTTTATGGACAAGAACCAAGACGGGGCCTTGCACTTGGCGTGCTATGGACGAGCTGCTTTGATGGCCAACTTGTGTGTGTGCTTTGTGGCTTTCAGGTGGTTTCAAGGTGGCACAAACACGTAATAGCAAGGCAGTTGCAATTTGCCAATAATCTATGGGGTTACCTCGGATTCGCCACGGAATGCCGCTGCCAATGCAGTCGGATTTGTTTTCAATTTTAGCATAAATCATAAAAACAATAACTGATTGTAGACGCGCTAAACTACACACCCGCAACTTGAGCCAATTGAGCTTGGCATGATTAATGCTCTCAAAATGCAAAACGACTCGACGCCTTGTTAATTGACCCGCAGCAGAAGAGGCGCTGCTAGAGGACGGTGAACCGAACTGAGGATGGTCAGAACTACCTTCACATACAGTATGCATACATATATTAAACAGTTATTGTTGTTGTTGTTGCCGGCCGACGCGTCGGTCAACGAAAGGCGATAAGCATCATCAGCTGCGTTGGCTGAGAGCATTTATTGGCATAATGAAACCGAAAAGTCAGCATTCGGTCAAGGTGAACAGCCTGGACACACACACTCTCACACACAAAATACAACAACAATAACAACAACTACAACCCAGATGAATTATAATTAATCTTTCTGCTAATTCCATCAGCATTTGCTATTCTTATTGCTAATTTGGTGTTGTTCGTATTATAATCATGCACAACATTCTAAACTTTTCCACTCGATTGTCTCAATGAAAATTGTTTTACGATTTATCGAAAATTAAATAATTCTTCTTTACCCGCCTCATCTCACAGTTTGTGTGCATATTATTTAAATAAACGGAGTCTATTAGAGTTGCCACACTCTTGCCACTCCGTTTTTGATAATAAACACTTCTTATAGTAAATCTTTAATATACAAGTATTAGGGGAGTTTTTAAGAGGATTCCCCAATACTGTGAGTTCTGTATGTGCACCCAGCATTAACTGTATATATCTCATAAACTTAGCAGTGTTAAGTTTAAGTATTACTTATTATATATGATTATTATCAGACCTATAGCGAGTCGTGTGCAGGCTGTGCAGTGTACAAGGGCCCCCGCATGGTAGGGGCGCCTTGCTACTGTGAAAATGGAACAAATGGGCAAAGCTATTAAACTGAGATAGCTTAATGTCCAGTTCATCATAAAATTATACCAGTTCGGCACCGAAAGTTTGCTCGTGATTCCCTTATTGTTCTTACACACTTTATACAATTGACGTTTAAGTTCAAGTCTATTCTAAACTATACATATCCAAACATACAATAATTTTATCATGGTCCACTTTATTGCCTTTAGTTTTAATGATAGCTAACATCTCGATATTCGTAGGGACAGACATGACTAAATTGACCGATATTAATGCTGAACAAGAATATATGTATTACTTTGTGCAAGTTATACTATCCTTCTGCACTTTGGGTAATGGGTATAATATATGATATAATAAATCTAAAGTACAAAGGGGCAAGAGTGAATGAATAGATTGGCAATATTATCAATCGAATATAATAGGGCCCGAAACACAGATTTCTTAACATTTTTGATTAATTTCACAGAATAAAATCAAAAAAGTCGATGTAATTAGTATTAGGTTTCTTGTGAAATGTTTTTTTAACTTCTATAACATGCTGTATATATACATACATACTGTATTTTAAAGCAAGTCAATTACAATAGAGGCTTCGGAGAAGATTTGCACAAGGGGCCTCCAGACTACGCTACGGCCCTGGTTATTATCATTATTATTATATAAATATATTTATAATAATTATTTCTTTAATTAATTTTTACTCTTGTTATTATTAATATAATTATCAATCTAATAATTATTTCATCATATTATTATTTTTCTGCTAACTCTTAGTATATTTTTTATTATTATAATCATTCTGACTGGATTCATGTGCAACAAATGTTGGGTCAAAAATCTAACACACAACTAACTCTTGCACTTCTCCCAGTGCAGTGCAGTGAAGTCTCTCGAGTCTTTGTAAGATCCCAATCACAATGACAGCTTAATTAAGCTCAGCTTGCAGTAGATGGTGAACTGTGACCTCTTTGATTTGTCGGGTACATCTTAATTCGGCGCTGTCTCTCCGCCACAATTGACCGCCCATATCGTGAGCGTCGTCTGCCATCGACGATCGACGACTTGGACTCATTTCGTATGCTTGACAGGCGACGGGCGTGCGACACCAGGAAATTAAAATACAAACTGTTCGTAGAGCTCATTGGGAGGTGGGTTGCGGATGCGGGATTAGCGCTATCTAAATATTTGTTGGCTGACGATCAAGTTCGTTGCCTGAGTCTTTTGTTGGGAGCGTGCAAATTGATTTCTCCAAACAAACTGACAACAACAACAGAACAACAGCAACAACAACGGCGGCAACGTCGATAAGCAAACTCGCGAAACTCGCAACGATAACGTCGACTTCTGTCGACAACTTCTAGGCGTGCGACTCAAGCAGCGCTCAGTTCGTCTACGGAACTCGGCCAGAACAGAGCGTTGTCGTCGGCGGCATAGTCGGGTTTCTCAATTGAAGTGAACGTGAACGTGGTGGCACCCTAATTCCGCGTGTTACTTGTCTGTGTTTTGCCCTGTAAAACAGTTTATGGTTGTCGCATCGCTGTCAACACGGAAGCGCCACATCGCGATAATACGCAAATCAAATCAAAGTGTCAATCCATTTGTCGATGTCTACGGTTCATTGAACGACGGCCCCGCCCGGTAGATTAATAGATACAAGTTATATTCTATCACCAAGACTTCAAGTTCAATATTTGATTGCAATTCGCAATGGTTTTGTCAGCTGCTTCGACATTATGCAATGTCTTTACCTTCCTACTTGGTAAGTCGTAACTACTTTGGTCTTGTGTGTTCTCAGGCACTTAGCACAACTCGCACGACTCTTCTCTATAAGTTCAAGGTGTCGAGGGGTCTTCACTTAGCGCATACTTGTTGTACACCAGATAAGAGTCGAGTGAGTTGACTATGCCAAAATTGTTGACATTCGATATATAAATTTACTTTTGGGGCCCGGTCCCAGTCGCTCTCGAGGGGCTTACTCAGTCGTGAAAGAAGGTCGCTTCGCTCACAGTAGGCAGCCGATGAACAATGGAACAACTGATCGCTATATTAACCGATCGGTGTAAAACGATACCAAGGCTCAGTTAATTCAACCTTCGATCGATTGTCGGGAGTTGAGTTGGGTTAGGAGCTCAAATGGGTTATGAAACTTAACTTGGGTACTAAAAGTTTTCAGATTTTGCAGTGGTCTGAGGTCGATATAGCTCGTATAACCTGCGAAACTATTTTCTGTACCAATATAAAGAAATACTATTTATTTATAGCTACCTTTTTTATCTTTTTCAACAGAGTCAGTTTACATTATGTTTGCCATTTAAACTATTTTAAGTTTTCCATAAGTTCTCTTTCCTTCTTTCATATCTTAAGCAAACCTCAACACTTCATTAACCTATATTATAAAACTAAAGCAGTGGGGGGTTCATCATATCATATTATAGTATTCATGTAAGTCCCCTTTTGTTCTTGAACTGGTAACTACCTTCACGTGTGTAAATATTGCTGTTCCTTCACCTTATCAACTAGAAGAGCTTTTGGCCCAGTGATCTACACAGTTCTTAATGGCACGACAAGAAACCCCCCCATAAAGTGAACCTTTTATAGCAACTAGGCATCACTTGGCCCCTAAGTGAGTGAGTAGTATCGCAGTATCATATCTAGAATCTTTGAACAACCCGACAGTGTCAGATTCGGATTCAGATTCAACTTCAGATGTGTCATGCCAGGCAATAAGAGGTTATAATAAGGCATGAGGTTGTTAATTGCCTGTGAGCCAAAAGAACATTAAAATTAAACAATAACAACATTAGTAACAACAACAACTACAACAAAGTGATAATTAAAAAAATGAAATTAAATAAAATGCACGGCGTGACGCCAAGTGGAAGTGGAAGCAAAACAGAAACAGAAGCACAAAACCAGAAAACGAAACGAAATAAAGGAAAACTAACAACAATCATAAGGCGACTATATTATCGAGTTATATGAGTTATATCTGGTCTATAAAAGGCAACAAACTCTTCCGCAACAAACCGGGTAGTAAATTTACATAAATCCAAGATATTTAAACTATATACATAAAATTCAGAACGAGCTGCGAAACGGAAAGTGTCGAGCTGCAGCCTGATACTGAAACGACCTTGCCGAAGGTCACGATTATGGTCGCATATTTGCTGCTGCTCTTCTTGTTTTTGTTTTTGCTTTTATTGTTGTTGTTTTTGTTGATTTTCCTATTATAGCTGCTGTTTGGCATCTCATCAAATGAAATCAATGCAAAATCAACGCTAAACTTGTGTAGCAAAACAAAGAGCGTGAAAAAAGATACAAAATATTTGTGGCAAATTGCGACTCAGTCCGAGCCGGAGACGTCATTGACATTGCGATGTTGACCTAGTGCCACGCCCCCATTACAATCTACGTCTTGTGATAACAAATCATTGCTGGAGGGGAAACCTGTTTGACGGCGTGTAGAGTATCTCAGTATCTCTTTGGTGTAGTCTGACTTGCTTGGGGCACAGTTTTTGTTTATGATATTTTCAGACCATTTGTAGTATTTTTTCGTCCTGTAGTACAAGATTCTCGTGCTAAGAAAATGTATAACAAAAGAAAATACTTAAAATATTATTGTATATTACTTTTAATTTAGCAATATACATATATCATAATGAAAACTTAGAATATGTAGCAATATATTTTAGAATAAAGAAAATCACTTTCTTTAGTGAAAGAAAATCTAAATACTCTTATTTTTTATTTATTTCTTTAAAGTCGATAGGCAGTTGAATAATACAAATATAAACAAATTTTACAATTAATTTTCAATGATTAAAGTTAATTAAAATTGAATTTAAGTAAGGAGGGTTCTTAAAATGTATATTTTTAACCGACCGACATTTGAATTCGATAATATTCTATATTACTATTATAAAGCTATTTACAACTCTTTTCCCGTTAGCTTTCTACAATATCTGTAATATAATCTACAATATCTTTAAAGGCTATAGCGTATTCAGCTTGCGTTACATTACAAAAAAGTTTTGCGGCTTGCCATAATTCACGTAATACACGGCGTATACGTCACGTGTTGCCACTTTCAGCTGTCAGCGTGCTTTTGTTGTAACAGGCATTGTTGTTGTTATTATTACTAGAGTTTGTTTTTTATGGTAGCTCGCCGCACAATCATAATATACGCATAAGATTCAAGTTCACGGTCAGCACGAGAGCTTCGCTTGGCTGGTTTCGTTTTAGCCAAGTTTATGTTGCTTTGGGCATTTGTTGTTGTTGCTATTGCTGCCACTGTTTTTGTTGCTATTGCTGCCATTGTTGTTGTTGTCGTTGATATTGCTGCTGTCATTGTTGCTTTAGTCTCTTATTAGCTGCTTAATAATTCAATTAGTTGGCTCGTAATAATTGCTGGCATTTTTCACATGCCAAATTGCGAGTTTCGACTTGGTTACAATTTTTCATCTTCTTGTGGTTGTTTTGCTATTGTTGTTGTCTGTATTCTCATTATTATGTTTCTTTTTAGCTGGATCTCCAATTTTCTACAGCGCTGCACCCCGTGGCAGCTGCAGCAGCTGCTGTGCAATACGCGAGCGAGAGGATGTTCGGTTTCTACTCTATACCAGGTGAGTGCTGAGCACTAGCTGGCGGCCAAGCGCAGCTCATGCATATTTAGTGGATCAGTATACCCAGTATTGGGTGAGGAGAGGGAAGGGGCTGTGTCATGTGCAGCATACCAGCTGAAAGTATTTATTATGGGTGAAAGCAGGAGGTTTTTATTAATATATTCTTGATATTTAGCCATAAATGTCTGTATGAACAGCTATATCTTTGAGATCTGAAGACTGAGAGTTTTGGAATTTCTAATGCACATACTAAAAATGTTAATGAAAGCAATCTTTATAAAATTTTTCATATATTGTTGGTAAATATCCATTAATGTCTGTATGGAACATCTATATCTTTGAGATGTGAAGACTTAGAGCTATTAAATTTCCCATACGCATCACACTAATGCTAATAAAAACAAACTTCTTTTTTCATATATTTTTGTTATTTATCCACAAATGTCTGTATGAACTGTTATATCTCTGAGATCTGAAGACTTAGAGCTGTAAAATATGTCATGCACATTCTACAGATACTAATATAAACAATCTTAGCTATAACACTCTGTTAAGAACTCTTTGGCTTTAGATACAAACTTCAATAAACAACAACGTTGCCCACCTCAGTTGTAACCTCAGCGCATTCATTGAAGTATAGTGTATTCTATTTCTATGAAATCTCATCAAAAACAGAAGAAAGTATATAGATTAGTTATAGCACATATGTTAGTTGACATATACGGGGTATCTCTCTGCTGTGCTCCTCTCACTTGTTTGCCAATGAAAAATGAATAACGAAACTTGCAGGATAAACCGCAACGAGCCACAGCAGCTGGCGCTGAGCGATGAGGCGCGACTGGCGCAAAGTAATTTCAATTTCAATTACCCGTTGGCCATCTATCTGCACGGGTTCTCGGAGT
Source organism: Zaprionus nigranus (assembly GCA_018903425.1). Lineage (NCBI taxonomy): Eukaryota > Metazoa > Arthropoda > Insecta > Diptera > Drosophilidae > Zaprionus > Zaprionus nigranus. Next base: position 1,381,713 of record JAEIGD010000014.1, on the reverse strand, counting down.
CGGCCACGGGGGAGCAGCAGAGCAGTCAACAGCTCAAAGATGGTAAGTGAACGTTGTGAACGAAAGCTGTCGGCGAAGCGAACACATCAGAGGGTTCCCCAATGTCATCCTTCTTTTCTTCGCCCTAGCCTTTCTGCAACGTGGCAACTACAACGTCATATTGGTTGACTGGAGCCCCATGGTGGCAGTGCCTTGGTACTCGAATGCTGTGGAGAATCTACCGGTGACAGCGCGTTATCTGGCACGTTTCCTGCGCTATCTGATCGTCAGTGGCTATGCCACCAAGCATATTCATCTCATTGGGTTCAGTTTGGGCGCCGAGGTGGCTGGCTTCGCGGGCAAACAGTTGCAGGAGTGGGGCATCAAGCTGACAAGGATAACGGCACTGGATCCGGCATTGCCACTCTTCGAGGGCAACAGCTCGAATCGTCGTTTGAGCCCGAGCGATGCGCGCTTTGTGGATGTCATCCATACAGATGGTGGCATCTTGGGTAACCCCACACCGATGGGGCATGCGGACTTCTATCCGAACGGAGGACGTCCACTGCAGCCGGGCTGTGCACGGCAAGAAATCGCCAACAATCGCTGGCTGGGCATCATTAGTGAGTGGAGAAAAGAGAGAGAGAGAGAGTTGACTGACTGACTGATTGTTGTTCTGTTGTTCCTTCTCTTTCCCAGTTGGCTGCAGTCATCAGCGCGCCTGGGAATACTTTGTGGAGAGCATACGGCAACCTTTGGCCTTTCCCAGCGAACGCTGCGAAGCATCCCAAAACATTGGCAATTGCCGTATGAGCAATGGACGCGCCTTCATGGGCTACGGTGCAGATCCAAGGTGAGATGGGGATAGAAAGAGGGAGACAGAGAGAGAAACAGCGTAACTGACATTCATTTCTTCACAGACTGCGTGGCAAGTTCTACTTGGAGACGAATGATGCCAAACCGTTTGGCCGACACGTCTCCACCACGTCATCGTTCATACCACAGCCCCCTATACCCTACAAAATGCCAGCGAAGAATGTGAATGTGAATGTGGCTGAGGATGAGGATGAAAACAACACGCTGAGCAACAACATCGCATTGACGTGACAAAATGTTCCAAAACAGTCAGGCGGAAGCAGTTGCCATTTCTCTTTGCTACCCACGCAATAGAGCACTACCTCCCCCCCCTTTTAACAGCTTCCCCCTCCACAAGATTTATGTGCTCTCTGTGATTTTTCACGCGAAGTTGAAGGCTTTTCTTGATGCTAGTTTTAGTGTTAGTGTGTAAGTTGTTGCTGTAAGTTCTCTTGTGATCTGTCTTATAAGTATTGTTAGCACGTAAGTTGCGTCAGTCTCGCTCCCGCTCCTACTTCTTTCTCTTTCTAGCTAGTAAATCGTGTTAAGCAGAAGCTGTTTTATTACTCTGGGTACAGGAAGCATTTGCTGGGTGTAACTTGATATCTTTAATCCCTAAAGCAAAACAAAACATCGCAGATTGATTTACAGAGCTCAACATACTTGAATAATTTAAACTTACTACTGACATCTTTACTCTAGTATAACTTGACTTGGTATCTTTATTCCTTTAAGCAAAACAAATCATCATAGATTAACTTATAGAGCCTGAACAACTTAAAGACTGAGCAAGTTCATTTGCAGCTGCTTTTCCACGTAACATTTTGTTGCTCTTTCTTATCGATTTTCCGGTAATATTTTTCATCTTTCATCGGCAATTTTAGTGGCTTCCGCTGCGAGAGCATAAAATATAAACTCGATGGGGCTTTCAGCTGTACCTGCTACCTTCTGCCATTTACCTTCTGCCCCCTGCCACCTGCCACCTGCTTCCGCCTACAGTTGACCCAGTAAAATTTTGAGAACTGGCAACGGAAATTCACAAATCATTCGGCCGAAGCTGCAAATGGAGCGTACCCGTATTATATTTACCTAAGACCGTAGAAGCAATGCCAAAGTTGCAATGGGCAACTGGAAAGCTGCAACTTGGAACCTGCCACACAAAGTGGCACTGCAGCAAAGCTGTCACGTGCTGCCTGCGTCGTTCGATGTGTTTGCAAATCTGCCTGGGCAGAAGGCGAATGTCTCATTAAAAATGCAACACACATCACAGGCTCACACACACACACACAGCAGCACACCAATACACACGCATACACTACTCCTTTCCTTCCGGCTGCCCTTTCGCCGTGCCGCGGCTTCCGCTCGTTAAGCGTTCGCCTGTGAAATGAGTTGAGAATCGTTCGTCGCCACCGCCGCCGCCGCCGCCGCCGTTCATTGCACATTATGGTGCACTTCCTGCCGGTGCTGCAAGTCCTTAGCATTGTTGTTGTTCTTGTTGCTGCTTTTCTTTTTTCTCGTATAATTTTCCATAATTATAGGCAGGTGCATTTTAAAGCTAATAAGCAATTTATGGGGATTATAGCGCAGCCAGGCATATTAGTTATTAATTTCTTTATAATTATGGCGACCAAAACTGGGCGTAGCCACGCCTACAATGACTTACTGCTAGCCTACGATTTTCTTTTGCAAATTTCACTTGATGTTTTCTTTGGCCAGCACAAATATTTTCTTTTGCCTTATTTTGTTAGGCTGCCCTTGGGGCGTATACTTTAATTTTTTATATACAATTTCGGGAGTGTGTGTGAGTTGTTTTGCGTTACTGCCTGCTGTTTTGTAAGGCTTCCCGTTGCGTCATTGTTGAAGCCCAAAGCACTTTGCATGTCGCATTTTGTTATTTTTTTTTTGCGATACACTCACAGAGAGTTTTATGGCTGTGGAAAGTTGTTGGGCACAATGGCGGGGAGTGGGGGATTTCATAAAGGTTAAAGAGTTCCAGAATATATTATGCTAAAAATATGTTAAAATAGTAACAGAAATAATTATTTATTTCTTAAACAATTAAATAAATATTTATAGTTCTAATATTAATAATTAATTAAGTAAATAAAATATCAAATGAAAATCACTAAAATTTCCCCTCCGTGCCTTTTAAACAGCTTAAAAGTATGTTGCGGGAAGCTGTTGGTAATATCTGCGACGAGAGGGAAATCATATAACAAAAATTTATGTATAACTTATTTAACATTAATTAAATATTTAATATTAATGAAACAATTCAATATGAAATATTTACTATGTAAAATTCACCAAATTGCCCCTCTCAATCAAATGCCTTTTCCGCAGCAGCTTAAAAGTATGCAACACCAATTTCAACAGCGCATTGTGAGAGTATCCAAACAGTGCTGAAGTTGTTTTGCCTCTTGTTTTTTTCGGGCGAAGCAAGTAAATTAAATTACTTTTGCTGCGTTTAGTCATGAGTCACGGAACAAAACGAAAACCAAAAGAGCTCCATGACGAGGGTCACCCCCGGGTGTATGGTAGCTCTCCTAAAATGCGGGCGCAAATTAAAGTTGCGCACCAAAATAAGCAATGGAAATGCATTACGGGTAACAACTATAAATGGGACTAGCGTAATTTGTTTATTGAGAAATCAACTTAATTTACCCAACCAAGGGTCTTCGAATGTACGTTTGTTTGTATGTTATGAATTTATTTTATCGTTAGCTAACGGGCATATCAATTATACGCGGCGACAGTCGTCGAATCGCAGACCAGAGCGACTCGTGTTAAGTAGACCAATTAGGTGTGAGTTGTGTCCATAATTGTGAGGGACATTCGCGTGTGGGAAGGAAACAGTGAGTGAGTGTAGGGAGCAGAGCAGTCTCTATGGCCGTGTGGCATGCCATTGTCATGTGCGATACACATTACAACAACAGACAAGGTGGAGAAAACACACGTGCAAAATTAAACGAAACGAAAGGGGAGACAACAGGAGGAGACACCAGCGCTGAGTCATGGGCGTTGTCTAATAAGCTACAGCAGGGAATTGTGGGCAGTGCCAGGGGAAAGACGAACAGGCATTGAGATCGAGCAGCCACTTTACAGCTCGACTGATTGATTGATTGATGTTCAAATTGATTGTTGTCGTTGTCAGCGTTTTTTCGTTGCTGCTTTAGTTCTGTATTTACGGCATATATAGTACATAACTTATTTATAACACGATTCTCATGAAATTTAATACTATTTCTCTTGCAGTTTCTAAGGTCCAAAGGGGTGGGGCAGGAAAGGGGGCGAGTGGGGCTGATAACTGTGTCAGACACGCTTGACACCTCAAAGTAGGCTACTCAAAACATGAGTTTGCATGGACTCAGCCAGTCTGTCCATCACTCACGACTTGTTTTGGGGCACATCCTGAAGATTTTAAATTCTTTATGCAACTTGCTGCCTTGACTCGCCAACGAGCGGGGTCGGGTGGGGGGTGTGGCGCTGCAGGGGGTCGTCAGAAATTAATTAAATCGATAAGGTTTTCGCTTTGTGCTCTCGCTCAGCGTCGTCACCTTTTATGTGCGCTCAGCATGCTAGCTGAATATTGGCAGGCTAAGGTGGGGTAAAGCATCCAGCAGATACCCTGTAAGTGAGTGATGAAAGGTGTGCGCAACTCACTGCCATATTGTATTAGGTTTCAGTAGATCAATGACAAACTTCTTTACTCATTACTAAATTTACAGGGTATCTGCCAGTTGAGGGTATCCTTACAGATAGCACTCTTTGCCTTCTGCTCGTGTTACCTTTTGTTATTGTTGTTGTTTAGGCTGCTAATGCACTTTGTTGTGCATGAGAGGTTGCCTGAGAGCGAGAGAGAGAGAGAGAGAGATGTAGAGGAAAAAGGGAAGGGGAAACTGAGTGCGAGCAAGACAATAAACAATTCCATTAAGTTATACAACGACGAGGCATCTGTCTGCACGTGACTTGTGTATCCGGTGTCAGTGTGCGTGTGTGGGTGTTTATTATTTGTTGCATACTTGCGGGCGCAACATTGTCATGAAAATTGCATTTATATCGGCTACGTTTACGTGTCAGCAAGCCAATATATGACTCTAAATAGTCGTGTGTGAGCAGGTTTGTGTGTGTATGTGTATATGTGTGTGTTTGTGGAAGTATTTCATGATGTCGCTAAGTGAATTTATTGCATTTAATATGCTTCTCATGTCCCACAGAGCATCCATCGCCTGTCATAGGGACACATTCTAACATTCCTAAGGCGAGAGCAAGATTATTAAGGCACCGGAGGAAGAGAGAGCGTAAGAGGGGGGGAGACAGAGAAAGAGAAAGATAGAAAGAGGGAGTAGTGGATGGAGCACAGGGAGACGCAGACAGACACAGAGGTAGATAGGGAGACAGATACTGCGACAGAGATGTAGCTAGATAAATGTTTGTGCCTGTCCGACTCGCCCGAGTCGAGTTGTTCTAATTGCCGCACACATTAAAATCCAATTAAATACCATAATATCATATATATCATATAAACAACAGTGGCTTGCGTGGGCAGTCTAATGGAAGCGCGCACAAGCGAGAGAAATTTGAAACGAGAAACAAGAAAACTGAGCTGGCAAAATTTGTAAGAGAAGCTGGCTGCGATTTTTAATTGGCACAAGGCAGCACATGTAATAAAAATAGAAAGGTACTAACGACATGTCAGGCACTGTGTGTGTGTGCAGCATTATTTTTATCGCCAACTGTAGCCACTGCTGCCGTTGTTGCTGCTGTTGCTGCTGTCAATTTGTACGACGCGTTGGCTAATTGCAAAACTTAGGCAGACAAATGGCAGAGGAAACAACGGCAACAAACAACTACAGTAACAGCAACAGCAACAACAGCAACTGCAATAAGTAACAACAACAATGACAACAATGCGCAACGGCAGAGTGTCCATGCACAACACACACACACACACACACACAGACACACAGGCAAAGTGCAGCCATAGAAATTTGTGACAAAAGTGTCAAATTTGCCAACCAGAAAGCGCACACACAACACACACACACACAATACATAGCACGTATGTATGTGGAGCAGCCTCATCAGGCGTAATTATGGCTTTTAACACACACACACACACACACACACACATGGAATGAGGCAAAAGTGAAAAGTGGGAATTGCCGCTGCGATGCCATTTTGGTTCATTCATTGAAAAGCAGTTGACAGCCCAAGCAGAGTGGCGAGTGTGACAGAGAGGGGAGCAGGAGAGAGAGAAAGAGAAAGGGGAGAGTGTGGAGTGTAGTGTGTGTAAATGATATACTAGTTAACTTAGTTAGCAAATAGTTGTTGTTGCTGCCACAGTGAGTCAGCAAATTGCACATTTTAAAGTTGTAGCAGGCCTAAAGTGGACAAGGGGGGAAGGGAGGTCGAAGGGTAGAGGAAAAACCTGTTAAAAGCCTGCCAGCATTATACACTGCGTATGTGTGTGTGTGTGCGTGTGGTTGAAAGCAATTGCGCTTTGTGTGTGTGCGCTTGCCATGCATTGAGTCAAGTGGGGGAGGTAGCAGATGAGGAGAAGGGGGGGAGGGTAGAGGCTTTTTGTCGACGTTCCTATGGCATCAAGTCAATTTGCGACACGGCGTGGGACGAGTGCACTCGCCAAAGATAGTTGCAGTTTAACATTAATGGTTTTCAAATGAGTCGCGTGAGTGGGAAAATGGATAAGTACAAAAGCAGAAAACTGTTGCCTACTTTCGCGTGGCACATTTAAAACAATTGTCGCCCGATTTCAGTTTGCCAGCGAAAACAATAAACTTAATTGAAATACGGCCTTGAGCTAAGGCGGGGCTGTAAAGACAAAGAGAGCAGACAGACAGACGGACAAACAGAGAGAGAGACAAAGAGACAGAAAGACAAACTGCCAGAATGCCAGAGCTAAAAGCAAACGCATTTTGCAGTTATTTTAGCAAAAACTTTCGCCTGCAGCATTGTGCGATAGATAGCGAGGCCAGTCCTTGTATCTGTCTTTGTGTGTGTGGGGGTGTGTGTGTGCAGATTTTGCGGGCGAATTTCCAATTTCGCGTCTTCCATTTCCGTCCAGACGACGGCGTACATTGAAAATTTATGACATTTTCCTCTGTTTCGTTTATTTTTGTGCTCAGTGTGGAGCAAAGCTTTTAGTTTTGCATAAACTTTTTGCTACCGTTACAAATACCCTGTGCTAAATGCTGATAAGGAAACTGTAACTGTTGCTTAGGCATAGTAGATGATTTCAGGGTATGTGGCAGTTGTGCCACTGCTTGCTTGCGAAGTTTCTGAGTTATGTTGCGATATTGTCAATGCAGCCTTAAACGCAGCCACCAAGTTTTGCGGCTTTAACTTTGAGCGCATAATGAAATGACAGGACAACGGGGAAATCTACCACAACAGATTACACTTTGAAAACAAAGCAAGTAGAAGAAGAAAGGCAGAGAGAAAGAGAGGGGGGGGGAAAGAGTGGAAGAGGGAGATGGGAAGACTTGTATTTTGGTTGCATTGTGAATTGAATTGAATTGTGTAAGCTGCGTGTGGAGTGCAGAGGGATGTAGGGAGTGGAAAACTAAGCCTCAGGTTTGGTTTAACTAAACTTAAATGAAAAACAAACCGAAAAGTTTGCTTTACATTTCCACGGCAAACTAAACAAAACTTTATAGTTGCAGTTTGTAAATTCTCTTGTAATTCGCTGCAATATTTTATAAAATTAAAATAAATAAAGTACGTAGAATGGTTTCCTGTGTTTGGTTTTAGTTAAATGAAAACTAAACAAGGAGTGTTCGTTTTCTATTTTAGAACATAAATTTTGTGGCAAATTCTAGTTGAGGCAGTACTTTAAATAAATTGTTTTAATATTTACAAGGACTGCAATCGCAATAAATGTTGTGTAAATCTTTTCAATAATAACGTTGCAACAGTTTGTTGAATTTTATTTATTTTAGTTATAGATTATCCATATAACGTAAATGTAAATTTAAATTAATAAAAAGTAGCCACTTCTCTTGCACTATCCATGCTTTGCTACACTCCACTTAAATCAGAAATCGCACATTATACTTATCTAATGTGATTCCTAACGCTCTCCAGGCGCCACTCAATGCCGTCCAGTTAGGAACACCCTACGGCACCCAGCAGGACCTTGCACTAAGCGCCTCAATCAATGCAATTAAAGTAAATGCATAACAACTGAAATAGCAGCAACAACAACAACAGCAAGTAAAACAACAACACAATGGGAAGAACCCGCATATCTATATAAGGTGGAACGTGCTGTACATACGTATATATGGTACAATATACTGGCGAACACATCGCGTGAGCTGGGCTAATGCATTGCCACGCCCCAAAGGCTGAAGTAAAGGAGCAGGTGAGAGGGGGTGTTTAGTTGCTGCTTGCTGGGGTTGAGCAATCCTTTTGCGGGCTCTTCGAGTGATGCACGTGAGCAGCGCAACCGAAGCTGATAGTAAAAGGAATTCAACCATGGTAACAACAACAGTGACTACAAAAGAGCACTGCGACTTGAGCGCGATGCGTAAACACTAAAGTTTAATGCACTCTAATTGCCAGGGGAGAGTGGGGGCATGGGGAAGTGGCGAGACAACAAGGAAGCGTGCAGACGACAAAGCAACTAAATAACGCCATCGAAAACAGGCATTGTAGTACACTGCGAGAGACACTTAATATATAAAGAGAAACATATGTATATATAATGTATATCTAACTACTTATTTAAAGTAATGCAATAGAATTGTTATTTAAAGTATGGCTTCAAATTATAGCTAGTTTCCAGCTAACTATATATTTAAATTGGATTTTTACTACTTCGCTGAATAATACCAAATAAAGCATAATCGTTGTGACACAGTAATTTTGTAAAATAATCGTTAACTGCGTTTGGTATAGAGGAACCATTATTACAAATTTACAGTCTGTATCTTTCATATTTTCTGAGATTCATACACACAAATAGACACCCGATAATGGCTAATATTCTACCTTAGTGCTCTGGTATGTCGCATGTTCTCTGTTAGATAAATTTTACAAAGTAAGTCTTCCCTTTTCAACAATTTCAATTGCTTAAATGGCATAAAAATCCTGATTTCAATTTTCCCCACAATTTTCTCGCAGTGCAGCAACGTTTAGACAAAGTAAAATATTTTACACATTGCGTGCGCTGAGAAGTCGCCGACGGGCGACGGGTTCAAGCACTTGGCCACTTGGCACTATTCGCGGAATGAGCGAACAAAGGGAGAAGCAAACGAAAACAATGGCTGCCATGCGGATATCCGGTTGAGTGTGGCGTGCAGCCCCAGAGCGGAGAGAAGAGAGCAGGCCGTGTTTAACGGTCATCAAGTTGATTAATGTTTGATTTTAATGATTTATTTAGCAGCGTCTGTCGCGTGGTCCGACAGCAGCCAAATGGCTAAAAAGAAAGGAAAGCAAAATGGAAAAAGAAGACGAGGAGAGGGAGAGGGAAGGGAGAAACAACGAGTTGGGGGCGGCTTACGTAAACAGGCAGGTAAAAACTATGAGTGCGGCCCAAAGCGACATATCAAAAGCACATTTATAACGTTGTACAACGTGCAGTACGACGTGGGTGGAGCGAGGGGGGGGTGGGAAGGTGGTTGAAGCAGTAAAAACGAAATTATTTTCAAACGCTTTATGTGATTTATTTGCACTGTGTCCACCTGACCGCAAAGAGGCAAAGCCAAGGCCTACAGCACACACACACAGACACACCCAGGCACACACACACACCACTAGAGACACACACATACTGATAGAAGGAGACTCGTCTCGCACACCGGCCAAGCCCAGGCAAATGCTCTGGCCTTTTCGAATGACTAAGCTCGTTTTTGGCCAGCGCCTGCTGCCAACTCAATTTGTGTGGTCACTTATTGGCAACAGTCAGTGTAACTGCCCAGACTGCAATGCTGTGCGGCCAAGCTGCAAATTGCAAAGGGACGAGCACAGTTCTCTTCATCTCTCTGCCTGCCTCTTTCTTCCTCTCTTTGGGCTAATCATCGCAGGCAACTCGACGAATTCGTCAAGGCGAAGCTCGTTAATTTTCATCCAATGCCAACTCGACGCTTCCGCTCAACGACATTGTAAATTCTTTCGCTGACCAAAAAAACAAATGAGAATGAAAATAACGAAAATATTTGTAAAGCATGTCTTGTTTTTCTTGCGCCCCTTCGTTTCTCCACGTTTCCTTTTATGTTGCATTGTCACGCGATTTGTAAACATAAAATTTCCTCGTTTTCCTTTGCCGGCGTTTGACAGCGTTTTGCTTTTAAGCGAGCGGGCGGATAGGCCGCAAGATCATGTCTGTGCGCCCGACACCCAATGCCCGTAGGCCACGCCCAGTGGCGCTAATCAACATTTAATGACTTGCGCCTACCAGGCGTATGCGTCATATTTTATGCGAGTTAGCATTAATAACATATCGCGCATACGCCTCGTGTGCACCCTCAATGGCACCACTGTGGCTGCCAAATATCTATGTGCGCGTATACATATCTCGCACGAGCATCGTCTAATTAGACAGCAATCAGCACAAGCAGCAGAGGCACAGGAACGGGACAAACAGGAATGGTAGATGTGGCTCTTGGCTCAACGTGTCGTATACGCATTGCCACGCGTCTTTGTTGGCTCTGACTTTGGGGGGATTAGCAACAGCAAGGAGCATGTAGTATGAAGAGATAGATGAGATATTGCATGTGGAAGTAAGGGCAGAAGTAAAGCTTGACGTATGGGTGGAGTTGGAGTTGGAGTAGGGGATAAAGGTAGAGCTAGAAGTTGAGGTAGAGGTACTGTTAGAGCTACTGGTAGAGGTACTAGATAAGGTACTGGTTGAGGTACTGATACAGGTACTAGTAGAGATACTTATAGAGGTACTGGCAGAAGTACTAGTAGAGGTACTGCTAGAGGTACTGGTAAAGGCATTGGGAAAGGGTCCTGTTGAGCCACTGGTAGAGGTTCTGATAGAGCGAGCGAAATTGGTAGAGGTTCTAGTACAGTTACTATTACAGGTAGAGGTAGAGGTAGCGATGTTTATCCTATGTTAAAGCTTCTTTAAGTTTTTCCATTTATGTATTTTTCTGTTGTCCTTGTAGTTATTAAAAGCGCAATGGAAAGGCGCCTAAAACTAATCCTCTTGCAGTCTCATATTATGCTACAACACGCACTAAAGCTGCTCAACAAGAACAGCAAACTTTTGCTATATCTGGCAATTTCATAATGAGCTCATTGCCCGTTTCCGTAACTCCTCTTCTTCAACATGCCCACGCCCCACTTATCATTTGCAACTTTGTCGGGTAATTAAAAGGGCAGAGGGATAATAAGTTAACATAGATAAACGGCCTCCTGTCCTGCTCTACTCCCTACTTTACTAACCTCTCTACTACCTTCTCTACTTCCTACTCTTTTCCCTCCTCTACTCCCTCTTCCACTCGCCACTTTACTCCTCACTGTACTCCCTCCTCTACTCCATCCTCTATGCCATCCTATACTTATTGCTCTACTCCTCCCTCCAGTCTTACCCCTTTCCCCTCCTTCTGCCACGCTCTGCGCATTCTCCTGGTGTTGTGCATAAATTTTGGGCATCCATTTGCCGCCATAACTGGCACACGGCCCAGCTCGGCATTAGCCTAATTGTCCAGCTCGGCTCAGGTCGGGGCGGATAGGTGAAAGGTGATTTTGGTTTAGTTTCGCATATAATTGTAAAAACATTTTAATACGCAGCTCACCCTTCTTTATAATGTTGCATAAAAGCATTTTCGTGTGCCCAGCACACACACACTCTCTCGCTTTGTGTGTGTCTGTGTGTTGCTGTTCAAGGTCGTGTGAAGAAATTACAGTCACGCGGCAGATTTTATGCAAAACAGCGAAAGAGCTTGCTTGTTTTTTTTGAGTATTTTCAATTGCCCAGCTACTTGTTGTAGTAGTTGTTGTTTATACAAGTTTGTCAGAGTGTACATACGTATGTATGTGTGTGTGTATGTATGTCTTTGAAGGCGAGACTGCCTGCCTTTTGAGAAAGTCATAAATTTCAAACAAGTCTCGTAAAATCTCAAGTGAGCTTGGCTTTTGCCAGTGTCGCCTTGTTCATTTGCCTCTAGTTGTAGCTGTTGTTGTTGTTGTTGTTGCTACTGTTGTTATTGTTGTTGCTGTTGCTGCTGACATGCAAATGAGCAGCGCGAAATGTTTCTCATTTTTTCCTTTCGCAATATGCATATGTTTTACGCGCGCTTCAAAAGTCGCTGAATAGGCTGCTTGATAACACGCCTAAGAGAGGGAGGGGAAGAGTGAAAGGGAGAGCGAAAACAGACGCACGAATTGCTTAAGAACTTTCATTAGAAATGCGGCAACCAAACAGTTGGAATTTTCATGCAACTGATGAGAGACCATTGCGATTTAGAACTTTATTTGAAATTGAATTTGTATTCCCTTCGACCATTGAAAATGGACTACTAGACTATTTTTCTGTAAATGTTTGCAACAGGCAGAAAGAGGCGTGGCAGACCTCACCAAGTATATGTTATATAGTATACCGGATTAAGCTATGGTCAATATGTCTGTATGTCTGAATGTCCACCTGACCAAATGAACACACAGATATCAGCCATTATAAACGCTAGAGACACCAACTTTAGAGTGAAGGTTCATATAAACTCTGCGCAGATGACATTGTGTGTGTTACGATATAGTATGCTCTCTTTCAGCTCCTATTAAAGATGATAAGGCTTTAGCTTAAACTAGAGAGAAAAATTAATTCAAATGAGGGTAGCCAAATCAAGCCAAGCCGTAACTGCAAATTATGTTCTAATTGAAATCTTTAAAATCTATTTTTAAAAATGAGTATTAATTTTATATATACATATATAAATATATTCAATGCTGTATAATAAATGTATATTATTTATTATACAGCATTGAATATATTAATAAATTTTATTCAGTAGAATCGTAACTCGTTGCCTCCTTAGTCCAAACTAATGGCAGAAACTAGACTTTATTTTAGTTTCTATTTAAATTCCCATTGCGACCCCCATAGCAAGTAAAACCTCTTTGCTTTTTCCGAATGGCCTCTTAAAATGCAAATAATTTCACACTTCCTCCCAAGCACACACATCTATACAAACATACACACACATTAACTGTCGCACACACATCAAAATGTCACAGAATTTATAGCACTTTTTATAGTCGACTGACAAAAACTGAGCTAAACGTAAACCTAACCTCACCTTTGGCGATATTTGTTTTTATTTTTACGAACTATTTGAGAGACCAAAACAAACAGAGTATGTTGGAAGAAGGGGAAGGACTATAGTGGGGCAGGGGGTGGTTGAGGGAACAATAAAAGCAACAAAAATCAACAACAATAAGCAGCAGAAAAGACTTTAAAATGTCAAAGGGACAACAACATTAACAACATAAGCAGAAGCAGCCAGAGTTTTCAAGGAGAGATAGAGAGAGGGAGGGGTACTAGGGCAGCAGGCAGTAAGAAAGGGACAAAGCTACACCTAGATCAGAGCCACCGCTGGCGCTGTCGACAGTTTTGTAGGCACTTAAAAGCTTCTCTTGCCATTGGATGCATCTTCTTCTTGTTGTTGTTGTTTCTGCTGGTGAAGCAGAAGCTAATGATGCCAGCAGCTTTGATAAAGGCAGCGGCGCAGGCATCCGTCACGACTTTTATTGCATATTTTATGTTCAGCACATAAAAGGCGACTACACTCGAAGAAAGTAACAGGGTATAATAAAAATATTTAATACAATTCTAAAGAAAAGTCAGATACCCTTCGCCCAGTTTTTAAAAACCATTACAAATACACTGAAAATACTTTAAGACAAAGTCTTCTTTCCTCTATAGCACTCTCCCTGTAACACAAATGAGCAGGCATACCGACAAGAACTAAAGCATACCAGCAGGGGCATGCAACGCTGCAGTGCGAAGGTGACTGGAATAATTTCTATATTTATTTACCGATCGGATTGAAATTTGAAGGAGAGGTAGATATTATAGTCAGATTAGTATACGTCAAAATCAAAAATTTGTATATATTATGCGTCGCTTTTAAATCGAACTGAAAAATTAAATTATTGATTTGTGGGGTCGGTGGGCGTGACACTCAACATTTGAAATTAACTTGATCTACGTATAGTATTTAGAAACCTTCATGTCACATGTTGTGTCTCTAGATGTTATAATAACTGATATAAGCGCATTCTTCCAGACGAATAAACAAATAAATAATCAATTGATAAAGAATTTATATACTTAGTAGGATCTGCTAAGCCTTCTTGTGCCTGTTCATACATTTGTATAAAGTTAGTGGTTGGTCATTTTGAAGCGTATAATGTGTTAATAAAAGTATTTGATACAATTCTAAAGTATGACGAGAAGAGAAGAATAAAGAGTTCAGAAAATCAGTCTTTTCTTTCAGTGTATAAACCTTATCTATTTGCATATATATTCCCATATAGTAAATCCCCAATCCACGATCCTGAGCTTTACTTACGATTTTATGATGCAGTGCGGACAGCTCCCGCTCAGTGACTCGGCGACTTGCGGCCTCGCGGCGACGTTGCCGGAACTGGCTGTACTTGTAGGCAAGCATGACGCCGGGCAGGGCCAGCGCCTCCAGTGGTGACTTGCGACCGAAGGGCATCGTGGGAGTGAAAGTTAATTACGGTGTGTTTTACGTTGCGTTGGTCAAGTTCTTTTACACACACGCACACACACAGAGAGTTGCTTTAGGCTCTGCAGCGTCCCATCGGAATAATTATGTAAGCACAATAACGACAACACAAGCGAAGCATTCCGTAGTCCTCTCACTCACTCCCGCTTTACACTTATTTGTCCCTTTGCACTCGCACGATTCTCATTTCATTTCATTTCACTTGATTTTCCGTTTTCTGCGCATGCTGCTTGCCTGCGTTTCCAATTTCTACATATTTCTATTTCTATTTCTATTTCAATTGCAATTTCAATTTTCGTTTTTGCTTTTCTTTTTCCTTTTGTCGATTTTCAATTTTGATTGCACTTTCGATTCTCTGTCAGCAAAAAGAGAAAACAAACAAACAACCCCCGTTCCCCTCGTTCGTCATTTATCTCGGGACTCATCGGTGCCATTGCAATCCTCTTGATGTCGAGTGCGTCGTAAGTGTCGTCGGTTACCCCCCCGAGTCAAGCCGTAGGCCCGCAGACACCAGCGCCCCCTCTAACCAACCCTCTCCCTCTCAGCCTAGTTAGCTGCAAGTTCATTTGCTTGTTCGAGTAGGTTTCTATTTGGATTTAGCCCAGAAATCGCATTCAAGTTTGAGTTATCTTGAAGTTATCAAGTTTATTGGAGAATTCTTTGTATAAGTTATAATTTCTTTGTTTTAGAGAGTTATCTATGATACGTTTTTGAGACTGTTTAGGAAATTATTTTGTTTATTATAGTTATGACATTTAATCTACACCAACCTCTACTATGATTATTGTCATAATTATTTATGTACTTAGATCTTTAGAGTGTGTTTTTTTCTAGAGTGTTTGTTATTCGGAACATCCTTTTAATTACTTTGAAAGCATTTTTACTGCTAACAAAAGTAACTTTTTAAGCAGAAACTGCTATTGTTGTAATTCCACGTGAGTCTCAAAATATTTATTGAAATAATACAGGATTTTGTTGTACCATATCATGACAGAACTAAGGCAACAAACTAACTAACTGCTAATAACTTTTTAAAGTCAACGGTAAAAATGTCTCACAATATCTTCGAACCAGAATTCGTTGTGCTAAAGTTCCTTACTATAAATATGCTAAAGATCTAACTATTTCCTGTATTATTATTTGCTGGAAGTCGATGTACTGCAAACTTGTCAATCTATTGTACCTGATGGGCTTAAAGCTCCCTTTTCAGTCCCCTTATTTCATAATTTTGACTAGATAGGTAGACCTTATGTCGTTATCGTTGAGAAGCTGCTTGCCCAGCACTTTCCTGAATACTTTCTGTTTATTTTTCCATATATCTGTTAACTTCTTTAAACTTAAAGCCTTCACTGGCAATATCTTCTGTTTGCTGTGTATTTCATAGCCTTTCCTGGAGAAGGGGCAGGGTGCCAAACTGATTTGCCATCAGGGCTTTAGAATATCCTGATAAATTTATGCTCGGGGTTTTATTTTTGGGCCAGTTACAAATTACAAGGCAAAGACGAGCGCATTAATTTCAATTAGAAACCACACAAATCACAGCTTGGCAACAGCCTTAGGGAAGGGGGAGGGGTAGGGGGAGGAGGTCAGAGGGAGGAGGTGTGTCTGAGGCGTAGGCGAAGTCAGTCGCGATGTCGCTGTCTTTGTCGCTGATTACACGCTGCGTTTGACTAAGTTGGATTTTTTTTTAAGCTTCACACACACACACACACACGCACCCACGTGGGAGACAAGAGGGTGAGAGAGAGAGAGGGATGAGGGAGAGGAAGACGTGTACGGAATTTCGCAACTTTTACCGCGCTGCCTTACGTGGACCACGTGCGTCGGCGGTCAACGCAGAACGTCGAATGCCGCAGCGAATCTTCGCAGTTTCCCACGCAACCAGCTTGGAAGCTGCGTGTCTGTCCCGCTCTCTCTTCTGCTCTCTCTCTCTCTCCTCTTCCGCTGTGTCCCTCGCTCTTCTTGCTCTCAGTGTGTGTATGCACGCACTTCCAGCAGGCTGGCAAAGACAATCCCGAGAAGGTGGAGACTCCTCCGACACTTCCAGTGCAGGTTGTTTATTTTCGCAGCACGCGGTTCGACATTTTTTCTTTGCTTTTGCCTACTTTCCGTTCTGCTTCTCCTTCTCGTTCCTCTTCCTCTTTTGTTTGATTTGTTTTTGTTATTGTTGTTGCTATTGTTGTTGTCTAATTAAATGACTCTGGGAGCACGCAATTCGCGTCCATTGTCAAATGCTTTCAGTAATTGACCTTTATTCGCGCGCCCGCCCTCGACTCACTCGCGTCGCCACACACTGAACACGTAACGGTAAATTTTGTTTGTGCTTCTTCGACACAGAGAAACGCGAGCGCGTCTTCTGCCCGACAACGTTCGCCTTGGCGCCTTTGCAAACGACTGTGGACTGGCGTTGCTGCTGCAGGGACTTGCACTTCCAGCCGGCCAGCAGAGCCAGCGGCAGCAGCGGCAGCAGCGACAGCGAAGAGAGCGATGAAAGAGAACAATAAGAGCGAATACTGCGCAGGCGTTGCAAAGAATCAGTAAGCCGGCAAAATAAATAAAACAAAAAAAAACCCAACATTAAAATTAAACTTAATCAAAGTATTGAATCAAATTAAATTGAACTGAATGGAAGCAAATTAAATAAAGATTATCCAACTGAATACAGCTAAACAATATTCATTTAAATTTAATTTAAATTTGATTAATGCAATTAAAGTAAGGAAATGCAATTTAATATGTACAAATCAAATAAAATTAAGTGCAACAGATAAAAAAACTAAATAATGAAATTAAACAAATTAATTGTTATGAGTGGTAAAAACTTGAATAAAGGTTAAATTAATTTGACGAAAATTGAATGAAAAATGAAAATTGATGAAACACAAAGGGGAAATGGAGTAATAATTAAATAAAATGCATTAAAATTTTAATCAAATTAAATAATGATAATTTAAATATTTTTAACTTTAAGTTGATATAAATAAAATTTAGTTTTATTACCTTTTATTAATTTCATTAAATTACTTTTATTTAATCATTTTTAATTTAATTCCAATTTGAAAATTATTTTTTCTAGTCGACTGCCATTAATTAACATTAAATAAATAATTTTAATTAAAATAGGATAGATAAATATTGTTTCCGTTATGGAAAAATAAACATTGCATCTTTTTCATAAGCAACATTTTTATATATCGAATAACTGCTTGAAACATTTCAATGTTCAGACAGCACTGCTTGCAACATTTCCATAAGTAGTATAAGTTGCTTGGATTAATAAACTGCTTGCAACATCAACATGTTGCTTACACACTGCTTGCTGAGCACTGCAACATTTATATGTTGCGAAGGAGGCAAGGACTCCAACAAAGACAATACAGATATTGCCCGATCTTCTCTTCGCACACACACACACACACACATGCTGCAGATCAATATACATTCATAACGCAGGTCTAGCAACAATAACTACAACAACAAGCAAAAAATCAAGCACAGCTGAGCAAAGACAAAATGAAAATGCAGGCAAATCAAATAACTGGAAGAGCGTCGAAATCACAACTGTAATAACAAAGAGCGAGCTTGCTAACTCTCCCTCTCTCTCCACTCTCTTTGGCCTGCTTTGGTATTTGCAATAACAATTTGCAAGTGGTTTTGACGCCATGGAAAACGATGACGTAAATTGAAAGTCAGCTGCAGGAGGTGCTGGAGTGGGATGGGGGAAAGAGAATGCCCGTTCACAGCAACAAAATCTATTTGTATTGCACGCATGCTTTCTGTCTCCGTCTGTATGTCTGCTCGTCCTTTTGTCCGTCTGTTTGTCTGTCCTGTTCCTACATTTGTCTGTCTGCCGTGCCACGCAACGTGGCTCAGGTGTATTCTAGGTGAGCGCAGTCGCTTGTTTGTCGAGCATTTGTCGATTCTGTCAAGCAAGTGCACTTCTCAGTTACACGGGCAGAGGGAAAGGGTGTTAGGAGAAGGAGAGGGAGAGAGAAAGAGGGACAGCACACTTGGAATACTAGTTGGCGGGCGTAGTTTGCCGCTTCTAATGACATTTGCCATTGTTGCGCGGCGTTTTCACGACTCGCTGACAACGCTTCCATTTCCGCTTAAATGATTCTCTCTGCATAAATCTGCAGTGTACTCAGCAGAGATGACAGCACGAGACATGCACGAACATGTGCAATCACGACGAGATTCATATAGATAATTGGAGATATGTGTGAACATGAAACGAGGCACGATCTGCTCTAGGTGAAATTCCTATTTGCGCTCTACTTTCTCAGTTAAGTGATATATTTGTTAAATAAAATGATATAGTATAGCATCTATATACGTATATACCTATGCTGTCCTTAGTATCTATGCTGTATTTAGTACCTATGCTTTATTTAGTTCCTATGCTGTACCTAGTACCTATGCTTTTCCTAGTACTTATGCTGTACCTAGTACCTTTTTTGTACCTTGTACCTATGCTGTCCGTAGTACCTATGCTGTATTTAGTACCTATACTGTTCCTACTAACTATGCTGTTTCTAGCACCTATGCTTTAACTAGTACCTTTGGTGTACCTTGTACATATGCTGTACCTAGTATCTTTGCTGTACCTCGTACTTATGCTGTACCTATTCCTCGTGCTCACGCTACCATCTCTAAGGCTTGGCGTGTTGCTGCTGCTGCTGCTCTTGCTGCTTCGCCTACGTCACGAGTTGAGTCGCAAGCTGCAACCTGCAGTTGGTTTGTTTGTTTGCTTCTACGCTTGCTTGCCTGCTTGTTTGCTGTGTGTGTGTCCTTCGCTGCACACCCTCACACACACAGACATACACCAACAGCCAGTCTCATATTTCTCAGTGCGTGCGTCCTTAAAAACTTTTGCACTTTGTGCTCAATTTGGTTTTTTGTTGCGTTTGCGTTTCTATTTCTATTTTTAGGCCGCACAGCTCATTGCACACAACACACACATAACATGGACAACACACACACACACACTCTTAGCACACACTCGCAAGGTAAACGCTTTTTTCTTGGCGAGCTCGGCATATCAATCATACGCCATGTGCTCGTCCCATTTGCAAAGCAAAATAACATATAAATTAATCAAGCAATAATCGACATAGTTGGCAACTCTGTACACACATACACACACACACACTGCACTGCTGCCCCTTGTTAGACATTCACTTTGCTATTGTCTCTGGCATTGTTCAAGTTTGTTGACGTCCCCGTTCACAGATGAGCATTGACGTCACAGTCACAGTCAGAGCACACAAAGTGCACACAAATGTACATCACACATACGCAGCATGTGCCAGCTGCCTTTCGATTGTCGCAGCGACACAGTCGTCCTGACCTTAGCCAAATTGTTTACACTTATCACGTCAAATGGCGGAGGCAAAAGAGAAAGTTGATACCTAACCATATCATAGCATAGGCAGCCAACATTCAATGATATTCTTCAAGTTTTCGTGCCGGGGGAAGCTCTGGAACTGCTGCCACTTGGCGGGCTTCTCAGTTTGACCATTTCGCCAGCTGCGACTGCTGCGGGTCAGTTGTACTTCGCACCTGGCGAGAGTCGGTCGCTTACTCCTGATCTATCTGTCTGTCTGCCTCGAGAGGATTCTTGCCTGATGGCTGCTGCAACAGTTGCCACACCCGGTGCCACAGTGCTGCCCAGCAGTACCGGAGCAGCAGCAGCAGGTCCTGGAGCTGGCAAGGTACCCACCAACTTGCTGGAAATCGCTGGTGAAGCCAACATTGTCAACTACATGAAGAATCGCCTGCGCAAGGGCGCCATGAAGCGGAAGGGCCTGGAGGTTGTCAATGGTCACCGATTTGCAGTGAGATTCTTCAAGCAGCCCACGTATTGCGGCCACTGCAAGGACTTCATTTGGTGAGGCTGTGCACCTCGATTTGTACACGCTGTTTTGCTTTCTTTTTGCTCTTTTGCTTTTTGTATTTTCCGTTTCCCTTGGCTTTTCCTCCTTTTCTGTTGTGCGTCGCCTAATTTAATTAGTGCGCGGTAACTTGACGCGTTTTGTTGCTCTTCTTGCATTGTTGCTGCACGCTGAACTGTGGACGCGATTTCAGGGGCTTTGGCAAGCAGGGCTTTCAGTGCGAGGGTAGGTTGAACAGTTACCTTAAATACTCTCGCATGTTTGCTAATCTGTTCTCTCTCTCTCCTCTCTCTCTCTCCAAGAATGTCGCTTCAACATACACCAGAAGTGCTGCAAGTTTGTCATCTTCAAGTGCCCCGGCAAGGAGACGGACTTTGATGCCGACTGTGCCAAGGTCAAACACGGTTGGATCTCTACCACCTACACCACGCCCACTTTCTGCGATGAGTGCGGCATGCTGTTGCACGGTGTGGCACATCAGGGTGTCAAGTGTGAGAGTAAGTAAGGAGTGGCAAATGATGGGAGAAGCTGTTAGAGTGGTAACTTCCCTCCCCTCTGTAATCCTTTGCAGACTGCAATCTGAATGTGCATCATCAGTGCCAGGAGAAGGTGCCTCCCATGTGCGGGGCCGACATTAGTGAGGTGCGTGGCAAGCTGCTGCTCTTCGTCGAGCTCAAGGGCAACAATCTTAAGGTGGAAAGTGAGTGGGACCAGGCTACCCGACTACATTCTCTGCTCACTCTGTCTCTCCCCCCTTCAGTCAAGGAGGCTGCAAACCTGATTCCCATGGACACCAATGGCTTCAGTGATCCCTATATAGCAGTGCAGATGCATCCGGATCGCTCAGGACGCACCAAGAAGAAGACCAAGACCATACAGAAGAACCTTAATCCAGTTTTCAATGAGGTCTTCACTTTGTAAGTACCGGAACCTGATTCGATTTCCAGTTCAATGGGAACTATCTTTGGTTTGAATATCTTCAGTATACATTATTACTTAGCTCAGTAAGTCGTTCTATTTGAAACATTTTGGGTTTATTTTGACTCTAATTTAATCTAGCAATTGGAACATCCTTAGATAACTCATTGAGTGCTCTCCGTTTTTGCATGTGTTGTCAACATGTGATTCTATTTTTGATACCAGTTTCAGCTCAGAAACAAATGTTTTAACTTGAACTAGATCAAATTTGTTTTAGGTTTCATTTGAATATAATATATTAATTTTAATTTTGGCCAGAATTTTGCAAGAGACATCTCCGACCCTATGAAGTGTATGTATTCTGAGCCAGGGTCAACGGAGGAGTCAATTGTTCCAATGCAAACTAGTCTCTCAGTTTTTCTGTTTTTTTTTCGTGTTCAGTAGCATTTAGTATTCGAAACCAGTTCCAGCTCATTATCCTAAACAGTTTCAATGCCTTTCGCTTTCCACAGTGATCTGCAGCCACAGGATCGTGACAAGCGTCTCTTAATTGAGGTTTGGGATTGGGATCGTACCTCACGTAACGATTTCATGGGCTCATTCTCATTCAGCCTGGAAGAGCTACAGAAGGAGCCCGTTGACGGTTGGTATAAGTTTCTGTCGCAGGTTGAGGGTGAGCACTACAACATACCCTGTGTGGATGTCATAAATGACATGGCAAGACTACGCGACGAAGTGCAGGTGAGTTGATGTTAGCTCTGCCTGAACCAACCCGCAATATACCTTTCCTCCTTTCTACAGCATGATCGCCGACCCAATGATAAGCGTCGCATGGACAACAAGGACATGCCGCATAACATGAGCAAACGCGACATGATACGCGCCGCCGACTTCAACTTCGTGAAGGTGATTGGCAAGGGCTCCTTCGGCAAGGTACTGCTAGCTGAACGTCGCGGTACTGATGAGCTGTACGCAGTGAAGGTGCTGCGCAAGGATGTCATCATACAGACAGATGACATGGAGTTGCCCATGAATGAGAAGCGTATTCTGGCCTTGTCTGGTCGTCCGCCCTTTCTAGTTGCCATGCACTCATGCTTCCAGACCATGGATCGACTCTTCTTCGTCATGGAGTACTGCAAGGGCGGGGATTTGATGTATCACATGCAGCAATATGGACGCTTCAAGGAGTCGGTGGCCACGTGAGTTGGGGAGAGGTTGTCTCTAGCTGAAGAGAAAGAAGGGGAAGAGACTCTGCGGAAACTTAGCCAACTTCATAAGATCCTAACTAGTTTCCTTCTTCTGTTCTGTTTCTTCTCCCTCAGTTTTTACGCGGCAGAGATTGCAATTGCCCTGTTCTTTTTGCATGAACACGATATCATCTATCGCGATCTAAAGCTGGACAATGTGTTGCTCGATGGCGAGGGTCATGTGAAGCTGGTAGACTTTGGGCTAAGCAAGGAGGGTGTAACCGAGCGACAGACAACCAGAACATTCTGTGGCACACCCAACTATATGGCGCCAGAGGTGAGTTAGTAGTAGTACCTAAGGTCTTTCCTCTTCTAACCCTTATCTTCCTTCGTACAGATTGTCAGCTTCGATCCCTATGCTACTACGGCTGACTGGTGGTCCTACGGTGTGCTGCTTTTCGAGCTGATGGCCGGCCAAGCGCCCTTTGATGGGGATGATGAGACTATCATATTCCGTAACATCAAAGAGAAGAAAGCCGTCTTTCCCAAGCATTTCTCGCAGGAGGCCATGGACATTATCACGAGCGTAAGTTGTGATCTTTTGGAGTATCTTTGAGAAGGGTATAGCCAAGTCTCCCTTTTTAATAGTTTCTGGCGAAGAAGCCAAACAATCGTCTTGGCGCTGGACGCTATGCCCGTCAGGAGATCACCACGCATCCTTTCTTTCAGCTTATCGACTGGGATAAGGCCGAGGCTGCCGAGATGCAACCTCCGATAGTGCCGAAAATAGTAAGCTTCAAGGGGGAAAGCCTTGTTCATATTCTAGTACATATTCTCTTTTCTTTACAGAAACATCGCAAGGACATCAGCAACTTTGATGAAGCTTTTACCAAGGACAAAACGGATTTGACTCCAACGGACAAGCTATTCATGATGAATTTGGATCAAAACGATTTCATTGGCTTCTCCTTTATGAATCCCGAGTTCATAACCATTATCTAAAGCAAACAAACTATTGTGAACCAATCAAAAGCTATGCTAACCACGTTGAAATAAAGCTTTAAAGCAAAGAGAGCTTAAAATTTACGTATGACAAAAGCTTTGCTTTGTAAGCTCGTTAACAGCGCAAATAACAGTAGAACAAAGTTCGGAGAGTGAGCTTAAAGCTTCATGCACTTCGTTGTTTGCCGAATCCCAGATAGTAAAAGGAAAACAAACCCGCACTCCCGGACGAGCCGTCTCTGGATAGAGTTGCCCAGTCGAGGTGCTGCTCAGGTGCAAACCAAAGCCACTCTCCCTTCTCTCTGCCGTACTGAACTTTAACTTTCGAAGGGGAAATTCGCATGCGAAATAAGTCAGGGGAATTGGGCAAATTCACCACACGAAGGCGTAAGATTGTGGCACGTTACGCATACGCCGCGTTGTGTCGCGTTGTCACTTGACTAATTGACCGACCTGACGCCCCAAATGATGAACTGACAAACCGGAGCACAGAGGAGCAGGCAAAAGGGTAGGGGCCGGGTAAAAGGGAAAAGCAATCCCTTTTGACAGCCGCTGCCAAATTTAATAATTTCCGAGAGGCCAAACTTGTTGCACGTTGCTTGCTGCTGCTCGTTTTTAGGGGCAATTAGTCGCGGCTTTGCGGCTAAATTAAATAGAATTCGCACTTTAGTTGCCACTTTTTGCCACTCTACCTGCCCCAACTAGCTCAGCTAGACCCCTCCTCTTTTCCTCTAGCTCGCGCTCAGCTGTAAAATTCTTCGAAAATTGTTTGGCCTGCCTTCTGCTTTTCCCTCCTCCCTCCCACCGACGGGCTGGCCACACGTTAAAGGGCAAATGCCTTTGCTTTATTGTGGCTTCTCATGAAAACTGCGGCAGCTGATGGAGGCTGCCCTGCGCAAATATTTTTTGGCCAGACCAAATATTTCCGGGCTCGTCTTCCATAGACATTTTAATACGAAATTCCTTGGCCAATATATCAGCACCACCCCCCCCCCCCCTGGCAAGCATTTTTGGCAAGCGCCAACCCCATTAAGGGAAGCATACCAAGTTGGTATTCACCTTGCCACGGAGTAGGTTGCCTTGCCTTGGTGAAGATCTTCATTTTGTGAAGATGAGGAAGGTAGAAGGGATTAGGCATGACTTACAACAGGCTCGTGCACCTGGCAAGTGCATCTGTGCTTCGACTTCTCCCTTTGATTATTTGCCACATGAAACTGGGGTAAAGCTTTAAAGCTGTTTGCACTCTATTAGTGGCAATTTGCAGTTCTACGTGCCTCGCAGCCTCGACCACGTTGCCGACACTCTTCAATGTCTCCTGCTTGTGCATTGTGTCCTTGCTGCCATTTCCTGTTGTGGCAGTTGCTGTTCGGGCTTTGGTCGGACTAAACCGCAATATGTGACAGGCCAATCCGCCTGTATTCCCGCCTCCATCTGCCATCTGCCTCATCTTCCCTTGCGACGTATTAGAACGTACTGAAGTGCTTAACACAATATAAATAATAGCGTAGTCGATGCTGAGTAGAAGTAAATATAGAGGGCAAAGAGTGAGCAGCTCATAGCGCAGCTTGCGTAGCAAAGCACTCCACAAAGGGGCAAAGAGTGGGGGAGCCTTCACCTGACACAAGATAAATGCGCAAATAGATAGACAGAAGTCTCAGAGTATCTCGATATAAATCACGACTCATACGAGAGTGAACGACAAACCACAATTAGCAAGGGAAATACGAGAGAGAGAGAGAGAGAGGAGGAGAGAGCAGGCAACTGACAACTTAAGTATTCAATTTACAGCATATCATTGCCATTTCAATACTTAAAACTTACTCATGTCCTACATAACCTAACTTTGTTTGCCTCAGCTTCTTTCGCATTCTGAAGTTTACTTACTTTTACCTTACTGCTGCCTGTGCTGTCTATACTAGCTATGCCCAGGCAGATGTCAAACTGAGATGACTTGGCAAATGACCCTGGCTACAACACAACATCCTCCATGGCCTCCACCCCTTCCCCCTCTCTCTCTGACACCCACATTGCCCCAGACTCTGAGCTTATTTAGATATTTATGCATATGCTTTTGTCAGTTCGTTGCCAGGGACAACGATAGCGATAACGATAACGATAAAAATTGTTACGATTTACCAAGTGCGTTTCGTATTCATGTTCCCCCCAAGGAGCACCGTCTCCCCCCCCCGTCCGTCCTGCTTCCTGCGTGCGTGTTTGAGTTGCCGTCCATCTTTTTCATACACTGTCACTTCCGTTTCCGCTTGAGCACCCGAACCGGCACGGCTGGAGCGCTGCCAGTCGCAGACAGCGTGCCTGCGTGCTGGCACCTCGCCACCCCGCAGTCCCCTTAGAAAGGGAGAGGGTGTTGTGCATGGACTTATGAGCTGCCGAGATGGTCGAGCCTTGACGAGCGCTGCTCGGTCTCCTCCTCACTCTCTGTTCCCCTCTCTTGGTCTCTTATGTTCTCTGTTTTCCTTTTTCATACTCCCTCTCTCTCTCTCTCTTTAGAACCACAAAGTATTGCCTTGAAATTAGCCAGGCTCGGCTCGATTTGATCCTTGGGAGTTAATTCCATTGCCTTCGCTTTATGAGCCATTTTGCTGTTACTGTTGTTGTGCTTGTTGTTGCTGTTGTTGTTGCTGTTATTTAAGTGCTGCCTAAATATTTAAACTGCCACACCCACCGCCCAACGTGTCGGCGACTGTTGCTCATCTGCTATGCAAACATGCCTATCAGTCTGTGTTTGAGTCTGTTGGCGAACGTGGCTGGCTGTGCCACAGCAAACCCCCTCTCGCTCTCTCTCTGACTTATGCTACCCTTCTCTTTCTCCCTCTTTCCCTCCACTCCCCTTTTAAGGTCCCCCCGGGCGTGCGTTGCGCGGCGCTTTCAACGCTTCGCCGTGTGTCCTTGTTTGCCTTTATCCTTTCGCTTTGTTGCTGTTTCGCATTGTTGCCACCATTTGGCTGCCTCTTAGTTGTTGTTGTTGCTGCACTGTTGCACAGTTGCAAGCGGCAATTTGGTGAGAGTGGTGCGTTCAAAGTTGCAAGCTTTTAAGCCGCGTTTACTACCCCCTCCATGCCCAGCCTCAACCACTATCTACCCTCCTGGGCAGAGCCTTCGGCGCCCTTCATCGTGCACCACGCTGCGATTCGCATTTCCCTGTGCCCCTGTCAAATGCACAACGCATCAGCAACAGCAGCTACAACAACAACAGTAACAACTTTAGCAACAGCAACTTTACCAGCAGCAACAACAACAACAATATCAACAGTAGTGTATGCAAATGTGCATTCTCATTTATTATGTAATCAAAAATGAGAAACGAAAATATTGAGATTTTACTTTAGAGGCAGCTTGCAGGGATCTCCAGTGTTGCAGCACCAAACTCTGTTGTACATATTTGAACAGGCTGAAGAAGTATTTAATATCGTGAAATATAGACATAAATAGTAACTGAATAGATAATTTACTTATGCAGACTTTGAGAGTAAGTATGTATATTTAATATGTATATAAAATATGTTTAATACCGATATAGTGTTTCACACTTAAGCATACTTAATATCAAGAGATTTATATGAACTTAGGATTATACAAGCTTTCATTCCGGAATCCTATTTTTGATCATTTGTTTCTATAATGGCTATGTGTTATAGTATTCTAATTATTGTTCAACTTAGAGAGTACAATTTAAGTATTGATAACTTGATTTAAAGTAAGTTTAGTTTCAATATCCTTAAAAATAAATAAACTCGGTTGATAGTTTCTATGTGATATACAATAAGTCTGTTTAAGTTCATTCTTTTGTGTTTGTCGGAATGTGAAATGTGCGTAACAGGCAGAAGAAGGCAATTCCCACCCTAAGATATATATATATATATATATGCTGAATCATGACTGTCTGTCCGTCTGTCTGTATGAGCGCCTATATCTCTTTGACTAATAGAGCTAGAGCCCAAAAATTTTTAAATAACACTTGTATGTATTGAAAGCACTTAAATCTATAATTGTGTGGCACACATGAAAAACACTATATTGTAAAGGTTCACTGAAAGTTGCATTGAGATTGTGCAGTAAATAAGGCTTGTTTTTAATTTTTTTTTTTTTTTTTTTTTTTTTGCTTAAAATTATTTATTATATGAAGAATCCATACATCATAATATTGTATCTTAAAATCACAGGGAGAAATATTCTTAAGAATTACCAAACACCATATCAAAATGAGTGAAGTAAGAACAATTGCCTTGGCAAGCCTGCCTTTAGCCCGGAAGCTTGTTTTTAATACAATCACTTATTTGCACCGTCATAGTGCAATTTAACCGAGCAATTAAGTCGAGCGTAGAGGACTGCATAGCTAATTAGACCTGGATTCACTTCATATCTACAATTTCTAATTGACAAAGTTCGTAGTTGTTGTATGTAACTCATGTACTATAGTAATCTATTGCCCTATACAATCAAAGTTTGACTTTAGCGTTGGTTATTCACTCATTCTTCAAAAAACATGCAACAATAAGAAGCATTTATGCAGTTGATGAACATAGCTTTGAAACTGACTCGAACATTAACAGTGAATGTAGAACAGAATCAGAATAAACATATAATATATATTTATATGTGTATATGTATAAATTCAAATAATTGGAATTGCAGTCTTTCAAGTTTCCTTTCTCAAAAGTTAACCAATCTTTATTGCTTCAAACCAAATTATATAGGAAGTTTTATTGATGTTGTTCTTAACTTACTTAGCTTGTCTTAAACATAAAGTTATATTTCAACTTCAGGCTATAAATGTAGGAGATCACCCTCAATCTAGGACACGTCATAAAGCTGCCTCTGCCCAAGTTGAAGTTGAAGTTGCTGGTGTGCTGGGTACGCACTATTTTGGCAGCGAACGTGCTGTAAATGAAATGCGCAAGCAATTTTTCAAAATTTGTTTTTATGTTTTCCTGTGTGTGAATACCCTGCAAGAGCTGTCATGCGGGTATATTAGTTGACAAAAATGAGTTACGAATTTGGGATTTGGTAGCAAATTAGAGCAACATATTTTATTCTATGTAGCTATATTTACAGTTCTCACAGGGTATTTGACAGTCGTCATGTGTTGCATGTTATTTTCTTTTTCTTTACGTTTTATTGGACCGCAGCGAAAGACCTGGACAAAGACTGCTCGAGACCAAGTACCCATAGGGGTGGGCGTTCACATGGCTGTGGTGGGCGTGGCACTGTGGATGTGGGAAAAATACGACACGTGGCCTGATGTCGGCAAAAATTATGCAAATACAGGGGAACATTTCAGATTTCAGTGGAATTATGTATTTGCAGCATATTTGCTTTTATTTACGTGTTTCGCTTTCGTATTCTTCTTCTTCTCCTTATCCTCTTACTCCTCTCCACTCTCTCTCGTCCGTTATTATTCGCATACAATTTCTTTGCGCCATATTTCATTTGATTACGGATTTGATGGTTCCGCATGTGAGTTGCAGGCATAACTGAAGGGAAATGAAATGAAATGGATATGGAAATGGAAATGGGATAAGGGGAAAAAACGAGAAAAACAACCGCAAAGAGATCTTGAGCCGCAGCTTAACTGGACGGAAATAGTTTGCCTTAAAACGAGACACTTTTAAGCAACTCTCGAATCATCAATTCAGACAGACACCCGAGTGACTCGTAAACGTATGCCAAGTATGCGTGAGCCTCTGAGTGTGTGTGAGTTTGGAATGGTGTAGCCATGTTTGTGTGTGTATAGAGAGTCAACAGTGGCGTAGCAGAAATCTGTGACAGTTAAAGGGACTTATACTGTGGTTTGCATATAATTTGTATTACTATGAAGAGCAACTTCAAAGTTTCTTATTCTAAGCGTTTGGATACTTTAAAGAAATATAAAATAACAATAGTGTATCATATAGATTTCTTATACCAAATGTACAGAATAAAATGTTTAAATCTTATTTCAACCAAATAAATTTCTGTACTCCTTCTTGAGTTACTTCTCTTATCTTTTAATTTAGTTGTTATAGTTATAGCTTCCATGATCATTTCCGAGTTCTCTGTGCTGATAACTATTAATATAAAGGCTTCTGCCCAAGCTCTGCCTATACATTGACGAGTGTAAACATGTTCGTGTGACTTCGGCATTGCTGTTCGGGCTGTGTGTTGTCTTTTCGTTTAGTGCAAAAAAAGAAAATGAAACTGGCTTTGTGATTGCTTTTAGCACACAAACACAATTTCAAAACACAACAGTATGGGTGGGCAGCACTGATTTAACTTAGAGTCCGCTCTTTATTCAATTAAAATGTCTATCCTTAATTAGTTGATACTTCATTCCAACAACTAACACAAGTCAACCGATCTTATTGGGTTTTACTGGGTTATCGCTAAGCCTCCGAGCAATGCAACAATTTTTGTTGCATTGGCTTCATTTTATTATCCAAGTTTTAATTAATTAGCTATAATTTTAATGCAGGACTGTTCATTTTCAGTAAACACGAAAATAATCAATGTCCAAATACTTCATAAAAATTTGGTTATGATTGGAAAGTATGTATTACATTAGTTATTTAAGAAATCATTTAAAGATTTAAGAGTTTGCAAACCGCTCCCTAGAGTATGCAACGCAAAATAATCTAAAAAAAAGTTTTTTTTTTTTTTTTTTTTTTTTTTAAATTGTTTATTTTTATTTATAGCTTACTGTTACTGTATTTAATAACTTATACTATAGTGTAAATCTAATTTCTAAATAATATGTACATATTTACATAAATAAACCTAAATAGGGTGAAAGAAAATGTTAAAAATGAAGTTCATTTAGTTAGATCTGCTAGGCAGACAAGTTGGGTAAAAAAAGTTCAATATTTACAAAGTTGTTTTAGTTGAGGTGGGTAGAGGGGATATCACAGTTGTAGTCACACTCGACTGTAGATTTCGTGCTTGTTTTCTACTGTCACAACATTGCTCAATCCAATTTAAAGGAAACTAAAACATTTCCTACGCCTCTGACATCTCTGCAGACACATACACAAGCACACACACGCACTGTTGGATTTATGAACACATATATGGGACGTGTAGGGCTTTCAGCTCTTGTCCCCCTCACTCCTTTGTACATATATTGGCCCTCGGGTATTCCCAATCCCAGAGCAAACAGCGCGCATGAAATAATTATGCAGACTTTATTTTATGTATGCCACAGGTAGATGCGATCCCACTCCCGGAGCTAGACACACAGGCACACACGTCCATTACTAGCATATAGTGTTTGTGTGTGCGTGTGTGCTGCGGCCTCTTTATGCCTTGACTTGCAGTTTTTTTTTGTTTTTGTGTGCTGCTGTGAAAAATTTCCGCACGATTTTCCGTTGTTGGCCAAGTTAACTCGGCAGCAGTTTTATTGTTATCTCGACTTGCAACATATTCCGCTAGTGCTCGATGATACCCACAGTACCACTGTGGCGACAGTGGGCCGCGTCGAGCCAGTGGCCAGTCGTGTGTTTAATTAACGAGGTAGAAGGGGGGATATAAACGAATTTATGGCACGCTCAGTCATCAACTTATTAACTGCAATAAAAATAACAAAATCACAAGCAACAACAACAATAGCGAGGCTAAAATAAAAGCAAAGCTGCGTGGCGCAGATTTTCCTCTGAACGAAAGCGTCAATAGAAGAGAGACAAAGTTACTCGGCTAAGTTGCTCGGTCGTTGCGCCCGTTACGCTTCCGTGCACTTTAAAAGCGCAATGTGTGAGTGTGTGTGTGTGTGTGTATGTAGGTGTTGGTGTGTGTCATATCTAGTGACACACAATGTGCGCCGCTTGCATCAAAGCTGTGTCCCAAGCCATTTGGCTCAGTTTTATTTCATTTGATTGCCAACGCGGCGCACGCAGCGGATACGTGTTTTTTTTCCTTAGCACCAAATTGGATGAGCTCGTGTGGGGTATATTCACTCTGTTGTGAGTAGGGTGAAGAGTATTAATTATTGACAGTGGATGGAAGTTGGGGGGAGGAGAGTGAAGCGTGGAAGGGTAAGTGAAAGTGAAAGTAAGAAAGAAGAAGGGAAAGAAAAGAGGACAACACATGGCGTGGAGTGGAGGGAGTAGAGTTTATCAGGACAATAAAAAGTATGGGAGACATACGGGAGGGACACATGGAAAAAGAGAGCCTAATGAAAATAAAAGTGAAGGGGAGGGAGACCGAAAGAATGTTAGATAGAGACAATAAGGGGTATACAGAAGAAGAAAGAGAGAGATTGGGTCAGTTACAAAGAGAAAGGTGGATTGGAAGGCAGAAAGAAACGAGGCATGGAGATAGAAAGACCAAAGAAGAGGAAAGTAACACGAAGAATGAGAGCGAAGTTTAGATTAAAAGAAATACCAGGCAAGGAGAGAAAGAGAGGAAGATAGAAAGAGCAACAGGAAGAGTATTAAGAGAAGCAATGCTGGGTATCATCGGGTCGAGTTGTTGCACATTGAAATTTTCATTTATTTTGGATTTGTGCAACTGGTTTGGCTAGTTGCTATGCGTGTCTATGTGTGTGCGTGTGTGTGCGTGCGTGTGCGTGCTTAATCAAGCGCATTACGGGCTATTTCAGAGCATGGTCCTCTCAAAAACTGTTGCTGGTCTGGTCTCTCTCTAACCGGCAAGCTTAAGCGGAAAAGCGAGAGGAAACAGAACGAGGTAGAGGAAATGCGAGAATGTTTATTGCCTTACGTGTGCAGGATGAAGTAGAAAGACGAAGGGAGAGGCAAGCAGATGATGATGGAGCTAGAGATGAAAGTGAAGAGGAAACAGAGAAGGAGAGGAACGGCGGACTGAATGAGCATTTAATAAAAATGCACATAAATTCTTTTGAGCCTTCTCTCGTGTGCCAAATTGTTGGCGTTTATTGCCGTTTTAGCGGGTATATCCCCTGCTTTCTCTCACTCTCTCTCCCTTCACTCACTTTCTCTGCTACTCATTGTTGTTATTGCTATTATTGTGGCCACATAACGGCGCATTGTAATAAATTGCCACGCGATTTTCTTGGCGCGTATTGAAAACGTAATTTGCATTTGCATTGTTGCAATCTAAAGAGCTCCTTGTGGCAGCCCGCCCTCTAATTACTCCCTACAGAGTGCTAGAAGCATGCCAATTCCCCCGTCTCCCTCTCGTTGTATCCTTTTTCTCTCTCTCTGCATCTGACTGTAGTACTCCATTTCAGCGAAGCTGCCAATTTGCGTTGACAAAATGCCAAGTCGCAGGACAATTTTTTTCAATTTGCCAACAAAAGACAAGCCCAGGAGAGAAGCAGCTGAAGAAGAATCCTATGCTAGCACAGAGGTAAGGGTTGTCAGTGAGGGCTGGAGTGGGATGGAGGTGGAGTGGGATGGAGCAGGCAACGTTTTACTGCTGCGTGCAGCGCATACCAATGAGAATGAGATACAAACAGCGCCAGACTGACAGATAGACGCAGAAAAAAGAAATACAACTACATTAATAGCCGCGTATTCCCCCGACGAGGGCTGCTTGAGAAATTGCCAAGGGATATTTGAAAATAAGCAATACATCAATTGTATTTTATCTCAAAGAGCATAGGTACGTGAGGGTACCTACTGCACACTCTAATTGTATTGCTGTCTTCCACCAAGAACTGTCAACTAATTTCTCGTTTCGTCTCTTCCCTTGCCAACTAATAAGTTATGTACTTGAGGGTACGCATAGTTACTTTAGGTACAATTGTTAGTTTCCTCAATATGTATTGCAGAATTGCTTCAAGAACTAATTTCTGTCTTTCTCTTCACTTCCAAACTAATGAGATACCCTCGTAAGGCAATCTGGCACACGTTCCATAAGCCAGCTGGCTTAGCTTTAGCTTGCTTTTAGTGTTTCCTCTTCCCCCCTCCTTCTCACACTCCCCTCATACCATCAGTTCGCCCTTTCAACAGGTGTGCCACAATATTTCGTCGCTTTGATTAAAAATGCATGTCGTATGCGAGACTCAACGAGCAGGCAGGCATATTTATACGGCAATACTTATAAGGCAAGCATATTCGGAATCTTCGACTGACAGCTGAGGCAGCTGCTGCTACTGCTGCTGTTGCTCTTATTATTGTTGTTGTTCTTAATGTTGGGTGTAAATAATGTAGGTCATAATCAAAGGAAAGCAAACTTAAAGCGGCAAAAAAGGTCAAGTGCAAAGCAAACAACAAACAAGCCAAGGCAGAAAGAAGGCGAAAGCAGGAAAGGGAACAGCAAGCGGACGCAACTGAACATGATGGAAATGAAGATAATCGGATTGCAGATGCTGCCGGGCATCCTGCTTATTGAAAGGAAAAACAGAAAATCGCTTAATTTGTGCCCCTTAATTGTGCAGGAAGGTGAATCCCTGCCTGAATGGCAGATGAAAAGAGCGCCCAAAAAGTAAATACGAATTGAAAGCAGAATCGCCTGAAAATTGCGATAAACGAAACAAATAATTCGAACCAGACCCATGCGGCGTATACTCAATGCACACGCAAAGAATAAACGAGATTGAGGAGCAGTACAAAGCGGAGGCTGAGCAACGTTTGCCCCGTCACTATTGACGCGACCTTTTTGAAGAACTTCCGATAAATTTGTAAATTTATCTGCCGCTCGTTTAGGCAAAGCGTTTTCCATTGTAAAGCTTCAAAATTCGTTTAACCAAAAGATTAAAGATTACACTGATAGCGTGGTAGTTAGGCCGGGCTGAATTCTATTACGTTATAAAGCTTCCGTAGGGGGCACCTTGAATGCCGTATAAGATAAAAATTAATATTCATAAGCTTACATAATCCTTGGCAACATTGAAAATGAAAACTTGCTCAACACTTGCAGAACATTTGAGCTTCAATTTGCATTGACAAATTGCTGCAAACTTGTCCAGCAACAATTAAAGTTGAGTCGGGAGCAACTGAAGGCAGAACTTGTGGCTGACAATTTTAACCGCCTTACGGTTTTGTTTTCGAAAAGTTAAGCAAATCCGTTTATAGACCGAACAAAATCGTCATTTACTTAGCAGTAATAATCGCTTTAAGGACACTTGGCAAGTTGATCGATAAAATCGGCGCCAACAGCTCAACTTGAAACTGTAAACTTAACTTTGACTGGTGAGTAACGTGTCGAGTGAGGATGAAAGTAAAATTGAAAACTGAAACTGAAACTGAAAATTGAATATGCTGCCAACAGGCAATCGCATCTATCAACATCATCATCAGGGTTCCCTGTAGCATCCCCATTAACATCATCCACATCACCAACAACAACATCATCACTATCATCGTCATCATAGTCTTCGTCGTCAGCAACTGCGTAGGGCAGCCTTCTTCTTGCGGAGTGACTGCATCAGCTGCAGGCATAAAAGAAGAGAAATAAAAATACTTAAAAATAATGTATACAAAAGAGAAACACTCTCTACTTTGGCAGATACTCTTCTTCCTCTTTCTTTCTATATACATATACATAATTCTTGTTCAGCGTAGGGAACTTAAAACATTATGACATAATTATTCCACTAGTTTCTAATTTAGTTGGTAAAGTATTAAAGAGACTAATGAATTTGCAGATGAAGAAAATGTGAACTGAATAATCTCTATAAAATTCAGTCTTTATTTACAACAAGGACTTCAAAACCTTCCCTTACTCATTGACGTAGCAACTTCTGATAAGCACAAAGCAAAATCACAGCATTTAGAGCATAAAGAGTTCGTTATAGGTACTCCCTGTTGTTTTTCATACTTTTCTTCTTCTCATTTTCCATTATAAGCTAAAATTGCTCAATTGAAAAGGAAAACGGCAGCGTTGCCGGCAGCGAGGCCTTTTACGGTAAAACTTTTCATTTTTCGGCAATAGAAAAGTTTTTGGGGGTGTATGCGGGTGTGTGTGTGTGTGGATGCGGATATGTGTGTGAGTGTGCCTTTGACAGCAAAGGAGCAACAATTAAAGTATGAATAACGTGCAGCGAACCAAAAATCTGACAGAAAATTCGGCGAAAATGAAAGTTTTTCAACATAAAGACTGCAATGAATCATATATATCTAGAGAGATATCTACAGTGTATACAGATAGATATGTACAGTTATATTATATGCTAGATAATATACAGGAATGTATACAATAATTTAGAAAACAAAACGCAGCTGCTCCCCATGAGATGAGGAAGGAAAGTTTTCTTTTAATTGCCCAAGTATTTTAATCAGCTCGTGGCCCAAGCGGACAAAACTTTGTTGTTCATAATTCTTAATAAATAACAGTGCCACGCCCACTCAAAATTATTGGGCGGGCAACTATTTAATGAGGTCGCGCTGGACAAAAAGTCAGCGGGAAATGCGACAGGAACAACAACAACAACTGAGAGCTGAGACTTAGTTGCAAGCTGCGCACAGCGGAAACGGAAATGAGTAAAGCGAAACTCAATGAGAAGCGTTTAGCAGAGCAAAAAGAAAGCGAAAAGGCAGAAGGAGAGATAAAGAGAGAGGCAGAGAGAGAGAGAGAAATGAAGAAGACGCGTGGCTGAGGGGCATTGAAAACGGAAACAGGCAGTGACACAAAGGCAAAGTTGAAGCAACAGTTCAGCTGTAAAATATTTAATGAAAATGAGGAAAACACACTTTCTCTACATCCCCTTCCCTTCGTTTTTTCCCCTGTCTGGGTATGTTTACCGTTAGGGGGAGCAAAAAACACACAGTAAACAGAACGCAGCTCACAAGGGCAAACAAATCGGGGGAATTGAGGCAGCTCTCACTGCAATATGTGACTGTCCCTGTCTCCCTCGTTCTCTCTTTATCTTTCCCTCCCTCTCTCGTTCCTCTCTCCACCCACAGTGTAGCCGCAGTGTAGCTGTGGGCAAACGGAGGCATGTTGTTAGTAAGCAAAACATGTTAACGGCAACTTGTGCATCTGCAAGCGGAGCACAGTGCGCAGAGCGTCCAAAAGAAACACGGAAACGCTTCAAGGCGAAGCGACATGCCAAACGGAAGCAGCAAATGGAAGCAAAAAACGTTTTGAGCACGACCTGAGTGGGATATATAGACGGGCAAATGCCCTGTACTATCAATGTTATTACTATTACAACTAGTATTACTCATTTCTCTTACTTATACTACTACTACTAGTACGATAACTTATTACTAATACTTATGGTACTAATACTACTCATTACTAATAGTTATATTACTACAACTACTACTACGACTACTTCTACTAATACTACTGATGGTAATGATACTACTTCTAAGACTGATGGTACTTCTACTACGACTGATGGTTCTACTACTACTTCTTATAATATTATATTTCTAATACAGAGTTCAACTTTTAAAAAGTTCAAATTTTAAATTTTAATTTTTTAAATTTAATTTTAATTTCAATAAAATAAAATATTAATAATCTTTTAATTTATTTACTAATTTATCTACATTTAAAAAAAAAATGTTATTAATGTAATCAATTTTTATTCTTAATTTTTATTGTAATTCTTTTCTCAGTCGACTGCCATTAGTAGACATTAAATAAATAAATCAATGAATAAATTATTACTTTTATTATTACTACTATTATTACCACTTCCATTAGTACAACTACTTCTATTGTTACTACTTTCTCTACTACTACTATTACTTATATTATTATTTCTACTACTTCAACTACGCTATTACTACTTCCTCTCTAACTACTATTACTTCTTTTACTAGTATTACCATTACTACACTGTTACTACTCCTACTATTATTACTACTACTAACATGCAACACTTCTACTACCTCCACTATTAGTACTTCTGCTACTACTATTGCTTAAATTTACAGAAGCTACTGCATCTTCTCCTTTGATACTATTTTTTACTACTACTTATTCTACTACAACTACTTCTTCTACTACTATTGCACTACTACTTCCCCTACAAATATAATTCGCTTTCCTACACTACTACTGTGTCTTTAACAATTTCAATTACTACTAATTTATTGCATCTATCGATACTTTGATATACTCTGATACTACTACTACTGTTACTCATTCCCCAACTGCTACTTTTTCTATTGAATTACCTTCTTATAGCTTTTTTATAGCTAAAATGAATACTACCTCCAATACTTCATTTTATGTTATTCAGATTTCCGTGAATTCACACCATCTATTTCTACTTTCCTTCTATTTCTCAAGACATATGATTAGTAGCAGTGGACCATAATATATATCCTACTAATGACCTCTTATGAGCGAATACCCTGTACGCTAAAGAATACCCTCTCTTTCGCGACTGAGTTTACAGGGTATTCGCTCATACAAAAGTTGTTTGCTTCGACCACAGCTGCCAACACGGTCAGCTCAGAGCTAATCCTTGCTTGCCCACAACCAAATGCACCAGCGTCAGCAACAGGAACAACAACAGCCATAAAAACAACAAGAACAAAAGCAAAAGCACCAGCAAATACCACCAAATGCGATTGGCATTGGACGCTTTATCGTACCATATATTGCTCATCGGGCTTTCGTCTGATTTTTTTTGAGAATCGCAGCGTGTGGTCAAAAGGATCTTTAATTTTGTTTAGTATTATTATAAGTATTAGTATTATTATATTATTGAAATTATCTGACATTGAAGTCACAGGTTAACATACATAGATTAAGAGAAAGTGAATTGTAATTTAGTTTTAGCATGCTCCCTTAAGCGCTAGTCGAGCGGCAATTTCCGACGGCAAAGTCACGATTGTGTCGCCAAGCTCTGGCCACCTTTAAAAATGTACAAAACGTCACTCTCGAAATGGCAATCATCGAAGCCAGCAGCAGCAATAAATTGTAAATTATTAATTCCAAGCTACCGCGTCTCTTTTATAATTTATGAAGTTTTCGTTCTCTAAAAGCGGTTAGAGATTTTTCACCCTCCCTTTCGTGACTGAGTTTACAGGGTATTCGCTCAACACGGTCAGCTCAGAGCATATCCTTGCTTGCTCAAAACCAAATGCAGCAGCGACAGCAACAACAACAACAACATTTCGTTTTTTTCCCCTTTTTGCCCTTTTTCGTGGGCGGAGGGTAAAACAACAACAACAACAGTAACAGCAAAGGCCACCAATTGCGATTGGCATTGGATACTGTATCGCAGCACGTGCTCATCGGGCTTTCCACTGATTTTTTTTTGAGAATCGCAGCGTGTGGTCAAAAGGAGCTGTTAGCCCAGTTCTCAGCTCTCAGCAGTCCCTGTTCATGCCTCCACCACCATCCTGCTTCCTGCACACCACAAGCTGCAGGCGTCGCCCTGTTGACAATGAACGCGTTTTGCTGTTGTGATTTTAGGCTGCCTTGCGGCGTGGCCAAGCACAGCTACAGCTGAGGCAGCTGCCGGCCAGGCAGGATGTGGACGTCGACGACGCGTCCCTCAGTCTAAGCTGTGCAGGATGTCGCTGTGCCATGTGCCATAGGCGTTGCCTGCCACGTGGGAGTGGGGGGCGGAGGCGGGACTGTTGCTGTTGCTTAACGGAAACACCACAGGAATTTAAGTGCTTCCGCTTTTAGTGGGACAGTGGGCGTGGCAGCAGATGAAATCAATAAACGAAATCATAACCAGGACTGCCAGGACTTGAGCTCGCATGCAATATGTGTGTGTGTGTGCCTGTGTGTGTGTGTTTGCGTGTGTGTCTGGCAGGTCAAGAAAAGCGTCCGCAACGAGCCTAGCCAGGCTGTCAACTTTGCTGTCGATGCCTAAGTCGATATGGATCAAGTCCCTGTGCCAGTGTTTTCCTGTCTACCTTCCCCCTCCCTGCTCCAAGTGCTGCAGCCCCACTTCGGTAAATGCCTCACATAATTTCGGCATTAATAAAGGAAAACGAACTGAGCAATTGGCAGCATTGGAGGAAAGCATACAAAGCGAATTTTTAGTGCTAAAAAAAAGAATGGCAGTGAAAATCAATATAAACAAGCAGGGGAAAAGCGAGAAGAGGGAGGCGATACGAGATTGTAAAATATTGCCAGCTGAGGATGAGTGTGCGAAAAAGAATCTGTTGAGCAGCAGATGCTGCCCTGCTGTAGACAGCTGCAAATGATGATGAATCATCGTCGTTTGCAACACCAATTTCCATAGGTCAACTAATTGAGAGATCTGCAGTGAAAAAGAGAGGAAAACTAAGGAAATTCTTATGCTGAATTGCTTTAAAATCCATGTGCATTTCCAATTAGGATCGACGAGGCTCATCACACACACACTCATCCACATTAAACTGTTTGTGTTCGCTTCTAAATATCTTGACTTTCAGCGCTACAACGCTGGCATTGCAATGGCCACATTAATTATACGCCTCGTGGCCTCTGACTCGGCCGTTGCCAAGGCAGCTCTTTGCTGCTGTGGTTAGCTGAATTTCTCAGAGAGAAAGAGCGAGAGAGGATTGTGGGGGGGAGTGTGTGCGCTGGCTCTGCCATTTGGCACATTTGTTAATTACTTTTGCCATAGACAGTTTTGTGTATGTGTGTGTGTGTGTTTGTGTGTGTGTTTGCTCCTGTTTTTTGCTGACCTTAGTGAAAGTTTTCAATTTTCAAGTGGAAGCTGCGTCTCAACTTTGACAACCTAAAGCAGCGCAGTTGTCAGACTGACATATAGACAGGCAGGCGGACAAGCAGCGAAGGCACTCAGAACTCATCAAAAGGGCAACTCACGTGGGACTTGCCACCTGGAAAAGGCCAACTATGCGAACGCGATGAGCGACGTGGGCCAAACAGGCAATTAAAAATGCGCAGTGCTAAACGAAAATTACAGATTTTACAGCAGCTGACAGGCCTACACTGAACTGCGGGTGGACACGAGCTCGTCTTGCTCTCAATAAGCGAGCACGTCAAGATTTGCCTGACTGATTTCAGGGAGCCCAAGGCAGAGAGAAAGAGAGAGAAAGCAGCAGGCAAATAAACAAACATTGTGCCTGGGATATTAACATTAAAGACAGCTGACTTTCTGTGTTTTTACACGTGGTAACTGCTAAATACCCTACAGGAAAATAAACACAGGTAAACCTTTTGTAAAGAGATTCACTTTAAAGAGTTTATTTCAACTGATTTTAAAATCTAATGCCGTGCTTGTAAGAAGCCGCTTTGGTACATAGTTTTCTTTCTATCTGACTGGGTTTTCCTGGGTTTCCCCAATCTTCTGCAACAAATGTTGGATCGGCTTTCTTTTTTTTTATGCCAGTTTCAATTCAATTCAATTAATTTCTTTTTCACAGTTAAGATCTTACTTTCAACTTAAGATTATTCTTAGTTCAATATTTCAATTTAAAACTTAAATAATAATTATTGATTGTTTTTTTACTTTTTAACATCCGACTGACCATAGTTAGACTATAAATTAAATTAAATAAATATTAAAAAAAATATAGTATATCTACTTATCGTAATTTACTATCAGAGTGACAGCAAGTACATTCACAGGGTGTTCCAGACAATCTATGTGTTTTTGGCTGAGTTGAAAGTTGGTTTTCTGAACTGTAGGAATTTTGAGGTCACGAATAAATTATGGAATGTATATGAAAGGAATACTGTTCTTAGAACTGTGGACTAGAACGTATGTATGGTATTTAAATTGTTGTTGGCAGTTCTAAATACAACTTAAATATTTCTGAAAGATCGATTTAATTGGAAGCAAGTAAATACAAAATATGTGAACATACCAGTAGAAATTCAAGCAGCAATGCAGACTGAAAGTATTCAATCGTACATCTCAGCTTCTTTTAACTAACTTAAGATAATTGAGAACTGTTTAATTGCCACAAATGGCAATTTAAATATTTAATCACTACCAACCCCAAGTTATTCTACAAGGGTATTTAAAATGGACTGCTTTCAATTATTAAAATTGAATGGAGGAGGAGAAAATACATGAAAACACAATGGTGTGCGACGGAAGGCTGTTGCTGTTATCAGAATGGGAGGGTTAACTACCCAGTCACAGTCACCGCAGGGCAATGAATGACACTCACAGGAGATTCAGGCCATTCATCAGGCGCGTAATGAAAGAGAGGCCAGCTGGGAGTGCGATGGGAGCGAGAGATCTTGGCAATATTTTATTTCTCGCTTGCGCAGCATGCGTAATTATGTGCTGTAATCAATATACGCACAGTAATAGCCCCACACACACACACACACACACGTAGCACGCCTGGTGTTAGAGCTGTTGCGCCTGGAAGTCGACTTCAGTTGAGCATATCGTAAATTTAAATCAAGCACTGAAATTGGCAGATAAAAGTAAAGACAGACAAGAAGAGAGTGTGTGTGTGAAAGAGAGATGTCAGTACGTATTTATATGTTATATGTGCCGGGGCAGTCAAGTTGACAGCTCGATTTATTTGCGAGCACGACTGCATTGGCTCAGCGCGTTTTGATTGCCTGCCAATATTCGCTGGCCAGCAGCACTTATAGCACGTAATTATTACCCTGGGCTCAGACGGGACTGCCACAGACTCAGTTAGCCTGAAGAGGGGGGGAAAGGGGGGGGGGGCGACACTTAAAGTCAGTAAACTGTAAAAGGGCGTGGCAGCAGCGCTGCCAGCTGGTTGAATGGACTTGACACAGGCGACAATCGATAATGTTATTGGAACTGAAAAGCAAAGCAACCCAAACAAGGAAAGAGAAAGCAACAGAGACAGAGGCAGAAGAAGAAAGAGAGAGGAGAGAGAGGAGAAAGAGAAAGAGACAGAGACAGAGAGAAAAACCTTCAGTCTGTTAGCTGATTGACCTCAGGGAGAAGTTTTGTAGCAAGTTGACCGATTAGAGCCCTCGTTCAGCTCGTTGAACTTGTCGTAATTGTTTTCAGTTAGTGTCAAATGGTTCACGGTCTCTTAGGCCAAGTTACCGTTATGACTTGTGAGCAACTTTGGAGACTAAAAGATTATCGCATGTTTTATTAATTGAGCGAGGTGTGGAAACAGATTCGGAAGGCAAATTTGGGGAGGTAAGGAAAGCTTAAGTGCTAAAAGTGGAATATGTTTTAAATTCTTTATTTCCTTGACTAAATTTGAAGCTAATGTGCAATCAATCGGAAACCTAATCAGCCTGCATCGCACAGCATATGCAATTTCCCCTCAGCTAATTCAATATTACTCACGCTAAGTATAAAGCACATAGATCTATATTGGTTGGCGATTCGATTAAGCTGGGCCGTCGACATCGTTAACAGACGTTTCAGTTGCAATCAGGCAGCGTAAACAAATCCCAAGTGTCGTTAGCATGCCTGCCACGCCCCCTACCTCCCTACACACTGACTGTAGTTGACGTTTTTTGCGCATCGCATCGATGCAATGAAGAGAAAAAGAAAAAGCGAACGCAAATTGAAAATGTGCAATGAAATACGCAGCAAAGAAGTGAGAGGGAAAGAGAGAGAGGGAGAGAGAGAGTTAGACAGGGACAGAGAGAAAGGAAAATGTGCTCTTAACTGTTTGCAATGCAGTTCCAACATACGTTCGGTCATAATGAGCTCGACATGTTTTCACACAATCCACACGCGTCCCTTGTGTCCGCTTCAGCAGGCACATTGCGTATACGCCGCGTGTCGCAGCCCTTACTAATCTTCTAATTGGATTCTCATGTCCCGACGATGCGACAATTCATCATTTAGTGTCTCACCTTTGCCGCTCAATTAGTTAAGCTCTGGGGAACGGGCGAGTACCTGCTCAAGGCTTAAGCAAATATTTCATTGATTGAAGGGGGGCAGGAGGGAAAGGAGTCGAATGGCAGCGAGAGATTGATAAAGGGAAATGTGGCAGAGAGCACAGCACTTGAAAAGTTTAGCAGCTGCCGCTTGTCGGGTCATTATAAATGACACTCAACTAAAAAACACACACACACACAGACAGACAGCCAGGCAGGCAGACAGGACGAGAGCCCGCACTGACACTTGTGCAACACTTTCATTTATCTTATCGAGCAACACTGACATCTCTCTTGCTGCCCTGCCCCACGGCTGCATAACCCTAGAGGGCAAAGGTTGTGTTCATTTAAGCAAAATACAAATAAGAAATGTTCTACAAGTTGCCAAAGAAAGGGGAAGCAGGGACATTCAAGATAGTTTGCCTAAATTAAATAGTATATTAATATAAGTTAAGTATTGTGGTTTACAAGGTTTACTTTAGGGAAATTTGAATAGCCAAGCTTGACTTACTACAATACAAATACAAACTAAGGCAAATACACAAACAGATCAGATTCAACTATAGTTATTCCTTTGGCATAGCGTGCTAGTAGAGACTCCATAACTTATATATAAATAAAATAGAATGTCTTAAAGGTTTACATTACAATTTTATTACGAACTATAAATAATATATATACCACAAATCATAATATACTTCATATATAGAAAACTATACGAACACCTTCCCACTTTCCAGTAGAGCAACAAATCTTCGTTGTTTTTCTTTAGCAACCTCATTGTAATTAGCAAATGGTAGAAACGCTGCGAGAGCAACCTTTCCCTTTAGTATCACTTGCCAGAGCAGCCCCTTCCTCCCCCCTCCCCACTTTCCTCTATCCACCTGAATGAAAGAAGGCTATGCGAGGAAGGGCAACGTTGGCAGGGTGCACTTAAGATGCCTTGTCAAGTGATTTGAATACACTCGTCGCATACTTTGCAGCACGTGTTGCACGTGTTGTTGCTGTGCATGTTATTGTTGTTGTTGTTGTTGCAGCTGTCTGCTACCACTGCCACTGCTGTTGTTGTGTTGTTCTTGTTGCTGTGGCTGGATAGCAATCATGGCGCGCGTTTACATTTCATTGAAATATGTTTAAGCAAAGTTCGCAACGTTGTTGTTGCCTGTTGAAGTTGTGGTTGCTGCTGCTGCTGTTGGTCTTTCAATATTTATTCAATCGTGAACTTTCGCTGGCTTTTATTGCACACACACACACACCATACTGACACACACAGTATCTCTCCCTCTCTCACTCTCTTTCTCCCCCGCACCAGTGCCTGGCAAGTTTTCTTTGTTGTCGTTGCCTGCTCGCAAAATGGAAAAATAAATTTGATTTATGGCACGAACAACTTTGCAGTGACTCCACAGCAAGTCCAGTCTGGGCAAATGAAACTGAAACCACATGCAAACTTGTTGGCTTTTTATTGAGTTTTCTACGCTGGCGAGCATCGAACGCTTTTCCAATTGCCCAATTGCAGTGGGTAGGCAAGAAAAAAGTCCAGCAACAGCTGCCACTGCGTTGATTTCTGGGCACAAATCATTGCCAAATCAGTGAGGATGAGAGGGAAGCAGCAAGACAGCAGGAGAGACAGGTAGAGATCGAGAGAGGAAGACAGAGAGAGAGAGGAAAGGAAAGAAGAGAATAGAAAGTGGAGAGGG
Organism: Zaprionus nigranus; assembly: GCA_018903425.1. NCBI lineage: Eukaryota > Metazoa > Arthropoda > Insecta > Diptera > Drosophilidae > Zaprionus > Zaprionus nigranus. The sequence continues at coordinate 1,336,837 of JAEIGD010000014.1, read as the reverse complement.
AGAAAGAAACACAGCTTGCCAAGAAAAGGCGCAGCGATAAAATGAGACTGCAAAATATTCAGATAGCTTCAATTTGCATTTTCCAATGTGCGACTGTATATGTGTGCCTGTGTGTGTGTGTGTGTGCCTGTGTCTACTGTCTGCCTGTCGTTGTATGCCTTTAAGGCACTTCATGTATTGTACCGTTATCAATGGCTCGCCACGCCTACCAACCAGCTTGGTAGTATTTCAATTTGTATACCCTGCAAACCCCTATTAAAGGGTACATTAGCTCTGACAGTAGTGGGATTGTTTACTGAAGCTATCTGTGCGTAATAGTTGCCGTCTGGAATTGACGAAGTTTGCTGCAAGTTTGACCACAAAAGGCCTTAGGGCAACTAGAAGTAGCTATAAAAATGTGCACTGCAAGCAAAGTTAAGGTAAGCTTGAAGGCTAATAGAGTTTAATACAATTTCACTGTGTATTTCTCGTTGTGATCATACATACATACATCTATTCAACAACATACTTTGTACTCAAATGAAATGTTTTCACTTCTTTTATTCCAGGGTATTCTGCAGTCGACTTCTTTCTCCCAGAGTTTCTTTCCATTGTTTTTTTGTTCGAAGTAAAAGTGTAATATTTTCCATGTTATTATAAATATTTTATTGGAAAACAGCAAACTGGGATTTCAAGGTATTACAGACAGTCATAATTCTCAGCAAGAGTCCACGCTATGCGTATGGAATTACATATGTGTGTGTGTGTGTGTGTGTGTCTATTCGGATGTGTCTGTGTAGCATGTCATCATCCTCAACAAGCTCGCGAATTCCCATTGTTTATTACGTGGATAAAGCTTAACCAAGGAAAATGGGGCAAACTCAAACTGAAACATACGCACACACACACCCATACACACACATACGTACATGCATACACTCACACACACAAAACAAGAGAGAAACATTGGCAAAATGTTGCGGAAAATACGAAATTGATGTTGCTGTGCGTCTCTTCTTAATTCATGTTCTTTTTCTGCTCTAGGCCAATTTCGATAAAAGACGAGCCGAAAACAGGTAAGAAGAGCTCATGAAAACCGAGGGTAGACTAAGGAATACCCTGTAATAAATGTATGTTGTGATATACCATGATAAGTTGACTGCGATGAAAGCCAATCAACTTGTTTACTTCAATGTGGCATTCGGATATATATAGGAAGATCAACCCATCAATTACAGACATCGTATCAAATAGGTTATTCCAATATGATAACTCTTGATTTCTGCCATAGTTTCTCGCAGTGTAAGTAGTGTCTCGCGGCAAACAACGCCAACGCATTTCATTTATCAGCCAGACAAAATGGCAACCTCCATTGTCCTCTAATGTCCTTACACCCCCGTAATTCCCCGCTACTGCCCCTCTCCTGCTCTTATCTGCAGTCTATTGTAGGCTTCCCGACCATTAGTCTTGCGACTGAAGCCTGTTAGCAACTCGTAACTGGCAACTTGTTCTTCTTAGTCCTCGTGCATGATGACCCCGACTTGCGAACTACTTAGTTAGCCCGGCTATAATCCGCAGGCTAAAAAGCAAAGTTGCATGATTGATTAATCCGATTGAGGACATAAATTAATAGTCTTAATTAAGTGTAATTAGAACAGCCTTGCAACTGCGTCGTTTCCATCAGAAGCCTCAGCGGCCTCTTCGAAAATCGTTAATAAACTTTGCCGCTATCGAAAAATAAATAAACTTGCCAAATCTTTAACGATTTCTAAATCTATATAAGGCGCGCGCAATGCTCGAGTGTGTGTGTGGCTATGTGTGTGTATGTGTGTGTGTGCGAGTATTTATAAGTCATTGGTTCGCTCGTTGTTTGTCCTTTAACGATTCAATGAGCTCTAAAACGACTTTATTGATTTTGTGTTAGCAATACCGTTACAGCTATCAGCTGTCGGTGCGAGCGAGATAGGGAGTGCGCGAACGCGATTATAAATATTTATCGCACACATATGCACGATTTAGACAAAGCGAAATGCGATACGTGCCAACGGAAGATGATGACGATGATGATGATGATGGGAAATAATGAGAGCGAATTGATGTTTGGGTACATAAATTACACATGTCGTTCGCAGGAAGTATTTAAGGAAATGTGCGATAGATTTATAGGAACAGTATGAAAGATAATAAAACAGAGTAGGAGTTAATTAAAACGAAGGAGATATTGAGAAAGATAAAGAAAATGGGAATAGAATAAAGATAAGGAGGAGGAAGTATGGAAGAAAGAGGGAAAACCTTATAGAGATGCAGAATGAACAGTAGAAATAGATTGTGTTGCACGAAATTCTTATTTGTTTTCAATAGTTCAATAGCTTTATTTCAATTTTAAATTATCTTATATTAATGCCTTCAAGCACAACTCTTATTTAATATGTGCCGATCTTCGATAACGATTGCCTGCACTATTGTTCTATCGTTCTAATTACACGATGATTCCAAAATATATGAACAACTATCGGAACTTCTTAACTTATCTGTAAACATCGATTAATCGTTAACTGCGATAAAGCTTACTCGTACATACATATACATATAAATACAATAATATAGATATAATGCTACATATGCTGCTTGATATATAAGCACAATCAGATATGTAAATACAAAGGCGATAAGGTGCTTCAGTATTAAGAAAAGTATCGGTTTAGAGACAATCTTAATTATTATAATAATTAGAAGTGCATTTTATGGTGTTAATCAATCTCATGTTTTATAAGTCTATCACTTACTATGTCTATTATATAGACGTTTATACAGACGGGCTGACAGACCGGGTTGCATACATAGCTACATCTGATGTTGTTAATCCTAATCTTCATCTTCTCAATATTTAAACGAACCCAACAGACCTAGAATTGTTTAAAATCCGTGCCCTTGAACATTAAAAGAGGAATAAGACGAGTTATCAAGTATAGTGGAATAAAGAAAGAAAAAGAAAGTAAAGCACATAAAGAAGAGCGAGGTATAGTAAAAAGAAAACGAAGAAAAGCAATACATATGCACATGGGAGACTCCATTCGAGATTTGCATAAGACGTGCAGCTATGGAGACAGTCTACAAAGTGAAAGAGACAGACAGCGTGAGAGCAAAACGCAACAAGGAGCTTGACTGTGAAGTCTGATGGAAAAAGGAGTGTGAAGAGTGACGGGGAGAAGTGAGAAAAACAAGTTGATTTGCTGAGCATTTTTCCTCAGTTTTATTCCGCTTTGAATTGTCGGTGGCAGCTCAGCTCAGCTCGTTGGCTCGTCGACATAAGTCAACGCCTTCGTTCTTAATATTTGATATGCATGCCTGGCACGCAAAGTCGTGCACCACCTTAAACTCCACCTCTACACCCCTTCCCTTCCACCTACTTCTCACCGTCCAGGGCACAATTTCGAGCTGCTTTCGCAGGCCACTCAGATAACGATGTGCTAAACGTGCCGCATTCGTTGTGGCACTCACGCGTAGGAAAATGATTTGAAAGAGAACAGAAAGAAAGAGAGAGAGAGACAGAGAGAAAGCGCGGAAGAACGATGGCAAGGAAGATGGAGCTAGCCACAGCAACAGGCTCAGCATAATCATAATTAGTCCTGGCCAAGAAAAACGAAATTTTCATTTTCATTTCCATATTTCCATAATTCGCTGCGGTGCTGGGGCTGACAAGAGAGGGGGGCACTTAATTACTTGGCCATTTTCCTTGGGCGGGCCGGGCTTGTTTATCTTAAATGTTGCCGCTTTTGGGCATTCTGTAATTCAGCATTCGCTTTTTGCGCTTAATTTGCGGCGCTTAAACTTCGAACCCCAGCAACGTAAAGCAAAACAAAACGAGGCGAACGAAACCGGAAATGACAGCTGAAAGAAAAAGATGAGGCAAAGACAAAGAGAAAGCGGAAGGCAGTTGAAGAGCAGAAGGTGGGCGGAAAAAGCCCAAGAGCTACTGAACAAACAAGGCTAAGCACATGCCACACGCTGCAAGCCGCACAACACAACAACAACAACAACTACAACAACAAGAACTGTTGAGGAGTCAAGCAGCTGCTGCCTGCCTCTCGCTCGGCATTTGTTTCACGCTCTCTGCTTGAGTGCTTCGCTTTCTCTGCGTCCTCATCTCCAACTGCGTCTTCATCTTTATCTTCATCTTTGGCATTGTCTTAGCCGTTTTGAATAGCGTCGAAATGCCGTTAAACTGCCGCCGCATCACAGTGACACAGGCCCAAAAAGTATGAGAAAGAAGTGAAGAAGAAGCAGTAGCTGCCACAAAAGGAGGCAGCTCGAACCTGCCGAAGGTAAAACCAAATGGAATAGTTCATCTGGCGAAAGAGTCGAACGGTTTATGCCATGAAGAATGTGGAAAGTAGTTTAGATAAATCTTTAGCAAATACCTGATCAAATTTAAAAATTGACTACTAACTCCATCTTAATTTTATGAAACATACTTCTGTTATCTTACCTCCAGCAGTCTTCTGGCATTTATTCTTTAGTATTTGCAGTATTTTATATATTATTTGTTGACCATTTATTAATCACTTTTTGGTAAAGCAAAAGTTTAATTTACACTTAAGTTTAGTTTCTTTAGAACTGTATTGCATATTTTGTGCCTTGGCATCTTCGATTGCTGTACATCAACTTAATAATTATCGGCCCACCGCCACATTCGAGAAATCATCGATCAAGTTGAAAAATAAGTGTTGAGCAACGTACAACTATCAGGCTTAAAGATTTTGAATATATCGATTTCTAATCCCGGACTTAAATATAAAATAAATCTGTCTCAAAATTATTATAATATATTTGATTAATATTAAATATTACATCTATTTGGAACATATTATTATTTGGAACATACATCATCATAACTGATCGCACATAAACTTTACTCGCAACTGCCTACTAAAAACAATGAGCGCTTTTCTGGGAACGCTGTGCTCTTTGTTTGACTTATTCTTTTCCTTATTCTTTTATTTCTGTTTGCCTGTGCCCTTTTCCTGTTTTCCGTTGCGTACAGTTTTTCCCTCCTGTTTGTTTGCTGTGTTTTCCTTTTGGGCTTTTAAATATTTGTTGTATTTATTTTGCTGCGAAAACTGGTTCAGTTTTGTTTGCGCTTGTTGTTGTTGTTACCTGATATACGCGCAGCATATTTGCAATTAAACGCTTTAAGCGTGTGCACAGACACAAACTCGCACACACGCACACCTCAACGCCAGCTGGACGCATAATTAACGCACATGACTAGCCGAAAATTTGTTTGGACGCGCGTCGAGCTAGAAATGATTGGATTACCGTCCGGCATAGCAGGCCGCATTACGCCTACGCCCAACCCCTCTTCAACCCCCTCCCCTATACAATTGAAGCCCTAATTAATTTGTACTCGACGTGGAATTAATGAATCTATTTGGCAGGCGACCACACGAGCCCGAAATCTACACCAAAGTCCTTGGCACAGCCTGCGATTTGAGTGCAGAAATTACGACTTTTCTTTGCCCCCAAAAGGGGTGCGAGAGGGGGACGGGAGAGAGGTAATGTTGCTGTATCTGCCACAAGATGACATAACAGTCAGCCAGAGGTTTGCCTCTTTAAGGTGCCCAGCTGCTGCATTCCAGAGGCATTAAGTGACCACTTGAACCCGATAAGTGCAGCAGGTTGATCCTGCTGCCAGTCAAGGATACCCTGCGGAAACTGGGAGCAGGTAAGGGCAGATGTTACAGAGATACCCCTTTCTAAATGTACAGCATATCTGTCTGTCAATCAATCATCGCCCCAGAGCTGAGCTTCGTTTTTCTTTCATCATCGCTTGGCGTAGAGTTGACCACGCCCAAGCTTAATCTCTTCCACAGTTTTCCGCTGGGACGCCCCGGCTCCTTCTCTTCCACACCCCTCCCCGTCCCTCCACCCCCTCTCTCGCATTCATTTTCAATGCTTTCAACTCGCTTGGCAGCAGCTTAAGCGATGCAGTTGCAGCTTTTTGTTTGCCTCGTAATTAAAACCCATTGAAACTTTTGCTTCTACGTTGGGAATTTTCCGTACTCTGCCACAGTACCCCCTTTGCCCTTTCCCCTTCCCTTTGACACTCCCCTTGCAATTGAATTTATGTGCAATTGATTTAGTCCAAGTGAGTGAGAAAGTTTTAATTAAACAGCGAAGAAACAGAGCGTGTGTTGCGCAAAGCTCATCCAGCTGAAGTCACATGCGCGTATACGTGATGCCAGTGCCGCTGCCGCTGTTGCTGTCGCTGCTGCTGCCGCGTGCGCTGCGCATTCACTTCAATTTTGCATTTCGGCGCATTCGTCATCGAATGTGTTTGGCATGCGGCATCAGCGTCTCAGGCATTTTCCATTTTCCAGCAAAGGCGTCGCAACGCGGCCAGTTTCCAACACGTTCTTAGTGCGTCGAGGCACGCGCTACAATTTCCTTTTAATTACACGCCGCAGTCACCAACGGCTTTGCGTGTAAATTAGGAGATGCTCGGCTACATAAGGATCAGGACAAAGAAGGGAGATGCGAAGAGGAGTAGGATGGGGAGGGAGAGGAGCAAGTGCTGCCAGCTGCCACGTGTTGAATCATTTTGCTGAAAGGGGCAGCACAACAACTACAACAACAGCAAAAGTAAAGAAAACAGACAACAAAAGCGAGAGAGAAGGAGGGGGAGAGAGAGGAACTCGTAACATTTGTTCGACCGTTGCAAATGTGCAAATATTTTCACTTTTCGCATTTCGCAAGCTTAATTTTTTCGGGGACATTTTCCTTTGGCTTTTCACTTTTCACTTTCCCTTTTTGCCTTTTACCTTTGGCTGCAAATATTTCCGAGCTTTGTGTGAACTTTGCATATAAATTGCCATTTCAGCTGGCCAAACAGTGACTCAGGCTGGGAGGGGGAAGAAGAAGGCAGGGGGTATAGAGTGAAGCACCTCAATTTGTTTTGCATTTCATTTTGGAGAGGAGGAGACCTAATCCAATCTGTCATATGAATTTCAGAATAAATTCCTCTGATTCCGAGTGTAATTAATGCACACGATTTGGCAAGAGGCAAAAAGGGTTTTGTTTTCCTTTTTGGTCCCGAAACCAGGAAAGCGTGAAGCAGATTTGTCAACAAAAAATACAGTTATGACAGGAGGGACTTAAGAGCTGAAAAGGTAAAACATACAAAAGGTAAGAACGTAATAATAATGAAAAGAATATACATGTTTCGAGTCAGCTGTGTGCTATAAAATAATTACAACTTTGTCAGCAACTGTTTCATATACAGACCCGTAGCGAGGCCAATGCATATTGTGCGGTGCACAATAGCCCCCGCCTGCCAAGGGGCCCCTGCTATTGAAAATAAGGGGACCCTACATATAGAATTTTCAAAAGCTATTAATGATTTAGCCAATAAAAAATCCAGATGGTTACATAATATATTTTGAAGTAAAGAGGTACCGAGAAATTCACGGTGCACAAGGTCCCTCGAGAAGACCCTGTATCTATAGTATTTGTATAAAAACACTCTTTGTTGTACATACTCGATTATGATATTCACTGCGTTTAATCCTTAATACAATACTATTTTATTTCTCCTTTTCAGTTCTTTTGCCATAAATATTTATAAATATTTTTTTTTTCATTTCATATTTAATCTGCTTCATTCCGTTCGACCTGCATTCGCCCGCATTGCTAGCGCGCTGCAAACTTCAGTTGAATGCAAAGGAAAACCTTGTACCAGTTCCCAACGACAGCAACAGCAACTGGAATGTCAGCAAGGGGGCAGAGGCCAGGCAGCAGCTGTCACATAAGTCTAAAGTGTCGTTCACAAAGGCAACCTCGCCGCAGTTCAATTGTGGCCAACCCTTCCACAACTTGGACTCTCTCACCCTCCCAGGCTATTGTTCCCCAGCAGCGTCGCTTGATCTTGCTCATTGCCAGCCCAGTGGACCCCCTACCCGCTCTCCCCCCCACTGCCCCTGTGCCTGTCATATGCAGTGGCTGCTCATCAGTGGATGCTCATCCTCATCAGCCTCGGCTCAGCCTGGCATCCTGACACGCAATTCCAACGCAGACACTTGCTTGCTCATTGTTCCTCTCGCCAGGGCCATTGTTTTGACCCAACTGGGCGTGCCTCGAGTGGGCAGACGTGTTGCTAATAGCAGGCTCAGCCTCCTTACTCCCCCCTCTTCCCCCTCACCAACATTTCTAGCCTATCGATTTGCCTGCGCGCTTAAAACTGTTCACCCGCTTTTCATGTGACACATTTTCCGCACCATTTCCACGACGAGGAGTGTCTAATTACAAAGCGCTGAATTCAAATGAGCTAGGCACAGCATCAGCAACAGTTGGCTAACAGTTATTACTGTGCCCGCCTCCGTCTTCCCCTTCAGTACTGGGAAATCGCTTAATTTAATAAGGAATACGAAGCGTGCCCAGAAACGATGCCAAAGTTGTGCGAAACTTTGCTGCCAACAATTCTTGAAGAGCCCCTGCCAAGTTGAATGTAGCCAATGGGAGGGAGGGGAGGGAGGTGCTGTACTTGCATGCTATATACACGCATACATAGTACAAATGCCAGAGCATACTATGTTGGCTACAAGGTTTCATTAGAAACTTTTTACAGGAGCTGTGGTTGAAGGGCGTCAGCAAGGAAGAAGGCGGTGGGGAGCGATGTGGGACAGAGGAAGGCAGCATGCCGCTGTCAGGCAAACGAATTTTAAAAAAAGCTTGAACAAACTTTAAATTGTCTTTTATTTATTAATTTTTAATGTTTATCATTTTGTGCAGTTGCAAAAGTTTTGCCCGCTCGCCTTCTTAGAATTTGTTACACACCTTTTGGGCACAGTAATCCCCCCCAATTTAGCTAACATTGTTTTCCATTTCAATTTACATTTTAACAGCAATTTTTCCGTCATTTCTTTGTGATTTTATGCCAATTTAAGCGCGTTGAAATCTGTTATCTCCTTTTTTTTATTTTTTTTAAGTCATACGGGGAAATCCATTTACCCCTTTGTGTCCTTGTTATCTATTATATTCAGCCCACTTAGGCGTGTCTAACTAACTATAGTTAGCGTTATCCATTTTGTTTTTATTGTTAAGTCTGTTTTTTAAAACCGTGCTCTCCCCTGGGATTCGAACCCGGAACGCCTCAGACGACTCATCTACAGGGCCGGCTGATTTTAACAGAATATATAACAGATAACAAATGGATATTGTATTGTATACCGTGCAGCGCTTATTTTCTGTAAGCGTCAAAAACACTGTCAATTTTTTCGAAAAACGTCATGTTTTTTCGTTTTTCAATTCCAAATTGCAACGAAACTAGAGGAGATAGGGACTTGCGGTTTTTTCCATATCGTTCTTTTCTTTCTTCATTGATCAGACACCCCGCTTCCAAGCTCGTGAGGTGTACAGCTCGCCTGAAGCCTGATTTTTTAGTTTCTCTCGTTTTTTTTAAGTAAAAACCATTTTAAAAGCCACCTTTTGGAGCCTGTGGGCGGGGAAATTTAAAAATTTAACATTTCTCTGTAAACACTAAATCAATTGAGCGCAAAAGTATGTTACAGTTACTGACATGCGGCACTATTGGCCATAGTATTGCCAGACTTTATGAGCAAATAAACAGCAAAACAGGCGGAAATTCAAAATAAATAAAGTCCGATTTCCCACTCTTTGTTGTTTTTGAGTTTATCCCGCTGACACTTTAAAAATACGCTTAGATTTGACGGGAAAAATGCTAAGTTGTCCACACTGACGCACAGCTGAGCGCTGAGAGCTGAAATGAAATAGCGATATTCATAACGCCTAATTGCATAACAATAAAAATGAATTTTAATTTATGCGCATACATAAATAATAAACGAGCCCCCAGTCAAGCATAACAAGGCGAATTCGCGCTATAACAACAAAAGCCATGGCAAATAATCATCATCATCGTTTTGTGGCTGCGGAGTTTCCCTCCCCCTCCCTACAACAACTGGACTGCCTTGTGACGCACAGCATAGCCGGAAAAAATCTGTTCAATTGAAATCAAAACGCAAAGCATAATAAAAAAATCGAAATTCAAAACTAACGAAAGCAACAGCAAAACTTATCTCGAGCTGAGAGCAGAGAAGAACTTCTCCTAGGCAGCGTCGGTATGCTAAATACGAACCTTGATGGAGGCGACGATTGCCACAGCGACGCTGACGCCGACAGCGACGACAACTGCGACAGCGACAGCGACAGAAACTGCGACGGCGATAGTGACAGAGACTGCGAGTGGGACTGAGGGTCGGTCGTGTTTGTGGGTTTCGATATAATCAAAGTGTGCTGCACCTCCAATACGTATAAAACTTATCTTGCCCGATCGAAAGATAAGTAAATTACTAACGTGTTAGTTTCATAACTTAACAGTCTTTAAATTATAAAGATTGCTTTAAAATGTTTCTCCGTAAATGAAAAACCAATTGGACTTCCCCCATTCAGGACTTCCCCCATTCGTAATTTGAGACTTCACTTCCTCATGTCAAGGTCTCAATTTCCCCATTGAATGTATTTAAATTCAAACTCGAGTTCAAATTCAATTCACATTTCCCATTCCGATAATCAATTCAACAGATGTTTAATAATTTTCACTCAATTATTTATAGAACATTTGATTTATTCACTTGTTGGTGTTGCTTGCTGATAACTTCGTGCAGCATAAGAAAACACACACACATGCATGCACACGCAAGCCATATTCGAGAGAACTCTATAAATGAAAAGAAAACAAGAACAAAAAATCAACTTTACGATTGCCAATCAGCCTTATAAAAAGCACGCCTTAAATGCTCACAGCAACAACAAGAACAACATGTGAATAAGGCATAAATATTTATATGGCGACGCGTATATACCCTACATTTAAATCTATCTTAGAACTTTGCATTAAATTTGCGGGTTGTGTGTTACATTTCCAACTTGTATATTCTGTGATTTGCTTTGTATATCGGAATCCTTTAAAAAGCCCAAGGATTGTCTACTTCTGCAGAACCTACATATCAAATTTCATGACTCCAGCTAAAGTAGTTGCAGAGATCAAAGCAATAAAACATAAGTGCCGACGGGCTTACAGCAAAAAGTCGTTTCAGTTATCAGTAAGTTATGCACATTCCAGGCCACGTATAGAGTATTCCCACAATAGCTATCAGAAAGCGGCAAAACATCAGAGATAAAAAGCGAAATAAAATAAAACAAAAAACGCTTTCATTTCAATTTATTGTACTGGGGTTGGGGCCTGCTGCCTGGAACTGAGCCGGCAACATCATGTGATGACGTCTAATGTTAAAAAATTGGGATAGGTTTCTTTTGGTTTGTTGCCGTTGTGTGCAGTGAATAACAAAATTTAATATCGTGTCGCAGCTATAGAAGAAGGTGTGAAAGATTGTCAAGGGCCGGGCAGAGAGAAGGAGGAGGAGAACCATTGTTTCCGATACGTAAAGAAGGTTCCCGAAGGGCAATATATGCGATGAATACTGTTTAGAATGCTTAGCTATTTATGCTGCTAAGGGAAGAAAATAAATCTGATAATAGTTGTTGGATCTCTCCACGATTGCAGGAATCTTGATTGCAAAAATTTATAGCAAGTCTGTTCAATCTTAATCCTCAATTTATTCAGACTTTAATATGTTCGTAGACCTTGATCTGCTCTAACATTCTCCGCCCGTTGAATAGGTCAACAATAGAAATAACAAGCACGAAAGCTAAAGTCGAGTGTGCTCGACTGTAGTCTCTCACTACCCACCTGATTAAAACGTTTTCATAAATATAAATTGCGTATTTTGTGTTGAGGAGCTAATTCGAGGGCGACCAAAAAAACGTTCTCTTCAGTAACTTCTATGTTAATGATTCGATCGCATTCACATTTTTAGAAAGCACTTTGGATTTGATAAAATTGCTCTTGCAATTTGGTCGATTTAAGGGGGCAGAAGGGGCGTAGTCAAAATCTTAAATAAATGTGATCTACATGTAATAACAAATATTGATACCAAATTTGGTAGCCTTAGCTCTTATAGTCTCTGAGATTACGGTTTTCATACGAAAATAATCTAATATTCTATTTAAACTTGTTAATTTTAATTTCACAAGTCTGTACTACCCCAGCTAATTACGTTGGGAAAGCAAACACCTTCTCTCACTCATTACAAGTCGAAAGTTAGCGCACCCGAGCGCGGTTGTTCGTCGCTTTGCCCGATCCGCAGTCGCTTCTCTGCAGTCGGCGTCGTCAGTCGACGTCGGCGGCGAACGTCGGTAGCACAGTGGGCCAATGGTTCCGCCGTTGCGCCGCCGAACCGGTGTGGCTTGTCATAACAAATCGACAAGCAGCGACGTCAACGCCGACTGCAGCGTCAACAGCGGCAGCGACGCTGACGACTATGAAGATCAGCGACAGCATTCGCTTTTATGGGGCCGACAGACCAGACCTGAATTCTGTTTGTATCCGAACGATACGACGCGGCAGACGAACGTAAACACGACGCACAACAACAACGGCAACAAAACGAGGCAGTTCGGCAGCTGGCGCTGCATGCGGCGCTGCCTGCCTCGTTAAGTGTTTTTTCTAACGGCAATCGGTGAGCATCGCGATACGCGTGATCCACAATGGGCTATCGGAAATCGGCGATTAATGATTGACGTGAATACAGACAAATTGCTGCAAACTTATTTAGCTAATCGAAAGTGTTTGCCACTTGTGCCTTTGCTTCCCTCTCTTTTTTTATCTTTGTATATCTCTCTCTCTCTCTCTGACTCTTTCTTCTTTATTCTCTCCCTGCACTTTGCACTTTGTCGCGGCTTCAATTGACAAAGAAACGCGCGAAATGAATTCAATTTCAATTCAAAGGCGACGCTTTTTTTTTTTGCTTTGCGTAAATTGAATTAATCAGTCAATGTGTATAAATATCGCACAAATTGCATCAATTATCGCGTACTTTGCATTTGTTTCCATTACCCGCGCAATCAATAATAAATAAACAACGCGATAAGCAGATGAAATATGTGGAAAACCTGTTGAGAATTTCGTATCTAAAAGGAAAATGCGCCAATAGTCTGTTGTTGTTGTTCGTGCTGCTCGCTGATTGCTCTAATTGTGTCAATTTGTTCTCCATGTGTGTGTGTGTGCCACGCCCACTTCCTTTTGAAATTTTGTTGTGCGTGTGAAATTTTTATTAATTACTTTTTGCCGCTATTTTTTGATGCGATTTGTTCGTTTTATTTTGTCATTATTGTTGCCTGCTTTCGGCTGCTTTTGTTGTCTTTGTTATTGTTGTATTTACATGCCAGGTTATTTTTATTGCCAGCGGGCAGCAGCAGAAGCGCCAGCAGTAATTAGCAAATTGTATTCATCAGCTGCACAAATGACGTCACAAGCGCGCAAAGAAAATACAATTTTAATTTTTATTCAGCATTTCCAAAAAAAAAAGAGAATCGCGGCCACGCGCTTGCACTGAATTGCTTACCGAGGGTAGTTCCACAAGTTCCATAGGAGAATTTACAAACGAGCAAATCAAAATCATTATGAAAGGTTAAAGGTTAAAGGTTTCTTAAGTGTTTCATAATCTTCAACAACCTCTGAAGTTTTGCGATCTATAACATTTCATGTTATATTATTTACAATATATGTACATAGATAAACTAAAATATAAACCAGTTAGTTCTAGAGCATAATTCACAATAAGTATTCAAAGAACTTCCCTCTCCAGGTAGGCATAGCCAACGGGCTTTGGTTGTGGATTCAAATCGTGATGAGGGCCAAAGAAATCTCTCTCATACAAAAACAACAGATGTTACCAGAGCAGAGCCTAAGGCAAATGATATTTGAATTTCGTGGTAATTAAGCAAACTTAAAGTTGCAGAAGTGAAAGGAGAACAATGAATGCCTCTCTCAATATACTTTCGCCTCTTATCTTTGCTGAGTATCTTGCAAAGCAAGCTCATTCCCCACATGAGTGTCATAACAAATCCTTGAACTATTTATCAATCCAGTGTGAATCCATGCGAATTGCGAATGAGACATGTGACTACAATTCGAGTACTTAGCCGTGCCGTCACTCATCACACTCTAAATGGGTTTTAATTGGCTTGCGGCATTCATTGAAATTTATTGCTGCATAAATAGATATAATAACTAAATATTCTTCTATATTTGTGATCTACTTTGTAAAGATACCTGAGGGGCTTGGTGGGTCAGTGCAAAGAGAGGAGCTTCATGAAGTTATGCATATTTCAAGATGCCTTTTGTCTGACAGTTTCCTACACTAAATGGTAACATTCAAAGCCGTTGAACTCTGTTATTATGCTTGACGCAGCTATTTTGAATATACATTCTTCAAACACAAATGCGCAACACTCGCTATGCGTATTGAATATATCTTTTTAATTTCCAAAATAAATATGAATCAATTTTTCTTTTATTTATTTTTGGTTTTTATAAATTATTTCAGCGTCGCATACAGCCTCTTTGATATTACACTAGCTTACTACTTCTTCTTCTACTTCATTGTGTCTGCGCTTAGCTTAAAATGAAATTTCATTTCCATGCCCACAAAGACAATATTCAAAGATGTAGTTCTCTGTAATTATGATGGATAGACTAATGAAATTTGTTATTCACATTCTTTAAACTAAAATGCATAACATAAGATTTATAAATTAATTTCGTAAATAAATAGGAATCAATTTTTGTTTTTTTTTTATTTCTACTTTTTGTATAGTATTTCTCCGTCGCATACAGCGTCTTCCACATTACACTAGCTTACTACTTCTTCTTCTTCTCGTTCGGTGTGTCTGCGCTTTAACAAGCTGCGCTGTAAAAGTATTTTCTAGCATGAAATCAAATTCCATTTCCATGCCCACAATATTTAAGCCACAATGTACACTGCTTTTAGTATGTGAGTGCGTGTGTGTTGTGGCTTAGTTTATGTATTTTATACAAATATTTGGCATTTTTATTAGAGCCACTCGAAATGTAAACTGAAACTGACCGACTATCCGAAACACTTCGAAACTGGCCAAAAAAGCGAGACCAAAACACAAACCCAAACCCAAATACGTTGCGATAGTTTATGGTCCGGTCTGGGCACCCCTTCTGCATCTGCATCTGTAGCTGTGTCCGTGTCTGTATCTCTATCTATGTGGAGTACATGCATAAATAATTATTGCATTAGCCACAAAACTGGGGCCGTCACTCAGCGCGCTCCACACACGAAACGTGACACTTGACTATCAGATTTTGCACTTGAGCGCTAATAAAAAAAAAAACTGAAAATGAAAAAGAAAAGAAAAAAACACACGCAACACACATCAAGGTTGCGGTTGGGGCACGTAAATACACCCGGTACTCGGCACTCGGGCAAACGCGGGTCGTCTATGCGACGACAGAGTTCCAGTTTCAGTTCCAAATCCAAGTCCAATTCCAGTTAGCAGTTGCTAATCAGACAAACAGACAAAGCCCGGGCAGCCCAAGAGTCAATCAGTCTGGCACTTGCGAGACGTTTAATAACCAAGTTGTCTAGCATACACTGCCATGTTGGCATGTCTTGCAGAGGGCACCTTCGCTAGCTGATAAGGTTTGACACATTCAATAGGGAATGAAGGTTTCTACGAACTCTAAAATAAACACATGCGGGAGAGAACACGAAATCAAGAAAGAGTGCATGACTAATGAAAACTTTTGACTAAATGGCCTTGAATGCATTTTAAATCATCTATTACTTTCCAATAACTCAAGAAACAAGCAACAACAATAAATTTACATCGATCTTGAGCAATCTTCGACAATTGTCCATAAATATTCGCTGGCATTGTACGTTATCTGGAATTAACATATGTAAACTACATGAGGTAATTTACATTTCCGCACAAGCTAAAAATAGCTTTAAATCTAGCGACTGAAAATAGTTCCCTCGCATGACGGTGCCAATAAAATGCGCCATAAAAATCGATAAATATGCCAAATAAAACTATTTACACTTTTGAAACCTTTTCAAGGGTATGCGAACTTCGCTGTGTTCCGCTCGCCGCTCTCCTTGGCTCTTTCTATGTTGCTTTTCAACAATCTAATTGATTTTTTGTGTGTGAATGCATAGCTGATGGGGGAGGAGGAGAGGGAGGAACAGAGAGAGGGAGAGAGCAACATTAGCACGTTATGTACAATTGCCACAAACAGTGGCAATTAGCTGTTAAGTGTTGTTGCCGATCATCGTCTGCGTCAGCCAACGGTCATATGTAAATTAGCAGAGGGAGAGCAAACTCTGTTGCTGCTGTTGTTGTTGTCGTATGACATAAGTATAACAGTTAACATGCCTGTGGGAGTGCAGAGCTGTTAGTTAACAGCAACGCAGGGAGGCGCTCGAAAGCTTGCTATGCAAAAAGGCAGTCAGAGCGCAAAATGGCTGACTATGGGCTCAGAACGCGTTTGTAACTCGAGCGTAGCGCACGTGCTGTGTCAGGAGCAGCGTCCGCAGCAGCAGCACTAGCAGCAGCAGCAGCGAAGAGAAGAGCGTAACATCGTTGTCGCCCCTCTTCAACTGTAACCGAGGCCAACAACAAGTGTGTGTAATACTCAACGGGAGAGCGAACGAGAGAGAGAAAGTTCGTTGGCACTCGTTTCGCCTTCGTGTGGGTCTGTGCTTAACTCACCACGGTGCAGAGCGAGGGGACATGCGGATGTGGCTGTGACTACCTTCAATTTTGTGCTTTTTACAGCGTGTGAAAATATTTGCACACTCACAACGTCTTCGGCAGCACGCAGAGCCAGTTGCTCCTGCTGCAGATTCAGTGCGACTGCGACAGGCATAAGCGAGAGTGAGAGAGAGCGCGGTAACAACTGTGCGTGTGAGTGAGTGTGCGAGAGTGTGAGAGTGAGTGCGATAAAAAGTAAACAAACTGCGACAAGTCGCGTGCAAACAGCAGAGAAGCGAAACCAAAACAGCAACCCAAAATTGTCAAAATGCCAAAATGCGGGTGCACGAGAAAAGGCAATTAAGAGACAACAACAACAGTAACAGGAACGAGCAATGAGAATGAGGATAACAAGAATTATTACAGCACAACTAACAGCTCCATTTATAGTTTTAGTAACTGTTGCTTTCCCCACACTTACGCATACATAACTAGAGCCGCCTCTATGCATGTTCGTCTGACTGCGTGCGCTCGTGTGTGTGTCTGTGTGTGTGTATGTTTTCATGCATGTGTTAACATACGTATCTGACCGTCTGTAAATTCAATAAAAACTTTATAGATTTTTTACGGTGCGCCAGAACTGAGCGAGATGGCTGGGAGGGGGGGGGAAACTACTTAACTCGAAAGCGACGGAACGTGTCCATTTTAGCGTACCGAATAGGCAATGCATAAAATATAAAATATTAATAACGAAATACAAAAAGAATATGCTGAAAATATTTCGCTTTTTCTGCTGCACGCGCGAACAGATCGAAATCTGCAAATAAAAACGGTTTAACTTGTGTTCAATCATAAAAAAGCCAAAAACAAAACAAAATTAATAATAATTGCAGAGAAAACGTTGTACAAGTAGCGTTGCCCCATTTAAAAGTTCATGAACTTTTACAAAAGAAATAAAAATAACCAAAACTGAGCTCGAACGTAACGATAAGCCAATTAAAATCCATTTGTTTTATTATTTTTTGCTTCCCTTTTTATTATTATTTTTGTCACATTGTCACGTTTGATAATTCGCGAGTGAATTTTAATTTCTGTGAGAATGTCAAATAGCTAACTGTATACTATATAAATTAATAATTATTAATGTATGCACAATAACAACAAGAACAAGAGCACATGTGCCGTTTCGCTTCGTTTGTCTCGCACAAACTCGAGCAATTATTTGCATTTTAATTTAACCAATAATTTCGTATCTCCAGTTTAAGAATCAATAATAAACAAGCTGAAACAAATCAAAAAAGCCAAAGACTCACAAATACGCAAAAAAAACAAGAAAACGTTGAAATCAAATGAAATAAACAACAAAAAACCAGAAAAAGAGTAAAAAAAGTTAAGTTAAAAGTTGAATAATCCACAAAAAGACGACAGAAGAACCCATTAAGCTAGTCAAACAGGCAACAAAAACAACTAAAACAACAACTACAACTATAACAACATCGTGTTGAAAATGTCGGAGAACAGCGATAACAATGGCGACCAGCAGAGCCAGGGCCAGGGGGCTGAGGGCGAGGCCATGGGCGAGAATAAAATGAAGTCTCGTCTGCGAAAGGGAGCCCTCAAGAAGAAGAACGTCTTCAATGTGAAGGATCATTGCTTCATCGCACGATTCTTCAAGCAGCCCACATTCTGTTCGCACTGCAAGGACTTTATCTGGTAAGTTGAGAAGACTTTGTCTAGTCAGCATCATGCCTTGCCCTAGTTAGTGTTATCACTAGTGTGTAGTTAGTATTGTGTTGATTGTTGTTATTGCAGGGAGGGAGCATAAAGCAAACCGTCGATATGCAGGACAAGCTTTAAGTTTTGCCTGGACTTTATTACAAACTCAGCAGAAAAAGAAACTAGCTAAAACAGTATTGAATTAGTTTGAATTATCTTAATTAAAAAGTTTCAGCAACAGAAATCAGTTAACATATTATGGTAACCATTAACCTAAACTTGTCACTACTGTCATCACAGATTACTTAACAAATTTATGCCTTACACTAAAGTTGAGTTGAGGGAAGACTTCATCTCAATCTTCAATGATTTTTTCAACTGTGAGAAATTCAAGCTATTCCAAACTATACTTAGGAACTCTTTAGTTCTATTCCCATTTTAGTAACAGAAATGATTTAACATATTTTGTGAACATGATATGTTATATAGAGGTATAACTTTGTCATAACACTGATAACAGTTTACTTTATAAATGTGTTCCTCACATTAAAGATAAGTAGAGGGAAGAGTTTCATTCTCACCAATGCTCATTTCGAACATGCTCAAGCATTCAAATTATTCCTAGCTAGAGTCTTTAGCCCTATGCGTGTTTCAGTTATATATTTAACATATTATGTCAAGTTTAAAGTTGAGGGAAAAATTCTACTACAACCAATGCTATTTTCTATATTCAAGCTATTCAAAGCTGTACTGAGGAACTCTTTAGTTCTATTCTTGTACTTCTTGTTGTTGCTGCTTTGGAACATCGAAATTCCTATTGATACTCTTGAAATTATGTTTGATGCGCAATGCTTGTGCGGGCACTTGTAGGTCTACACCAATGTCTACATAACTAAGCAGCCTACAAGCCAATCGATATTTTGTCTATCGACAAGCTAAAAAGCAACAGCAGCAACAGAAGCAAGAACAATAGCTACAACAGTTGGGCTTTAAAGCCAAGCTAATGACATTGCATTGGAGGACAACTTGACAAATGTAGCAACAGCAACAACAACAACAACAAACAACCCCTCTAACCGCTACCCTCTCCCCCCGCAGTACCTGTGTAACATTTAATTTTGGTAAAGCTTGCCCCTGAAATCTCATGCTTAATCCTTCGTTGGTTCTTGTAAAAAATAAATAAACAATCAACATTTTGGCAACCACAGCTAGCTCAGTTCCACCTCCTGTATCTGTTAGCCCTTCCCCGCTTGCCCTCCTCAAATTTTACCTGCGGATTATAAAGCAATCTTATGCGCATTAGGTAGGCCGTCGACCTTACGGTCAGCTCGTAGCTCGAGACTCATTTCTGGATTATCAACACTCTGCGCAGAAAATATTCTTATTAATTTTGTTCTTACAGCGGCTATCAAATGGGATATGCATGGATGTAGGTATTTCTTATATACCATATCGTAATATATCATATCAGATATTAGTATAGTACAGTCACACTTTCATTGTGTAGCGCCAGCTGGGGGTGGGTCGGGGTCATCAAGAAAAAGATTGCAGTAAACAAAGGAAAACTTTTTTCGCTTGAATTCCCAACCGGTTCATGCGTTAACTTGAAGTGAAATGATTGATATGAAAGCTTTTGACAGTGAGTGGGGAGAAGAAAAGATTGCCAAGGGTAAGAACGGGAAATAATGAGTAAGAGGTAGCTATGGGTTAATACAAGTTCGTCCGATAATATTTTTATTAAACATCATTCCAACTTAGCACAACAAATGATAGTTTCCTTGAGTTGAGAGAAGTGTCTAATCAATCGGAAAGCTTTCTTTTTTTGGATTGATAAAAGTTCTCTTGCTAATTCCACTTACTACAAACAATTTAAGAGGAGAAGTGTCTAGTCAGTGGGAAATCTTTAAATTTAGGTTTCTAAACTTTCTTTATAAATTCTATTTGAATCTCCACTTAAAACATTCCATAAAATAGTTTGAAATAAAAAAAAAATGGAAAATTGTGCAGTAATTAAGTATTTAATGCTTAGTGACAGCTAACTAACTAAAATGTCTCACTGTGCCGCTTTCGTGCCTAATTAATTCACATTTAAAATGCACAATGAGCCTGGATATGGTCTCCCTCTCTCTCCCTCCCACTCTTCTTGAACTGTGTTGACAGTCTGAAGCCTCGCTATGAAAATGACAGGGAAATTAATTGGAAAATTGTGTGGCAAATAGCAAAGACATATTTAAATGCTACACTACGAAAGACACTTTCCAAAAGATTTCGATCAAATCGTTAATTATTGTTTTTATCGGGATCGACTCTTGGCTAATTGTCTTAAAACACTTTAGGCAATAATTGATTTAATTACTCTTTAAAGCGAGTTCGATCGGAGGCATGTGAAAATGTACCGCCAAGAGCTAGTGTGACTGTGCAATACCCTGTTTAGCTGAGCTAAGCCTGATGTCAAAGAAAATACAACAATTTTCAGTCATTTTCAGACATTTTCCATAGGAACAAGCCATTATGAAACAAGAGACAAATCAACAAGTCGACTTAATGGATACAGATACGACCAAAGATGGAGATGGATAGAGGGAGGTAAATGGGGGACAGATATAGAGTGACAGATACGCATGCAGTGTTATACAACAGCAGAGCTGTTGTTGCTGCTGGTGTTGCC
Source organism: Zaprionus nigranus (assembly GCA_018903425.1). Classification (NCBI taxonomy): domain Eukaryota; kingdom Metazoa; phylum Arthropoda; class Insecta; order Diptera; family Drosophilidae; genus Zaprionus; species Zaprionus nigranus. The sequence goes on along the minus strand of JAEIGD010000014.1, from coordinate 1,315,830 downwards.
GGGTATTGGCCACATTGTGAACGCCTTTTTGGCCAGCTGCTAATTAACAACTTCAGTTACACTTTTTCGCCTCGACTCGCCTCGGATTTTAATTAATAGTGTCTGGGGCTCTCTTTGGCTGCACACGTTGCGCAGAAGGCGTTGCAGGCACGTAGTCAACGTAACCAAATGAGGTGCTGGCAATAGCGAGAGAGGGAGAGAAGAGGGTAGCAGTGAGTACTGGCTGCTGCTGTTCTGTGGTGTCATTTTGCCGCTTGTGCGAACTCAGGTGCTTGGCAGCGAGGCGAGTCGCCTCCTGTGGCATGTAGCATGCGGCAGCCACAGCAACAGCAACTGCCGCCGCCAACGCCGCCTGTGTTTATGGCACATCATTTGCATAACAAGGCGCAACAACATTTTTTGGCGCCTCTGACAAATTTCGTGAAGAGCAGCTACTTGTTTGAGATACTTTGAGGGATACTTAAGTATCTGCAACATTTACAGCGCAAATGCAGCGTAGGCAAGACGACTTTTTATGATCCCAACAGCGCGTGTTGCTTTCGCTCTTTGATATTCGAGCGAGCTTAAATCGAATCTAATTTTAAAATGTATCTACAGTGAGTGCCAACAGGCTGTTTATTGTTCGCCAAGCACTAACTAGATAGTCATTGAAGTTATCTCAGTAAGCGGAAATAAAAGAAACTGCAGCTAAACTAAAGGATAACACATATTACAGAAAATAAATATGTCAAGTAAAGTAATACTTTATAAAAAATCCCGCGGCCCCCACCCCCCCCCCCCCCCGCATTTAAAAAATTGGGTTAGTTTAAAAGCTCAGTAAATTCATAATGAAAATCTTTTTTAAGTTTACTTATTATATAATCTATTATATTCATAACCTTCAAAAGTTATTGAGTCCCTTAAAAAAAACTCGTAAGCTGAATAATTATATGAAAAAGAATGTACAATACATTTGCGTGTAAAATTGGTTTAGCTTAAAATATTAAAGAGAAAACTTTAACAACAGAAGGTTTTAAGAATTCCTCAATTAAGACAAGTGTTCTTTACATGTTTATTACCCTTATTATTATGTACTTTATAGAACATTCACCTAATCTATTTCTGGCGTAAAAGCACCTACCATTAAAATTAAGTTTTGTTTAAGAGTTGGTTTTCAATTTTAGCCTCTTTGCATATTTAAATTCACAATATGAGAAGCTTTTCTAAATCCAATTATTTTGAAATAATTCTTATAAAGAAGATTTAAGAGATAATTAACAAATACTCAATACCCTTTAATAAAAACTGAAATCAAATACTTCTGAAAATATTTCTCAACTTTAAGCCAAACTTAAGATTAAAAGCAGCAACTGAATCGATCGATCAATCAGTACAGTGCTACTTCTTTTATGCTGTCAACTTCCCCCAGATCCCCCTATCCAGATGGAATTCGTCCATTGTACCCTGAGTGAGTCACGAACGCTGTATGCCGCTGCGTTATCTGTGATACTTTTTAACTCAATCTCGAATCTCTTGCGTGCATTTTAAGTTTTTTTTCGCTTGCGTGTTAAATTAACTCGCCCCACAAACAGTTTTATTTTCTCTTGCGCTTTATTCCATACCCCTTACACCTTCCTTTTTTTTATTCATTATAATTTGCTGCACACATATTTTACCTTCTCTCCCTGCTGCTGTTTGTTTTTTCTTGCTCCTTTTGCGCTTCACATTGTTGGCGTGCGGCAAAAATGCGCTTAATTAAAAATTGAAAAAATTCAAAAGGCAGAAAACAGAAGCAGAAAGCGAAGTAGAGGAAGAACAAAAACACAGCACGAACAACAACAACAAAAGGGGTGCCAGCTGCACTCACACACAAACAGAAATCGAGCGGTAAAAAAGTGTAGCATAACTGCAGGCGCGGCCCATGGAAATTGCGTTTTCAGTTGATTTTCCTCTGCCGGCGGGCGAAATGAAATGTAATTAAACTAAAATTGCACAAATCAAACACAGATAAAACCTCAAAAACCAAAACGACAATTCCCCCGATTGTCATTTGCCTTTGCAGAGCGTTAAATCCATGCAAACTAAACGGATAATGTCGATTGGCAAACAAGAAGGAACGGCAACAACAACAACAACTATGATTTTCAATTAAATTTGAAATTATTCTATATATGTAGTATATAGTATATATGAGTATAAAGAGTCTGTTCTGTAAGATAAGTTGGTGATTTCTATGTAAATGTAATTTGCGTGCAGCAGAAAGGGCTGGGGCAGCTGGGGGTCAGTCAATAAGCAGCTTGTGGCCAAGGCATTTATGGCTTATGGAATATAGAATATGCCTAATACGTTGCGCTGCTCGTTGTGCTCGCATGGCACGTAAGGTCCCCGTCCCCATCCCAGACACAACTGGACCTGGTGGGACGTAACGCTTAAGCTGAAAAGTAGGGAATACAAATAAGTAAAACACACACACACACAGAGAGGCGACAACATGCAGTCTTTTGGGTTGAAAAGTCATTGACAACAACGACAAAAAGAACAACAACAAGAACAACTGCGACACGAAGCAGCACAACAAACTTAAAACGAAATGAACTTTGCATGGAAAATGCAAATGCACACACACATTTTCATTGAGGATTTTCTGCATTGATTAAACATTTAAAGCGATATAAACGAAATTCAATTTTAAATTAAATTTGCAAATACATACATGAGCTCACGTATTGTATTTCATGATGAAACCTGTCATATTATGATAAAGAGATTGTTTATTAAAGAATAGCATTTTCTTCTACTGAATATCATATTTTAGTAGAGCTCTTTTACCATGTTCAATATATTATATAATAATATGTTTGGCGTTCGTTTATTATAATTTAACATTTTCGTTTATTTAATATTTATTAAATTCGACTTGACAGTTGTCCTTGCGCCTAAAGCTGAGTGCGGAATATAAGCAAAGTGACCGCATATCTACAAATAAAACAATCAGTTTAATATAACTTAAATAATATATAATTATCTGCATTATGAACATAAATTTATAAAAAGATATTTTACTTTCAAAACACTTCAATAAATTTAGCTATTTTTGAATTTAAACAAAAATAACAGAGAAATCAAGATGAGCTTAGTGTTCAATACGCGTTTTTTTGCTGCTTCTGCTTCTTTTCTACTTATACATAATTATCTATCCATTCATATACATTATATACTGTCTACCAATAATTTCGAATTATCGACATTATTATCCCATACCATTGTTTATGAAAGTCACCAAGTTGGGTTGCAATTTCTTGATCGCCTCGCCAAGCAAAGAACTGTCCATCAATTGATGTGAATAACTTTAAAATGACATTTGCCTCACGTCCCCTTCCCCCTCTCTGATTGACCTTTGACCTACAAGGCAGTTATCGTTTGGCTTTCCATATTAATTATATTGATTGACTTTAATGGCGGGCGACTTTGCCAGAGGAGAGGGAGGCCAAAAAATTAGCATATTGATTAATATTTGCTGTTTGTGCAAATTAAATATTTATGCTAAGTGGGCCATAGAACACAAATAAACACACACACACACACATAGACAGTTACACACCCACACACAGAGCGCTGCATATTTTATATGGGGAGTAGCCACAGAAATAACAATGCAAATCAATTAGAGCAAATTAACATGAGAACATTTTGTGTAATTTACCTAATTTCAGGGGTTTCGGCAAGCAAGGATTCCAGTGTCAAGGTATGTAAACGTCCCCCCACACACCTCCCCCACCTGCTCTATAAGGAGTGGCAGCAAACTAATTGGACTCTGTTGCAGTTTGCTCGTATGTGGTGCACAAGCGTTGCCATGAATACGTCACCTTCATCTGCCCCGGCAAGGATAAGGGCATCGATTCCGTAAGTGCCCATATGTCCTATATAGTACATATATAATAACCTAACTAACTACACAATATACATAGATAGATATACAGTACGTGACACCCATGTCTCTTTAAGAAAATTCACTGCAGCATTTTCATGTGCGTTGCCAAAGTTTGGTAGAAAATTTCTCTATATTTTTTTCACCAACATTTTCTGTTGTGTTTTGCCTTGTCAAATTAAACTGTCATTTCGGGTTATTTTTTTCAGCTTGTTCTTGTGAGTTCTGCTTTACGCTGTCCCCAAATATCCAAGCTTTTTCGTAGCCTTCCCTTGCCACACTCCTCCCCCACTATCTCCTTTCCTGTGTCAGCAGACTGTCCTGTCCTGTCAGCTTTGCTGCTGGCTTAGGAAAAGTGTCATTTTGGCTTTTTAGCATACAACGATTTTCATATTTATACAGCTATGATTCGGACCCGGCTAAAACCTGTCCAAAAGTGAGAATCCTTGACTTAAATACGCTGCCTGTCTGCTTGACAAACCCATGCCACAGAACTTACAAGATTTTATGTTATATTCAAATGTAGAAAGTAATAAAAAATATTAAAATCGTTTCAATTTCTATTATTTATTTCTTAAATATGATATCTTATTTAATTGAGACTCCAAATGCACACATGAAAATGCAGCAGATCTACACTGAATCTGGTAAAAGTTGTAGATTTAACTATAGTAAAGATCGAGAAACAAGAACTACCAATACTAACCACAACTGTTAACCAAATGTTATAAACATAGTTAGTTATGCTTATTGTTGTCATCCAGCAATTGTTTCTTGTCATCATTGTGCTCTGTTTATTTACCATAAATTGTGTTTTGTATTTTCATGTACCGACCAAAAAAACAAAAAAAAAACCAAACTTGTCTATCGATAAATCTCACACATCGTTCACCAAATATGAAAATAAAAATAAACCAAATTGAAACTGAACAAACTGTGGCACATTACACGCATCTCAAAACGAAGGACTCACCAAAAACTCAGCACCATTTCGAACCCTTCACATACGCAGGGCCCACGTTCTGCGACCATTGCGGCTCGCTGCTCTACGGCATATACCATCAGGGTCTGAAATGCTCAGGTAAACGAACAACCTAAACGAAAGTCCTCCTCCAACTCTGTCTCTCTCGCTCTCTCTCTCGCTCTCTTTCTTTCACTTTCTCTCTCTTTCTCTGTCTCTGTCTCTTTTTTCCTCTTTGTCTGTCTCTTTCGCTTTTCTGCTGCTGTTAACGCGCTGTTAAGGCCATGTTAACTAGCTGTTAGGCTACTCTGCTTGCAACCCTTTTCAACTGAACCCCGTGTGAGTCTCTTTGTGTGTGTGTGTTTGAGGGTGTGTGTGTGTTTGTAAAAACATTAAATTTTAAAGCAATTTGGGGCATAAATTAAGTAGCTCCTACGAGGGTCCTGCTCTGGCAAATTGCCACAGGCTCAAAAGTTAATTAATAAAAGTATTGTACATATTTATGTGGATTATATATCCTGTGTACATAGCCTCAAATGCCCGGATATACTCATATATATAGTGCTTAATTACCTCTGTATATACTAACCAAACTGCCGTACTATCACTTTGTGTGTGCCTGTGTGTGTGTGTGTGTGTGTGTGTGCACACTTTTGGTAATTGTTCGCATTTTGGCAAAGTTTTCTTCTTGTTTTTGCGGCACACGACCGGAATTTGCTTCCCCCTTTCCCTCTCATCCTGTTGACCGCTTGACCAATTCATTTGCATAATTATGCACGAGACACTGCATAGACCTGAAGCAAACACACACACACACATACATACATACAGAAAGGATGCGATGTGTGTTTGTCGTAATTTCTATGAAATTTTTTAGCTTTAACATAATTAAAATTTTATTGTTTGTGCATGCGGGCTGTGCCTGCGGCTCTGCACCAGATAAAGGCAGCAGCACAGCCAAAAATCTGGCAAAATATTATTAAAATATGCAAAAATGAGTTTGTGCAGTTGCAACTAGTCGGGGGGAGGGGGAAAAGCCTCGTCTTTTTGTGAGTGCGCAAATATTTAATGCGCTTTCGGCTTGTTGCAACTTCCACAACAATGTCTAACAATCGAGAGAGAAGTTGCAACGTTGTTTAGTTTCTTTCTGGCACAGCTTAAACTCAAGCAAACAAAAGGCTTTAAAAGCCTTTAGATAATGCTCTTAGCTTTGTCTGGCAACAAAGCTCAGTTTTAGTTCCTTTGTTGTTCAAACTTTCACTTTATTAAAATAAATAAAACCCGAATGAGCAATGCCTTAAATTACATATAACCATAACAAAGCCCTTGCAGTTTTTTATCTCCTCCGATCTTTCATATATTATTTATATTTAATGGTATATACTTGATTAATCATACGTAAAGTTATAAGGTTAAGTAAAGTTATTTCTTAAAAACTTACTGGTCTTTATATAATAGAGTTAACTTCGGCCAATTGTTTCTATGGCAGTTATACGTATGTTATAGTTGTCCGATTTTGATAAAATGCATATTTTAAATAAATATAAACATAAATGCATTTTAGGTATACAGAAAATTCTTCTGTAGTAAGTTTGGTTGCAACATCTTGACAAATAACGAAAATCGGCAGCTAGTTTGTATGGCAGCTATACGATATATCGGTCTGATCCGGCTCATTCCGACTTATATACAGTATTCAGCAATAAGAAGCAGGTTTGCCAAGATTCATCAGCATAGTTCTAAAACAGAGAGAATATTTTGCGTTGCAACAGACAGACAGGCAACAGATGGACGGACGGACAGACTGACATGGCTAGATTGACACCACTGGTAATGCTGATTCAGAATATATACTTTATAGTTTCGGAAGGTGCGTTTTAAGTCTTGCCCAAAATTAGTATACGTACACTCTGCAATGGTATAAAAAAACTTAAAAAGTTCATCAAAGCTTTAAAAGTTGATGAGAGCTTTCCTCTAAATTCTAGTTGATCAAGTTTTAACTGAAATAAAAGCAAAACAAACAAATAGCAATTCAGTGAACTTTCTTTCCTACAGAACTTTAAATTAAATATATAAAATAGTTTAAAAGATCTTTTAAGTTGTCTGAAACAACTGATGCCGGAGTTCTTGGTGTGCATAGTGCTTATTTTAGATTATAGTCTCTATTCTAGCCAAGTTTTACTAACTTAAAGCTCATTTTATGCAAAATACACCTTCTTATGCTATCTCTGATGCGCATCAGCCTGGGCATTATTCATTTCTTGCCAAGCAAACTTTGAAAACAGTTATCTAATCTCAATATTCCAATTTGCATACGAATAACGCGGGCAACACTCGCAACGTAGTATTATATATCCGGGTGTTCACAATTGGGGAAACTTGTGAGCCTTCCCTGGGAAATGAACTTGATCTCTCGAATAATACTCAAAAATCTGAGGTCGCAATTTAGCCTCGCCGCCTAAGTGCTGTTTTGTTTGTGACGGGGAGGTGGAAAGAGGGCCAAGGCGTAGCTGGCAGCACGTTGTCTGCGCGAAACGCAGGAAAATCGATGGGGAAAATACCAGAGGGAGACGAAAAGAGGAAGGGGGAAGGTCGGGGGAGGGGGAGGGGGAGACGTCATGGCAACTGCATGCTTTGCGTCGCATTTGCTCTCGTTCTTAATCAACGTGTGAGAAAGTGAGAAATGTAAGCGGGAATACAAGTTTGCTAGAAAGCAACAACCAAAAGAAGTGCTCTGCATGTATGTGTGTGTGGGTGGGCGTATTGGTGTGTGTATGGCATGCAAATTGTATGGCATTTCATCATAAATTTAACTACATTTGCAACACGTGCCTGATAAGTAAGCACAGTGAGGCAAAGTGAACTGAGTGCGGCTTCTCCCGCCCCCGGCTCCAAGGCACAATGTTATCAATTATGGTGCCCCGCCCGCGCGCAGAGTGGCAAAGCACACATACATACACAACAGTGGCACATGTGTGGGTGTAATACAATCCAAGTGCTTAAGTGTTGCCTTTGTCGTGTTTAAATCGTTTGTGATTGCAGACAACGTTGACAACTGCTTTAAGAGCGTCCTCGCAGACATCCTAGTCGTCCTGCCACTTTTGCGATTTGTGGTATTGTTGCTAGAAATCGGATCAAATATATTTAAAGACAGACAGACGGCGGCAGTCAGACAGCGGGCGTGGCAGGAGGAGGCGATAGACCGATGGACTAACTGAGATATGAAGCAATCAATTTGGCAATGCTCGACTGCTCTGATTTAACACTCACTCACACAGACACAGACACAGATACAGACACATTTTCTATCACCTGTTGGCGTAAACAATTTTTCAAGTTGTGCGACAATCATTTGCTATTTAATCGAATTGCTTGCAGCATGTGGCAGTTGGAAGGTGGCAAAGGAGATTCGACTTGGTTCATTGTTGCCAAGTCAATTTGTGCATTTTATTGCCTACCCTTGTGTGGCATAGCCAGGTGTATATATGTGTGTGTGTGTGTGCATGTGAGTACGCCTGTGTGTGCGTGTTAATTTGTGTCCCGTTTGCACAAACGGAAATTGAAAACGAAATTAGTTTGCAGTTGCGCTGTTTGATTTGCTTGATTGGTTCACCCCAGCTGCACATCTAATCCAAATAAAGTGTGGGTGTATGGGTGTGTGTGCAGGGGGTGCACATTCACACACACACGAGTATACTGCCTGCCCCACTACTGCGCCCCTTATCAAGCGATGCTGTCATAATAAATGACATGGCAATTTATAAATGCAGCCCCAACTGGCAAGTCTCCTGGCCGCGTTATCAGGACATCAGTTGTTAATATGATTCCACTTATATTACGCGTGTGTGTGTGTGTGTGTGCGTGTAGGTGTGTAGGTGTGTAGGTGTGTGTGTGCGCCTGCGATTTACTGTAAATGGAGTTGGGAAATTGCTACCCTGGCAAAGATATAATGCCAGCGATATGTTGATAGAGCACAGCAACAGTCGACGCGACTCAGCTCGACTCCCACTGCCTGCCACGCCCACACTCAGACAGAAGACGCCAGACAAACGGAAGACACAGTCAACAGGGGCAGAGTGCGAGGGAGGGGCAATAAACAGTCGGCAAATTTGTTAAGTGACAAAAGAAAATGCCAAAATGTACAATGAGGAGAAGTCGTGATAAATTGTTGCAAATATTTTTAAATTCTCTTTTTAATGCGCTCACTGTGTGGCACGTGGCAAGCGAAATACAGACTGGGAAGCACACACTGACAGAGATAGAGAGAGAGAGTCGAAAAAAGTGAAGACAACGTGCCACACAGTGGAACATTATCTAATAAAATTGTGCTAAATATGCAACGCAACCGAAAAATGCGACTAACTGACACAGCAAATGTAACACGCTCGTCTGCGTGTGTGTGCATATGTGTGTGTGTGCGGCTGTGGGTGAGCATGTGTGGGTGTGTGTAGAAAGGCAAAACGAGCCTACGTGACGCAATATGAAATTGACCCGCGCAACATGTATGACATATGAAGCTTTGAAGCTTTAAGCCTGTGCACACATCTTTGTGATGAGTTTTCATATTTAAATTTGTGGCAATTTAATCCTCATAAATGCTGTGCAATTTGTTGTTATTGTACACATATGCATATGTATATGTATATATATAGATATATATATATATATATTACCTTAGGGCAGCAGAGCACACTAACTGACCCTGAGAGTAAGCCAACAACAAGCAAATGATGCTAGAAGCGCTTGGGAATTTTAATGCAAATATTATGCTTAGCCCTTCTATGGGTGAGGAGAAATGGGGAGGGGTGCAGTTGTCATTGTGCAGCGCTCATTAAGCTCATCTGTATATATTTAGGAGATCGTATTATCTTGACTTGAATAGATTTGTCATGATGATAAAGGAGAAAGGATGCTGTTCAGTAGTAATTCACAGAATATTCTTTTGAAATTCAATGCACTTCAAACTTTATATACACTCATGATTATAATAATAGGTACAATTTGAAATAGAATGACCACTAATATTCTTGTGAATAATGGTGGAAGCAACGATTACTAATGATTACTTCCAAGTCATCTACATATTATGGTGACCATAGAGCTCAATTTTTATGAAAATAGCCTTTCAAGACTGGAATCATTCCATTTCCCATATGATTCCCTTCTAATTGTATGAAAATCTAGATTTGTAGAGACTATAAAATCTATGACTATGAAAAAAAATTGCTTTTGCTTTAAATCGATACAAATCAAATTCCAAGGATAATTTAAAAGCAGCACAGTTTATTATTGATAAGCCCAAATGATTTCTAAAAATTTGAGGATAAAATTTACATAAAATTTATTTAAGAAAATTTAAGAGTTACTGACAAACAAGCAAAACAAAATACGCTCAAAATACAATAAAAGGTTTGTTCATAAATCTTTCTGGTCAGATGAGGATATACTCGAAATACAAAAATTCAATTTGTTTTAAACACAGTAAAGTTGACTAAAGTTCCAAGGTAACCTATTATTATAATCCTGAGTGTAGTTAGTTATTTAGTTACCCTATAAAGCAAGAACTTTTCTTCAAGGGGCTCTGTAAATAAACCAAGAAATTTGCAAGACAAATTAGATTTGGAATATGCCAAGTTGAAAAGGAATTCAACATATTCTATGGCAAAGTACTTTATCACATTGAAAACAAACTAAGAGGGTGCTGGTAAATAAATCATTGCCCTGTGCTTCATTCTCTCCACTGGAGTCCTGTTGTTCCTCTGCTCTTTGCCTTCTACCACAACTCGCAGAAGCAAGAGAGTGCAAAATACAAATGAACTGAAATAGGCAGCTTGAACTTGAAAGCCTCGTGGCACTTAACACCACCTGTCGCTGCTTTGGCAGGTTTATAGCCAAGGTTGCACACACTCACACATACACACACAAAGGCACAGAACACACAGAACGATTGGCAATTGAATTTTACCTTCAAACAACTCGCATACAACTGCATCTGCGGCCCGAATGCAAGCACAAACACAAGTACAGAACCACAGAAACACACACGCAGAGCCTTGGGCGCCCGCCAAAGTATGCAACACTTTTTGTGTTGGCCCTGCAACTGGCAACAAGGCCAGCCCAAAGCGCTCTCTTCTCCCCCCCTCGTTCTCTGCTATGCTGCTTCGTCCTCCTGCCCTTTTGTTGTGCAATTGTGTGTGTGTGTTAACGTCACGTGTGTGTGTGTGCGTGCTTTGATTTCTGCTCTTGCATCGGCTCCACTTTGTTTGTCTTGGCCATGCGAGAGAGATACTCGTCCATATTAATGGCTGAGCATCACTGCAAGCTGTTGAGCCTTGCGAGACAACGGGCGACAACAACGGCAACAACAATAGCGAAGACGTTGGCAACTACTTGAGCTATGGCGGCAACAACAGCAACAGCAACAGAGGCAACTGCGATAAAATGATGCTCATGCATGCGCATAATATTATCATGCTTGGCCTTGCCCACTTTTTAAGGAGGCTCTGCCTTGAGAAACTAAAATACAACAACAAGAACAAGAGGAATACAAGGCTTGGGAAGCCTGATGGGTTGAAGGCCCCGAGTAGGCGAGTTCAAAGCGATGGGCGTAACTGTTGCTGGTATGCACGAAGACAGCATACCCTTCAAATAGTTGGTGTACTCAAAGAAACCCTATAAAGTGCGAACCAAGAAAAGTAGTGGGATTCCTTGTGTTAAATACTCTTAATAATTGTTGTAAATAATATCCAAACCTTGTATATACCCTGTACATACCCTGTAAATACCGTTTCCCTTAATGTTGTATGTATTATCGGATTTCTGCTCTCCATTCAAGTCAAACTTACCTTACCTCCTACCGCAATTACAGCAGGGTATAAGCTGTCACCCTGCCCTTCCCCACCAATTCGTATGTGTGTCCTTGTGTCGTAGGTCACATTGCGCTGTGTGTCGCTGTGTGTGTGTCTTTTTGTACTTTTTTTGTCGTTTGTTTCTTCTAAGAACGGATTAGGCAACAATTGTCTGTTGTTGTGCTTTTGGGGGCCTTCGACCGAGCACAACAGCGGCAACAGAATAAAAAAAAGTTATTTATGTGCCCGATGGAGCCATAAAACCTACGCCAACAACAGAGCCTTCTCTGTGCTGTCCACTTGTTGGCCAAGCGATATTACTTACATGTGTGTCCCGAAATATTCGCGCATTATTTTTAGCGCGAGCTGTATTTTGTTTCTAGGTGTACCCTGTACAAATCCAAGCTCCCTTGTATATATTTACCAAATGGTGCTGCCAACTTGCTTACCAAACTAGCACAGAACCCAATCCACAATCCATATCTATCTGTACCGCTACCCACCATATCCAACTTGACTGCCAAACCCAACATACCCATTCTAGCCCTTGCCATATCCACCAGATCAACCATATCAACCCACCACACCCTGCTTAAGGTACATATTCACTATATCCACAATTTCTACTATACCCTATTATTTACCATATACATACATATATTACCACATCCACGACATGATCTATATCCACCTCATCAATCAAACCGACGATATGCCATATATCCACCTCACCCTCCTTTCTATATCTACCATAACTACCATACCTATATCTGCCACTGCAGCCACACCCACCACATACGCCATAACCATCTACATCAACTAAACCCACCATATCCACATACTCTGTATACTCACCACACCCTGATTAATGAATAAATCCAACATATTCATCATATTTAACATCCCCTAGACCTTCCAGGGTAGACCTATCTACAACCTCTGTCTCACACCATACCCACCACATGATCCATATCCACCTCATTACCCAAACCAACCTACATCCACCTCAACCTTCTAACCACATCCAGCATACCAAGCGCAATTCTGCCATGCCGATACCCACCACTGCAGCCTCCCCACTACACCCATATCCACCACACTCTCCAATGCACTTATCCCATGCAATTAATGTCGTGTTATCTCTAATTTTCCTTTGCTCATCCACCAAAAAGTCTCGCAATGCAATAAACAATTTGATTTTCTTGGCTTTGATTTTATGTTTTGGCTTAGTTTGTTACTCGTTGCTCGTTGTACGTTGTACGTTAATGCGTTTATAGCGAAAAACCGGCGTTAATTTTCCATTAGCTCTCTCCAACTGTTCCCATTCTCACAGGCACACCAGATGCCGCACAAATGGCACAACGTTGCCTTCCTCTCGCCGATGTTTTGCGATCATTGCGGCTCGCTGTTGCACGGCATCACGCACAAAGGTCTCAAGTGTCGAGGTAATGCCCCCCAACAACATCTCTCTCTCTCTCTCTCTCCATCTATCTGCATCTCTCTCTCTCTCTCTGCCTCGTGTCACGCACACATCTCTAGCGAGGCGGTTGAGTTCTTCTTGCGTTTTGTTGCAATTTACAATTAGCCCCGCTTTGTTGCGACTCAAGTGCGCACTTGTCTCGCTTAGTGTAGCTCTGTAGCGTGGGTGTGCAGCTGCGTGTGTGTGTGTGTGTGACGTACTTGACGTTACTCTAGTTATTGTTGTTGCTGTTGTTGTTGTTGCTTTTGTTATTGTTGTTGGCATTGCGTTTGTTTTGCCCACAAGTTGCCGCATCTTCATCAATTTAACTCGGCCTTTTGCATGTGTTTGCTTTGTTTGCTTTGTTTGTGCATTTGTTATTGTTGTAGTTGCAGTTGTTGTTGTTATTACAGTTGTTGTTCCTCTTGTTGTTGTTCCTCTTGTTGTTCTTCTAGTTATTGTTACTACGACAATTTACAGCTGCATGCGAAAATTAACATGGCCCGAACGCGCCTGTGGGCGCCTGTGTGGGCGTTAATTAACGTAGACCAACTGCAAAATGCACATTTAAATGTTAATTATATTGCTTAATATTGTTACTAGTTTAAGTAGTTGGCTGTTATTCGCATGTTATGTATGTGTGTGTGTGTTTTGTTGCGTTCAACGAAACAGAGAGAAAAACTGCGCAATTTTCCAAGTCATTTGTGTGGCGGGCACAAATTGCCGCCTTAATATCCTGGCTTGGCCCTTGGCAAACAAATAATTTACTTACGCCTCATTGCCCTGGCAAGGCAAACAACCGCAGCAACAACAACAACAACGGATAACACAAGCAACAACAGCAACAACAATAGATAAACAGAACACACTTGGAACATCAAGCGAGGCAAAGGCACAGAACACATGGAATACGGTCCCAAACAAATATGAAATGGCCGAAGAATAAACAGATTGCCAATGGCATAGGTAGGGCCAAGGGGTAGAAGGGGGAAGGGACTACGATGGAGAGGCACTGCAGGAGGTACTGAAGGGAGGGAGGAGGTGCAGCAGGGAGGAGAAGGTGCTGAAAATGTAAATGTGGCAGCAGAAAATCCTCCAACAAAGGAGGCGCAACCACAACCGGATGTGCGTGTGTGTTAGCACGTGTGTGTGTATGTATTGTGTTTGTGTGTGTGCGGGTGTGCTGTCATTATCGAGCGACAATTTCATGTGGCTGCTTATGTGTGTGGGTGTGTGTTAGTGTGTGCTATGCATGTGTCTGTTGTTTTAGCTAGTTCAATAATGTTTGCAATTCCAATGTGTTTTTCGTGCTTGGTTTGTGCGTTTTGACAACGTTCGTTTTGCAATGAAATATTACCAACAAAACCTGTGAAAACAAAGAAAATAAAGAAAACTATTGTTTAGCTGGAAAATTTGGCATGAATTTTTGCCTCTTTATGGTAGCCTGGCATGAAATTCCTTTGGTATAGCGGGGGCTACTCATCCGACTGAGAGAGAGGCGTCCCATATCACAAACTGCTGCTTAAGTATGCAAAAACATAGCTAGCCACAAGTTAAGAGGATTGGTGATAGGCTAAGATACCCTGGAAATGAGCAGTAGGACGCTGAGAATATGTTGACTAATTCTAACATAAATTCAGGACATACGAAATCAAATCTTTGTTTATGCTTTGTTTCAAAATTGTTTACAAATAAATAAAAACTAGAACGAAAGGCTGCGTTTGGCATGCACAAGGTTCATTCCCTTCTAGTTTTTATACCCGCTGCCCATAGGACAAAAGGGTATTATTTATATTCTCCGATCGTTTCGATAATATTTAATGGTGCACAATATAATGTCTAACTTTGATTGGCACTGATAAGAAGAGTTCTAAAATGAAAACTGGTCTTCATACAAAAAACTTCATTACGGCCGATTATTCATATGACAGCTATATGTTATAGTGAACCTATTTTGATGAAGATTATTTATTATAAAAATAAGAAGCATGTGTACGAAGTTTTATTAAGGTAACTGTGAAACTGAGAGACTGTTGTGTGTTGCAATAGTAGGACACAAGGACAGATAAACATGTCTAATTCGTTTTCCCTGTTGATGCTGATTTAGAATATATATCGATTATGGGAGCGCAGGGGTATAAATATATTTGAATATTCCAAATTAACTAACTAACAAACTAAGTTCTTAATACCCTAGAAATATAATTCAAGAAGTTCCTTCAATTTGATTCTTTATTGTCCGTTTAAGAAATAATTAAATCCGTTTTTATTCAACTGCTTACCCAGCATCCCCTTTCTTAGTCGCCCCTCTGTGTAGGGTATTAAAATGTATAGAGAAGCCTGTTACATAAGCCTGCATATGTTGCTATATAAATAAATAATTTTACGCAAAAAGCAGCTCACACAAAACTGGGCCACATTATGAACACAAACACGCACACACACTTGCAAGCACATACACACACAGATACACAACACACACACACACTTGTAGCCACTGCCTGTGTTGCTGTTTTTGTGGAACAAAATGTGGCACGCAAAGGGAAAACCTTTTCTTTGCTGCTTTGTTTATTTGCTCGCTTTTTGTGCTGCAGCAGCAGCAACAGCAACAGAGAAAAAAAAAACACTTTCATATTTTCATTAAACACAGCGCACACAGCGCAGCCGGGCCAGAGGCCTGCGACGCCCACTGTCCACAGTGTGGATATCAAAAAATGATTGCTTTTTCTTCATGAGGCCGTGTTGCGCCTGCGAGCACAGCAGAGCGCAACAAGCGAAAATTTCAACAGAAATATTACGTATACGCCACGCTCCAAATTACGTTGCAGCAGCCGCTCACAGGGGGCGACGACGGGCAGACAGAGGTAGACGTAGTGGGGTGCTCCCAGTGTGGTGGCATCCAAATGGTCAAAGCAATTTTACACATGAGCAAAGGCGACAAAAGGAGGCGAAACGAAAGGAAAACCAGAACAAACAAAAGAGAGAGAAAAGTCGCCATGAAATCGGCCAATGATGCAGCGCCGCAGGGTCAAAAAGGATGATGATGGTGATAATGACGTTGGCACTGCTGACGATAATGATAATGACCGATAACTGAGCAGTCGTTGTCATTAAGTGAGAGGTAGCTGTGGCAGTGCTAGACTAGAAGATACCCTGTAGATAACTTCAACTTAATGTGCTCGAGATATGCACACAGTTTCCACTTGCATTCTCTAATGCATATCACAGCGCAGTTCATGGTACTTACTTACCACTTTTACAGGGTATTCGGAGCTTGTTTGGCACTCGTGTTGCTTATTTTTCTGCTGCTGTCGACAAAATGAATTACAATTCCATTTGCAATCATTTCCAATCGAATGCTTTCAAGTCCACGCGCTGCTCTGCCGAAGTCTCTGTCTCTCTCTCCGTCTCCTTCTCTCTCTCTCTCTCCCTCTCTCTCTCTCGTTTCATGTGAGCAACATATGCAACAGTTTTGTGCCGCGCGTTGCGCTTCATTTCCTGTTGCCGCTGCCAAATTGATTGCGATTGCAGTTGACATCGCAAATTGGGCGTTGATTTGTACCCTCTGTGGGCGTGGCTGCTGCTAAAAATATAGACAACAACAACAACAATCACAAATTCATATAGAGTAGAGAGGCCACGAGGCGGATGAGTTTATTGGATTGCCGCGCTGATTGATAAGCGAGCCCAGCTGCGAGTCAAGCAAGCGACATTTCTGCTCTCTCTCTCTCTCTCTCTCTGTCTCTGTCTCACTGTCTCATTCCACTCCTCGGCTTTTGGGTAAGTACTCGCGTCGCATCGGAAGCTCACTTTGTATGCGTGCCATGTCACAGCTGCTGTGCGTGCGCGACTAATGCGTGTGTGTGTCTGTCCCTCTCTATGTGTGTGTGTGTGTGTGAGGGCATATGTTGTCTTTGTGTGCGTGTCTACCCGCTTCCTGTTTCACTGCAAAAGAAAAATACTTTCAATCTATGTGAGGAAAGTTTATCTGTCAAGAAGCTGAGCTGAGCCCATCTATTTCAATGATTGCCAAGTGGCCACTAACAAGCGACTTATATCTATTCCACGACGTGACCTATGAACTGTGTAACCCGTACCAGCATGCGACATGAACGTCCATGCCCGCTGCAAGGAGAACGTGCCCAGTCTCTGCGGCTGCGATCATACCGAGCGTCGTGGCCGCATCTATCTGGAGATAACTGTCAAAGAGAATCTACTAACCGTTCACAGTGAGTACCAATAATGTCGTACATTTCAGGCATTACACACACGGGTGTACCCCCCTCTCTGCCCACTCCCAATTATGGTCAGCCGACAGGGGCAGAACATGTTGCGAAACCAAGTCGAAACACAACTGAAAACCGCTTATGTTTCAACCAATTACGGCGCCTAAGAACTTTGGGCAAAGCCTGCTTGAGTTTTACTCTCCTTCCTCTCCCACCTTCTTCTTCGGCAAAGTTTGTGCCAAGCGTGGCGAAAGAGGAGCACATAAAATATTATGCAAAAGTTTCCTTCTAACAAGGCGCTTAAAAATGCTTTGCAAGTCTCTTTCGTTCTTTCTTATTCCTTGAGCTGCTGCATATGTTGCAACAAGCTAAGGCTTTGTGCCCCCGCCAGAAGAGTTAAGTTTTAAGTATTAATCTTGGACTTAAGCCCAGCTTAGTTAGAGGCAGTATAGCTGACTAGGAATGATGAAGAATTGTGAATAATGTACGAACAATGTACATTAGAGTATTTCATTTGAGAACAACTAAATAATTAGTCTACAAAGAGTAGAATTTCTCAAGAAATTAATTTATTTTATTTCGATACGCTAGAAAAGGCCAAGACAATGCGTAGCTCAACGAGTAAGAGAGAAAATTTACCACAGACTTACCTCAAGTTGTTTCATAACTAAATGATTAATATTCAAGTTGCATTCGCCTTGGGGGCTGCACTTGAGTTCTGCTTGTGGTTTGCATTAATTCATTATGAGAAAAACTCTGCAACAAATGCGCCATAATGAATACCAAGAATGCAGTTGCCGCGAGACAAAAGGCACGCTGGAAATAAGTTTAGCCTGGGCAAACAATGCAGAGCTGAGAACAATGGTCGGGATACTAAGGATAATGGCAATAATGAAGCTCTTTCTCTCTCTCTCTCTCTCTCTCTCTCTGGCTTGGCTTAACACAATTTTGTTCTTTTTTTGCAACAGTTAAGGAGGGTCGCAATCTAATACCCATGGATCCCAATGGTCTAAGCGATCCGTATGTGAAGGTCAAGCTGATACCCGATGACAAGGATCAGTCGAAGAAGAAGACGCGCACCATCAAGGCTTGCCTGAATCCGGTCTGGAATGAGACCCTCAGCTAGTAAGACCCCAATTGGAGACTGTATTTTGATGGAAATACCCAGAACTCGATATCTTTGCAGCGATCTGAAGCCGGAGGACAAGGACCGGCGCATACTGATTGAGGTGTGGGACTGGGATCGCACTTCGCGCAACGATTTCATGGGCGCCCTGTCGTTTGGCATTTCGGAGATCATCAAGAATCCCACAAACGGTTGGTTCAAGTTGCTCACGCAGGAGGAGGGTGAATATTATAATGTGCCCTGTGCGGATGATCAGCAGGATTTGCTCAAACTGAAGCAGAAACCGTCGCAGAAGAAGCAGCCCATGATGCGTTGCGATACTCATCCGCATTCACAGTCCAAGAAAGATATGATACGTGCCACAGATTTCAATTTTATCAAAGTGTTGGGCAAAGGTTCCTTTGGCAAGGTAAGCAGAAGAGTTTGAAGAACAGAGAGATCGTTATGCGGATACTTCTTGCTGTTACAGGTACTGTTGGCTGAGCGTAAGGGCAGCGAAGAGTTGTACGCAATCAAGATACTCAAGAAGGATGTGATTATACAGGACGACGATGTAGAGTGCACCATGATTGAGAAACGTGTTCTGGCTCTGGGCGAGAAGCCGCCGTTTCTGGTGCAGCTGCATTCATGCTTTCAGACTATGGTGCGTATCGTAACCTAAAATAAGTTGACAAATAAGAATATTAGTTATACAATTAACAATTAGATTTATTATTTATAACTTCAAACCACTTCTAGTAGTTTAATAAACTTGCGACTTGGCATAAAGTTTATCGACTTAATGAATATCGGTCTACCGCCACTTTCGATAAATCATTGATCAAGTCTTACAGTCAGTGTTGATTAAGTTACAGATATTGGCAATAATAAAAGTGTGACCCCATACATTACATATTAACTAAAACAGTAAAAATCAAAGTCATTATATATATTATTATTATATACTAACATTATATTATATTATTATCATATATTAACATTCAATTATCTTTTCGCAGGATCGTCTTTTCTTTGTCATGGAGTATGTAAACGGCGGCGATTTGATGTTTCAGATACAACAATTTGGCAAGTTCAAAGAGCCAGTCGCCGTGTAAGTAACCACGTTAAAAGACAATGCAGTACCCACAAACAATATCAATTCCATCCATAGCTTCTATGCTGCCGAAATCGCTGCAGGCCTGTTCTATCTGCACGCCAAGGGCATACTCTATCGTGATCTGAAGCTTGATAACGTGTTACTCGATGCCGATGGACATGTGAAAATCGCTGACTTTGGCATGTGCAAGGAGAACATCATGGGCGACAAGACGACCAAAACTTTCTGCGGCACACCCGACTATATAGCGCCAGAGGTGAGTTACCCTGCCTAACAAGACTGCCTTCAGCATATCTCATTTCTCTCTCCTCGTCACTCTTTTAGATCATACTGTATCAGCCCTATGGCAAGTCTGTAGATTGGTGGGCCTATGGTGTGCTGCTCTACGAGATGTTAGTGGGTCAGCCGCCATTCGATGGTGAGGATGAGGAGGAACTGTTTGCGGCCATAACCGATCACAATGTATCCTATCCGAAGAGTCTCAGCAAGGAGGCCAAAGAGGCCTGCAAGGGCGTAAGTCAAGAAATCCTCCTTCAAACCCCCTGACAACATTTAAGTTGTCCTCACTTTCTCTCTGCAGTTCTTGACCAAGCAGCCTAGCAAGCGTTTGGGTTGTGGCGCCACCGGGGAGGAGGACGTGCGTGTGCATCCCTTTTTCCGTCGGATTGATTGGGAAAAAATTGAGAATCGTGAAGTGCAGCCACCGTTTAAGCCAAAAATTGTGAGTAATCAAAGGGAAATCTGAGTCGAATATTAAATTTGAATCATTATATACCCTTCTGGATTATAGAAACACCGCAAGGATGTCTCCAATTTCGATAAGCAATTCACATCAGAGAAAACAGACTTGACGCCCACGGACAAAGTGTTTATGATGAATCTGGATCAGTCGGAGTTTGTTGGCTTCTCCTACGTTAACCCGGAATACATTGTGAGCCCATAAGCAGTTCAAGTAGTCGCAGTCACTGTTGCAGTCACTGTAGAGCGTAGCTTAACCGGTCAGTGGAACCACCCAGCGAGTTGTGTCATCATCATGTTGATATTAATTGTTAATCAAAAGACATTCGTTAGCTCATGTTTAGTTATGTTAGTTATGCTTGTTATCTCATTATCTCATCATAATCTCGTTATCTCGTTATGCTAAACGAAAGCAATAATTTCGGTTGAGTTGTAGATCTTATTTATTGATTAGTTAACGAATTAAACTAATTACTAACTAACAGTTAGTTTACTCTTGGGAATCCTATTAAGTTAACACTCGCAGCTAGCATACATTTAGTTAAATTCTGTATTCATTGTTAAAGAACTCTTCATGCTGCAGCTGCGATGAAAGCCAAAAAGAAAGAAGTAACGAAACGAAAACTAAACAGAACAAAAACTAAAAGAGAAAACAAAACCTAAAAAAACAAATTATAAAATAAAAACTTTTATTTTATATACCATTACCCAATGCTTTTCCTTGCTTTCTCTGCTCCGCTTTTGAAACTTTCACTCAGTACTGCAAAACTTTCTTCCTCCACTTTGCACCACTGCGCCACTTTCCCTTCTCAACATGTTTCAAAATATTTTAATTTTTCAAATCTTCTGATCCAAAACGACAACTTTCCCTTACAATCTGCAAGTATTATATTTGTGCTAAATTAAATATACCACATAGACATATTAATTAACGTTTTTTCGCCAAGATCTGAATGTTATTCGCGCATATTAAATATATAGTCATAAACATATATATATTATATCAAAAATACATATATACTAAATAACAGACGCACACACATGCCACGTGCCAATGATCTATTTAGACCTCTTCAAACACAACTCTGTCTTTTTAGCCAAAATGAATGGAATGAACACTGCGATTCGGGTCAAAGTTTTAAACGTTTTTCGATTATAATGTTGGCCCCTGCATTATAATCAAATCGAAATGAGCGTTTAGCCACGTTGACAAGGAACTTACTTCGAGAAAGATCTTCACCAGATCGATCGATCGATCAAACAGAAATCATAGCATACTTACGAGCGCACTATCCTAATTTTACCTCCTCGATATGTATGAGTGTATGTGTGTGTGTGATTACTTACAATTTTGCAATTTTTGAATCACATTTGTTCACTTTTTTTTACAATTACTTGATTACCCGATTAAGATATATATACCCGCATATATATAAACGGCATAGAGTCTCAATGTACCATAATGAAATACTTAGTAAACAAATTGCATAGCAATAAGTTCGAGCTAAATGGCGTAAGTTTAGTCTACTAGCGTATAACTTAAAAGCGAGAAGAGGCAGCAGAACATGCAGTGAAGCTGTTAAATTGTAGCTTTCTAAAGTCTAACTATCGTATAGGATCTTCGTCAGATGGATATATCTAACTTAACAAATACTTGTATCGTATATTTATTGTCTTTGTGTTGAAACTTTAGTACCTTACTAAATTTAGCTACTAAAACTAATGTTTAACTATGAGAAAAGACAATCTACTATAAGCTACCATATAACTGTATAACTATATAATATGGTTTATCGAGACAGTTTTAAATACTATTAAATTCGAAGATTTAACATTTTGTGTAGCGCAACCTAAGCTAAGCTTTTGTGCCTCTTGTAGCTCTCATTGATTTCTTGATAGACGCGTAAGTGATTCCGAAGTTAAAGATCAACTATATATAAAAATAATATGGGTGTCATATAACATTATATGATAACTCTGTAGCCAAGCTATGTGCTAAAAATGTAGGGCACAAAACACCGAGACGAAAAACTCAACAAGTAATTGGAATTCAAAGAGAACATTCGATAAAACTCTAACGTAATCTTAATTATATAGAAATATATCTGATTAAAATGTATAACTCCGAACTTGAAGCATTTAAATTGTTTATTTCACAACAACAAATACCAGTCGAAAGAAAAGAAAACATAAATCAAATACTATATATGTATATTTTAAGCAAAACATTGACTATTTGAACTATTCGAACTGGAGACGAGTACATAAGGTTCAAGTTCAACCCAGATCGTACTCAAGAAAGTAAATTTGCTCGTATATTAAAAAAGAAAGAAACCAACTACATACTGTATTTAAAACTATATAGAAAGTATATGTGTGTAGTACGAACTTAAGACGATTGATTACTTTAATAAATTTGATGGTAACAAAACAAAACATTTCCAAGTCTGTTCAAATATTGAAAATATTTACGCATTAACACTTAATTTAACATTAACAACTAATTATTAGATAACATTAATTTTACTATTGAACTATACAAGAAATGATGCTAATTATGATATTTATACGATATATATTATACACACATATTTGTATTACTTGTTAGTCTTTATCGCATTGTTCGTTTTTACAACATATTAAATTTTCGATTTCGATTCAATTCTTTTGAAAGTATTTTCGATCAACTCATTAATGTGTTTTTATCACATATTACTTTTAGAACAAACAACATTAATTTAGTACAAATTCAACTACAAATAAAAATAAAAATACTAATATTAATATAAATCAAATCAAATACAAATCTCGATGTTTGTCGTAAGCCTATAAAAATAATAATAAAAAAAAACAAACAAACATTCAACTCAATAAATTATTTCAAAGAGTAGTCGAATGGAAATCTTTCTAGCAGACTGGAAAAACTGATGGGAAAGCGAACGCATTATCTGAATATAGATAGATAAATATTTGTGCAGTTATATTGCATGGTGTGTACTCGTCTATAATTTAGAAAACGAAGCGGCGATAAAAAAGAAACAGGAATAAATCAAGCCAATAATTGCGTGGTGCATCAAGTCGAACAGTGGATACACTAGAATGAGAAGAGTTTAAGTTAGTATAGATATGATACTTGAATAGATCGATTAGCCACAGTTGTCTGTGGCCTATAGACCTTGCCAATTTGAGTACTAAGGGTATTCAGGCTGAACGGAGCGTTATCATTGATTGCGTACAAATTAACATTATGCGTCCGTTAGCGGCAGATAATCTTATCGACCGAATTTGCAAACAATTAGATAAACACGTCGCAGCAAGTATCCCCAGCCAGGGGCAGCAGGCCTCAGGCAGCAATCAGTCAGCCCGTCCGCGAGCAAGTAGCCCAATCAGTCGCTGTTCCGCAGACATGTTCGTTGTCCTCGACGCCTCCAACAGCAGCAACGACACCAAGAACGCCCACCTGCCCAACGATGTGTGCATGTTCCAGCGCAGCGAGCCCAACGTATCCATATTGCTGGTCTACGGATTGGCAGTACCCACGTTGGCCTCCTTTGGACTGTGCACGAACTTCATAAATGCTGTGGTCTTCATGCGGCCCAAGATGACGCCGTCGGCATTCACCTACTTGGCAGCGCTGTCGTGTCTGGACTGTGTTTCCTGCCTGCTGATTACGATGACAGCGCTGTCACGTAGCTATTTCTATAATAGTCCCGCCTGGGTGGCCTATGACTATCAATGGCAAACCCCTCTGTTTGGCATCAGCACTGGAGCTGCCAATCTGATTCTGGCATGCGTCAGCCTCGATCGGTTTATTTATCTGTCGCGCTTCAAGAAGACGAACGGTGCGCCCAGGTTCTGCCGTCGCAAAATCGCACGCTTAATGATCTGCATCGTCATCCTGATCTCAATTTTTGTTAACTTGCCATATTTCTTTGTCTTCTACGTGGATTTGGACACGGCAACGTGTCATGTCACTGACTTCTACTATTCCAAGTGAGTGGGATAGACTCTTGAATGCATTAGCCATATATATACATGCGTAATATTCATTCTTTACAGACTCTACGAGTATCAGAACTGGTTCTCCTTTGCACTGCTTGCCGTGCTGCCTGCCATTTTTCTTTGTATTGGCAACACTGCCATCCTGATTGCGTTCTGTCGCTGGACCCAGCAGGGCAAGATATGCAATTCGGGTGGCGCCAATGCCAACGTGCGAACTATACAAAAACGGTATCAGGTAAGTCAAACGAATTAGTGTATAGCAACTACGAACAGTGCATAGCAACTAACCAACATAGCAACAAATGGGTACATTCTCATTGTCGCACAACGGTGTGCACACATCATCATGGTTTGATTTTATTATAAATCCGCCATAATAAAAGCGAAACATGCTATAAAAATGGCGCTCAACTGGTTTCTCAAGAAAGAAATAGAAATTTCACCACATCAAGAATCAAATTCCACCAAACTTAAAGCAGTTCAAGCAAGCAGTTTTATGCAAAGACTACCCCAACAATACATCAACTTCCAATTGCATTCACACACAAAAACATGCGATAGTGCATGTAAGCCTCTATCCCACCCAATTAACAGGCTTTATATTATTGTTGTTCTCTTTGCACCCACACAGACTCAGACACTTAATTGTCTGCTCTCATCACTGCTAAGGCAACATGGATGAGTATCAAGCAGTAGAACCATAAGCAGTGCAAAGAGCAGTTTAAAATGCAGTTCAAGCAGTGCAGGCAATAGAAATCAGTTTTCATCGAATTTAATTTAAAATGTGAAATAGAGTTATTTATTAAAGTAAATAATGTGTGCATGCTTTACATTTCAGCACCAAATGAAGCTAACAATCAGCATTGTAATTGTCATCACGCTGTACATGGTGGGTGAGCTACCCGCCCACATGACGTCACGCAAGAGCTCCCTCAATCTGATTTTCGGCGGCGATGCGAACAAGGTAAACGAGGATGAGATGGAGCGCCTAGAGGTGATCTTCATCACACTGAATGCCCTGCAGCTGAGCATGAACATTGTCGTGTACGGTGTGATCAATCCCAGTTTTATGCCAGAGTTCTTTCTGTGCCTGCGTAGCGCATCCGATTACCTGTGCTGCTTGTGTTGCCTGCCGGCAATGGGTCGTGGTTTTCGTCGCTGCTGGAACTGGACGCGGCGTCGAGAGCATCCAACTGCCGAGGAGCGTGTGGTTAGCTTCGCTGCACCGGATGAGTTGCCGGCCGACGAGTCGGCGCATTGTGGCTGCGAGAACTGGAGCAGCGATTCTGGCTGCGATCATGGCGCCCATTGCCACACACCCACAGGCACCTTTGCCTTCTTGGATGATTACGATTGCAAGCAGGAGATGCAGGAGCAGCAGCCAGAGATCTTCACAACCAAGTCCAGTGCTTGTCTGCAGCAGCTGCCGGACCAGCCGCCCAACATGGAACCAAACAACGGTTCGTTTATTATACCAACTTGAGTTTATATAGACAATCTCAACATCTGTATGTGTGTGTGTATATAATATATGTATGTATTCTAAAGAGTTATGGCATCGTATTCTACAGAGCTATGGTGTCATATCCTGACAGTAGCTTTCGCCACCGAGCATTGGCAAAGCTGCGTGCCTGCTCCTCGTTGCCATTGAAGATACGATAGTAGGGATCTCCCGACAGCACCTTGTGTATTTTAAGATGGAGCACACAATCGTCCTCATCGCTCTCCATCAGCGCTGGAGCTGAGCGCAGACACAGCAGTGCCAGAAAGAAAAGAAACACATGCATTGCGATGCAGTTCGGTTGGGATCTTAAAGCAAACTGAGTAAGAATTGTGGGGCGTAGATCTGGCGTAGCAACCTGAGGGCAGCTGTGCAAACACTGCACTGTACTAGGGAAGGGGGAACTAAGAGAGAACAAGTAATAGACCCAAAACCTTTTCGAAAACTAAATTTCATTCTTGTATTTGTTGACGTTCATAAAATCGGTATAAGTCCATAAACGACAGAAATGAGAATGGAGTGAAATAATTTGAATAGTCTAAACGGGATTTCATCTTATACTTAAAATTGGAAAGAATATTGGAAACAATAGTAAAGATTATTCCCAATTGAAGCTTACGTCTAGTACATAGTGAGGTTCAAATAATTCCAAGAAATCAACGTGATAATTTAAAGTTTCAACTTAACTCTATAGACTATATCTAACTAACCACTCTCTAGACTTAATTCTATTTGCCCTGCAGCTTCGAGAGGAAATCCATGAGGAACTGATGTCGTTCCCGCAGTTCGTGCTCCTTGCGATGCATCAGCTTTTCGCCCATCCGTTTAATCAGATGCTGTCGATCACGTGCGCCTCGCTTCATCTCAATCAGTATCACCTTGTCTTCTTCGCGTGTCCACGCTGAGCTCGCTGGCGGCGTAGGTGCAACAGGCGTTGGAGCTGGTGGTGCTGCCATTGCTCTGCTAGTCCCTGGCATCTCTTCCCTCTGTTCCTCTGCACAATTTGCCAGCGTGGCAACCACATCCAGTTTGCAATCCTCGTCGCTGTCGAATTGTGTAGTAATCACATGCTGAGGCGTGTTATCAGGGCCGCTATGTGGCTGCACTTCCATTTCATCGCTAGAGATATCCATTTTTATGGCTGGAAAACTCTGCTGTGTCAATGAAATCGAGTCATTTCTCTCGTCCGAAGAATTGATGGGCAAAAACTCTTGATCTTCATCTGATTTGGTAACTGACGGCGGTGCCGGAGGAGCCTGTGGTGATGGACTTTGCTTGGCTTGTGCTATAATCTGTATGCCCGCCTTGTTGTCCGGCTCCTCCTGATCGATCAGTGTGCGCAATCGCTTGGCACACTCGATGGCCGGCGAGACGGCAACTGAGGAGGTGCGCGAGGGTGGTTCATGTATCACCACCATTGGCTGGACATTGTAGCGTGGACGTGCCTGTGTCTGGCCCAAAGGTGATCGCACTTTCTTTGAAGGCGACTTTCTTTTTGTCCTGCTGCGGTGAAGCCAACGCAGGCAAGGGACTTAGACCTGATTGAGGAGACACATTCGCAGCCGACTGACGACGTGGAGACACCTCACCAAAGTTAATAGCTGTCTTCTTGGCATTCGGATGATGATGCGCATGATGAGGGCCCATATTGGGTGTAC
The DNA here is from genome assembly GCA_018903425.1 of Zaprionus nigranus. Lineage (NCBI taxonomy): Eukaryota > Metazoa > Arthropoda > Insecta > Diptera > Drosophilidae > Zaprionus > Zaprionus nigranus. Next base: position 1,288,308 of record JAEIGD010000014.1, on the reverse strand, counting down.
TCGTGGTGGCATTCATCAGGCAGTTATTATAATAACTGGCATTGAGGCGTATAGCATGCGCTCGCAGTGTTGCATCGTCGCATATGTCAAGGGATGAGCCGCTATTTTCATCTTCACCGGTCGTCGTTGTGTCAATCAACAGTGCCCGACTGGCATCATCCTCCTCACTGCGATCAGCTGCATCATCGCTATCCACACTCGAGGCACAGTTGATAAGCTTCTCGCCCTGCGCACGTATGCCATGGGCACATGTAATTTTCTCCCCTTCCACGATGTTGTCGTCGTGGCTTTGTTCATTGTAGATGCTTGCCGCGCGGAAGGAAAGCTTTGCTGGCAACATGATCTTGGTACCATAATATATGCGTCCATTGAAATATTTGATCTGACACGCGGGTTGTTTGCCCTGTGTTGGTGGATCATCCATCAGTTCAGTTATAGTTTCCGCACTGTCCACATTGGGATTACTCGCCACCTCGTGCAGATTAATCGGCGCCACAGGAGGCAACAATCTATTGGGAATTGACGCTATAATTAGTAAAGGCCCACATACAGCTTCAATACAAATTACCTTTGTGGTGGCTTGGCCTGCGGAAATTGTTGCACGAACCAATCACAGAGGAAGGGATTGTCCTTGAGCAGTGGCATTATCTTTGATTCAACCTTCTTCATGCTAACACTTGGCAACGCAGCCAGTTCGCCGAGACAAGCATAGATCTTGCGGATTTGAGCAGGTTGCTTGCAAAAATAGATGTTCAGCTTGTTAATAAAGTTGCTCGCATTGGTTATCATAAAGTACTCGAAGAATTTTCCCAGCTCGGCCGCCTCAGCAGGTAGCAGAAAGTTGAGAAACACCTCGGCCAGTTCAGGAAGATCAGGCAGCAATAGTTTTTCCACTTTCTTGGAAAGACAGAGAGAGAAGAAGAACTTTGAGTTTGATTATTATTAGAGAAGTAAGTACAGCACCTACCAAATACAAATCGGATACTTTGTCCTGCTTGGGATCGAATGTTTGCAGCAGCTGATTGAACTTTTGGCAATCCTCCAGGCGATTCGCCTTTAAAAGCGCCTCCTCGACTTTGTCGTAAAAGTTGAAGGCAAAAGCTGTGAAATGATTAAGAATGAATTAAATGAAATTGATATTTCAGGTTAAGTCATGCTACACTTACTTGCATCCTTGCGATTACGCTCCTCTGGCGTATCCGGCTGCAGCATGTGACGCTGCATCTCCTCCATTCTCATCGCACGACGATTGCGAGCAGCTTCCTCACAACGCTGGCGCTTCTGCTGCGGCGCCTTCGATGGTTGAGGCTTATGCGCGGGCGCAGACGCCACTGCTGGCTCCGCTATCTGTGGTGTCCCGACGCTTTCCATGGTTTGACAAAACACGCGTAGATCGACCAGAAGTTGAGTGTACAGCTCAAGTGCCAGGAAGCGAATGTGATAGTATTGAACGGGCTGCACGTGGGCGTACTGTTCACGTTGCTTGCGCAGGTAGTTGCCGTAGCAAAGGATTAGTGACTTGCAACGCTTGCGCAGTTTGTGCCGCAGACGTTGACGCAGCACGGGGAATGGTCTCAGACGCGAACCTGTTCCACGAAGGCGACGCTGATGCGCTGACAAAATTCTTGGCTTGAATGTGTTGCGAGCTGCCTTTGTGGTAGACGTGATCCTCTCTTGGTGGTTGATCTCTTCTGTCTGTTCAACAGACTTCGGCAACTCTTTTATTTCTAAGGTTTCCGATGCGGGATTAAAACTGAAGTTTATTGCCGGCGGCGCATCATCAGCCAGCGGTGGCTGAGGCGGCGGCAGAGCCAATAAATCGCACTCGTTGCTAGTGGTAAGTGTGCGATTTAGACTGACCACATTCTCCGCATAGGGGACAGGTAGCAGAGGCACAGAGACACCAGATCCGCCTTGGCTCGGACTGATTTGTCCACCAAATACGTAATTAACATTTATGGTCAGGGAACTTGAGGCCGTCGTTCGGGAGCGACGTTTGCGTTGCGCAGTCTTTGGTTCGGGTTTTTTCGTGCTATTCGTTTCCTCTGTTCTTCCCTGTGACAAGTGACCTGTGGCACTGCCATGAGGCGCCGAAGCCTCGCCCAAGCTATCGGGCAGCAGCAATTCTTCGCCCACCGCTTCGCGCACAAATTGCAGAAAGGATGCACTCGCTGCCGCTGAGGCCTGTACGTGGGTTTGCTTGCTGCTTCGACGCACTCGTTTATCGTTGTTCCAGTTTTTCTGCAAGGATTACGCAAATTTTAATTACGTTTACGCTGTTTTTATTAGCGCTAAACAACGCATATATTATTTTTCACTACAGTCCGCGATTTGTAAACAGTGGGATTGTTGATTTCTATCGGTATATCGATAGTTAGTACGCTTCCTGTGCGATGTATCAATTCCAATTGTGGTGGACCAAACAGTGGCAAGCAGTGCTAACAGCTTGAAGATTTATTGCTTTAGTTGGACTTATTATGATTTATTATATATTTAAAATATTTAGTTTTATTGTTATAAGCGAATTTAAACATTAAAAAAGGAAATCATTGCCTATTAACTAAATTATACTGTAATTCATTAATAAATTGATTTTAAATTGCAATCAACTCATGCAATAAACACAAGTTGGCAGCACTAGATAATTCGATTGCATTATCGATAGCAAACCACATTCAAACGAGTAATTTACCCAGATTATCGCTCTTTCGTCCATCACTGCACGTAAGGGCAAAATAGAAATCTTTTTGTTTTTGAATAAATAATTCCAATGTTGCAATTTGTTAACTAAAATAATCTGGTTGCGCACTCCTGCAGATATCGCAGTCAATAGGCTACGCGACGCAACTAGAAAACGGCATACGAACAACAGCTGGCAGCTACTCCAAAAACTGACCACGTCACAACAGTATTTGCATTCCGGATTCAAAGATGAGCAAAGTAACATTCAAAATAACACTGACTTCAGACCCCAAGCTGCCATTCAAGGTGCTCAGCGTGCCAGAGGCGACACCATTCACCGCAGTGCTTAAGTTTGCGTCGGAGGAGTTCAAGGTGCCCGCAGAGACGAGTGCCATCATCACAGACGATGGCATTGGCATCAGTCCACAGCAAACTGCTGGCAATGTGTTCCTTAAGCATGGGTCCGAACTGCGTCTCATACCCAGAGATCGTGTAGGACATTAGAATACACCAACACCCGTATATAGAGATTTTTACCCCCCAATTAAATATGTAAATTGAAAACATCGACTTACCTCCATGTAATACTTCCAGCCATTGGCCAGCAGATCGTACTGTTCCCGTGGCGTACGCACCATCCCGTTTTCGAAGCCCCAAATGTACTGGTTGACAGGCGGCGCACGATTGTGTTGAAAGTAATACTTGATCGGATTGTACTGCTCCATCTCGAACAGTTCGTTCACCTTGAAGAAGATGCGCCTGTATTCCTTGCCATGAATGATATCTTTGGCTATACGCTTGCAGGCAGTGCGTAGTGGATCTGCACCCTTGCGCAATGGTTTCTTTGCCATTTTGATGGCCGTCAAATGCTTCTCCAGCCCCATGGCAATCAGTTGATACTCCGACGGGGCATAGGCAGTGAACTGTACCTTCTTGGACTGGAAGGCCATGCGCGGCAGATACTGCGGATACATGAACACTTGACTATCTAGCATTAGATCCATTATCCGTGGTGCCAGACGTGGTACTTGTCGCGTGTTTCCATCACTAAAAGAAGTTTAAAGTTTAGTGTTACGATGGATTAGCAACAACTTGCAGGGTTTACTCACGTCAGTTCAGTCTCCTTGTTAATGAACTTCATCATTTTCTGGTTCTCCTCTTGGTATTCCTCGCTGCTCAGATCGTGCTCCCATTTGTTGATAAGCTCTAAGGCACCATTTAAATTCCAGCAATTAAAACTGGCATCTTTTGTAGCCTTTTGTTGCAGCTCGATCAGCATTTCTTTGGGCTTCTCGGCCATGGAGAACAGCAAGGGGTGGGAATAAGTCTGCAGAAAACTCTGCGTCAGCATCTGAGTGTGAATACGTAGTTGCTGTTGCAGCAGATCATGCTGATCCTGTGTAAAACCTCTGATATTTGTAGGCGGAGCAGGAGGGGTTGGCTTCACGTGGCGCAGGCTCTCGAACTGGTTCTCGTATTCGGAATGGATATGTTTGCGTATGGAAAGGTATTTACAGGAGAAATTCGTGTCATAAGGCTCCTGTGTTGTATTCACCGATTGGGACTGCTGTGCCGACAGATACTCCAGCGCAGCTGGCGCCTGATCGGCAGGTACCACTTTGGCGAGTTGGAAGCAGTTGGGTTGTCCTGGCAGCGGCACTGCTATCAGCTCCGGCATGTTTTGGTTCAATATCTCGCCTGATATGTTCACAACCGTGCAGCCATCAACTTGCGAGTTGTTCACAGAGGTCTCTGCAATGGGCACCGGCACAAAGTTGCTCATTGTGCTGGGCGTGGACATGACATTCGGATGGAATGAGTCTAGTCCTGCATTTGTCGCAAGAGACATGTTTGCTTCAGCTGCTCCTATTAATTTCGGCTGAGCATCAAAGTCTATTTGACGCGTTACTTGCTCAATTGGATCAGGATTCGCGTTAGCGTACACAACTTGACTTTGAGCTTCACTAAGGAACTTGTGTGGCGTCTCCAATTCTATAGAGTCCAGTGAGACACCCTCCTGCAATAGGCCGGCAAACAACTCGGAGACTAAGTCAGTAAGTTCCTTCTTCGATATATTCACATCACGCAGCTCCTCGGCATCCACAGGAACTCCCTCAGCAGCCACGTACTCCGGATCATTGATGGGATCGTCGTCATCGCCCAGAAAGGAGTTGTCTGTGATGGATTGATATGAGTATAGTTCATGATAGACAATTTCAAATGCTGCACTCACTTAGAGGCTTGGAGAAGTCATTAAGAAACTTCATCCACTCAGCATCTAGAGCCGTCGTTTCGAGCACATCGCATTGTTCCACATCAGGGGGCACAAATTCCGACTGTAAGTCCTCGATGGTTGTTTGCTGCAGGCAAAGCTTTGATCGAGTGCGGGTTGCAATGCGTGGATCATCTATGTGCTTGTCAGGCGGCACCTTGAAGCAGCCATCGTTTGTCAACTTTATCGGCGATTCCTCGTTGGCCGTCATAGGAGTTTGGGGCGTGCAGGGATTGGAATCGAAGTCGGAGGCTGTTGTATTGGGATCTTCATCGGACTAAAGAGAAAAAACTGAGGATATTCATTGAATATAGCATACAAATTGCAATATACTGACATGAAAATCATCCTCCTTAAACGTGTACTCCTCGTCATCTTCATCCGAGTGCAAATCCTCGCGTATCAGTGCTTCAATCTCATTGTTTACCGGCGTTTCGTTTAGTGGAGGCAATGTTATTCCGGGCGTGCGATTCAGCTCGCGCGCCTTGGCACGTGTCAGTTTTCCTACGGACGGTGTGTCTGTGATAATGATGGCCCCGCGGTGCTGCTGATCTTCCTCTTCTTGAACCTCTGCTTCACGTTTCTCGCGTGCCAGCTCATCCTCAGCTTTAAGCGTGACCAGTGCAAGAACGTGTTCATTGCGAACTACGCGCCGCACAACTTTGTGCATGTCCTCGCTGCTGATGGCATTGGCACGTGCCACCTTGCGGAGGCGTCGGTCTATCTGCTTCACATCCTCGATGTTGCAGTCGCCCAGCTGCGAGTCCACACTCGCCCGCCGTGACTGACCCTCTTTGTCAATGCGGCGCCTCTTGCGCGCTCGTCGGCGGCCTACACTGCCCGTTGGCGTTGAGTGGACGCTGCTGTTACTGTTGTTTGGTGGCCCATCTCTTGTGGGTGTCTTCAGATCGGATGTGTCCGACTTTTTTGAACTGTTTGGCATAGTAATGGTACATTTAAATAATCAAACTCAATTTCACAATTCTGTCTAGGAAAACAAAAATGCCACCAGTGTTTCCACAAAATGCCGCCACACAAGTGATGGAATTAATGAGTTAGTGATGATAACGATGAATTTCGGATAACATGCAACTATCGATTAATACTTGAAGATTGCTTATCGATATTACAGCTGTTCAAGTTTTGCCGTAGTTTGTTTTTCTTTTCAGCGAATTAATGAGCCTAAATTCATTTATAAGAATAATTATTTTAATCAGTTGATGACAAATGTATAATATATGTGAATTATGCGTATCTGCATGGTCTCGGACTTCTTCTACCCCAGCATTGGAGGCGTCGAAGAGCATGTCTACAACTTGTCGCAAATGCTTTTGGCGCTGGGGCACAAGGTGCAGTTTGAAGAAAAGAATCCCTTATCTTTTTATACCCTTTCCTAATCTTTGAGAGTTGTTTCAGGTTGTTGTTCTGACCCACGCGTATGGGGACTGCAGCGGCATTAGGTACGTGACGAATGGGCTGAAGGTTTATTATTTGCCAATTAAGGTGTGCTACAATCAGTGCATCCTCCCCACAGCCCTGTGCAATGTGCCCATGCTGCGTGCCGTCCTGTTGCGCGAGCAGGTGGACGTTGTCCATGGCCACTCAGCGTTTAGTGCCTTGGCCCATGAGGCCCTTATGGTGGGTTCCTTGCTCGGACTAAAGGTAAGGCGCTCTGTTCCTGTGGATCGCAGTCTAACCACTTCTTTCCCCTAGACGGTATTCACGGACCACAGTCTCTTTGGCTTCGCAGATCTGTCCGCTGCCTTGACCAATAAACTACTAGAGATTAATCTAAGTATGGTCAACCATGCGATCTGCGTCTCGCACATTGGCAAGGAGAACACTGTGTTGCGTGCTCGCGTTGCCAAGCATCGCGTCTCGGTGATACCCAACGCCGTGGACACTGTTCTGTTTACACCTGATCCCAGCCAGCGGCCGCAGAATGATGTCATCAATATTGTGGTTGCCTCGCGACTTGTGTACAGGAAGGGTATCGATCTCTTGGCTGGCGTCATACCACGCTTCAAGAATATACCCAATATACAGTTCATTATTGTTGGCGACGGACCAAAGCGAGATCTGCTCGAGGAGATCAGAGAGAAGACCAATATGCAGGATCGTGTGGAGATTCTGGGTGCGGTGGAGCATGCCAAGGTGCGTGACGTGCTAGTGCGTGGTCACATCTTTGTGAACACCTCGCTGACTGAGGCATACTGCATGGCCATTGTGGAGGCGGCTTCCTGTGGACTCCAAGTGGTCTCAACCAGCGTGGGTGGCATACCCGAGGTGCTGCCCAAGAGTCTCATATTGCTGACAGAACCCGATATTGAGGCCATATACTCTGCCATTTTAGTGGCCATCGAAAGACATCGCAGCAAAGATTCAACGACGTCTGCTTCCAAAAGAAATGTTATTCCAAAGACAGAAAATACCTCGCGTTCCAAGCAAAAACGACGTAAGAAACACACTGTGGATGCCGTATCCCATCCCAGCTCTTATCCTGCTTCTGCTACTGCTGCTGGTGATGGAAACAACATAGATCAGCCGGAGCTCTGTCCTTATCGATGCAATGAGATTGTCGAAACACTCTACAACTGGGAGGATGTCGCTCGGCGCACTGTGCGTGTCTATAATCGAGTGATCAAGGAGAAAGCGTTCACCCTGAGTGAATTAATCTACTCAGTTTACCAATGTGGCTCTTGGTTTTTAGCCTTACTCGTTATAGCCCACGTTATGCTGCACTTGCTCGAACGTTGGCGGCCACGCAGTCGCATTGAAGTGGCCCATGATTTGCGGCCACAGAGGAGCTAATGAGGTTCTAAACCTGCTCAAGCCATTGCCAGTCTTATGATTAAGCATTTTGTCAATTAGCTAAATATACCGAAGGTGTTCCCAACTTCGCTTTAATTTTCCAATTGCAATAATTGAATTTAAAAAATAATAAAATTTGAAGTAAAAAGAACAGTGTTTCCACATGCGATTATTTGAAATGGAAATAATAGTATCGATATTTAGCAATGTGTGCATACCGGTGAATTAAGTTTCGTTCAGTTTGCCCGCACTTTGAACACATTGTTAATTTTCGTCTGTCAAAAGTTTTTCTTTTGCATTTTCAGTTGGTTTTCAGCGTGAAGCAAGTTCATTTAAAATATAACTATAATATATACATTTTAAGCATTTTCTAGTCGACTTCCGGCTCGCTTGTTAAATAAATAATTCGCATAGAGGGTATACCGAATGAATTTAACGCAAATTAAATCAACAAAAATCAAATTGCTAAATACTTAAATACAATTTATTGTAAAATTTCTATAGATTGTTGGGAAAGAAAATAATCTATAAAGCATGCGAATCTGCATGGCCTCGGACTTCTTTTATCCCAGCATTGGCGGTGTCGAGGAGCATGTCTACAACTTGTCGCAAATGCTGCTGGCGCTGGGCCACAAGGTGCCGTTGTATAACCAAGAAGAGTTTCTTAGCATTATCTAATTTGGAAGAATTGTTTCAGGTTGTGGTCTTGACCCACGCGTATGGGGACTGCAGTGGCATAAGGTACGTGACGCACGGCCTAAAGGTATACTATCTTCCCATCAAGGTGTTCTACAACCAATGCGTCCTGCCCTCCGGGGTCTGCAATGTGCCTCTCTTGCGCACAATCCTTTTGCGGGAGAAAATCGATATCGTCCACGCCCATTCTGCGTTTAGCGTCATCGCAGTCGAAACTATATTGGTGGGCTCCTTGCTGGGTCTGAAGGTGAGCTATTCTGTTCCCAGGATCTTAATCATCATTACTCTGTTTTTCTTCAGACTGTATTTACGGATCACAGTCTGTTTGGCTTTGCGGATCTGTCCGCTGTCTTTACCAACAAGCTGCTGAAGATCAGCATGAGCTTTATCAATCATGCGATCTGCGTCTCGCACATTTGCAAGGAGAACACGGTGCTGCGTGCGCGTGTTGCCAGGCATCGTGTCTCGGTGATACCCAACGCTGTGGACACTGCATTGTTCACACCTGATCCCAGTCAACGGCCCACAGATGGGACTATTAACATTATGGTCGCGTCACGGCTTGTGTATCGCAAGGGGACCGATCTGCTTGCCGGGCTGATACCTCGTTTCAAGAATATGCCCGAGATACGTTTTATTATCATTGGCGATGGCCCCAAACGCGATCTGCTCGAGGAGATCAGAGAGAAAAGCCTCATGCAGGATCGTGTGGAGATTCTGGGTGCGGTGGAGCATGCCAAGGTGCGGGATGTGCTAGTGCGTGGTCAAATCTTTGTGAATACCTCGCTGACTGAGGCCTACTGCATGGCCATTGTGGAGGCGGCGTCGTGTGGGCTCCAGGTTGTCTCGACCGATGTGGGCGGCATACCTGAGGTTCTGCCGAAAAGTCTGATTTTGCTTACGAAACCCGATGTTGATTCCCTATACTCTACTTTATTGGTGGCCATTGAACGGTATCGCAATAGTATCATTTCAATTGAAGACTCACAAGTCAAGAAGAGGGAAAGTAGTACAGACGATGCGCATACTGCTGACCATGGCCCCGCTGTTGGCGCTGCTGGAGATAGTAATATAATGGAGGAGCCGGTGCTGTGTCCTTACCGATGTAATGAGATTGTCGACACACTTTATAACTGGGAGGATGTGGCTCGGCGCACTGTCAAGGTCTATGAGCGGGTCCTTAAGGACCCACCGTTCACCTTGAGTGAGATTATATATTCTGTATTTAAACGAGGTGTCTGGTGTCTGATCTTTCTTGAGGTCGCCTACTTTTTGGTGCTGTTTCTTGATTATTTGCGTCCTCGCAATTGCATTGAGCTTGCCTGCGAGCCAAAAAAACCGCAGAAAAAACAGGATGCACACTCCGATTCGCCACAATAAACAAATGTTTTCTTTGATTATAAAATGTTTTTCAAATACTGAAAATTCGCGCGTAAATCGCTGTAACAGCGCATTAACAGTTATGGTTTCTGTTAAATGTTTCTCTTGCCGACATTCAGCTGCGTGAAGTTGGCTGCAAATCAAAACAGTGTGGCCAGCATTGACGATAACGAAGGCGCAAGCAAATCGATACAACAGGCAATTCGATACATTCAGTCTAATAACAAACGAGCTTCGGTAAGGTTGTCACCGCGCGTTGGTTCAAGCATTCAAGCAGTTAGTGACCATTTAACGAATTCCGTTTGAATCGTTTTCGGCGAATCGGCAATTCTGATATTTTATGTTTTTCGCGTACATTTTACAATTTGCATTATTGTTTCAATTCCCAGAAGTGTGTGCATTCGTAATAAAACAGTTAATTAAAGATTGGCAATATTTCGATATAAAGACCGATACAGCATCCTTCCTTTTGCCCCTTATGACGTCATTTGCGCGCTACTTTGTGTTCAATTTCCCCTCCTACAACTGGCAGTGTTCTTCTGTGTGTGTGGGAGAGTGGCTGAGCTTTAGTTTGCCTGTGTGTTTGTGTGTGTGTGTATGCATGAAATTAGAGCGAACTGTTCATTTATTACGCATTGCACTTGTAGCAGGCCGAGTCCTTGAGCAGAATATCCCCTCCTCCTCCCCTCTCCCAAGGCCAAATGCCGTTATTCGAGTTCTCCTCTCATATTGTTCAATATCTTGCTTGGATTTTCAATTAAATTTGCTATTTTTGCCTCGTCGCGTGAAATTCATCAAGTTTTGTGTTTGTTCTAATCATTTTTATATATTCGCAGCTCGCGTAGTTAACAAACAAATAAAACCAAACTAATTGAGATCCAATTAGCATTTAAAAAACAAGTGAAATTAAATTTATTCTGGTGAGTAAATACAATTTGCTTTGGTTCTTCTAAAACTGTACAAACAGAAGACTTCTCCTTTGTCTTACTTGACTTAATACCAACAATGTCCACACAAAGTTTTTGGTTATTTTGTCTCTGCGTTCTTTGTCTTCTGCAAATTGCATTTGCACACATTAAACCAAGAAAATAAAAAAAGTTCAAAGATTTTAGCTAATGAATTTTTAATGCGCCCCTAAAAGGGAATCTCATCTGGCTCCTCCGTAAGGAACACGGCAAGGAGAGACCACATGCCGGAAGAAGTAAAACTCGCATAAATTACACCGCAAATGCGGGAGGATACCAAGATACCAAGATAGCGGAAATATTTTCAAAAATTCGTATGAAATGAGAGACCAGCGAAATGCCAAAAAATCCGATGTACATCTCGGGGGAGGCTGTAAATAATGAAACACCAGACAAGGACCAGACTGACTGCACAACAACAACAACACCAAGTGGGCAAACGTGCAACAAAGTGTGTGCGTTGAGAACTTCGGGGGAAAGACTGGGAAAGTGGGAACTTCCAGCCACATAAAAAAGTAGCAGAGCACCCCGTCACCCCCTTTGGAGTACATGGGAAGTAGATACTCTCCAAGGAATACAAGGACATCATAATCAAAGGCTTTTATTGCGCCATCAAATAACCAGAAAACTGTTAGCTCAAGCGTTCTGCAGGGGGTGGGACAGGGTTGCCCTTTTCTGGATACACAGCATAGACCCGGATGGGGTATGGGGGAACCCGCTGTTATTAGGCCAGGCACAGGAAGAGGCCGGAAACCGGGCATAGACAATTTGCCTAGTGTGGCTCGTGGCAAGGCAAGTTCGACCTAATAAGCAGGCGTCCCGGGAAGGGTCATGAAATAGTAGTTATACCATTGTCGGGAGGCGGGCGGGGACCGTTGCTCTAGCAAGTTGAGCAGGGGAATCCCCCCTTCGAGTAGGCAAGTAAAGTGCTTCCGTGTTGGAGGCCAAATCGATTTTCTTGAAATTCAAGTTGAATGCACTGCGATTGGATTTAGTTTTTGGGGCTAGCAGACGACAATTTTAGGGGTTGCTTGGCATGCCTCACATCCCCCTATATCGATTGTACCGGCAGATAATTCCCCACACACAAAGGCACAAACATATAAGGACTGACATTGTAAACAGCAAAGTTTAAGGCGAAAAGCAATAAAAGTTCACTTCTTACATTTGCCCCACGCACTTCGCTTTCCGTTCTTCGCCTCCCACTCTTTCTTGCTCTTCTTTTTTTCTCTCTCTATGCTGATATTTGATAAGCCCATCAACTTCTTGAAGGTCTTCAGCGAATTCCGACTACGAACTTGTCTCATCTCTTTGCCATTTGGCTTTCGTGTGATTTCTTATGGCTCCCAGTCTCTGTCAGGTCTTTTGCTTTGGCAATCGTTCTTTGGAGCTTTGTTTAAAAACTTGTTTTAGCTTCTCTCGTTTTTGTTTTTGTTTTTTTTTTTTTTTTATTTGCCCAACAATTGTGCTCTATTTTTATTCGTGTATTTACCTTCTAACACTTTTGACATTCATTTTTTAGCTTTGCTCTTTGACTCGCCTTTCTTTTGGGACTCCTAGAGAAGAGACTGTTTCTCCCTTCTCTGTCCCGCTGCCTTCTTGGTAAGCTCGAAACAATGGACACTTACTGGCGCCAGCTGCTTCTGTTGTTGAGCCCTTGGTCGAAAGTTAAGTGCTTTGGGTCGAGTGATAAGCGGATTTTGGCTTGAAGCTGATGGGTTTGCGGGGTTTTGTAGAGGCCGACCATCAAGCACAGGGTGTCGCTTAGTGTCGTTGGCGTTCCGATAATCAATCAGAAAAGACAAATTGATTGGCCAGAGAAGGTGAGTGGACGTTGAGTTGAGAATAATAAACTTGCCGGGCGGAATATGTCGAGTACAATTGAAAAGTTGAAAAGCTTAAAAAATGTATGTAATTTCAAATCATTTAGAGGTGAGTTAAGTCCGATAACAGCACAGCTTCGATAACTTATATAAATCTATTAAACTTATCGACTGAATGGAATTCTTGACGCCTCTCAAGTTACCAAATAATCAATTGAAGCATATTGAACAAATGGATAATGGTATCATGCGATATATAGTTTCTATTTATATACCCGTCATGTTTGCCTGACAGTTGGGGCTGCGATTGCCTTACAATGGCGCCAATGTGCTGTTTGTCCTTGTTCTGAGGATGTCGGAAATGGGAGCCTCCTGCCCCGGTAAATGGTAGAAGTGGCCTCGGGGAAGGATATGAAACTTATTTGCGCCATACAAACAGCTGAGCTGAGCTGAAAAGGACAGCCGCACGAAAACAAACAAGTTAACAAAACGTTCGAGGAGGAGTTGCGAAAACAAAAACAAAAAGAAAAACGAATTGAAAAGGACAATTGCTGAGCAGAAGAAGAAAGAAATGAAACGAAAGGGGAGAAAAAACGCCATATGAATAAAGTTCAGAGTTAATTCGTTTTATTGTTGGCGCAACAAAATCCACTGCAGACAGTGTAGTTCCGTGTTGTACTGTGTGTGTTTGTGAATCCTGGTGAAGGCCATTCGCAAGGAAGGCTCTACGCTGTGTAGGCTGGCAAAACATGAGTCATACTTGCCGCAGAGGGGCGTCACTTTTGGGTGTTACTGCTGTTGTTGTTGTTGCTGCACGCATAACTTTTATAACATTGTCGAATGCTCTCTGCGATTGTGCTCTGCTGTTTCTTCTTCTTTGCGCTTTATAGTCTCGTCGGCTCCAAGAAGGAGCCCAAAGAGTCGTAAATTTCTCATTGCGCTTGTTGTTTTTCGCTCGTTGATTATGAAATTTCATTTGGGGGGCTCAATTAACTTGCGCGAAGCACGCGATTCTGCTGCCCCATATACCATATATACATACTACAATATATATACATATATACAATTTAGATATACTTGTATCTGTGTATATCTATAGTTGATGTGTCTTTCGCTGCTGTCGCCGCGTTTTTTCCGCTTGTGGTAGGTTGAGCAGCCCCTTCTGCTGCTTCTTTTCTTAATGGCCTTTTAAATGTGGCGCCAAACTCGCGACGGAAATGTGCATTCAAGTTGGGCGAGTGGGTTTAAGGACCTTTGCAACGTGTCGTCCTGACAGACTCAACCAGAGACCATTTACCCAAATCAAATCGATGGACTAATTTGATGGACGTCAGACATGTGAGGCAGGCAGCGGGACACGCGTTCAGTTGTCAAAGGTCAACGCTGAACGGGGGCGGACGAAGAGCCGGAGGCGTTGATCGGTTGTGCGAGGGTGCACGATGAAGCAGCGAACATCAGCTGGTGGTGGGTGGAAATCAAGTTTATGCACAGACATTAGTTTTATCAGGCACAAAGAAAACTGTGGCACAGAGGGAGGGGGACAGGGACAATATGTAAGGCAATTTGTTATGTCTCAAATGGGCCGCAAAATTAAAATGTAAAATAGAATAGAGAATACAATGGAATGAATAAACTAGATAGTTATACTTAGTACATTATCTGAACTCGATTAATGTTAAAGATAACAAGCAACTATTATAATTGAATAGAAGATTAATGTAGTTCCAGACTTAAATTGAATTCCAGCTTGGTCACTTTTTGCCATAGGCCTCTACGACGCAAATGATTCACGGAACACGCACATGAATAGAGCAAGATCTCTTCAAGTTGTTTCTCATGGAAATAAAGCTCTGACTTAATTGTTTTCTCCTGCCCCCGCCCACTTGTCCCACCTTATCAGCGATGACGCCGCCTTTTATTCTTGCCTGTTCTCTTTCATTTTATATAATTGAATAAATACAAACCAATTCTGCAATTTTCTGAAAACTGAAGAAGCAGCAGAGCTCTCTTTCTCATTCTGTTCTAATCAGCATAGTTATGTGTGTGATGTCATCAAGAGTCAAGATGTTTTATTATGGAAACATGGTCAAGAAGACCTTGGCGACTAGTCAAGTCAGTAGAGGCAGGCCGAGTCAACGTATGAGTCATTTATTTGAGTCAACAAGAAAAAGAATTCCTATGATATATCCTCGGATATTTCATTAGACACTTCCTTAGATATTTCATTAGATATTTCTTTAGATAATTCATGAGATATTTTTTTAGTTATGTCTCTATGCCCTCCTTAGTCAAGAACGCCTTGGATGGAGCCCATTCGAGGCAGGCCAAGCCAACGTTATGCATGAGTCACCGAGTTGTTTTGTCTAATCCAAAGATGCAGAATTCCTTAGATAATTTCTTAGATATTTCATTAACATATTTTCTTAGATATTTCATTTTTGCTTAGATATTTCATTAGGTATTTCCTTAAATATGCCTTTAGATATTTCCTTTGATATTTCCTTATTTACCTTTTTTATATAACCTTCCATGCCTTCCCTAGTTATATCTCTATGCTTGCATATGATATTGCTTTTTGTCATATCAAGCTTTCGAAAAGGTTTCTCAGTCTGAATAATGTTGAACATAAATTCGTTTAGCTGCTCTTTATAAGCTGCCCAGACTAATATGATAAATGATGCAGAAGTTTGGGTGTTTTTAATCAGATAATGATAATGATTACAATGATTATGGGCGAGCAGAGAGGCCACTTGGATTAGGCCCAAGTTGAGCCAGTATATTTTGGCTTTGCGCTTTGCTAACCTCATTAGTTGCCATAGAGAGAATCTAGACCGACATTCCCCCATTCCCCTTTGCTCTTGGGAATGAATCACACAGCAGCGACTTGTGTCAAAGTTCATTCGTTCCAGGAAGCTGCATTGGAATGGGTACGCGTGAGGAGAGATAGGAGAGGAGGACGATGGCGCTGGTGCTGGCGAGGATGACGCGTCGAGACAAGTACACAAAAAATGCCTGCGAGCAAACTAACAACAGCAGCAGCTGCTGCTGCGCGTGTTGATGCTGCTGCTGCTGCCGAGGCTGCTGCTGCTGCTTCTTCTTCTACTTTTGGTGGCATTGTCCTTGCGTTATTCCGTCACTGTGCGAGGGGTGGTTTAGTACGCTGCTTTTCGGTCTTCTTTGCTGGGTGTCTGGCTGTGTATCTCGCTTACAGCATTTACACATTCCCTCTCCTCATCCCCCCTGCCACTGGCACTGCCCCGTCCCCTCTCCCCTCTCCCATGTTTCCATTCCCAATCCTGTTTGCCCTGCTTGTGCTGCTTGTTGCCACTCGCAGAAATCCTGGGCTTCTATATTTTGGGCAGACAACAACAACAACTATAGCAGCAGCAGCAGAGGCAGCAGGGACGGACAGCAGGCAGAACTGCGCCGTCAACGCGCTCGCTCATCCTCTGCAGCAGCACATACACACGTGCAGACACACACACATACACACATAGACAGGGGTTGGCAGTGGCATGCGGCATGCGCTTATATTTTATTATTTATTTTCTATTTCATTCTCTATTACGCTTTCTGCGCATTTCGTATTTTTCTCATGCTGCCTTCAATTTGTGCCTTTCTGTTTTGTTCGCCCATTCGCAATGGGTGGGGGGAGGCAGTCCAGGCAGTCAGCCAGGCTGGAGTTGCCGTCACTGTGTGCTGAGTTGAGTGCGCTGCTTCTTGAGCGCTTTGGTATGTGCCACACTGGTGGCCAATTTAATGCGTATGCTCTGTTGCTCTGCTGTAAAGATTATGTTGTTTGTATTGGGAATGCGGTTCTTGTTGTATTGCTAAAGGTTAGCCAGATAATTATACATTATTATTGTTTTCAATATTGTTTATTGTTATTGACTTAAAATTCTTAATAAGATTAACTTGTGTAACATGTTTTAAAACCATAACAACGGTTTACAATAATTTTCATCATATTTATAATAATTAAACTCAGATTATACTCTTCTTTATTAAATCAAATAGTCTATCAGTTATTACTGCAACAACTAACACGAATCTACCGATCTGATTGGGTTTTATTGGGATTTCCCTAATCCTCTGCAACATATGTTAGACTGGCTACATTTCATTATTTCAGTTTCAAATCAAATTAAATAACAATATTTTAAACTTAAATTTTAATTACCATAATTTATCAATTTTATTTAATTTAATTAATTTAATTAATAAATATAATTTAATTAATTTTTATTACACCCTACACAGTACTACCCAATTCTGCACAATTAAATACATACATATACTAACTAGTATAGGAATGAACGGAGGTGATAAAAACCTGCCGAAGTTAGCCTTTTTTTCTTCTTCTTGGATATTTTCATTAAGCTCTGCAGCAAGTTAAATAATTTTTAGATTTATCCATAACATTTCTCTTGCCTTGCTTCATAAACTCATCGTCTTCTTCAGCATCTGCAACTTGCAGTTGCGCCAAACTCTTTTAACTGGCAATTGAGAAGCTTCCGCCGAGGTAATATTCATTCTTCATATTTTGCTGCATTTCCGGCGCTTGTTGAATAATGAAATTTCCGGTTTATTTATGAGTGCCAAAAAGGAGAAGAGGCCTCCCCCTTCGTGGCCCCACACAGTGCCAGCCATAATTATTATCCGGGTGTCGTCGAGTCTGTTGACTTTGCCGGCTGCGATTCCCAGGATGCTGCTGCTGGTGTTGCTGCGTGCTGCGTGCCCTGCACCGCAGGCGCCATTTGACATCGAATCCCGAAACCGCACGCGTCGGTGATTCTGCGGCGATAAACGAGCGTCGGCGCCCGTCGGCAATTACTCCACGTTCTGTAAACAAACAACAAGAGGAAACCAACAGTCGCACATAAAATTAATTTCCACACTCGAAAGTCAGCGACGAAATTGTTATTTTGCGTGAAATCGCTCGACACTGCCGTGCACGAGCTACGTCCATATCGGGGTATACGAACATTCATATATCCTGTGGCCAAGTCCTGCTGTTGTCCCTTTAGAGTAAAACCACCCTTTGGTTCCCTTTTGTGTTTTTTTCTTCGGTTTTTGTGATAAATTTTGAAAATTACCCACATTGTTTTTATTTTTATTATGCTTAGCTTGGCTTATTGGCTGCCTTTCCCGGGGGAGGCTTCCCCTTTTTGAAATCCAGTAGAGGAAGGGCGAGGGAGTGTACTTGCGTGGGTAGAGGTCACATGGCTTGCATTCTTGCAATTAACATACTCGACACTCTCTAACTCTCGAGTGCTTGACGTGCCTTTGAAATCGTTGTTGTTGCTGTTATTCTTTCCCTGTTGTTGTTGTTGTTCTTGTTGCCCCTTGTTGCTTTGTGCCTCTTTCTTTCGAGTATCGCGTTTGGCTTCAGAAGCGTAAACAGTTTAGCTTTACGAGTAGGCACAAGCGTAACTCAAATGGAAGTAATTGCTGTATATCATCCCAAGTCGATAACGATGATGAAGATGATGTTTTTCGACTTGGGAGTCGCCTTAAGTGGGCGGTTATTGCTTATTCTCCGAAAATGCAAATCAAACAGCTTATTTTGGCTTTAGTTTAATCACTTTATAAGCGTATTAGACGACAAACATGCACAGTATTGTAAGCAAGCTTTCAAATTACGTTTACCATACATTGTTTTCGATTTACTCAAATGGAAAGCAGCGTGATCTTATTTTAAAACCGTATTAAGCTGCGCTGAGTAATAATACACATTGTCAGCAAATTTGGTAGCTCTAAGTCCAATACTCTTTGAAATTAAGGTGTTCATACGGACGCAAAAGCCTTCTTCTACCTCTTACATACATTGTAGGTTAGATCAAAGTTATAAGAACCTTCTACATTCACAATAAAGGTTGAAAAACTTCTAAACACAAAGTACTTATCCTTCTTTATTGTGTCATAACTTTCTTGAACATTTTGCTGTCTTTCAAAAATACTTTCCAAGCTTCAAAAGGAGTTCAGAGTCACCTTCTCTACAATCATTCAACAACTGCTTGGATAAATTTGAGCTGCGGTTACCCACACAAAGAACTCAACGAGCTGCGTTTCCAGTGACAATTCATGGGCGTCTGCTCGCACAGTGAGTTACAGATGGGTTTGTCCTCAAACCTAAGCTGGGAAACCAATTTGCCACCCAACTCTCTGGCAACTTCAGCACTTTGTGGCACATTCAACTTGCTGTGCTGCGATTATTTGCAGCAGCGCGTTTTACTTTTTATGCCACGGGCAAATCCCAGGGTCATAATACAAAAGACGTACGAACGCAACTTGGCGAAGATTTTTCACTTTCCGACAGCAAATCCTGCCAGACAAGGAAAGGGGCGAGAGAGATGAGGAAGAGGAGGCTGAGTAAAGCAAAAGTTCACGCTAAATTTAAAGTGTACAAAGGGAACAGAAAGGAAGAAGGAGGAGATCCCCGTGCAAACGGAACAAGGTGTGTGTGCACAGCTGTTGCCACAGCTCGACTCACCCACAACTTCAGCCCAGAGGCATTCAATTCGATATGACCCCCTCCCCCTTGCCCACTTCCTGCTGAATTGCATTTTTTGCGCAGACCGCAGACGATTGCAAATGGGATTTATGAATATGCCACAGAGCGAAGCGAGTGCGACCCCAGTCAAGGTGGCCAGCGAAGCGTAGGAGACGCAGCTGTTGCTGTTGTTGTTCTTGTTGTGGCTGATAAGCGACAGGCTGATAACATGCAGCAAAGTCAACTAAAACAAGGAGAAAATCGATAGTCAGCAAGTCCCCAAGCTTAGAATCGTTGCACAGGACACTGGCGCCACTGTGCGACGCCTTGTTCACGTCATGTACGAACATGTCTCGCATTTTCCACATTTTCCTGCTCTGACCTGGCACTTGACATGTTGCCTGCCTTGTAAAGTGAATCCTGCTGGCACGCGGCGACTTCTTGTCGCCGCAAATTAAATGTGCAAGTCTTTTTGTCGACTCCACTTTCCCCCTCCCTCTGCTGCTCCAAGCCAGACAGGTTCTTTGGCCAATTTTCCATGTGGTTGACCAACAATTGTTGCTCTATCGAACAATTGCAGCGCTCACTATAAGTATTCATAATTGGACATTGGCTTCAGGACATGAGCTCTATCAATTGCGGGGGTGTGTGTATGTCAGTGTGTGTGTGTGCCTGTGTGTGTTATTGATTTATGCATGCAGTCAGGAGCTGAGTGAGGGGAGAACCCTCTCAGGCAGTTGATTAAATTTGTGGTCAGCGAAGTAAGGAAGAGTGGCCTATTGAATTTGTTTAGTAACTTGGCCTGCTTCTTGGAAAAGCCTATTAAACTTTAATAAACGAGTTCAGTGGAAGCTCAACTAACATTGCTTAGGCAAAAGGAATTTATACATAAATATTTACAAATATTATATTGAAAAGAAATGGATGAATTATTAAAAGCATTTAGAAAATATAGATGAAAGAATTTAAGCTTGGAGAGAATTGATATTTGTTTGTATGGTAAAATAAATCAATAAATAAAAAGGCAGGAGGAGGCGTGGTATAACCCACAAAACATTTGTATTCTTGTTCAGGATCACTACCCGAGTAGATTGAGCCATGTACGTCTATCCGTCCTTCGGTTTGAGCGTCAATATCTCAACTATTATGAAAGCTAGAGTCACCAAGTTTAACATTATGTTTTCTGTATACTATGCGCAGATTAAGTGTACTTTAAATATTATTAATGTTAGTGTATTTGTAACAGTTTTTCCATAATTGGTTGTGATTTCAACAGTATATTTAACCTTATGCATAATATGCAAAAGGCATCGATGTATATATTGATATCGAGAATAATAACGAAGAGAGTTGAGCTTATCGAAAAAGGTACGAAGCCTCTGACATCTTTATTTTATAAATAAATAAATAAATTGCTCTGCAATCTGAACTATTTATATTAAACCTAATAAAACGAACCTAACATAATTGCTTTTTCTGAGCTAGATAAAGATGCTGATAAATGAGCTTGCAGCACAATTATCAAGCATATCAAAACAAGAATCGAATTCAACTTGAGTAGTTAAGCCTCTTAAGAGCTTTGTCCTGGCTTTGTCCTTGCCTGTAGTTCCCTCATCTGCAGCCAGGTCCACTCTGTAGATTAGACAGGCACCTGACCTGGTGAAGTGTGAAACACTCCAATTGGACTCGGTTTATTGTCATCAGACCGCACTGACATGACCACAACAAATCTCATAGCGCACTTCGAATTGTTGTTTTGCAAAGCAGAGCAAAAGATTCAACTGCTGCCACGCCCCTTCCACACACACACACACACCCCATACCTATGCAGTTGACATATTTGCACACATAAAGTGGGAATAGCTGGGGCAATTGTGAGCTCATGTTTCGGGTATTTCAATGGAAATGGACAAGTGCTCCTTGCACAGTTTGGCATAAATACCCGCAAATGCCAAGGCACACACACAGACACACACACGCACACATATGTACTAAGCACACTCCATATAGCGAGTGTTGTCAGATCTCAATTAAAATGCCGTTTGTTTTGCTGTGTCTGTTTGTGTTGGCGACGGGGCAACCTAATAATGAACTTCCGTTGGCACAGTGCAAGCAAAAAGTATGACGCCAAGCAATCAATGCGCACTGACAATCTCACAGATACATCTGCACTCGACTTGTCGCTATTGTAGGCGTTGTAATTAAGTAGCACTTGAGTTGCAACATAGTTAATAGATTGATATAACATATAGATACATAGATGTTCACACAAATAGGTCATTATCAATCTTGAAACTTGCCTCTCTTCATCAACACTTCTTTTTGGGTGTGTTGTCGACTCAATTTCGCAAAGTCTGCTCCTTGGCCTACCTTCAGTCTGCGGGTCAATCAAGCTAAACGTTGTCATTATGCGCTCTCAACTCTTCACACCTTAATGACGGACACGAGTTGCCATTTTGTTTGCCACCTGTGCCTGCCTCACTGTGGCAGTGTCTAACGGTTAACGGCCTTGCTGGCTTGCGGTGTTTGCTTTCTTGCCCATTCACCTGCAGTGGTGCTATAAAAAGTTATATATGTGTTTTTGCCATAAAAATGGAGACATTTGGGCTCTCTTCCATAATTAATTAGCAAATATGTTTTATGCCCTTTTATGACCAGAGTCGTTAATTGGACACAAAGAGTAACGAAGGGGCGTGGCCGAAAGTGTATAACAAAGGCGCATTGTTTGATGTTTGAATATACTATAGGTAGAGGTGGTAAATGATAACGCTGAAGGGTCATATATAATGACTTCAATTATGTGCCCATGTGTTTCCAAGCAGAGTGTAACTTTTTTTCATTCTTTTTCAAGTTATAAAAGGTTAAAAATTTAAATTAAATGTATCTTATGGTACAGTTTTAAAGACTTAATAGAATAATATCAATATACTGCAGAGAATAATAATAATATAGCCGTATTTATAGTAATAATGATAGAAAATCCCTATTTGGAAACGAC
The DNA here is from genome assembly GCA_018903425.1 of Zaprionus nigranus. Taxonomy (NCBI): domain Eukaryota; kingdom Metazoa; phylum Arthropoda; class Insecta; order Diptera; family Drosophilidae; genus Zaprionus; species Zaprionus nigranus. Next base: position 1,266,188 of record JAEIGD010000014.1, on the reverse strand, counting down.
GTTTTCCTTTATATTATCATCTTATTCCACAGACCCTAACTATACGATACCTCTGCAACTCTCTAACAGATCCAATAACATGTTTGTATTCATGTCAAGCATAACATAACATGTCATATCATATAGTGCAAGGGCGCTGCCATTGAGCTCGAATCATTTATATTGAATTCCGCCTAATGGAGAGGGTGCAATGCCAATCTCAAAGCCAAAGCCGGAGCTAATGTAATTGAACCTTCCCGGCGATATTCAATTGGTTCTCTAGGTTTCCAATTATGATTGGCTTCTCTTGTTGTTGGTTCTGTACTGCCAGCTAAGACGATTATGTGTGAGTGTGTGTGTGGGAGTACGAGCAGGGTTACGAGTGTGGCTCTGGGTATATGGTACATAGCTATGGTTACGGGTACTTTAATGCGGCCCCATATCCGGGGCATCTTAACAAGCAACTCGGCGAACCTTTCTTCAACTTGGACCGCTTTGCAGTCGCTTTTCGTCAGTTAGCTCCAATTTCCTTCTGGCGGCTTCTTTGTTCTAGCATTGTGTTGTTCTTCTTGGTGTTGTTGCTGTTGTTGTTGTTGTTACTGGCTCTTTTAATGGACCTGGCCACGTGCAATCGTTTGCTGGCTGGTTCGCTCGAGTTGCCACCGCGTTGCAAGCTCGAAACGGGTTTCATTTTACCCAAGCTCAGCACATATGCCACACGGACGGGGGCAGCCAGCACTGCGGCAACGATAGCAGCGACGGCATTGCAATTAGTCTGGCTAAAGTCGTGCCTAACGGTAAATCCCCAGCCCCTCCCCTTACCTCCCACCAATAAAGTCTTAAGTCTTCCCATTGCCCATTCCTCATAACTCTCCCAATGTGCTGTGGCCCCATAATCGCATCAAGCTCGTGAGATTTACACCGATAATGTCGGCTCAACTGATAGATTACAATGTAGCTTTGGCCCCGACCGACATTTTATTTGGCTTTACCACCCCCTCGGCTCCCTCCCCGCTGCCCCACGCTATTTCCCCCGAGAGAATCTCTGGCTTTAATGGCATTTTGGTGTTGCGATAAATTCGCAAGATTTTTTATTGCAATTGTTTTTAATGCATTTACTTCATTTATTTACAGATTAATTGCATACGCAACTTGTACAATCGAGTGGTGAGTAATAAAATACAATAAAATACCATAAAACACCATGAAAAAAACCATAAAAATAAAATGATTATAAAAGCATTTTCGAAAACAAAAAACAAAAAGGAATTTCTAAAGTACATTTATGAGCTCATGCGCATTCATTTGATTGATTGATTGACAGATGCTTGAGCAACTTTCACAGCTTGATAGTCGTTGGTTAGTAATGCTACCCTCTCTATAAGGTCGCAGCAACGACTCAATCAACTTCCAAACCAACTTCAGTCGCACCTTTTATGTGTTTACTCCTCTCTTCAATTGCGGTTCCATTTTCGGCGTCAGATCCTATAAATACTCTTGGTAGTAGTTGTGAGCCTGGCCAGAGCTACCTTAAACACTTTATGTTTGTTGTTCTTGTTGGCCTTACATCACTTTGGTCAGTCAATTAGCGACGCGTTCTAAACGACTTCATTACCACCAATCTTAATTGAATAATCATCGGGTTTGCATATACATAGATTCAGTGAGCTGTGCGACTTGTCGTCGTCATGTCCGTCTTCCTTGCCATTTCTCGCGATTATTTGCGGCTGGCTGTAAAGTTGACCGTGCGACAGCTTAAGTAGCATGAATTGTGGCACAGAGAAGGCAAAAGGAGAAGGCGGTGAGGCAAACGACCAGACGCGACGCAGCTCAGACAACGAGCCTGTTCCCGCCGGCTAAATTTGTATCTACAACTGTTATTGCGGCAGTTGTATCTCTATCTGCATCTGCATCTGTATCTGCTTCTACTTCAGATGCTGCTGCTGCTGCTGTTGCAGTTATGTCTCGCTTTGTGCCGAGCAAATTGTGGGCAATCATTGTCAATTTACAATGCACATACAAAATGCCTTCTACTTGAAATTGCCCAATGAATGAAAGAAAGCAGGTACAGTGGGCACTGGCTAAGTGAGGTTGCTGAAGAACTTAAGCAAAACTGGTTGCATGGAGAGAGAGGAGAGAGAGATAGAGAGGTGCTGAAGCTACTCAAAGTACAGTAGGGGGCATCCCTTGCTTAACAATTTGTATATATTTATTAATAGCTTGAATAGCGTTTCTGTCTGTCCGTATGAAGATTAATATCTCATGGACTACATGAGATAGGACTATCCAATTTGTTGACAATCTTTCTTATTATTGCACGCAGGTAAAGCTTGTTGTAGAATGCAACCACGCCCCTTTTCGCCTACGTAAAATTAAAAAAATGAGCGTAGGTTTTTATATTCCAAACCTAATTCCAGTTCCGAGCTGTACTGTCTTTATCTGGCTGCTGGCTTAAACTTTACAATCAACATCTCACTTGAGGAGGCTGCACTGTACCCGCATTGCTGCCGCTTGACAGTTTGCCGGGCGCACCTTGAACTACAAGCAGCGACTTCATGTGCATGTCAAACCGGCGACGCTAACGGAGACAGCGACGGCAACGTAGAGGGAGATGGAGTGAAAGAGGTTAGCGGTAGCTTTGGGGGCCGAGACCCGCAGCGGCTCAACGGATTATGCGAGAGCTGAGATCACACAGAATAGTTGTTGTTGCTGTTGTTGGAGTTGATGATGACGATGACGACGCCGTTGGGGTCGTTTGGGGGGTTTCGTGCGCTTCTATTTACCTTGTCTGCGATTTTATGAGTGTGCCTACCTCTCCCCCCGTCTCCCTCTCTCTCTCTCTTTCCTTTATCTTGTACTGTCAGACTGTTTTGTTTGTTTGTTTCGCACTTTTAGCTGCAGTTTGTTTGTGTATTTTTTATGTTTTTTTTTCTCAGCTTTTTCCAATTCAAATTTGTGAATTTGCTTGTGTTTCTCGCAGTGCTTATTGCTCTTATTTATAGCAATTTGTTGTGTGTGAACATAAATCCAATTGCCTAAATAAATACGCGGAGACAGTGTCGCAGCTCAGCCCAAAGGGAGGGAGGAGTGGGTGATGGTTCCCGCGAATGAAACCCGACGACAGCTGCTGTGATTAATTTTTATGTGGCAACGTTTTGCTCGTTTTTATTCAAATTTACGGGCATTTCTGTGGGTTTATTTTCTCTCGTTTGCTGACACGACTTCTGAACAGTTTTTTGATGGACACACACATTAAATTTACGACTCAATGAGTGCAGCTCACGAAATGTTCTCAAAGTCGAAGGAATTTGAAAGTGTGCAATTGAAATTGAAATGGGAATTGAGCTTGGACTTGCCGTGGAATTGGGCGGCAAGGTTAATGCTCGAAATTGAAAAAATGATATGTGATGTGCTTATAAATAGCACGTACACGTATAGGAAATGATAAAATATGTTATAGAGTCAGTCGTGCAGTATTTTGGGAGGCGAATAATGAATAGAAATGTGCACGAATTAAATTTGGCATTTTTGGGGTAAATAAAACAATTCATTCAGTGAATGGCGCAGTTCAAAAAGCTTGTAAATAACTGTATTTATTTGTTTACTGAACAATAAAATAATTGCAAAAATTAAATTGAATACGTTTATTTGAGAAGCTGCAATTTGTAAAAATAAACAAAGTATAGCAGTTAAAACAATAAAAATGCGCGTGTTTTGCATATATTTAAATAAAAGCTGCTTAATTATTTGATATTATCTGCTAGAACCCCTTTCCCTCTTCCTTTTCTCTCAACAAATTATGAATTACTTCTGCATACTCAAGAGTTCCCTTTGAGTTTTCTATTGACTACTTAAAATGTCATTAGAACTGCACTTGACTAACTTAACCCATTTACCCACTGTCGTTACACACTTTCGCAGCACACTCCACAGTGCGTGTGTAGGGAGAGGAAGGGGAAGAGCAGCATGGAAGTGGGTACTCCAATCATGGAACATCGCTTATCGCATTTAATGCGGCATATCATGCAATTTCAAAGTTCACCCGCACACGCTCTTATCACAAGAGACAATAACACACACACACAGGCACAGCCGCACACACAAGGGAGAGGGAGTGTGGGTGCAGTTCCGGGCCATTAGGTGCTCGCTGAGGGCAGAGTATCTGTGTATCTAAGTATGTGAAGCATGTATCTAGTGGATGCGTTCTGTCAAGATGCGTGTCAATGTTGTCAAACGGTGTCATCGGTATCACTTGTTTTTCCCCCGTATGTGGAGCGACATTGTGGCTGCAATTTAATTTCATTTAATGTCAAGTGTTAGCACACACACACACGCAGCTTGTTTAGATCTCAGATGATCCGAGATGGATATGCTCCTGGCCCGCCTGAACCCGCTTTCGACCTCAATTAGCAAATGCAACGGGCCAAGCTGAGCCACGTCGAGCCGAGTCCGAGTCAATTATGTAATTGCTCGAGCTGAGACAATCTCTAATTGCAGCGCGCTGTGGCATGACATCGCCAATTAATCGGGGTGTGCCGCATGCCGTGGCGCCACCTGCCGCCCCGTTGGCGTACTACATTCTGCGCCATTAGTGAACCATCATCATCATTATCATTGTGAACATCATCATCATCATGATCTTCAACTCTTGGCATGCACTTTGTGGTCGGCTGATTAGCGAGAATTGTTGCATGCAAATTCCCCCGTGCTGCCGCATTCTGTTGCCGCATTCCTTGCGATTGTCTGAAATGATTTTCAGTCCGTGTCCATTCCGATCCGTTGCATGACCGTCCAGCTCAAGGTCCAGTTCCGAATACGTATTTGAAAAGCAGTCTTAATTATTAAATGTGATACTCGATAAAGCTTCCATTATGTGCTCAGTATAGTTTCCTAGTCTTCCAGAACAATAACTATATATGTAGATCTAGTTGTGGCTATATTAACTGATATCGTATAACAAGTTATCGATACTGGTTGAATATTAAGTGGGTATTATAATAACTCTTTTGCTTTATTAGGTGCAATATACAACTGTTTTCAATAAATGATCTCTCGTATTACAGACGAAAAAAGGAGGATATATATTATATAGAATAGCAATTAATATGCAGGCAAATCAATCAAACTGGACACTCGAAACAACTGTACACAAAATGTAATCGATAGTTTATAGTGTAAAATATGAGTATAATATTTCTTTCATGCAAAAGAAAACTAATCTGCTGTGAAATTAAGTTTTCACAAAGCTGTTGCTATGTTAGAAAAATCAATTAACCAACAACAGATGAATATTCAGAAGAAAGAGACATCACCGACACCATACAGTATATATCTTCTGAATCAGGATGAACGGAGGAGTCGAACTAGCACAGTCCGTCTGTCCGTGTACCCGTGTATCAGTGTGTCCGTCTGCTGCAACGCATACTAGTCTCTCAGTTTTGTAGCTATCTTGCTGAAACTTGGCAAACATGCTTCATTTTGCTGCACGCTGTAAATAAGTCGAAACGAGCCGTATAGGACCGATATATCGTATAGCTGCCATACAAACTATCGGCCGATTTTTGTTATTTGTGAAGATATTGCAACCAAATTTTCTACATCGGACTTATTTTATATATATAATATGCACTTAATATTTTTTAAAAATCTAACCACTATAACATATAGCTGTCATAGGAACAATCGGGACAAATGCAGGTTTTTGTATGAAGACCAGTTTTGATCTTCGAAATTACTTAACATAACATAATATTGACATAATATTGAATATACACAACACTATTTAAATCTGCACCACTATTTAAAATAAATAATCTTCTATTATGTTTTTACTCTATTTATATACATATGTATAAGATAAGATTTCATGGTCTGCCACTATAAACTTAATTAAATTAAAATGTTTGTACCCAAATTCGCAAACTCTTTGCATCCTATTCAGCAACCTATTTTGTGAAACTAGAACAAGTTTTAGTAATAGACCCCATTTGCCGGGGGGAATAATTTCAATATTATCACGTGCCAGACATGAAATTTCATCAATTTAATAGAGTAGCCGTCCGATATGTGCGTGTTAGCACATATCATGCATATAGGGTATATGGTATATATTTTACTTGTGGAGCAACTTGTCGAATTTATTTGCACTCGCACTACTCGCTCTACGCTTAACAGACTCCCCGTAATTTGCATTTACGGCTCAAAATTTATGTTGATTGCGTCGGTGGCGCCACAAGAAACTGCCACAAAATAAAACTGGTCACTCGCGTGGCTTCAACGGAGCTGCTTGAGATCGCTGGCTTAGGTCGTTCCGGCCGGTTGTCGCCAGTTGGTCATTCCTGGCACTCGCCAAGCAGCCCAGTCTGCTATATATATTTAATAGTTCCTCCCCCCCTCGCCCACTGGTAGTGCTGACCTCATTCGCTGGTTGGTTACGCGCCACAAGGCACAGCAGCACAGCAGAAATAGCTGCAAACGCGATTTAAATTGTCAGAAATTGAAAGTGACACTGAACGCATAAAGCAAATTGTGCAGTTAAAGCGAACCGAAAAATAAAAATTTCAAATTCGCTTTTATTATAACAAATTGCATGCTGAGTCGCACATGCACGTGCCCTTCCCCTACACACTCCTTCTACGCCAACTCTATAAGGCATTAGAGGAAACCCGGAAGGCAGTTCCATGTCTTGGCACGCGTTAAGTGAAACGTGTAGAGGGAAGGAGGGAAACGACAAACTTGAAAAAAGCGACGAACATAAGAAGAGAAACAATAACAAATTAGACAAAGTAAACAACAAACAATTCATTTCGAAACTCATACAAAGTCTCTGCAAATTGTGTAAACAAAGGCGAGAAATTGTCGCAAGAAGGCAACAAAGGAGGCATAACTAAGCTGATCAACTGACAGATGCTCTGTAGTGTTTGGAATCTGAAGATGAGAGTTAAAAATTAACAACTTCTTTGCAACTTTTTTAAATATTTTCTTTACTCAAACTTCTCCTATGTGAACTGCTTAATACTCCCACTACTGATCAATTCTTTTACAGAGTATTCAAAGGCTTTGGCGGCTTCGTTAACATGCAAATTGCCAGTTAATTACAACGTTTTTGGGGCGGTTTCCGTTTCCACATCCACTTGCAGTCCCCCCTGTGTTCCCTCGCTGCAAGGCCAGTGACAAGGATCGAATGACAAATGTGTCAAGTTGGGTTCGAGTGGGGGGCCCGCTGTAAAGAGTTGAGTTAACGGTGCTGCCATCTCTACATACAATCGTTGAGTGCGACCAAGCTAGAAGAGCTTTGTCAACACATCAAGCGAATGTCAAACTGGGAAACACTTTAGAGATTCGCCAAGAGAGAGAAAAAGCCTGAGCAATTGATTTGAGTTTGAATTTGAATTCCAATGAATTTTGTAAAGGCACTTCAAGTGCCTCAAGAAATCACAATCATGCTGACGCGGATGGTGTTGGTAATGATCGTGATGATGATGATAGTGACAAACCATTATCCACTTTCGATGTTTACAAATTTGATTTGCTATGTACACGCTGCGTATGAGCGATGTGTATTGATGGCCTGTCAAAAGTTGTCAACGAAAGGCAAAGTAAACACTTGAGGCAACATCAAACCAGCAGCAGCAGCAGCAGCAGCAAATGTTTGCTTTAAGGTTCTGTCCAGCAGCCGTGAAGGCAGCCACAGCAGCCTCAGCAGATACATACTACATGCATAATTGTATCTTAAAGATACGCAATAAGTGTGGCACGCGATATGCAGCAGTTGCAGCAACAGCAATTTACTGGAGCACAACGTAGCTAGATAGTTTGAAGCTGACACCCAAGCGGAGTCCAGCGCCCCCTTCCCCTGTGCCCCCCTCTCCACTCTGCAGCAGTGCGTAACTAGATGCTTCGCCTGTCAATGAGGTGCTAATGGAGTCGGCGTTGAAATGGAAATGCTGTCATCGCATGACCGGCAAGCAACACCCTTCCCCTTTTCTCCCCGCCACTCCACGACTGCCTGTTGTAACCATAACCATTTGATGTACAGTTAGCCCCAGCCACAGTCATGATTTATCATGCATCAAACCGATAAGACTGGCTGCAACTGCAACTTCAACTCGCAAACAAACTAGACTGTACCTGGAGTGCAGTCAAGAGTTGCCATTACTGCCCCCCTGCCCTCCTCTCTGGAGTCGTGTGTGTAATGCGAGATAACTTGAAAGTTTTATGTGGTTTCTTTCTTGTTAATGTTGAGGTTTTGCCCAAGCAAGCGAGCTGCGTCTGCAGAAGGAACATGTCTAGTAATTTGCACATTAATTCGCGATTAATTAAACTATCTGAACATTTGCAGCATTTAAACCTTAAATTATACTGCCAATTAAAGCGATTATATTCGCAATTTGTGCAATATAAACGTTAAGCTGATATAATGAAAATAATTTCCTGGCAGAGCTGACAGAACTGAAAACAATCCAAGCAGCCAAAGTGACAGTAAAACAGACACATAAAGAGCAACATATCATGGACATATCTTGCCGTTTCGGGTTGCAGCTTGCTGCCAAAATGATCTATGAAGTATTTAATTCGCTTTAATGCTGACAATACGCGATTCCGATAGAAAGAGAATCAAACAATGAGCTGCCCCTAACCAAACAAGATGACAGTGTCGAGATTAATTTCGAAAATTTATTAATTTCGATGGCAATCACAGTAAAGCATAAGTAAAAAAGTAACAGTCGAGTGTCTTCGACTTAAATATACCCGACATTTAATGCTATATGATTGAAACTAATGCTAGCTACCTCAATTTGGTTTTTTTGTATTCACGGAGGCAGCAGGAGCTGGGTGCACATTCTAAAATAAATTTTATCTATGTACAATAATAAATAATATTCTTCCCAAATTTGGTAGCCTTAGCTCTTATAGTCTCTGAGATATAGTTGTTCATACAGGACAAACAAACTGACTATCTCTGATCGGGAGTGCATGCTTCTGCCTGTTACATACATTCCGAGTTGGAACAAAGTTCAAATACCCTTCTACCTTAGGATATCGGGTATAAAAAGAGTACAGTGAGCACACGACACAATGTGTTGGAGGCTGAGTTCTGGCATTACGTCACAGTCACCTTGAAACTGTTGAGAGCTGTGTATGCTCGTAAATTATAAATTCAGCTACAGCTACAGCAGATACTGATACAATGAGAGATAAAGATATATGGATGGAGATACATTTGTAACGCTTAAAGCGCTCATGCTGCGTATTAATTATGCGAGGCAGTCAAACCGAACTGAAACATGGCAATGAATGTCGAAACGAGAACTTTGAACAGATGCTCCGAAACGGGGTGAAACAATTGGGAAAATATATATGCATATGGAGTGGAAGAGCTGAGTGAACAATTCTATATATAGTTGATATTATTTTGATTCAATTCGTTGGCCAAAAAAAAGATTGTAGAGAAAACCAGTTCAGCTTTTTGTTTGGCTTTTGTTTTGGCGGCAAATTGGTGGTGGTGGCAGAGCACGTGGTTGGCAATGCGAGTTACCGGTTTTGCGGCAGTTCTCTCTGTCTCTCTCGTCTCTCGACACTCGATGATGTAGTCACAAGCACTAAGCAGAGCCAAGCACATGGTACACTGACGATCTCTGGCAACTCAAGCAGGCCGTGACCAATTACGCAGTCCCCCTTCGGGGTCAACGTATTCGCAGAGAAATAAAAACGAAATGGAAATGCGAAAGAATTGATATCAAATGATATTGAGATGCTGCAAATTGCTTTTAGCTAGCACACGAAATCGCTTATTAAATTATTGAACTTAATTCGATTCGAGTGCCCCATTAAGTGCACCCTTTAATGGACTCTCCCTCCCTCTTTTTGCATAATTAAAATGCCATCATAATGAAATAAGTTTAGGATAGATTGTCCCGTTGCACAAGTGCATAGTAGGCGCCCCACTTTGAAGCATGTGCCACATGAGATGCTGTTGCTGTTGTTATTGTTGTTGTCAATCAAGTGTAAAATTCATTGCGACACTCGCCTTGGCAACAAGAAGAATTGTTGTGCGCATTACAAAAGATTTAATTGACTTAAATGATGCAAGTGCCAGTACAATATGTCTTCAATTAAAATTACACGATATTAAAGCTGCGCACAGGAGTTTATAACAAAAGAATATCAATTTATACGATGATTACTTGAAAACTTTGCTTAAAATGTCAATGGGTAGTGGAAAGACGATGGCTTCGGTCTGATTGTTGCAGATTGTGTTGAGGGTCTGCAGATAGCGTAGCTGCAAACAAAGTATCGATATATACTATTGTAATAATATTTGATATGGTCTTGTCTTTTACCTGCAGTGCTATGGGATTCGATTCCATTATATCGGCTGCCTCCTTGAGTGCCACCACAGCATCACGTTCACCATTGGCCGCAGCGACCTTTGCCATGGCCTCGCGCCGTGCCTCCTGCTCAACGGCCATTGCCCGCTGCAGGGACTCTGGCATAAGGATGTCCTTGCTGTATGACAAAGATATTGGTGAATGAATGAGTTGATTACATGAGGGAGAGGGTGCTAACTCACATCTCTACACGTTCAATGCGTATTCCCCAAGAGTCTATCGCTCCAGTGGAATCCAACATGGTCTTGATGCGCCTGGACAAGGTCTTCTTGGCAGAAATCAACTCGATCAGCATGTACGCGCCGGTCACATTGCGTAACGTCGTCATGGCCAGCAGGCGACAACATAGTTGCGGGTCTATTACCTGCAACAGCACATCCTCTGCATTGCTGACACGATAATAGACGACAGCCTCGACATTGACAGTCACCGAATCCTTGGTCAGTACAGCCTGAGGCGGCACATCCAAGGAACGCGTACGCAAGTCGACTTTCTCCATTTCATCAATGCAGGGAATTAAAACGATCATGCCCGGTCCCTTAGGCCCACCTGGCCTCAGTCTACCCATGCGTAGAACCACAGCCCGTTCATATTCTTGTAGTATGCGAATCGAAAAGCAGATCGCAATGGGAAAAAGGAGCACGTAGAGTACCATCGAAAGCAATTGAACGATATTTTCTATACAAGAAAGTGGCTCATTTTCGGCTAAGTTGTAGAATTAATGGAGAATTCAGTGTATTGAAGTTGAAGGGCTTATCTTGTGTCGATTGATTGCTTACTTGTCTTTACATTACGATGTACGACCCTTTCGTGATTATCGCTATCGCTATCGCTGTCATCATCGTTGGGTTTTCCGCTCGTATGTAATTCAGACACATTTCGAATATCCTGCAATTTAGGGACTTTCGGCTCACTCGGCTCTTTTGGCAGATCCGGCACCTTTGCCTTATCATATATATTTCGGACATCGTCCTTGTTAATTGATTTTTCCTTACCACTTGGATTATAGGTAACTGTAGGTACACTTGGCACATTCGGATCATTCTGCATCAGCATCATCTGTAGCGAAGTCTGCGGCACATTCAGCAGCACATTCTTCGACACATTCTGTGAAACATTCTGTGACGCATTCCCCAACAAACTCGGTTCCTGCGGCACTTTCTGCGGAATAGTCCCACTGCCAGTGGGACCAGAATTTTGAGACGATGCGTTGTGCATTGCAAAAATCTAAAAAAAAAAACAAGTACTGAAATTATCGAGAGTATAATGTTGACAAAATGTGAAAAGATTTTAACTGAGTATCAAACTTATTTATGGAATAATTTTAGCATCTGGAACTCTGCTTATTCCTTTTCAATTTTCAATAACCCTCAACTTAATTATCTCTTAAGAGTATCCCCTTTTCAGTTCGCTTTAATCGAAACCGTTTTAGTCTTTTATTGTTGACCTTCACTCGAGTTGTGGCACTAATGGGAGGCATGCAATGAAACGAGGCATCAGAGAGAAGACCAAAGACTGCCGTTCATAAAAAACAATTTAAATATTTAATTGCGCACATTTTTACTATGGCTCAAAATCGAAAATAGTGGAGTCGTTTTTTCGTCTTTTTTCTATTCGTTTTTGAAATTAAAATTAAATTAATATAACTTATGAAATGAAGGCGGAACGGAATTAATTTTCTATAGTTAATTGTTTATTCAATTATTGCAAATGAATTGAAATTGATGACAAATTTATTAGGTATTACGAATTAATTAATTAGCTGCTCATTTGTTTGTCTAATTTCGTTTTAATTAAATGTTACCCAACGAGACGCTTGAATAAATCTTTTTCTTACTTCCCCCGGTTTTGTTTTTGGTAACTCTGCGAGTATTTTGTATAAATTACAACGCAGCAGTTTGGTCACTTTGGAGAAACAAGCTAGTTTTGGCTTGAAATCTGCATACAAAATGGAAAACTGGGTGGTAAGTTTATTAATTGACTAATCGAAAATTACCAGATAATAAAAATAAATGGGACAACAAGGCTACGAGAGCCAGAGAGCTTGCTTTGTTATAATAATCTTTTGGTCATGCTCTACTTTGAGAGTAATTCAGCTTGACTACAGAATTATGTATGGTCCTTGAAGAAACTTTGAAAACCCCTTGCAGAGGGTATATTAATTTTGGCCAGAAGTTTACGACGCATCTTTGGAGACATGTTAAACCCTATAAAGTATATATTCTGAATAAGAAGCAACATGGGAGGCAAATTAGACATGTCCTTCTCTACCTTGAATGCTACGCGATAAGTCTTATTGTTTTAATGCATGTTGTAATGAAGTCGAATAGAGCTGGATCTGAACAATATATTGTATGGGACAAATGTATTTTGAAAGTTAGACAGTACATAAACTTTATAAAATTTTAATGTCGAAAAACTATTTGCTATCGTTGTCATAGGAACAATAGGTTACAAATTAAGGTTTTCATTAAAAGTTGTACATGTCCAATGATTTAGCGATCAGTATACATGCAATACTATTCAATTCTGCTCCATTATATGTATATAACTATTAAAGGAAGGTTTAAAAGAGATTAGAAGCTTCATGGGTATAAAATCTTTGGCATCTTTCTTTCTGGTTATTATTATCGATTGAATTCATCAATTTCTTATCCCAATTAAAGCTTTTTGATAGTTATCCCATGTAGCACAATTAATTGTCTTTTCTCTTTTGATTTACCTTCTCCAACTTGGCAATATTCTCGAACAGCAGCTGCACCTTAGGTGGTAATTAATGGAATATGTATGTATGTACAGCATACCCAATCGTGAAATTGCCTCCGATTCCCTTGCCTTCAACTCGTTAAATTAATGACTTGACTCCCTACAGACCAAGCCCCACTTTCGACTGCTCCTCCTCCTCTGCGTACCTACCTCTGGCTGCTTCTTCTCTCGCATTTCATCAAACAAAACGATCGATTGATCCATTAAATTAATTGAGTGTAGTGTAAACGTTTTGCCAACAGAGCGACACATGCAGGCAGTTGACCAACAGCCAGGCAGGGACAGAGGGATGGGGTAGGTGGGTTGGTGGTGGCCAGGTAGGAGGACCTGGCACCCACACACATGTCCATTGTCACGTGCGTCACGTGGAAAACGACACACGAATTAATGGGGCAAGCCAGCTTCAGCCCAGCTCCAGCTGCAGTTCCACTCGATGTGCTCCAGACACCTTAATTGATGCAACAGCAGCAGCAGCAGCAGCAGATGCACATGCAAATGGGACTACTGTGGGAGGGGGAGAGGAAAGTGGGCGTGGGTCTGTGCACTGTGAATTGTCTGGCAGTTAGCATTGGAGACAAATCTGAAACTTGTTCGGCCATACAAAGAGACGCAATACCCTAAGAAATCGTGACATATGCACAGAAATATTTTGATTAATGCGAATGAGAAATAAAAGAGAGACGCAAAAGAATTGAGAATCACAACAATGGAAGAGTAAATACTTTATTTGATTTAGCAATTATGAAGACAAGCTGATGCAAACATTATTTACACAAGAGATAGCGAAGAAGGTCGTGTCTAGTTTTGGTATTTTGGGTCTGGTGAACTGAAGATAAAAGAGTTTAGGGGCGCACTTGCTTATAGAGCAATCTCTAAGTCGTGTAAGTCATGTGCTCTACTTGTATTTCCAATTAATTTTGACTGGGTAGGGTGCCTTGTCAATTCGCCTTGGCTGGAGCCATGCAACGCATGCCCCTCTATCTCCCTCTCGATCACTCTCTCGCTCTGTCGCTCTGGTTACCTTTGCGCTGTGCACTTTAATTAAGTTAACAACTGTTTCGGCCGAAATGTGCAACAAGCTGGGGCAAACGCAAAAGCAAAGCAACGTTGTAATTTCTTTTCTCGGTTCTCCTTTGATTTTGCCCCGTCCGCAGTCTCAACATCAGAGGAAAAACTACAGCACATGCCGCCACATTGTGCAGAGCTTGAGCAATTCTGAGAGTCGCACAGAGTTCCATAAGCAATCGATAACGATATTTTGAGATTAACTTAAATGTGGAGGTGGCATGCCGACATCATCACCTGCTATCGGCAACTGTTAATCAACTGTTAAATTAGAGAACTCACTTCCAAGAGGCGGTACAAAGTAATTAATCTCTATAGATGCAGTCGAGCCCAACCCAAAAGCGCACTTTGAGCTGCTGTTGCCACCCACATTGGGCTGGGGAACAGATCATTTGCACGGTTGACGTCATGGTAACTCAATAGAGAAAACTTAGTTCGTATTCGTATTCGATAATCATCACATTCTCGTCTCGCGACTGCTTTCGAATGCATAATTGAGGAAACTCTGTGCGAAAAACTAGTTGCAACAAACTGTGAATATGAGAGAGACAGAGAGAGAGAGACAAGAAACTGAAGTGGAATCAAAAATCAAGTGAAATTTTCCGCACTGGACTATTAATTAAGTTTTCTATGGCAAATCGAAAAACATTTATCAGACGAATGAAAAATGAGCCGAAAACATCCACAGCGGATACGCATAACATTTTCCGATAATTACGAGTAAAGAGTATCGAGTGCAATCGATAGATCGTATGGTACTCAGGCATCTCTAACTGGAGCAACTTGTTCGTTTGCTTGCTCACTTACTCAATCGCTGTCCAAGTATTCACAGCATTCATTCATGCTATTCACATGTTTACAATTCCCAGTGCAATATTTAATTGCTGAATCTGTGTGAATGTAGTTCGTTTTGAGCAATAGATTGGTATGTAATGTGCGGCTTATTATCGATTTGAAAGGGGTATAATTAGAAAGAAATTCATCAGGTTTATATCTAGCTTGATTATAGCTAGTTTCTTCATCAACCAACCAACTTTTGACAATTGTTCAATTAAACTATTTTCAAATCTCTGCTTTCATTTCTATGTTCCTCAGCAACCAAATTTCAAATTCAATCAAACTCACGTTCTGCCACTCGAAACAGTTTTAATTAAATTTTCTGTCAGTGGAAAGGGATTTTCACATTTTTGACTTTTGCTCTCTGAACTCTCTGAAGAGTTGAACAACTCTGGAGGCGAACAAGGGAGAGGGGAAGAGGGATAGGCAGGAAGAGTTCTGATTTATTGCAGATGAAAAACTCTCGATTCAATTTCACAGACAACTTTTCACTTTGCCTCAATTATCGACAGCAAGCGAGAAGTGTCGTAAAGTGGGAATTGTTTTTTGTTTTATGTTTTATTTTTTATTTTCGTTATTCTTTAACTTTATTTTCGCTACATTCCCACGCCCAAAACGGTCTCTCAGCACGTAGCGAACCGTAGGCAAATGACTCGTAATGAGTTTCTAATTAATTTTTGTTTACGAAGCAATCAAGCAGATTCTGTAATGGTCCAACAAGTGCACTGACCTCTGCTCTCCTCACTCCCTCTTTCTCCCTCTCTCTTTCTCTCTCTTTACTGGGAGTAATTTCATTCTTCAAATTGGGTAAGCAAATCAAGTGTGATCCAAGTCAAGTCGAGGCAAGGCGAGGTACGTTGATTGTGGTGTCAATGTCGCAAATTGTGTTGATTGAAGCGCGGGTCGCCCTCATAATGCGACAGCGGATCCATAACTCATTGTGCCACCAACTGACCGTGAGTGTGTGAGAGTCTATATGTATTGCTGTTGCATATGCAACAGAGTGCTGTAGTTGCTATCAGGCGAGTCCGATCAGCAACAACAGCAAGTACAACTTGTTGCAGTTGCAACTAAGAGGGTCAGAGTCAAAGTTCAATAAAATTCAATTAAAGTGGCGCAGTGTTGTTCTCTCTCTCCCTCTCTCTACCCCTCTCTCTCTCCCTTTGCTCTTTGTTTCTGCATCGCTGGGTCTCTTGAGGTATGCAACCCGCAGACCTTTCAACAAGACTCGTAAATCTAAATGAAAACACTGCAACCTGCGCTAGACCTTTTCCTCCTCTTCTCCTCTGCCTACCACTTTCCCCTTCCTTCCCTCTCTTTCCCCTTCTTTCTTCTTTATTTTCTCCTTCCCTCCCCTCTTTCCTTTGCTTCATTGCCAACTTGCAGAGTTGCAATCATTTTGATTTAATAAAATGCAGCTTGAACTTTCACCGGGCCCGACTCAATTGAATTCTTTGCCCCGAGTTGCGCTCATTGCAGGCTTGTTATTTGGCTACGTGCCCCATTGTTGCGCCTCAAATATTACATTTAATACTTATGCATATGCATAAGTATATGCGTGTAGCTGTATGTCTGTGTGTGGCTGTAAGTGAATTTCTTGTGGCACGCTTAATTTGCTTGCTATTTTTAGCATGCGCAAAACGGGGGCCAACTTTGCGGTTACCAGAGGTCAATTTATGCGCTGCCCCCTCTCCCAGTCCCCCCTCCCCTGGTGAACTTATGACAGTTATTTCCGCCAGAGAATACTTGAGAATTGCGCGTCTCTTGCAGATATGCGTCACCTTCGCATGACTAATTGTTCTGGCATTAAATTTATTAGTTTCATTTACATTTCATAGGTTTAGAGTCTGTTGAATTTAATTCAAAGATTCTAAACTTTCTAAGCTCTTTCACATCTGTCGTGATATATATCAGTCAAGTCAACTAGTTAACTTCTGGCTTGCTCATCCATTCATGCATCCGCTGGTAGTCCTTTCGGTAGCAAATCCTCCATCCATCACAGCATGCTGCATGTGGCAGCAGCAGACTGCATAACTTGTGAATTATTTAAATTTTGACTCTCGTCGCACTTGAACCCGACGAACCTCCACTCGAAAGTTGCATGCCCCTTCCGCATCGCTGGCTCGTGTCTGTCTGTGCAACACTATCACAATAACACATCATTTGTCAGGCAAACAAATGATGTTGCATGTAACCTTATCATCTCATATCCGCTGCAGACAGCCTGGGGTGGGGTGAAGCCAAGGGGGCTACACCTTGGGTCAAGCGCTTAGGTTAGACAGCCAGAGAAAGCCAGGCCAACAACAGCAACACAATGCAGAGTGTCAAGAACGGACAACGAGCGGACACGAGACGAAGACAAAACGCAGATGGAACTTCAGTGGACACGCAGGACAAGCAGGACTGCACAGCATGACCTCTACACAATGGCGGCTAATGAATAAACATGGCGACGTGCTAACTTCCGGTGCAGCACATTTTTTCCACCTATTTTTTAGAGAGGGTATTTTAATTCTATTTGAGCAAATTGAAGGGAATTTAGTCAAGATTTTTAGTGTTTTTAATTTACTATTAAATATTTTAATGAATTTTTATTTATTTATATAAATAATTATTGTTAATTTATATGTTATTCTGTTTAGACTTACATATGTTATTAAGTGCGACCTTAGCCGATACATTATTGTAAGTTGAGTTAGCTAATGCTAATCCTCTGGATATTCCTATCGATAAAAGAGTGTTGATTAACGCTGAACAAGCGTTTGGAAAAACAGATTGAAATTGGGCAAAAATATTTAAAATTAGAAGAAAACAATTAAGTATTATTACCACAAGTTTAAAACATATTACAAATTTATTTTTTAGTATAAATTTGTTCATTATCTTTAATATACAATTTATTTAATTGTACATTCGATTTCAATTTAATTGTGTATTAATAAAATAAATAGTTTATTATATCCCTTGCAGAGTTCCATAAACTTTACTATTTATCTTAACTACAAATAACTCACTCTTAATTACATTTTATAAGTTTTTTGAATACAATTCAAAATCAGGTTCACTTTTAAATACTACAGACATCGGTTTTGATTCTATTAGACTGATTATTACTTCTGCTAGGGTATATAGTCTGCACTACTTCAGTCTAAACTTCTCTCTATTTTGAAGTGTTTTTTTTTCGATGTCTACGTGAAAGTTGGCAAGTTACGTATACGCCGTGTTGCGCAAACAAGCGACAAATTTATTGGAGAAGCAGCACGAACTCCCCTGGTGAGCCTAGCAGCAGCAAGAACAACAACAACAATGTTGCGCCCCTTGCCATGTACGCGTATGTGTTGCATGTATTCCCTTGCATCAGCTTCGTGTCTCGACAGTCTGAAGTGAACATGTCTGTGTTCTTGTTGCTCTGTTGTTATTGTTGCTGTTGTTGTCCGCCGTTGTCAGTTGTCTGTGGCGCTGACATTGACGCGTCTAATGATCGGTGGCACCGTCTACCGGACATGAACGGATACGCTGGCTACGCAAATAAGTTTGTAGAATGCCTTCCCTACCCCATCTCCTGCTGTTTCCTGTGTGCGAATTGTTTTTGGGCTGCCTGATGTGGTTCCGTTACATCTTGGCCAGGCATTGTTTATCCCATTTAAGCTTTTAATGGCCCTCCATGACGCCCACACACACACACACACACACATGCGCTTGCAATGTTTGCAAATGGAGTGCGAGCTGAGCCGACCAAGCATACTTCCGACTCGATTTTGGTCTCGGTGTTGGCTGGTGTGTGGTAAAGGGGAAGAGGAAGCAGGCAGACAGGCGTCTCTGCTCATGTCATGTGGTTGGAATGCTGCAGATGAGTGCCGACACAGTGTTTAGCGGGAAAGGGAAGTGCAGGTGGGGGCTTGGTGAAGAGATTCTGTCACCTAAATCAATATCGTTTGGCAGTTAATGAAAGCAAAGTTGCTAACAAACAAAGTTCTTTTTGTGCTGCAGGCAAAAGTTTGCTGGATAGAAAGCAGAAAAAGGGTGGGCCGAAGTTCAAAAGTTCATGCGCCAAAAAAAGAAAAGAGAAGCATGACTGCATTGAAAGATAAACAAACAGGAAAGCTACAATCCAGTGACTGTTCGGAAGGAGGCGTGCTTAAATTCTTAAATAATCTTGAACTGAGCGAAGAATTTAGATATTTGTTTATATTTTTATGGTAGTTATAGCTTTTATGTTCGCTGAGATCAGGGTGTTCAAAGGGACAGACAGATGGACTTGGCTCTAATATTGATGCTGATTAAGAGAATATATAGTTTATGGAGTCTGTTAGGCCTCCTTCTGCCTGTTACATACATTTTCGGGTATAATACATCTACCTAATAATCTAATAATAATTCTGCCTATCTATAAATCCATATATATATCATTTGAAGATAATCTTTTGCCTCCTCTAAACATTCAAGCCTCTCTAATAATTCCCTTTCTATCTTCCTTTGCAGAACTCTCCTCAATACAACCGGTGGGCACAATGAACAGAACCAAAACCCTATTGAATCGAAGTACAATCAGCAGAATGAGCTGCACCTTGTTCGGGCTATTGGCCCTCATGCAGCTGATTACGCCCTTGCGAGCGAACGAGCATCCTGTGCTGACACACTCGAATGCCTCGACAATGCTGGGTCAACTGGTTACGTCGAGCACCTTGATCTGGGAGACTTACGATCCCAAGGATGTCAAGCAAATGCAGTTTGCCGTCGATGGGGGCAAATATGTGACAGAGGACGAGAATTATCCAATCTATGTGTGCCGCGTGACCATCGATGGCATGCCCACATCAGGTCACACCGAGAAGCAGCAGCAGAAGCATGTGTGCGTGACAGCGCTGTCCAAGCGCAATGTGCACGATAACTTCGATGTGCTCATGAACAAGGGACACCTGGGCAAGATTGCCTGGAAGCACTGGAGGAAGTTCGGTGTGCCCCTTGGCGCCATACGCATTGGTGATGGCACCTACATTGCACGGCATCGTGCCGAGCATCCTGTCAATGCGGAGGGCATCGAATCACATCATGGAGCTGACTACAGTCTAGGACGCCTGGAGATTCAGGGACTGGGAGGAATTGGCACTGTCAAGGTATTGCATGAGGACCGTGAGAAGTCTTTTGACACTGGTGATGTGTTGGTCGAAACTGAACCCTATCGCTATGAGCTGAGCGACATCAGGCTGGATCGCTTGCGCACCTCGATACGCGAGAATCTCACAGAGCTGGGTAAGTAGAGATCAACGATCTCGGAATGAAGATCAGTTCAGTAATCTTTCCTTTTCCTCAACTGCAGCTAACGGACGATTGGAGAACCGCGGCGATGCCTCTGATAAGGAGGACAAGGTGGAGAAGGTGATGAGCTACAGCTTCGACTATTTGCAGTATTGGGGCACACACGAGGGCGTGGCCAAGGGTCTGCCCACCAAGATCTTTGAGAAGGATGTGTCGCAGCCAGCGGAAATCAATTGGGCACTGAAGCACAGCAAGAAACGACACGAGACCAAGGCGGTCTACACCAGCCTCTTGCCAGGCACAGCCATCAATGTGACCCTAACCGGCACCTACGTCACACTCGAGGCACCGTACACGGCCAAGTTGTCGGCCTTCTATCACGACAGCGAAAGTGTGTCACGCAAGATCAACGCTGAGGTTAGTTTGGACTGTCCATCCCAAACCGGAGAAGGAGTTTAATGTGCCCCTTCTCCTCTATTCTTCCTCTGCAGGTGCGCAAGAGCTACTTGAAGGATGTGAAGATGGAGTTCAGCGCTGTTTACTGGATCGAGAATGGCACCGTGCTGCCCACAACCACAACCACTTCGACAACTTCCACATCAACAACGACACATGCCACCACGACCAGCACGAATGAGCCGACACCCATACACGAGCCACCAGTGGTGGTCATGGAGCATGTGGGCGAGCAGCATTCCGGACCCGATTCGCTGGAGAAGACGTTAAGCGATGCCAGCACAGCGCAGAATGAGGTAAACTCGCATGAGGCGCCCGAGAACATGTCCTCGAAGGATGCAGCGCTCGCCGGATTTGGTGTGGCTGGTGACAGCAGCAACAGTGCGCTGTCTACCCGAGCTGGTGCTGGAGCAATTATAATGATGACGCTAATCTTTGGGCTGTTAAATCTGTAGACGGGAATCTCGGGCTGATGAGGCACGTAGGGGGTCTCCCAATTAGCATAGCGTTTAATTGTTGTTGTTGTACCTGTTGTACCCGTCTTTGAGAGCGTGTCTGTCCCGCACACACACACACACACATACACACACACAGCCACACCAACACACACAAATAGAAGAGAAGGGAAGAGAGAGAGAGAGAGAGGGGAATAGACACCGATTTAGAATAGCTTTCTGTGTGGGTGTTCGCAATGGAGAAGATGGAATATGAAAAGGAAGAGGAGGAGAGGCGTGAAAGAAAAGTTGATATTTTTTATACTTGTCCCATGGCTGCTTCTTCTTCTACAGTAACAAATACACACATAGGAATCTATATATATATATATGTATTCTATATAGTATACAGAAATCGATTGCAATCCATAGCGAAGAAATTGAAATTGAATTTTAAGAGAGACAAAACATTCCTAAACTGAACCCTCACGACAAGGAAATGAATCAAAAAAGTAGATATATATGTATCTTCTATATATATATATAACTGTACAATTTGTAACTGCTTTGCGAAGATCATGTTTTATATATATACATAACATTTATCTTAATTTGCTTGTCTTTTAGTTGGTTTAGAGCACAAAAGAAATTCACAACAAGCTATAGGAATATAATTGAATTGAAGATGATGATGTGAGAAAGGGAGATAGGGAGATATGTATGTACGCATATACGCACGTTCTATGATATGATGAGGTGTATGATGTATAATGTATGTCTAAAATGTAAAATCTATGTAAAACATAAGCGTAAATGTATTATATAAGTGAAAACACTCCAAAAATATGTAAACTAGTTATCGTATTCATTTCTTTTCTAGACCCGACTCCTTTCCCCAGTTCCCCCTTAGCGTTAACTATAGTTTGCTCTGATACCCTCCCCCCCCACACACATCTCTTTTAAGTTAAGCGTTTTGTTGTTTTTGTTTTTTTTTGTGAAATTCGTAAAACAGAAAACGCAAATCTCTCGTCTAAACTGAAATCGAATAAAGCTTGTAAATTGATATTGATTAAAATCCCAACTTGATTTATTATTTACTTGTTGAAATTGAAGTCTATCTGTCTATTTAACTCCCTTTTATTTGTAAAATACCTTTCCAATCTCTGACTAAACTTGATTGCGATAAACAAGTTTGTTTCTGCCTTGTAAAATATGATATCTTAACATTTAGTTTATGAATTTGTTTATCTTAGTTTGATCAACTTGACCTTCGTCATGCTAAGCTCTTGACATAAGAAGGGCGGCTTCATTTAGTCTTTAGACTTTTACGAAGATATAGGAATGACTTTCCTGCTTGAACTATGTTATTTGGCACATAAAGAACTTAACTAAATGGTAATTGATTCGTTAAACTTTAAGGAAACTGCTAAAGTTATTTGGGTTTCTCTTAAACAACTCAAAAGGTCTTCGAGGCAAGCTATAAACTAAAATTGAATTCACTTAAAACCGTTTAGCCAATCCTCTGTAAAAGTCACTTCTAATTATCACTATGATTTATGCACGACACAACCCAAGACATTAGCCTCACATTTATTGCCCAATTACAACTCATGCGACACCTGCAATCGCGGGTTCTCTTTCTCGTATTCTCTATTTATTTATTGTATGATTTCTGGCTTTGTCAGCTTGGGGGCCAATTACAGCGGACACCTGACAGTCAGACAGCCAGACAATGGGGCACGTAATGCTACCAGTTGCCAGATCGTTTTCAGATAGACCCTTCTGTGTGTGTCTATTACTCATAGAGCCACACTCTGATCGGCCAGACCAGACCGGCATTTCAGGCTGTCAAGCCAATTAATAGCACGCAGTCTCAGTCCCAGTCGGAGGTTTTATGCGATCTCTTTCCAGTTCGTGTATACTTTGTGCCTAATTTAAATTACAAATTAGCAAATGGAACTGCCATGCAGTCTGCCGGCTCCTCCGATTATAATGCAAAACACGTCGCTCAGCAGTAACAGTAGCAGTGGTTGTGTGTGTGTGATAATGATATATATACTGCGTTATAGCGTACTTATCATCGTGTCCCCTAACCACGAATTTTTATTACACATCAATTGGAGTGTCGGTTCTGCGCTGTTGGTGCCACAGCATAAATAATGGAAGAAATAATAAGAGAAGACGAAGTTTTAATACTCTATGAGTATTTTGATTCAGAAAGGCCCGTAGCCGGATGTGTGCAGGGTGTGCGTTGCACATGGGCCCCGCCTGCAAGGGGCATCTTGTTGACAAAGAGAAAAGGGAAAGTGTAGTCAAAACAAAAAAAAAAAAACTTTGCTGGCGCTTTCACTTTTCCTAAGTGGAATAATTGCAAATCGAGAATATTACGGCCAGAAATATATAATTCTTAATAGCAATTGAAGATTACGCCAAAATAAAATCAAGAAATAAATAAGATTTTATTGGTATTATATTAGATGTCTTCATTTTGCGAAAAGTGCTATGAAGTAAATACATAACATATTTTAAAGCAAGACAATTACATTAGAGGTCCCCAATAAGTTTTGCACAAGGGCCCCCGAAATCGACGCTGCGGCCCTGGATTTAGTTTATCTATGCTGCGAATAGATTTACGTAGGGACAGTATTATATTGCTCCGACAGTATTTATTTATAACTCCTTAGGTTTTTGAAATTGCTTCATATATTCTTTTTTAAAAGGCAGAATAACTTCATCTAGAACTAGCCTTATTAAACTTTTACAAATCTTAACCAAACTACCTTGAAATATTTAAATAAAATAGTTTAAACTATATATTTATTTTTTCCCACGTTTCATCTGTAGAGTAGCAACGTTTCAAGGTGTTTCGAATAGTTATTTTATTTAACCATAGTCCATTTAAAAAGTTTTCCATATCAAGATAATAATACTCTGAGTAAGGGTATATATAAAACAAAGTCGACAATGGGTAACAAAGGCGTTTTTAAAATTCGAATTTCGCATTAGAATATTGTGTTGTTTTCGCTGGAGAATCAAAGGTGTATGTGTAGCTGTGTGTATAGGTGTATCTGAATGTGTGTGTGTGATATATTTTTAAAGCGTGACCACATGAAGTCGATTCGTAAACAGGTTCCCAGCTGATGCCAATTGAACCTCTACTCCCTCTGCCACTGCCGCTGTTTCTGCTGTTGCTCTCGCTGCCGTTGGGGGCGTCTGCTGCTGAGCTGGGCAGGGCTGAGCAGGCTGTGAAGCACTGCGAGCACGTTTCGCATTCACAATACGCGTTGTTAGAGCGTTATGGGGCGGCAACAGCTTGCCGCAGAGTTGATTAACCTGTGAACTCCGTCTATGGCTATGGCAATAGCTGCAGGTAGTTCAACTGATGTCGATCATTATGTGAGATATCTGAGTGAAGGCAGTTAGGCTGAGGTTGGTGGAACTCGCTGTTCCATCCATTGATTGGGCTTGCCCTCATCTGGCACATTATCCGATTTTGGTTTTGTTGAGAAAAAACTCTTGTTAATATGTCAAAGGCAGCGCTAATTGATAGCAAGCAAAAAACATTTCACCTCAATTGAATTTTTTGCTCAATTTTTGTTGCGGTTCTCTGCGTTTCTCTCTAATTCACTCCCTTTCTGCCTCATCCTCGTTCCTCCGTACATTATCTAAAATAATTCGCATATTTTAAGCGCCCAGTTAGGCTCGAGGATGTGGATGAGCATGAGACGTCATCCCGGACTGGGTCTGGGCTGTGCTTCGCTGGCGCTGGACTAACAAAATTTTATGCTTGGCCACGCTGAAACAAAAGCCGCCAGCGATCATTTGCGGCAAGCACTTGCAACCACTTGCAGCACTCACTTGCCACCGCTTGCTTGCTACCTTTGCCTGCCACCTTTGCCTTCTACTCCCGACGACGTGGCCAACCCCTTCGGCTGCGACGTGTGTTAACTGAATGTTTTATTTTCCCGGTCGGCATATCGGCATGCAATCTGTAATCTGCATTCAGGCATGGCGGACAGACCCTGTGTGTGTGCATTTATGTGTGTGTGCGAGTGTGTTTCTGTGTGTGTGTGTCAGTCCGCACTCGACTCTGTGCAATTTACGTGCAGCTCCAATGACGCTGAGTTTACGCTTCATAATTTTTTGTACGCATTTGCATTAACCCGCCTGACATTTTGTATCCTTTCGTAATGCATTCGTGTGGTTACCGTTATTTATTGCTTGCTGGATTCAATTTGACAGTCCTATCAAAGGAATGTCTGGATGGAGAGCTGTAAAAATGCTCGTATAATACTGAAATATATCTCTCCTTAAATTTACTGTTGACTTCGGTACGGCAAAAGTTAAGAAAAAATGTTAAACTAGGCTTGAGTTCTTGGAAAATCTATATGCAATTTAGGCTTAATAGAATTACCCTGAGAGGTTCTACGAATTGGAAGGGCAATCTTGAATTCGCATTTTCAAGTTACATTAACGAAGTTTTGTTGTAGAATTCACTAAGAATCCATCTGGAAGTCCTTCTTTATCAGAGTTTTCTGTTGAAGCTTAACTGTTTAAAGGCTTGCGTTGTTGAAGGAATTGTCTAAGTTGTTGAAGTGGGAGGAGCCTGGACTGCAGTCGATAGATCCTGACTGAGAGTTATTATTGGAAGCAACCTGCTTTGCTTCTTTGTGTGTAAGAGGTGTTCTGAAAGCTGTGACCACGCTGTGTTCTTTATTCTACATTATCCTAAAACTGATGTGGTCCTTTATAATTTTTTCTCAACTTAAATAGTCTAAAGTCTTGACAGAACCTTACCCGCACTTCTTGTCTACTGCTAACATCAATATGTTTGCTTGAGTCGGGTCAGCGTACGTTGGTCTGGCTAGCTTTCACCTGCTCTTACGAAATGTGGCAAGAACTACGTCAAATGTGGCAAGAGCATAATAAAACAAAGTAAAACTAACATATTATATTATATACATATGTTCTTCACATATAAGTATATATATTAACTAACTATAATCAAAACTTGATATTGGAATGTGATGAGAAACGCATTGCGAGCCCATTGAGAAAGGAACGAGCAGAAGTAGCCAAGCACAAACATATAACATACATACATACATATATACATTCAGAACTATAAATAACGAAATATTGGAAACATTTTAACTGTGCATAGTTCTAAATAATACTGAAATCAAAAATTACAAATAAATAAATTTCAAATTCATTGCTCAAGCTTACATTTTAATTGGGGAGATAAAATAAAAAAGGGTCATTTAAGTTTATTATTCAGGGTAAGAAAGTTTGCCATGCATAGGGAAAGGATACTGCATCAGAGCCATCGGGCAGGACTCTCTTTATCCCTCGATGCCTACGGAGAATGAGCTCGAGTTTCATATTTTAATTGAGCGTCGAGCGTTGCGCAAGTGCTCTGACTGGTTGGATAACTAACGGCACCTTGGAGAATGCTGCGACACAAGAGAGAGAGAGAGCACCATATGGATAAATGGGAACCTCAGAGAATTGCCACTCGACTCTCTTCATATGGTGACAGCCAGAGAGCAGCATGTACCGTGGCATGGAAAGCGTTCTTAGGAATCAAGTACTTTGAAATACAAACTGAGAAATGGGTGTATAGAAATAATTGAATTTTAAATAAAATATTAACATAAAATGTAACGTAAATATATTCAAATATATTATACTTATATAAATACTATTAAAACAAGCCATTTTAACCAGAGTATACATATATTTGATATATACTACTCTATTTATTACTAGTATACTGTTATTATTCGAAATTAATTCATTCAATGGTAAATATCCTTTGATAAATTACACCTTACATAATCTTTATATAACTTTAATTGCTTACTGACTAAATTTAAATAAATATAAATTAATATATTCAATTTATGTAAACGTACTTTTTATTGAATTTGAGAGCACTAGTTTAATTCAAGATTAAATAAAAAAATAAATAAGTAAATGAATAAATAATTAAATAAATAAATAAATGAATGAATAAATAAATAAATACATAAATATATATTGTAGATTTATTCATTCAATGGTGTATAGTCTTTAATTGGTTTAGGTAGTTTCCATATATATAGAAAACTAATTTTAGTTATTGTATCTTACTTTACTTCTACTATATAATTTAGAGATGATAATTAATTGACTGAAAATTTAAATTCTCGAGTTTTTTTGTTTTCTTTTGCAATAAATTAATGTGTCAATGTGAGCTTGATTATAAGATATATATATGTGCACGAGAGAGAGAGAGAGAGAATTGCATAAGTGTTTTCGCACCACTGTGATGCAGGCTTGCCCTGAATACGCCAACAAGTTACAAGTTACATTTGAGCAGCTTGCTGCAATGACGTCATTACCTACATAAGTTGCCGATGCACACACACACACATAGCAAGAGGAGCTGAAAGTATGCCGACTGTCCGCCTGCTTGCCGAGTAGCAACAGTTGATGATGGAACTTTTATCCGACTCTCGTTACACCCGAGAGAGGCAACCCGAGAAAAGAGAGAGAGTAACCGGAGCTGTTCGTTGGAGCATTTATCCGGCATGCGTTTCGTATATAAAGCAGCTCGTCCTGGCAGCAGGACACAGTCAAACGAAAGACTTGCTTGCGTACGTGTCCACGGGTATAAGAAGAGGCAAAGGCAGCAGCTGAAAACGCTGTCGGCTACAGTTTGAAACAGTTTGAGAGCCATTGTGCAAAGTTAAATTTGACAGTTGCTTACTTTTAGGCGTTCGATTCAATTTCGGTGTGCGCGATAGAAAGAAACGAGACGCAACAAAGCCGGAAACTCCCATTTAGTGAGGACCAGTTACACCACCAAGTCGCACTAATCCAGGACAATGCAAGCCGTGCACAACACTGCACAGAGGAGCAAGTGGCTGCTGTTGCTGCTCTCCACGCTGCTGAATGCCGTAAGTACTCAGTGGGTGAGGGGGGCTGAGATTGTGACCAAAGGGTGTGGGCCGTACTGCGGATTATGTTTTTCAATTTCGAATTTGCCGCCTGCATTACGTAGTCAGGCTATCAGACAGCTTCAGCGCGGTTTTTCTTGTGGTCCGCGAGCTGCCTTTTCTAATTTCCCACTGTCTGTCACTGTGTACTGCTTTGTGTGTGTGTGTGTGTTTGGCTGGACAAGGTCTTGTGTGCATCGGAGCGTTAACTTCAGCAAAATTGCTACCCAGTTTTCTGGCGGTCTTATTACTTTCGCTCGTTCGCTCGTTGTTTAGCCTTTTTTAACATTCTCCTTTATTTGAATGGATTTGTGTCAATCCAAAGAGATTTAAATTTCATGCGCTTAAGAGATGAGAAAGAATCAACAGAGTAGCGGATAACGGAAGTGACACAATATGCGGCACACTTTCTTATTTCCTGTCGCAAGTCTATTTGTAGTGTCAATATTTTCTGCCTGACGTTCTTGACGGCTATAATAAAATTACAAAAATACCTGAAGTAAGAATAGGGGAAGAAAAAAGTTTGCAAATGAATAAAGATTTGACTGTGATATTTATATATTCCAGTTGAATTCGGAAAAATAATAAAACATACACTGTATAAAAATATTATATGCATGTTTGGATGACCGCAAAGTATATAGACATTTGAAAATTTTGACATGTGACCAATTCTTACATAAGCTACCATCGGCACGTATAAGGTTTTATACCCCTGCAGGTACTTATTTCCTCCGATCGTTTCAATACTAATTATATATAATGTTGTAGATTGAATAATAATACATCGATTATTATCTAACTTTGATTGGCACTCATAAGATAAGTTATTTCGAAAATCAACGCTGATCCTTTTACAAATTTCCTTATTTCGGCCGATATGTTAAAGATTTGATAAATTTCTATACGTACATAATGTATATAAAAATGTCTGAGTTAATAAATCTGATTGCAATATCTTGATATATAACGAAAACTAGCCGATGGTTTGAATAGCAGCTATATGAATATCGGTCCGATCTAGCTCGTTTCGACTTATGTACAACTTGCAGCAATAAAAAGCAAGTGTGGCAAGTTCCATCAAGATAGCTTTAAAGCAGAGAAACTAGTCTACGTTGCAACTGATTGACCGACAGACGGACATGGCTAGTTGGACTCCTCTGTTCATGCTGAGTCAAAATACATATATATATTTTAAAGGGTCGGAGATGTCTCCTTAGGTGCGTAACAAGCTTCTGGCCAAATTAAGGGAAGACATATGGGCTCGAAAGAAGATATTTTATAGAAGTATTTATTTGACTTTTTTTGGCTGTTACATTTTAATTTTTCAATTGAATTTGGAAAAACTAAATTATACATTATACATGCACGTTTGAATGACCGCAAACTATATAGATTTATAACCTGTAACCTCGACATGTAAGTTTAAATTAAATTCTCATTCATAAAAGGAGAAACTGTGTAACTATTTCGTTACGCGAAACTGTGTGTACAGAACCATGCTCTATCGCCCATCTCAGCACTCTAATACAGTTTCAGATTCACAATATATATATTTAGTTCCTGCAATTTTATAACTTACACACTGCACGACAGATTTAAAGCATCTCTTTTTAGAAGCTGTGTAATGCACTTGCTCAAGTTGCGTCCCATGCAATTACCAAATGAAAATGATTCCCTTGTTCAAGCACTGTACATCAAGTACAGTTAGAGCAATAAGTACTTACACGTACTTACATTAGGTAGAGAGGATGACTTGCAGCAATTGCAGCTGCAACTGAGCACGGCTCAAGTCAAGCTAAATTGTCTGCCATGCTGCCAGTTGCCACCCAGCGACGGCTTCGCCTGGCTGTAATTTATGTTACCAAATGCAACTGCCACGTCCCCTGTGGGCAGGATAACTGTTGCAACAGTTGCTACTGTGGTGGCAGGCAGCAGCAGCAAATGGTCCAGAGCCGTTGCGGCGAGCAGTGGACACGTGCAACGCGCTGGCAACTTGTCGAGGCAGGGTCATATTTTATACACTACAAAAATTTATTAGAATTTCTTAAGCGGTTTGGCTTGCAGTGTGAAGAGGCAAGGTAAAGCCTTAAATGGGCTGGACTATTCCCTTTCTATTATATGAATTTAAGTCGTATTCTATTCGAGCTCGCTAGTGTATCCCATGTGCGGAGTGTGCTTTGAAACCCTTTTTTCACGTTCTTTCTCATTTTTCCAGTTGAACTCGCAACGATTTATGTGAAATGCACAACATTTTCTACTTTCTATTGTTGTCTGTTGACATTTGTTGGCATTTGTCAGCGGCTGCCTGTGGTCGTGACCTGTCCGCGTATTCCTGTCCGCGCCCCTGTGACTTCCTTCCAACAACGTGTCGTCCCCAGGCGGGGGCAACCTATGCGGGTTGCTTGACAGCTGTCCGTCATAAACGCGTGACTGAGGGTGAAATTGCTGGTGAAATGAATTTCGTTTTGTTATCTCTCTCTCTCTCTTTTCCCGTCACTGAAATTGTTGCACAATTCTGCACGGGACTTAATTAAAGTTCCGAAAATCGTATTACGTATACGCTGCATAGTACCCGGCATTTCTAATGAAGCGATCCGATTGCATTGAATTACTTCGCAGCTGTTGCTTCTGCTGTCTCAGCAGATAAAGCAATGTAAGAAAAGTACTCAGAAGGAGCTCAAGTGGCGGCTGTCCTGCAGGGACAAAGGGGAAACAGGGGAGAAGGTAAAGGAAAATCTCTTGCTAAGCGGCTTAATTGCGGTTTTCTTGGCAAGTAATTAAAGTTGTTTGCCAAAGGAATCAAGTGCTTTGCAAACTGTCTTGGATTTAGTTGCCTTGACGGGGAAGAGATAAGTTTATAAATATATTTCAGCTTGTTGCGGATAAGAAGGGACACGACAGAAGTATTTTGTTTCCATTTAGTTTCATGTTGAGCTTGGTTGCTTTGCTGACGTCCTGAGCCACAAGCTAAGGCAGATTATTGCCAATTATATTGCTTATATCTCACACAAACATAAGGCTTCATTATGCAGGCTTAGATTACCTTAACCATCTTTATCATTCGCAATTCATTTCCTATTGAAACACCCCTTCGATTAGCTAATACTTTTGCCAGATATCAAGCCATGAAATCAGCGAGAACTGTGCATCAATCTCCTCGTCTCGCAGCGCTGACACAAGTCACTGTGGATTGCTCTCTTGTCCCGTTGTGGATGTCAGTCTGAAGCTGTCGCTCACTCGAAATGACAGTGGAAATGTCAGTTGCAACGACGTCAGGCAGCTGCAATCGCGGCACAGCGTGTGGCAATGCAGGAACAACAAGACAACAAGCAGAGCAGCCGCATCCTGCACAAGCTGTGATGTATGCAAACAGAAGAACATCGCATTGTGATATATATACGTATGTGCATCTGTATAATCACGCTGACGTCGCGTCACTGTTGCGTGGGCAGATTGGCGGGACGTAACTTGAAACGTTGCAACTTAGCAAACAATCAGCGTCATGCTGCACGGATTTATGATGCAGCTGCCCCACTCCGAATAGGCTTGTTACGTCAATCTAATTAAACAACAGATCGATATGAGGCAAGAGCATATATCAAAATCAGTGTCAGCTCGCATTGCGACTTATTAAACTTCCAATGTTGCGCATACGCAATGTTTGCCGTTGAACATTCATGCAAAAAGTTGATTATCTTGAAGAAAGCCAGCAGGCAGACAAACATGAATACATTGTGTCTCTGTGTGCGTGTGTGGCGCAATAAGAGCGACTTATCCTGTCCATAAATCAAGAGCAGGAATTCAACAGGCAACGTAATTGAGAATTCGCACCTGAAAAAGAAAAGGAGAAAGAGAGAGACAGAGTCTCCCCCTGAGATACGCTGTCTCCAGCCACCCCCTAATCCCTTCTACTTAAAGCTGAACTTAAAGTTCAGCTCGGAGCATCTTGGACACACTGTGGCCAAACAATTGTGTCTGCAAACTTTTTGGGGCATCTCCAGACTAAGAATTGGCCCCCAAACTTTTTGCATAATGATGGATAAATATTGACTTTGATTAGGCAACCATTTTGGGAAACTCTACAAATGTAGCGCAGTCTATTGACCGAGCTAATCAATTGGGGATTCCAATCAAACCGTGGCAAGTTGCTTAGCAAATATTGTGGAAATAAAAGTTAATTGAATAACTTAACTGATTGGCATAGAAATCATATAATACAATATTATATATGTTATGAATATACACGCAATATGTTGCGTTGCTCCTTAGGTAGGTCTTTCTGTTCAGTCTCGTAGGGATGCGTGTGCAGGGTTTGCGATGCACAAGAGCTCCCAACTAGCAGGGGTCATTTGCTACCGGAAAAAGTAGAAGGAGTCAAAGCAAATATTCATGTGCAATTTGGTACCCTTAGTTTTTTAAAGGCTGAGATCTTAACGTTCAAACGAATGGAAATGGCTTAGTTGACCGCAATTGATATTGAACAAGAATTATTTCTTAAAAATTGTACATCATTTTGCCAATAGAACAGAAAAAAAGAGTCTAAGTAATTATTATAAAGTTTCATCATTTTTTTTAATGTCTTATGAACTAACCAACTTAAGGCAAGACAATTATAATAGGGCCCCGGAGAAATATTGCACAAGGGCCCCCGAGACCGTCGCAACGGACCTGTTCCTATTAGTTTCCCCGTCATGGAAAAATTTCCATTCCTGTAGAAAAGTTTACACTGCACAACAATTCGCAATGTCAACTGGAATTTATCGCACCCGTTCTGCTAATTGAATTTTGTTGCTTTTTGTTTATCACGTTCGCCAACTAACTATTTAAAACAATTTCTGTAAAAGGGACCGAAGGAATGGATAACGAACGAGGCAATTATCCCTTGAGTTATGCAGAGAAGGAAAATTCATGGCAGAAGTTACTGGGCGAAAAGTTGTCTCACATTTTTTGTAGCTTAATCAGCTGCACGTTTAAATATTCGAGATGCTTTTACTGATTTCGAGAAATAACTCTTTGAGCTATTTATGGGATAAATGCAGGCGTTTCACCCACACGCCATCTGTGAAAGGCAAAGTTAATTAAAAACGCATGAAAAAGCTGTTGACTAGCAAACAACAGGGGAGAAGAGGGGGATCCGACAGAAGTCGCAGCATTATGAAGAAGGGATATCAATATGACGTCATGTTTCAGCTGGCGCATCATTTCTGACTGAACATTTTTATTAAAATGCCAGCGACGGATTTCAATGCTCTGCAGTGCAGACTTTTCTTTTTTTTGAGGACACCCACGCGAGTAAATTATGCACAACAAGCAGAGGGAAGGACAGTGTGTGAAGGGTGGCGAGTAGGGGGGGAGGAGTAGGGGCAGGGACACGGCACGACGGGAAGCGGCGCCTTATCATGTCTATGCAGCGTACAAAAAACATTTGTTGCTTTTACGGCGCAGGCATTTACTGTTACGGCTTTTGTTGTGTGTCTGAGTGAGTGTGTGTTGGTATGTGTGAGTGTGTGTTAGCAATGTGTGGAACAATCCACTTCCATTTTGGTGGCGAAAAAAATACCACACGAGTACTTCAAAAGTTACCAGCGCCCTTTAAGCCTATCAAGCAGATTAAAGTACGGCTTACTCGTATTCATTTCATCTTTACAAAACATTAATTTTAATAAGGTTCAAAAACATTAAACTAATTGAAACAGCAAGTATATGTCGTACTATTCAAAGCAAAAGCTCAATAAAAATGATTAAATTGTGAAGTCAAACCAAGTCCTTCTCTCAAGAATACATCAAATTGCGTGCCTGCCACCCTGTGGAACTTACCTTCATTCGCAATTGATTTGCATAGGTCACCAAGGTTATGTTAACACACTTTAATTGAAAACTGTTGAATTCATCGAACTGCGAAGCCCCTGAACACCTCCCATGCATGCTGCTTGTGCGTCTGGTCCATCGATAGCTTGACAACTCTATTACACAAAGGAAATTTCGATTTGTTTATTGATTGATGACCTTTGATTTGAGCCGAGCAAAAAAGAGGCAAAAAGAAATAAAATATATGTGTGTTTATGCGATGACAGCAGTCAAAGGAACAGCTGCTGTGGGTCTTTCAAGTGGATCATCCCGACCATCAATCACAACATGGCGCTGCGTTGCGTAGGCGATTCCCCATGTGAGATGCCACTTAGGCGACATTAGGGAAATTGTTAACGTTTGTTGTTCTTCCTCTTTGGCATTTTCTTCTCTTTCTCTCTCTCTATTTATTTATCCCTTTCTCTTTGTAATTGTCGAGCAAACCCAGCACGAACCTCAACATAAGCTTTTGCTTTGGTTCCTCCATTTGGTTTTATGAAAAACGCTTCAGATGAATTTCACAACACCGCAATTACAATTATAGTATAGTATAGCTGCAATTGTGTGCTTAATGGACAAAGATAATGTCTCCACACGGATAAGAGCTTAATGGAGGCCACATAATGGTGGTGAAATGCCTGAGCACGATATGAATGTGGAAAGTACTGGAAAGCGAGTTGACATTTGATTTCCCTCCAGCTTTACATAACCTATTCTCTTTAACCTTTATAGAAAACATGCTTATTTTTAAGGAAAATTCAAAAACCTTATGGAATTTTGTTTCTTCTATTTTGTATTTTTTCTTAATAAACAAAGAAAATGTTGAATGAAAATGCCGTCAAAGAAAGAACCCGAAAATTAATTATTTCCCCGAATTTGTGGGTATTTTGTCAGTGTTCGCTATGCGGTATGTGCGCACCTTAACAAGAACAATCTGGGGAGGCAGGTCGAAGCACATTAGTTTTAATGCTATGCGCAATATTTATTTAAGTCGAAGGAAAGCCAAGCAAAAATAGCAACAAAATGCGTCATTAAATTACCCCAAGGCAAAAGAAAACAAAAATGCAAAGCTGCCGACGGCTAGACTGGGGTAGACTGTGAGTTATCCTGTAAGCTACAAGAATTCCCATTGAAATGCCAAACTGATGTGGCTTTTCTTGAGAACAGAGAGTCGCATCGATCGCTGTTAAGCCAGAGTGAACACACCGAGCTTCAGAAGTTGAATTCTGTTATCAATCGAGCCGTATACTTAATATTTCCCCTTGTGCAATGAACAGAGGGTATAATAATAGTGGCAATAAGAACAAGCATGTGTAGCAAATGGAAAAGTCCCAGCTCGGGCTGGGCCAGCGATAATAAAATTTGCTTGTGGCACAGGACGTAGGCGACATAAGCAGCTCAACAGGACGCCATTCGTGAGAGAGGATAGCGAGAGAGCGAGACTGGCCAAGCTGGTAGGTAGCATAAGTCTGGCTGGACCACTATTGTTAGCCAACAAGTCGGGGCCACAAATTAAATAATCTGCTGGATTTCGTGGACACGCACTCACTGAACATTGTTACGGTCAATTAACTCTCGATACAAATCGATTCGCATCGAATCGGATGGAATCGGATTGAATTGTGTCGCTTAAACTTAATTATTATGCTCGACCAGAACAATGGCATGTCCTGTCATCCTTTTGTTATGCTTAATTGAGTTTTGCATTCGGTTTTAATTGAATTTTTATTGCTGCCTTTGACACTTTCGAGATTTTCTTCCCTTTCGTTTAATTACCATGCCGAAAAATGAAATAATTTAATATAATTGCACAGTTGGGGAGAATTCGCGCAATTGTCGAGTACAAAGCCATAAAAAGCACGTCATAAACTGAGGAAATTAATTTTAATTAGAGAATTTTGAGTGGAATTCGGGCTGCACAATTAATTTGACAGTTGCTGACATGAAGAATCATTGACTTGATTGGTAGTGTTCGTTTATTTCTTTTATTCTTTTGTTTTTGTATTCCTACCTCTTAACTTAAAGTTATCAAGTTAAATCTGTAACATACGTTCTGTAGTAAACAGTGAGTTATTTATTTAATTCTATAAAATCTTAAAAGGTTTCTAAAAATAAATTCTGGCTATACTTTATGCATATCATAACACATACTGAAGTTGTGTAGCGACAAAGCATAAATTTAAAATATTCAGAGCTTGGTGAAAAGCTTCCATTTTGTACTCTTATGTTGTTCAGCCTCTCTTCAGCCCCTCACAATCTCTTTCTTCAGCAAAGAAAGCAAGGAATTTTTGTCAACGAAAAATGTCTGCGTGGTGAGCTTCGCGCTTCATTTGTTGCGACAAGAATTTTTGGCTTTATAGTAGTAAAGAAAACAAGTGGGGAAAGTTAAAATGTGTGATGTTAAGTAAGATACCCTGTACTACGAGGAAAAAATGCGAAGCACAGGACAAAAGGTTTTTTGATAATTAAAAAGGATATAAGCGATATTGTTTGATAATAACTAATGTTGAAATAGACAATATTTTAATAGTTCTTGATGTGATAAAAATGGTCTTAATCAAAATATGAAAACATTAACCAATATTTCGAATTTATACCTAAGACATGTTCGTTTTTATGATGAAAGTATTAACAAAAAAACAGGATGAAGATTTGTAAACAAATCATGTGGTTGTACGTCAATTTCAAGAATCATCTCATTCAAATTATATCAAAAATACGTTTTATTTAAGTTATGACAGCTACAAACAAAGACTCACATAAAACTAGATACTTTTTCTGTTTATTGATGCCAACACTGTGCTTATGTGGTCAGTCTAAAACACCCCACACTTTCAACCTTTGACTAGGTATGCTACAACGTCACTGGCCACGCCTACAGTTCACATCGCCCATGTTTGTTTGGGCACATAACATGCATAGTAAGCGACAGCTGTTTCAAATTTTCTCTGTGTTTAAATTTGAAATTAAATTTTTGCTGCACGAATTGACAGTTTAATGTATGCTCAGATTCCAAACCAGGAACCTGAACTTGTTGTTGCTATTGTTGTACTTGTCGCTTGTCTATTTGTTTTTGCAATCTCTGCGTAGTTCACATGAATAATCAGGCACAAATGGACAAAGAGGCACGCTCGCATTTTCCCAGAAAAGTATGCAACAGTATTTTCGGCGCATATTTCGCATTGTCATGGAACGATTTATGATATTCCTGTGTAAATTTACGACTCTCTGGCAATCTTTTATGATTGTGCAAATATTTTTTGGTGACCCGCGAAAAGTGAACGCAAAATTTGTTGCCAAATAAAAACTCCACAATAAGAGAGAGAGAAAAGTCGATTTGTATTGAATTTCAGCGAATTTATGTTATGGGATTGCGGTCAATATTTACCAATATAATTGAATTACGTTTGTGCATTCGCCCAAGGGATGCGTAAGTGGTGATTCTAAGTAAATATGCAAATATTCAAGTAACAGTTGGAAAAACGCCCACTCTTCTTTTTCCACTGGAACGTGCCGCGCATATTTTAAGTGACCCTTTAAAATAATGAATATTCTACAATTGTTCTACAAACACAAATGAAGGGGGGTAAAAAGGAATATTTGCTCTAATGGATGGGTATATAAGAAAAAGGGTTTGTTTATTGAACTTTTCTTTTACATTTTATGGAAATATCTAGAGAGTTCTTAAAGTCCTTGTGGAACTAACATCAGTAACTCTTGTAAATCCCGCTGTAGCCCGCAGCTTACGCTCTCTCATATTGATTCCACGAAATCGTAATTTAATGCCGAGTTTAACTATTGTGAATTTTGGCCATTAATCCGATTCACCTTGGCAAAGGCAGCCTCGCCTTGAGTCGTTAACAATCGCATCGAATAATGATGGGGAAGGAAGGCACAAACACCTTGGGGCAGTGTTTCGAGTGCTAATAAGCGATAAGCCGAGGCGTGCAGGCAGACAGCTTAGCAATAAAAGCACAGCATATACACACAGACGGCAAGCACACGCTGCGAAACGCACAGACACGCACAGACATGCTCAAGCTATCACACGTACACACGTACGCATGAATGCACATAAGTAGTTGTCAATTTCTGTTTGAGATTTACGTTGCTTGTGCCCTCCGGCGACCACATCCTACAGTTCCCCTACCTCCTCCTCCCGCGACCCGTTCACATGCTGTGCAAACGTTGAGTTATTAAAAGCGGAAGCATTGTCTCTGCCTGTGCGGAAGGAAGCAGCACAGGCTGAGGCACATACAAACACACACATACGCACACACAAACACTCGACATTTTCATGTACTTCACATTATCCTTTCGCCTGAAGAAGCTTTTTTTGCTCGGCAAACAGTTTGTCCCTATGAAAAACCTAAATATTATGACTGCAGCTTAGATATTTCATACAAACACACACACACACACATTCAGGCAGTGTGTGCCTAGAAGTCTGCAGAAATTGTTGTGACAAGCGTTAAGAGCACTTTAGGATCTTGTTAGCCTGTTTTGCTACTAGAGACTAGGTTTAGGGACAAGATACGCAGAAAAAACATTCGGATGACATGTTCAAAAGGTTGCACAGATAGATGATATTTAAAGGTGTGCTCTGATAACCATAAAAGTTTGAAGTCTTATATGAATATATATTTATATTTTACGTCTTATATTTGAAATACAACTCTATTTCATTTCTAATTAAGTAGAAATGTACAAGTTATATGTCTATATTGTTAGGCGTTTATATATAATAATTTAATAAGTACACTCGTTTAATATTTCTTAAACTTGACTTGACAAATGTCTTTGCACCTTCGCGACTTTGCTTCGATTGCGTCGATCGATCTATTGGCTTACCGCCACACTTTCGATTACTTATCCATTAAATCCAAATTAGTGTTGAGTAAGTTGCTAATATGGGATATAATCAAAATGAGACGCTAAGTTTCAGATTATACAAATCAATTACAACTAATTGACTTAAATTATAAATAAATAATAAATAATTAATAAACAATAATAAATAAATGGCTTACATATCTTCAATATATCTTCAATCAGTCCTCTTAGCAGACAGTCTTCTGCTGTGAATAATTTCGCTAGAATGAACATTAATAGGGTAGATGCTGCAAATAAATTGCGCTCAAGAATAAAGCCATCAATTCAGCTGGGCACGCTGTCTTTAAGGCAAGTTGGGGTTGTTGTGGGTACCAGCAAGGGAAGGGAGAAGTGGAAGGCAGTCTAAACGGCGCGGCGTAAATGCGCCAAAAATCGGCACATTTTAAACCAAATTTAGCGTAAGTAATGGCCGCTATTAGGTGGATCCGCGAGGATGCGCGTAGCTAATTGAAATGTTCTCGCCAGGATTGAAGTGGATTTTTCATTCGGCTCAGCTCACTTTTCTTTCTTCTCTCTCCTCACTCTCTTCTCCCGCACTGTAGGCTCTTCAGCCACGCGCCTTTGCCGTCGTTAACGCCGCCGAGGAAGTTGGCAATGTGTCGCCCTGTGAAATGGAGTCGATTATAAATCAGCTGATGAATCCTAACCCGGAATATCAACTACACGTAAGTCCGTGCATGGCAGCAGGTGGAAGGCTTTTCTGTGTGGGATTTACATCCTCAATTTCAATTTACTTTGGCTGAACTCTTCCTGTTCCGTCTCTATTTTCTTCTCTCGTTCTCTCTTGCAGGCCTCCGCTTTGCGTAATCAGCTGAAGAACTTACTGCGGGAGCGCCAGATTCCAGTGGGCAAGGAACAACCGCTGGGAGACTACGCAGATTACCAGGATGAGGATAAGCGATCGGTGGCCGCCTTGGCTGCTCAAGGTCTGTTGAATGCACCCAAGCGCAGTCTGGCCACCCTGGCCAAGAACGGACAGCTGCCCACAGTCGAACCGGGCGATGAATATGCAGATGCCGAGTCTGGTGAGCCCAGCGAACAGAAACGTTACATCGGCTCGTTGGCCCGTGCCGGTGGCTTGATGAGCTTCGGCAAACGGAATGTGGGCACCTTGGCACGTGACTTCCAGCTGCCCAGTGGCAAGCGTAATCTGGCCACCATGGCTAGACTGCAGAGCGCCCCGAGCACCCATCGCGAGCAACCCAAACGCAATGTGGCCGCCGTCGCTCGTTACAACTCGCAGCAGCATCAGAACCAACGTACTGGCGGAGAGAAGCGCAATCTGGGTGCACTGAAGTCATCGCCGGTGCATGGTGCACAGCAGAAGCGCGACGATGAGGAGATGCTGCTGCCTGCCGCAGCACCTGACTATGCTGATCCCATGCAGAGCTACTGGTGGTATCCCAGCTATGCTGGCTATGCTGATCTCGACTGGAACGATTACCGACGTGCCGAGAAGCGTTATTTGGGTGAGTAGGGAAGGTGTTGCGGGGCATGGTGCCTGTAGCCTTGCTGCGAAGAGGGATGGAGGGATAGCAATTGAGTTAACGGGAAAAGTGTAGCACACTTTTCTGCGCATTTACAGCGCAATTTACTTGTGAGTTGAAATTCAATACTATTTTAATAGTTACAGAGACATTATTGAGGAACAGTTGTGAACATAAAATCACGAACAGATTCTTTCCGTCTTATAAAAATTGAAGTCAATATAATATAGCGCACAAATTGCAGT
The DNA here is from genome assembly GCA_018903425.1 of Zaprionus nigranus. Lineage (NCBI taxonomy): Eukaryota > Metazoa > Arthropoda > Insecta > Diptera > Drosophilidae > Zaprionus > Zaprionus nigranus. Next base: position 1,225,543 of record JAEIGD010000014.1, on the reverse strand, counting down.
ATAAAGCGGGGTTAAAGTTTTGTCTGTTTTTAATATATTCTACTCCCATTTAACCCAGTTCTATTGCGCTAGTATAAAGCATATTTTGTTAGTGTACAGTTGCAAGGCTACATAAGTTCCTCGGCACAGCTGTGGATATATTTTATATTTTCTATTTGACCCACCAGCACCTGGCACCAGCACCTAGTTATAGGCTATGTCAAAACTTTTTTCCCCCTGCACATATTGTACATATCTATATATATACCAAATATACCTACCTATATATACATAACCAACGATCAACACTAAAGACACCTCCAAGGATCCTGAATTGTTTGGCATTGAGCATGGCAACGATGCCGCTGCCGATGCGGATGCATTTGCTAACGACGAGTTGGAGGAGGATGAGCAGCAGCAGCAACAAGAACAACAGCAACAGCAGCTGGCAACGCCACAGAAGCGTCACATTGGCGCCGTTTATCGTTCAGGCTTTCTGCCCAGTTACCGTTATCTGCGCAGCCCCACCGGCAGCACCGGGGGTCGCTTTAGTCGCTCGGGACGTGCCAGGCAATTTGTATGAGTAAATGGCGATGGTTCGATGTGTGCTGCATAATTTTATAATTTCCTCCTCATTTATTAAAGTTCTTTATGTTGTACATTTGATATATTTCTGTGTGTGTGCGATTGAATGCGGTGTACGAGTTCTTGTTGGGATTTGCAGTTTGCACGCACACACACATGGTTTGCTGCCTGCCGCCTGCCTTATTCTACTGACATTGAATGTAACTATCAAGAGTGTATTACTCCTAAGTTTAGTTGGTATATCTTATAATCTTTCTAGCTGGCATAGTTTGATAATCTGTAGTTCCTTTTTGAACATGTTCTTGTCACCTGCCACTTCAAGGGAACCCAATCAAATTCCGTCTAAATGAATTTCCGTTTCTGCTTTTCTGCTTTCTATTTTCAATGCTGTATTCCACTTATGTAATGACAATACGATTGTTGCTTCACATTTCCGCTGGCACAGCACAAAGCACAATTTTCAGTTCGTATTCAAACGTTTTGTCGCATTCGCAGCCTAACGGAAATTCGATTATCCGTCTGTTTGCCGAAATATGCGTTATACATATACATATGTTTGCGTGTGTGTGTGAGTGAGCACAGAAAGTTTTACAGCGATTGCCTTGGCCGGCGTACGATAATCGTCTAATTTCCGGCATTTTGTTCGGCTCGCCGCACTCAAACATTTCATTTGCAGTAGTTTATTTGATTCCGAAAACTTTTGCTTGCTGTCATGGTTGCTAATCCGGCGTACTTAAAACTTAAATACTTTAATGCAAGCAGTTGGCGAAAAGTTTATTACGTTATTTACAGCTATTTCAGTAGATCTACAGTTTTCTCAATTTGCGCAGCACTTGAAGAGAATCGCATAACAATAGCAGCATTTCCACGAACTTCGCTGGCCAACAAAAAACAAATTGTATAGCATAGCTTGGAGCGTCGTGAGGCTGCAGCCGTTGTGGAACTTCATTGCACACTTCTGTGTTGTTCGAATAAAATTAACCTCTGCGTGTGCGTCTGTAAATATTGTGTATGAACTTATTTATGGACTTGAGCAGGACTAACTTGTTATAACTTCTGCATTAGCTCGTGTCGAAGAAGAAGGCATTATTGAAATTCTTCTCCAAGTTGCCTGAGGGCACAGACAGCAAATTTAAATTGTGTTGCATACCTTGCGGCGGCACGAGCAATTCAGTCTGCTTTAAGCCATTGCATACTTTTGTGCTGACTGAAAATTGAATGAATCTTCGGTATTAAAAAAAGCTAAATTTGCCGCTGCCCGCTTGAAAAAAGCTAAATTGAACAGAAAAAGAAACTGTACAGTGTTTGTAAATATGTATTAAGTGTGTTTTTAGTTTTACAAAGTAACTTGAAATTCTTTAAAGTGTTTTTAATTTATAAAATAAATATGTTAAACAGTATTATATATATATAGGTTTGTGCATTGGCATGTTATACTACAGATTGGCATGTTTTTACTTTCCGAATTGAACTTTAACTTATTTGTGTGATTTATTATTTGAAAAGTGAACTGTATTCCTTAATTTGTGCCGTGTAGGACAGAAAAATACAGAACTTACGAGTAGTTGCATGTGTTGTGGTATAACACATCGCGTATTCCGGTATGCCAGTTTTGTTGTCCAGGTTTTCTTCTACTACTCTCATAGTTATTGTAAGAGCTCTCTCTCTGCTGCCTCTTGTGGCGCGTTGAACTAATTTCGATCTGTTTTATGGCAACTGCAGGTCGAGTACTACCCCCAACACGAGCGACTGCGTCAACCAATCGCAGCCGTTTGTAAACGATGTTTCCTACCCAATAGACCGATGATGAACTGGAGCGGTGTTGGCATACGCGGTCGTCTGTCCAAATTCTATGCGGATCCCCATGACGCTGCTGCGGCCCATGTGCGCAGCATTAACACCAATACGCTGCCAAGCGGATCGGCTGTCGGCTCACGTCTATCATCATCCCCCCTCTATCCACCCTTCCATTCGTGGGGCACTCCGCCGCGTATAACGGCATTGCAACGGGGCATCTATCGACGCAACGATGAGTCCACGGACAATTACGAATACTAAACAACAACCAAAAACAAATATGGCGACAATATAATCCAGTTATAATGATAACGATAACGACAGCATATGTTAAATAACGGTTAATTCTAGAGTATTTATCGAGTAATCGAGTAGTTCTTGTCACCGTCACACACACACCTGCAAGCACACGCAGCTACGCAGGCAAATGTAACTGTAATTCACAATTTGCCGTAGCTCGGTGCCAAACCCAATACGTATCTCTATCCATATATCTATATCTTAACTATATCTATCTTTAACTGAAGTAACTGATATCAGTGCAAAGCAGCAGAACGTTTAATATCAACAAGATCATATCTCAACTTTCTCGTTTACCTAAATTGAAAAACAAAAAATAAAAAACAAAAGAAAAATGAAAAAAGAAAAACAATTTAGTGCCAATGCCGTACCTTAGTCAGGAAGTTTTTCCTAGCTATATTTTTCCCTAAAAAAAAATCTCCTCACTCCGCGAAAACAAAACTAAAATGTTTTTCGAACTCCCTACAAATTGTATTATCATTCTATGTGTGTAGTTCTATAAATGGATTAGCCTAAGTTATGCAAAATGCGATGGGAACCATGAGAGAAATACGAGGAACGAAAACTGCGTCAAAGACAATAATTAAGCAAACTGACAATAAATGAATCGACAATAAGCGATCAAGCAGACGAATAACGTTATCGGAATATCGGAATATACCCCATTAGAATCAATCATTTTAGAATCTTTATTTTTCATACGCCTATAGTATACCCTACAAGAAACCGTATCGAATCCTAACTAAAACATATTCAATGTGCGTAATTATAAGTCTGATGTTGTCAATAATTAACTTACTTATTTATTTCCGATTTAACGTATTCCGTATGCAAAATAAAACTCTAAAAAAAAACAAACAAAAAATAAGAAACCAACGAAAATAAATAATGTATTTACATATATTACACAAGAAATATATACATACAATATATATACGATATTATATATACATATTTACTTCGTTTATCTATGTCAGAGAGAGCTGCTCAACGCGCATTGGCGCTGTAAAAATAGTACACACCTATTCAAGATGTTATATCTATATACACAACTATGTGAACTACCTACAAATAATACCTACGAAATATATACATACTTATTACCGGTTTGCTCCTAAACTACCAAACATCTTGTTATTTTATTCAACTCCAATTGGGATTGAAGGACTTTGGTAAGGAAATAATTCCAAATTGGAGAAGGGACTAAGGGGGGAGTATTATAGTGCTTAAAGAGAATATCAGGAACTTATTTAATGTGATTAATCAAACTTTGAGTGGTCAGCTTTTCTAGTTATTTCAGATTCCGTACAACAATTTTAAATATTCTCAAATAGTCTGAAAAATCGAATCTATTAATGAACAGTTGCTCAGGGACGTAGCGATAGTATTGGGATCATGTTGCAATATTTATATGGGCCCCTTGCCATTTGTTTAAAAACACGAAAATAATAATATACTTAACTAATAACATTTACCTTTTTCTTTATTTTGGCAGCACTATCAATAGATTTTGAGAAATATATATTTCGAAGCCTTTCATTCGCGATTAAAATATAACCAATCCTTTAAGCATACGTCAATCCCTTTATCTTTCCGCTTGTAAGATATTTTTTAAAAGCTGGCTGGTCGGATGCCCGTGAACAACGTACGAACTTCGCATGCCTAGTTAGGGGCGTGCAGTTGATAGATATGATTGTAGACTATGGATAAGCCCCCATTATATTATTCCTTTTCCCGAGTTTCTACAAATCAGTTACTTCTGTATACTTACGTTCTTAGAGCTTTACTTGGCAGTTAACAAAAACTATATTTTAAGTTATATCATTCAAATTTATATATTCTTTAGAGATAATATCGCGTTTTATAGAGAAAATAAATATATAATTCGAGTGTGGGCTTATTAATTGCGCCTCTGAAAGCCGTGTAAAAACTAGAGACTATAACTAGACACTAAGCTAAGCCGATGATATCCGTATGGGGCTAATAAATACATATGTAGATGCCTTAGAGCTAAGTGTGCCTCTGCTGTCTGCTTGAACTGAACGAATCTAAGCTAAATCGATCTATATGCTATATATATATAATATAATGGTGTATTCCTTCCTCTTCCAATCTTGCTCTGCCCTCTTCTCATGACCAGTACTTGGCCCCCTGACCCTGCGCAGGCAGAGGATGATTGTAGGCAGCAGCCACATTGCCATGTGCCGCTGCAGCCGCGTAGTCCGTCAACTGGTGCTGGGCCACAGCATGATGAGCTGCTGCCGCGTTGTAGTTGGCCGCAGCAGCCACTGCCGTCTGGTTGAGATGGTAGGCAGCCTGGGACCAATTCGAAGGGGATTCCAACTTCGAGTAATTGTCACTCAAGTGCAGAGAAGGCGAGATCTTGGAGACACTGTCGGCAGTTAGCTTGGAGAAATCATCTATGGTCAGCTTGGAGTAGTCTTTGAATGAGAGAGAGAGAGAGTTAGACTTGAAGAGAGAGAGGGACAAGGAGAACAGAACTGAATCCTTACCTTGATGATAGTAGTTCTGACCGCCAAAGTGTCCGTGCTGCGTGAATCCACCGGGGAATCCATGCTGCGCCGCATTTGGCATCAGTTCGTAGCCACCCATCTGCGTGTGATGATGTGCCGCTGCTGCAGCAGCCGCCGCACTGTGCGAGCTGGGCGCATGCGCCGTCGTTGTGTGTGGATGATGATGTGAACTCTCGCCCATGCCACTTGCACCACTGGCTGTGGTGCCGGCGGCGGGACTGTAGCCAGCCATGGAGCCAAGTGGTCCAAAGCCAAGTGGTGCCGCTGCACTGCTGGCGGCAACGCCGACACCACCCAGACTGGGTCCGCTGCTGTTCATGGGCGATAGACCCGATCCGGAGCCACCCGAGTGCTTGCGCAGTCGTGCTCGGCGATTGGAGAACCACACTTGAATGCGCGCCTCGGTCAGGCTGGTCGATTGGGCCAGCTCCTCCCTCGTATACACATCCGGGTACTGCGTACGTGCAAAGGCGCGCTCCAGCGCCTCCAGCTGCTCCGCGGTGAAGGTGGTGCGTGATCGTCGCTGCTTGCGTTTCAATGGAATTCCTGGCTCCGATTCGGTGTCGCTAATGTCCGAGTCACGGCCTGTAAATGTAAGATGTGGTGGGGTGACAACTCTGGCTTTATTAAAAGGCTACCAACAATTAGAAACGCCCTGCAAGAAGTCGTAAAATTATCAACGCCGCGGGGACAAAATTGAAGTAAATCACTTTCGATGGGGGCCACCCGAGTGGCGGCAGATCGTGTGACCCCTTTTACTGACGTGGGGAATTGTTAGTGAAGGGCAGGGGGATGACAGAGGGAAGGAAGGAGGAGGCATGGGGTGTCGACGCTCACTGCGCGCCATTGCATATTAATTGAATCGTTAGGGAGCGCAGCAAATCTGTCAAAAGCCACCGCCGCCAGACTCCAGATTTCCACTTCAATTCAAGCCAAAGTGGGCGGTCATAGTGTGGGGCGTGGCCCGCAGGAAGCGCGTTAAAGTCACCACAGCTGACAAGTGACACAATATATCAAATTACACAAGAAGATGATCGGCAAGTTGTCAGCGATCACAAAGAGAGGGAGAGAGAAATAAAAGGAGTGCAGGAAACGAAGACCCCCCCCCCCCCCCCCCGCCCGCCCCCCCGCGGGGCCCCCCGGGGGGGGGGCCGCCCCCCCCCCCCCCCCCCCCCCCCCCGGGGGCGCCCCCCCCCGGCCTTAGCCATACTAATTTGTTTATTGTCCGATCGGACTAAATTTGGAGACTACGTAGATATTTCATTAAGCTTAGTAATAAGAAAATTCTTCTTTTAAAACCTAAAAATTAATTTTTTGCAACCCACCAAACATAATTTAATTTTCCCTTCTCCCCCCCCCCCCCCCTCCCCCCCCCCTTAAAATTTTTTTTTTTTTTTTTTTTTGGGGGGTTGTGGCCCCCCCCAAAAGGGGAAGACACGAACACACAAACAAACAACAAACACGCCCCCCCCCCCCCGGCCGCTGACCCAGAAAAAAAAATTTTTTTTGTGGGGGGGCCCCCCCCCCCCCCCCCCCCCCCCTCTTTTTTTTTTTTTTTTTTACAAAGTTAGTTTTCCCCTTTCTCCTTTTTTTTTGGGGGGGGGGAAAAAAAGAGGGCGGGAAACAAAAAGAGAAGGAGGGAGATAGTTTCTCAGTGGAGGAATGCGCCAATTAACTTCGGCATCGGTTTACGAAAGCAAATGCCGACGCGACACTTCAACTTGCCTCAAATCAGCCATGAAGCGCGGCGTGTGGCTGCGCTATGAAGAGCAGAGCGGGGGCAGGGTTGGTGGCATGCCAAATTATTTGGAGTGCTCATTACACAATAAACTGATAGACGAGTAGGCAACCACATGAGGTTTCTCTGGGAATCATTCAACAAGATCACAAGAGCATTTCTCAAAAGAGTTGAGAGGGAGAAGAAGAGGAAAGAAAGAAGAAAGGCAGCGACAGCCGAAGTGTGAGTTGATCAAACGCCCATTGTCCTGGCAGCGGAAATACCTTCACAGGTAGGTATTGCCTTTGATTAAATCGATCGTCCTGCAGCGGAGGATAGCCGCGTCTCGTGTGTGTTCTACCGGAAAAGTCGCCTACTTTCCTGTTGTTTCGGTCAATGTTTGCTGCCCTGTAATCTTTTCCGGTTTGCCGGGCAAGAAATTATTAATTGATTTACGGGATTAGAGGAGCACTTTGATATCACTTGTGTGATAAATAGCGCTGAGACTGGACACAGGAAGTAGGTGGGATGTATTAAGGGAAAAATTACTACAGCGGGCGACAACTTCCAAGCGATCTCCATGTGATCTTCATGCGTTTTCCATGTGATCTTCATGTGATTTCCTTACGATCTTTAAGCGATCTCTATGTAATCTCAAATGTGATCTGCATGCGATTTTAGTAAGATCTCCATGCGATCTCCATACGATCTCCTTGCGAGCTTCATTTGATCTTCATGCGATCTTCATGCGATCTTCATGCGATCTCCATGCGATCTCCAGGCGATCTTCATCGATATTCTCATTGATGACTTCACATCAGAAAGTTTCTGATGAGTGTGATCAATCCGCTTAGTCGCACGCCCTTTTGCACCTGTTTTATAATCAATGCAAATCCTGAAAATCGCATTTGAAGATTGATTCAACGATCGAGCGATCGCCACGCGCTTCAAAGTTCCCACTGACAGCTGAGACACATCCCGAAAGCTGCAGAGCTATGAAATCTTCGCATCTTTACAGAGGAACGCCTACAGAGTTTAGTTGCTCGAAATCGAACGAAAATTCACATGAAGAAGAAGAGGCAGATGGAATATATAAAATACAGAAGTCGGACTATTAATCTTTCAACACACAACGCACAATAAAAACTTAATTATTCGAAACGGGTTCCCAAAATGATGGAGAGAGAAAAAATAATAAAACAACAAAACAAACTGAACTGCAGAAGCCAATTCCAACAAAACGGAGAAAGAAAAATCAATTAGTTTTTAAATGTTAAACAATTTATTAATTTGTTGTTACCACAAGTGAAAATGTGACGCTGCTGGAGCTGGCGTAGAGTGAAGCTGGAACTGGAACTGGAACGGGGGCTCTGGTGGTCCCCACAACGAGTCCCAAAACAAAGAGCATTGGCTACTGTGGCTTTCTTTCTCTTTTCGACTTGCCCTGTGATAAATTGCTGCGGTTTCGTAATCCCTCGTCGGGGGTATCGATCATTTTCAACGACGTCCCGTGCTGCATTTTCATAACAGCAGGTAGTAAACGGGGGGACGTGTGGAGGGAGTGGGGCAACACTGTGTGGTCAACTCAGTTGCACCCGTTCCAATCGCTTTTGATAGACAGACAGACAGACACCAAGAAGGGGGCCAGAGATCAATCGAGTGTGACTATGATCTCAGCGTATCAGTGCACATTACTGGAATACCCCAAAGTAGCCCCCAAAAAGAGACCCTACGATACTGTGTACAGTCATCAATCAACAAGGAGCTGACACAATTCAAATTGACCTGCATCTAGTACGAATTGCCCCCGTCGGGCGTCGAAGATGAAATGAATTCTTGGACCAAAGCTATGACACTTCATTGCCGAGGTATGCCTGGGCAGGGGAGGGGCAGTGAGAGGTAACCCAAGACAGAGGCCACTGTCAGCTGTCAGCTGGAGACATGGAGACATGGAGACATGGAGACAGGCAGAGACGGAGACAGAGACACGCGCGGTTCACGCGATTCTGTCACCGTTGCTGGGATTTGGGAAACTTTCGTGTTTCGTTTCGGGGGACCGCTTGACACATAACATGGCTTATGGGGCGCTGGCTAGAGGTTTTGAGGGCTTAAGATTCTTGTCAGCAAAAGGATTACAAGGAGCATTAAAAAGAATATGCCACTTTTATTGGAAAACCGAACTGAGCAAGCGTTGAGTTAGAATCAACATTCTCAGTTCTTTATTTCTTTTACTTTTTGCGATTTGGATTTTATTTTGGTTGACACCTGGAAAATTTAAATTGTGTGTTTGTGAAATGTTAAGATATCTAAGGAACTCCACAGTATTTATTCACGACTTCTGGTTTGGCTTTACTTACAAGTCAAAATGGTTTTCAAAGTTCGTAAGTTCAACAAAATATTTTTTTTTTATTTGAAAATACTTTTTATAATTTTAACTATATTTTTTGATTTCCAAAGTTAAAAAATATATTACAAGACCCTCTTTTTGAAACCTACGCCATTTGCTTAGCTGTGAGATTTTAAATTTGACTGTAGGTGATGTGTTTGTATAACTGTTAAGATATCTAAGGATGTTTTAATATTTATGCATTAATTGCATATCAAGTTTAAGTTGAAGTTTTAAATTTCGTTGAAGGCATCTAGGAAAATCAAGCTATAAGCTCATAAATAATATATATTTATAATGCAAATACTATAATTCTACATGATTTGCAAAGTGTAAAAATAGAATAGAACCCTCTTTTTATAACGTCTGTCATTGTCTTTGTATAACTGTTAAAATATCTAAGAAACTTTACAATGCCCGTTTCTGAGCTTTATTAAAGAAATATAAGATTATTAAATTATTTTATGAATAGAAATCTTTAATCATATATTTCCTGCTTCAACTATATTTCTTTTAAATGTCCACAGAAAGAGAAACATTTAATAAGTCTATTTTCAGAACCCACGCCATTTTCTAACATCAAATAGATCGAAGGGAAACCTTAACTCTTTATGCAGCTTATATACGGATATCAGTGGCGTATAATTATATAACAAATATTTATTTAAATGCTTCTCCCGAATATATTATGGACGAGGCTAGTGGAAATTTATGCTCTCAACGCCCTCGCTCTGGCGAACTACAAATTAGGGGAACATTCAGAATCATGTTGCAGGTCAGAAACATTTAAACTAATTTACAAAATTGTTAACAGCCGCACGAAGATTGAGAAAAGACCGAAAATTAGTTATAATCATAATCCGGCGGCAAAAGAGACAAGACAAGATATCGGGACAGAGACAGACAGACAGAGAGAGAGAGAGAGGGAAATACAGCAATCGAGACAGAGACAGATGCGGATGCAGATCAGAATGCAGAATGAAATGAAACTAATTTAAATAACAATGCGAACAAACACTTGATCAAAACAAATCCCCACCAAGATGAGCAGGCATACAAGACAGCGACAGCGACAGATACAAAGATACACGCTCTGAGATACACAGAGATACAAAGATACCGAGCTGCAGTCTGGGGGAACTGTAGAGTGTACCCCGGCTAAAGTGTGATAATACGTTAATAAAATATTTTGTAACTCATCAACACGAACGAGAGGCGGCGGCGGCGGCCCGCAGTGCAACGGACCCATTGGCCCCTGTTGGACAATGAGATCAAACGGAACGGCACAGGACACCCTGGTGGGCATTAAAGATGCCGCACTGCATCGGTGCATTTGAAGTCGGAGCGCTGCTTTTGTTACGTTGACACTTTTTTCGGGCATGAACGATTTTAATGGGTTTTCGGGTCGAACAAATGAGCCACACCGTAAGAGTCGAGTCGAGGCAAGTTGCGTAGGCCCCAGAGCGGAGAACATATGCATGATCGAGGCCTGATTTCGACCGGAACGCTACGAGTATGTGTCTGTATGTGTGTGCGTGTCTTAGGGACCGCACGCACATGCGCCAGTGCTGTAGAAAAGGACCTGGATATTTTTGCGCAATCACTGAGCGAGTCTGCCTCTCTCTCTTTCTCTCTCTCTCTTATTCTGTCTGTCTAGTTCACAAGTCATTTGTCATGTGACACTGCAAGAATGCATTCATGCCATCTCGCTCACTCCCGCTGTGTTATTAGATAAGGTGTGAACCGAACTCGAGTCCCGATCGGCGTCCGTTTGTCTTCTGATGCCTTTCGCTGTCTTCTCTCTTGTCTCTCCTGCCTTTCTTGCCCTTCTTCTATTTTCTTTCTATTTTTGCAAATAATTGAACCTGTTTGTATTTGCGCTAGCCCAAAAGATGGGTATCTGTATCTACTAGCTGTGGCTTGCCGCATTGTCTGGCAGGGGCAAATATTTGGGTTGATCGCCTCCGTCCATTCCCACGCGATGTTGTTGTCCTGGCGGCCTTTCTTGATGCTTTGTCCTCCATTTACACTAATTGCCACAAGTGTTTCGAGGGGTTTTCTCTTTTTGACGATGCCTTTTTGACTCCTGCGCCGTGTCGGCGTTTTGGCATTTGATTCCCTCTCTGTTTGTTTCGTGGTTGTGCCTCCCTCTCCCAACCTTCTCAGCCTTGACCCGAACTGGGTTTGGCAATTGCCACGGCGATCAATATAAATCGCACGCGTATTTATCAGACACAAGGTCGGCAACGGTCTCAAGATCAGACAGTTTGTCCATTGTGCGTTTAGCGAAGGCGTTGCAACATTTAGCGGCATCGCTGTTGCAAGCACTAAATGGGAAGGCGTAGATCGATTGCAGCAATCCAGCGGCACAGTTCATGGAATTGCGGCGAAATATATCTAAAATTTCGCTGTAATATCGGTAAACATCTGAACTGAATTGAAGCTGATGAGTTCAATGGTTTCGGACTCTGATAAATATCTCTCCTAATTGGGAAAGATCTTGTGATCTCAAACAAATCAAACCAGTCTGGTGAGTACTTATAGGTTTATATTCCAACTTAAACTATATTAACGTACGATATTTGAAAAAAAAAAACCCGCAAAGATCCTTAGACTTTAAACATATCGAACCAGACCCGTAGCGAGGCTTGTGCAGGGTGAGCGGTGGCAGGGGCCCAGCTACCGGAGGATATAGACAAATTGGGCAATGCTGTTTTAGACTGAAAGCTTCATGTTAAATTTGGTGTCTATAGTTTTATTATACTTGAAATATTGTAGTTTAAATAGACAGACATGATTAACTTGACCAAAGTAGATAGTGAACAAGAATATACTTTATATACTTTGTGGAGTATGCTATGCCTCCCTATACCTGTTACATACATTTTCCTCTATCCTCTAGTTATAATATTATATTATTTTACACAATGAATAATACAATAATATAATATAATAATTAACTAAACTTTATGACGATTAAAAAAAGATAGTATATTATATTGTAGATTCCTCAAAAATTGATGATTTTCCTAATATAAATGTTTTTTGAACTAACTCACATACTATATTTTAAAGCACCAGACAATTATAATAGGAGCCCCCGAGAAGTTTTAGCACATAGAAAACCACAAACAAAACCATCGCTACGGCCCTGAATTAAACAATCCTGTTGACTCATTGAATTATAATGCAGATCTCCTTTATTTAAACTATATTAATCTACAATTTGTGTAATATAAATAATAAACGGAAATTTAAAGAGATAAGTATAAAGATCTAACATAATATTTATATAATAATTATGTACTCCATACATTTATTCCCACTGTAAGTCTCTGGTGTCTTATCGACCTATCGATATCAATGCAACTTTAATTGGTTTTCAGTTCGGCATCTTCTATTAATAAAACTATCAATGCTCCTAATAACATCTCTATTTTTTCTTTATTGTAATCGCTTTTGATGATGAATTTTGTGGCCCCCGGGTTTTTTTCAGCTATTCCATTTTTATACCCTTCGACCATTGAAAATGGTCAAAAAGCAATACTAACTTTGTGCGAAATCATGGCAAATGTATGTAACAGGCAGAAGGAGGCGTGGCAGACCCCAAAAAGTAAATATATTCTTGCTCAGGATCACTATCGAGTCGATTGAGCCATGTCTGTTTGTCTGTCCGTTTGTCCGTCTGTCCGTCTGTCTGTCTGTCCGTCTGTCCGTCTGTCCGTCTGTCCGTCTGTAAGAACGCACAGATCTCAGCTATTATAAAAGCTAGAGTTACCAAATTTGGCAGGAAAACTCCTGTGTCGATCAAACAGATCCAAGTTTATTTCAAATGTTAGGTGCCACGCCCACTGCCCCCACAAATCATAATTTAATTTTTGAAATTCTCAATTTGTAAGCGCTGATTAAAAATTGAACTTTCTGACTTAACATATATTTAAAGCTTAATAAAATATCTACGTAGTCTCCAAATTTCAGTCCGATCGGACCAATAAACACAAATATTTAATAAAGAAAATTTAGAGCAACGTATAATATAATTAATATTTATATAACAATTATGTACCCCATACATTTATTTCCACTGTAAGTCTCTAGTGTCTTATCGACCTATCGATATCAATGCAACTTTAATTGGTTTTCAGTTCGGTATCTTCTATTAATAAAACTATCAATGCTCTAATAACATCTCTATTTTTTTCTTTATTGTAATCGCTTTTGATGATGAATTTTGTGGCCCCGGGTTTTTTTTTTTATTCCATTTTTGGGTTTTGTTTTCGATTTATTTTTTCAGGTTTGTCACCCAAAAACGCGTTGCAGCCCCCACACAGAAATTTCTTTGTGTATTTTTGTATTTTCTCAATTATTATTTGATATTCCACATCTTTTCGTCGCTTTAGCTTGATACAAAAGATCAAAGCGAACCGCCGCTAAACACAGTCAGCGACAATGAGCGCGACTGAGGGCCAAGAGACCCACGAGTGGAGCTGCGAGTGTCGGTGGCCCTGGGATCCCAATCCAGAGATGTATAAATTATACAAAATCAAAATCAAACGAAATTATAAGTGAAATACGAGACAAGACGACCAGAGCCATAGTATATGTATATACAATATTTAATAATGCATAATTTTTCGGCAGCAGGGTTGCCCCAGCGCCGGCAAGGAAGGCGTTGATTACAGGCAACAGCACCGACCGCGGCATCAACCCGACTCCGACTGTGAATGTGTCTCTGTGAGTGCACGCTGCTGATTCTGATTGCGCTCAGGATGGGGGCTCAAGGGTTGACCAAGGGAGCATAATGACGGTGCCGCTGCCTCTGCATCATTACGAGGAATGGGTTAGCGGGGGGACACAGGGCTGGGCAATGATGATGGGAAGGCGTGTGCTTATTATACGCTTCGACAACATAATGATAGTTCTTCTCTCCGAGTTATATAGATTATATTTGGTACAATTTCAAATAGTTAAATGGCGCAGGTGAAGAGGTGCAGAGAGGGATAGGAAGAGGAAGAGGAAGAAGAAGGAGCAGTAAGCGGACTGGGAAGTACACAAGTATAGAAGGATTCAAATGCTGCATGAATGGAAAGTTGATTTTATTCATATCTCTAAGATGTTGCTCCTTTGCCGACTCGCACAGCATGCCAAGCAGGGGGAGCGGAGAGGGCTCAAGGTCATAGCATACCCAAAACACATAATGAATATGCATTGAGCGTGCACTACCCTTGATCCATTCATACCTGCTCCGACCTATAAGGTGACAACTCTACGGAGGCGACACCCACTGGGCCATTGTGAGTTTGTTGTGACAGAAAATGGCAAATGTAACGGCAAATATCACAGACACCGTCGGCAAGTTGGACAATTGGCAAAGAGAAAACGTATGGGAAATTTAAATGACAAGGCGAACCGAAAGAGAACGAGACGAGACAAGGTGAGAGAAGGTAGAAGGCAACTGAAAATGTTCGTCTAATGATGCAACACAATTTTCTAGTCAATTTTCTAGGCATCAAATCAAATCAAATCGTAAACTGGAAATGACCGAACGGGCTGAACGCTTTGACCCCCGCCGATCGTTTATCGAATGACTTTGCATATTTAGCATGATTATTGGCCCCGTCCAGAGGTAGCTACGTAGAACGGAGTAGAAGTCCCACTCGGACAGGGCTGAGGTCTCACGCAAGTCTCCAGTGGAAATCGGGGGTTATTAGCTGTGCAGGGCATCGTCGAGTACTTTTGATTCTCAGGTGTCATCATCTACACCTATTTGTAGTGTTTTTTGTGTATGTGTGTGTGTGTGTGTGCCAACAAGAACAGCAACAACAATTGGGAGATCGTTATCGTATACGAGGGCAAGCGATCTATTGTAATATTTTGAGCGGCTTTGATTTAAGTTTAAGTCACTCGTTCTAAGACGATCAAAGTCGTGTTGCCGACACACAAACACACACGCACACACACTCACACACTTGTTTGTTGACGTGAGCAACAAATGATTTGAGCGTGATTCTTCGAAATATCAACGAAAGTAAATGATCGGAATGGTTCGCAGAGGGTGCTCTCGACAAGTATCTCTAGCTTGATAGACAGTGCAACATGGAATCCACAACTTACCGCCCAATATGCCATGTATTGTATAGTCCTTGCGTCCATCTTCGCTGCTGCGATCATTGCCGCGCAGTAGTCGACTGATAGATGATGTTGATGGCGGATCTGCGAAGCCCTCCTGTAAATGAGAGGAAAGTTATCGTTTAAATATCTTGAGATGAATTGAAAACTAAGTTTAGATATAGGTGAGACCGACTTTGCGCTAACACTGTATGTTTCTCTCTCCTTCTCTGTCTCGTCTCTCTCCCCTTTCTCATCTCTATCTCATTAATGCTCATCAATGAAACACCTTGTAAATGCGCGAGTTATGTATCTGTATCTTGCCACTGTTGCTGTATCTGAATCTGTATCTTATCTTAATGTGCACTCGATAAAGCAAAGAAATCCAATTAAGATAAGCGCTCGCCGCGTAAATATTTTCGTGCTACCGTTGCTTCTTGGGTCTATAAATTATACGTTGGGTAGAGTCTCTGATTCTCAGTCTGAGTGTGATCAGAGTTTTGGTCTTTTGGGACACGGATTTACTTAGCACTTTGCGCTGTGACATTAATTCGACAGTTGCCGGGCAGCATGAACCCACTTGGTGTTTGGACAATGCCTTCCCTGTCTCCAACTCCATCTCTTTCGCCCTCTCTCTCACACTCTCCCGCTTTCCCCGCGCCCTTTTCTCACTTGCGGTGAGTTGTAATCCAATTAGGAGAAATGTCAAGCATCCGCGGCAATCCCTGAGAATTTGTCCGCGTGTCACGTGTTGTCTTAAAAGCCGCGACAGATCGCAGGTGTGAATCGTAATGCAGTTAGCCGTGGAACTCTGGCAAAAACCGTTAACTTAGTAGGGACTGTCATGTCTGCGCATGTCTGGGAATCTTCTTCGAAAACATTATTATGTAATCTGAATATTTTAATGCAATTTTTAGAAGTATGCACAGTTAGTTTAAGTTTACATCTGCGCATATCATTCATCATTATCATTAAACATTTTATACTACTTTTTCATAGGATAAATGGTATGATAATGTATATAACTGGCAAAGGGTGGCATCTACAATCCTACAATGCCCTATTGTCCGTATGAACTTCTTTATCTCAGAGACTATAACAACAGGGGCTGCTAAATTTGGTGACACTATGTAGTACAATTGGGCGCTGGAAAAGTATTTATATTTTACAATTTGCCCTCCCTCTTCACTTTTCTCAAAACAAATCAAACTTTTTGCAATTAACCTAGAAATTTTGGATAGGGACTGTATCTTTATTTCTTACTTGTGATAATGATATGCTAGAGTAAATCTGATTTCATATTTCATTTTTCAATGTGCTACGTTATCAATCTGTTTCGATCTTAAAACTAATGGCGCTTGGGCAACAACAATAGGAGCAGCAACACCTTCCACTTTCGTGGCGGCAATTCCAGTGAAACAAGAAATCGAAATCAAATCAAAACCGATAAAATCCAAACCAATTTCTCATGCAAAGCAACTGAAAACTGTCAGTTTTCATTAGACCAACACGTCGACTTGGAACTCGGTATCAACTTTGCCTCCAGCTCCAACTCGGGGCTAATCGCTGTGGAGCAAAGCGCAACTGTGCGACGCAGACGAGTTGTCTGATCTCCCCAGTCCGAGAGTCGAAGTCGGAGCTGGAGCGGGAGTTGAACGTCAGCATCTCAAATGGAGTGGCATGTGCCGCAAACACTTTAATGATTAATAATAATAATAATAATATATTTTTAACAGTGTGTGTGTGTGTGCGTGTATTTAATTCTTGAACGAACAAAGGTGCCACAACTGGCACCTCATAGACCCAATCAAACCGAAACAGACGCCAGGCCGGTGGGGGAACTGCGCTTCACTGGGACTGTCTAGTTAACTCGACTCGGGACTGGCTACTGGCTCTCCTATTTCTATTGAATGTGTCATAAAACTGACAACAACAACAGCAACAGCAGCAACAACTGAAAAATGTTTTGATTTTCAACTAGACTCGCTTGCCCCACGAGCAATGGTTGAACGGGTCTACCGGGTCTAATGGGTCTACCCTGGTCAGTCGGCTCTACCGGCTGCCCCTTCGCCCGTTTACCCCCTTCAGCAGTTTACCAGTTACCAGCTGGAATGTGTGACAGCTTATCTTGTAGGAACTGACAACTGGAACCCGTCCAGACGCCGCCGTCGCCGTCGCAGAGCAATGCAAGGTAGCCCCCGACTGAGCGACACCTTCTTTTTTTCTGAATTATTATTTTTTTTACGCTGCTATTTTGCTTATGCCTTTTTCTCCCGTGATTTCTGGCTACACAAATTCAATTGAAATTTAATTAATTAGTTGACAGTTGGATTGACACTTGAGCGCGCTTTATACGTAGGTATTTCTTCAATATTTTGGGTACCCTTATGCCCGACCAATTTGGTTTGATTGCCAAGGGTTCTAGCTGCTTGCTTGACTGACAGGTGAGTCTCTCAATTTGTACAGTTTTCTCGGAAATCAGCAGTTCGGGATCATGTCAACATCGTAAAGACTGCCTGAGTCAAGATGAAATGGCATCAATGTGATATTCTGCTTGCTGAGGACATTTTATAGATATGTGGCTATTTTTATAGAGCTTACTGAGATGGAAAACTATTAAGAAATTATTTCTCTAGTGGTAATCCAATGAAATTCCTTAATTCTTCAATCTTCTTATCAATGCCTCATGTAATTGAAACTGATCTGCGATCTTTACGATCGGAATTCGATACTGACGATTAATCAATTTACCTCAGGCAGTTACTTATGTAATAAATATTCGTGTAGCAGCTGAATCAATCACAAACTAAGCCCAACTCGGAAACAACAAAATCGGAGTCAACAATCACGAGGATCATTGCCAGATGCGCGATCGGAGATGCGAATCTGACCGCTGGCGTATTCTGATTAAGCGTGAAGCACACCTGGAGGCAGTTTTCACGCCTACTGCCAGCTCACAGGAGAGGAAGAGTGAGAGCGAGAGAGAGAGAGAGAGGATAGAGAGGGAGAGCAACCCGTATGTGTCTTGGCCAGATCGATGAGCTTCTCGAATTGGTATCGCCACATAAACTGTAACTAATTGCGGCTTCAAATAAAGAGCAAAGCAGAAGGCATGAGCCGCCAAAGGCGAATCAAAGTGTGAGGGAGATGACTGATAAAGAGGGAGGAAAAGGCGAAGAGGGGCAACTGGAGCCAGGTTGCAAGCCTGATCGTGGTAGGCAGCATGCCAAAAATCAGCAAACAACATTGATGTAGGTTCTGGCAACTGCAGGTTCTGAAATCTGGAACTGGCGGCACCCCAGACGAAGCTACTCTTAATAGCTTTCGGGCAAAGCTAGCTAATTTATTATTCTATATTTTTTAGGTTTATTTTAGGTTTACTCCAAAGTTTTATGCTAATTTTATGTACGAATAATGATGATGTGTATTGGCAAAAATTGACATATTGAAGCGCAGTTTGCTGTGTGATACATTTAAACGTGACTTGAATTTGCATTAGTTTGCAACTAGGTGTTATATGCAATGGAAAAAATGCACTGAAAAATATAGGGTATATAAAAATATACAATATAGAAATATAGAATATATAAATAAAGCAATAAAACTGAGTTTATAGAAGGCATTTAAAGCTAAAGATTGAGTGCAAATAACACATATAGAGAGTTGACCTTATTACTTTCATGTTCCCCCCTTAAACTCTTGCAAATTTCTCTCAGTTTATGCTAACACCTAAATATATATAGTCAGACATATATATATTTATATATAAAGAATATAGAAGGCACTTGAAGCTCAAGATTGACTGCTAATAACTGATATAGAGACTTGATCTAACTCTTGCAAATTTCTCTCAGTGCATGCTGACACCTTTTGCTGTGGCTCGACTTGTGCACAACATTTTAAAATGCGTGTCAAACCGGAAGTTGGAAGCGCAAAAGATAAAGAAAGCAAAACTGCAAGATAAACATTATGGCAGACAGTTGCACCTTGTGCGCCTCAAGGATAGAATCTCTCTTCAGCTCCAAGTCCGAGTCCGAGCGGCACGACAACAAAAAGGAGGAGCGACGTTGGCGTCTGCGTCGGCGTCGTCGCATGCTTAAATCGATTTCTTAACGCTGTGGTGGGTGGCATTGCGAAAATTTGTCGTCGCCTTTGTGCGACGATTTTGTCAAGTTGGGCCCAAATGGCAGACGACATATGCAAACGGGCCGAAAGATGTTTGCCGGCAACGTGCCATAAACAAAGCCAGCGGGCGGCCCCGGTCCCGCCCGAGTGTGCCACGTGACTTTTCGGAAAACGGAAGTGAGCCGCAGTGTCTTTCTGTGTGTGTTGTGTTTGTGTTGGCCGAGATCTGAATGCACATAATGCGCTGCGGTCAGAGCTACTGGGCGGAACTGCAAATCCTTATGCCTTTGATGCTGTCACATTTTATTGCTTCCTGCGCAGGTGCAGAGCCAGAGAATGTGAGAGAGAGAGAAAGAAGGAGAGAGAGGGAGAGAGAGAGCCACCCACTATTCCGCACTCACCTTGATCAGCTTCTCACGTATCTCCCAACTGAATATACCGGGATTCTCTTTGCGCAGCTCATCAATGCGACCTTCAATCTCCGGCGATGTGACCTTCGGCTTCGATCCACCAATGACGCCCGGCCTTATCGAGCCCGTTTCCTGATAGCGATTCAGTATTTTCGATACACAACCGTGCGAGACCCGCAACTGTCGTGATATCACACACGGCCGTACTCCACTGGCGGCCATTTCCACAATTTTAAGGCGTATATGATTGGGCAGTGGACGTCCATTGATGAAGACGCCGCCCAACTGGTTGACACGTCCTTGTCCTGTTTCGAGAGAAGAAACATAGGGAGAATGAGTTGATAAAAGTATTATATAATGATAATTATGGAATTTAATGCAAGAAAATAGCATTAGTTGCAAGAATCAGTATAAATTGAAATTGAGTTCTTGAGATAAACTACTTTTTAATAAACTTTGTACTTTTTAAGCGTTTATTAGCTCAGAAATAAGTTGTTAGAGAGCCCAAAATACACTGAAATTTAATGGAATCTTTGAATCTATTTCAATTAATCATTTGCAGTGACTTTAAGTAATCTTTTGGATTGTATAAATTATATACCCACCAAAAAAGAATGTTCTAGCATTAAAAATTTACGCTTGCATTTGTTTTTTTTATGATTTACGGAAGCGGAAAGGGGCGCGGATAAAATATAAAATGAACATTTTCTGTGTACAGTATTAAGACATATTGTCACTAAATTTGCTAGCCCTAGGTCTTCTAGTTTCTGATATATAAGTGTTCATACAGACGGATAATCGGATATGGCTCTTCTGATCGAATCAACTGACGACGCTGATCAAGAATATATGCCCTCTGTAAGATCGGAAATACATTCTAATACATTTTTCGTAAATTATCGGTTTGTAAAAAGATATGTAAGTGTCTTTATACTAATATAAGTACAAATATATAGAATATATCTACTATGTTAGATCGGAAATGCCTTCTTCTGCCCCTTTTTGTACAGTATAGGTTTGCAAAAAGATGTATAAATGTCTAAATAATAATATAGTTTATAGTTTATAAGATATTACTGTTCTTAACGCACCTTGAAAAGGATAACCCGCGAAGAGCGGTCGCAGTGAGTTGGCGCTGGACATATCCATATTGTGTTGTTGCTTAGAAACTACGCTTTGAGTTGAGAGTGGACCCCGAGTCACAGAGGCTTAAGTGGGTCAATGCATGGGGACTGATTACATATATACACACACAAGAGCACACACAAAAGACCAGGCACAACAACAATAATGCACAAGTAACTTATAACGGTTACTCTTGGCCGTTAGCTTGCTTTGGCAACACGCGATATCCGCCGACGGAAGGAAGCAACAACGACAACGACAACAACGACGACTACGACGATGACGACGTAGCTGTGATTCGAGTGGATGCTGATGGTGGAGAGAGAACGCGACGTGGAATACGAATTCGTGGAATTGCGCGCGCTTCCAACGCGATCAAACAGCACGAGACTTGCAAAGCAACTAAAGGCATAAATTAACCAAGGCCGGCCCGGGCGACGAATGCGGCCGACAATGAGATCGCGGCTATAAACTGGTTTCACACTCTCACACACACACACACACACACACAGGCAGAGAGACAGACGCTGAGAGTCGCGCAGCTTTCGCGTCCGCCCTTTTCTGCCTCTGCCTTTGCCCTTGCCTCTGTGCGTGGCGCCACCATAACATGGCAACGATCAAAAAGTCAGCAGAGCCAAGCAGAGAGAGAGAGAGAGCGAGAGAGCTCGCGTGTTTACCTCACTCATGCGCTCACACTCTTACTCTCTCTCTCTCCGTCTCTATCGCTGGGCTTTAATCGATGGACACACAGACACGCCCCTGAGCTGCTCGCGCGCACTCTGATTGGCTGACGCAGCGGGGCGGTTCGCGCTCAGCGCTTTGATATCAACAAGAACAACAACAACAACAAGAACAACAATAACAACAACAGAAGGCAAGGCAATAAGAGAGTGTGCCGCAATCAACCCCAGCAAATGTTAGCGATCTTTCTGCAGCTGCCACAAGTCCTGGCCATGGCTGCTGTGCTCTCTCTCGGTTCTATGCTGTTGTTGTCACTGCTGTTATTGTTGTTGTTGTCCTTATGTGTGACACTTTTGTATTAAATGTATTACTTTTCTCGTTGGCAGCCAATTAAAGCGTGAAGGCTGCCGCCGGCTGCCACACGGCAGCACAGAGTGAGTCAGGGGTGGAAAGGGGGAGGGGAGGGAAGCGAATACATGGCATAGAACAGGACACACGGCCACCGTTTTTACCTCTGTCGCATTATATTATCAATCGTTCCGCTTGGCATTTCAGCACCCACGGTCGCTTGTATGTGTGTGTGGTGTGTGTGTGTGTGTGTGTGTGATTTTTATGCCATTTTCTTGTTGTAGTTGTTCCCACCTTCATCTCGTGCTGATGTTCATTTGCAATTTCTTCCCTGTCCAGTTAGTTGGGTTAGGTCCAAGTCGACATAGACATTGCGTATTTGCCGCATTGTTGTTTGTCATCATCAATTTTTATGGGGGTTCCAGTTTCTTTGGCTTATCCCGTACACAATGCAAGTTCATGCCTATTTACGGCCGACGTCCTGTTTGCCCAGACATCATTTAAGTCCAGCCAGATTCTGTTTATCTAACCCCTCCCCTCACGACCCCCTCCCTATGCCTTGTCACTGAGCTCTTCTCGCTCTTGTTGTTTCGTTAGCAGATAAGGATAAGCTCAATATGAGGTATATGAGTTATGATTGTAATACAATTTGATGTAGGGTCATTGTTCGCTATGAACAGTTCTCCAAGCAACTGTTAGATATGACTTACGAGTAAGAACGCCTTATAATACATGTTCCCCAATGTTTACCTTCTATGTTTATCATCTATTTAAGAAATCTGTTGAACTATAAGAATCACTTTACATACCAAAAAAATTAATCTTCTAGGCTTTAAAATTACTTTATTGGAGACAGTAAAATGACAGATTATCCCTAAGTTTGATAGCCCTAGCTCTTATAGTCTCTGAGATCTACGCGTTCATACGAACATTTTTGGACAAACTGCCACCAAGTGAACTTCCAGTTTATTCAATAATATACTCATACCTCAACTTCTCTCGTTCATTAGCTTCTTAAACATACTCAACTACTCCAGAGTGTTTTTCTATCCATCATATATGTCAGTCGAGTCTCGATTGCAACCCTGATCAACTGCAGAACTGACTTAACCGATATACAAACATAAAAATCTATCAACATGCATTAATTGCAGTCTCCTTCGATAGAGCGGGAGAGAGAGGGAGATATATAGAGAAACGATACTCGCACCTGGTGCTAGATGGAATTTTTGAAAAATTGTAAAACCAAAAACTGAACAAAAGCCAAAAGCAGCGAAAGGACATCATCATAATATAATGAATTAAGCGTGAAGTTTACGCATATTAGGGAAACACACATGCGAACACACGCCGAATGCCGCCTGCCGCCTGCATCTGGCCGTAGTCGAAGGAAGGGAAACCAAAAACCAATAGAACCAGCCCTGAAAAATGGCCGTTTGATGCTACGAGTGTATGATACAGTGTGTGTGTTTGTGTGTTTGTGGCAGCAGGCCAAATGCAAATGTGCTCTATATGGAAACTGAAAACGAAATTGAAATTGAAATGAACATAGCGGAATGAGCCTGTCGGGCTGTAAAAACAGGACTCGTATCAGCAGCTCAGCCTCGGCATCTCGGTGCTAATCAGCATAAAATTGGTTGCTAATGAACCGTTATGCAATGCCGTCGAGTACTCAACGAATGCACTCGCACGGCTCCACGGCTCATCTGCATTCCGAATGAGCCCAAAGGACATGCCCGAACTGGCTATTAATCGTGCTCCGCTTTCCTTCCTGAAACCACAAAACTTGGTCACGATAAACATGACCAATTTTCTAATTTGCCCATTGACAGTTTTCAATTATCGGAGCTGGTGAAGCGTGATGTAACACGGTCCCAAATAGGAAGGATACTTCAATTTTTATCATCAACATTTCAAAGTACTTTGCGATTAACTAAAATTGTACAGTAGCTTCCGTACGATTCTTTTCCTGTGGCATATGCCAAATAAGAAAACAATGTGTCTCGACAACAAAATTAGATGATCGAGTCATTGAGTCACATGAATATTATATTAGTTAAATATAGCTATTGAATTTATCTTAATTTAATAATACATATTTCTATTTAAATAATCCATTCTATTTAAATATCCATTCCACCGCGCTCGGCATCAATCCTGTAAGTTGGGTACTGCTCGCACAGAATATCCCTAGTCTCTCTATGATCGGCTTTGCCCAGGAGTGCTGAACGGCCATATATCTTCATGTAGCTATTGTTGGGCTCATGCTCTAGGATCCCTCCACCAAGGCATTGGGTGCACAGATCTACTTTGGTAGCTTCGTCCCGAAGACTGTCGTATATATGCAGATGGTGTTTTGCATCGCCATCAGCGCGAATAACAAGCTTAGCAAAGTTCATCTCTCCATGTACATATACCTTGGCCAGAATGTACTTCATCTGACCATCTCCATGGGTGACTACTCTAGGAAACCCGCGAACAGGTGACACATGAGGACAGCAGAATCGTCGTGTGCTCCCCAAAGCCGAACGCAAAGTTGGGACAATGCGTATACGTGCTGTCTGCATACTGAATTAATTTCTTTAAAGCCAATAATTTTGAAAGAATTTACAAAAAAAATTTTCTGTCCTCTACACGACATAAATTTACAGACTGGGAAATACACAGGGACTAGATTAGACTCCATTACCAGATGACTAGCATGTCTACTTAGATCGAGATATTTTCATAAAATATATTCTCCTTTTCTTTATTTGGAATGCAGCACAAACAAGGCTTGCCACAATTCATACCTATGATGACGTAATTACATTATGATGAAATAATAAAAGGTATAAATAAGTTGCAAAACATTTGCGATAAAATATTTCCCTTATCTCTTTTCTTTCTCCTAGAACAGCAAATTTTATATTCTCGATCTGCAAGAAGATATAGAAGAAGATATAGCCAAAGCGTTAAAGCATATAAACAGCTTGATCTGAGAGACTATTAGAGCAAAGGTTACAAAACTAGACGTCAATATGCCTTTTTATTGTTTGCAGATGAAATTGATAATTTTATATATTATTGAGAGTAATTGAGGTGAAGCCTTAGGCTATATTACTTGCTCAAGCTACATAGGTTTGCTAAGAGGGTCTTCCACTCTTCCATACAACTCACTAATCAGATTGTATTCAAGCGGAAATGTACAGCACTACTTACTCTTTTACCGTAATATCAGAAATGTTTGGTGTTCAAAATGAATTTTATTTGTTGCTCAGTTTACTTCGCCAGAATTTCACAATCCTTTCCTTGTACACCGTTAGCTACCTCTATCCACAGTTCCAGTAAACGATCCATCAAATGCCGTTAGACAGACTGTCAACAGAAGGCAAAAGCCTCCGTTCGTACGAGTGTATTCACGAGTATTCAAATCTCAATTGCCACCAGTAGCCAAGAAAACAAACAAACAGAAAATCACAGGATAAGTTGGGACAGACCTCTGGCAATAATATCAAATATTGAACAATCCCAAGGTGCGCACATGACGGATTGCATTTCCATCTAGACCAGGACAAGTGAAAATTAGGCAGACACGCCATACACTGACAGAGAGAGAGAGAGAGAGAGAGACAGGGAGAGAGAGAGAGAGAGAGAATACAGGCTGGACAATTGTCAAACTGTTTTCACTCCTTCATGCTAAATTCTCGAGTTGTCCCGCAGGATTTGGCATGAGACATAAGACATGAGGCAAACAGGCCAAACAGATGTACGGTAAGAGGACGACGGGGTGCGAGGTGCAGAGACCTCTGCTGCTATTGCTGCTGCTGCTACGGTAGCGCAGCAAGTGGCAGCGTGGACATTTGGCTACTCTTCACCGATACGGTAGTCATAAACAGAGTCAAACAAGACAATACACAAGTTGACTAGGGAAAGGGGAGTCGCCGTTCTGGGAAGCCCCGTCCAAGACTGACACTTTGGGCACGTTTCAAACACTTCAGTTCCAGTAACATAGTGTTTTTTTATGATCCTACGCACTGAATGAAATCCGCCTGCATGTACTTAAAGTTTTACAGCCTCCCATGATGATCTATACACAGTTTCTTGACATTTTCGTATGGCGACAAAATTTACAGCCCCCTAGTAAATCATTCCTATCCGATACAAAGATAACATGTGCTCCATTTCAAGCATTTTAGCACTTCCATTCATATAAAAATCAAGTCAAAAGATATTCGATATTCTCTTTTATATTGATTCGGAATATCGTTTATAGAGCACTAATTGGGGGCTTTGTACGACTAATGTTAGCTGGAAACTCGAGGCTCGCAAATCTCGCAAAGATTTCACACATTTTCGCCTGTGTTTTTCAATAGAAATACCTTGTTGAAATTCTTGATTGTCTTGTCCCTTTACAGGACTTGTATGAAAATCCTTACTTCCCTTTATATAATAATGATATCTGAGTTGGCTCTATAAATAATGATGTTCACTGGTGTAGCTGACAGAGTATAAAGAAAAGACTTTTACAGACAGTACACAATCGGGTTTAGCGTTCCTCGGGAAACACTTTTAAGTTCTGACCCAACTAAGTTTTCTTGATTACATCAACAGCCGAGAGATAAAGCTAAGTTCTAAGTCTGTCCGTATGAACACCTCTATCTTAAAACGGCGCAATAAGGGCTATGGTTATCAAACATTCTGAGAATATGTTTTTTTATTTCACTCACATAAAGTTTATTTTAGATATGGCCACGTAGAACTTGCCCTTTTACAGGAGTTGCGGGAATTTGCTGCTTAATTTTGATATTATAATGAAATCTGAGTTGTTAAATTATGTTGTGCACTAGAGTATAAAGAATGAAAGATCACTTTAAGGTTTTAAAAAGACCTTAGTGGACAGTACCCAATCAGTTCTGTTGCTACTCAGCTCGGGAAACACCTTAAAGCACTTTCAAACGAATTCGAATTTCAATTTCAGTTGTTAGACAACTTTAAAGACAGATAACCTCAACTTCATAAATATTGTTTTCGCATTTGACAACCCTAAGACAATATTGAAAAAAAAAATAGAAAGGAAAATGAGAAATACTTAAATATTTACGACGTGAAGTCTCACATACACACATACACAAAGATGAAAAACAAATAGAAATTACAGTCCTTACCCGCTGCATGGGAACATGGCAAGATGCAAATTTAGTCATCCTACGTCTTACGGCAATGCTTAAGGAAAAAAATAATTTCAATTTCATTTGTCATTTCGCTACGTTTTGCTGTGGATGGCTGAGAGGGGCATGGGGTGAAGGGGACAGGCAGGAGGCAGGAGGGGTTAGCGGCTGTGGCAACATAAAACTAAAAACATTTAACTGACTTTGATGGATCCGCCGGCAGGAAAGGTGCGACTGGGCAAGGTGTGTGACTGTGTGCGTGTATATGTGTGAGTGTGTGTGCTTGTGTGTATTTGTGTGTGTGTCTGTGTTTGTGACTGTGTGTGTGTTAAGCGTTTCGCTTAAATGAAGTACCAAAAACTCAATTTATTTGCAATTAAATTGTGAAACTGAACAAAAAGTCACTTTTGGCTTGTTTCCAGCCAAAAACTTTTGAGGCAGCTCGTCGACAGCCGCGTGCGCTGCTCTCGTAATCAGTTTCCCAGTTGCCAGTTGGCTGCTGGCCAAGTTCCCAGTCGGGAGTTGGTTGTCTTAGCCCACTTACGGGCAAGTGCGTTAGCGGTTCGCGCTTTTGATCTTGCGCCCTCTCGCACGCATTGGTTCCCTCTCTCTGTCTCGCTTCATCTCCCTTTCTCTTTCCAACTACCTATATACCTTTCTCTGCCTCTTTTCTCTCCCTCGCTCTTCTAGCCCGCTGCAAATCCATCTCATCGCTTCGCATCGCTTTGCATCTCATCTCATTTGAAAGCCGCGTCGCGTCGCGTCGCTCGACCTGACCAGACAGAGCTCAGTCCCAGCTGGTTGGACTGTTGGACTGTGGGACTGGCTATATGTCATTGTAACATAAAAGTTCAATTTTAATTGCCGCGCTTGACGTGCTCAAGGTATTTGGCTTGGCATTTTTACGATCACTTTGGCAAATGTGCGCTTCAAAACCATTTTCAGTCACCTCCAGCTCCAGCTCCAGCTCCAGCTGTGATCTCCGGCTGCAGCTTCGACTGCGGCTGCAGATCCGTTTTGCGAGTGACTTTTGTCGGTCACTTTGTCCAGTCAGCAGCTCCTCTACCCCCCCCCCCTTTGCATCTGCCTTCTCCTCTGTGTCAAGTCGTTAAAAACGTCAGCGTTCCCGTCAGTTGTCTCCTTTTCTTTTTGGCGGCGTTCCGAGCATGGATTTTACATATGTTCATTTGTTTATATGACGGCGGCACCACCACCAGCACCGGCTGGCAGAGGGAAGCAGGGTAGCCTGGTGCAGAGATTGGCACTCAAGTTAAGCGATTGCAAATCCGTAACTCATTCGCCTTCTTTTTTAAATACTCGCAAATAAATTTGTATATACCTTCGACTTTGACTTCGAGTTCTTCTTGGGCTCTGGGTTGGGCCTGGCCTGGGGCTGAGGCTGTTGCTTGTTTTGCTGTGCAACCTTCACCGAAATTGCCGAATTGCATTGTCCGCTGTGTTGCATGCCCCGTATTTTCCCACACGCACTTGATGAGCAGGGGGAAGCAGTGAAAGGGCAAGTGTAGCGGCTTAACTGAGCTTTAAGATGTTGCCAAACGGTCTGCACTGTAACAAATGTTTGACTAACACGAAACATTTTAAGATTTAGTGAGTTATTCAGTCATTCAGTCATAGCTACAATTATGCAGAACTTGCTAGTAAAAAGACTCTATTAAATTATAACATTATTTTTTTAATAATATATTTAATTTGTATATTTTTTTTTGTAAATGTCTGTATGAACGCCTATATCTTAGACACTATAAGAGCTATGTGTATCAAATTAAATGACAATATGTCTTATTATTTCTATCAAATAATGTGTATTCTAGAATTTAGCCACGCCCCCTTCACCCTTATAAATCAAAACAAAAATAAAACATTTAGCTTTTTTCCCAGTGTTTATCATAATCGACTCTGTCGCCACAATGTATTCTTCATTCTCATAAACAGCCTAGTTCTTTTGAACCCTTTATCTGAGAGAGAGAGAGAGAGAATTTAAAATAAAAATATTATTGAGTAAACCAGAAATATACTTAGTAGAAGTTTTTCCGAAAATGTCTGTATGAACAACTATATCTCAGACACTATAAGAGCTATGGCCAGCAAATTTGCTGATAAACTGTCTTATTTATTTGCCCACATAATGTGTTCTATAATTTGACCACGCCCTCTTCCGCCCCCGTAAAACAAAAAATAAGTAATTGAACCTTCTTGTATTCTTCGACTTTCATTGAGCTTTCTCACAGTGTCTTTCAAATATCTTCGCATCAATAACATAAATTCAAAACTCACTGAAGGGCAACTCCCCGCGGCATCGCTTTGTGGCCCAAGCTGCTGACACATTCAACATGCAGCATGCGGCGTGCAACATGCCACACTCGCTGCCAGCTGAGTCGGAGCAACTGCAGCAGACTGTATGTCGTCTCCCACATGGGGTGAAGCTGCTGCGATTGCCCCAGCAGGCACTGCAACTGGGACTGAAGCTGGGACTGAGGCTGGGACTGAGGCTGACGCTGAGGCTGGTGCAGCGGCAGCTTTTGGGGTACTTGGGCAATTTGTTGGGCAGTCGCCTTTGGCGGGGCAGTTCGTTATAATTTATTTAATATCTGACACGCAGCGCAGGCACTGCTTGTGGAGGCAGTGCGTCATCAATGTCGGAGTGTTGAGTAATTTGCTAAACACGGGCAGGGAGACAAGAGTCTCCTCCGTCGCCTCCACTGCCCGCGACCCCGTCGCCCCCGCCTCCGTCGTTGCTGTCGATTGCAAACCTCGAGCAGATTTATGATGACGGTCGGCGTTTTTGTGTTTATCACTCTGCATTGGCCATAAACAGTTTTAAATGCAGCCGAATGCGTTTTTAAACAGCGCATCCTAAATCAAAGATCTGTGGGCACCGTCAATGTCTTCAGCTCCGTCGATTTCCGGCGAAAATTGCGTGCTGCTTTGTGCAGATAACTAAATTAACGCCGCGATTCGCGGTTGTGCGGCAGCAACAGGGGGCAGGGAGTGCAGCCTGGGCGTGTCTGGCGCATTAAATCGCGCATTTTGTTGCCCCTCGCCAAACAGGTGACAGTAACAAACCATTAACACCTGAACCGCAAACTCACAAACTGTCAACCTTGCAAATACAAAAGCGAGAGTGAGAGGGAGAGAGAGAGAGAAGGGAGAGAGAGAGGCAGTGCGAGCTACCTGTTGGGCAACGGCGCGGTAGGTCCCTGTTCTCTTCCCTGACAATGCCAGAATTTTTGTCGCCCGATTAGAGCCCATTACAAATCGTAAGTGTTACGCTAGGTCTCCCTGTTCCTCTGTCTAGCAGGTGGTCCCCGCTGAAGAGAGAGAGAGAGATAGAGAGGGAAGGAAGGTAAATAGAGTTGTCAAACTGTGCCAATGATCGATTTGCAACGGCAACTTAGTCAACTTCTTCTGCATGCAGATGCAGCTACGCATCCGTCTGCGGATACGGATGCATCTATCCGTATCCTGTGCTCTGTGCTGGCGTTGCCAATCGCTTTAGCAGCGCTTTTTAGGCCAAAGCAAACACAAACACACAAACAAGCTGACAAGCCGATACGGCTACTGATACGGCTAAACTGGCGTAGGCGTTGCCAAATTAACCCGTCAAGGTGTTGCCAAATTATGCTAATTTAATTAGGCGACCTTTCGTCGCTTGTATCTCACGGATACGCACACCATTTACATAGCTTAATCACACATAATTATAGTCGACAGACATATAAGATAGTATGGCTGCTAATTGATCCATTGACGTTTAGCTTGAGCTTATTGCGAATCGATTTGGAACGCCCACTAAACATGCGAAAATATGAATATCGATAAATAAAGAGCAGATTTGGATAGATAGAAACTTGTTTCAGTGATTTGTAGATACAATTTCAGTAATAACTTTGATACTTTATTATCTGCAAGAGATTTTACAATTTCTCTTGACTATCTTTCCCAGAAGCGACGCGGCAAGTTCAAAGGGCAAGCTAAAAACTTTAAAGCTCTATTCGATTCTGAGAAAAGCAAAACATCAATTAAATGCGAAAATGGCGCAGCAAATCGTAATCGAATCGAGTCAACTGAAGATAACATGCAGCTTAATTATTCACAGCAGCAGCAAGAAGTAAAGCTGCAACAAAAGGTGGCACGAGGCAAAAGACACCGCCAATGCAACGGAAAGGCTTAACGGCAAAGCGCAGGCCTGATGCCACAATTATAACTGCAACATTGACAATCCATTGATGAATTACCGCTTTGACATGTGCCGACGACTCTGGCTGCCACATGAGGTTGCCCCAACCTGCCCCTGCCGAACCTGCCGCACCTGGGAATAATTGAAAATCACGCTGGCCAATTGCCACTTCAAGCGCAGCTCGGAAAAATCAACAAAAATGGAAATTGTAGCCAATCGATTTTGGGGCAGCAAACCCAGAGAGAGAGAGAGAGAAGAAGACGTGGCAGAGGGAGGGACAGGGGGAGAGAGAGGGACAAGCAGAGTCCAACTGAAATGCGTCTTTAATTAGAAGAAGAATCAATTCACAATAGTTCAAGGCATCGCGGCAGTCATATAACCTTCTGATAATTATTTATTTTCCCATTTTCACATCACATTTTCCAGCGATAATTTCGAGAACAGTGGCCTCCTGCTCACTCTCTTCTTCCCTCCCTCTCTCTCTCTCTCTGCATGCAGAACTAAAATGCATTACGAAAATCAATTTACTATGGAAAATAAATCAAAACGGAAAAGCCAAAAGTGAAAAACTGCCCCGAAAGCGCGTATTTATTTGTATTATTTATGTATTTCTTGCCCGAGACTTTCCAGAAAATGTATCTCAGCTCTACATGTATCTGTATCTGCATCTGTGTGTGCGTGATATTCTCCCTACTTTGCATCATCATCAAAGGATTGATTGCGTTTCGTGATTATTTGGTTTGTGTGGTGCGTGGTGAATACTCGTTCGAGTATATTCGAACTTGCTCTTCTCGCCTCCAGACCATGCTAATAATTCAATGTCAAATTAGTTGTAATCAAAATGTAATAAATACGTGAAATATTTCTCTTGCATTCCTCGCATGTTTGTGTGTGCGTGTGGAATTTATGTTGGCATGCATAATTGAGCACGTTATCAGCGATAGGACACACATACGAGTGTACTCACGAGTGCACTCACTGTGAATGAGTGCAGTAATACACACTTCCATATTATTATACATAGATTGAGATTTAACACAGAGTTGGGAGTTGAGAGTACAACACAATCAATCAGAGTTAATGGCACATGAGCTGCACAGCAGATAACTAGTATACTTCATAGAGCTGCATCTAGTCAGATATTAATTTAAATTAATAGATATGCTATAAATTACAGCAGAGAAGTAAATTTACATAAATTTAAACTTAGGTTATTTTGGTATATAACGCAACTAAATGAAAGTAATTAGTGCAGATCATAAATAAGTAAAGTAAAAGCAATACAAGAACCTTCATTTACTATGTTAACTTGAAGAAATTATACATTATCTTGATCTAAATTCAAAAAAAATTCTTTAAAGTTTTTAATATGGATTATAAATGGTATTCCAATGATCCTATGATTTGGAAATAACTGTTAATCCCTAATACCAATGGATTGCGACTAGAACAAGGCATCTGACTTTGGTTTGCGTGAACTGTAAGGATGTTTTGGACAGTTAAATAGCTATAGTTTTGTGTGTTTTGCATATTTGAAGCAATTCTACGTAATGCGATTGCCACCTCTTTATGTGCTAATATTTGAGCACTCTCTATATTGGAAAACTACCTCAAATGCTGAATTGCAATAATAACTATAATAATTAATTTAAATTTAATAACACGAGAATCAAAGTCTTATCGCATCTATTACGCTCAAGCATAAGAATTATTTGAAACTTGCATCTGCTTTCAAATGTTGGGAGAAATTAAATTGATCAGTTCGATTATTTCGTTCCTCAAAGAGAGGCTGACAACAGTTTAAATGAAAATAACGAAACCTAATTGCGATTTCTGTTTCAAATCATTGATTTCGGTAAGAGAATAACAACTTATTTTATATTCTAGAAACTATGCAAAAAGTTAAAGTTTGAAACATAAGAAACAAATCACAGATAAGGTGACTTTAGAGCCTTACATACTTACCTATGTTCACATATATACTCTTTGAATTGTATCGATTGTCTAAATTCTACGAAGGTCTTGAATTTTCTTCAGTGTTTTATTTATTTTGATGTTTTTGTTAAGAGAAACACTGCCTTCTTTACCTTTAATTTGAAGTGCATAAAATTATCTTATAATCTTCAAATGAATATAACAGAAATATTTGTATCTTATATGATATATATCATATCATATCTTTTTCATATGTGCCTCTTTCCACATTGCTTACCACTCAAATCGTGCTCAGTCGATGTCGATGCCGACAATCAATCTGAGGCCGATTGATTTGGTCTGGTGTCGGCAGCTCCTTTCATTAGGTAATACTAGGTGCAGGCGTTATAATTATAATCATTGATATCACACCTCGCAGGCAGGTGCTAAACGAATTTTATGGCTTGACGCCACGCGGAAAACCAACAACAGCAAGAGCAACAGCTCAAAGCAATTGGCGCATAACGGCGCGATCAACCTGTGCCGCAGGCTCAAAGGCGTTGCCACGCCCCTGCCAGTAGAGCGTGTGACGTGCGAGGAGTGCTAATCAAGGATCAGGAGATGTCTATCATGGCCAGAATTAGCAGGAAAGCGTTAAACGAAAGGCGCTCCGTGCACTGCCTCGGGCAATTAGGCGCACGTTGATCATCTTCCTTCAGTCTCTCTCTCTCTCTCTCTCTGTATCTTTCTCTTTGTCTCTTCTTTTTCGTTTTCAAAGAATCCGCCACATTTCAGCGAGAATCCACAAATGTTTTATTTACGATGAGCTGGCCAAACGCCGACGCGGGCTGTTAGAATTCACACTTCAACGCCACCGCCAACGGCGACGGCGTGTGTGTCCTACCCGACTCCATCTCCCGTTCCCCGTTCCCGTTCCCGTTCCCATCGACTTTGCCGACAAAGTGCCGCAACAGAAGAGGAGGGGACAGAGAAGAAAACCACAGATCATGCACATAATGGCATCCTTTGTTGTGTGTCTGTGTGTGTGTGTGTGCGTTATCCTTTGCTGCCCGAGATCCTTTTGCCGCATCATCGTCATCGTTGTGTGGGTTGGATGCGCGTGCCCGCCCGCATAACCCGAAAACCACACACACTTGATTGGCCCCGATCATGCCTCTTTCTCTCTCTCTCTCAATCTCTTGCTTGCTCTCTCTCTTGTTCTACCTGCAATTAGTTAATATCAGTTTTGACCAACTGACTGCAGCCTTGTGGGCGTCATCGGATCACACATTATTAATATGTTTTTAACCGTTCCGAAGGAGTGATATATTTGTACATATTACTCTTCTCACCTGGTCCCGCTCTGGCAATGCTCCTCTCAAATTAATCATCTTTCTCTCACTCGAATCGCGGCCCAAATGCTTCTCTTCCTCTCTTCTTTTTGCGGTAACATTTGCTGTGTAAACAGTTGCGGTTGAGTCTCTTTTCTCTCGTCTGTCCTCTCCCTCCTCTCTCTCATCTACTATTGCTGGCCCCAACAGCTGTTGCCCAGCCTGTCCCGAAAGGGGCTTTCATTTAAGCTGACATCTGGGCGTTAGTGGTAATTTTTCAGTGGAGTTTATTGGGAACATTTTGGGAGAATCATTAGTGCAAGATATTCTTTTAATGATGCGCCTTGGCATCAGTTCGGGGTTCCGGCTAACACATGACTTATGAAACAAGAGGAGCAATGTGATATGTGTGGCTCGTTTATAAAGTGTTTAAGTATCATTTCGCTTGTAGAACCAGGAAGTGAAACTTAAAACTGTTTTAAAGGTTATGTATGAAGGAAACTTACGTAGTTCTTAAATAAGTTAATAACACTAGAAATGTTATTGTGATAACTAAGAAACAGTTGGTCTATTGATCTTATGAACAGATATTTTTATACTTGTGCATTTTCCATATTCATTCATGAAGCTATATGTATTCCAAATTTAACAGACTGAGCCTCACAGGATCCTGAGATATTATAGAATATTTTAATATGTTTCTCTCATTGTATCTCTCTTTTCATTGATAGATAGATATGTATATAGTTTGTGCATTTTCTATATTTATTCATGATGATCAAGCTGTACTCTAAATTTAACAGCATAATTGCTGCTAGATCCTGAGATATATTTATGGTATACTAGATATATATGGTTACTGATTGTCTCTTTGCCTCTATCTCTCCTTAGCTGCCTAACTCTTGCTAAATAGAAGTATCCCGCAATATAATGGCCCTCACAGCTGCTGCACTTTAAAGTCCTCTGCAAAGTGAATTGAAAGAAAAACCTGAACGAAACAAAAGATGAAGAAGAAAAAATGAAATTCCGATGTTGCTCGCCAGCCATCACTCAAGTCGATGCCGTATTTTACTGTGTTCACTGTGTGTGTTTTGTTTTTCATGTTTCCTTTTTTTTGCCGCATGCTTCGTTTGCAAATGAATTTTCAACTTGCACTCGCCCCTTACAGACTGACAGTGAGGCAAATATATGTAAGCTCCCTTTGCCGTGTGGCAAGTAGAAATATTTCCACAAAATATTACAGTTTAAATGGCAGGAGAAGGAAACGAAGAACATTCGGACAGAAATATGCAAGAAGTTCATGTTGGGGTCTATAGATATTTATTTATTTCAACAAATAATGTGAATTCAAAACCGCGCACATGAGGTCCCTCTTGAGATAGATTCCCCAGGGGCACTGGATATAAGAGGAAGAGAAAAAGGGGAAGGGGCGTGGAGGCAATGAAAGTGTAAATATTAATAAGCGGCAGCCGACAAAGGCGGCAGACAAAAGCGCGAACGAAAGTTTAAAAGCAGATACAGATATGCGTCAATGCCGCAGCAACAGATACAGATACAGCTACTGATACAGAGACTGATATAGCTATAGATACAGATACAGAGACAGCAACGAGTGCGAACAGTAGCTACTTGAGTTGTCATAAGTTTTGAGCGATTGCCCCGCAGCGAAGCCACACACACAGCGTGGCGGCTGCTCGAACAATAGCAGCACAATTATTGTGCCAAATGGCACACACACACACACCAGACACACACACACACATCAGAGGAACACCCACACTCATCACGTACGCCAACTTGACAATTGCCCAACTAGCAACAGTGCCAAACAACTACAACAACTGCTGCCAATTGTTGCTGTTGCTGTTGTTGTTGGCTTAGTGACTGCGCTTTTGCAGACCGTCAACAAGAGCAACAAATAGACAGAAACAACAACGAGTCGACACATACATTATTTCCATGCGAGCACCACGCGGCGTATGCGCAACATGAACAAAGTTCTTTGATTTCGACCGACTCAAGTCTGACTCAAATTAAGCACAACTCATGCACTGGGAAATGAAGTTTACTTCTCGTTTTGCGTGTTTTTCCCTATTTCGCTCGTGCGAAAATCTTTTGGCCAACTTCCCAAGCCAAGTACGCTGCAGAGGCCGTCTCTTTCTCATGAATATTCATTTCGGGCTGCCCAGTTGGGCTCTACCTAATTAACAGCACCGCAACTGGGGCCATTTACATTAATTAAATAGTGCGAGAATGGAACTCAAGTTGGCAATGGTTTTGAGCAACATCTTGCCCTGCACTAGGGCAGGGGAAAGGAAAGGGTATCTCTAAAATATATATAAAATATTAGTCTTTAATATGAAATATAAATAACATAAAACTATAAATTACAGTTGAGTTTTAGCACTTTGTGCCATAGAAAAATGTTTGAAAAAGATAGAATAGTGTCTCTGATTCCGCAATGTACTGTTGAATTACATAAACAGCGTAGACTGTATAGATATGTCTGTTTGTCCGTATAAGCGCCTATGTCTCAGATTCTATAAGAGGTACTACTTCAAAATTTGATGAAATTATGTTTTAATATAACACGCAGTAAAAGTATGTGTCAGAAATTGGTCACGCCTCTTACAGTCCTTGTAAATCGAAAAAAAGTATTACAGTGCATGGAATAATATGCTACTTGGTTTACCCATAGATTAGAAGGGTATTACAATTTTGTGTCTGACAGTATAAAGTATCTCAGACACTATTAACTATTCTTGATCAACGTAACCACCATTAAGATATGTCTGTCTGTCCGTGCGCATATTTATAGATTAGAGACTATAAGAGTTAATTCTACTAACTTTGGTGATAGTATATTTAAATGTTATACGCAGTTAAAGTATGTTTTAAAAATTTACCACGTACCTTACGGCTCTAGTAATACAACAAAAATTAATTGCAATCATTATTTTAAAGTTAAAAACACTCGGATCAGTTTCCAGCGCCATTTTCAAGCTAAAACACATGGAGCACACTCGACAGTAGCTCTTTTACTTTATTTACTCCCACTTTATTTCTTCTAGTGTGGGTGGTTTGCAGAGAAAGGCAGTGTGACTATTTTACGACATTTGTTTGCTTGTGCTGGACACCCATTAAGAAGTAGTTGGACACGTGGGGCTTAAGCGTTACTGGCAGTTTCTATTTGTGGCCATCAAACTGTCCGTTCATCAACAAATCCTTTAATAGCTACATCTATGTAGGCAGAGTGCACATCCTAGTTGGTCTGGGCTGGCCATAAGCCTTGCACCATTAAGCCAGTGGCATGCACTGAGGCGTTTTCCACTCACGGTAACTAAGGAATGCAAAAAAAATGCAAAACACTCTCGTAGAAACAACAGCAGCGAGAAATTCCTTGATGTTTTTATGTGAACATGGATTAAATAGTATTCCTGTCGTCCTTGTTGAGTTGCTTGCATATATGTGGATATTCACAGATAGTAACTATGATAGTGGAAGTAGTGCGCATTATACTTGTTGATAATGAATGAAGAATTCAAGGGGAACTGTTGCATTGCTTTTGAGCCAGTAAAGAAAAGCGATGTGAATGTTAAAAGAGTTTGAAGAATGTTAATTAAATGATTTAAGTGAACATCAGATTGAGCAGCTACTCTAACTTTGATTCCTCTATAAATAACAGTTGAAATTAGACAGTCCACAAACCGGAAATCTACCGAGCACATTTCATGTGGAACAACAACAGTTAAGGAGCCTGGGAGTCGAGTAAAAAGAGCAAGTCACGCAGTGTTGTTGGAATTCGCATAACTTCAAATCAAGCGCAAATACACTGACCAGAGCGATATAAATAATGTTAATGGAGTCCAATACGCGCCTAAGCAGCATGAGATCCACTTAGATTCAGTTAGAAGAGCCAACATAAGCCTGGACGTGCAAATGGGGCGGCGCTACATCAAATTGCAGCCATGCCAGGGCAACTCATTGGTTCGCTCTCCTTCTCTCTCTCCTTCTCTCTCTCTCACTCTCTCTCTCCATCTGCGCAGGCAACTCAAAGAGTAACAACACACACACACACACAATGTCGGAGAGTAGAGAGCAGTGAGCAGCAGCAAAGTAAAGAGTAGTGCTGCACTCTTCACACACAGCGATCGTCCGCAAGCGCTCTCATTGGCCTGCACTCATGTTGTCTCACTCTCTCACTTACCACCCTCGTTGCGTGGGCTCGGCAGTGTTTGTTGTTTTTGTGCTGCTGCTGTGGAACTTGTTTCTGTTTGTTGGTGTTCTGCATGCAGCGCTGCCGTCGCCGTCGTCATCGTCGTTGCCTGAGAATCTCACAAATTCGTTTTAGTCTCGCTGCTGACCGTTTCAAAATCAGTTTCGAGCTGTCAAGCAAACGAGCAGCATCACCAAGCAACGTTGCGCATGCGCATTACCCAAACCGAAACGAAGAACCCGAAAAAGAAATAAAACAAACTCAAAGAAAATACCCAAATAGAAATAGAAACTCGTGTGTGTCTCTGTGTGTATTCTGTGAAAAGCAAACACTGAACGGATTATATTATAAATAAGAACATCTAAGAAATCGACAATAACAACAACAAGAACATAACATGGCTGTATCGGCACTCAATATGACACCCTATTTCGCTGGATATCCCTTTCAAGGTAAGCATCGACGACGCTCTATTACCAATTACCTCAATTACGACTACAAAACGTCCCAAGTCTCTCGCTGATATCGTAGAAAAAGTGCCCGATCATCGTCATGATCGCGCTTTCGCCGGGTTGCCTCGAAAACGAGAGATCATTACCCGCTCACTCAGTCTCCACGGGGCTCCTTCTTTACCCCTTCTCCGCCATCCGTTCTGTCTGTCCGGCAATCATGATCAGCTTTTTGACTTATTGATTGTGATCACAACTTGCAGCAGCCACAACATTCCAGACTTTGCAGACTTTTTGGCGCGCTCTCTCGCCAGTCTTTGGGATTCCTTCTGTCTGCTGTCTGCCATCTGCACTCGCGGCTGGGGCTGGGGCTGATGCTGATGCTGTGGCGGCTCTGCTGCTTTGATCTTGGCTCAGCGTCTGCTCTTCGGGGTCTTGTGTATCACGTAGCAGCAACGTCAGCGCCCCAAAACAACAACAAAAACAACAACATCAACAGAGGCAGCAGCAACGGTGTCTTTGGGGTTTTTGGGGCCGGCCTTTTATGCTCTCAACGTACTGATATTAGCTTGGCACAGCTGGACGCCTGTCTGTCTCTCAGTCTCCAAGTCTGGCTTATGCATTATTAGTTTGATTTGATTGCATGGGCATAACACACACTCACACACACACATACAAACACACACAGCTGCACAGTGATCGGCATTTTCCACATGCACGAGTCGCCAGTCCGAGTTTTATTCCCAGTTTTCTTTATCAGCGCCCGAATTCGGCCCACGCAAATTGCCAATTTGCGCTTTGTTAGGCCTGTTTTGAGTAACAGGCAAATGACAGAACAATAGATGGTGCCAACTGATCCTTGCTCACAACTGATCCTCGCACACAAACTCAAGCATAATTGGATTACTTACTGCCGCTCAATCGAGCAGAGAAGAAAAGTTAATTGTCGATCACTGAGGATCACCTCGAGGATCGTTCAGCGACCACACACGCAAATACAAACAGATGGACAAAGGCAGGGAAAACAATAAGTCTGCCAATGCAGATCATTTGCATATTATTGCATTTGAAGATCAGTGGAAGATCAAGCGAGGATCGTCCGCAGCACAAATGATAATAGAATATTCTAGATCCCCGCTTATGTGGGTCACTGTAGGATCAAAAGAATTGCATAGTTTCTACTCGAACGAAGATCATAGGAATTGCATAGTTTCTACTCGAAGATCACTTGAGCTAATCACCTCTCTTTTTCTTTTTGTGCTTCTTTTAGGACAAGGACGCGTCAATCAACTTGGCGGCGTCTTCATTAACGGTCGTCCCCTGCCCAATCACATACGTCGTCAGATCGTGGAAATGGCCGCCGCGGGAGTGCGTCCTTGTGTAATCTCCAGGCAGTTGCGCGTCTCTCATGGCTGCGTCTCCAAGATACTGAATCGTTTCCAGGAGACTGGCTCCATTCGCCCCGGCGTCATCGGTGGCAGCAAACCCCGTGTGGCCACACCCGATATTGAAGCAAGGATCGAGGAGTTGAAGCAATCGCAGCCAGGCATATTCAGCTGGGAAATACGCGCCAAGCTCATCGAGGCAGGAGTCTGCAACAAACAGAACGCCCCATCGGTCAGCTCCATTTCGCGTCTTCTGCGTGCCACTTCAGGCTGTGGAACGGGCAACGGGACTGGCTCTCATAGTATTGATGGCATTCTTGGCGGCGCTGGATCTGGCTCGGCGGGCAGCGAGGACGAAAGCGAGGATGACACTGAGCCCAGTGTGCAGCTGAAGCGCAAGCAGCGTCGTTCGCGTACCACCTTCTCCAACGATCAGATCGATGCCCTGGAGCGTATCTTTGCACGCACACAGTATCCGGATGTCTACACCCGGGAGGAACTGGCCCAGAGCACTGGCCTGACCGAGGCGCGTGTCCAGGTGTGGTTCTCCAATCGCCGTGCACGTCTCCGCAAGCAGCTCAACACGCAGCAGGTACCTGGCTTCGCTCCCAGCTCCGCCGGTGCCTCGTATGGCTCACCAGCAGCTGCCGCTGCTCCTCCAAACATGGGCATGGGACTTTACAGCTCTCAGTCGTGGCCCACAACCGGTGCTGCTGCCTACGAGACATACGCCGGCGGCTACGGTGGCTCCGTTGCCTCCATGTCGCCGAGCAGCAGCAGCAGTGCCAGCAGCTCCGCTGCCCACAGTCCGGTGCAGTCGCAAGCACAGCCTCAGGCACAATCACAGGCCGTGTCCAGTGGCAACTTCATGAACTCCGCCTACGGCATGGGCACAGCCAGCGCAGGTTACTCCAGCTCAGCTGCCGCTGCTGCCTACGCCATGCCCACCTCCGCAGTCAGCTCAGCCGAGCAGCTGCGTTCGCAGTTCGCCTCTGCCGCCGCATCGGGCTCGCACCATCCTTCCTCCTGGGACAGCTACAACTTTGCCGGCTCCTTCTTCCCCAGTGCCACGGGCAACCACATGGGTGGCTATCATCAGTCCACCATCGGTGCTGAGCAGAAGAACTCCGCAATGCCAGCTGCTCCAGCCTATCCTTACTTTGGCTTCTAGACGATCAGCTGCCACACCCCCACATCCCCGCTTCAGTTCCCAGTTCTTAAGTTAGTTTTTAGCTGGTTCCATTTGTGCTTAAAGATCTGTGCCTGCTTATTGTTGTGGTTAATATTAAAGACTGTTTATAATAATTCTAGTTTTATGCGAATATTCTGTTTGAACTTAAGCCATTTTTAATAGACGAGTGACAAATCAAAATAATCTTACGATTCTAAAATATAAAATGAATAAAATGAAGAAATAAAAAAAAAACTAATTGAAATTTTATTCCTTGGGAACTATTAAAGAATATATGGTATGGATATGTCTATGGCAATTACTTATTGATGCTTTCTAACTTCAAGTGCGTTCTATGACTATGAGCTCCTTAAATCAGAACATGAAAATAAGTTTCATTTCCAACGATTCTCCTTTGGAGTCTTTAATGATGAAGTGTGAAGATTATTATCAAGATAGCTTCAAAACTGAGAAACTAGTCTGTATTGCAACACAACAATGGCAGGGCAGTGCAGGGGTACAAAAAGGTAAACTTTACCAAAGAATCTCCTATTTAATAAATAAACGTAGAAAAAGTATGAAGATTAATAAATCGAGTTTTACAGTTACGAACTGCACTCAACTCAGAAATATTCACATATTCATATTATACACTCAGCGACAAGAAAAAAGCCGCACTGAAAATTTTTACGCACTTTGTAGATTTTGCTCCCAGGGTTCTGTCAAAAATGTTTCTTTTAGTCTAATTCTATTCTTTAGAGGTCGTTAGTATATTTACATGTACATGTACTCGAATAGCTACTTAAAGCCTTGTTGAATTTTCAGATTCAAAGAAAAATCTAGAATTTTCTTATACTTTTATCTATCCTTATAATTTCAACGAAAAAGAATGGTCAATTGGTACACAACGGAAATACTATTACAGGATTCATAATCTAATAAGTACTATTAATTCCCTACTTCGGTATATTCCCTTCACTTGTCAAGCCCATCTAAAAAACAAATGCGATTGTCCTGTGCACAATATCTAATGATACAATAACTTCTTGTACTCAACGTTCATATTCAATTAAACTAAGGACATTGCAAAAAGTATCTTAAAAGTGACAAGGCTCCGGACCACACACACCCTAACGCGGGATTATGGCCATGTTTTGAGGAGCCACAACAGGTTCAAGCCTAACCAGCTAATCCCTCAAAATGGCACAGAGAATGTCCCCTAAATTGACAGAAGCACAATAGACGATCCAACTAGGGAACAAGGATATGCTGTGTGTATGTGTGTGAGGTAGTGTTCGTGTATTCCCATCGCCTGACTGGATCCCAACACACAAATCTTGGGTCGGCTGAGTTGACAATTAAACAATTAAAAACAATTGCGAGGACGAGCCGAGCGAGTCGATAATACGAAAATAATTTACGAAATTGTCGATTGTCGACTCTACTAAATAGAGCAATTGACAAAGGGACATGCGCAAAATATGAGCAGAGGAGACCACCAAGACGACGAGGCAGGACTCTTTAAAGACACCGCCTTGTGGGCCGACCAAGTGGTCAAAGAAAAAATGAGAGCCCCGCGCCGACCTCGAACTAGACGAGAGTGGACAAAGCCATTGACAAGATGCGGGAGGGTCTCGGACAGAGAGAGAAAAAGAGAGAGATATAGACCTGGACCTGCACTAGTTCTGACTTGTTTCTTGGGTGGCATTAGGTAGCGCTCTTCAGGCCCCAGGACTCAGGATCTCGGGACCCTCAATTATGTGTGCACAGCGGGCGTCGCACTTACCACCTAGAATGAATACATTCGACTCACTCTCGCTCTATCTCCCTCGCTCCACTTTCGCTATCTCTCTTCCTCTTCTGCTCACTTTGCCCATGTAGTTAAATGAAAACATCAATTAGTTCATATCGCTAAGGGAGAGAGGCCTTTGGACCTGGGCATGTCGTCTCTCCGGGCGGGACGACGACAGGTTCGCAGGTCTACAAGGGTGATAATGTGTGTCAACTGTGACAATCATAATGGATCGCCTCGGCTCGTCTTCCTTTGCCCTGCCTTGGGCTATGCTCGCTGAGACATCCTAGGGTTTCGGTAGGACCTGCTGCAGCACGTCCTGTGGCATACAGTAGCATCGCTTCGTCTCTTATCCTGGGCCCACCAACTTGGATATTTTTATACAAATTTAATTTGTGTGGCAAGTCGAGAGTTTTCCTCTTCCTCTTTGCGCTTTGCGCTCGCCTTTGTTGCGGCTCTTTGAACCGAACTGTTGAAAGGTCCTCACGATGCCAGAGCGATTGCTGCGATCGTCGTGATTTATGCGTTTTTGATGGTTGCACTGCGAGCATCACTGCCTGTCAAGGTTGCCCCTAAACCCGGTAGCATGCGAATTATTTTTAGCCAACTTCCTGTGTGGCCCGCAGTACCGTGTTCTGAATACCCAATACCCCATACCCAATCTTTTGGCCAACAGTAGCTGGCGGCAATGTGTAGACGCTTTGTCTCCTATTGCCAAGTTTTGATTGATGATCGGGTTTATTCCCCATGATGAACGAGCCAATGGGCGTCTTTGTGTCAGCGTGTGTGTATGGTGGAGGCGTTCATAATGCGAATTGCGGTCGGATCGGGTTAAAATACGAGCGAATTGTGGGAACCGTTTGACTCTACGAATATTAATTAGCTTGGTTCACTCGAAAATTAGTTTTTTCACATGGTATAAAATAAAATACATCTTATATTGATATTACGTATTAGAAGATCTTGTAGAATAAATAGTAAGTATTTGATATAATAGTGTTGATCTTAAAAGATTAATTGGATCTATTTATAAAGTGAGTTTATTAGTAGTTTAAAGGGGTATTTTTGTTAGAACAGTTTTATATCATAGTACTTGCAATAAAAAGTAATTGAATCGTCTTGTGATATCT
This sequence comes from Zaprionus nigranus, assembly GCA_018903425.1. Lineage (NCBI taxonomy): Eukaryota > Metazoa > Arthropoda > Insecta > Diptera > Drosophilidae > Zaprionus > Zaprionus nigranus. The sequence goes on along the minus strand of JAEIGD010000014.1, from coordinate 1,180,712 downwards.
AAGTGATATTAGTAGTATATGAAATAGTAGTAGAAATATAAAATATAATATAGTAGTAGAGCATTTGTAGTATTTATGGATAAAGTAGCAGTAGTAGTTGAGCATAGAAGAAGTACTAGTAGAGAAGTCTTCATGAAAGTAGTAGTAGTATTAGTAGCAGTTGTAGTAGTAGTAGCACTAGTAGTAGTTGTAATAGTTGTAGTTTTTATGGAAGTAGTAATAGTAACAGTAGCAGTAGAGAAGTTGTATTCTTCATGTACGTAGTAGTAGTAATAGTAACAGTTGTAGCAGTTGTAGTAGTAATAGTAGTAGTAGTAGTTGTAGTAGGAGAGAAGTTGTAGTCCTCATGGAAGTGGTAGTAGTAACAGTAGCAGTAGAGAAGTTCTAATCTTAATGGAAGTAGTAGTATTAACAAAAAACTTGGCAATAGTCATACCGATAAAAAAACACACAAAAAGTAGCAACTTAAAGTGTTAGTAGTAATTATAGTAAACGTATTAAAATAATGTGCATCAAAAGGCACACTCCAAAAAAGACCCCAAAAATGAGTCTCCATTACATTTGCCACACCTCAACCTGCAGATCCCTCGTCTTCTCGCACACCTGTTCCGCATTTTCGCTAGCGAATCGCATGCGACCAATCGAAAATGCAACCGTTAATTGCCACTGAATCCGGCAGTCGATTTCGGCTAAATAAACATGAACGTCCAACACCACAGCCACGGACAATTTACAAGTGTTGATGAGCTCGATGAAATTTTCCGCTAATTTTTCACGTACTCATTCGCCCATTTGAACCACACGCCAAAAACCGAGATGAAAGAAAATATAATAATAATAAATTTATCATATATTCATTAAAAATTATTTCCGTACATTAAATAGCGCAACCAAGAAGCAGCACCAACAACAACAGCAACAACAACAACACGTCAAGACACGGGTTGTTGAGGAAGTGAAGGAGCGAACGAGATGAGAGATAAAAGATATTCGGGCATGTGTTTTGGGTGCAGCGAGCGTTGATAAAACATCAAGACCAATCTGATAAGGAACGCTTTAAATTCCGTTACGTAACGCAAATTTAGAGCGTAACAATTTGCCTTGTCCGACGTGTGACTGTGAGTGTGTGTGTGTGCGAATGAGACAGCAATAATATTCAATTCACACCATGTTTAATGTTAGCGCTCTTCGGTTCTCTACACTCTTTTTCAGGGGGTGTCTGTCTGTGCTTCCTCTTTGCGGGCCTGCGAATTCGCCCAAAGCGATTTACGCATGAATTTTGATCGATTCATGTTGAAAACGTGATAAGCCCCATGTTTGAGTTACCCATGTAAGCTTTTGTGCACAGGCATATGTTATAGGGATAAGGTTGTGGAGGAGAGAAGGTGGATAAGGCTGAACCAACTGCCGAATTTGCCAACAGATGTGGGAATCAGCCTTTATGCCGAGTAAGAAAGGCTACCAGAATAAGGTAAATGGGGATATAGTATAGTATAGTTTAGTATATAGTATAGAGGTGAGGCAAGGATAAAATAACATAAGATAAGGCAAATAAGTTGCTAGAGCTAACGGTATATATGGTAACAATATATCAAGTCTGCCTACTTAAGCTTTACCCCAGTTTTCTTTTTAGGCAATATCAAACACATCTTCCTTATATCAAAATCTGGCGCATTAGAAAGTGTAAAGAATAGGGGATATAAGGATAAAGTATAGAGCATAGAGATGGGAGCAGGTAGTTAAGAAGAATTAATAGAATATAGCATAGAAATAAGAGAAAGATAAGATAAGTTAAGGAGAAGATTAATTATAGATCTAAAGGCTTAAAGCTAGATATTAATTCTCTTTACTCTATCTTTGTCCCAGTTTAATTTTTAAGAAATTCTAAACAAATTTCGGTTCTTCCACATGTCCAAATCTGGCACATTAGAAAGTTTCCTTCCCTAACGGCTTAAGCACAACAAAGTTGGGCACTTGGTATCAGCCAGTATAGTATAAATTATTTACGCTTGCAATGTCTTTATATCGCCGCCCGGAAAGGGAGCACAGCCGGTCTTAACGATCACTTTGGGAGCATCACCTGAGGCGGTCTGTGGTACCAACGAGTCTGGGCCCAACGATGACGTAGTTGCAGCCAAATAACATTATAATTCAATAAGAAACCCCAGCAGAGACGAACGAGGAGAGACGGCGAAGGAACAACTCTATAATGTTGCAGCTGGCGTGCTGACGCGATGTTGCCGTTGCTTTTGGCCCGGCCAATTCGACGGGCACTTGGCTAGAAAGCGGCAGCCAGCTTGTCTGCAACTTGCCGTCGACGTTGTCGTTGTTGTTGTTGTTGTTGCTGTTGTTGTAGTGGCCAATTGTAGAAATCATCAAAGTGGCAACATGTAATTTCAGCACTGATGGTGGCACAACCGTCGGCGAGCTGCTTTGAGCCGCGATCACCGATCACCGATCACTGATCGAGGGCTTAAGCGAGCGTTAAATCTGCCAGGATAGAGGAAGGATTGAAAACGAGTAAGAGAGAGAGGAAAAAAGAGAGAGAGAGAGAGAGAGAGAGATCATGATTGGGTTATTCTTTTATTGCAAGAACACTCGTACTCAGACTCGTTCTCGGCCTGGTACTTTGATTATTTATTAATGCCTGATCGATGGCTCGATCGGCTGATGAAATTGCTTGATCAGGTTGCACAAATTGAATGTTATTTTGCAAAATGCGCACACGTACCTAGCCGTGCAATATGCGTTTGCCAAAGAAGTCGGGAAAGAGTTACCGACTCTGTGCACTCTGTGGGCTCAGCTTAGCTTAGCGGACCGTAGATCGTAGATCGTACTCCGTAGACTGGGTGACTGGCAGAAGACGCGGCTGCTGCTGCTGCTCTGTGGATTGGCATAGCGCGCGAAGATTCTTTGATCATTTTACGCTTATTTGACGGCACACTCACACACAAACACACACACACACTGAGACGGAGCCACAACTGACACTCGCTGATCTTTAGCATATTTTACGCTCAACTTGTGATCAAACCGTAACTTTGGTGTCGTACCTGCTCCACGACTCGACTTCGTCTATGACTCATGGCCCATTCGGCTGTACCATCCATCAGGGTAACTAGCCACAGTGATATATTTGCATATTGCTTGGGAAAGTCTTCACGGCGCTGTTGTTTTGCCGTTTTCTGTGCATCATACTACCCTTAAAGCGGGCACATAGACTATGTTACCTAAGATGTTATACACTATTTATTGTTGTTGTGGATTACTATTTTTCTATAAAATAAATTTCATCCCACAGGAATTTACATAAATACATAGAAAAGGGACTTTGTTTAATCAATAGTTTTGTTTGGTTTTGCCGGGCCGCCCCCGGGGGTAAATCAGTTAATTTTACTTCAAATTTAAAAATAACCTAGCATAATAATTATAGATCTCTTGAACATAATTTCTACATATTTTATATATATATATATATATATATAGGATATACCATTCATAGATCCTACACCAAGAGCATCAATGATTCGTCCTATGGTATATAGTCCGTTCTCTTTCTTGTTTTATATTATTTTCTTTGGCTTATATTTTATTATTTTTATCTCTAGCTTTAGTTTTATTGCTATTGTTATTATCATTGTTGTTTTTGTTGTTGTTGTTGCTGTTATTGTTATTGTTCGTTTGCCAGTTAAATTTGTGTGATTTTTCTTTTCTTTCGCCTCTCGCTCAGCTTTTGTTGCGTCGCTTTGATCTTTCGCCGCCAACTGACATTGTACGATAATTGTAAGTATTGTAACCGAGTACACTCGGTACCAGACCAAGAGTACCGAGTACCACTGAGCTTCGAGTACAGCCAGCGCCACCGATGCAATAGCGACTTAGGCAAAGACGCGCTTAAAGTTTTCTATGGATTTCTTCCAGTTTGATTGGCGCACACGGCGCGACGAGCGTTTCTTCTTATTATTATGTCAATTGTTTGTAATCTCTTTCATTTGCCCCCAAACGCCTTTCGTAGCTGATCTTCAATTAGATGTGCTGTGCTGTGATCTTCGCACGATTTTAAGCGGGGTCAATTAAAATGTTCCTCAATTACAAACCTCATTTGTGCTAATAAAAGGCAAGCTCAAATATCCTGATGAATGGAATGGAACCAGCGACATAGAAATCTGTTCTGCTGAATGGATTTGCACAAAAACATATTATAAAATGATCAATCAAATTGGTGCAAGCAAAAAGTTATAAAAAGGGAAGATTTAATAAAACATTTTAATAAAAAAAAAGAAACTTCAATTATGTGTAGCTTATTAATTTCATTGCGAGTATTAGTCCCCATATTGAAAGTGCAGTTGTACATTTTATGCTTAGTGCCTCTCTCATTATTCACTCTCTCTCTCTCTCCCCTTTCATTCAGTCTCTCCCTCACCAAAGGAAAAAAAACGTACAATAGAATCGCAAATGAGAAAAATTGACAAAAATAGCTCTGTGAACGATAGGAAAAACGAGTTTCCACGGCACTCACAGTTCGCAGTGCGCTATACAAACAGCCCAATCATTTAAATGAATTATATTGCGCGCCATTGAAGTCGATTCCGCTGATTCCGGGGGAAGTATTGCGGCAAGGGGCAGGCAAAAGGATGCAGGACGAGTGGCCAGAAATCTGGAAAATGTAGAAGCCAGCAGAGTGCAGAGAACTGAGAACCTGGGGGAACATTAGAGGAACCACCACCATTATCGCGACCATTGAATATCGAGCCACGGGCCTGGGATATAGTCGGACGGAGTTGATAGGCGCGAAAATTGGCGTGAAGCGTGCAGAAATCGTGGCTACAAAAAGGTTCAGAGCTCTGAACTTCTGTGTCGTTCTCCTCTCTCCTCTCTCCTGTTCGATTCCTTGCCATTATTTTTCAACATATCCAAAATGAAACGTTTTTGACACTTTCCGTTGTGCAGCTGCCTCCCCTCCCCGGCAGGCGAATCTGGCGTGGCTTAGGGTAGTCCCTGTGCGGAAAGAGAGAGGTGGAGAGGGAGAGAGAGATCGCTGAGCAGGGTTGCAGCTTGCTTAGCGCGAAGATGGATTATTTTTACGCTTATTTCGATCTGCTCGGTGGATGTTTGCTTTCGGCACTTAGGAACGCATGGTTTGACCGACCGAGGTTTCTGCCAGGGTTGACGCGTTGCCATTTTGGCAGCCATATTGAATTGCCAGCGATGACTTTCAAGCTGTCAAAGTGACATGGAGGCCATGACGACAAAGTAGACATATATCTAATGAGATTTTCCCTATGGAATATGTATTTATAAATTCAGCAACGAAAGGGCGCATTAATTCTGATTGTTTAGGATGAAATATAAAGTAAAATATTGATGAATAAAATACAATATCTTTAATATGATACCCTCAATTCAAGCAAAGATATTGATTACATTCATATATAGATATAGATATATATATATAGATAAACATAAATACATATATATATATAAACATCTCGCTAGCTTCTCTTTAGCAAGCCATGAAGCCGTTCATTCACAAAACCTCAAGCTGATCACAAAAAGTTAATCCGAAAATTGTCACAAAATCAAAAATCAACCAAAATATTATTTTGCAAAATTCCTAAGCCAAAAGAACATGTAGAAGTGTGTAGAATTCTGTTGAAATCAATATCCGATTATATAGATCAAGCGGCATGTTGTCAAATGTTGTGCTGGCTGAGCCGCAGGCCAAGCTTAAGTCGGGACTCGTTGCGAGCGGGGAAGGGGTCTGAGGGGTACTGAGGCAACTGCTTGTTGGCCGTGGCCGTGGCTGAGACTGTGGGCGTGGCTGCATATTGATTGGAATCAAACGGCAAAGCAGATTACAATTTATTTATTTATTTGGCCAAGCGTGTGAGCAGAAAGGACGCCCTCGTGAGTTACGCGTGCAGCGGATTATCCCTGTGCACTTGTTCCCCTCACACACACAAACATACACACACACACACACACTCAAAGATAGTCGTGCACAGGTACTCGACCTACAAAACTCAATATTCGGTAGTCGAGTGCCGAGCTGTTGAGCGAGAGAGGGTGAGAGAGAGTGAGATGGGGTGAGAGTCCTGTGAGGGCGACACAAGTCACGAAATTTAAAAACGTTCAAGTTCAAGTGAGAGAAGAAAGAGCTGAAGCTGCTGGGCAGGTCGACCTGAGATGAACTCATCAGTGCGAACACTGGGACACTGATCCGATTTTGAGTTCGACTTCGACTTTGAGTTGGACTCGCCGTCGTGAGCCGATTGAGTTTGGATTAGAGTGAGAAGCCGCTGCTAAGACGAGTAAACGCCTACATGGCCCAAAAAGTCATGTCATGTTGTGCCGAACGCATTCTGGTTGAGCACAGGGACACAAGAGGACTCTGACACAATTTCTTGCACCTTTTTGCCTTTTACCTTTTGCTCTTTTACCTTTTGGTCAGACAGCAACCTGTTCGTGATCCCGTGATCCTCGCACGCACAATGCGCTGAGCACGCTACAGTTTTGGCAATATTTATTGGCTTTATTGGATTTACAGCTTACCCGCACAAGGCGACCCGAGTACGCAATCTTAGGTACGATCTGAACTGATCTTGATCAAACTGTAGATCCCTTGACCATATCCTGGCATCCTGCCTCCCACAGGCACAGCGAATTTCACATTGGTCATGGCGCATTAGTTCGTCCTGAGCTATTAACAAGTTCATCGACTGAGATCTTAGTAATCAGCTTCGATCCGCCACATCCGGAAGAACTGAGTGTTAATCTGGCTCTGCAGATTTTGCAAATCGCAGTGTCTGATCTGACAGATCTATTATAATTCATGTTGCAGATTTAAGAGAACTGACAGATCATTTTCATTTAGACTGATATCTCAACAAGAATACTTTGGGGATAAATTAGTAGCTTCCTCCTGAAAAATTGTTACTTTTTCTACGTTATAAACGAAGTGTGCGATCGTCGCATGATCGATGCCTTGAACTCAAATTTAGGCAAATGTAATGCACATTAATATGAATAAATTGATCGCGACAGACGGACAGACAGTTAGTATGAGTAGATGCATTGGCAAGATCAAGATCAGCAGCTGCGATGATCGTCGATCAGCGATCGTAGCTGAACTTCTTTTTTGTTGTTTTGTATTTTCGTAAATTGCCGTTAGACTTTGCTTTGTAGTCGAGCCGACAAATAAGCCCAATACTCGCCCATTTTTTAAAGTATTCATATCAGCAGGCAATCGACATGATCAGCAGACGGCAGAGAGAAAATGGCCCTAGGAGATCATAGGAGAGCACAACTTCAGTCGATGAATCACTAACAACAACGAGCTGAAGAGAGAGACAGAGAAAGCGAGAGGGGACTATCTAGCTGTGTATTCATATCCTACACATTCGTGGGTCAGATGAAGTCTTTTGGTTTCCGTATCTGATGCACTTGGCCCCCCCAGGGCAAACACAGGCAGCCCAATCCATGCTTCGCATTTGGGGCGTTGATTTTATAGTCTGTCTGGCTGTCCGTCTGTCCTTTCATCTGTTAGTCTCGCCTCGTCTGTCCACAGCTGCACAGATGTCGGATTAGCGATGTTGATATCGTTATAGTGATTGAGAGCTCATTCCAAACATGCTCGACTTACAAAACAAAGGGAAAGCTTCAGTTTCCATTCTCCCTTAATTCCTTCATCCATATAGACAGATACGGAAGCTACTTTCCATTTACTACAACACAACACTATAAAATATGCAATAAAAAATCAAACTCACTTTACTTCATTGATAATTAAATTTTAATACCAACTTCTATCATGTTAGATCCGCTTTTGGTATGTAAATCTATTTATTCACTCTCGGTTAGCAATATACGATACGATAGGCTATAATTCCTCTGGCTTTAATTGATTTAAATGGCACAGGGCACAGCAGTTTGGGCGGGTATCGATTGGCAGTGGAAAATGCATACAAAGTGAAAATACGAAAAGCGAAAATTGAAAAACGCATTCAACTCGAAATGCCAATTGTAGTTTGGGGCTGTTTGTGCAGTCAGCTGGCCAAGGGATTTGGTAACCACGCTACAAGCACACAAATACAGATAGGTACAGAGAAAGATATAAAGCCGTGGCTGTTGCTTGTGTAGGTGCTCGCCAGTGGGCGCAGGAAGTTGGGCGGTGGGCGGTGGGCGTGGGAAAGGTCGGAACTGTAGATGTCAACGGTCTTAATGGATGATATATGCCTGTTGCTTTTGGACTTTCCATTACTCTATCGGACTTAATGAAAGGAAACTGCCCAATATACATGGTACAGGATGCGATGAACATCAGCTTCGACTGTGTTTGTGTGTGTGTGGGAGGGTGTGGGTGTGTGTGTGTGTGTGTGAGTGTATGAGAGTGGGTTGTGCACAATGGGCTGATTTTACGATGTCAGCTTTTAATTAGTAACATGAACTTGGCTTGCCCACTCTGTCAAGTTGAATACTTGGTTCAGCTAAAGTTAATAAGTACAAGCGAAATTGTTCACTTAATTAGTTTGTACATAAAACTTGTGACTTTTCCTCTCACTTGTACACGCACTACGAGTAATGCCAAGATTGTCTGACATTGAGCAAAAGTCCAAGGCCCACATTCATTATTTGTACATAGAGCCTGCTTTCAATTACGTGTAGATAACTGTCTTAAAGAGGTTTTCTAATTTATAAGAAACATTTCAGTTACTGTTAGAAAATATAATAATATATAATATGATCAAATATAAAAAAAAAATAATAAAGAAATAAAGCCACTGGACTTGAATCCCTAAGGAGGCAGATGGATTGGAAGACCAAAGGCAACCTGGGGAAGATCTACCCCAAAAGAGCTGTCTCAATCAAACACATCATGGGCAACAGCTAAACAGATGGCGCAAAATAGAGTTCGATGTAAGGGTCTAGCAGAGACCCTAAGTTCCTAAGTTAAAAACAGAAAGGAAGTCTACCTTCGGCACGCGGAAGTTCGATCGTTCTGTTGATGCTGATTTAGAATATATACATATACTTTATAGATTCGCAGATGTTTCCTAAGCTGCGTTGCAAACTTCTGACCAAAGTTATTATACACTCTGCAAGGGTATAAATATATATTACACACAATAAATATATTTCTCTGTATGTATATATCAGTAAGTAATATTATACTCTCTCTATAATATTCTCTTCCTAATTCTCTATCTGAGCACGCTCTCTCTGCATATATAGTACGAGCCAAGCCCACGTGCGCAGCGAGAGCAAGACAGCACTGATCACACTACAGAGTAAGATAGAGAGAGAGAGAGAGAGAGAGAGAGAGAGAGACGAAGCGAGAACACGAGCAAGAGAGTTGACAATGGTGACAGAAACACACCCAGCAGAGCAGTCGGAGATGAAAGATCGGCGAACATGACAAGCCGAGGCGCAACGAATCGCCATTTTGCGCTGACCTTCTCTGGCCGATCCCTCGGCTCGACTCGTCCTTTGGCTTTGGATCATCCTGTCACGCGTTATCGAGTGATGTGCGGGGTGTTTGCTATTTGCACAAAAACATTCTAAAGCCAGCGAGCTGAAAATAAATTACAATAAATAAAATAAAAGACGGAAATCTCTCGAAAATGACACTAAAATGAAATTTAAAGGCTGCATGTGCTATCTCTCTCTCTCTCTCTCTCTCTCTCTCTCTGCTCTCCCTCTCTCTCTCTTTCATTGATAGGATTTAACTTCACACATCGTCTCGGCTATGTGGTGGCACTTTATTGTTGCCACAATTAGTTCCGATCGGCACTGGCAGCTCAGCTCCGATCGGCAGCTCTACAGGATCGGTACAGGATCTCTTGGCCGTTGCCCGGATCCTGAGCCGTTGTAATGATGACTGCATGTTGCCCATTTGCAGCAGATTAGCGACGGCGTTCGCAATCCCATTGTGGCTACGTTGCTGTTGGAGTCGTCGTCGTCGTCGTCGCGCAGCTGCCGATCGTGCAATTTGTTGCGCCCGATCGATGCTGCCTCCTCCGACTTGCCACATTGCCACATGCCGCATTGTTGTATTGTTTTTTTTGTCGCGCGTTTAATTATTTATGGGTTTCTGCGTTAACCAGACCCAATTTGAGGTTGCACAAACTGCTGCCAGACTGCGATGAATGGCTCGAGGAGTTAAAAGTCATTGGTGAAGATTAAAGGGGAAACTGATGAGTTTCTCTATCAGAAAAGCATCTCAGATCACGTGTATTGATAGCACACATAATGAAAAGCTTCAACAGTTGGCGCCACCCACAGCAGAGATCTCTACACTAGCCGAGCGGAAACCAGAGTGTCCATTAGTCAGTTAATTCTCCATGGAAGAGAGCTATCTACAAGGCGATCTCACTGCGAAGACAGCTGGGGCAGCCTGGTTAGCCCATTGAAAAAGCCTTCCAATTGGGGCAATGATATATTTATGCGCCTCAATGCACATCAACACGTAGCAGGCGAGTTATATGTGCATTTGTTATTGTTGTTGCTGTTTCGCTGGCCTTTTATTGCACACGAGTCTGGCCAGGGGCGAGCTGCACTTCCTACAATGTAATCATTTTATCTTGAATGTGCCCTGCAACGCCCACCACGGACACGCCCACAACAAAGACGACGGTGACGACGGCGACGACGACGCGGCTGCAATCGAGAAGAGGAACAACAAAAACAAAAATTGTACGTGCTGTCATCGATCGCGATCGTGGGATACGCGCACCAAGTGCCAGAGCGAGAGGGGAAGAGCCAGAGAGGTGTTAGGGGGTCTTAGAGATACGAAGCTGCGACCGAAGTCGACGTCAGGTGATAAAGCTGCAACGCAGTTGTCCCAGTCCCAGTCCAAGTCCAAGTCCAAGTCCAAGTCAGAGTCCTCTGGCTCTCTGGCTACATGGCTAATGTGATTACAGACTTTAAGTTTATAAACATGGCCCAGGCTGCTGCCTACCCAGAGAGCGAGCATGGCAGAGAGACAGAGAGAGAAAGACCGAGAGCAGAGAGAGAGGGCGACCGTCCAGATCCAGATTCGCGCTGCGGCTTCGCGGCCCTCCTGTTGTGTTGCAATTACGGCGCGTGCAGGCGACCCTCGATTCCAGTACCTGCCCGAGAGTTCCTCCTCTGCTCCCCGCTCCCCCACACTCCTCTGATTCCCCACTCTATGCCAATCGGTACCTCTTTCTTTTCTGCTGCGTGATGAATTCTTATTAGGCTGCCTCGGCGCGGCAAACATCAACCGTGGCTTCCTCATAACTTTTGCTCTATTTTTTCGCTTTTGCCTTTGCTTTGCTTTTGCCGAGGGAACTTCGGGATCTCCCTTGAGCTGTCTGGATTTGTCGGATAACGCTGCCTCTGTTGCTGTGGCTGCTAAAGCTGCTGCTGCTGCTGTTGCTGCTGCCTCGCTGTCTGCGCACGGCGACTGTGTATGGGGCACGCGCAAATCCCTAATGGAATTCAGCCCGAGAGAGCAGCGCGAGGGGGAACACAGCCTTGCCTTGCCCCTCCTGAGTGAATCATTAAAACAATAAACTGACTGAAGCACAAACTTATTTTGCTTGGCGAAAATTTGAATATTAATTTGTAAGTTTTACAGTTAGGCTCGTAATAGTTATTTAATTGCTTTATAGAAATTATCAATGAAGGTTTTAAGGAAAATAATAAACAAGTATTGGTTTTGAGAAACATTTAAAATAGAAAGGTTGATAAGTTGGCGGAAAAAAGTATTACATTATTATTATATTATATTTTTTATGAAATGTATTTTAATTTATTATCTAACTTTTAATATTTAATTTCTTTTCCTCCATTTCAAACACAAAGAAGAATTGCAATTCTAGCAAAATTGCAAATTAAAGTATGCAACACTTTTTGCAATTGGAGACAGGCTAATTGGAATTCAGGAAAGGGACAAATTAAATGAATGAATGATAAATTAAATGAATCAATGATTTAAAATGCATTCATATTGATTAAAGTACATATATTTTATTATAAGGAATGCTTCAGGAACAACATTAAATCGACTACACTGTTGCTAATTTACTTAAATCTGAATCGAAGCATAGTTCCCATAAATCATTTGCGGACTAGTCCATTATTTACATAGATACATTAATATAACGGGAACAATTATTGGAAATACTTTTTACACATGCTTTACTCTGCTCTCTCTCCTCTCCTCCTCTGTCTCCTCGCAGTCTACTCGTTGAAATGCACGCCCTCTCCGTTCACCTGAATCGTAATGTATTCACCTCCCTCGCTGTCCCGTTGGGAATGGGAAGGAGCCACTGCTGCAGCTGGAACGGGTGCACTGCGTCGTGGAATCGATTGCAGGGATATCTCGTCACTGTCGCGTTGCATGAAGCGGCGACGGGTGCGTGCAAAGTCAAAGGTTTCGCGCTGTCGTTGCCGTGACTGAGCGTACGAGGTGTCCGTCAGCTGTTGCAACGTGTGTGTCGAACTAGTGCGACGCATATGCGGAGGTGCTGCCTCCAAGGCTGCCACCGCCGCCTGCTGGCTCTGCTGCTGCTGTAGCGAAGGAGCACGCTGGCGTCCAAAGCAGCCAGTGGCGTAGCGTCCATCCGCCGAGCGCGAGCGACGTTGCCGCGCTGAGTCGCGGGCGCTGAGCAATTGCTGCAAGGGAGTAAAAGGACAAACAGTAGTCTTTCGCTCTCTCTCTATACCTCCCACTCTCCCTCACTCTCACCTGTTGCATTTCATCCTTGCGCACACGTCGCAGTCCCTGCTGCTCGTCCAGTTTGTTGCTCATCTGGCTCATCCAATCGCGCGCCTGTCGCAGCGACAAGGAGCTCTGCGATCTCTCGGGTAAGCGAGCGGGGAAGAGAGTCTCACGTGCACCAACTACACTGCCGCTATTGAGCAGGAAAACACGTGGAAAATCTATCACAAAGTCGCGACTGCGTATGAGATCGGCCAAGGCGCTGGGGGCACCCGCTGCAGTGGGGGCAGGAGCCTGTGCCAAACTGATCGTGGTTTGAGGATTGATTGACTGTTGGTTCACTCCGGACCGATCTGGCTCATACTCCAGAATGCTCTCCTCGCTGCCCAGAAACTGCAAGAGAGAAGAAGAGCAAACGCAATGGGAGACCGAGACTTCCCTCGTGGCAAATCTACAGATGATTGGATAAGCTCGAGTTGAATCTTCTACACAATGGCAAAACAAGCGGGAAAGCGTTTCTCAAATTTAAACAATTTATTTTTGTAGTTTTCTTATTGTTTTTCATGTTTTAACTTTAGGTTCTTAAGTATGCTTGAGTCCACAATTTATTTAAGGTTTAGCAAAAACTATAGTACATATCTGGTAATCGGTAATCGGTAATCGGTAATTGGTAATTGGTAATTGTAATCGACAACTAATTAAGGCCCTGCGTTTTGAGGCGTTTCTTGACGTTTGTTCATCAATGGGCAGTTTCATGCTTGTTAGAGTGTTCTCAACGATGATAATACTGGATAGGAAAACAGTGGGAAACATATACAGATAATAAGATGAAAATCAAATGCAAATATCGTTTGTTAAGTTGGGTTTCTTTTCACTTTTTGGCATTGGATCGCAGATATGTTTTCTTAGACTTAAAGCAATTTGGAGAAACCACAGAGAACTCATTGCTAAGTAGGTTCGATATTCATATTCATATTCATATTCATATTCATATTCATGTAGTATGTACACTCATGGTATACTCGTATTGTAATTTGTGCGAATCTGGCCACCGAAAGGGGCCTTTCAAGCCTTTAAGCTGCTACTCTAAACACGTATGAAGCTCGTCCACGTTGCCAACTCTAGAAATGTGTATGCGTGTGTGCGTGCTTCTGTGTGTGTATCTTCACTCTTCAGTGGGGAAGAGCGAGAGATGGCAATAAACAAATGCAGAGAAATTAAAATAAATAATAACTAATGGTAGTTTTATTCAGTATCGATTTGAATAACTAAAGCTAAAAGCAAATACTTTGGCACCTTCGACATTACTTAAGTAACTTGTATGCATGAGAGAGACTTCTTCTCTTGAGTGTGTGTGTGTGTGTGTGTGTGGAGGGCGATGCCATTCCTAATGACTAGCAAAACAGGCGCTGATTTTGCTACGAATTATCATAGTGCGTGTTGCATTACATGTTACAGCTACTACGTTTACGCGGTTCACGACTCGTACATGTATGTATGTGTTGTATATAGTATTATATATATATATATAGTTTAGTTACACATAGGTTTTATAGTAATAGTAGTTATTGTAGTACTCTCGTAAGTAGTATTCTGCTTGCGCCTGCACCAAAGACGAGACAAAAGAAAGCAGTGTCCCCGTCTTCTTGCAATTGTCTTTGGCTGGCACCGCTTTGCTCTCATTATTCTCGTTCTCCTGCTTTATCGACAATTGGTATGCTTACAATTACAACTTAAATATACACGTATTTTTATTGAACTTAGAAAACTGCGTTATCTGCTCTCTACTGTGCGTGTGGGTATTCCTTGTCAAGTCTTTGTTAGCAGCTGCAGTTTCAATTGAAAATGTACCAGAACTGCTTGAGGTACATGTGCAAATGTACCTGAACTGCTTGAGATACATTTGAAATTGAGCGGCGGCCGAGGCGACTGCTTGGCCCCATTAAGTACGCGTCGTGCACTGCTTGGCACTGCAGGGCGAACTGCTTGCGGCCTCTGCACGCATATTTACACGGTAAGTACGCAGCACAACATAGAATTAACATAGAATGTTGAATTCCCGAACGGTTAAAACACATAGAATACGGCCTAGAAGGGGTGTGCACTCTTAAACTTAAACGTCGGTCACCTGCCGACTGGCAGTGCATATGATTTGTGGCATTGTCGCCGGCGCCGAGTTGCGCCTGCCACGTTCGGCCAGCAATGCAACCGGATTTGCAATGTTCTGTTGCAGCTGTTGTTGTTGCTGCTGCTGCAGCTGGAGCTGATGTTGTTGATGCTGATGATGCTGACTACTGCTGGGACTATGCTGATGATAATTGATGGCGCTAGCATTAAAACTACTCATGTTGTGCTGCGGCAGAGCCACAACAATGACGGGCACATCGTCGGGGGGCGTGGCCAGCGACAGCACCACCTCCGCCAACTGCCGCCCCAGGGTCGGGCAGTGCGACGGGTGCAGTGTGCTGTGGACTGGGGGTTTGATAGATTTGATCACCCACCACATAGCCGTAGAACTTGAGCACATCCAACTTGCACATGGGGCACGTTCGATGCTCGATCAGCCAGGGATCGATGCAGTTCTTGTGGAACTCGTGTCTGCAAAGGAATCACGTTTCAGACTTCATCCCATAGGCATAATCACCTTATATAGTACTTACTTGCAGGGCAATATGCGAATAATATCAGCGGGCTTATATGACTCGATGCAGATGGCACAGCAGTCGCTGTCCACGTCCTTTTCATCTGTCATCTTGCCCGTTTTTGTTGGTATCTTCATGATGGCCTTCTTCGTAACGGAGCAAAGATTGCGCTACAATAATTCTCACAATTAAACTTAATCTTAATTTACTTGTAGCAGCTACTAACCGATTGCTGATCCTTTGCCTGCATGTAACGGAACCTTTGGATATAGTAGAAGATCAGCCAGACCAACGAAATAATCATCAGCACAATAAACGAGATGGAAACGAAGAGCACAGAGGTTCTGCAATAGAAGGAAGCAGTTCAGTTAGTAAAGCAATGCAATACACAGGAATTACAAACATTGCATTGTCAAAGCAGTGCAGTAGTTCTGCATCGAGATCCTGCCTGCATGTAAGTTATTTGGCAGCATCGGCCCGCATGGGGACGTAGCTCAGTGGTAGAGCGCTCGCTTCGCATGTGAGAAGTCCCGGGTTCAAACCCCGGCATCTCCATAAATCACTTTTTATTTGTGACTTGCACTTTTTATTTATTACTTTTATTTGATCAACTTTTCAATATTTATTTTTTGTTTGGTTTTGCAATTATACAAATCCTTAATAATAATTGAATTTCTACTAGGTTTGTTTAGAAAAACGTTGTATAATGCCTTCCTTAGATTTCCCTCTTTGTTTTGATAAATTCTACGGAGCTGCACTGCTTGCAAGCAGTTTCGGTTAATTTTAGTGTGTTTCCTGTTCAACATTTCAGTTCAACGTTTTGCACTGTGCTCAACTAAGGCTTTTGTGACCCATTGCTTTCATGGGGACGTAGCTCAGTGGTAGAGCGCTCGCTTCGCATGTGAGAAGTCCCGGGTTCAAACCCCGGCGTCTCCATGTTTCGAATTAACTTATTTTTTTGTTAACATTAAAAATTTTAAATTATTTAAATCTTTATAAAATATGCATAGTATGAAATTAATCTCTTCGATATAATTTAAATGGATATCAGCGAGTTTAATCTCCCTTGCCTTTAATCAAATTAGTGTGTAGATTTTGATAGAGTAAAAACCCTGACGGCAACAGGAGTTAAGGTTGCCGGTTGGGTTAATTGATTTAGTAGATAAACGCAATTGACAAATTGTACAGTTATGAAGCAATGCAAAATCAATTGTTGCACTTGGCACGCCCAATTCACAAGGGGACGTAGCTCAGTGGTAGAGCGCTCGCTTCGCATGTGAGAAGTCCCGGGTTCAAACCCCGGCGTCTCCAAGTGAAAAGCGAGAACTTCTTTTTTAATTTTTTTGAAACTGGATATCAAAATAAATCGACTTTGATTGATGTTAACAAACCGGTTTTAGGAAATGTGAGGTTCTGGCTGGTGTAAAGCAAGGGTTATATTTGGTTTTAAACGAAGAGCCTTAAGCTGCTGTTGTATTCTGATATCTTGGGAACAACGACTACTTTGAAAGGTTGTTATTATTGTACCCATGATCAATCCGAGCCTGGGCCCAACATGCCTTACGAAATCGCGCTTAAAACCAAGGGGACGTAGCTCAGTGGTAGAGCGCTCGCTTCGCATGTGAGAAGCCCCGGGTTCAACCCCCGGCGTCTCCAGTTGAATGAGATACCTCAAGTATCTTAACTTTTTAGCACTGCACTTACCGGTTTAAAGTACTGAGAGTACGCACGCCACGACGTCCTTCGATAATGGAGATCGTTACATTGTATCCCTTATCGACAGTATTCGCCAGATCGACTCCAATGGTTTGATATGTAATCACGGCGGCAATATTACCTATAAAAGAAAATGCTGTAGGTTAAACTCTGTCCAAGATTAGGATCTATATACGTTATGGTACACTTACGATTCTTGCCCTTGATCTGCATCTTCTCCAGCTGCATGACCTGCTTGTCATTGTAGATGATGACACCGGCAGCGTTGTAGAAATGCACGTGCTTCACCTTGTCCTCGAAGGTGCAACGGCCACGCCTCACCAGCGCTATCCACGGCACGCCCTTCTCGGGCAACAGGGTACCCCTTGTGCCGCGTATGTACGGCGTGCATGCGAAGTCGTCGCTCTCATCGTCCGCCGTACTGATGTGAATCAGACGACCGGTTACATTGAGCACCTTGCCCTCGCCAAAGCGTGCCTTCTCCTCCGGAAACTCCAGCTCGCGCACACTGTTGTCACCATCCACATAGGACCAGTTGAGGAAGGCAAAGTTATAGATATCCTGGTGTGCCGTGCGTTCATCGGGCAGGGAGGCGAACGTATGCGTCGCATTCGCCTGCCGAAAATAACGTTCCAGATCCTGATTGGCAATGGTCATGGCCGCTACCAGGGTAGTCGTTGTTGTTGTGGAGGTCAGATGAGGCTGACCACCCAACAGCAGCAGCAGACAGGCCACCAGCAGCATCTCCTGGCAGTTCATAACCCAGCTGTGTGTGTAAATCGTATGGGATCTTCAAAAACTCTGATATTCTTTCGCCTCGTTCGTTTTGTCTTTCACTTCACTTCGTGTTCGTTTCGAACTCGTTCGCGTTCTTTTCCTGTGCGATGCAATGCAAAGTCGACTGCTTACTGAAACGATAAATGGTTGAGTGGCGAATGAGTATCACGGGTTGATTCGCAATCCATTAAGAACTAGTTGAAACCAATGGCCGGCCCAGTCTATCCAGGAGATAAGCGGCCATATTGGTCATATTATTATTGGTGCGCTCTACCTCACGTTTAACCTTATCACTGTATAGTAGACCCCCTTCATAAATATTGAAAAGCATTTTCGGTTGCGCACTGATTTGATTTCTGAACTCAGGGAAACATTAGTAGAGCTACGGTACTTAAACTAAATTTGTTTTATCGTTGCGTATTCCAGGAATACCCCCAGAACGTGGTCAATTTAGCATTTTAATGCTGAAAGTATTTTACAGTCATGGTAGTACTTATTAATAGGTGGGTCATTTAATCACAAGCAATAAAAGTTATCAAGCGGACTACTTGGACTCGAAGTGATTAAGAGGTCTATAAACAACTCAGCTCTTTATTTCAACTGAAAACCGATAGAAGAGTAAGAAAGACGCATTTAAAACTAAGTTAATGCGTAAAAGTATTGCAATTTACAGTTCCAGTTACATTATTGTCTGTAAATATGGGTTATATTTAGATTATGACCTATTCAATTGGGGAACCGAAAGGGTAAATATGAAACAAAGTAGGCTAGGCACGATAGGTTGCTGACTTAGAAAAAAAAAACAACCTATCACAAGGGAAAATCAAACAATGGGGTGTTCTACTATATGTGGTATATTTATTGCATAGCATATTGCAGATATAGAGGAATATAAAAGCAAACTAGATTCTTAACTGGAATATTTGACCTGCGAACCTTATAAAAGATCAGTTAGGAGACTTTATACTTCATAATAAGTTGAAAAGACCTTTAAACTTGTCCCTGACTCGTTCATAAATCACAGCTTAAGCAGCTGCTTGAAGGATTTCCCCTGTATTCTTAATTTCAACTGCAATCGGATGCATTTAAGCGCCAGCTCTGAAGGCCAATGCCAGTGGCACAAGGCGTTGCCATTAATAATATGCACCATGACGTTGCGCCCCGTTTACCCCCGGCTGTTTTCGGTGGGAAATGCAAAGCATTTAAGTATTTCATTATGTCTTGCCAGGGCTAACAGTGCCGCATGGCAAATGGGTGGCCAGGCACAGGCACAGGCACAGGCAGAGCCAAAGACTCGTGGGTGGGTGTGGTTGACACTGAAAAGTGGTTCGGCATGCCGATGCCACCTCCAGAGGCACCCAACAACCAGTTCCAGTTTCAGTTGCAGATCCAGTTGCAGCAATTTCTGCGCTCCTTGCAGCCTGTTTACTGTGACACCTACTTGTATTGCCTACCTCCCTCCCATCCCTCTCCTCTCTCTCTGTCTTTCTGCTCTGACTGAAATAAATTTAATTTTATATGCAGTTGCTTGGTTAGCCAACGAACCGCAGCTGCAGCGCAGCGATCTCCACACCGATTGAATACAAAATTTTATTTTGACGCCTATTTATGGGGAGCATAACTCAGTGTGTACTGCTCACTGTGTGTGTGTGTGTGTGTGTGTGTCGGGGTGGGTCACTTAGTTGGCTCATCGTTATGGCCACTGGCTCAGATTATGAAGCACTCAGCATGCGCTACGCAGCTCAGATCATATCACTTTTCAGTTGAAAGACACAAATAAGTTCTTAACATCATTTCTAGAAATCTTTTCAATAGAATTGTAAATTATTAGCAATTATATTGTTATTATTTATACAACTAAAATTAATAACGGCAATGGTTATTTAGAAAATGTTATGATTATTTTTAAAATCATTATTAAAATATCTTCTTATAGAATATATATATATGTATATTAATAGCATTATTAGTATAAATATACCCTTCGATCGTTGAAATTGGTCAAATGCATTTAACAGCCATAAAGAGGCGTGTCAGACCCCACAGTGTAAATATATATTATTGCTCATTAGTTTAATTTTTCAATTGAATTTGTAAGAAACGTATAAAAGATACTGATTACTGACATTGACATATACTGACATATACTATACTAAACTGAATAAGTTATCATATTCTTCTCCAAGTTTCAAGCCGATCGGATAATATTTAACAATTTTTATTAATTATTTTCTCAGAGTTAATCTACATCTGACTGTAGGGTACACTTCGGGTCGACTAGTTCACAACCGAAATGTCTCTTCGATTGGCTCATTGCACATTTTGCATGCATCGTTGCATTCTGCTGCAGCTCGCGTTGCGTTGTCGTTGCTGCGCTTGTTTCAGTTGTTGTTTGTGTTGTTGCTCTTGGCATGTGGCAAACCGGCAGGACAAGGGCAGCGATCGATGGAGTACATTGGTCAAAGGGGGTCAGAGGGGGATGGGTATGGAGAGGAAGATAGCCACTAAATGGCCACACTGAGTGGGCAGCGGACTTGGCCAACAGTTGGCTGTGCCAAAAACGGCAAAGAACAACAACAAAAGTGAGGGAAGCAGAGGCAGCAGCGCCGTTTAGGATAATGACCCTGACTCTGCTCTGCGTATTGTTGTTGTTGTGCTTGATTCAAAAAGTGTTATAAGCGTAAACGCAGTAAAGAAGAATAGACAGAGAAAGATGGAGATAGAGAGAGTGCAGAAAACAAAAGTGAAAAATATCTTGAATGATTTTAGCATTCAATTTTTGTATTTGTTATTGTATTCCACTCACTCAAGTGGGAAGTGTGTGTGTGTGAGTGTGTCTGGCTGTCTGTGTGTGATAA
This sequence comes from Zaprionus nigranus, assembly GCA_018903425.1. NCBI lineage: Eukaryota > Metazoa > Arthropoda > Insecta > Diptera > Drosophilidae > Zaprionus > Zaprionus nigranus. Next base: position 1,160,034 of record JAEIGD010000014.1, on the reverse strand, counting down.
GATTATGTTGGGTGTGTTTTATTCGCATTTTTGCATTTGGGATCTCTGAATTGCGTCGCGTTTGAATTTAATTTTATTATTGTATATTCTTATAGTTATCTAAATCCCACTTGTGTACCCTGCACGCATAACTAAAATGGGTATAATAGACTATAATAGTGAAAAGTTAAGAGGTACAAGGAATGTTTGATGAAATTTGTTAAAAATTGTTTATAATACATTATTTAATTGTCTGACTAATCAGAGGAATCTAATGCAACACATTATAATAAATGTTGTGACCTTCTTTTTCATGGGGAAAACTTTTCTTAGTTACACCTTGCACAATATCATAAAATATACAATATATATGCAAATTAAAAATTGGTAATAGATACCCTGTAATATAGTACACAGAATACCATAGAATTGGTATAACAAATTTACAGTTTTAGGTGTGCATTTTAATTGATTATTTTAGATAATTTAGTATCATACGTTTTAGTTGTTATTGCTGTTATTCTGTTCTGTTTATTTAATTCAAAAGATATAATAAAACCCCTTTTATATAATATACCATTCATATAACATATTTATAATTTTATATGTGCATTTTAATTGATTATTATAAATATTTTATTAGTATTCGTTTATGTTATTATTGCTGTTCTGGATGTTGCTGCTTCTGTGGTTATTGCACTTCTTATTGTTTATTTATATCAAAAGATATTGTTGTCTCTCGTTTTTGGCGTGTTGCCAGACGCCACGACCAAGTGTTTTTTCTCCCCCAACTAAATAAATAAAGCGACTTAATTGTTTTTCGTATTTTCCGCTTTTCCCGAATTCTCTTCTCTTATCTTTGTTTTCCGTTTTCTTTTCTTTATTTAAGGTTTATTTATTCAGCGTTTATGCATTTCTGATATGCTCTTTGTTTATTGTTTTGGGCCGCTATGCGATCCACAGGTGTTTCTATTTTTAGTGTGTTTTGTCTGCAAAAAAGACCTGCTATGTGTAGGGTATCTAGCTTTGTATTCGCCATATATCATATACCATTTCCCATACTCTCTTGCAAGAAATCATACGAAGAATTGAAAACCAAAAACTGTGCATAAATTGCGTTAAATAAACACAAACTAAATGCGCAGAGATACGGCCAAACACTCACACACTCGCACTCGCACTCACTCATGCATATTTGCACTGACGGGTGCACTCACACAAACAAAGTGTTTTGCTTGTGTTTGTCCAAACGAAACATGATTCGCAAAAACGTGATGCGAATGATAAACGCTCATTCGTTGTTCGTAGTTTATGAATGTTTATTCGATTCACTTTGTATCTATCGAGTGTGTGGCTGCTGTCGCTATTGCTGTTGTTGTTGTTGTTGTTCGCTCAAATAATTAAATATTTAATTTATGTACATTTTGCATAAATGAAATGAGCAGCATCAAAGCGCAAAACAACTTCAAGAAGTAGTCGGCAAATATTGCACAAGTTGTACATGAATATACATATATACGATATATACATATAATATATAAATATATGCAAATATCAGGATAGCACGCTTAAGGAAGTCACTTCAAGCTGCTGCCAATTAAAAAGTGATTAGCAAATTTTCAACATTTGAATGCGAAACACACTCAAATTCAATCTGAGTGGGCGGCGAGTGCCGCATTGAATACACCGCGAAATTATTCGCAAATTCATGTGGCATTGAAAAGGTTCTTGGGCCCGTGTTGTGGTAGATTTAACGAGTTCTTCTTGGCTACTCAGCAAGACTGTTAATTGTGATAGGGGGAGGGAAAGTACTACTTGGATATTTGCAAAGAACTTTAGAGGGTTGAGGGAGCTTGAGTTGAATATATCATCAAACCAGGAAGTCTTAATGGAACAGAATTGAAAGATACGACTACTTCGGAGTGTGTAAAGTGGAAGAAATGTGTAGAATTTTTAGAATTCTTTACTTTTATTTAGAGTTTTTGAACTCTTGTAGTACACGATTTTTCTTGTATAATTCGCAGGGGTGTAGCGACGGTCTCAGGGGCCCTTGTGCAAAACTTCTCGGCGCACAATTGTAATTGCCTTGCTTTGAAATATAGTTTGTATGAAGATTAAAACTAACCTAACTAATCTATAAACATACAACGTTTCAAAACAATTAAGAAACTTAATGCCAATTACATCGATTGTTTTCTCTTTTTTATTGACAAAATCATTAACAGCTTTTGAGAAATATGTATTATTGTTCAGTATTAATAACGGTCAATTTTGCAATTTTTAATTCATTTGAGCGTGCAAGATATCAACTTTAACAGAAACTAAGGAAACTACATTTATTTACAGGTTTCTCTACACTCCCTTTACTTGTTTAATTTTACTTGTTCAATTTTTCCGGTACAGGGGGTCACAGGTAGACGGGGGGCCCTTGTGCACCACACACCCTGCACACGTCTCGCTACGGGCCTGACTTCGTAGTCGTCATCAAACCTTTCTTACTTTTCCTTCAATGTTAAATAACATTCGCTTAGTTATTCACAATGAATACTTTTATTCATTTAATTTCCAACCAACGAAATTCGCAAACAACTTCAGACTACTCGAAATGGCAATTTTAATTATTATTAAATATTGCGAGAGTGCAACAACAACAACAACGGAACCACGAAACAACGGAACTTGTGTTATTAAACTATTAAACCCGAGCAAACCGAAGCGAACCAAAGCGAATCAAAGCCGCAGCGAGTGATGAGCGGGTTTTCAAAAGTATTTCATTTGCCATTCGAGTGATTTTGATGCGTTTTCATGCGCTCCGCTGCGCTCAATGCACATTTCGTTGAGCTGAACAACAATGACAAAAAAAACAATAATAGAAATGCCAGAAATGTCAGGGTGGGCAGAGAGAGAAAGAGAGAGAGAGAGAGAAATGTGTAACAGGTGTAGTACGGAAATGTGCACTGATTGCGGGTTTAATGTATGCAGCAATAACAACAACAACAACAACAACATCAACATCAACAAAAAGTGGACTTCAACAATAACAATAAAAGTTGCGGCAATTAGCATGTTTCAAGAGTCGAGAAGAATCGCATTGTGCAACTGAATTATGCAGCAATTCAATTGGACGTCTGTTGGCAGTTGCCACATGCCACATGCCCCCTTTCACATAATCCACTCCCACTCCGACTCCGCCCTTAAGTGATGCCCCAATTGCTAAACGCTGCTTGCCAAAGTGTTGCCAAGTGCAGAGTTCGAAACTTTTTCGACTTACTGTACATGTGTGTGTGTGTGCGTGTGTGTGTGTGTGTCAGGCACATGTAAATGTCGTCGAGCTATTCTTTCGCTTGTTCGCAATCACAGCCAGTGTCAGCCACTGTTGCCACTCCCCCATCCATCCTCTACTACACTTCTTACTCCTTTCCCATTCCTCATCCAACTCTATTAGCGCTGCTCAAGCTGTTGCCCGCTCTGCTGCATCTTCTTCTTCGCCTCAGTCTTCTTCTTCTCTGCTTCCTCTTCGTGCTGCTGTCAGCTGCAAGAACTTTCAAGGCTGTCACGTCGATTGCCTCTGCTTGAGAATTATATCGGTAATTAAATACGATCCAGAAATACGACAGAAACTCGCATCAAAGTTCTTTGCTCAACTTTGTGCTGACTTTTTGTTTTTCCTCTTTCTATTCAGCAAGGATTCTAGCAAAAGAAAGTAATTCTCAAATGTTATTTTTCAGGATCTAATTGCGAATGTGACTGGATTATTGTCGGCAAAAGTAATTAAACTTTGAGTTAGAGCTTTAAGCTCTCCATGTTTATATGATGCGTTCTCTAACTCATTTTCTTTTAAGTGTTTATCTCTTTTTTATACCCTTCGACCATTGAAAATGGTCAAAAAGGGTATACTAACTTTGTGCAAATGTATGATGTATGTAACAGGCAGAAGGAGGCGTGGCAGACCCCACAAAGTATATATATTCTTGCTCAGGATCACTAGCCGAGTCGATTGAGCCATGTCTGTCTGTGATGTCCGGATGTCCGGATGTCCTGATGTCCGGAGTCCGTCTGACCAGATGAACACACGTCAGCTCGAACACCAAGAGGCCTATGTACTCGGCGCAGATCAAGTTTATTTCAAATGTTAGGTGCCACGCCCACCGCCCCCACAAATCAATAATTTAATTTTTGAACTCAATTTGTAAGCGCTGTATAAAAGATACAACTTTCTGACTTTAACGTATACTAAGCTGAATGAAATATCTACGTAGTCTCCAAATTACAATCCGATCGGACAATAAACACAGAAGTTATTTAAGAAAGTATGAACATAAAACCAAGTGCTTCTGTCAGCTAACAAGGGAGGCGGGCGAGCGCAAAGCGCGAGCGCCATCTGTCGAGATTAATTTCAAAGCATGTTCATATGTATATGTGTACATACATAGGAACATACCTACATAGGTCGAAGGGTATCCCACTGTCGCGTGCTGTGCGACTGTTGCTTTTCTTACTGGTTCTCTATGAAAAGTGTATATCATAATTGTATATGTACATATACATATATGGTGTATATGGTTTATGGTTTATGTTATAAGGTATGTATATCATAAATATATGGAATTTTTCGTAGAAGTGTATCTAGTGTTGTAAAATTAATAAAGCAACAAAGACTTCTAACCACAATAAACTTATTGTCCCACTTAGATAACAGAATGATTCAGTCAATAATCAGATATCACAAGTGTGGATAATATTTATTCCACTTTATTTACTCATTATATTTCTGTTGTATTCATACAACTTTAAAGTTGCCAGAACGATAAGCGTAATGTAAATTTCTACTGTTTCTTCTATCCACTTTTATCGCACTTCCGAGTACTGCATATCGAGTTGCCATTGCATACATTGTGTGGGTGGTTATTGTGGTGTAGTTTCCCACTTTCAGAGAGGCAGCTGGCAAGGCGCTTGAGTTACTGAGTTATGGCTTACACTTTATCAGTCCCTGACAAAATCAGTAAGTAACCAAATCTGCCTGACCACAGGATATCTAGTAAGCAGGGTCTGTGAGATTATCTCAGTAACTCAAGTATTTAATTTTTTAGTTTGAGTAAATTTGAAATATCACTAGACAATAGTCAGGGTTGGGTATGCACCAAATATAAATTGAGATATACTTAATATAAATATGTACCTAAAAATGTAGAGGTAAAGGCTTGCCAAGTCAATATACACAATAGGCAGAGCGTAGTAAAACCGCAAGCCAGTGAAGTGAATTAAATATTTTATGTCAAGAGCAAATTTATCACAGACTTTTCTTTATTTTATTTATCCGGCAATATTTGTTTTATCAGGCCTTGCAACAGTTGTCTGAGTGTTTTTTCCCACTGATAACCACAAGAAGGAAAACTGCCTGTGACAGTGAGTACACAGTGTGAACTGCAATCTGATGGCTGCTTAGCCATGATTCACTGCCTCTCTTTCCCTCCGTGTCTCTTTCTTTCTCTTTGTCTCTTTCTCTCTGCCTTTGTCTCTTGTTCTCAGTGTGTTATCTGCCAGAACGCCTGGCACCTTGTGCGGCGACTGCTGTTCCGCTTGTTTGCATATTGCAACATCTGTGCAAAGCGAAACCAATTTGAAACATACGCCAGCACATGCTCACAATACACACCAAACACTCACACACACTCACATGCAGTCACACTCGCAACTCACACAGACTCACTTAGGTATTGCCGCAACACATGCTGCTAAAAATATCAACCGCAGCACTTCTCCCACGTCTCCTCCCTGACTTCCCCAACTCAGTTCACATCCCTCATCGCTCATCTTGCATCTCCCATTTAATTCTGTCGTATTGCACTTAGCCCCTCGTTGGGGCGTGTACATTGAATCAGAAGTCCTTAGGACACAATCTTCGGGATTCCGGAGACTTGTTCCACCTAATTGCTCACATATTTTGCATTCTCTGCCCTTTGATCTTGTTGACAATCTCGATAAGTCCCGCGTGTCGAGTTAATTTATGAAGATCACGACTGTCACTTGATTTATGTATGTATGTACGTATTATATATATTCATATTCACATGTGTTATATCATCTTTGATATTTGCTTGGTAATTGATAGGGTGGTGACAGTTTGAATACCTTCTACAAATGTACAGGTAAGTATAGTTCTCTTTATATTTCATCAATTTTTGAACATTTTACCGGAATTAGAGAATATATCGAAATATATGTTATATCTTAAAATAAGCTATTTATTTTGCTAACAAGCACGAAAGCAACAGTCCGATTTTTTTAATATTCTATGTTTACCGTATTTTGTGTTGCATACTTTGCAGGAAGCGACTTGGAAATCAGTACTCCTTTAAAATAATTTTTTAAATAACTTTTATGCTAATTATCCGATTATAACCAAATTAGGGGTTAATGGTTATTGAACTGTTCTGCATTAAATTTATGCTTGAAATTAGGTTTCTATCGATTAACGGAGGCGGAAAGGGACGTGGCCAAAATCTAAAATAAACATTATCTATTTGCAATATTTAGACATATTTATTTAGAGTATTTATACTTTTCTCAATAATAAATAACAATTTATTGACTTAATAATTCATACAGTATCTAAGATAATTATTTTTCTTATCTAGCCAGTTTCATTCTTTCTCTTTCTCCCACACAATCTCAATTTCTGTCTAAGTACAATTTCCGTGACCCAGATAAGATCAAGCAAGAAATGCAGCAAAAAACGAAAATAAAACAACGAAAAAGTTCTCTAAATAATGCAGACAGGAAATATGGAAGAGAAGATAAAGACGAAGACGATGATGAAGACGAAGAAGAAGACGCTAGCAGGAAGAAGCTCTCGAGTTGTTTGTTTTATTTTGACACAAATTGAAAAACGCTTCGTGCTGCTGTGAGCAAAAGGCCAAATGAAAAGTTGAAATGAAGTTGTTGAAGTTTCCTCTCGGATTTCCGCAACTCGCAAGAGTGTGAGCACATAAATCATTTGCACAAATTATAGACAATCTTTGACTTATGGCGAAACTGTGGAGTGTTCAAAGCGCATGAGACGCACTTCGTACACGCCTTGTCTACCCCCTCCTTTCCACATACACCCCTTGATCATTTGCACTTGCCAAACAATGTTCGAAATCGTGCATCGTGCGTGTCGAAATCGAAATAAAACAGCTGGCCCCACAGTGCGTGGGACAAGGAAGGGGTAGGTGGGAGGAACTGCCAAGGGGGATTGTGGTTTCAGCTTTGAGTGAGTCTCTAATTACCGCCGGCTGCTGCAAAAGATTCAAATTGCGCGATGGGCATTAAAGTGCGTCCATCCCTGCACTTTTGCTTTCGTCCACACAGTGCTTGCACAGTGGGGCAGAATCACTAAAGAGGGAGGGAGACTCCTGCTCCACAAGCAACTTGGCTCACGGCCAAAACGACTGCTGCTTTTTATTTGGCAAATGCATTTTAATGTCACTTTACCGCAAATTCTCATTGCAGTCATTCATCAGGCTCCCTCTCCCTTCTTCCTTCTCCCCCTGCCCTCTTGTCCTTCTCCCAATGGAGCCCATTTCTATGTCATCATTGACATTGTTTAAGTAGCTCTCGTAAATGGCGCAAATGTTTTCTTGTTGTGTCAAGAGGGGAAACATTTCCATTGCAAGGACAGCAAATTCGACTGCAGGATGCCACATCAAGGGCCTACTATATATACTATACATATATATAGTGAGGTATAGCCCTTCGAAGGTCAGTTGAATAATTAAATCGAGAGCAATTACAATTATTTATGAAACCATGAGGAACTACCAGTATAGCAAATATAGAACACATTGCATAATTGAATATGTATTTCATTAAGAATCTCTGTTTATAGAGTGAGGAATACCTCTTCAATTGTCTTTAAACCCAGCACTTCCTACCCAACTCATTTAGTTAGTCATCCTTGGATGTCTGCGCCATAACTGGGTCTCATAAATTTGTGTAGTCTTCCCATTCGTAGGGCCACGCCTCCCCTACGCCTTCTTGCAATGCACTTGAACTACGTCTTAGGTTTGGGGTTTTTGGATTGCAACCAAGTCTACAACTTTTCTCAGCCTAATGCGGAACAAAAATATTTATCGAACGTGTTTGACCTCCGAGCTGGAGCTGAGCCTGTGGCCGTGCTACCTCGATGTCTTTGTGTATTAGATTAATAAACAGAAAACATGAAAAGAACTTCTTGAGAAAGAGCATTAAATAATAAAATGATGAAAATTGATTACAATAAACTTATTATGGCTGACATCTGCTTGGTAGCCTGACAAAACTATAAAACTATAATAAGGCTATTAAACTATAAAAGAATAAAAAATACAAAAATATTAACACTCTCCGGCCACATGACAAGAAACTGAATGGAAATCACGTTCACAATGGTCACGTTTAACATCGGCGGCGGCAACAGAAAGCAGACGAAAATACACTGCAACACACACTTATGACTTATGTCTGTGTCGAACTGTACACTAAGTACCCTGTACTGTCGGTTGACTAGAAGGGGTATGAGTGAACGAGTCTGAGTGGCGACGACGGATAGAAGGAAAATTGACATATTATAATTACTGGATGATAATTACAAATTATTTTCTTAGTATTATTTATTTATTTTGTTGTCATCATATTGTTATTATTCATTATTTATTAACATTTATTATTATAATATTATATTTTTTTAAATTATTATTTTTTTATAATGTCATAACAATTTTTTAATTTATCATTATCATTCTTATTAATTTATTATTATTTTATTACATATTATTATTTTTATAATGCTATAATAGTTTTTATTTTTCCTTTATTTATTATCATTCACTATTATTCTTTTCATAATGTTATATATTATGAAATAATTCTTTTTTATATTTACATGTAATGAAAGTCGCCAAAGCAATACAATATTTTACGCATTGTGTTTCTATTATATCGTTTATTATTTTTAAACAGCTTTAAATAACTTTTAAACAATATTCAGAATTGTTTCATTTAAAACTAAGTTACAATTACAGGGTAAGCGTTAGTCGCTCACTTGTATGCATTTGAGAGAGTGTAAAAGTTGCCAGCGTCTGGGTAACTGGCACAACATATGTAAGTTAACTACGTCATAAATCTACACACACAGACACCTTCTGCTTGCTGTCCACCCACTCGCTCAACCCGTTGCCAGTCGGAAGCGGAGCAGCTGCTGTCGCTGCAGCGGTTCGCTTCGTTGCGTTCCCCAAGCCCAAAGCAGCACGACATGCAAGTCGCCCGTTTGCCTAAGCTCCCTCCTCCCCATGCCTCCCCTTTTGCCAACCTCCTGCCTCCACAAGTTGTCTATTTATGCCGCAGTCACCTTTATTTGCCACTCGAACGTTGGGGGCATTGTAAAAAACGTGATTTCCGCTTTTTGGCTGCTGTAATTGTTTACGTTTAGAGAGGGAGAGAGACGAGAGAAAGAGAAAGAGAAAGGAATTAGGGGAAGGGAGTAGATTGGGGGTGACGTTCTCTGTCGATTTGCCCGTTTGCGTTTGGATTCTGGCTTAAATATGCCGCCATGTGCAGCTACTTAAAATTGCTCGCACTGACACCTGACAGGGAATGTCATCCTAACTTGATATAAACTTAGTGGTAGCACGAGGAGAATAAAAGAGGTAGCAGGGAAAGGAGGGAGGTAGGTACAAGGGTTGCCACTTCACGCAGTCCTGACAGTTGCGTTGGCTGCGAATTCTCTGACAACTGAATGCAGTTCCTTTAAAAGGTGCTCCAAAGATTGCAGCTGCAGTTGAGAAACTTACAAGCTGGCATGGTTGGGGGAAGTAGGGAAAGAAGGGGATGGGAGGCAACCCTGTCAAAATGTTCTTGCTATCGTGCTCTCAGCTGTCTGCCAAGCAGCTGGAGAAGAGCTCACAGTTTGATATTTAATGCTTGAAAAGACTCACAACTAGTCGGACAGGCAACTGCGCCACAGTTCATATAATACTTAAAATAAATCTCAATATTTTCTCTCTGTTTTCCTATATACTAAGTGTACTTTCTTGAATGAAGGTGTGTAACCTGAAGTAAAATTCTTTCAGTTATGTTGCCTGCCACCTGCTTATTGTTGTTTTGCGCCACTGTGCCTAACGAACCGTAACAGACACTAGGACTACAAAGGGAAGTGCTGAAAGAGAGACAAACAGATAGAGAAAGAGAGAGAGAGAGAGGGAGTGGCACTTGGGAACATGATGGCGCATGCCACAATGCATAAGGCATAAGGCACAAGGCACAAGGAGGCTTCCTCCCTAGCTGGGGATTCGCTATTGATTTTCAACAGCAACAATGACAACAATTTCTCAGAACTACTCGAGTATCTCCAGCCTACCTACCTACCTACCCATTGTGCCAGTTGTTGTCAGGCATCGTCTGCTTAATCAATGTCTGAAGACTGCCAACTTTTTGCTGTACTCATTCCAAGAACTGTGCAACCTGAAGATAAGCCAAATCTTTGGCTAATGCCAGCATGCACCAAATGAGAGTCCACTGAACTGACCCCAAGCTGTGTTACGTTTTCAGTTTCATTTTCATTTTCATTGTGCATTTTCATTTGCAGTTGCCTTATGCAGTTTGGGTTAAGGTTGTGGACCCCCTTGGCTCAGCTCGACCCCAGATGTGTAGCTCATGCCTGCCCCCTTTTCCTCTTATTGATTTGCATTATGTTGTTATTGCAGCTTTTCTCGCGAAATCTCTTGCAATTGTGTAATCTAAGACTTAATGCTGTTATTGTGGATTGTAGTTTTGTAATTTTAATTAAAAGTGAGCTGTGTGAGCTCATGTTCGCATGACATAACATTGGATAAGTTGAAACAAGTATTTATCTAGCCAGTAATGTGGTAAACATTGTCCCTTTATTGAGCAGTTAATCAATTAGTGACTCATTACAATATTCGAAATATCTTTTAAGAGCAATTATAGATCCCTGTGATTAGGTCTTACTCTCATCATTTGTAACGATGTCATGTACGCTTCGTGTTTGCTTAACATTTATTATTTATGGCCTGAGCGTATTTCCTGGTCTCTTCATGAATATCGAAGCCACGTTCCAGCCCCAGTCCAAGTCCCAGTCCCAGTTCCTGTCCAGGTCCCGCTGCCACGGAAATCCCCTTCCCAAACTGGCACAGAAGACAACACACGTGGAACGCCACGCGCTAGCTCAAACGTGCTCCCGCCCCCACTCTCCCTGGGCCTTCTCGTGTGTCACCTACGCAGTGATAACCTCACCCCCCGACACTCGGCTAACGGAAGCTCAAGCTGCTTGTTAAGTTGTCTATCGACCTGTTGTTAAAGACGGCCCAAATATACTCTTGGCCCCCCATCGAACGCGCCCCAATCTCCCCTGCTGCCAATACGACTTATGGCTTTATAATAGCAAGACAATGCTATACCATATTTTCCACCCTCTTTCCGGGAATTTCCCTAAGTTTTGGCACTTTTCAATTATTGACAATAGGTGATTTTTTAAGATAACTTTCTGAAGTTCCGCACGCGCCTTGTTGCTTTTGTTTCCACTGCCAGCAATACATCACAAGTTTTGACACTGTTCTCTCTACATCTCACTCACTGTGTCTCTCTCTCTCTCTTTCTTGCTTACTCTTTAGAGGTTATGATTTAATTAAATCAAAACGCCATCATTTATCATCGACAGCGACCTCATTTCAAATTTTCAGCGTGCCTTTAATTAGTCTTTTGACATCATTAATATGTGACATGTTATATATGATCTAAAAGTTCCCCAAATAAAGAACACAAAAACTCGCTTTAACACTCACCACAATATACAACTACCTCCAGCTGCGAGCGGGGGAGAAAGCTGCAAAAGAGAGAGAGAGAAAGAGAAAAATATGTCAGTAATGAATTGAATAATTAAGAGAGGGGAAAAAATGTCAAATTCGATATTAAAATTAAAATTGCATGTGCATAAATATTGAATTGTTTTTGTTGTTGTTGCTGTTGTTGATCGAGTGCAACAGTGAACGCAAATTGTTGATTTAGCAAATTGGAATAAATACGTAATATAATTATTACGTATACGCCGCGCTGCCACATTGACCTTGACTTATGGACACGTTTTTTGGGCCATTTTGTGTGAATAACTTTTATTGCATTCATACAGTAAATTGACCGAGAATTTGGCTGAAATATCAAATAAAAGATAGGTCGACGAGTGAATACCCTGCCAGACATGTGACTAGAATATTTTATAGCGAAATTTATTCAACTTAAACGGATCGACGAGTGAATACCGTGGCAGTCATGTGATCAGAATAGATTGGAGGGGAATTTGTTCAGCTTAAATTAAAAATCTTTCAATACATTTTCTATTTTAGAAGGTTTCATTTATCCATTCTAAACCATTCACTACCAAATCAAACTACCCCTTGTTAACATCAGGGCCTAGGCCAACCGCAGTAATTTCGCTACCGCAATTACGTCTCATTTATTAGATAATTTGACAGTTTGATAGCGCTAACAGGCGAACTCAACTCTAACATTTAGTGTTGATTTATAAACTCGCCTAATAACCTCATGTGAGTTATGAAATTCGATTAAATATTGCTTTATTTTCCAGTAAACTGTTTAAAAAATAAGTCGTACAAATTGCAATTCACAATTTCTGCTTCAGTTTTCCGGCTTTATCATACTCAACAATCTGCCGCATGAAAGCAGATCAATAAATATCGAAAAGTAGAAGAGGAAAGAGACGAAGATGAAGCTGTCTAATTAAGTCAGCATTGAAGCAGCTTAACAACAGAACTCAAATCGGATCTACAGACCCCAAAGACATTGAAACGCATTGAATTCGACTTGTGCGAATACGAAGTGAATGAATGTGAATGAGTGTGTGTGTGAATGAGTGCATATTTGCGAGTGTTTATGTTGTATTTATTTCGCATCAATTAACACTCAACTGATTTATTGCATCGTATTAAACATCCGCCTGGCCTAGGCCCACCTCCCTCTCACGTTTGCCGCTTGCTTCGTGGTCATGTGCTGCACAAACGTGCCACAATCAGAGGCAGCAACAACAACACAAGGTAATAATACTATATAGACAGTGAGATTAATACAAACGTTGCCCGTGGAGGCGAGCAATGCGCGTCAAAATGTTTAGCACTTGGTAATTAGCAGGCGCCACGCCCCCTCCACTACCCTTTTGCACCATCTCCGTTGCGTCTGCCCCCTTTTGTCGCACGTTGAGTTAGCCATGGCAACAAGCTGCTGCTGGCGCTGCTGCCTCTACTGTTGTTGTTTTCGATTTGCGTGCCGAGATTGTTAAACAATATTGATTTTCATAGTATGTCGAGGTATTTAATCATCGTATCCAAACGCTCCTCTCCCCTCCTCTACCTTCCCTGCCTAGCCAGGCTACATTACATTCTTGCAAATCGTATTTTGTATCCAATTAGCGAGGCGCTCTTTGTTTTCCAGCGAGAAAGGCAAAGGCAAAGGCAAAATGCGACTTGAAATTGAAATTCTACGCACATTTCAAATTATCGATCGCTGATTCCGCCTCTGACTCTGACCATTATCGTCATAATTAATTACAATATTCTTACAAGTATTTCACGTGGAAAATGTGCGAGCTGCCGAGCCGTCAATCCATCTGTAGGCGACAAGGTTACACGCTCTCTCTCTCTCTCTCTCTGTCTCTATAAAGATTGTTCTCAGTTTATCTGCCTGCAGTCTGACGGCAATGACGTCTCGAACTGGTTCAGTTGCTTCCTAGTTGCGTTGTTATTGTATCAGCTATACCTATGTCTATGTCTCTGTCTTTATTTCAGCCTGCCAATCTTTTGGCTGTGTCATGTGATCTTGTATTTAAACAAGTTGCCTGCGAAATTCGCATAATATATTTAATGCAAAAGCGGAACAGCTGTTGGAATAATAGTTTTTAATTTCTTGTTCTGGAAAAAAACCACTGTAATAACTAACCAAATACTTGTCATTAGATTACCAGCACGACAATATCCCTGACTAAACCAACCCACACAGCAATTATCTCATTATGAGGCTTTCACTTTTGCACTTGTCAACGAGACACACACACAGAGATAGAGTGTGAGAGAGAGAGCGGTACAATCGATAAAAAGTTAATTCACCTGGCACATCGTAAATAACGAGTACCCATACCAACGTTCCCACACCCATAACCATACTCAATTTAACAACTCTTGTTGCAGCCCAGTTGAAACGACAACAATTACTTATCGTGATTTGTGTTTGATTTCGATTTACCAACCCAATCGGCGCACTCACATCGCATACGATATACGATATACAACACAGTACAGTAAGTACATATATACAGTACAGTATATCATATAGACAGAGCGTAGCTGTATGCTTTATAGAGATTCGCGTGCGTTTATTGATTTCATTTGGCTGCTACCAACACGAATCGATTCAAGTCTCGTGTGTGATGGGAGTGGAGCCATCACTGTTGAATTAAAGATGACACGCTGCAATCAATCAGCGATAGTTGCAATCTATATATAGAATGTTATGCTTCTCGATTAATACTGTTATATATATTTAATACGATACAAAGTAAGCTATATCTTTACTGTAGTTTCTATATATATCTTAGGTGAATTTAAGAGTTTTCTTTTAGTCCCCAACTATTATCAGTTCTTGTAACCATATATACTCTATATTTTATATAGAATATTTTCCTTTCCGTCTTTTATCATTCTCATTTCCATAGACTTTAAAATTCTCCAGCTACCATCAGTTATTGAAATCCTTTAGCATATTTCTCTATAGAGTAAGATTTCTTTCTATCTTTTATCTTTCTCTAGATTCCAAAAACAGTTGCTACACTTGGCACTCTTCTGATCAGCTGGCACCTTCAATTAGTTGGCCAAAAATAACTTCAAAATATATTTCACTTCAGATAGAAAACATAAGATCGCATTGGGATGATAGCAGTTAGCTATACCATTCGATTTATGGCATTGAGAGTGCTGTAGCTCTTGCTAGAAATTGCTGTAAAATGTTTCTGGATTTCAAGTGGATTTTCCGTTCTGGTTCTGCTTGCGTGGGAACTAATCGACGGGAGGATGCACTCACTTGCCCCAGCCACAGCCACAGGCAGTGCCACAGCCCGTTGCCACTTGCCACTTGCCACTTAAAGCCGTGCCAGGCCGTCGGGTGCTGGCCGGATCGGGGCTCGGGGTTATTAAACATTTGTTGTCCACGATAAATTTGTTCACACAATCAATACCAATTAACCTCCTTGGCGCGCACTTAATTATAACGCGCAGCAAATAAAATAAATATTTTCTTAAGCTCGGCAAGACGGGACCCAAGGCAAGTTCGAAGAAATAAAGAAAAAAAAGAACACGCATGCTTGTAGCTGTTGCTCCATCTCTGGCTCCCATTTCCCCCTTTTCCTCTCACTCACTGATCGTTTTCCACTTCAACACGCAGCTGCCTTTTTGGAAAAACAATGAGAACAATTAAAGAAAACAACAAGAAAGAAAAGGGAAGAAGGGGCTTAGCAATTGCATGAACTTGCTTTGGTTTGCGGAGGTCCCATTGCCGTTGCCACGCACTGTGCTTCCCCCTCTCCCTGCAGCCCCAACCTTCCGCTTCGTTCCGGCATTTGTCGCCTTAATTAAAGCAACGTCGCGGAGTTCTGCTTCGGGAGTTGACAACGACTGCGACTACGACCACGAGGATGAGTCACAAGTTGTTTCCGCAGTTGTAATCGCTGTTGTAGTTGTTGTTGCTGTTGTTGTTGTTGCTGCTGCTGCTGTTGAACATGCAAATGCGTCTCCTGCAGCGCCAAAGTCGAGTCCGCTGGTGGTGGATTCGGATACGGCTGCCCCCACAACTTCTGTGACACACTCCGTGGGCGTTTCTTGGATACTGAATTCTTTTATTTTTCTTTTTGGGATTTTCTTTCGCTCTTTCTGTCTGTCTCCCTCTCTCTCTCACTCTCTTTCACTCTCTTCCTTTAACCGGAACGTGACTCATTAGGCGAGGCGCCTAGGATAAACATGGTAATTGCTATGCAGTTCTCCAGACTTTCGGTTCAAGGAATTACATGTTCTCGTGTACGACCAATGAATTTTGATTGAACCCAAACCCCATGTGGCTTTTTCTCTAAACATTTCAAGCGGCAACTTTTATGTTTTCTTTTAAACAATTTATACTTCTGTTGAATTCTATAAATTACTTGGATATTTCAAGTATAAATTCTCAATGAATTCAATTTCAATAAATTCTATTTGATATCAGAACTAATCAATGCATTCTCCAATTAAAGTAGTACAAAGCCAAGATTAACGACAAATTCTTGTTGTTATCTTGTTGTTTTCTATTTCAAGTCTGCCATAGTACGATGATATTGCTGACAAACTCTCGAACTGGCCAAAGAAGCTGTTCAAATATTTACAATGAAATGTTTGCTGACTTCTCATTCCCGCTACTCTTGTTGTTGTTTATTTGAGTTAACATATCACCTTGCAATAAATAATAACAACAATTGATTGAGCTGTCTATTTGACTGACTGTCCTGGGGTCTGTGCACTGCTGGCAGTCACTGTCCAATTGGCCAATGCCAAGCTGAACCTAGACAATGTTTGCCTTCGCCTTATCTGTGTGTTTGTGTGTGGAAAAGCAAATATCGATGCTTATCAAAAGGTTGCACAGTCAACTCTGACAAACACTGTGAATACCTATAATCACAACAACAACTACAACAACTACAGCAACAGCAGCACTAATGGTAAATAGAATGAGATCAAACATCAATTGGTAATGTGAAAATGCATTGAGCAATTTATTCGCCTCGAGGCTGCGTGTTGTTTGCATTTAATTAATTCGCACTTAAGCCGATTTGGAAATGGAATAACATGATATAATACTATAGATGATTGTTGAATTTATTTAAATTTCAATTTAGTTTATTTATTAAATCTTTGAAATGTGCAGAGCCAGTGCCTGTTCTAGCCTTATCGATTTCACATTAAAGTCTCTTCTCATGGACATCAAAAACGAAATGCGAAGCAATTAAAAACAACCGCAAATTCCCAACAAAATCATGAGGAAACTTTAACGATACATTTAGCTCGACGCTTTTTATACCCTAAATAAAAGACAACACATAAAAGTGGAATTTTTAATTGCCTTGCAAAGCGTACGGGCAATTCGAAGATTGGCAGTATAAAGCTCTAATCATATATCCTTAGTGTGCCAATCTTTATGTACATAAGATAGCATGATTTGGCTAGCACAAAGTGCAATATACATATATCGATGACAAACCAATTAGATAAACCAAGACTGTGTTATGATACCGTCTAGAGGTGACAATGTATCGACTGTTCAGGCTGATAGGAATCGCGTTTCATATGCGATATACTTAATTGGGTTGTCTAGGCAACGTCGGATATACGAAAGGGTATTGAGAATGTCGTGCACTGTGGCGCTAAAATTAATTAAAATCCTCAAGTGTCGACTGATAGCGCCGCAGCAGATACAAAGCCACAGATACAGATAGAGATACGTTCGCGAACTGATTGAAACCAGAGAACTCACAGTAGCCGTGCGAGGCCAACTGTTTTCAGCCAAGTCACTGAACGCACATCTCTCTAAGGTTAGTTGGGGTGAACAGGGGGGAGGTTACCAAGCTGCCAGAAATTAACTACACAACACGCGTCACTGGCTGTGCCATTGTCATGGTCATGGGCTCACGCACTTTCAGATACTTTTAATGCCCTCGCTGCAGATACGATTCTGTAATTTGCCAAAGAGCTGACGAATTTGCTCGACACGCGTAGCTAATTCGTCTGTCTGTCTAAGTGTCTCTCAGTGTGTCCCTCTGTCTCTGTCTGTCTGTCTCCCTGTTGCTCTGTCTGCTTGTCGCTTATAGTCTTTATATATGAATTAATGTACGATATGTATATCTTGCACAGTGGGTGGGCGAGTGCGGGTGGCTGCGTGCTTACTGTAAGCATCGTTTTATAGTCATCGTCGCCGGGTTGTTAACTCGACGACGCTAAAGGCGTTTGAACTTTTAACGGTTTTCGCATTTTCATTTCTGTTGTTCTCGCACTCGTTCCCATCTAAAGTTCATTGTTAAATCGACTTTCCCAGCTGCGTATGTGTTTGTTTCTTTTTTACTTTTCACTCGCTTCTGTTTATTTCAGCTTTGTTCTGTTAGTTTTTATAGTGTCTCACCCAGCGTACAACCCCTAACCACCTATACCGCCCCTAACCCTCTTCCGTCGGTCCAAGCTCCAGCTTTTTCTGCACTACTTGGAACAAAGCAACATAAAAATCGATTTGTCATGCGATTCGACATGAATTTGAGCACATGGCTTCACATGAGTGTACATATGTCTGCTATATATCTATATATGAAGGTATACATTCTACTGATGCCATATCATATTGCAGTGGTTGTCAATAGTATCTAGTACTGGTAGTTCCCTAGGCAACGGGAGCTCTTTTGAACTGTCATAATCATCAGTTATGATCAGTTATTTTTAGCTCAGTTAAAATAGTTGCATATAAATATAGACGCTTATTCTTTCTACATCAGTTGAGTCAATATAGCATTGGCATGTTCCGTAAACCGTAAAAACTAATTGAAAAGTTAATTTAATAACCTCGAAGGTGCATTTTTCCATTAGCACTATCTAAATGTTAAAATGTGTAAGGCATTTAAGAACAAAAGTAGTGTACTGCAAATTTAGTTGGGAACGGAAAATAAATGTACAAGGCATTTAAGAAATATATTTTATATATTATAATTATATTACTTGACAATCAAGTAAAGCTTTGTATTACTTGTTTATCTTTTCTTTAAAGTAAATTGCGACTTATTAAGTATTACAAAATGCATGCAATATACATAAATAAGCAATAAAAAAATATATACGAATGAGTTTATAAGTTCTTACTTTAATAAACAATTCCATGGAATCGCAAATGTTAATGATAGTATATATGTAGGTGGATATAATATAATCCCAAGAAATCGTGTAATAATACACAATATACCTCGCTTTTCTTCATTATTAGAGTCGATATAGCCAGGTTCTGTTCCCGTCAATCGTAAAAAGTAATTATAGCAATTCTTTTAAAAGACAGAAGGTTCTCTTTCAATAACTAGCACTATCTTAATGTTTACTGCAAATTTAGTTGGGAATGGAAAATAAATGTGAACGTCATTAAAAAAATTGTACTTATTTATCTTTTCTTCTAAGTAAATTGCGACTCATTTAAATTAAAATACTCTATATTGTAGTTTTTATAGGCATATGTAATACACAAATTATATTTATCATATGTAATAGTTCTACAAGTGTGTATATAAAATTAGTATTGCTTATTGTTGTATAAATGTGCTATTATAATTACAAATTTATTATTGAATATGATATAATCGCAACAAATCGTGTAATATTACACAATACTATCGTCCAGTATTGACTGTGAAACATTATCAAAGTGTTGATCTCCAGCTTAATATAGGTACACAAAGATTACGTGTGCTGGCGAGAAGTACTGAACGAAACCTTTGAACCTTGTTGAAAACGGTAAAAAGTCACATAGAGCGAGGCAACACGTGTTGGAGAGCCTGTTAGACGTGTGGTTTGCAGGTTGTAGAAAGCAGGAGGTTTGAGAAAGAGGAAGGGAGAGGGAGAATGGAGAGGAAGATGGAGAACAGCTACAATTAAGAGCAGAGCACAGTTGGCAGGCAAAAAAAAAGCGATTTGACATTTGAATATTGGACAATTTGGCTGCCAAAAGCACTTCGATTAGCAACTCACCTGGCCAAATAGGTGGAAGAGAGAGAGAGAGAGAGAGGGAGTGAGAGAGAGAGAGGGATAGAGCAGCGAAGGAGTGTACAAATCATGTGGAAATTGATTTACAAACGTGGGTGAATATGTATCAATAAATTGCTGTGGGAAACCGTAATTGTTTTTGCCAACTTGCCCACTTTCTCTCTGCCTCGATGTGATTCGCGATTCCACTTGGATTCTTTTCTCTTCAGTCGACAAATTTTACTTTCATTTAACTGTTATTTAATGATGCGTCGCCGTTGAGTAATTATGCCATAAATGCTTTCCAATTAACATAATTTACACTTCACGCTCTGCACAGACTCCGGCAATGATTGACTGCTTTGCTGGTGGGTGTCGTCCCCCAACGAAAGTGATTCATTCACAATATTCACAATATTCGAATGTGCGAAACTGTGAAATACGTCCAAAAATAAACTCCGAATTTACATTCGACCCAATTGGCTTTAGTCTTTAGTCGTGCGTTAAATTTAATTGCCACTGTTGCTGTTGCCGTTGTTCTGTTTCTGATTGTTATTGTTACTGTAATTATAATGGCAAATGATTTGTTTAACCGTTAGCTGGCAATAAGCATTTGTCTACGCCCACCTGCGCCCGCCTCTCTCTCACTCCCTCTCCCTCTCTCTCTCTTTAATGAGCCATCATCATAATCATCCTCATAATGTGCCCACTCTCTGTCCAGTTTCGTGTCAGGCGGCAGTTAGAGGCGACTACAGAAAACAGTTGGAAAGTCTCCTCACCCTCACCCTCTTCTGCCCCTCTCTCCATTCCCCGCAGCGCAATTGCGTTGGCGATTTGCAATTGGATTTCGCCCGAAGTGGATAATAGCTAAGTATACAGATATAAATCGCCATTAACTTTGTGTTTGAGTCAAGACGTGCCCCGCAAGCGCAGTTGAAATCAATTTCTACTACGCAGAAAGATCGTAAAGTCTCGAAAAGAACATTATAACGGTACAGCAACTTGCTATGCACAGCAGAACCCTGAAACCTTCGTGTTGACTGAGACTGTTGACTTACAAACGATATATGATATGTCTATGATAGATGATATTGCCCGTTAGGGAACATAAATCAAAGAAAAGGCGAGAAACTTTCAATGGAGTTGATGGTACTTTTGAATAGAAATGGGGTTTGTTGGGAGATCTTAAAGAGCGTAGGGTTTTATTTAAATAAAACTATAAAGATGTTGAATATACTCTGATCATTTTGAAGTGCGCATACACATAAGAATGAAGGTAAGAAGAATGTATGACTGCAGTACAATTTGATATTGAAGACATTCCTCATGATCTTAAATACCTTCATTTTACTCGATCATTTCGATATCAGTATTTAATTTGACAATCACTTTAAAGATGCTGAATATATTCTTATATATTTAAGATGCGCATTCTCAAAGGTAAGATAAGAAGAAGATATGAATGCAGTAAGATATGATCTCGAAGACCTTCCTCATGATTTGAAAGATCTTAAGTTTAAACACATGAATATAATACAATATATGCTAAAAAGACCTTCGTCATGATCTCAAAGAACTTAAGTTTAAAGATATGACTGCAATACAGTATGATTTGGAAACCTTCCAGTTGGTCTCGTCACCAGCCCAGCCCCTTAAGCCGTGCCTTCGCTCGCTCAGCTTTCCTTCCGCTTCTGATAATCGTTATGTATGGCCCACTCTGATAATTCCCATTGAGATCTGCGACACATTTCAATTACCACTGACCAGTTCGATGTGGTTCCTAAGACAGCTCTGACGTCAGTCAGGCGACTTAAGTGAAAGGCGTACAGCAAGTGGCACATGATCGTATGGGGAACACCCACTCCAGCCTCCACTCTCATGAAAGAGAGAGAGAGAAAGGAAGTTAGCAACAGCAGTGACAGGGGGAAGGGGCACTACTTCCTTATGTCAGTGAAAGAAAAACCTGAAAAGGCCGGCACAATCGAATATTTCTCCCTTGCCCCATTTGGCGCCCCGCAGCCTCTGTCACGTCACGTTCTGATTTATTAAGTATTGAATAATATCATAACGTACACTCAGTTCCGCGCACACAGCACTCAGAGTAAACCATTCATAAATATTCATGAAACTTGTGTGTGCCGGCAGAGAAAAATCAAGCTGCGACTGGTTTGTTCTAATAACATTGTAAACGAATATTAATTGTTTATTGTTAATTGCATTAAATCATTCTCGCACAGTGGGCAAATTTCAACGAGTTCACACGTTGCACAACAAGCGACTCATTCCCTCCCAGAGTCTGTTGTGCTTGATAAGCTTATCGACAATGGGTTTGTTCAACTGTCTAAGCACTGACGTCTCTATAAGGTCTATACTCGTGTGTGTGTGTGTGTAAGTTTTGATTTGTAATCAGCTTTAGTCGCTAATTTACTTTTAATTGTTGCCCTCGCTGAACTCGGAACTGGGACTGTGGAAACCCGAGAGAGCGGAAAACTGGTTTAGTCTGCCGTCGTCGTCGTCGACCCTGGTCAAAAGTCAAGCGATGCGTTGCGCCCTTCAAGAACTAAACGAAGCAAAGACCCAATCTGGCACCACCATCAACGGCAATATGATTTATGAACGTATTGTAAGTTCAGTTCAGTCGGTCGGGTACTCACTTGGGTTACCTGTTGCATATTTATAAGCTCTTTTGTTATCGACTCAGAGTCGTGTCTAAGTGGACCATGTTGATTAGCTTTTGCAAAGGTCGTCGAGCCGAAAACTGCTCGTTATGGCCAAGATTTATTTATAAGCTGACATAGCACCGAACCTAACCTAACCTAACCGAGTCGAACCCAACATGAGTTGACTTTTTGCATTTGATATGCACACTCTGTGTGAGACATGGACATGGAAATGCATTTACGCTCGACCTGGGGCCAAACACGCAGAGGCCTCCATTGCCGTGGGGGACGATTAATTAAATTAAGTAAACACGAGTGTGAGTATGAGTATACTCACTCACTCACTCGCACTCACACTCGCATTCACTTCACCTTTGTCTGTGTGAATTGCTGCAGGCACAAAGCTGCAGGCTGAGCTTGCTGTGCACAATAGATTCACGCCCACCTCTACTACTACTCCCTCTCTTTCTCCCTCTCTTCTGCTCTCTCGCTCTATGCTTCCCCCTCCTTTTCTATCTTGCACTGCAAGACATGCCTCGTGCGATAACACAAACATTTCAGACGATTAAAAATTTAAAACAGACTAGTCTGACAGACAGTCACAGAGCTGTGCAGAGCCAGTTGCGACAGTTGGGAAGTAATAGGAGAGTAGGAGAGAGAGTGAGCAGAGAGAGAGAGACAGAGAGT
Organism: Zaprionus nigranus; assembly: GCA_018903425.1. Classification (NCBI taxonomy): domain Eukaryota; kingdom Metazoa; phylum Arthropoda; class Insecta; order Diptera; family Drosophilidae; genus Zaprionus; species Zaprionus nigranus. The sequence goes on along the minus strand of JAEIGD010000014.1, from coordinate 1,136,876 downwards.
GAGAGATAGAGACAGACGAGCTGAGGGCGTCTCTCTGCAGCTTTGCAACTTGTCGAGCTTTGCCAGCTGGCTCGGCAAATTGCATGCTCGGCATAGATTAGGGCTCAGCCAGGGCTAGGGACTAATTGACTTTTGAGGGCGGCTCCACACAATGGGAGTTACAATGGGGTATTGCGAATTAACTATAACACCAATACGTATATAAAGATAACATATTGTAAATAAATAAACTGATATTTACATGATATTTAGAACTGCATTTATTATGTTTCTCATATTTTCATAAATACTTCATTGCTATAATTCAAATATACTTTAATTTGTATTTAAACTCGTTTGTTAAATCATTTAAATAATAATTTACATATATTCAATATATTTATATGTATGTTGCATTGTCTTTACACCTTAATAAAAATGAATGCACTCAAATACCTATTTGCTCCACTGTAATTTGCACGGCATTTGCTACCCAGTTGGGAAAATAATTTTGTGCCAACAAAACCGCAGGTATTATATACCATATGTATGCAGCTACGCCTTGTACTCCCTCTTTCTCTCTCTCTTCATTTCCCCCCGCCTCACCCCTTTGCTGTTAAATGCTGCTAAATGTGAGAAACTAAAAGTGCAAAACTGGCTTCACAGGCTACACTGCAATTTCCTAGTTACCTTTCTCTCTTCATCTCCATCTCCCTCCTCTATTTTCCCTGTCACGCTCTATCAGACATATAGTACATCTCTATATGTCGCTGAATTTGTTTGTCAATTACAACATGTGATTAAAGTGTTCTCAGTGGACTCCCAGCTGATTTAACCCCTTTCCCTCTGCTGCTCATGTTACACTGCCTGCTGCAGTTCAATGCACTCTCATGCGATAAATATTGAATAAAGAGATACCATATGCGACTGCGCCTGTATGTGTGTGTGTCTGTGTGTGTGTGTGTATCCAGTTTGCGACATATTGGCAAGGGATTATGGAGACAATGCCGTGTAAGATTACAGATTAATTGTTCGTTTTTTATGGCACAAGCTGAAAGCCGCAAGACCTTGCAACAAAAGGGAATTCATACGCGCAGCTCATAAATCACATGCCTAGTGCAAGTGCAAGAGGGAGACAGAGAGGGAAAGAAAGAGAGAGAGAGAGAGAGGGAGTGGGAAAGTGTGCAGACAATGGCAAAGACAATGCGGAAGCCAGTGGCATGTGGCAATGGTGCATTTTCACTATCCTTCTTTGTGGCCAACCAGGTTTTTCCTTTTCTCCCCTCTTTCAACTCTCGATTTCCCCCTCATCCCTTCCATTGGCCACTTGTACGGCCCACTGACCCAACGTCGTCTTTAGTCCATCGTCTGTTGATTTTCACTGCGGCAATAGAAAGAGATGAAGAGTTGAAGCGAGGTTTGCCATGGCATATGCACTATGATAAACACATCCGCTCCAGATATTAGCCGAGAATATTGTTGCAGAGTGACCCACTTGAGTCCATTGAAAGCCTGCAACTTCAGCTCTGCTTGGGCCACAACTCCAATCAGTAGTGGCACAAAGTGGAGAGGGGTGGTATAAGTGGAAGAGCTTGCAACAGTTTGATGGAGAGTTAATAGAGATGGTGATTAGTTGCAGTGATAAAAATACGATAAGATATACTGTCTCTACTTACAAGTATATTTGATATGTTACTCCCGTTTGATCTAGAAACATTCCAAATAAATATATTGCATAAATATATATATTGAATTCTTAATAAAATTGTAAAGTGAACTGTTTTTTATTCAAGTTTAGCACTCGTTCTGTGTTAAATATGAAGGTTAGGTTGGAAGTTGAGACAGCACTCCTTATGCCAAAAGGTTAAGACTTTATCTGACAGATAGAGCTGGGTATTTGTTATAAAATGATATTCAAATATAAATGAATCATTTAAATATACATTTTAGTTTTATCAAATATCTTTAAAACAATCTGCACTCTGTACAAACTCAACTCCTACTGCACCTTACTCAGTTCTAATGTAAATAGGTTCAAATTACAGTGGGGTGTAATTAATAGTTTACTGATAGAACTAGAACAGGGTCATGTTAATAAGAAACTACACCTATAAAGACGCTATAGACGAAGTATAGATACACACATATACTAGTAATTGAAAATCAACTATGAACTAAATACATATATTGTTCAATAAAAATGACTAAAATCAAGAATAAATGCAGTTTTATAAATGAAATACCCCAGGGAAGCCAAACAATATATTGAATAAAATAGTAAACTAGAAAGAAAACCATAAATAAATTGTAATAAAATATAAATAAATGGAACAAATTGAACAAAACCAGAAAAAACGTAGGTTATACAAATAAAATATATGATATAAAATAGTTCAATTGAAACTACCCATTAAACTAGTCATAAACACAGTTGGGATCGAAGCCACATACCCTATCAGACTCTTTGATATTCCATCTGGGCTCGCGTGTGCTCTGATCGGACTGTCAATGAAGATATGTCTGAGTATCTGGAGCGTGTGGCAGTCGGATTAATATGCTAATAATAGATAGAACCGAGGCAGACAGACACCTGGCATATACAAATGCCTCACTTAAGTGCCACGTGTTGACGTATGTCTCTCCGCCCTCCCCTCTCCCGATTGTTCTATTTACTATTAACATATCTGTGAGCATTGCTCTGTATGCGCTCCCGTTTCGTCCGCCCACAAGACTTTCACTTTTTTCGCCAGTGCTGAAGTTGAACTGTCAATCGCAGTTTAAGTGGGCAAACTGCCACGCCTCCTCTGTACCTCTCTCCCCTTTCTCGGCCTACAAACGTATGCAGATTATTGCCAATGCCAGGCAATAGTTGAAGTTGAATGTGAAACTCGTTTTCCATGTCGATTTTCATTTCGCTTTTAGGCTAACCCCTCCTCCCCCCTCTCCACACTGCCTCTGGCCCTGCCCCACTGCATGCTAGTGCTATGCAACTGCTATTAGAGGAGGGAGGGAAGGAGGTTGGTGGGGCAAGGGGCTTCCCTAGTGCAATGCTAAGGATACATACGAGCGACACAATTTGCTTGCCCAAAAATCAGGACAACAATTACAATGATACTGGAAGTAGAAGGGGGAGGAGCAGGCAGGGAATGTAAAGACATAAAGCAGAGAAAATTGAGAGAGAGAGAGAGATAGAGAGAGAGAGATGATAGAGGGAGTGTGAGAGGGACAGCGGGGCAGACAGAGCACAAGTTGTGTCACTGCGCGTGCGCCCAGAGAGGCTCGTCGCAGGATTCGGGACACGCCGCTCTCGCTGCTCTCTCGTTGTTGTTGTTTTTGTTATGGTGGCAAGCGCCAAAAGCTTCTCAAAATATCGCCCCAACATTCAGTTGCCAGCTGAATTTTCCCTTTTTCCCGCATGGGCAGGAAGGTAAGAGACATGCAGAAGGAAAGGGAAAGGAAGAGGGCGACCCGGCGGGTGATTGCATTGACTGCACTCGATAAGCGCGATTTGCACTGAGGTGCCTCGTTAATTTGTCTTGTTGCTCCCCCCTTGTGATTTGCTTAATTAAAAGCCAAATCCAACAACCTTACTTGACTGCAATGCACTCGAGGAGGCTGGCAATCCTTAAGCTGACCGAGTGAGGCCAGCAAGAAAAGGAAAGCCAACGGCAAAGCAGGAGACGCTCTGGTCTCGTTTTGCTCGCGTGCGTTTTTATTGATTTTTCCCACAGTGCGCTAAAAATGCCGTCGCTGTTGTTGTTGCTGCTCTGTTGTTGTTGTGCGTGTTGGGTATTCATCAAGTTCCTGTTCCTGTTCCTATTCCTACATACTACGCCCACACAGACTCTCCAAGTTGCTAACTTAGTTTGCTAGTTAGTTGCTTCGGTTAGTTTGTGGGTTAGCTGCAGTCCCATAAACTGTTCTCGCGTTCTCTGACAGAAATTCCACATAATGAACTCGTTCAGGCAGCGAAGGAATGCCAGGGAGTGAAAGTGAATACCAGGCAACTGATACCATCAAACTACACACTCGAAGACTTTGTTTATAGCCAACAGTTTATTTTATCTAAGGCAAATTTGGGATAAGTAGCAGAAGTAGCTACTTAGAACTTGGAGAGTCACTTGAAGAGATTAACAACATATCAAACAATTGAATATTGAATAATAGTTTACTATAATTTATACACGTCATTTACTGCTAAGAGACAAAAATATATAAGAAAATAAGTTTATACACGTAATTAATATTCATTTAAAAGCTAAATGTGCATATGAATGTGAAAATTATACGAATTAATACTCTCTAAATCGTATAATGCACTATAAACAGATAATACATGCATAAGGAAATTTTACTGTTTTTGTGGCATCGCATTTCATTTTCGTTTAGTTTTATTTATGCTTTATAAATCTGGTCACACTATTAATGATGAACCTTTTGTTGGCGACAATGTTCGTTGAAGTTAGAACTATCGATGCCTATACTTCTCTATCTCATATCGTTCTCGACAACCAAGCAAGATATCCAAAAACAATATTAAAACTTTTCGACTTATTTTATTGCGTTCTATAAGAATCCAGGGAAAAAAGCACTAAACTACATATATTAATTTAGCATAATCAACGTCAATATAATTTATTTATTCATTCATTTAACGTCAACTAAGACAGTGGGCAGTCAGTAATATACATACATAGTATAATTTATATATTTTCTACTGTTGACCTCAAGCCAGCTGTAATATTTATAATACACATATTTAATACTATATAATATAATATATTTTTGTTCTTTATTTAAAAGCTAACCAAAATATAATATATTTTACTAATTAAAACGAAAACCCAAGAGATCTATTTGTTGTATATATACAATAAATATATCTATAGAAAAATGCATAATACATATTATATGTATTAATATTTTAAGACACATAAATATGTACATACATATTATATAAATATATTAAATAAAAGGTATTTCACTAATTGAAATAAAATCACACAAAAGTTTGTATACAATCGGCAGAATAATCAACTGCAATCCCAATTTGGCCACCTGCTTTCTCTCAGTGTAGCCTTAACTCGCGACTCGCAGTGAGTGAACCCCAAAATGCCACTGACTCGCCGCATACAGCAGCAACAAAAGGAACAACAACAATCTCTGCGGGCTTATCAACCCAAGCTGTGTCTCTCGACGAGCAACGTCAACCGGCTAAGCTATCAATATAATGTGCATACCATACACCATATAGTATTGCTTTTCGTATATCATTTGGCCGACTTAAGCCGGTTGGGAACCTTTGGACTAAAGCTAAAGCTCGCCTAAAACTTACCTCTAAAAACGGCCAAATTAGGTTTGTTATTGTTGTTGTTGCTGCTGTTTGCTGTATGAAATTTCTGTTTGTTCAACACTTGAGATGAATGTGGTTTTTCTGCTGTCGTTGTTGTTGTTGTTGTTGTTGCACCAACAGCTGTTTTGTGCTAGACGAACACACACAAACACAGGCACACACACAAACACGCGCAGCGCGAGAGACAGAGAGAGAGAACGAGAGAGAGGGAACGCGGCGCGTTTAGCGAGCGCAAAAAACATAAATAAACAACAAATATTTTTGTTACGATAAAAAATAAACGCGTTGCGTATTTTGATTTTAAGTATTTCTTTCTTGTTATATTTTGTATTTTATTTATATATTTTTATGTTTTTTTTCTTTTTCTCTTTTCTATTTCGTCAATTTTCTTGGCGCATTTTTGCAATCATTTGTTTTCGTTTTGTTGTTGTTTTTCTTTTTGTTGTGCACACGCGTTGGGAATTTCAAATTTTGCAAATATGAATGCGAATACGAGTGTAAGTGTGAATACGCGTACGAATATGAGTTCGAATACGAGTTTCGAGTGTTGAGTATCAGTGAGATACTCTCGTTGACTATTTGGCTTTAGTTGTTCGCCCTGGGAACACTCAACCAAAACAGCCTGCAGTGCGTGCAGCGAATCAGGCTCGACTCGGCTTGGATCGAAAACAAAACTGACAGGCGACACAGACTGGCGACAGACGACAGACGACTGAGAGATGCAGAGACGCAGCGTAGAGCGTGGAGCGTGGAAGCGGCAGCAGCGCCAGCCGAACTCAACTATCCAACTCGTTGCAGATACGAAAAGCAACTGATTGCACGGCCGCGAAGCACAAACTGAACTGAACTGAACTGAGCAATGCCGCGACGACGAACAGCGTCGAACGCAGGCGCCGTTGAAAGCGAAGAGAGCGAGAGAGCGTGAGTGAGACGAGAGAGACACAGTAGAGCAACGTTAGAAGTGCTGCGAGGAGTTAGCGAAGAGAACGACTTGGATATGGTAATTTATAGATTCATAGATATGCTCTACACAGTTCCTAAGTTCTTCACTTTAGTCTCAGTCAGACACAGTTTAGTCTAATGCAGTCACAGTAGAGCTACGCTATGAATGATATTGGGGGGCTATTGCTATATTTATAAACAGTATTAAAACAAGTTTTAATAGCATGTAACGGCTTACGATGATAGAGGTAACACCAGTTGGTGTTAGGTTCTATAGAATTGTATTGTAGTGAATAAAAATTTGTTTGTTTTAGAACCTAGACACTGATACCTATATTATCATATTTATAGCATTTCTAGTATTCTATGCTAACAACTTATGATATAGTTTAAGTATGCACATATTTTTAAAACTTTTAACAGCTTTGCCATGAACAAAAAGTGAATGATATAAAGGTTGTGCAATTATGATAAAAAGCTGACTATAAATGTACAAATCAAATCTAAGGCGACGATGATACTTTGATAATGAGGCGTAATTAAGGGGGGGAACGACACCACATCTGATTATAATAATATGAATAATAATAATATTTATGTAGCAAACATTATTATCATGAATTCAATTCACATGTATGTATGTACATACATACTATACATACTAGGTTTGTCCAATATACTTTGAACCTGGAACCTTTTCAAAAACTTCCCAATATTTAAATGTTTTATATATATTTCAATATGAGTCTTGTTCTGAGTCAATTTACTGCTACCAGCGAAACTCTCACCCCCATAGATCTTTAGACAAAATAATTAAAGTGATTAGAATAAGGAAAAGGTAGGAACATTGAACATCGTTTACTATCGTGTATTACTAAGTCACTACCATTTGAAATTGAAACAATTTATGGAAACGAATTTGTTACACCTTTAACATGCACTGTTTCAGTATTTTGACATAGTATATCATACTGTATACTACTTAGTGATTAAGGTCAGCATATCTGAATATCATAATATCAATAATAATCATATACATACAATATATTGCTACAATTTTATCATAATTTGCATACATGAATTACAAACCAAAATTTTTATATTCCCTTTGCTTAAATTCTTTCTTTCTTCAGGTCATTCACAATGAGGTTTCACTGTTAGCTACTTAAAAGAGCATGAGCAACACATAGAGAAAGGGGGGCAGAGAAAGAGACTGAGAGAAAGAGAGTGAAGGACGTGGAGAGTGTGAGAGAGGCAGCAAGGGAAAGAGAGGCCGTGGGAGATAGCGCGTGAGAGTGACTTGTGGCTTGCCTCAGTTTCAGTTTCCATTTCTCTTGCAGTTGTTGTTGTTTCAGCTGTTGTCGTTGTTGTTGCTGTTGTTGTTGTTGTTGTTATGCATCTTACCACCAGCTGTGGCGGTGTCTGCACTTGGGGCTTAGGCTTTGTTATTTTTAACGCCACTCGATGCAGTCGTACATGCAGCAGCAGGTGTGGGCCGTGTGGGCCATGGGGCAAGGTGCGAGTTGCTGGGTGCTGTCCGGGCGCAGGAGGGGCGGGTCAATGCGTGTGGTAGCCGCATGTCACATGCCGGCGCGGCACATTTCATTGGCTTGCAACACGGTGCTGACGGTGGCTTTTGTGTCGTCAAAGTCTTGCAATGTGACCATTCCTCGCTGCCACACCCCAAGCTGAGCTGGTGAACACCTCTTCTCTCCCCCACCCCCTCACACTCCTCCGCACTCACTATACTAATTGCAGGTGCTACTCAGCGGGGTAGAGGTCAGTTGGGAAGGGGTAGGGGAGCAGTCGGTGGGGTCAGGGGCTGTTTAGCTGTTGTCGGTTGCAATTAGTTCGTGCTAATTAATAATGCAGGCAGCTAGGTGCCGTGGCAGATGCCTGCTCTGTGCCACGGGTGCCAGACCACAACAACAACAAGAACAGCAGCAGCAGCAACAACAAGTGAATCGCAACTATCGATCACTCTTGCTTTGACGTCGATGCCGCTGCTGCCGCTGTTTGTGGTCTGCCTGCCCTGATTGAAAATGAATTTATGAATTGCGCTCGAGAGCTGATTGACAGCGGGAAAATTTAGCAGGAAAAATGAATTTCCCTTTTTAGCAAGCTTATTATTTGATTAAGGTTTGTGTGTGTCAACTCAAAGGGCAAAGCATTTGTAAATATGAGTGTAAATATGATATATGGAAATCATTTTATATATTAAGCAAACATAAAGCAGAAAGAAAGGCTACCTAAGGTAAACCCTACGTTCTTATACCCTTGCAGGTTCTTATCAATTGCGATCATTGCTAGGCGCTATACTCGTATGTTAAGGGGCAGCTTAGTTATATGTTATTGTGGTGCAAATGCGTGTATGAAATTTTATAGGCATATTATACAACAAATGTATTGTTTTTGGGTGCATAATATACTGACATATATCCAACTTATATACAGCGTGCAGCAATAAGAAGCATGTGTGCCAAGTTGTGTCAAGATGCTTTAAAATTGAGAGACTATTTCGCCTTGCAACAGACATACACTCGGACTAGGCGTAGTTCGTATTCTCTGTTCATCCTGGTATATATTTACTTTATAGGGTGTGATGTCAGAGCATTACAAACTGCAGGCCAAAATTACTATAACCTATGCAAGGGTATAAATATAATATATCTTTATCATTTATAACTTTTATTTGTAAATATTCAGCCACAGCAGCAATTCCATTTCGGTTAAATCGTTTATAGCTGCAGGAAGTTTACTTTCAACTCAAACAATGCGCAGATAAGGAGAGAGAGAGAGGGAGGAAGAGAGAGAGGCAGACAGACTAGGTTGGCTACGGACTTAACTGCCTTACCACACGCCAATTAAAATAACGGTACAGTGCACTGTACCCCACACTTGACCCAACACACGCGCCGCCTCTTGGCGCAAATTCTTTCGGTGATTTTCAACCTGATCCGCATCAAGGTGAAGAAGATACCTACGACACGTGTTTGACAGTGAGAGAGAGAGAGAGAGATAACAAGAGATTGTGTGCGTCTGCTAGACAGACGAAAACGAAATCGAGAGCCAAAACAAATGCAAAATGCAAATATGAAAACAGAAACAGAAACAGAGACAGAAACAGACACAGAGTAGAGTGAAGACGCAGCTGAGTTAATGAGGCGCTGACTGAGTCGGCAGAGTTCAATGAACACAATTGAGTCACAATAGAGAGGGAGAGAGAGAGGAAGAGGGGAGGGAGTGGGACAGACTATGACCAACTGTAGCTAGGTAGGTAGCTGTCCGTCTCATAGTCAAACATTCGCATGCAAATGCGGAGATAAGCCAAGCAGGACTGAGGACAACAAAGACAAAGGGCCAACCAGGCAAGTGGCCCATGACAGACGCCGGTCAGGATGATGATGATGATGATGATGATGTGCCTGAGAGCCAAGAGCGGCAGCCAGACGGACGCTTCCAACGGCGCGCGATACAAATTAAGCAAAATGTTCGTTGACAAATTTGGATGAGGATGAACGAGAACGAGAAAGGAGGAGCAAGGCAGGTGGCACTGGCAGTGTCACAAAGCCACAACGACCACAGCACAAAACCAGACAAGCTGCAGTAACAACAACAACAACAACAATTGCAACTTTTCCCCATTCTGATTTCGATTGCCGAAGGCAGCCACAACCAACAGAGCTGCAGCTATAGAGAGCTTTATTATCTGGCGTGCAACTCCGACGCATTTCATCTTGGCCAGGTCAGTTGTTGTTGTTGTTGCTGTTGCTGGTCGTCAATCCAATATGAGTAATGATTGCACTCTGTGAAAGCCAGTTTGGGCAAACAGATATGTCGAGGCTGTCTGGACTTGTCGTATTAATGAAGGCCATGAAAAGTTGTTTGGGAATTGTCCTTAAATTTGGGTGTAAGTTGATGAGAGTTACAGCAAGAATGACTTCAGTAAGTATGGCTAAAAAGTAGAGATTCGATTCTTTACTTGACTGTGCTTTACATCAGCGAATGACAATAGAAGAAGATAAACATCTTCTATATTATTTTATCTACATATTAAGAACTTCAAATTACGCGCCGTATTGCACACATACGTTTGATCATTGCTATATAACTGCGCGTACACATATAGTTGTTTCACTCTAACAACTCTCTGTCTCTTTAACACTTTTAACGAAACAGTGCGACAGAGATGTAGATGAAACTCAACGAAGTGTGTGCTTAGTGAAGATACAAACCCTAGGTTCAATGCTTTGCTAATGGCATTTGTGTACTTACTAAATGCAACAAAACTGAACGACTAAAAGTCGACGAAAACACTTACAGTATGAGGAAACTATGGAAGGTTTGAAACTTCGCTAGAATGGTTATAGCGTAGACGCACGAGTTTAGCCATAAAGCGACCCATAAACATTAGCAATGACTCACTTATCGATGCGCCACCATAATCTATCGATTGCGATTGTCACAATAATCGTTTAATTGTAATCAAATTAAAATTTAAGTTTAAAGTGCAAAAACTTTGATTGAATAATCTCATTTAACTTTTTATTTAATAACCTTTACTAATTATATGTATAACTTAGACAATATGTTTGTGCTTTTTGTATTCGTGTGTTTACATTAATTATAATTAAAATATGTTGAGCTTATAAATTATTAAAACTATGCGCGGGAGAATGAGTCACATGCCAACACTAGAAATCGGTTGGTTCATTTACAAATTGAATTACAAAAAACTCCTTTATCGGGTTCCCCTTACCCATTTCCGTTTACTGCTTATCGTTAATTTTGCTCTACACTTACACAATGATCTCTATATATCCATATATATATCTATGTATGTATGATTTATTATTATGTTGTATTCATGCAAATGAATCAATCGGCAACTACTCACAATTATTCATGATTTCGGGTTGAGAATTTTTGATTTTTACAGTTACGAATTGCCTTAGACTACAACTAAATAATTGCCGAATATAACATTAAAAATTTTGGTACAGTCATCTTCAAGTTATCGATATATCAATACTATGTCATATACATACAATACTGAATACTCTCAATATGTTTATATTGGCCGAAGCCTATTTCTTTTTGCAAAGTTGCGTTCGATAAGTATCGATAACGCAGTCTGAATGCTCCTAATGCTGCTTGATTTTGGTTTTCATTGTGTTCTATTTACAGGATTCGGTTAGCTTGTTTTGATTATTTCCGTTCGAATTACGCACACAGACACACTCACAGTACTTAAGCAACTAATTAATCGATAATAGTTAAGTGTAAATAAAATTATTCAAATGATTCTCAGTAAGTTTAACGTATTGCCTCAAATGCTTTGTAAGCTTTGTCATATTCAATTACTTAGCTTAAATTAAGATTAGAAGAATTAGAATAATAATTATAATATAAATTACAATCGAAACGATAAACTATAATCGGGAATAGGAACTAAAAGCACCAGCAAAATATAAGTGATTACAAAAATTAGAATCGAACGTAAATCGAATATTGTCTTTAGCATAAGAACTAAATAATCGGGATAATTAATAAAATATATCATGAATAATGCATTAATCGATAATTATACAGTTAAAAAAAACATATTGCATTCCATTTTCACAGTTAAGTCCTAAGTTAGGTGCGCAACGGCGGCGGCAGCGCTGGGGGCGGCGGCGCAGCGGGCCCTGCCAGAGGCGGACCTGGCGCTGACGTCGGCGCCTGCAGCTGCAGCTGGACTCGCTTGGCCCGATAACGCTTCAGCTTGCGCCGTGCCGCGAACAGGCTCGGATTGAAGTTGAAGTCGCGACAGCCGTGAGGCGGCGGCAGAGCGGGCGGCGAATGCGGCAGCTCGTCCAGCTCGTAGGGCGGGAAGAACATTGGGTTGGCAGCCCAATCCCGCCACATATTTCAATCCTGCACAGCCCCATTGGCCTGTGCCGTCATCGGCGCTCCTCCATTGCTCGCCAGCTCGCTGTGGCGACGCTGCTCCAGTGACAGTGGCAGACCAGCGGCTGCGAAGTCATCGTCCAGCGAGGAGGATTGCTTCGAGCCCACCGACTTGCAGTCCTCGTCCATGCTGACGCCCAGATGATGCATGGCCACCGCTGCATGATGACGCTCCGCTGGCGGCAGCAGATTCAGCATGCTCAGCGGCAGGCCAGGAAAGCCCCCAGAAAAGTCAGGATAGAAGCCTTGCGGATTGAACGGGTTGAAGAGCGCATTGTGCCCGCCCAGCAGATCGGGCTCGGAGCTGCCGCTGCGTGGCCCAGCTGGCGGACCCAGCGGAAGTCCCAGCTCCAGATCGAGTGGACCCAGTTGACCCAGATCATTGGGATGTGGCATGGGTGGAGGACCACCACCACTTCCACTGCCACCACATGAACCTCCCCCATTGGGATTGCCTCCGCTGCTGTTGGCATTGGAACTGCCTCCCGATGAATTCTTATCCTTGTCCTTCTCCTTGCGATCCTTCTTCTCGCTCTTCGAGCCACCGCCGCCGCCACCTCCGCTGATGCCCATCTGCAGCATCTCGATTGGCGGCCCGCTGATGCAGTCTTTGCGCAGCTGCTCCAGCTTGAGGCTCTTGCCGTACTTGCCGCGCACATACATCAGCAGCGAGTTGTAGGGAATGCCGAAGATGCGCGACGCCTGCGACGTGGTCATCTTCTTGTTCCACACATGCTGCAGGGCCTCCGTCAGCTCAGTGTTTGTCCACGAACGTGGCGGACCGCCGCGTGGCGCCGAATGTTGTCCTTTGGGGCGTGGCACTGCAACAAAGAAGGAAAGAGAGGGAGAGATGATGATTAGTTCGAGGCACCTGAGTCGACAAAGGTTATCGCCGCTTGCGCATCTGGCTAATGTTTCAATCTTGTGGCCCATATGGCAGTGCCTGGCGCTGCTGCCCGGGACGCCCATTGTCTGTGGCACCAACACACCCAGCCCCAGCCAGCGTCGAGTTGCCAGCGACGAAAGACGAAACGCTGCGGTGGGTTCCCAGACCAACTCTACACTCCAACTCCAGAGCTGCACTCAGAGCTGGAGCTAGAGCCACAGCCAGTGCTGCCTCGCCCCTGCTGCCTCAGCCTTCCATATGCAAATTACGAGCAGGCAACGTCACATGCGCCGCCAAAACTCAATTTAGATGCACAGATATCGACCTGCCCCACAAAAAGACTGTGCCCCAGACTGTGGCACAGGTACAGATTACTCTCCAGCGATCTGCGAGAGTCGCAAACAGCTCGACAGGGGCAGGGAGTGTGGGTGGTGGAGAAAGGGTTACCATATCGAATCCACACTCATGGTCGACTCTCGAGGTCGAGATGTCTTCTATGCATGTGCTCGACTTTGGGGTGTGTGTTAATTCACAGTTTCTGATGATGGAGAATTTTCTTGCGCAGGTTTTCGAAAGGAAATCAAGTGATCTTCTATATGATCATCATATCTTCAAATGAAACTGAAATCATCTATGTTATTTACAGGGAGTTTTCATCAATATATTTCCTTCTTAACTCCCCTTAGTTCATCAACCCATTTCCTTTCTTCTTGCTCAAGAGTTGTGTTGCTCAAGTCCCTAACACATTTACCATATGTTCTGATCAGTTCTAATCATTTAACAGTGAAGTTATCTACTCATATTGTTGTTGGTTTGGGGTCACAACGTAGGTCTGACCTTTTTTCTTTATGTAGAATTGCAACAACAATATCGAAAAGAAACAGATGGCAGAGAAGAAACAACTAAGAAACTCTCAACCAATTGAGTTGAGATTTGTAGTTGCAGTTTTTGTTGCTTTTGTTATTGTAGTAGTTGTTGTAATAGAAGTTGTTGTAACATTAGTTGTTGCAAATGTTGTTGTTGTTGTCTTTGCTGTTGTTGTCTTTGTTCTAATAAGGCACCTCAGTCTTAGTTACCAACAGCTTCGCCAAAACTCTTCAACGAAATTTGAATTTGTTACAAATCGCAAATCACGAAAAGAAAACGAGAGACAAACTAAGAGAAAGAGAGGGACCGAGAGAGAGAAAGAAAGAGAAGGGCTGCAGGAGGAGAGAAACAGTCGCGAAATGAACAAATGAATGTGAACAAATCAGTTAATCACACCCACACGAAGCGCTGTTGCTGTTCGAATACAAGTTCGAGTACTACGAATGCAGACTCTGCCCCCTCCCTCTCTCTCTCTCCCTCCCTACAGTGCCCTCACTCTACTCCTCCTGAGGCAGCGCCCGTTCTGAGCCAAGTGGAGATTCTTATCAATGTGGCCCGCAAACCCGTTTGCCCGATTCGCAATAAAGAATATCGTGCTATACGCCACATTTGCGCTTTTTAGCACAGTTTTATTTACTGTTTCACATTGTTGTTGTCTCTATCTCTATCTCTTTCTCTGTCTCTGGCTGTGCTGCTGTTGTTATTGTTGCTCTTGTAATTTAACCAACGATTGTCATGGTCGGGATGAGTCGCAGCCGTCGCAGTTGAATCTGACTTTCAACTGATCCCAGCCTGAAGATCTGTGCTTTTGTTTTTCTGGTATTTTCTGGTATTTTACTTTGGCATGCCGAACATCTGATCACGATTCTTGCTGTAACTCTCAGCTCTATTGATGAGAAAATTAAGCAATTAAATGTGATCGACTTGGAAGTGTTTTGTATGTGAAGAGAGAGAGAAGATCGAACAGATCAGTTCGGCACAGTATGTGGCCAGATCATATGGTAAGATCAACAAGTTAAGCAGAGAAGTTCAAAGATCGAATGATCCCAAGATCAAAGATTTCATGTGTGCACGTTCTTTCGATGAGATACGATCGGTTAGTCAGTGAAAGTGTTGATCATAATGAACTGAAGATCATTATAACCCCGGGATATTCTTGCATCATTGCATGTCTTCGTTATAGATCGAAGATCAATAGGATCACTTAAGAGAATGACAAGTATTCAAGGAATGAATAATACTTCATATATTGATGGATTGTTAATCCCACCTTCATGTGTGAACACTTCTTCTGGGCACTTGGCGCCTGCAACACGAGAGGCCCAACTAAGTGTGCCTTCCTTCCATTCATAGGAAAAGCAAAGCGAGCATGAGCACTTAACCCATCAACGCCAGCCAACTGTCAAGAGAACTGTCAAAGCACATGGCTCACATGGATTAGACCGTAAGCAAACAATCGTCGCTTAAGATTGCATAGCTCTCCCTCTCCCTCTCACTCTACCTCCCTCCTCCCTCCCTCCTCTTCGCATTTGTCAATCACATGACAATCAAGCGAAACAGTTAATTGATTTCTGAACCACATTTTGTGCATATTATATAGAAATCTGATTTCCTCACACTCCCCTCATAAAAAAACGTTATTAACTTTCTGAGGTTTTAAGAGAAAAAAGTCAACAACAATAACAATCGATGAAAAACGACTGCGTTGGCTATTTGTCAATCAAGAGAGTTATACAGGTTGGAAAAACGACGTTTACGATATGCATAGGTGCACATGTTGTTGCTGCTGTTGTTGTTGTTGTTGCTGCTGATGTTGTTGCTGTGCACTGAAGAAACTCAAAGCAAACAAATAAACAAATGAAGAAACAGACATACAACGACCGAAAAGCAACAACAACAACGACGACGACGACGATCCCCCAGTGCACAGGAAAACCACAAAAACAAATTTGCCGCCTCACATGATCGCACGAGTGATCGCGTTTCAACTGATCAGAGAACAGTAAAGAACAGAGAGAGGGGGGCAAAGGAGGAAAGGGTAGAGAACAAGGCAAAAAGGAAATGAGCACGCATTGAGCACAAAGTGTCTCTTTTTTTGCGTGTTCATCGATCACTGATCAGCGGAGTTTTTATGCCAAGAACCTTGCAGATCGTTTGTTTCCTTGAGTTTCTAATTGTAATGTATTTGTGGTTTATACGATCACTGATCGATTCTTTTTTTATCAAAGTATAGATGGGGAAACAACAGTTTCCAAAGGAACTTCTCATAATGCTAAAAGGCAATGAACTGATAGCAAGATCACTTTCAATTTAGAAATATTATTGATATTCTTTTTTGTATTACAAAATACCGAGGATTAGTTTCAACTGTAAAGTGTTTTCTTATGTCTATCGATCAGGGATATCGAGTGTAATTTCGTAAAAATAAATAAGAAATAATGCAACGATCTAGCATTAGCTGCAGCCACTGATATTTACCGTTTATCGATCTAAGGCTAAAGATCGGACACCTACTAAATTGATTCTATTTTGAACTTCTACTCTCGTGGCCCCTTCGGCTCAAATACGTGATCAAAAGTGCAACAAGCAGCTGCAAAACCCATCGACGGGTTCAATCAGTCAGTCAGGTGTGAAGTAAGGCACGAAGCGATCGCAGGAGGGCTTCAGACTTCAGACTTCAGACTTCAGACTGGAGACTTGAGACAGAGTGCAATGTGATCGACATGGCAATCAGCTTAAATGGGTTTTTCGACCTGCGCTTTGTGAGTTCGAAGCTAACTCCCAAAGGTTAATTAGCTGTTTGTTTTTGCTATTTCTGTTTTTTCTCGGTTTTAGTTTCTGTTCCTGTGCGGTTTACTTACTTTTCTTTTTCAGAAACGGCGGTGGACCTCCAGGCATATCGCGTGGATCGCTCATTTCCATTAGCGGATTGTAGAGTTTGCCAGGATCAATGCCGGGCGGGAATAGGCCCAGGGGAGAGTCCAGTCCGAACACTGCAAGGAAGGAGCAAAGAAATAAAATTAGTTAGGGGAATCTTAACTTTCTGTGAATAAAAACAAGGGAATCCAACTTATATATATAAGTTGAATGCAACTTTTCTCTTATATAAAGCATATTGCGACTGTAAATATTCCATAAGCGACTCATTTTCCAACTCACTGATTAACCGGCAGACATTGAACGGAGGGAGAAGGAGAGCGAGGGAGGGAGGGTAGAGACACTATGCCAATTGACTGCGCTCGGATGTGGATGGCAAACAATGGATCGTCATTATTCTATTAATGTCTTACGCTTCGAGTGCACTTCTTTACATGAGTGAAACAATTGAAGCGCTGATGAGACGACAACGACGACGACGACGATGACGAAGACGAAGGATAAGAATAGCCAGGGATACGCGGAGATAAGCCACGGCTTTGGCTCTATTTCTGTATGCGTATGTGTGTGCGGCATAACGCATAACATTGACATTGTGCTGAATGATTTCATAAGTGCGTGGTGTGAGAGAGAGGAGGAGGGAGTTAAGGGAAGGCGAGATACCGTGCTGGCATATGAATATATTTGTATCAGTCTCTCTTTCTCTCTGTGTGTCTTTGTGTCTGTCGGGCATGTTGTATTCGCATCTGCAGCATAATGACACAAATAACGAGCGCACATTGTTTGCTCCGCTCTGCTCAAGTAGACATTACAACACGCCGCGTATACGTAATATGCTGGTACTAATACTGCGGCTGATTCTACTTCTGTGCTCCTTCTTCATCCTCTCGTACTTCTTGTGTTTTTTGTCTCTTCAGAGAAAAAACGCCCGCCTTGATGGCTTGCAAAATTAGTGCGGATTTCTTTTCACGTTCATCCTCAAGGGGTCTACGAGAAGAACAAGACTTGCTCACCCCCTGCAGAACACACACATATACACCCCCCACACCCATCCACACACACGTCACATGCTATTAGTTCAATGATTTTCACGCCGAAATGCGGCTACCAAAAAAATAAATCATATTTTTCCTGCCACCAAAACGTTGGCAAATCTCTTTTTCTGTGCTCGTCTGACTGAACGGAGTGTAAACAAGTGAGGGTATACTGCATATGGCAAAGAGTTTGTGACACTACGTTAAAGTTAAGCAATAACTATTTATAATAATAAATACATTACATGCATTATCAATTGTAACTCAACTTTCTGAATTGTCTGCATATTTATAGTAGTATATCAATTTCATTGTGGTTTAAAATTGGTTTAAAAACATGAAAGCGAATAGTTTTAAAATAGGTTAAAAAACATCAACGAATAGGTTTTAAAATATTAAACTATTCTACATATATTTACTCTGTCTCTCTTTGTCTTTGTTACTCACTTATTTATACGTAGTTCAATTATTTATACTTTCTTTTCTTTACTATAAAAACTATCTACACTTTCACTACTATCAATGCAACATTGCATCTGCAGTTCCTTGTTATACAATCTATTACTTATCTCCATCTATACTATTTATAATCTATAGTTTCTACAAATTGTCTAGTTATAGAAAAAAACTCGAACTTTTCCTTTTCTATCAAGTCTCCCTGTTTCATTCCTCTCATCGTTAGTAACTTTATAATCTTATAATTCATTTTTTCTATAAAGTCTCCCAGTTCCTGTCCATATATTAAGTAACTTTATAAGTAGAGTAACTTGTAGTCGCTGTACTTCCATCAAAGGCCCATTTTGCATTTCTTTGCCTGACGCAAGCTCTCAGTATCCTTGGCTGGCATTCATTGCCTGCAGCCTGTTTATGCAGTAGTTAGCGAGCTGTTGCCCACCTGCCTAAGCACCGCACACTCAGGACCTTCTCTCCAGGACTGTGCTGATATGTTGACTGAAATTTTTGTCGCATTAAAAGGTATTTCGCTTCCTGCACGACTTCTGCCTTGCGATTTTCGTACAATTTTTCATATTTTTGTGCCTTAATTTATTTTATATCCTGTGTGCGCGTCGCGCCTGCACTACGCCTAGACTGCAGATGGAATGGGGTCTGTGAGGTCGCTGGTATGGGGAGCTGGACTCCCCAAACGGATATTATTAATATGAATATCGCGCGACTTATATGCAAAGTTTTATGCGAAAAGGGAAACGAAGACGGCGACGACGACGACGACGAGGATGAGGATGACGAGAACGAAAAGCGTTGAGGACACGGCAGAAGACGCGACTCGAGACTGTGGGGAGTGGACAGGGCACAGGGTGTGACGGGGACTCAGGACTCAGGACCTTTGCAGTTGGAACTCAGTACTTTTATTTATGCTGGCGCTGCCAAAGTTGTTTGCCAAAAGGTTTACGTTGCCTGCGCTGTGTGGCATACTTTAAACACGACACGTGCAACACACACTCGCCTGGCTGACTGGCTGCCTTGGCTGTGCCTCAGTGTGGGGGCGTGGCAGTTGAGGCGGAGGTTGGAGCTGGTAAAGTTGTCTGTGTGGCAACTTAAAAGTCATTTGGCTAAACGTTTGTCGACAGTTTGAACTTGCAGCAGACACAGTCACACACACACACACACAGGCGCACACACACACATACACACATACGTATGTGCTTTCACATGTTGCCAAGACACAACATAAATTTCTAGAGCGCTGCACGCAACTGCAGACCGACTCCCCCAACCTCTGCTGCCCCCTGCTTATACTTCTGTCTCTACTCTCCTCTCTATTTTATTTGTATGCCCGTCTTGGGTGACATAAATACAAAAAAATCATATATAAACCGCAATTGAATTTATTTCGACTGCAACTCCAAGTTGCAACTTTGCAATAACCGCAAATGCAACTCGCAGTTCCTTTTCACTTCATTCCCGTGACTGTTTTCCATGCTCTGATTTGCGTACCTTGTGCTGGCAAACAGTCAAGAGAAGGAGTGAGGGGTAAGGGCATTGGTGGAGCCATAACTGAACTGTCAAATTATTAGGGGCACTTGCTCCCCACATACTAACTCCATATTTCCTATGACCTGTCAACGGGGCAAACCGTTTATGACTTAATTAGAAATGAAAATGAAATAGCTCTAAAAAGGTTAAAAGGGTCTTAACGAAGGTTTAAAAATGTTGAGAGCATAAATAATATATGTATTCATATGAGAAAGTTGAAATTAATATTTAAAAACAAATTATGAAATATAGAAGAAATGAATTATCAATATATTTTGAATATACTAATTAAGAAATACATTTATTTCCATCTAAATAAATATTCCTCTTTAGTAAAATCCTTAACATATCTATAGTGAATTTCATTTTTTGTAAAATCAAACTGAATCAGAGCTATTTAATTACCTCTTAAAGGGTTAAACGAGTCTAAAGAAACCCTCGAATGTACAAGACATAATGAAGACATATGAAGACATAATAAATATATTTATATGAGAAAGTTTAAATGGGAAAAGTATTATGCAAAATAAATAGAAAAAAAAACAATGAGTTTTGATTATAAAAAAAAAAACCCCCCCCCCCCACCCCCCCCCCCCCCCCCCCCCCCCCCAAACAAAAAAACAAAAAAAAACCCAACAAAACCACCCCCCCCCCCCCCCCCCCCCCCCCCCCCCCCCCCCCCCCCCCCCCCCCCCCCCCCCCCCCCCCCCCCCCCCCCCCCCCCCCAAACCCCCCCCCCCCCCAAACACCCAAAAAAAAAAAAAAAAACCCCCAACCAAAAAACAAAAAAAAAAAACACCAAAAAAAACCCCCCCCCCCACCCCCCCCCCCCCCCCCCCCCCCAACCCAAAAACAAAACACAAACCCACACACAACCCACCCAACCACCACCACCAACCAAAACCCCCCCCCCCCCCCCCCCCCCCAAAAAAACCCCCCCCCCCCCCCCCCCCCCCCCCCCCCCCCCCCCACCCCCCCCCCCCCCCCACCCCCAGAGAATCAAATGAATTTAAACCCTAATTAAAATTTCCATTTAGTAAAATGCCAAGTACACATAAAAAGAATTCCTCTTCAGTAAACCCAAATTGTATCTGAGCTATTTAAATGGACAGCAGTATAAATAATACGAGTACAAGGACTGTTCCCGACTGTCTGGAGGAACCTGTTGCAGCAGCGCAGCAGAGTCAGCGTCAAGGGAAATAAGTGAGAAAATGAGTGACAAAATGCAAAAAAAAGAAGTCACATAAAGAAGTGGCAAACAGGTGCGTGGGAGGGGAAGCCAGGAGAGTACTCTGCGGACCCTAATACGTTTAAAGGCTTTGCGACAGCTTTGGCTTGGGCCATGGCAACGAACGAAGGAGGCAAAAGGATGCTTTGATGTTGCTGCGCGAGTGGAGAAGGAAGTAGAAAGGGAACGGAAAAGAGAGAGAGAGAGAGAGAGAGAGGGGGAGGGAGAAGAGGAGGGTACGCAGACAGCTAGAGGGTACTTGCCACATGTTGCATGCTATGCCAGGACATGACTAGCTTATCAAGAGTGAAGTGGCGCACGTGAGAGCAACAGGACAACGTTGATTAGGACATCCGTGGTGGGTAGGCAGTGGTAATATGTTTAGACTGATTGTGCAGGATGTGCGGATGTGCTGGCTGCGCAGCTAACCTAGTGACCCCAAGGGACATATGGAATATATGGAATATATGTGGAATACTCACTGTGTGGCGGCGTCAGCGTCAACGCCGAGGACATGCCAGGAAAGGGCAGTGGCGATGGCGGATGCGGTTGTCCATCCGGCACATTGAAGTGGCCGGGCAGGCTCATCGGTGACGTTGGCGCGAATTCCTTGCAGAAATCCTTACCGAAATCCTTGGCAAAATCCTTGCCAAACTCCTTGCTAAACTCTTTGCTGAACTCCTTGCCAAACTCCTTGCTCAGCCGATTCATGCTCTCCTCGAGTCGCTCGTGTGGCGCCTGCCCGCCGCCACAACCGCCTCCACCGCCGGGCATGCCATTGTGTGCCCCAAACGGTGGCAGGTCCATGGGACCAAGTATATTGCTGGCGAAGGCGTTGTGCTCCCGCTGCAGCGCCTGCTCGCGCGTCTCGCGCGGATCACGCATGGCAGCTGCTGCTGCTGCGGCAGCCAGCGACATTTCCATCTGATGTTCCATGTGGTGGAACGGATGATCGCCACCAACGCCGGCAGCGGCCACTGCTGCTGCAGCTGCTGCATGCATCTGCGCCTCCAGGGCCTCCATGTGGCAGGGCGGACTGTCGGGCAGGCCGGCGGGTGGACGCATGCCGTGGGGTGGGAATGAGAGCAGCCCGTTGCCATTGCCCGCGTTGCCAGGGGCACAGGAGGTGGGCGTGGGTGTCGAGCTGGCGCAGGGCTTGGCGTTCAGCTGGCGAATGTCCTTCAGGGACAACATGATCCTCTGATTGTTGTTGTCCTGCAGTTTGCTGCTATTATTGTTGTTGTTGTTGTTGTTGTTGCTGCTGCTGCTGTTGTTGTTGTTGTTGTTGCTCTCGCCATGAGCCTGACCCGGCTGCAGCAGATCCTTGTCCTTCTTGGTGGTGCACAGATCCTCAGGGCCATCGCTGGGGCAGGGCGACATGGCGGCGGCATTGGCAGCAGCCACAGTTGCCTGGCGGCGCAGCTCGTTGGTCGTGTGGATAAGCTCTTCGATGTCCTGTTCGTCCTCCTCCTCCTCCTCCCCCCCTCCACGTCGTCGTCGTCATCGTCGTCGTCCGACACGCGGTGTGGTTCATCATCATGATCAAGCTCGTGTTGCTCCGCTTCCCCCACGCGTTCCTCCTCCTCCTCTTCAGCTTGCTGACTGCTGCCCTGCTCCGCCTGCTCCACGCTGTCAATCTCCATTTGCGCTCTCCTGCTGCTGCTGCTCTGCTTGCCGCTCCATGCAGCTGCTGCTGCTGCTGTGCTGCTCCTCGGCATGCTTCTCATCCTGCTCCGCTTCGTTGTGTTCCTCCAGCAGCTCGTGCTTGATCACAGTTTGCAGCGTCTCCAGAGGCTTCAGCAGCGACGTCGTCGTGGCTGTTGCTGCTGTTGTCGCGCTGCTGCTGCTGCTGATGTTGCTGGTGTCGATGTTGCTGTTGGCGTTGCTGTTGGCGTCGTTGTTGTCGTCGGCGGTGTTGCTGCTGGCGTCGTTGTCGGGGTCGTCTCGGGTTTGTTCAGCGCAAAGTCATGTGGCATATCGCCCGATCTTCTCCTGGGCCTGGCCTGCTTGCGTCGCGGCATGGGCGAACTGCCTCCCAACTCCTGATCACTCTCAAGCTCATGCTCTCGCTCCTGTTCACGCTTCCGCCGCAGACTGAGTGCGGCCATGGCCGAGGCAGGGTTGCCAAAGAGTCGCGAGGGCATAATCAACTTGCCGGCACTGGCAGCCGTCGCCGGACGCACCATGGAGGGCGAATCATCCTCGAAGCTGGAGGAGAGCAACGACGTGTCCAGCAGATTGAAGTCCTCCGGCGAGGCAGCTGGCGTGGGCGTGTGTTCTGGCACTGAGCTCTCCACCAGGCCACGCACCTGCAGCGACTCTCCCGCCTGGATGAGTGTCTGCAGACGCTGCTGGGGCACACTGATCTCCCCACGGTACATAAAGTCCACAATTGCTTGGACAACCCAGCCCCGGAAGTCCTTGAGCACGATGACGGGATGCTTGCACGGCGTCTCGGCGAAGACACGCTGGAAGAAGGGCGAGCAGGCGGAGAGCACCATCTTGTGGGCACGGATCGAGGTCTCCGCACAGACGAGCGTCACGTCCACCAGCGTCTTGGTCTGCAGCAGCGCATCGAAGGCGCGCAGGATGTGATTCTGATGATTGTTCCAGCGCAGACTATAATGATCCTGTGCAGCAACAGCGTGGGCAGTGGGCGTGGCTGGTGGACTGTGCCTGGTTGCTGCTGCTGGCTGCTGCTGTGGTTGTTGTCGCTGCAGCTGCAACTGTTGCTGGTGCTGTGGATGTTGCTGTCGCTGTTGCTGTTGCCGTTTGACTCATGTTCAACGGCAGCGGTGGCGGCGTGGGCGGCGTTGTGGGCGGTGTGGTATGCAGCGATGCATGGGCGTGGCTATGATGCGACGCCGTCGGCAACATTGGCAGCGGCAGCGGCAGAGGGTGCTGCTGTTGCAGATGATGTTGCTGCTGCTGCTGTTGCTGATGATGATGAAGATGATGTTGCTGCTGCTGCTGCTGGTGTTGCTGTTGCTGCTGCTGCTGCTGTTCCATCGGCAGCGACTTGGCCAGCAGTGGCAGCGGCAGTGGCATCGGCAGCGGCAATGCTAGCGGCGCTGGCGCCACCTGGCGGCCATAGTCGTTCATGTGCAGCGCCATCGGCAGCGACGTCAGTTTGCAGCGTTTTATCAGCTCCTCGGCGTCCTTTAACATGCCCCAAAGTCACGGGTTGCTTGCCTCACAATCGCTGCGCTGCAAGAGAGAAAGAGAAAGAGAGAGAGAGAGAGGGGGAGTTAGTGTGTGAGTGAGAGGGGGGCTAAGGCTTAGACATAATGCGTTCTATAATGTATTCAGGCTCTGACATATGCCTCGCTCAACTCGTGTATGTGCTGTGATAATATGTTAATGAGTCGCGGCATATATCATCTTGCTGCCCCTCCTCCTCCCCCCCCCCCCCCTCATTCCAAGGCAAATCCCAAGCAAAACAATGCATGACAAAAGCCAGAAAAAAAAGAATAAGCAGCGCACATGAAGCAATCACAGTTGGCTACGTGTCCTCTCGCATATCCTCGAGGATATCACATGCAGATGTGTCATGTGTGATAATGGCTCACTCGTCTCGGGCCCCAGCCCCAGCCCCAGCCCAGACTGCTGTTATGACTGCTGCTCTAGGTGTGTGTCTGTCTCCCTGTCTGTCTGTCTGTCTGTCTGTCTCCCCGTCTGTCCCTCTATGTGTCCCAAGTCTGTCTATCGCTTTACGCGTCGCTGTCGCTGACTCAGTTTCGCTCTGCGAATGTGTTTTTGTTTATCTACGACTCGCAAACACAAACAAACTCACACAAATACGCACTGACACAGTGGTTGAAATGAGTTTGAATAGGAACTCATTAATAGTAGTATAAATATATGTATACACTAAATTAGTTACAAATTTAAACTACTATATCACACACTATATAATATACACCAAATTTGAAATATGAATATCACATTTCAATATTATATCCTTAATTATTGTATACAAAAATGTCTTTGTTTTAATAAAAATGTTTAAATAAAAAAGCTAACAAATGATAAATATTGTTTCTGAGCAAAATATTGTTTTAAAACTTTTACAGTTATAGTATATAGAGTGAAAATATGTATAATAATGTGATTAAATTGCCTGCAATATTTATAATAGACTTTTTTTTTAGGGATTTTTGAATACTTTTTCTTAAGCTTTAAATCTGAATACTTTAAGTTTGAATTTAAAAGACAGAGAGTACACTTGGACCTCTTAAGTAGGTATAAGAATCTCAATAAAACAAAAATATTAAATATACAAGTTTTTTTTTTTATTTCTACTTTTTTATTTTTGTTGTGGTTGAAGGACGTTTCATTAATTCGTATATAAATTCGGATATATGAGGGAAACTAATAAATTATTATCATATTATTCATTAAAGTATTGCCCATATATCATATAAGTTTGTAGAAACAACACCTGAACAGCAAAACTAAATTGTTCATTATGTACAAATAATATATGCAAAAAATATGAATACATGTTGAACAATTTAGTTGTTTGTCCAGCTGCAAGTGATGTTTCTATTGTTTATTGCATCACACGGAAAATATACCATAAATAATTCGAACATTTAATTTAAAAGTCTAGTCACAGTTAACATTCTGATCCGACTCTAATTTTGAATTACTTCATTGACAATTGTATTGCAACCACTGTGCACAGTCAAGCTTTTTTTCACGCAGCACGGTGCGTGGCATCTAATTAATTCAGCAACTGGCTGGCGTGCCGAGCTGTGCAGTGCCACCGCTAACCCTGCCTCCCTCTCCCCGTCAACCTCCTGTTTCTATACCTCTACCCTGCACTGCATGCGGCGTGTGTGAATTTTAAAGAGACTCCGCAGCTGCCTGACAACGACTGAGAATACTGAGACAGTACAAGGAGCATCAACAGGAGCAACATCTGGAGCAGGAGCAGCACCAGTAGCAGGTCCAGGCCCAGGCCCAATCTCTAAACCAAAGCCAAAGCGAGAAGTAGCGCTAAAATTAAAAAACTTTACTTTTGCCCCAGCGAAACCAAAATAAACATTTTTATTTGCCGTTAGCTGCAGCCGCATCTTGTGCTGCTGCTGCTGCTGCCTCTGTTGTTGCTACTGCTCCTGCTGGCAGCGGTTAAGCGGTTGCAAGTTGGCGTCAGGCACCCAAAACCGCATATTAACACATGCCGCGCTGGCGACGACGCTAGGGCACCCACGCTCGAATGCAACAATGTGCAATTAGCAGGCAGCTTCCTCTTTTTATTTTTTGCAACTTGCAACTCGTTTGCGGTACGCAGCCAAAGCGCAGGAAACATTTTTATTTGTTTACTCGCGCCAAGCGACACAGTTAGTGCCACTTGCCACCTGAGAGGGGGGAGGGTAAGAGAGAGAGAGAGAGGGAGAGAGAGGTGTGTGGCGAAGACCTACTCGAGTTTTTAATTAATGTTGCAGTAAGTCAGTTGCAGATTTGGATTTAACTTGGAGTGATACAACTCAATGTGGCACAGAAGCATAAAACTTAAAGAAGATTTAAATTTCTCTTAGATTGCAGCCTGACATCTTCAGAAAGAATCAGTGTGCAGAGCATAGAAATAAATATCTAGAAGAACTACTTTATTCCTGTCGATTTTTAATTAATAAGAAATGTTCTGTTTATCAATTGTGTTCCCAGACTTTAACTAAGCATCATTATTGTCATTTATAAGTCTGTTTTAGATTCTTGAGAATCATATATAAATACATATAATACAATCGAGTACAGTATTCTTAAAGAGAGTGATCCACATGATAATTTGAAACTGCCCTGATACACTGGTAAAATACCTTCCACAGTTATTAACTTCACTTTTTTATATTATTATTGTCATTGAAAATGATAATAAAGTATCTTACTTATGATATGTCCCCCCCCTCAGCTGTGCTGTGTTATTAATAACATACATATGTATTGTATATTCGCCTCCACTTTTGATATATTATATTATTTATATTCAAGTCTTATTTATTTATGTAATTTTCTTCATTTATATTTTTGTCGCTAATATTTTTCACAAAACCTTTACGTACCATTCAAAATAAGTTAAGAGCCTTAGGTAGGTTTTCTCTCCGTAGAATATCCTTTGTAAATTCGTATAATTTTTGTAATGTACTTCAATTCTTCATTTCAGTTTATCAGTTGGTATTTGTTTTATTTGGTATTTGTGGCACAGATCTTTAGACACTCAAGCTGAAAGCACAAATTGCGTATTTGAAATGGGATCTGTGTATGAATTGCGCGCAGTATATTGTGTTTCACATATGGTTTGCTATTGTTGTGGATCACACACGGCACACGGTTCTCTGTTCTCTTGTCTCGGTTCTCTGCGTTCTCTGAGGTGCGCGTACCCGACGAGCGTTTGACGCAAACTGAATGCAAATAAATGCGCAGCACGCTTCACATGTGGATTGGAATATGTGATTGGAGAGGGTGAGGGAGAGGCAGAGGCAGAGAACCAGAGCAGCCCTCGCCATGCACAGTTTGCACCCTCGACACACACACATGCAAACACACACTAACACACGCACACACACACACATGTATCTGTTTGTGGGCAGGATCTTTCCTCTCTCTCAACTTGCTCTCGGCACAATGTTTCCAACCTGCAGGTGCTAATCAGGTGTGTGATCACGGTGTATGTATTTACACATGTACAACAACAATAGAAACAGCAACACAGAAACAACAAACAGAGCACAGCACACGCATGTATATAAGCAGAGCAGGTAAGAGGACTGCACCTTGAGGCCGAGACGGAGACTGGACCTGTTCAGGTATTTTTACTGCCCCTAAATGGTCGCTGACAGATCAATTTGCGGCCTCATAAAACAACATGAGAGTCCTTGCAGTGCATGTGTGTGTGTGTGTGTGTTAGTTCCTTCATTTACACAGAACAGTTTCGGGGTCTCATTCGCAGAATCCGCGTTTACGATAGGCGCGACCTAAGCAAAACAAAAACACAACCGCGATTGCCCCTCGTGAGTCGTTGATCAACACAAATATGTTTATTATATGTGAAGGGATTATGTTTTATGGCATTTAGTTGCACTGCCAATCTCTGTTTCTGTTGCAATATGTTCGTATATATTAGGTTTTAATTGTTCTTTATTATTTTAAGACTTAACTTTCTTCATTATTTCTTTTTTCGTATAGCATTTGAGTATTTAAAATGCACAATTTAAAATATTCATGTAGGGTATTTAATATAAAATAATGTTCGATAAGAAAAGAGTTTAATGTATTTAAAATAAAGTTGAAAACACTATCAAAACTAAACTAACTTTAATTCTAATTTATTCCACAAATTTAAAAATATTAAAATTTTATTTAATTTATTTTAAAAATCTTTTTTTAGCACAAAGAAATCATAAAATACTTTCAAATTGCGATATATTTTCTTTTAAAAACCTATTATTGCATAGAAAGTTGGGAAGCTTTCTAAATGTTTTATAAATTTAGTTTACAAAATATAAAACATTTATTTTTAAGTGTATCCACATTGTTTCAGTTTATTTAGCAGTTTTCAAGCTGTATCTCATTTATCTTTCTTTAATATATATTGTTTTATAAGCCGTTTTAATATTCATATTCATATTCCGCACCATTTATTACCATTTTAATAAACAAATTGTAGTTTTAAAATTGTTATAAAAATTGCACTTGGTTTCTTGTTTTTTTAAACAAGTTTTTCCCGTTTTACCCGTTTGTTTTTGGGGGGTTTTCAAAGAACACGTCCGTCTGCGGGCAGCGCACACAGACAACTGTCCTAGGATTTGTCCTCGCTGGCTCTTTGCCATTCACATGTGAGCGCAACGAATTCTGTCACACGTTTTCCAAAAAAGAGTTAACGGTATTTTTTGGCGTCGGCAGAAGCTCGTAACGGTTCGATGTGTGTGTACGCAAGTGTGTGTGTGTGTAGGTGAGTGTGTGTGTAAGCTGCGGTCGCGTATATGTTTCGAACCGTTCAAACGTCACGAAGCGACTAATTCAAATGATGTCGGCCCGAAAAAACAGATATACGAGCGGCAACGGCAACGGCACGACGGCAGCAGCGACGCCGGCAGCAACATCACACACACGCGACATCCCCACCAGCCAACCGCCTGCCCACGCTGCCCCCATCCCCTTCCGCCAGGTCCACCCCTTCCCACCCACGTGCGCGCACACGTATGAGCAGGCAAGGCAAAGCAGAGAAGAGTCGAGTAGAGGGGGAAGGAGGGAAGGCACAAACAACAAACAGCATGCGAAACACATGAGGATGCTCGCTGCTTCTCGGCACGAGTAACGGTAACGACGACGTCGCACGACGCTGGCAGCGACGCAGCGCTGACGCTTTTACTCCTTCGTCATATAAAGTATATTTTTGCCTTATCACAACAACAACAACAACAGCAGCAACTACACGAATACGAACAGCAGGAGCAGTCGACGTCCTCGCACGTCACGTACACCGAAAAAAATTTATCGTATGTATTTGTGTGTGTGTGAGTATACGAAATACATTTGCATACACATGCGTAGCTTGAAGCCGAAGCAGACGAGACGAAGCGGCAGCCGAGTGGCCGCCCTCAACACGAAGCGCAACGACACAAAAACAACAACAACAGCAACACAAACAAAAAAGAAGAGCGAAAGAGAGATACACACACATACATACATACGTGGCATGTGGAGCTTTGGCTGCTCGTAAAGAGTAATAGCCACCACCAAAAACAACAACAGAAACAACAACAAGAAGAGGAGCAGGAGCAGGAGCAACTGAGTCACCCACCCCCGTTGCCTTTGCCTCGTTGGCTCACATGAAGTTTACACTCACACAGCGCGCAGTTGTCACACGTTGGCAGCGCAGTCGGCGCCAACTGCGCGTGATTGTAACATTTTTCATAAAAGGGGGCGCCGGCAGCGCAGTCAGCGTCGACATATCCTTTTTGGCCCAGGCAGCTTATGGAAACTCAAAGCTGGCTGCGAGTTGAGTTTTTGCTTTCCAGTTGCCAGAGAGAGAAGGAAAGACAAAGAGAGAAAGAGCGAGAGAGCAAGCGTATGAGTGAGAGAAAGTGCGCATATTGAAGGATACACACACACATATACACATACATACATATGTTACGTACGTGGCGCTCTGTCTGTCTCTCTGGGCGTGTTTGTTTGTGTGTGTGTGGGCGCTCACATGCAAAGCTTGCACACACACACACAACTCTTCTGCTCATCTGCCGCTGCGACGCCGACAGTGCTGCCTTGCACTCATTCTCTGCTGTTGTTCTTGTTGTTGTTATTATTATTACCAAAGCTTTTTGCGCCTTTGCTTTTCCAGTTGCTGTTGCTGTTGCTATTGCTGTCTCTGTCGCATGTGCTCGCCTTGCTCAGTATGTTATCTATTCCTTGTAGTATTCCTCGAATATTCTTTGCATGCTGCGTTTTACTTTTACATAAGCGTCGACAGCGGCGCCTGCGTTGGCGTTGCCGTTGACGCATCTCCACACGAGTGGAGGGAAATGTTAAATAAAATCATATACACAACATATTACACACTCACACACACATACGCAGGCAGAGGCAGAGGCAGCACTGCATATGCATATGTGTGTCTCGCTCTGGCATGTGTGCGAAAGAGAAATGCGAAAAAATATAACGACGCGTTGGTCGGAAAAATCAACCCCTAACCTCGCCTCGATTTTGGTCGAAAAAAAAAAAGAAGAAAACTTGGTGGAAAATGACAAACACACACGTTCAAGGGGAGGGTTAGCATGTGTGTGTGTGTGTGTGTGTGTGTGAGAGACATATGCGATGTATGAGCACTTTTTGCAACATTTCGATTTGTTGGCGTATTCACTCGCACACACACACACACGCATACATGCAGGCAGGAGTATATAGGGTATGTGCATGTGTGCGGTTACATACGCCCACATATGTGTGCGGAGGGATTAGTTGAGGTTAGCACATTGGCTGACAGAGCGAGGGATGTGTACGGACAGCAGGAAGGGGGAGAGGAGCACGAGGAGAAGAAGAAAGGGAAAGAGAGAGGGAGAGAGTAGAAGGAATATGTGCGATAGTATTCACTCGATTCACGCAGGAATTATCGAGTATTATTCACATAATTTCATAATTATTCCTCCTTCTTTTCTGTCTTCGTTATCCATTTATCTCTTGCCAAATTTGTTAGTTCCTTTTTGGCTTCTTTTAATTGCATTCTCTCTTCTTCCCTCTTCTTTATCAGCTCTGCAGCTAGGCTTTTGTTTGACCTCCGTCCCCCCACATTCTCATTGCTTTTCTTTTTTAGTTCATTTGCATTTTATGATTTGTTTGCCTGCGCCTTGTTTTTCACGTTTTTCGCCATAAATTTTAATTGTTTTTCTTTGATTTTTATTTTCCGCCATTCTTTCGACGTTACTTCTGAACTGCCGGCGCCAGCAGGGAGCCAGCAGCCTGTGTGGCACCTACCCCCTTCCCCTCTCCATTCTTCCCACGTCCTCCTTTCGCACCTTTTATTGTTGCTGTCTCGCCATGCTCCATTTTGTCCCGAGCACCGAAACTGAACTGAACTGAACTGAACTGAACTTGCTCTTGACGGCAAATAGAGCAACTTTTGTTCTCTCGCCCCTCTTTCATGTTTGTTTTCCTCTTTTGCTGCATTTTTCGACAAAGTTTTCGCGGATTTAATAACTTGGCATCATATTGAAGTTGAATTCCTTTCGGTCTCTTGCTTAATTGAAATGAATCGAATTTCTAACGGAAAAGTTGCAAACATTGTCGAACAATTCGATATGGCATAGAAGATATATAGGATATAGACAGTAGTGTAGGATATTATATAATTATATACACTACAAATGGGAAGGATTGGTTGTTGCTAATCAAAAATGTATGTAGAAGATAGAAGAAGGCATTTTCGACTGCAAAAAGTAGATTTATTCCATTTCTGTCTGTATGAACACCTAGATCTCGAAGACTACAAGAGCTAAGATTGCCAAATTTGATGGTTATATGTATTATTATTGCACGCAAGTTAATGTTGTTTTAGAATTTAGCTACGCATA
The DNA here is from genome assembly GCA_018903425.1 of Zaprionus nigranus. NCBI lineage: Eukaryota > Metazoa > Arthropoda > Insecta > Diptera > Drosophilidae > Zaprionus > Zaprionus nigranus. The sequence continues at coordinate 1,104,694 of JAEIGD010000014.1, read as the reverse complement.
CTCTTGCCCCTATGAATCAAAGAAAACGTATTAATATTGTCTAAAAGTTATTGTATTTTAAGATACAACTTTTGTTTTTAGTCTATAAAACAATTATTCCTCTCCAAACGATTTCTGAAAATTTCATCGAGATCGGATGATTAGCATCGATAATATTTAAGAAATACGGGTACCATATCATTGTATGATAATGAGAAATGCACATTTTGAGATGCGCAACCTCTGCAAATGGCAGTCCAAAGTAAATATGATCCTAACAATCTCTACAGAGATTGCATTGCAATTAACGAGCACCGTCAAAGTATGCAAAATTTCCGCTGAGTGAATTAAGCTGGCGAATATACTGCGGCTACACATGGTAGGCAGAGGAATCAGAGAAGGGAAAATGGAAATCGAAAATCGGAAATCAGGGACTTATGTGGTATTAGGCATGTCGCGTAGGATCAATCGTGCCTGCATGAGGGGGAAGGAAGGGGGAACTGCACGCATGCGCGAGCGCTGATTATGCAAATGAGCTCAGCCATCTGCAGCCCCTTTACCCCCTTTACAATCTCCACCCCTGCAGAGTGTTGTGTTTCATATGCAAATCAGTTGAAGGAAAAAGTGCTGCCAGGATTGTTTTACGCAGTTCTAACACCTTCAACAATTCGCCAGGGTGGCTGCACTTCCTGCCGAGATGTGTGTGTGTGTGCAGCCTTTATGGCCAAATTATGCAAATTTGTTTAACCAAATGCAACTGTTTCCATGCGTGTATCGCGCATCGTTCTGTGGCTGCGGCAGCGCGTGGTAGCGCGTCTGCTCCCGACAGCGGCTGCTGCGTCTCTGCTGCTGCTGCTGCTGCCGAGGCTGCGACCGGGGCTGGAAAAATCGAATGAAAATTTCACGATTTTCCCCTGCTCGCACACGTGCGCATGTCTCGTGCCTGGACCTGGACCAGAGTGCTCCATTTTTTTCGGTCTTCTCTATCTTTCTTGATTTTCCACGCTCGCGAAAATGAGCGCGCGCTCGTCGTCAGTGGCCCGAGGGATTGGGTGACTTGACAGGGTGGAGGGTTGGGTGTGCAAGCAGTGCGCCATCTACTGCTCTCATTCGCTCTCTCTCTGTCTCTCCCTCTCTCTCTCTCTCTCATTGCCTGCCCTCACTCACACACCGTATTAACTCTTCGGTTCGCATTCGAAATGGTTATGGGGCTTCACTTGAACTGCTCTTATGTGGTGTAGGGGGTGTGAGGGGCGCAGGAGAAGGAGAGGGTGGGTACTTTTGTAGGTGCGCCTGTCCATGATGAATGGTTTCGGGTTCTTGACTTGACAGAGATAATTATGAAATGCATGAAATGCTGCTATGTATGCGTTTTATATACGATGGCAGAGGAAGGGGTTGAGTAGGGCAGGAGTGGGAGGTTGGGAAGGAATGGGAGGCAGTGGAAGGTGGGGAGGAGGTGGAGTGGGAGGTTGAAGGTGCCGTCGCCGCCATAATGGCCAGCATTTACTAATTAAGAGCTCACAAGTTGCCCGGCTAAGCGTGCTGAAGAGCTACTATCTCTTGGTCTTGGGGCATCTTGTTGAAGCCACTCCACAAGGGGCAAAGGGGCAAGAAGAGGAGGCAGAGCGGGGGATGCACTCTGCAGCTCCGGGCTGCCTGGTTAGTAATGCATGCTAACGAGCTATCAGGTGGCTTCGGATGCAAAGGATGTGGCTTGGAGTTGGAGTCCGCTTCATGTTGATTAACCCTTTAAGAATGCGACCAGACGCGATGCGAAGATGCCAAGTGGCCTCATCAAGCACATTAAACTTGGCTAGTTGTATCTAGTTTTATGTCGGAATAATTAAGGGCAAGCAAATATCTAATTGAAAAGTGGACAAGGATAATCGAAGCCAGTCGTAAAGCGGGATTAAGGTTTTGGGGGTTTGTTTATTTAATCAAAAAAAAAAAAAATAAATAAGATGTTTAAAAATGTTTAAATTAAATTTGTTGATGGTTATCTCAAAAAGCTGTTTGACAGGCCCGTAGCGAGGCATGGGCAGGGTGTGCAGGGCCTCTGGCTACCGACAAGAAAAATGGAACAAGTAGTCTAAACTATTGTATAAAGAACGCTTTATATCAAGTTTGGTCTATTTAAAGCAGAGATTTTGATTTTTAAACGGAACGAACTACAAGTAAATTGACCGCTATAAATACTGAACAAGAATATATTTCTTAAAAATGTTGAGGAATTTGTCAATGAAAAATCAAGAAAAGGGTCGAAGAATTTTGTGATAAGTTTCTTCATTTTCTGAAATGTTTTATGAACTAACTAATTTATTAAATTTTTAAAACAAGGCAACTAAAATAGGGCCCCGTTACATTTTACATAAGGGCCACACAGACCGTTGCTACGGCCCTGCTGATTGATATATTAAAGCAAAGTAAATGATATAAACATGATAACCAATTTTCTTTATAGATTCCTACTATATAATAGTTTCATTCTTCAATCTATTTTTTATCTTATATAAATTATTATAAATACTACTTAATTGTAGTTTCATTTTTAAATATTATTGATTAATATGTGATATGATTATAACAGTATTATATCATTTCAATTTCTTCAATTATCCCTGCTTATCCAATTATTTCTTATATTAAATCTCAAGAAGTTACTACACGATATTCTCTTATGTTAATATCTTCATTATTTATTTACTTCTAATTTTAATTTCTAATTTCTTTATTTATTTCATTATATATCACAGTTCTACTCAAATATTTCTCATAACAATTTCAATTGCCTCTTCCAACAGAACTTTAAGATTGCTCAAAACTTTGCATCAACTCAAATAGTCCAAATTAAACCGCAGCTCTTGAAACAATTACAAAAGAGAGAAAGAATCACGCATTTTCCCAGACTAACCCCAACACGTTCCCCCTCAAAGTCCCTCTCTTTCCCTTCTCCCTTCACAACCCCATTACCTGCCTAGCACCTGCTGGCCAAGTCTGAAGTCTGGCCAAAAAGTTGACAAGGCGTAGACAACGCAAATTCAGTAGAAAAAAAACCCCAGGAAAAAAAAGAAGGAAGAGAACCGCGAAAAACAAAACAAAGCTCATAAAAACACGCTGGACAGCGCGAAAAGCGACAAGAAAGCAACGCGACAGAACAAAAAGCAAAGGCAGAAATGAGAGAAAAAGAAAAGCAAAAGAAAAGCAGAAGAAAATCAATGCGCCACAAGTGTAAATATAACTTGACCACCAGCCGAGGCGACTCGAGGCCGCGTCGCGCTGTGCCGCATGCCGTGCCATGCACGGTCTGGGGCACGCCAGAATGGCCGGCGACGTCCAGCTGAGGAACAGGCGCACAGAAGACAGCAGCAGGTGCCTGCCGCGAACAGCGCCAAGAAAAGCGCGTCGAGTAAAAACAGAAAGAAAAAAAAAATGGGAGAAAAAACGCGCAAGAGCGCGAGAATGGAAACGCTGAAAAAATTAAATATGATTAAAAGAAAATAAAAAGAAGAAAAGGCAGATAAAAAGCAGCTAAAAACGCAAGAGGAGAGAAAGAGTGAGCGAGATGCAAGATGCGAGCGCGAAAAATTTAAATAAAGCAAAAAAGTTTCTCGCCCAAGGAATACGCCGGGCAGCAGCAGCAACAAGCGACGAGGGGTGGCAGGATGAGTGGGCCAAATGGAGAAGAAGGACGTGGAGAAGGAGGTGGAGAAGTGGGAAGAAGGGGGAGAAGGGGAAGAGAAGGAGAAGCCGCTGTCAGAGGAGCTGAACGGAGCCGTTGCTGTTGTTGCTGTTGCAGACGCGTAGCTGATGCAACGTAGGCACGTAGAGCCGGCAGAGCACGTGGAGGGAAGGCACAGGAAGACTTGAAAACTTCTGGCCTACGCGGAGCCAGGCGGGCAGAAGCTGCGCCTGCTCGTCCAAGTGGACATGGTGCTTCTTTTATGCTCTTTGTTCTACCCGCTGCCCGCAGTTGGACAGACCCAGCGGAAGGTAACGTTAACAGGGACATGCATAACAAATAACAACATCAGAGAAGGTACAGAGGAGAGCGAAGAGTGGAGGAGGTGGCAACTGTAACGGCGACAGCCATCAACGCCATTTTCATTTCGCAACTCGACGACAGGAGGAACCTCTCGAGCCAAGCTGCTGCTGCCTGCTGCCTGCTGCGCCCTGGCTGCGACACATTGGACAGCGCGACAGAGCCAAGGCTGAAATGGGAAATGACAAGAACAGCAAGAGAGGAGTGGGGAAGAGGAAAGGGAAAGGGAAGGAAGAAGGGTGAGAATGTCCTGTCTCCACCAGAGAGCGCTAATTGAATAAAGTGCAGGGGGGGGGGCTGACATGGAGAATGAGGGCCGCGAATGGGCTGCAATTGCCGACTTATTCTCTTAAAATGATAAGTATAAAAATGCATTATCCATAAGTCAGTTAACTGTTTATGAAAAAGGGAGTAATCAGTGTGAGAAATAAGAATGTAACAAACCATAATGACAGTACTAATATAGTAAATAATAGTAACAAAAATATATATATTGTATATAGGAATACTAATAAATTAAATTAATATATAATATTAAATATTGTATAACATGAAAAAATATAGATAAGAGTAAAAAATCAAAATAAAATAAAATATAAAATACACCTACATTTAGTATTTTAATTCCTAAATATGAGTGAGAATGATTTAATATTATTTAGAAATAATTCATATGTTATTAAAACTTTCCTTCATTGCGTTTATTCATCAGCAAACTGAAAAAGCCCACACACTAATCATCTTTCACAGGGCCGTGGCAACGGTATTACGGGCCCTTATACTTCTTCTAGGGGGCCCTTAGTTAATTTAATTTACTTAATGAATATATTTGTGTTTAATGATGGAATTGAATTGTGCAAATATGATACCTTTAAGAACTCCTTTATGGTATGTAGTCGGGGGTCCTTCGCAGTTGAGGGCCCTTGTTCCCCGCATACCCTACACACACCTAGCTACGGACCTACTTCATAGAACTTACCTTCTATTTTCACAAAGAAGTTAACTTCTTTGATTGTTTGGGCAATTTTGATGATTCCAAGAAAACTTCCTGCTCAAAGCTCCTCAAACTCGCCCGAATCGAAGCACACTCAACTCTCAGATCAAAGGAACTGCATCAGTCGCAGACCGCACAGCAGGGCCCGAAATCGCGACAAAATGTGCGTGGCAAAGGCAACTCATTAATGAAGATGGACAGAGTGCAGACAGACAATGGGAAAATGGTATAAGGTGGAAAAAAACAAAACAAAAAGCGGGACAGACAAACGAAAAAATGTCAAAGAAGAGGCTAATAAGAAACAGAAGCAGCAGAGGCAGCACAAAGTAGAATGTCTTGAGCATAAGAAAGAAATTAATTGAAAGAAGCGAAACAAAAAAGCAACCACCAAGGGCAGGAAACGGAACTTGAAGGGGAAGCGGGGTGGGGAGGAGACAGTCAAGCAAGTCAAGCCAAAATGTCCACATATCTCTCAAGCAATAGTCAAATTCTCCCCCCGTTTCCCCCTTAGATTTATTTGCTTGCAGGGAAGAGTGAAAAAAAGCGACGCTATTGTCTTTTGAGCTCAAATTTCAACTTAAGACAACAAGGCAGGAACAGGGCAGAGGCAGGCAGTACCGGGACATGACAGTGCTTCGAGGAGGTGGTCATGGCAACGTGGCCATGCAGTCTACGCCCCTGTCAGTTGACGTTGTCCAGGGATAACGCTTGGGACAGCAGTTGGGATCACTTTCGCAAAGCTCCTGCGGCCAAGTGGCATAGAAAAATGAACGAAAAATGCTTTGGCAACAATATTAATGAATAAACCGTAAGCAGAAGAGGAGCATAAGGAATTCCTGGGGATGCCAACTGGTCGGTCTGTCTGCCTGGCAGCCTGGCAGTCGCTCTTGACTTGACATTCCCAACTCGGAGTTCGTGTTGGAGCCGGGCAACATATATTCGACTCGTAATGAAAAGTAGACAGAGAGTAATTTCGAAATCCTTGAACAAAGACAGACAAAACGAATGGTTCGCAGCTGACTAGTTGAAAGAGGGAGAGGAAGAGAGGGAGAGAGTGAAGGAAGAAAAGGAAAATCAAATGAGAAAAGCGTCAAGTTGTCAGAGTTGCCAGAGAACAGTTCTGATACATGATAGAGCCCTACAGTGCAGACTTGTGGGGGTACTTGGTTGCCTGGACCGTCACTCTGTTTACAGTTCGATTCATATGCTAAACTGTTTCCAACTCACACTTCTCTTCTCATCTTCCCCTCCTTCTCTTCTTGCTGCTGCCCCTCTTCCTGTCATAAGCACTCGCCTAATGGACTGCACAAAAAACAAACTTCCTGTGCCGACCAAATAATGTACGCTTCCCCCACGGGACACTCCTCCTTACTCTCCTCTCTCTCTTTCCTCCTTTCTCTCCCTACTACCCCCCACCCATTGCTCAACTCATTAGAATTGGACGGAGCCGAAAGTGAAAGCTCAATGAGGCTGTGGCTGAGGCTGAGGCTGTAAAAATGCGCGCACGACGCCGCTGCCCAAACTTAGTCCCGTGTCCTTCACACCCCACACACCTCTTCTTTTCCTCCCCCTCTCTCATCCCTAAACTACCCACCAATACAATTGTGGCCAGGCACCACAAGTGTTTTCCTTGTAGAGGGGTCTGACTGTGTGTGTGTGTGTGTGTGTGTGTGGGCGCCACTCTCTAACGCAGTTCTCCCTACACATTTTTCCAACCATTTTCAGAGACTTTGCGCTGCGCACTCGCACACACACATACACACACACCCCCGTTCGGCCCTCCCACTCTGCACACTCCTTTGCTGTCGTGGCTCGTCGACGTCGTCGTCGTCGTCGTCGTCGTCTTCTTCGCTGCCGTCATCTATCTCGTTCGCGCGTGTGTGCAAAAGTTTTTCCACGAGTTGATGTTGATTTTCCATTTTTTTGTTGTTGTTGTTTTTGTATTTCCCACCCACGCGAAAAGTTTGTCGTTTCTGACAGCGCTGTCGCTGCAGACTTTTCCGAGCTTTATATGCTTACGTAAGTGTATGTGTGTGTGTGTGTGTACTTGTGTCATTATATACCAGGGAACTCATATAAGAGTTATGCGCGCATTCATACGTTGCCGACGCGCCGCTCCCCCAATGGGGGAGCAGCACCAACGGCACAGGCAGCTCTTAAGCCCTTCCCAGGCACTGCGAACACTCCCAGTACGTTGTTTGGCATGTCATTGTCTATATACATACATATAGCATATAGTCTGTATATGTATATAGCACACACTCACACGCACGCACACGTAGCTTAGTGAAAGGGCCGCTTAGACTGGGCGTATACGCAATGTGGCTCGCATGGCAACCTGCCACGGTGTCCCCCCACCCCCTCAAGGAAAACCAAAGCAGGCAAGCACTGTGTGTGTATGTGTGTGTGTGCACTGCATAGTGTACACACTCAGGTGTCACCTTGGGCTGTTTGCTAATGGAAAATAGTAGTAGAAAATTGCTCAAGTTTGCAAAGAGTTGAAGACATTAAATCCAATAAAGAAATAGAATATAACTTATGATACTTCGTAATTGTCTGATCGTATAGAGATATACATACAATAATTATAATATTATATTATCAAATCTTAGCTCTATAAATATTTTGATATCTTTGAACTAAGTCAGAATAGTTCAAAGATACCAAAACTTCATTAAATAGAGTGATAAATAGCTATTATACTTAGTGTACTTCATCATTAATATATCTTTATTAGGGTTATATTTAATAGAACCTTTTATAATCATTGCTATTTCTTCGCACTTTGATTGATACATTAGACAAACCTCATTAAATAGAGTGATATATTCAAAAGTATAGGTACATTATCATTGAAGTATAGGTCATAATCAATGAAATCGTTTATAACCTTTCCTATTTCTCCTGACTTCACTCAAAATAACTGCAATATTAGACAAACTTCATTCTATAGAGTGTTTTGCTCTATTTAACAAACTCAAGCTTTGCTCAACAGATTCCCAAAATGTCAAACGGAACTTTTCAAGTGCTTAAAGGAAAAAGAAGAAGAACCTATTGTGCTTCCGCCTCGATTTCGCTGGTTCCCAGTGGACATTCACACACACACCCTCACACACACACTGAGCAAGCTTCAGAGGTGCTTAGAGATTACACACACCCGATCATTACTTATACAGTTAGACCACATGAATACCCAACTACAACTGAATCAAAAACTCATGAGCATGCCCCGCAAATGCGCACAAAGGAAAACAGTTTTCAGTTTTCACACAATTCAATGGGTTTTCACACGCTTAAATTATAATTTCAGTTAGTCATTTTTTGAGTTTTTTATTTTTTTCGGGGGCTCTACGTAGTATGTGGACATGTACGTCTCTAGTTGTAGAGTTGTAGTTAGTTGGCTGCGATCACATGAGCATACAATTTCCAGAGGGAGTGAGACGGGGGCGGGTGATACAAAACTGCTGTCGGGGCTAATTTAAATTTTCGGTTGTCTTTAAGAAAGTTGACCAGGCCGTGACTGGTTTCCCTGCCTCATTAACTTTCGCACGTAGCTGCCCTCTCTGCAAACACACACACCCTAACCTTTGTCCCTCTTTCCTCTCTCTCTCTCTCTCTTCGTTCTTTATTAGATAAAATCGATTCGCGCGGTCGTTGGCCAAGTGTCCGAGCCTGGCCAGCAACTTTCCTAACTTAACCTTTATTGTCCGAAAGTTGTTCTTATTACTCTCTCGTGATTTTTTCTTGCACTTTTCTCCTCTTCATCTTTAGCCTCCTCTTACCTTCTACTTCTTCCTCAGACACCAAAAGAAAAACGCTTTTTTTGTCGTGTTTCTTGAGTAAAATTTACATTTTCCGTCGCCTTTAAGCCACGCTCGGCTCGCTCTGGTCACTTTACTCGCAGTTTTCCTTTCTCGACCCCCCTCTCTTTCTCTCTCTCTCCCTCTGTTTTACTCTGTCTCTGGCCGGTCTATTTTCCTCTAGCCGGGGCCGCTTTAAGCGATGCTTATCTTTTGTCATAATATGCACTGGGAATCACCTTAGCTGATATTATCGCTGGCGCCTCGGGTGAGTTTGCTGTGCGAGTTGTGCCCGGTTCGAATTTCGGTGGCTCGCAGAGGGGCCTACTGGCACGCATAGAGATATATAAATTTCTTCCCTGCTCCGCACTTTCTTTTAGTGTCAGCTACTGTTATACGATTATCGTAATGTCTCCGTTGACCGTCCTCTACTTGTGTTTCGTCTTTTATCACCAACTGCCACCTACAATCGGAGGGTTGTCAGTTTCTTTCACCTGCCCCATGGTCAGTAATTGTTCTCATCATTCCTTTCTTTCCCTCTTTGTTTCTCTACTCAAATTCGTCAATTTTCAATTACGATTGCAGTTTGGTTTTATTTTTCGCATCAGATATGCGTCGATTGTTTGTAGGGAAAATTTTAATCTGTTTGGCGGAAATTGTGCTAGATATTTCCAGTTTTAGCTGTAACTCTAGAGAAATGCATGCCATATTTGTAATTATCTGCTTTATACTCGCAGATCCAATAAGTGTCAAAAAGGATTCCTAATTAAGATGATGAGTTGTACAAAGAAAATTTGTTATTTATATTTTATCATTATTTTATAGTAAAATATAAATGTTTTAAATACCAAAGTAACTCATCATATCTTGTTGCTGTTTTGAGTTGAGAGAATTTTCCTGAAGTGAGACGAAACTTTTAATTAGTCTTCGCAAGGCACGCAATTAAAATTGCTTTAGAACTTTGACTGATTGCCAGCAACTTCTTCTGTGCCGTGGCCAAATCAAAGCGTAAGAAATTGCAATATGAAACTGAGTTAAGATGAATTTGCCATATTTATTCTGAGCTCTAATTTAAACAATCTTTGTTTTTGATGAATTTAGCTAATAATCACAGTGTTTATATGAAACTTTAGTCAAAATGCCAAACTGCTGTCGATTCTTTATGGCTTATGGCCAAGGCGATTGGTGTTTTTGTTGGTTTTTATGCTAAGGCTATGTGGCGAGGGGCGCCACTCCCAGTTGCAGCCACAGCCCACATATGTGTGCGCTGTGTGCCACACCAAGGCAAAAGGCAAAAAAGCCAGTCGAGTCCCAGGCACAGTGCAAAACACGTGCCCCACAACAATGGACACTGTGACGGGGATGGGATCATTGAGCTGTAAAGACTGGCTATCAACAGCGAATCTTCTCTATGCAAATCTTAAGCAGGGAAGAGGGGAGACTGGAGGGAGGGAGCGTATGGAGAATAAATGCAAATAGATAAATAAAGAATCATAATTTTTATTTATAGCCGCCAAATGGCTTTATTGTTCGCAATCATCGCAATGTTATTGATTTCGTGGTTGCAGCTGCACAGAGTCAGACTCAGACTCAGCCTCAGCCTCAGCTTTGCCAGGGGCGTCAGATTCTATTAGAGACACAGGCAGACCACCGTACGGTGAAGCTACTGCGAAGGCGCCGACTGTGGCGCCGCGGCCGGGGATTGTTTCCATTGTTGTGGCTTTTTGTGGGAGGCCTGACTTGACCCAGAACCAATGGCCCAAGGATATGTGCTGTCAGTGTGTGTGTGTGGTGTGTGTGTGTTGCATCATTATGATGAACATGATCGAAATAGCATTGTCCTATCGCGATGCCTGGTGCTGGCCCATTGTCTAGACTTGTCAGTGAGCCGGGCCTAAACGGTGGGATTATCCTAGCGCCAGGATTAGCCTAATGCCAACTAGCAGACAAGGAACAAGCTGCAGTAGCCACAGCAGCTCAGACAAAAGCGAAATCAAATAAACATTAGCAGAAATCCTTTGCCAGCAAAAAGTTAAGATTAGCATCGTCTCGTCTAGGGTCTCGATGGACGATCGACAGCAAGAGAAAGAGAGAGGGAGAGAGAGGCAGCAGCGTGAGCGAGAGGCTGCTCTATTAGCGACCACAAGACGACGGGCTCGCCTAATCCCCTACATAGAACAAATTAGGTCAGTCCCACTTTCTGTGTGGGTGTGGCACAGTGAGGAAGTGCTACGCCTCGCTTCGACTGGGCTCGGCTCCTGCTTCGGCTACTGCTGCTGCTGCTGCCGTTGCTGTTTCGGAAGCGCCGGATAATCATCAAAATTAGGCGAGATCTCGGATCAGTGATTAAGTGTATCGTTCGTGTCGGCGATTGTCGTGATTGACTGACTGTCTCGACATTCTCGATCGCTTACTCGAATCCCGATAGGCATCGCTCCTTTAATGAGGCGTAGAACAGCAGCTCAGGCTTGGAGACTGCACTCAGCGCAGGCAATTGATTGCTTTGCCCCTAGAGAGTTATCTTTATTGTGAAATTAATTAGCTTTCTCTTAATTAAAATTTTAATGAATTTTCTTGCATTTCTCCTCGACGATATTTGAGCCTTTTTGCTGTGCAATGTCAATTTATTCACGCCTTCTTCCTTCTATCTGTGGCTGCATCTGTATCGGCTGCTGTATTTGTATCTTTCGTGCCCTCCCCATCGCGCTGTCTGCAGGGCAAGTCGGCTACTGTTTTAGCCATATTCGAATCAATCTGCAATCTTTGCTACAAATTGTCTACAAGTGGCATCATGGGGGGAGGAGTGGGGCATGCCAATCCCACTATCAACATGCTGTCATATCCTTTTGCATATCCTTGGGCAGCACTACACACAAAGATAGAGAGAGAGCGGGAGAGAGAGAGGAAGACAGGGACAGCGACAGAGAGACCACAGAGCGCGTCGCTTTGGCTTTTATTGCTTCATTTCGAGTTGGCGATTTGCTTTGATTTCTGCAGTTTGATAACCTTTTTGTATGCTTCCATTTGCAGTTGTTGTCGCTGTTATTGTAGCTGCTGCTGTTGTTGTTGTTAGTTGTTGCTTTTCTTTTGTTATTAGTAATTGTTGCCAATTCCCTGCGGATACGAGCTACGTTGCTATCCAAGTCTGCCTCTCGCATTGTTCAGCTTTGATTTCAGCGGCTGCGGCAACAGCAGCTACACTCCCCCTGCCACCCTCCTCTGCATTGCACCCTCCTTCCCTTCTCTCTTTTAGACCCAACTCTAAGTCGACCTTATTTCTGGACTTGGACTTCGACATTTGCAAACAACAACAACAACAACAACCTTCCTTGCATCTGCAACCGGTTTCGCTTTTCGGCAACATTTTCTGATTTGCGCCCACAAGGAAAAACTTGTTGAAATATGTATGCGAAAATTGTGAAAAACAGAGAAAATTCACTTGACTGCTGTATTGATAAATATCTAAGAAGTGAGGCTCAACGCCGCAAGAGAAATGTGGGAATATTTTAAGTTTAGCATTGAAGGATTGTGGAGCAAACTAAAACATAATGCGCAACGATATCTGGCATAGTGTTCTGAATATTTTAGAATGTATAACAACTGGTATTTAGTATTAACAATTGTATTTATTGAACTTAGTACTCAAAAGGAGGAACTGATTGAGTTCATTAATGTCCATTTATATAGATTATTTATGGAAACATAATAATGTTTAAGTTAAAGTACTATATAAGAATTCTTATAAATTCCTTATATTCTGTGTTTATATTTTGAGGCTTATAATACTTTTTTATAAGTTGTGAAGAATATTTTTTAATAAAAATCCATAAAGAGAGGCTACCTTGCAGGTTCTTAATTGTCCGATTTTCGTTCAATTTTATATGCATAGTATTTTTACAGAAAGAGTCCAATGTAAATTTTGCAAAATCATGAAATATAAAAATCATTTTTTACTTGTATAGCTTATAGCTTGTTTTAGCTGTCATACGATATATGGTTCCGATTCGGCTCGTTCCGACTTATTTATAGTGTGCTGTAATAAGAAGCATGTGTGCAAAGTTTCTTCAAGATAGCTCTAAGGCTCAGAGACTAGTTTGTATTGCAACAGACAGACACACGGACAGACGGACAGGGCTGGTTCAATTCTCCTATTGATCCTGATTCAGAATATATACACAATATAGGGTCGGAAAGGTCTCCTGTGGTGCATTGCAAAAGTGTATACAAACTCCTTTAAATACTAATCATATCTCTTAAGATAAGATGTCTGCAAATCTTCAACATCTGACAATATATGTATACTATATGAGTTTTTACTATACGTTCTGTTATAATCAATTAATATATATGGTTTTCCTCAAAATGATTCCCTAAACCCGCAGTTATCTTTTCACAAACGCAGCACTTGTTTTTACTTAAATTTCTTATCCAAAATCTGCACTGTAAATTCACCTTGAGCAGAACTCATAACCTTAGTAAATGAAAAAGTTAAATCAGCTGATGCGATGAATATGATTACCCCGACTGGGGAGGAGCCCAAGACAACTGTGCACCGGATTGCGTGCTGTGCATATTTAAAGAGCAGCTCCACAAGTGCAATGCCAGCTGCCAAATGCCACATGCCAATGGCGTAGGGTGTACGGTAAAGCTGGAGGTGGCCACTGTCGGACACTTGGTGGCGACTTCTTGAACCGTGGAGCAAACTAATTGAACTTACCTTCAACTTAGAGTTGCATTTAGGCGGCCGGCACAGTGGGCTGCGACTGCGGGTGCAGGTGCGAACGGGGAGTGCACATTGAGTGATGTGAAGAGCGTGTGGATTGGCACATCGACGCGGGGTTTGGATTGAGGCAATTACAATTCAATTAAGAGATATTTATAAATTAATTAAATTCGTGTGTTGCGTTGCGTTCGTTATATGCAAAACACTCGATGTGAGAATTTATGTAAATTTTCGGAAAATGCTTTTTTCATTTTGACTTTACTTATTTGTTGGGCGCGTTGCGGCCCTCACAGAGACACACAGGTTGTTTTTTTTATGGAATATTATTATTTTTGATACTTTTTTGTTTAGCGAATTATTCTGGAATCTGTTTAATTACATTAAGAAATTATTAAATGATAAATGCATTCAAAAAAACAATGTGAATCATTTGCATTTTTTGCGTTTCTCGTTGCGATCAAACTTTAATTAGTAAATTTGCATTATCGCGTGAGTTTTTTACTAATTTATTTGCCTTTTTTAGTGCACTTGTTTACGAGCTGCTAATAGCTTCCAGCTGAACATGAATTGCATTTGTTGTTGTTGTTTTTGGTTGATTTATTATATTTAACATTTATTATAATATTAACATATATTTTCCCTTATAAATAACCGTTTTGAATAATGTTTAGTGATGCCTGGCGACGGCACTCGCTGCACGTTTACGATACGATCTACGATATTCCTGGCCGAACTCCAATTGGAATCTCGTGCGACTGTTGCGCCTGCGCGTCTGCTTCGCTTCGCGTTTGCCAAACAACTGACTGCGCAGCAACTGCGCAGCTCGGTCAGTTCGGGCAGCTCAAATCGAGCTTGGAGTGGCTTGAGTGCTTTTGGAGCTCGCTGGTTGGTTAGCGGGACTCCTCCAGCTACAGCTGAAGCTGGTTTTGGCCACATGTGAGTTGGCTTACAGAGAGTCTCTCTCTCTCACTCTCTCTGGCTCGAGCGATCTCTCTGTGTGTGTTTGTGTGTGTGTTTTTTCGGCCTGACTAATTGGATGCCGTTCTTCCAGTTGGCGCTTGAGCAAATAGTTTACGTTCTAATTGGTCAGAAATTATTATAACCGACATTTGCTGCCAACTTTGAGAGTCAAACTGGTTTTTCTTTTGGCTAGCGGTACCTTTCTTTCAGCTCGTCTGATTGGATCTCGAGTTGCCCCCCTGCCTGTTGGCTAATGGGACAGTTATTAACGGGTTTCCATATCACCCGAAGGAGGGAGAAAAACTGACAGCTGCCTGTGGAAGGTTCTAGGCTAATTAACGTGGTGCAATGAAGCGAAAAGGTTGCGGAATATTTGTTTTTCATTAGCAAGGTTAGCATTAGGTTTAGGCACTTGAACCCGCTAGAAGTACCTCAACTGGGGGACTATAAACTGAACAATTGAATTGCCCTAGTGTGTGATCTTGTTAGCCCAAGGTTGTACTCGGCTGACTAATCAAATAGAAGTAAATTTCTAAAGCCTGGGAAAATTATAATTTTAATTTCGGGTTACAATTCGTAAGTAGCTTAATATCAACTTATTCTGGAGTTTGTCTTATATTGACTGGTTGTATTAATTAGCAGTGTTGTAATAATAGAGTTTAGTAAGTTAGTGGGAACTTTGAATATTAGGAATGTGTAATTATTGATATGAACATTACGATCTACTTGTAATCTTAATTATTTTGTAGATTTTGCATATTTTATTAAGGTTTTTTACATCCTCCATCATTTCAGTATATTTAATTATTTTGTGAATTATTTCAAAACTTAAAACAGTCTCTAAAAGAAGTTGTTTTTAATTATAAAGACATTATAACTATATTAATCCCTCTGAATTAGTTAGAGTGTGTCGTTCAATATGTGGGTCAAAGTTATCACCTTATCTCTTTAGTTTTTCAGCTCTTCCACTTGGTATTTCTTAGTTCTAATGTATTTGCAACTTGGTAAATGATATCAGTAGGCAGCAGTGCGATCAAAGCAACTGCAACAATAAAGGGCACAACGAGAGAATAGTTGCAGGCAGACAAGCAACAACAAATGCAGCAGCAGCAGCAGCAAACGGCAACAGTTGCAGTTGCTTCCGCAGCAGCAGCAGCACACGCGGCGTATTTAGATACAAGCAACAACAACTACAACATACAACAGCAACAACAACAAGCCTGGCAAATAAATCGTGATCACATGGTCAAGAGGGCTCTAGCTCGGCCGTGCTGCCGCAGAGAGAGAAGGTAGGTAAGGGAAGGACTGAGGTGGGAGAGTTGTTGTTGCTGCTGTAGTTGTTGTTGTTGTGTAGGTGGAGTTGGAGCTGCGACTAAACGCTCAACTCCTTTTTTAACTCCTGCAGCAATAAATGTTGCGCTTGTCGAGCTGATAAAGCCACACAAAGCGAGTGATCTACTAACAGGCACGCCAGCAACAGCAACAGAAACAGCAACAACAACTACCTTAACAACAACAGCAGCAGCAGCAACAGCGACAACAACTGCAACGAGATCATGTTTGTGTTTGTCGTGTCATACGAAATGAAAAATGGTACAAAGCGAGTGCCTCGCCTAGGACAGTGAGACGGAAGGGTGAGAAGGAAGGAGTTGGGGAGAGAGGGGAGGAGAAAGTGGCAGAAGAAGAAGGCGGAAGAAGAGAGGAGTTGCTGGTAGTGCAACCGGCTGTGGCTGGCAGCGAACCGATCGCATACACAGCCACAGCAACAACACGAGGACCATCCTCATTGTCGTTCGCCTTGCCGACGACGTCGTCATCGTCGTCGTCGTCGCCGGCTTCGTGGTGGGGCATTCAAATTTGGCGCTTGAATTTGTTGCAAGTTCAGAGTTGAAGCTGCAGCTGCAGCAACGGGGCGTCGTCGGCAGCAACAGCAACAGCAACAGCAACAGCAACAGCAACAATGCATGTCGTCGAAATCGAAATCAAGATCAGAACAGACTCTGCACCAGCCAGATCCAAATCGGCAACGTCATAGGCCACGCTGCACGTAACAAATGTGGAAGGTGCAACGCGCTGCATCTCCCATGTGATCGCAGGGGCTTGTTCGATCGTGACGCATAATGACCGTGGTCATGCGGTGTATCGATGATCCTGACTCTTCTTCGACATTCTTCTTCTACCTGTCGTAGAATTCTAATTCGAATTTAATTGCTGACGGCAACCTTTTACTGTGCTAGACAAAATAGCATTTGCTTATACCGACGCAGCCAATATATGAGTTTATTATTAGTTATGACTTACATATGATATACGGGAACCTTCTTGCATAATATGGTGTGTCTAGCTCTTTTAGTTTTTGAGATTGGCGCGTTCATACAGACAGAAATGACCTAATCGACTTGTTAAATGCTGCTGAACAGTAATAACCAATAATATACATAAAAATACTGAATAAGCTGCAACAAATTACTATAACTTCTAACTCTTTTAAATCGGATCGAGCTAAGTATATAGAAAGCCTTTCTCCTTTGATTCTGTAATTATAAATTACTCTTTTTACGTTTGATATACAGGGAACCTTCTTGCAAAATTCGGTGGCCCTAGCACTCCGAGATTAGCGCGTTCATACAGACAGAAACTTGTTAATCGACTCTATTATGGAAGCAGAACAAGAATAAACAAAAAATATCAATTATTGAAGTATTTTCGAAAAGCTCAAAATACTATATCATCTAACTCTCCTAAATCTGATCTAGCTTGGTATATAGAGAGCCTTTCTCCCCTTGACTGTATAATTATATACGAGTAATGCTGACACACATTCCTCGCAATTTCTCGCAGCTAAGCAAATCCAATTCAAAGCGCGACCGAGCGACCCAAACTAAGCGTGAACTCGTCTTTTATCTTCTGCCTTGGCGGCATGTTGCACGCGTGGTTAGCGGCTCAACGGCAAACGGCAACAGCGGCCACGAGAAGACAAACAACTTTGGATCAAACATATGCGCTCCAAAGAGATCACACAAACAGATCGGTGATCACAGAGAGAGAGAGAGTCAAGATCAAGCAGATCAACCATCAGGCAAACAACAGACGCGCACGTTGGCCCCCTCGAGAGCCTTAAGCAAACCCATTTGTAGCTGCATCTGTATCTGTATCTCACTTTCTGTGTGTGTGAGTGTGTGTTATCTTTTGGCTGTTGCCGGCTGCTGAGGGCCAAAAAAGGTTCAGTTTGGGGCACAGCATGTGAGCGCTTTCAAATTGTTTCAAGTGTGAAGATCAATTTCATGGCGCATTACCGGCAAACACGCCCCCTCGGCCAGCTGCCCGCACCCACCTCTCTCTCCCCCTCTCTGTCTCTTACTGGGCTCCTTTGGCTGCGACTCGACTCAGTTGCCCATTTGCATGAATTTGAATACAATTGACGAATTGTAGTTCACTTATTTGTCTGTTTCTCCGTCCATCCGTCCGATCTTTAATGTTTCTATTATAATATGCGCCTTTGTACCTTTGTATCTGCTGCAATTGGGGGCAAACTTTTGTTTATTGTGTGAGAAATTTTCGTTATTCAGTGTGTGTGTGTGTGTTTTGTGTGTGAACGAAGCATGAAGCGAGTCATCTTCTTTTTCATCTCCATCTTCAACGTATTCTTCTGACTGCTACTCAGATTGGCTCCATGGCGTGTCTGCTATTGATCGATCAATTGTGGATTGTGGGTGAACTTTAGCTGGGTAGTAATTAGACGCTGCGAATGCAAATGTCAACAGAAAGTTCAACGGACCCGAGAAATGGATTGCAAGTCATAATCTTTTGCGATAATTTATGGGTTACGACACTAAGCGGTGACCCAGCTTTGGATGGCTACCTGGCTGCCTGGCTACACCCTGTCTGCCCTGCCTGTCTGCCCTGCACTAATCAGATTGACCCACTAAACCAGTTGCGGCAAGAACGCTGCGCACGGCGGCGGGTCCATGCAACCCGTCAACATTATTATATGGCTTGTTAACTTGTCTGCACGAAATGACATTTTACAGCTAAATTTGCCGGTCTGGACAAGATTTCCCAAGACAACAACAACTGAAAAAGCAACGACAAAACGAATCGAGAGTCGGCCTAACGACGTCGAAGATGTCCAACTGGTCTATCGGTTTCGCAAGTCCGACCAACTATTCCCAATGCAGAGCCTAAGCCCAAACCCGAATCCAAAACCGAACCCGAACTCAATTCGAATAGCAAGTCCCGCTTCTGTCTGCACTCATTCATTCTCTCCCCCGATCGAACTCTGCGCCAGCTACAGTAACTAAGTAAATGTTTAAGCTGGCTACAAAACGCGACTGGCAACTGAGAGTGGTCTAATCAAATGCCTGGCCATATAAATCATAGTCATCAAAAGTATTCTCTTTCGTTGCGCCGCTTTTCAAGTGACAGCCATCGATGGGGCCTCTACAACACGTTGTATATGCCACACGAATCAGACACTCATTAGCAAATTAGCACTACCAAAGTAGAGCAGCCTCAAAATGTGCTAAGGTGGCAGTTAAAGCAAAGGAAGCCCCTACACAGGAATTGGAGAATAGGTTGCCTGAATACCTCATCAATTGTGGGAAACATTATTAGGTGCACTACGATACTTTATAATGCATGATATCTCACATTAAACTGAATATTAATAATTCAATATTTCAACATTTAAACAGTTTTTATTATTATCTTTATTGACTGTTTAAAAATTATTCAGAAGGATTTCAGATTTGTACAGTTAATTTAGGGATAACAATTAATATTGTAATTAATTTAGTAATTTTATATAAATAATTAAATATTAATTTATAAGGTAAGGAAATGCATTGTATATTATTATTTTATTATTTTTATAGTGTTTAGGCGATTGCATTGTATATTATTATTTATTTTTTATAGTCTTTTGGCGACTTTTGTTTTTTATCATCTTGGTGGCTGGCTCGAGTTCAATTATTTATTTTTTTTGTTTTCTTACAATATATTTTTTTTACATTCTTTTTTTTCCTTTTTGTTATATTTTATAATCTCAATATTATGACGAATAAAATTATTATAACTATAAAAAAACCATACGATCTCCAGTTGTTGCCACAATTTCGACTATAGCCAACCTGCGTAGCGCTCCGACAAATGGCACACGAACATTTTTAGCTAATATCGAGCCAAAAATATCGACAAAGTCATAAATTAAATATTTGGCCAGGCCGACAGCGGGTGAAACCAAAGGGTGAAGGCAACAAATTGCTGCATGGCATAGGGAAAAAACACCTCGAAGGCGAAAGAAATACAGACAAGAAATAAACAGTTGTGGGTGCACTTTGAGCTGGAGTTGCAACTGCAACTAAGACTCGACTGAGACTGCGGCTCGACTCAGTTGCCTTTTTGCTAAACGATCAATCGTCGCGATCGACGGCACGTTTATTGTTGTCGTTGTCGTTGTTGTTGTTGCTGTTGTAGCTGGTGTTGTTGTCTGCCAGATATTACTCATGGTACCGATATGGGCTATTATGTAACTGAGTCGCTGCTAAAGACAGACGAGATCGAGGGGTATTAAGTGAGTCCGTCAAGGGCCTAGCAAGTGTCTAATTGATGACGTTTTTTTAATGCTATTGTATGATTGATTCCCACTGAAGTTACATAATCGGTAGACAATAATTTAATAAGCTGATTCATTAGCCAAATTAAGCAGCCAAAAATAGTAGATAATTAGCTGGTTAATAACGGATCATCCATAACGAAACTAAAGTGCAAAACTTTTAGGCCACTTTAATCATTTAATTGAATTTTGGCAACAGCAAAGGAAGTTTCATCTCTTACACAGAGTCCAGTTATAGAGAGAGAGAGAGGGGTAAGGGGTCTGGGAATACCTTTTCACTTTCAGTTTTCCGCTCGTTTTGTGGGGAAGGGGAGAAAAATGTGAGAAATTAATTTGCCCAAATGCCAAGCTGATTGATTCGCGTCGCACAACCAAAGTTGAATTACAAGTAGGTATGGGGCAGTAAGGGGGAGGTGCCTTTACCGTACCAAGTAAAATTATCAATTAGAAGGTAAAGCAGCCTTTTGATTCGTATGAAAAATCACTGTGAATCGCTCACAGAGCAAAGTGCGCAATGAAGATAATCAGGGAAGGCTTCAAACACATTGAAGGAGACGATGAGGTACCGGAGTGGGTTAGGGGTGTCTAGGAATTTTAGTGGATGGAGTCTTAAGTGCTCTGGCGGCGCAGGTGTAATGACTGCCATCAAAATGACTTTGAATAAATTTCGGGCCTGCCAAAAAGGGTTTTTGCCAATACGCATATAATGAGCTTTTTTCACTGGGGTGAATTCCCCCGTGGCGAAAGGCTTTTCATTAAGAGTTTCCCAACCATCAACGCGGCTCTGTTAAGCAGATAAGTATCTTAGGGGCAACCGACAATATAGTGTATATATAGCAACAAATATTTGCCGAATTCTTGGAAGCCCAGCCGAATACTTTGCTGTCTGTTGTCAAAGAGAAACTCGCAAAAAAAACTTAATTGAATGTTGTTTAATGTGCAAACTGAAAGTTTGCTTTGCTGAAACTTATTTTTGGGCAACTCTAAAGGATTCTCTTTAAGCAAACTTGACTATCTCAGCACCTCGACTCCCGCTTGGGACAAAGAAAACAAGACTCCAGTCGACTGTATCAATCAATAATTTATACGAGAAAAGTTGCACTATTTAGGGACAAAGGTAGCAGGGGAGTTGGGTTAGAAACGGAGCAGGGGTAGGGGGGAGGGTAGGTAAAGTGCGACGTCTAAAAAGATCACAGGTTTTTAACCCTTTCACTATATGCAATGCTGTCGCTTTGGCAGATATGAAAAGCAGTACATAAGAACTACAAACAAGTAAATAAAAAAAGAAAGGGCGAGCAAGAAAAAACGCTCAAAAATCACTCATACGCTCTGTGGGCACTTGCAAGCTCTCACGACTGCGCTGTCTCTCTGGCTGGCTGGCTGGCTCTCTCTCTTACCAATACCAGCGCACATTGAGCGCTTTTTCGCACAGACAGAGCGTCGTCAGTTGGACGAGTTTTCCAGTCATTTAAAACTGGAAGGTTTTGCTAGGGAACGGATTCGGTGCGGATCCGCTCGGAGTGGAGCTCGTAGAACCCAGCGTCCCGTTTCCGTCGGCTGGCATATTTTGTTTAGGATTTCGCTTCCTTTTACAAATACAGAGATTTGCGTATTTCTTTCTGCGCATTAAGTCGCATTTTTAATTTATTTTCATTTCGCTCGTGTCCCTTTGGCGACCAGTGTGTGGGAGAAAGGGATGAGGGGGGGAAGGCAGAGAGAAGAGAGGGGAAGAAACATTTCCGTTTTATATTTGCGAAATTTGTTTTCTGCTTTCCATTTGCCGGCTCAGTAAGAAGAGCATTTGCTATGTAGATTCCCTTGACGGCACTTCCTGGCACCCAACTCGGATTTCTTTAATTTCGAAAAAGTGGACAGATTACCAGGGGAAAAAAGAGTGATGGCAATGTTGATGACTGGATTATGGTAGACATATAGTGGCATATATATTAAAAGAAGGTTGACATGATTTATCTATATATTATAGATTTATTTCTTGTACTTAACATATTTTGATTGTACTCAGTTTATTAAATGATCTTATCGGTAATTGTCATATCAAGAATTATTTAGTAATTTATTAAGATTTGTATAGATATATATTATGATCTGTATATATTTTACTTATATTTTTGAGCTGATTATACTATATATATATAGATAATATATATATTATATTATATATGTTATCTGAATCCGTATATCTTTATGCAGTGCTTGAGCTGCTTGCTGGTTCCCCAACCTCAATCCCCTTAGAGTTCTTCAGTACTTCAGTTTTCCTTTCCTTTCTCAATTTTCTCTTTCTTTTTCTGCTCGTTTTTTAGCAATTAACTGTGTTTCGTGCTCATATACACATAAATTTCATTTCGAAATATGCACAGCAGTTTCCCTTCAGCCCCTCACGCACCCCCAGCATATTCCTCATGGAGGACCCTCATTCATTCCCTAAACTGCAACCCCGTCCGAAAATAATAAAAACACTAAGGCGTTTTCCAAGCGAATACCATCCAAAAGCAGCTATAGATACACATTCACACACACGTGCAGATATACATATGTGTGTGTGTGTGTGTGGCATGTACAGCATGTATGTTATGTATCCCGGGCGAGAGGCGAATGCGAATCAGGCACCGAACCGGCCCCCGTCCACGTATGAGAGTGTGCAATGCGATTGCGAGTACTCGTCATACACGCGACGTCGACGTCGATTTGCAGCTGCCGTCGTCGCTGGCAGCGACGTTGGCAGCGAAGCTGATGTTGGCGTTGGCTCAATGTTCGTGGGGTTTCTTTATTTTTTGTTGTATTTTTTTGGTGCTCAGCTCGTTCCAGCGGCAGCTGAGCGTGAGCTAAGAGAGAGACAGAGAGAGATGCGAGTGAGCCCCACTCACACACACACACACACATACACAGCGCATGCGAGCTCATGTGTGTGTGTGTGTGGCAGTTGTTGCTGTTGCTGCTTTGGTGCACACGAGTTGGCGTTGGCGCTTTTAATGTGTGCATGTATGTATGTGTATTGCTGTCTCTCTGTGTGTGTGTGTGTGTGCTTACATGTTTTTTTTGTTGTTTTTTATTTCCTTTTGCGTGTCTGTTGCTGTTGTTGCTGCTGTTGTTGTTGCTGTTGCTGTTGTTGTTGTGTCGTGCTCCCCAGTTTTTAGACTCCGCCTTTTTTGTCGTCTGCGTGTCTTGCGCTGTCTCCGTCGCTGCTTCCCCCCATCCCCCAGCCCACTCTCTCTCTCTCTCTCTTTCTACGTAATTTTACTGCCTCTGCTGCTGCTGTTGTGGGATTTTTAAGCATCGTCATCGCGTGGTGGGCTGAGGCAGTGGGTGGCAGATGGAGAGAGGCATGGGCGGCAGGGGAAGGGGCAGAGCAAGTGCTGCTGCTGCTGGTGAAAGAGTGAATGTATGTAGAAAGTGTGTGTGTGTGTGTGTGTGTGTGCGAGTGGGAGTATGAATGTGAGTGCGAATGCGAGTATGAGTGCGAGTGTGAATGTGCCTCGCTCGGTTCGTTCGCATTTCGTGTGATTTATTTATGCAATGTACTCGCTGCGTACTTATGCCTGCTTGCTGCAGTGTATATGTTTGTGTGGGTGTATGTTGTTGTGTGTGTGTGGCTCATTTTAACTCTCATCCATTCGTTTTTGGACTTAATGTGTTGCCGAGACCCATGAAACGACGACGAATGAGAAAACGAATGAGTTTGTTGCTGTGTTTTGCATCATGTTTAGGTTTATTTTAGCACACACACACACTCTCTGGCACACACACACACACACATACAAATGCACGTCTTATATACACGCCCATGTATACACTCATTGCAAATGCGTATGACTGAAATGGGTTCATATTCGTATTGCCTGCTCGTTTGCCTATGAACGTTGCCAGCGCCTCCGTATGTTGGTTTACACTCGTACACACACACACACACACACAGACACATTGCCACATGTTCGTATGCATTTACTTGCCCCAATGGATTAGGGAGTGGCCCAAATGCTTTGCATATATAGCACAAACGAGCATATGACGCACGAGTTGTCGTATATTACCCATACGCCATGTGTACGAACAGATATGCCTGATTTACATAGTAGAGCTGCAGCCTATAGTACTAGAACTGCAATAAAGACAGCAGTGAGCTTTATATAATGCAATCATATGATAACAGAGATTATAAATACCTGGCTGTATTTAATAAATGCAATAATCATAATTAATGTTTGATACTTAAACTAAACTTGTATTTTTTAAAAAAGTTTCTTGAATTCTTAAATTAACTTTATAATATTAATAATATAATCTTATAATATCATGCACAAATATTAATTTCTTCTTTGGTTTGTGGTAATTAAACACAATTGAACTAGTGCCTGTGTGCACTACTAACGTTTATTTACCTTAAATATTTGGTAACTGTCAAAGACTTTGCCAAGTAGGCGACGCCTTTGTGCGAAGAATTTAGCAAAGAATACACAAAGAGTTGCAGAGCATCCTTCAGCCACAAAGGTATAAAATTATTACAAAAAGACTTGAAACTGCACTCGGCAGTGACAGAGCAGATAGAGAAGGAAGAGGGGAAGGAGAAAGGGATGTAGATGACCACTTGCAGAGAGGGAAGAGAAAAGAGGAGCCACTCAAAGTAGAAGCGGCTACTCAACATTTAATAAATGTTTGACTATAAAAGAGAAGACAGAGATGGCAAGCAGGCAGAAGGGTGCCAGACGGAGAGGGAGATAGACAGAGAAGAGAGAGAGAGAGAAGGCAAAAGAAACTGTCAAAGGAACTGACCAAATATATTTAAGTTTAAAGTTGCCACCCACAAAGGGAGATGGTCAAGCAAAGTTGTTAATTTAATTTTTTGCCCAAGGCCGGAGTCGGACAGCAGCAGGAGCAGCAGCTGGTGGCAATGACGGTCTTTGTCGGCATCCGCAAGGAAGCGGATCACTTTAAGGTCATTCACACGCGCCGGAGGCAGCGCTGACCTCGCGCCAGGCCAGGCTACTTTATTACTTTAAGATTTCGCCTTGACTTTGAACAACAGTTTGCCTCCGCAATGGCGCTGGCGATGCTTTTTCTTTCCTGGTTTCCACGCTTTTTGCTGCCGCCGCTTTGCACAATGAATTTTCAGTGTTAAACAGCGCCAAAGCGCAAGTTTTTCAAGGTTTTTTTCCCTGCCGTTCTTTCTACTTTTTTCTCTGAGTTTCCTGTTAAGTCAATGGGGGCAACTTTAAAAGAAAAGCGCAAAAATAATTGAAAATTTTACTTTTATTTTGTTAAATTGACAAAGATATTAATTGACACGCAATCCATAAATTTCCAATTTTCAATAGTCACGTGTGCTGCAAAGGGGGGAGGCTGCAGTAAGAAAGGGAGACAGGGAGGGTGACTGAGTGCAGGCAGCTTGATTTGCATATTTACAGGCGCAGTTTCCCTTTGTTGTTGTTCTTGCTATTGTTTTTTCTTTAAAGTGACCCCGCGCCACGTGAGAATCGAATTGTTGTCGCGCGCGGGAGAAGATGTCAGTCATGGGCGGGGGTGGTGGGGGTTGTGTTTGAACTGTGCCACTCGACGTTGAGCTTCTTCAAGAATTTCCAATTTGATTCGATAGGCACGTGTGCCAGATTTTCCCTTAAGTAAGTGCAGGCGCGGCCCTCGAAATGAAGAAACATAAAAACAAAGTCGCCTGAAGACCAGAGAAAGTAAAACGAATAAACATGCTAAAAAAATAAGGTAAAGAGATGAAGAATATGTATATTATATGATTTATTGAATGATATGTACAGTACAGTATAAAATAGAGATATGTTTTATATAAAATAGTAATATCAATAATATAATATGCAAATATAAATAATATAATATAGAAATATGTGTAATATATAGAGATATGAATAATATAATAAAGAGATATGTATAATATAATATGGAGATATTTATAATCTAATGTAAATCTTACATTACCGAGATATTTATAATCTAATGTAATGATATGTACTATAGAATACAATATAGATATACACATAATATAATAAAGAGATATTTTATAGACAAATGTACAATATAATATGCAGATTTGTATAATTTAATAGGGAGATATGCATAGTATATAATAGAGGAAATAAATAATATATTATAATATACAGAAATGTATTATCTAATACAATGATATATGTACAATCTAACCTGATATAATATGCGTGTAGATATGTGTAATATAATACAGATACATATATGTATATATATTTTATAATATAGAGAAGATGTATAATGAATCATAAGAAATGTATAATAAATATGTAGATAAATATTACCATTAGTTCAGTTCCTCTCCTTGCCCTTCTTCGAGCAACTGTTGTCGTTAATATAATCGGACAATCAGCTTAAAACAGTTGCCAGTTGCTACGGTAATTCTTCTTAAACGTTATCCCTTCAATTATGTGTTTGCCGCTCCCCAATAGTTTTTCTCGCCTTTCCATTCGAAACTCACATAAAATTATGCAAATCTCGAATCAAGCTGCCACTCGAAATGCAAAACAAAACCCATTGCGCCTATGTGCCACGCCCACGTCGCAAGCAGTATATAGAAAATGTTAATGGGAGACAGTTGGAGAAGGTGGAGGGGGAAAAGGGGCTGCCACACAACGCGGCTGTCACTCAAACTTTAGCCAGGGCACAAATCCAATTGATTTCAACCAATTTCTCAAACTGTTCACCGAAGAAGAAGAAGAGGGAGAAGGAGCAGAGGAAGAAGGAGCCAGCAAGGACTACGTGCCCAGTCGCAAATAAAGAGAAGACAAAAAATAGCAAAGAATCAATTGAAAAACTTTTGCCGCGATGCCAACGGCGGCACAGGCACAGGAATATCTCACGCCCATCACGCCCCTCGTCCGTCTCCACTGTCCGTCCCCGCCTTATATACACACTCGAGATATCGCATGAGTGACAAAAGAAATAGCAAAAGGAAAGAGGAAGAAGAAGAACAGTTGGGAAAAACTGGGAAAAATTGCGAGCTAAATCCGCTGGCAGCTTGCAGGATTCCCATTGGCCCAATGTACCCAAATGTACATCCCGACATGCACATGGACATGGATTGTCAATGGAGTTGCGTATCCAAATGTCTCTCTCTCTCTCTCACTCTCTCTCCCTTTCGCACACACACACATTATGTGTGCAAGTATGTGCTATGTACGTATCGAACGAAGGATTCGATTTGGGATTCGCAGCAACAATGCACGCAAATGTAACAAATAAAACGCAGATGCGAAATAAAAAATGACATTTGGATACAAATCGAATAGTCCAGAGCGATAGGAAGCCCCCCTTGGCCCCTTTGCCTGTCCCTTGAGAAAAGAATCTTCCATTGTGGGGAATTGAATTGAATATTTAATGGCAGCGGCTGTGGCGCTCCCAGGCAGATTTCGATGGCTTCTGGCAGGGGCAGACTATGCTGAGTATAAATGTGAATGGTTATCTGTGTGAGTGTGTGGTGATGTATATGTGTGAGAATGTGCGGTGTTATGCCATCAAATGTGCGCTCACTTTGACAGTTGCTTATTGTGCCCCCCTGTGCTGTGCCTGCTCTCATCATTTTCATGCTCCAACTCTCACTCTGTTCTTCTTCTCTCTCTTCCACTCTCCTCATCTCTCTCTCCCTCTCTATCCCATCCTTCTTATCTTTCTCTCTCTCTCCTAATGTCCGCAAAAACCTTCTATTGCTTTATGTTATATATTATATGCATGACATATTGATGGAATTGACAACACTTTTCAAATTGTGGAACTCTTCAGAGTTGTAGTTGCTTCTAACGGCTACCTATAGAGAAGAATGGTATTTTAACTTTGTGCCAATCGAAAATGCATGTAACAGTATTCTGTATGCATTTTAAATGAGCATCAAAAGCCGAGTCAATATAGCCATATCCGTCCGTATAAAAAATCCAGATTTCAGAAACAATAAAAGCTGGGATTACGACAAAAATATGATAAAATGTCTTAATATTGCAGATCAAGTTTATTTTACATTTTGACTACGCCCCTTCCGTCTCAATAAATCGATAAATTATGACTTCCAAGCGTAATATTAATGCAGGACAGTTCATTTTTGGTTAGACACAGTAACAATCAACGCGCCAATGATTTCCGAAAATTTGGTTTCAATCCGATTATTAACATAGAAGTTCTTTAAGATATCATTTTAAAGAGGTACTGATTTTCAAGCGCCTTCCTGTATGCAACATAAAATGCCCTAAGTATACAAATTATTTATTTATTTATGAAATGGTTTTAGTCAGATTGGTATCGGGTATATCACAGTCGAACACACTTGATTGTAGCTATTGTACTTGTTTAATTGTGGAACTCTTCAGGGCGTTAGACAAAATTAATATAGACTTATAAAACTGATGATATTGTTATATTTACAGTTCTATGCTAGATATCCTACTATATTATAAGTAAAAACTGTACACTAACTCAACCTAGTAACTTCTGTTTATTATTTTCCATAGTAAACTTTCAAATCAATCTGCGTTGGACCCTAATCAGGGCTACGCTTCAGCTACCCCTCCCTCATTAAAATACCTAATTTGAGCGAAACGGACAAAACATTGTGGCCATTAACTAATTTCCAATCGGGGCGCTATCACCCAATAACAATTTCGCCTTTCGCCTGCTGTGAAACAATTTGGCAATTGGCAAAGACTGTTAAGATTGTTAACAGGCCGCAGCAGCAGCAGCAGCAGCAACAGCTAATTGGCCCAAATTTGCACTAAGTGAGCATCCCTTTCACTTGCCAGCCCTGTGCCTTTCACCTGAGCAAGAGAGATAGAGGCAAGGGGAGAAAGAGAGGGGGAGATGCTCTTGTTGCTGTTGCTTATTCTAATGCAAATTCGAACTGAGTTTGGTTTATCAATATTTTCTGGTTGCCCCGTAGGACAATGGGCGGACGCGGGCACAGCCCACAAATCGCGTCACTAAATCAACAGGAACAACCACAACAAACCACCCCCTCTCGATGGAGTGACAGGCAGACACTGCTGAGTCGGGGCAAGAAAATTGGCAAACGCTGGAAAAGCATTGGGAAAATTCGCAAGCCGAAAATCAGATTGTGTAAAGTCGAGTTAAGTATCCTTTATGGGGTTCGTTGAGCCCGGGCAGGATATGGACAGCATGTTTGCCTAATACTTGCACACACACACACTGTCTCTCTCTCCCTCCCTCTCAACCTCCCCCATTGTTGTTGGCTGATTACGTAATGGGGCGGCACTTGATGATTGTTTTGCGGCGGCATGAAATTGATGTTTTTGCCAATTTCGCAATTGAATTGCAATCAAAGCGATGACGTGAAATGGAACACCCGAGCCAGCCTGCTGTAGGGGTTGCTCTCTCTCTCTTTCTCTCTCTACTCTCCCCTCGACCTTAACTGAACTGTTCACTTGGGGTGAAAGTCCTTGCCAAAAAAATTATGAAAGTGAAAGCCAAACTAAATTAGGGTAAAGCCGATTTTTCGCAAAGCTTTCTTTCCTTCCTCTTACACGACAATGGCCGCACCAGGGCAGCGGGGGGGAGTGTAGCAGCAGTCTGGGGTGCGGGAGCGTTTAGTTTATTGGCCTGCCTGACTGCATGGGGTGTTGTTGTTGTTGCTGTTTGGTTTAGCGGGTGTACAAGTTGCGTGTCATAAATTTTCCCAGCATAAATTTGCACGCCCTGCTCAGATTGCCAACAGGCTGTGGGGTGAATGGGGGGCGGAGGGTGTTCGGATCTCGCCCAAGGCCGGCAGCATGCGGCCGCTGTCAACGCAATTGGGCACATGGTTGCAATGGATATGCCAGGTTATAAAGGGAATTGCGCGTGTATCTCCCACTCTCTATCACTCTCTCTGAGGTATTATTATCTGATTGTCATACAATCTGGCAACCTGCTCAGAGAGCTGAAGCAAGCCCAGAAGTGGGGTCTATTAGAAGTGTCATTTGAGCAATAAGGAGGCTGATGAGGATGCCTAGAGAATGGAGAGTGCTGAAGGGAGCCAGAGCAGCGAGGAGTATCTAGTCAGCCTTGCCAGGAGAGTTCTTAAAATTCAACTAAAGACAAAAATTAAAGCTACTATGGTAAATAATTTGTGGGTGTAATTTGGAGGGTGTATTCTAATACTTTCTTCGTTAATACTTTCATGTTTATTATAAGATGATTAAGATAAATATTCTGTTTTCAGGAGTGAAAGGAAGTGTGACTAAATTCTAAAACAATTTTTATTTGCGTTTAATGCTTAAACAACTTTGATAGTCCAAGCTCTTAATGTCTTTGAGATTTTAATCAGACAAACTTCAATTAAACTCTCGGTTCTCAACCTTTGTTACATTCTTAATCAAGCTTATTCTACATTCAATAGTACTAACTACATATTGGCACCAAGTTTGATAGTCCTAGCTCTTAAGGTCTCTGAAATCTTCAACTAAACTCTCGATTCTTAACCTTTTTTTCTCACAAGCACAAATAAACTTGACGTTAGTATTCTCGAGCAAAGAATTACAAGCTAATATTATAAAGAAAATGTATCGTATTAACTTGATATCTCACACACGCTTGCACCTCTTCTCTAATTTCCTCCTTCTACACCTCTATTCTGCTTGGTGGCCAAGCTGCTGGTAGAGACTCCACTCAAATTCATATTTGTACATATTTGTTTGGGAGATAAGCAAAAATATTACACGCTCCAGAACGTGACCAATGCAAATGCATATGAACTGAACTCCAGCGAACTGAACCGAACTGAACCGTACA
The DNA here is from genome assembly GCA_018903425.1 of Zaprionus nigranus. NCBI lineage: Eukaryota > Metazoa > Arthropoda > Insecta > Diptera > Drosophilidae > Zaprionus > Zaprionus nigranus. The sequence continues at coordinate 1,073,803 of JAEIGD010000014.1, read as the reverse complement.
GAACTGAGAGGAGACTGCAGATAGTGTGCTATGCTATGCTATGCTATGCTGTGTTATGCTGTGGTATGGCGTGGTATGGAATGGGAAAGGAGTCAACTCAATTGAACTCTGTAACCCGACGTGTTGCTTCTGCAAGCGCCTGCTGCAACGGCCTGCCGCATGCAGCACTTGCGACTGCCTCATGTAGATCATCTGGCAACAACAAAGCCAGCAGCAGCAGCACCAGCAACAGCAACAACAAAAGGTGCAGACAATGCCAGTTGGGGCTCCCAGAGCATCGCGTGTGTATCACATTCTGTGCATCAGCAGCCGGCGCTCCAGAGCCCAAACCCCTTACTCTCCCTCCCCCCTTCCCACTTTTATCAGTCACGTACTAAAACAAACATTTTTATAAAGGAACACTCGTATATAGCATAGGAAGTACGAGTATATGGCGAGCAGAGGTAGAAGCAGAGGCAGAGGCAGAGCATCCTCTGTCCAAGAACAGAACTGAACCAGCTCATAATGGATGATAATCGTTTATTTCGCCAGCTCAAACTGCGCTTGTATTTTCGGCAATGGGCTGAGCCCAGTGCGATCCCTTGTAGCGCCACATGATCACCTCGTTGCTGTTGTTGTTGTTGGTGGGGCTTTATGGTGTGGGAAGCAGAGCCTAACATCATCTGCAATTGCCTCCAATTGCTCTCCTGCCGTGCGTTCTCATTGACGACGAGTTGGGTCTGCCCCGACTCGTCTTGTGGCTTGCTCTTTTATTGCCAGTACCTTCTACGCTGATCTGTGCTTTCTTGTGGGGTTTCCTCTGGGATAATTCGATATGTAAATTGCAAAATAATCAAAAATTAGACACGCTCTTATATTGAATAAGGAAAGGGTATTATAATATAATCAAAGTTTGAGTAGCGAGCATGATCAGCAGGAGAGGATGACCTGTATGGCGAAAGAAGGTTGGGATAGAGTACGGGAAGGTACTTAGGTCTTTCAGGGAAACTTTTGTGGAAGTGTGAAGAGAAGAGGAACTATGAAGGGCAAAACTAACTGAGTACAGTAACATGTTACACAAGCTTAAGATTCCATTCCTCCTTTTTTTGAAACTCTTCAATGATCCTTCTACATCCCCTGCTGGTCTCATCTTGTGGGGCAACTAAGTGGCCCCATTTGCTGTAGCCACCAAATGCTCAACAAGTCGTGCAGCAAGTGCCTTCGGCCTTTGCCTGGACTCGATTATTGCCTCGCTTCTTCATCCCTTCCTCTCTCTCTCTCCATCTATCGTCTTCAAAATCAAATGCCAAAAATAATGCAATAAAAATATTTCGCGAAATATCTTCGTTGTTGAGGACTCATGTAAGCAGACAACGCAATTTTTATTGCTCGCCAACACCCTCGAACAGGACTTTCATACTTTCTTTGCCTTGTTTCGCTTTGCTCTTTGCTAATTTTGATTCTTTTTTCAAAGCATTTCCGTTTTTCTTCAAAGGGCAATTGGCTCGCTCAGCCAGTGCTTTTCCGGCTGCTTAATTTAATGGGCCTGCCTGATTTCGGACTACTCTCCTGCCCTCCTTGCTCTCTCTCTCTCTCTCTCTCTCTCTCTCTGTGTCTCCCTGGTCAGGTGGCTGCCTCGCGACCTGGGTCAACCTGTTAATAAGCCAGCCGAACCGGTCTACAGTCCGGACTTTAATTGATTTGTAGCCAGCAACTGCAACAGCGACAACAACAATAATATACAACAACAACAACAACAACTCAAGTAGCCTTTGCTCTGGCGGCGCTTCCCCTTTTTTATTCACCCCTTGAAAAAGGGGCTCGAATTTCTTGTTTGTTGTTGCCTTTGTTGTTGCGGCTGAAACCGAAACTGACCTTTGCCGCCGTCACCGCTGACCCGCTGCCTGTTCCATTTGTTCGTGCGGTCGTCGTGCCCCTCGTCCGTTGGTCTCTCCTTCTCTCTTGTCATTTCCATTTCCATTCGCAGTCGTCATGGACAATGACTGACCTTTACTTGTCAACCGTCACCCCTCACTGGCATTTCCCCTTTTTCCCTTTCTCGCTCTCTCTCTCTCTCTCTCTGGTTATACTCTCTCCCTCGTTTTTCAGTTGTACTTTAATCGCATTCGTGTTGTGGGTCAATTCCTGATTAAGTTGTAATTTGTAGCGGTAATTATTCCATAATTTCTGTTAGGAAGAGGGAAGGTTCTTCAAGTGCGGATTTCGGGAAAGTCAAAGGAGCTGCGAGAAGGTCTAAAGATGAAGTCTTTGACAATCTGCTAAGGGTAGAGGAAGAATTTATAATGCTTAGATATGTTACAACAAGTAAGAATGGCTATAAATTTGGAATGTTAAGGAATAACGAACACGGTCAATAAATTTAGGGGCTTTAACTCTTATAGTCACTGCGATCTAGACGTTCATACAGACAGACAGATTGAGAAGGGGGTATCTATTGATGTTGATTAATGAATTAAATACTTTATGGAATCGCAGACCTTAACACTAATTTAAGATAGAAACTGTAGTGTATGTATAATATGTATATACACCTATGATTTAAATTGGGTTTCCTCTGATTTCCAATTGAGCATTACGATTTCCATTTAGATATTCTCGCATTCTCGTCATCATGAACTAAATTCTCTTGTCACGTTCTGTGTGTTTTCACGAGTTATTAAAAATTTGCAGAGATACATTCCCCACTTACCCCGCACCCCTCTGTCTATGGGCATAATCAAGTGCAATTGCGGCTCTTAAACGAGTGCCATAGTCCAAGATACAGACACAGATACAGATGCATACAATGAATCAGATACAGTGCAATCATCATTCACTGCGATTGAGACTGCGCCATATGCCACACATATCGAATAGCAAACAAAGGGCAGCCTCAGCCCAAGTCGGGCAACCTCTGCCGCAGTCTCTGCCTCTGCCCCAGCCGTGGCATGTGTTGCCCGTTGGACCCCAGTTGGCCCCGTTGCACTTGGCAGCTCCCAGCTGGGGTCGGGGTATTTAGATCAGGTAACATTATGCGGAGTAATCGCTTTGCAGACGGACGTTGCACGTTGCACGTTTCGCGCAAATTGTAGCAGCATGTCGGGCATGCGACTGTGGCATGCCCCCTCACCCATTTGCAGCCCGTGTCCAACACCTGCCCCAGCATTGCTGCATGCATGGTGAGGCTGCTGTGGCCACGCTTTGCGGCACATTTTATTCGCATTGCTCCAGAAATTGACCTTGTAAGATTGCAAATTGGGCGCACAACTTGAATGTGAAGGCAGCATTCCACGCGATTGGTGCTAAGCGTTGTGATGAGGTTATATTTCGAGTGTAGAAACAATTTATGTGGCAAATATTGGTAGAGTATTATGGAAATCTTAATTATAAACATTGTAAATAAAGTTGCATTGACAAATTGAATTAATTATCGATGATGGCTTGTAAAATAAGTAATGAGAACGAAAGAAACTATAAAGATACTATTGATGGTTCTTTAAACCTATTCTAGTAACAATCATCAATGAGGGGTTGTTTATACAATATATTGAGTTTATGTTGACTAAAGGCTTGCAAATTAGTAAGCCTAAATAACTTACCATTGCATTAAACCATGCATAACTTAATTGATATTCAATAAAAAATTTATTTGATATTCAAATAAATAATGCGAACATTTGTTTAAGATAACATATCTACAATATCAAGTTTCATATAAATACAAACGCTTCTTCAAAACTTATTCAATTTCAAGTTCATCATAATCAAATAATCTAATATACTGTTCGCCTGGTATCAATTCTGGGTCGCCATGAAGTTATTTTCTAGAAAATACAGTTGATAGATTGAGCTGCTATACGACTTGTACAAGAAGGTTTTTAGAATACTTAAGTAAAGATAATGAGAATGTTTTAAGATAACTTACCTATACGCTATAAAGAAACTATTAAAGGTTTTTAAACCTATGCCAATTTCAACTGCATCTTATTACTTACTTTCTTTTTGCATATGTTTACTTATGTTCACACTAAAGTTCTATTTTAGAATGTCTACCCATAAAAATTTACTCTGTCAAACCCGCACCCACACACAACCGAATCTCAGCAGATTTCGGCGGCATGTTGTACATGTTATCTACTGCAGTATTACCCAGAAAAACCACCGCATGACACCGCAGCACACCCCCAACAACAGCAAGAGCAATGGCAACAAGATAAATGACATCAATTGACTTCATTAGCAGTAAATGTCGAAGGCTCAACGCGTCGTTGCAAGTGTGGCAAGTGTCGCACACGCAGACTGAGCCTCGTGTTATGTGTTTGCAACAACAAACAAAAAACCTACAAGTCCCTTCCTCCCCCTCCTCTTCCACCCACCACATCCCCCTCGAACATTGCCAAAATCCGTTTAAAAGAACGCACAAAATTTGCATACGCATCTTGCTTGCATCGTTTGACAAGGGGGTGTAAGGAAGCAGGGGGTGCTGATGTGAGGGGGAGGGGGGAGCCACGCAGGCGGGGACAGTGACTCCATTACGGGTGCAGGATACACAATGAAACCATCAAAATCCAATGAAATAAAATAAAATTCCAATAAAAACATTTTGGCAAAAGGCGAATGCGAAATGCGGGTGCGGGTGCGATGCGTGGGGATTCTACGGGGTTGCCGAGCAGAGTTGCCAAGTCTTTTCCCAGTGTTGACATGCGGTGAAAGTCTGCTTGTGTATGTGTGTGTAGGTGTGTGCAGCCAACCAAAGCTGAGCACACACACACACAGAGGAAGCAACTGTCCCTTTTGGCAGACGCGTGCGTGGGATTTGCAAATTTTTCGCAATGTCGTGGAAAGCGCTGTGGAAAAACAGTTTTCCTTTTTCCTTTGTGCCGCTTGCTGTTTACTTTCTGCCCCTTGTTAGCGGTTTCTCTGCGACTTGACTGCTAAACTGTCAAATGCGCGAAATGTCAACATGTCACTTGGCAGAACAGGCGGAACAAGAGGGGTATAGACGGAGCAGAAAGAGCGAAAGAGAGAGAGAGAATAGAGAGAGAGAGGAGCAACACAAACTCGACTCTTGATTGGTGCAATCAGGTGAGCTGTAATCGATCTTGTTAGTGGGTTTTATTTGAAATACTTCGACTAAGCAGAAGCTATACAGGAAAGGGAATTGAACAACTGGCATACACGACTTTAATATACCCTTCTACGGGTTTATAAATAAGGTAGTTGAATTATAAGATAAGTTTTGGATAGTTAATAATATAAATATATGGATGATACTATGTTGCATGGATCAAGCCAGTTGGAATTGATTTGTATCAATTATTGAGGTAATTTATCTTAGAGATTTTACATATTATTACTCCAAAATTAATGAAACTGTCTTCAATTTAGTTAATTATTTATTTAATTATTTATTTATTTTTATTTATTTATTTTTTTTATTTAAAGTATTTAATGATACTAAAATTTAATATTTAAAATCAATAATTAAATTTAAAGACTAACCCTAATTTTTCCAATTTTAATAATCTATAAATACTTAATTAATAAAGAGTATAATGAATAGAGTTAAATGAAAACAGTACGAACGAATATACCCATTTCTATAAATTACTTATTTATACAGGGGTATAATTTATTCAAATATCATAAAGAATATATCTTTAATTTAGAAATGACGCACAGATCAGCTCGCAGTCCACAGCTCACCTTAAATAGGTTAACAAACTTAATATTTAAGTGCTGACAATTAGAACGAATCATTTCAAATGTAATTAAAAATGTATGTACAATATAAACGACTTATACATGAAACATACTACAGAAACCTATTTATGTTATAGAAACTGATAGCAGCAACAATTGCACAGAGTGAATTAATCCATTAGCCACGGCCGCGTGGACAATTGCTCGACAATCGCAGATAATGCCGAATTGCTGTGACAGCATCCGCGTTGATTGAATGGAAATAATTCCGATTGTGTTCTACATGGAACTCTTAAGCCTCAAACTCGTTTTGGGCCTACACAACTCAGTCAACGGGCAAGTTGGGTATAAAAGCGACGCGTTAATTGGGTAACAGCATCAGTTTCTTGGCAAATAACAAACAAACAAATCAATCAACATGCAAGTGAGTATTCCACTGGCCTCCAAGTGCCTCTCTATCCTTGACTGATCTCCCGTTGCTCTTTCGCAGTTCCTCATCTGCTTGGCTCTCTGCGTGGCTGTCGCCCAGGCTGGCTACCTTGCAGCACCCGTTGCCACCTACGCCGCCACACCTTTGGTTGGTGCGACCACCTATGCCGCTGCAGCAGCTCCTGTGGCTACCTATGCTGCAGCTCCTGTGGCTACCACCTATACGGCCGCAGCACCACTGACCACCACCTACTCGGCTGCCGCAGTGCCTGCTGCCTACGCCGCCTACACACGCTCCGTCTATGCTGCCCCCGCCTATGCTGCACCTGTCGCCACCTATGCAGCACCTGCCTACGCAGCTCCTGTCACCACCTACGCCGCACCCGCTATCGTCAGCCCTTTTCTGAAGAAGAAGTAGAGAAGAAGCCTTCATAGTAACTAACTCTGATTAATCAATAAATGCGTGAAACATAAAGACTGCCTATTCGATTTTACACCAATTTTCAGAGCAATATGGAAGGTCCTTCCATCCAAAATAAATGTCTGCAATTAACTTAAATTTCAGAATTCAATTTACGAATAAGTCACAAAGAAGACTGCGCTTGGAAACCACAAAAAACTGAGACAGCAGCTCAGCAATTTCCCAGCTTGTGTTTAGGGTCCCAGCCCTGTCTCAGACTTCAGAGCGAGGCTCTGCACGTGGGCGTCAAATGACCAATCACACGGATTAATTGCTTGGCGATAAGGCGACGTTGCCAAACAACCAACCGGCAGCAGCAGCAGTGGGGAACGAGGGGAGCAGTGTAGAGGGGACTCATGAACAGAGCAGAACGCGCGTGCTCAAATAAATCATTCTCAAGACACGGCGCAGGCAGCCAGAGGGAAGAAGCAGCGGCAGCTTGGCAGCCTGGCTGTCCGAGCTGGAGTTCGAGTCTCTGGCCAATCCATGGCGATCTCATTTCAAGTGCAAAAGTGCCGCAAGTGGCAAGAAACTACCAGAGAAAAGGTGACTGGAGTGCCACAACAATTGTGGGTGGAACAAATTCGCCGTCAAATCGCGACCAAATCGCCCAAACGACCAACGAACACACAAGACTCGCTGCAGAACCGAGCAGAGTCCGAGACCGATCCCAAGTAACTAAACGAGGCAAATTCTGAAGCTCGTATGAGGCAGCTCGATCGCAGCTTCTCACCGAAGTGAAAGCCAAAACTGCTAGCCAAGCAGTGCCAAGGAAAGGGGGGGAGAGGGGAAGCGGTTCCTGGTGCAGGGATTACAATTTAGACACCGGAAAAGAATGAAATTGACAGCGCCTGCGCTTTGGGCGATCATCTGTGCAGCCATTTAGTGGATATTTGTTGAGAATTCTGCGCGGCGCTGTCCCATTATCAATCTTGAAAGTGGGAAGTGTTACCGCAACAGAGTTGCTAGGGTTGTCATGAAAACACAAAATGGCATAAGTATTCTGTATGTTATATGTCATAAAGAGATCCCAAAATCGTAATCTAAACAACAAAATCTTTTATTAATTTATAGTATTCTTTGCAATAAATAATTTTATATAATATTACTGGAACAAAGCGTATGAAGCCTCGACTTACAGGAGTTTCTTTTAAATACTTTTCTCGTAAACTACTTTCTTTTAGAAAATACCAATTAGCTCCTGTAAAACTGTGAAAAATATCTTGAAAGATCTTAAGCCTCAAAGAAAATACCTAAACTTATTTTGAATTATAGTTTTCTTTACTTTTTATTAGGAAAAACAAATAATGCAAATATGAAAATTGTTAAATTCTTTTTTATGCTCTTAACTTTATTTAATAGACAAACTTCATTCAGGACATTACAAAAATATAAAATATACTTGTATAAAAATATATAATATAATATAATTCGTATTTTCAAACAATATCTGAAACAAAGTTTGAACTGCGCACTCTGGCAACCCTGCACATTTTCAGGAAGCATAACCAACGAGCTGCAAGAATCACTTGCAAAGTGTTGCCCCAAAATGCCGCACGAACACCGTTCAATTGCATTTAAGAAGCCAAATGACCTCGGGCGCCCCTCGCACCCGTCGTCGCCCCCGCACACTTCTCTGTATGCCTTCTTGCTGCCCCACCCCGCTCTCTCTCGCTTACACAGTTATTCACAACTCAATGCCTGCTTAGCTCAAGAGACCGTGGCCCGTGGGCGCGGCTAACAAAGCTTTTTGCAACTGCTGCCAATTCCCTCTGTCGGTTTCTTCCCCTCTCCGGCCTTCCCCAACTAATCAATATGTGCTGCATAACGCATACAAATATCATATTCGAGCCTAGACGAGTCTCATTTCGTGCCAGGCATCGATTCCTGCACATTGATATCATCGCAACGCGACTGCGTCGAACGGCGACTGCGCACGCGCAGCGTCCAACGAGCCAGACGGGTCTGGTCGGTCTCAGCTCTGAGTCCAGCCTGGTCTGGGGATGTGGGTATGGATATGGAATTACTTGGTACTTGGCTGAAATTACAGGCTACAACCTCAACTGCGTAGTTATTGCCATGTTTGTCTATTGTCTATTTAGCGTCGTGTCTTCCACTCTTCTGTCTTCTATTTCTGCCTGCTTATGGCCTGTAAGTGTTTTCCCAAATTCGTTAAATTGCACGTGAGATCCATTGATAGGTGCTTTTGGGTGTCTGCTGCATGTGATCTAAAGCTGACGGCTATAGTCATAACGATCTCCATTAAATTTCCAATTGAGACGTACGCGAAATGATGAGAAATTTCGGAGAGATAATTTAAAACGAAATGTGTGTGTGTATTTGTGATACTTTATTTTAAATAGATCTTATAAAACTAATACTTTGTTAGGGGCTCTTTTACTCTTTTTAAATATTTATCTTTAATGTAAACAAATTCTCAGTTTACATGAGTTGGAAGCGTGTCTTATGTTACAGTTCCGAGCCACAGGGCACACATGCTATACAGATCCCATGTTGAGCCCATTAGCTTGGCTTATCCTATACTATGAAACTATATTCAAACAAGCACGAAAGCTACAGTCGAGCCTGCCGACTGTGAGATACTCACTATTCCCCATAAAAAACGATTTCTGAAATATATAACTTCTATATTTAGCGAATTTTGTGTTGTATATTTTACTATTATAGCTTCTGAGACATAGGTTTTCATACAGTCGGAAAGACAGAAACACAGACAGTCCGACAGACTATATAGACTCAGCTGATTGGGAATATATATATATTTTTTCGGGGTCGGAGACGCCTACTCTGCATGTTATAGCATACACTAACGATTGGCACAAAAGTTATATTAACCCTATACCCTTTAGGGTAGTGGGCATTAACAGATTATATAATATTATATGGTGATATTATATAGTATGATATTATTATATGTATATTATTTATAATATTATCTATTGTATTCTATATATCATCTATCAACAGATTTAGTATAAGTTTAGCATATTAACTCGAACTGGAGGCGTCTGTTTTACTTCTTTAGTTCATACAGTTCCAAGTACAGTTCGTAGAATACACTCTTTCAAGAGCCCATATTGACCCTACTCCCTTGTCTGTATCCCCCCAGACTACACAATATTTACATGCAATAAAAGCATTAACATCGAGCGACTTCGTAAGTGATGGAAAAAGGTGCGTGGCGTGGATGAAGATAAATGGCCAAGGTACGCACAGTGGAACACAGCGGCTGAAAACTGCCCTCGCTTATAGTCTTGGCAAAAAGGGAACAAGGTGACCAAGGTGCGCTGGGCTGAAAACAAAGAAAATAAAAAATAGAAACGAAAAAGAAATTGAAAAATCCTTCACCTTCGTTAATACAAATGACGCCTCGAGAGACCGAAGAAACAGCAGTCGGGCGGGATGGAATGGAGCGGGGGGCAGAGAGGGCCGACTAAACAACAGTCTGCACACGCACAGCAGCAGCATCAGCTACGACAACAACAGGATAAGAGCGGAAGCCGAGAAAGTAGCAAAGAAAAGGAAGTCGATGGAGAAGACGACGGAGAAGTAGGAAAAAAAATCATTTACATGTGAACGGGACAGTGCGTGGAGGGATGATTATTAAATGGGTGGCATGTTTAACTATAAAACGCACGCGACAAGGGAGAGGGGAAGCAATGGGAAAGGCGTACAAGGGTGGGTGCCAATGAAGGACGTCCAAGGGGACAGGGCAGCAAGGGCCAAGCATCATGGATTTGCATGGAATGAGCTCAGACAGGGGGGCAAACTTGTTTGACTCAATGCACATAGGATGGTTGGAGTCGAGGAGAGTCGCAGAGGTCGCGGGGAGTCGCACGGCCTGTTTGGTGTGACAAGCAGCTGCTCGGCCGCCGAAGCGGGGCGCTGCCTACGCAAGTGCGCCACTTGAAGCGGCCTTAAAGCGTCTGCCACACGAAGAAGGAGAAGAAGAGGAAGCTGTAGAGCGAGCAGCAGCAGCAGGCACTGAATTATGCAAAAGATTTACGCGCTGAGAGAATAGCAAAGTTTTTTTTCTTGCTGGCCCCGCCCACTTTCCATTTTGCCGTCACATTGTATAAACTTTGGAGCCGGACGTTTGTCTGAGCGCCCAGAACACCCAAAACGCAAGTGACAGTTGGACTAAGAGAGCGAGACAGAGATACAGAGAAGAAGCGAGAGAGAGAAAGAGACATTCGCTTGCAACCAGCCCACTGTGCGACAGTTGTCAGAGACATCAGGCAAGGAAAAAACAAGCAAAATTTGTCTCAGAAGCCAAACAAAGCTCTGAGGATTACACAGGAAAGTGCTCAGCAGGCCTATGGCCAAGTGGCAGGACATTTGCGACAATTCATTTCGCCAGCCAAAAACAGTTAATCATATTTTCCCTTTTTGGAAGATCTTGAGAGACACAGACAGAGTTCATAGAAACAATTGCAATTCAAATACGAAATGTAAGGGAAATAATATGCATAAACCTTACTTTATACTTAATTATTTACTCCTTCTACCGTCTATCATTTCAATCTCAAAGTTCCTCAACTTTCCTTCAGATTAATGAACTTGTATGTCTATTAAAACTACTTCATTATTAGCGACATAGTCTTAGCTCTTTCCAGTCGAAGAACCTTAGGCTCTTTGGTAATTTCGTAAAATAAATTGTTCAGTTTTTTCCGCCTCACATTTTCCCATATCAATAGTCGAACAATTGTGCGGAGTCTACGTGGGGAACAGCCAAATAATCACTCAATTTAAAAGCAATATGGCGCCTAGCGGTCAAATGGCAATAAGAAATCAATTTTGAACCCGAACCCGAACCAAGAGAGCGCCAGAGAGTCGGAGCTCTCAGATTCGTGAACCTAAATACGTAGCAAATAAATCGTATGCGATAGAAATGAGCATTGAATTCTATTAAAAGTTATATGCAAAATACAAAATAATAAAAAGAAATCCTCGCTTTGATCCGAGCCGCAAGAGGACCGACTGGCTACATGGCCACAGAAGAACAGGCAGAAGAAACCACAGGCAGCATTGGTAGGGGCGAAAATCGTTGAAATATTTCAATTAACTTAAAGTGCGCCGCCGCAGAGCCTGAAGATGGCCCCTCATGAGTAGCGGACCGACGACTGAAGACTGCGAGAACTGAGCACTGTAGACCGGAGACTGCTGACTGCCGACTGCAGACTGCAGACTTGAGGCAGACTGGGGAGCTGGCGACTTGCCGGCTCTGGCGTCGAACAATAAACAATGTTTTGACAAATCGCTGAAAATTGAGTGCGCAAAATTATTATTTTCAATTTAAAAATCAAAAGCAGAGCCCCAGAATCGAGAATCGACGCGGAAAAATCGAGAACGTAGTATCGCGTATCCGGATCGGCGACTACAATATATATGGGTATTAAATTTGCCGCCTGGAAGCATGCAGGAGGCATGCAGCATGTGGCATGGAGCATCGAGAGTGGAGAAGGCCCTCTGCTTGCTAATGATTGCAAATTAAGAATTTAATATCGACATAGGTGAGTGTGCAACACAGTCGGATCGAGTATGTGGTTATAAATTCCCTAGGAAATTGCCTAGTTGCCATTATAGTAAATCAGGCTCAGACAGACAGGGCAAACAGGGGTACCTCTTTACTGGAAGAGTGTGCTTGACCTTTGGAATAGTTTCACGCCTAGCAGCCTGGACGAGCCTCCCACTTCAATCAAATTTTTTGATTGGATTGTTTCGGAAGCAAGTCGTCATTAAATCAAATATCATAATTATATAAACAGCTAACGTGCGGGAGAAAGGTCCCTCGACAGTTCAGTTCAGCTGACTTTTGATTAAAAATCTCTTCCATTGCGCGACCGTGGGCCAAATTGCGATTGTGTCTAACAAGGAAGCTGCCAGAATGTTCACACATTCACTGGAGTTGGAGCTGTAGCAGTGCAGCTGAAGTTGTAGTTCAGCTGCTGCGAGAAGTGCTAGCAAATCAGCGGGTAAACTGAACGCTAACGTTAACCTGATTACGGTTATTAGAGCCTATAAGAAAAGGAGTCTCTCTCAGTCAGCCATTGCAGTACGTTCCACTACGCAGCTCCCAGCTGGGGCTGCCGTCTCCATCTCCAGTGATCCGTGGCGTGAAATATTGAAGTGTAAGAGAGTACACATTATAAGGCTGATTGTAATCAACAGAGCGACGGCCAGTTGACTGATTCTGGGTTGGGAAGGAGGAGGATTCGCCTCTGCCGCTGGCTAAACAATGCGATGGGGAGCACAAGTGCAGCTCATTAGCTGCTAACGGTAAAGCCAAAGTTCCAGGCTGTGGGGAAAATCAATAAAATTAAAGGAAAAGTGCGCAAAGAAAAGCCAAGAAAAAAGTACCAAACTCAAAAAGAAGTCGCTCTCTCTCTCTCTCTCTCTGTCTTTCGCCCTCTCTCACATGCTAATGAGTCGAATGAACTTAACCAAAGTTGAGGAAAATATCCCAAGTTCGGAGACGAGAACATCATAATGACGCTGAGAAATGAACAACGAAGAGAGCGCGAAACGCATCCCGAAATAAGCCAGCGAAATATGTTCAATGGGGTTGCAAGTTTCGTAAGTTCTATTAAAGTTGCAAACGGGAAAAACTTCGAAGAAGTTGAAAAACTTTGAAAATTGTATTGACAGCTAGTTAATATTTAATAATTAAAATTAGTACAGGTTTGGCAACAGTTGAAAGTTTATTTCTTTATAACTAATTAGGATATACAAAGGCTTAAATTTCAGTTCTTTTTAATTTAATGTTACTCTAGACAGCAAAGGAAACTTTCAAGCACTTCATATTATTTATTATGTAGAGTATTCTGTGCTGACGCTTTCTCAAGTGCTCTCATCAGGCAGACCAACTAGCTGAGAGGTCTTTGTCTAGTACTGCATTGTTGGTTTCATTCTTTAGTTAAGACACGTTCCCCAAAAACAACAATAGAAAAGGCTCTCAATTCTCTCCGCTTTAAGCACCAGAATATTCTTTATATATGTATGTACTTTATATATTTATACTTGTGTGTGTGTGCGTAGCTCTTTATTAATTGTGAATATGCATACGAACTTATGCGCACTCGTTCGCATACTCATGCTCGCTTTCCCATGTACTCCATGGAAATCAAAAGTGCGTGCGGCTGTTCATGTATGTATCTATGTGAGTGTGTGTGTGTGTGTTTTGTGCGTCATGAGGGAACTGCGTGTATACACACACAAAAAGGACATTGCGTCCTTTATGCCAGTAAAAAAATTACGGGCTGTAATTATGCAAATTAGTTTTCAAGTCTGGAACAGAGCTGCACAGAGTCAGAATCCTGCGCCAGGACAATGTGTACAAACGCAGTTATCGTACTGTATCGAAGAGGAAATCTCCCAAAAATGAGAAAAACAAAAACAACAAAACGAAGTATATAGAATATCGTGTTTTACATATAAGGCGTAGGAACACGAACACGCACACTCATTAATTTTCATCAATGAGCCGCGGCTTACGACCGAACCGAACGGAACGGCGAATGTGAAATATATTTTGCATACATAGGACGAAGGATGCGTCGCAGCGGCCAATGACAGCGCCGAGATCTCTCGAATGGGCTGCGCATCATTAATTTTTAGAGCTTAGCCAGATGACAAGCCAAACAAACAGATGAGATGAGGACGAGGTCGATGAGGAAGATGAGGACGAGGCGCAACCGATAAGGCCTAGCCCGAGTGAGAGTCCTGGCACCTCGAGGCTGTCCCCGCTTCACTGGCGAATCCAATAAAAAAGCATCGAAGCACAGCCGGGATGAGGCTTTGGGGCGTGTGTGTGTGTGTCGCAGGAGAACTACAGAGAAATCATTAAAATTTACAGCCAGGGTAAAGAGCTGTGATGGCGCTGTTCGCTGTGTCCTGTGGGCAGGACTCGCAAACAACTCCTTAAGCCGATGTGCACGCGCTCGTCAACATCGCTTGTCCTTCTTCTTCTCCTCCTTCTGCTCCCCATTCTGCTCCTACTCCTGCTCTTCGTGCTCGCCACATCAAACATCAAATGCGGCAAATGGAAGACAACGTTGCGAGTGTTGGCAATATTTATGATATTCAAGGATTTTCCAGTTGACGTTTAATGAATAAAAGCAAAACACACACACAGAGAGAAATGGAAGGGAAACAAAAGCCAAAAGCGGCTTTCAGCAGCTTGCGTAATAGTTGGGAATCATTAACATTCATCGCTAGAACAAAAACAGAAAACAGGGGAAATGAAAAGAAAAATGCACATGCAAAAAATGATAACAAAAGTAATGGAAAATGTTAAGAGGTCTAACACAATATATATACAATGAGATTTCTGTAGTAACTGAAAAAAGGGATAATGGATGAGACAACAAAAGATTATTTCCTTATACCTACATTTATCCCAAATTATGTTTGCTTAAAAGGAGTTTATTCCAAAATAAGAAATATTAATAAAACTGTTCAAGCTAAAAAACTTATACAAATATTTTAATGATCCTGTTTTTACTATATAAGTAATTTGTACCCTGTTAATGTCATGAGCTTTGTTAATCAGAAGTCTTAGCAATAAAAGAATAAAATTAAATACTGCTATTAATTAAATTTACGCGCAGGCAAGCAAATTTAACAATTTTTCTTATTTGCACTATTAGGTTAGGAAAGTGTGCCCAACTTACCTTGGAAAATGCACGATATATACTAATTGTGCTTATAATATAATATAAGCTTACGCGCACGGGTTTCTACAATATAATGGAGTTCATAACAGAAATCACGCATTTCCGTCACGTATGGCGCTTCCGGTCAAACTCATGTCGAACAGCATGTGTTCCCCTCTCCCCCCTCTTTCTGTCTACCTTTTTTTCTCTTGCTCTTGGGAAACTGCTGAATCATTTGCTTTGAAAATGACTTTTTAATATGCGACACACTTTCTGGCAAGTTTGCTGGGCGCGTTTCTAATTTGAATACTTATCATAGAACCCAAAATACGCATGAGAGTCCTTGAGGCGAAACGGAAGTGCGTAGCGGTCATTAGGTCGGACATTACATGTGCTGCTGCCACCTTACAACCTTACAAACTGTGCTTGGACAATGGAGCACGCGTGGCAGCCCAAGTGCTGGTCATGCACAAGCCAATCGCTTACCACATGTCCCTCTACAGGGCATGCAGCCGCGCAACCTTCTGCTAATTACCCCAAAATGTGCCTTGACTTGGATAACATATACTCTTGCAATGCGTCCTTTTGATTTCTTATTAAACTTGCTAAACATTTGAAGTCTCTTGACCGAGAAAAGTTTTCAATTAAACTAACTTCAAAACTACTCAAAGCCAATTATTCTTGCCATCTTATTCCTTAAGAATAGCTCGATGAAATTTAAAATCATTTGAAAAGGGTATCTGAAGATAAATATCTCTGAAGATAGTAAAAAAAAAAGGTAAATTATATATATAATATCAAATATTCAATAAAAAACATTTTGAAAAGAGTATCCGATCTCCTTCAAGTTCCAGTGAAGCAGCTGCTTGTTGTTATTCCCTTCTATATCCACTAAATATTTCTGGTTAATTTGCATAAATTACGCATTGCCACGGGGGCAGCTAGAGAAAGTTAATGAAAATCAGGCAAGACATGCAAGGTGTAAGCCTGACTGGACAACGGGGAATGTGCCTGCTTCACGTGAGCCAAACTCCAGTGAAACTTGTTACCAAATGACCTTCTGATGGCAAACGGAAACTGGCTTACAAATGTTGTAATACGCAGGCTCATATGGCTTTGCAATGTAATAATAACAAGAAATGGTATTTTACGTAGTATTTGCCTAATGGAATTTATAAACTTCTGACTAATGCGAAAACAGTTAAGATTGTCGATCGTATCGAATATTTACTGGTAAAAATTTAATTGATTTGAATGACTATAGATATTGTACAGTTGACGCTGAAAAGTATAGTTATCGATACCGTTAAGAGGTTATTAGGCTATAGGTTATCGAGAGTTCTGAACTACGTAAGGTTATTACTTTGAATTCATTACAACATTTTCTTCTTTGTTAAATCTAAATTTTAATTTATAAACTTCATAAACAAACAATGTATATTCCACAACCAAACCCATAAAAATTTCAACAACTGCGGCACCCTTTCCCTCTCAACACCCCGTCGATTTGTGTCCCTCTTGCCGCATTCTCATGCAAATGTGCAGCAAATGCAACTGAAAGATGAGCATAAAGGGGGAAAAAATGCGCAAAAATTTGCATTTGGCAGTGCATTCTCATTTAACCTATTCATTGTGACTGCGAGAGTGTGTGTGTGTGTGTGTGTGCGGTTATCCTTGAAGCGTGTGTGCACAAATCAGGACAACGGCAACACCCAAGCAACAACAATAACAACAATGAGCTGCAGGGCAAACAATGCGAATTCTCGCGCTGAATCGCATTCGCATTAAGAATCTGTTGCACTTGCTGGTTGCTTCGAGTCGCATCCCTTGTGGCTCTTCGAAGGTCGCAGGATGTTTGCGAATGTGCGAAAATTGCACCCTTGTTGAGAAGTGCAATGAGGGCGCAGTGAGGCCTCCACAAGACGGCAATTGCGCAAGGATAATGCACAATGATTTTATTAATGGTTTGTTATGTTGTTCTTGTTGTTCTTGCTGTTCTTTCTCTCGGCTTGTTTCTCCTCTTTCAATGGGGTTGCGATTTGCACAAAATTAGCAAAGGACATGCAAAGCTGCAGTACATGTGGGAATTTCGCTGCAAATACCGTTGCATTTGCATGACAAGGGTACGTGAAGTGAAGGTATGTGACAGAAGGATGGCAAAGAAGAAAGTATGAGCAAAGGGCGAAGGGGTTTAGAGTTGGTACGTCAAGTGATTGATTGAAAGTGGGTAATATTCTCTGGGATACGAAAGTCGTATGGTATGGCATTCAATAAGATCGTTAGAAGGGTGAGTGATATAAGAATTAAGAAAGATCAGTTTTTTCCCGAACGTGGGATCACATAAACGATATTTGAATATCGTATACGATAAAATAAATACATAGATAAGCTCTAGCTCCCCCTACTGAACACTCTATGCCCTCCATACTGCATAAAAGTATGTTTACTACGAATATCGTTTACGATATACAAATACGGTATAATAAACTGTATGACTGTGGCCTTCCTTTACATCAATATCTTTAAAATAAGATTTATACCCCATACCGTATACGATATTCCCCTAATTCACTTCCACATCAATCTGAATTGTATTCTTATTACTCTTGCTGATGTTCCCATAAAGTGTAACGCACAAACTATCAATTACACGCTTTGCTAATTGACCAACAATCATCGCAAAGATCCCCCTTCCCGATGGTCATTCACAGCACTTAACAATGCTAATTTATGCACTGCCCAAGGCGAAAAGTCAAATCAAATAAAAACACTCACACAGCAGGAGACTAGAACTGACCAATTGAGGGCTGGACAGCAGACAAGGGTGCAAACAAGACTGGTCAGAGAGGTGCTATAAAAATCGCATTATCATCGAAAATGTGTATAATGAGCCAGAGTTGCCTACCTGGTGCAGAGTATGACAAACTTGAGAGGAGCGAGGGGAGTTGATTTGTTTATTTGCTCGTTAAACTGACCAGAGCGATGGTCAGTTGGTCAGCAAATCGCAAGGGGGAACAGAAACCGGTTCCAATTAAAGGGCAATTAGCGTGATAAAGAGGATCAGCTTATTGTGAATGAGGTGAGATAAATAATGACTTCAGATAGGAAAAGGAGGGAACGTGTATATAAATCTGCAAATTGTGGTTTTATTTGTATCAGTAACTCCTCTTGAAAACCTGCAAAACTGAGTTTCTTCAGCATCTTAATGGGGAATATTATCGCCACTGAGCAGGCTTCTTATGAATTGCCCCATCCCTGCCTGCAAAATGGATACGCCCAATGGAGCTTAACACACACACACACAGAGGAAGACTCATTTATCGAACACAGTTTCAGGGTAGGGGGTTCGGGAGTGTCGTCTACATCTGGTGGCGACAGGGGAGACATTATTTTAATTTCACTGCAGAATTTCACTGCTTTTGCCCACAAAAATCCCCCAAAAAAGCGGAGAAGAACGTGAAATTCGTTCGAAGGGTGGCAAAGAAAGCCGAAATAAAAATTGAAAATCGCAAAAAGCAAGAAGAGAAGGAGGAGGAAAGGAAGAAGGAGCAGCAGCAGCCGAAAACATTAAATGAGTCTAAATAATTTATGCCAAGCGCAAAGTGTGAGACGGTGCGTGTGTGTGGGGAATGGGAAAAGGGGAGGTGGCTGGCGTTGCCCAACTGCGACATGTGCGTGCGTCAAATCTGCTCGTTTCTAATTTTTTAACATTTCTTGCCGTTGTATTTTTTTTTTCAGACAATATCTGGGCATTTTCCACAAAAAAAAAACTCAACAACACATTCACACAACACCAACCCCTGCGGCAAGTGTAATTTTCGAATCGCGCTGCCCCACACCCGAGACAGTTTTTTACAGTTTTTAGCATACTACGCACTGCTTCCGAGTGTATGTGTGTGTGTGTGTGTATATGGCCCAGACATTAATATTTGTTCTCTTTGGTCCTTGGCAACGCGCCCTTAACGCATTTTTTAATGCGCTCAGCGAGGACCTCAGCGTGTGGGATTCAATGTGTGTGCGACTGTGTGTGTGTGTGTGCGACTGTATGTGTGTGTATTTGCTCATTAAGCAAAAACAAAGTTAAGCAAAAGTTTTTTAACATCTTCAGACATTTTTTGGGTTTCCGTTTTACGTTTGTTTTGTTGAGGACTTTTCCATGGTTTTCCCTTGTATTTTTTTTCGCCGTGTCTCCTGCATATGCGGCCATTGTTTTCTAATTTGAATACGGGGTGTAGCAAGTCGAATGAGAATGAGCAAAGAAACAGTAACTGAATTCTGCTTTTTACCATTGGATTTTTGCGCTTTTTCTTCGCCAAGGCACCCTGTATTACTGCCCAACTGCCCAGTGAAGTGAACCTTGCTCAGGTCCCTCATTAATTTTTACTTATCTTGACGTCATACAATTTTTATACTCCCTGGCACTTGTTTATCTACGTGCTCACTTGTAGTTTCATATATATATCTATATTTGTGTGTGTATGTGGTGGGTCGAGCCGGGCATCGTCTTGAAACTGGCTCGATAATGAGTCAAGTTGGGGTAAGCAATGTTTGAGTGTTGGTAAATTTGCATATACGATTTGCTGCTGCACAGTCGACAAGTTTAGTCCATACTTGGCACGAGTGGACTGGTGAAAAAGTAGGTAGAAGAATGTAGATAGACCGAGTTTATAAAGTGTTCTTCTTTAGTTATCTTCATAGATTGTTTCCTCTTGTAAGTCTACAACTTTTTAAATATAAACAAAAATGTAGAAAAAATAATAGAACCTCAACTCTATTCAGTTCCCGTATAACTATGAAATTTAAATGATAACTAAAAGATGCCTAATCCGTGGCAATCCTATCTGTTTAAGAGTAATTCAAATAGGAATTTCTACTTTATCAGGCATCTAAATATTTTCGTTTTCTTTGTTTGCATTCTATGAAAGCTTTCTCGCCCTCAGCGCTAATCTCACTGCCCATTAAAAGGACTAACGAAAATGAGCTAACCAAGCGGCCTATCTCCTTGCCCCTTCACCCTTCTACCACGTCGTACCTAACTGAGCTAAGGCTTACCGCAGGACAAGTAAACCACATCATAAGTCCCCTTTTATTTCAGTACATTTTAATAATTTTCATTATCCTAATAACAGTTATGCGCCAGTGACGCCATCTTGAAAATCAAAGTTAACGGTTCAAGTACCCATAATGATTCTGCCCACTGCCCACAGCCCGCAGCCCACACTTACCGCATCAACTCTGCTTGGCCGTCGAAAGTCAAGCGAAAAGCAACGAAAATTCGCAGTATTTCATTCGCGGCAAGTAATTACGCATTCAAGTAGAAAAAGTTTATCTCTCTTGTCGAAAAATTGAAAATTTTTCATTTCATAAAATGAGATTAAAAACACGAGCAGACGCGGCAGATGCGGCAGACAACGAAGTGGGGCTGATGGCCCAAAAAAGCAGCGCAAACCACAAAAGCTCTTTCAATGGAGGCGAAGGGCTTAAATCTGAAAAGTTTACTACCAAAATATTTTTAAGAAAATTACCAGAACGTCAAAGAAGACGTGGCGTGTTGGCGGCCAACTACAACAAAAGCAACAACGATAGAAAGAAGAGACTGTAGAAGAAGAGCTGAAAAGCAAAATAATAATGGCCGCCAAGGCGATTGTACTGAAAGGGGGTGGTGAAGGTGGTTGGGGGAGGCAGAGGACGACGGGGTATCAAAGGGTTCGAGCGGAAGCTGCGACAGCTTAGGCCCAACGTTAATGTACGCGACGACAGTCTGGCAACGCTGCGTTATCTCTCTCAGTGTGCGTATGTGTATGTGTGTGTGTTGCTGTTGTTGGGGTGTTCGCCCGGCCATACGCACTTTTCAACCCTTTTTCGCGCTGGCGGGGTAAAATTGCGTAAAGTGCGAAATTCACAGCGTGAGTTGGTGGTGTTCTTATGTACTCTCTGTACTTGTACTTACACAGCCATACATACCATAGTATACTCTACATGGAATGCTTCACATTATGTACTCGAAACTGTTTCATTTTACGATACACAAGTTGTCCCTGGCAATGCTAAAGGGTTGTCTCATCTTCTCCAGCGAAACTGTTTCATTTTCCTTCACGTTCCCGTTCTCGTTCCTGTTCCCGTTTGGCAGTTATTGGATTTCAAAATGAAATCCATTTGATGGCAAACGAAGCTTTGATATATGCGATACACGTGGTTAAGGCGTGCGGTAGTTAAATAAATTAACAGCCTGCGGGTCTCTATAGAGTCGGCTTACAGCTGGATAGAACGGTGAACAGTGGGCGGGTTAGACTCTAGAGTTAGAGGAGTTAGAGAAGTAAGCTCTGGGGCAAATACTGTCACAGGGGGGCATGCCAGGGTAGCCAAACGATGCCCATTTACATGAATTAAATATTTCACTGCAATGAATTCTAATTAAAACAAAAGTCGGGGGAATAATGCATGGCGAAAGTGAAAGTAAGGCAAGTTCGTGGAGGGTATACAGAAGTTGCCATTTCCTGAATTAATTTGATGATAAGGAACTTTCTTCAGCCAGAGTTTTCTTCATGAAAGCCTCTTAGATTTCACAAAAACTATTTATGAATTTGCCAATATAAAATTGAGTAAAAAGTAAGAGTAAGGATATTAGGTTTCTTCAGTTTGTTTAATGTTTTATAAACTTTATATATTCTATATTCTACTGAATCGTCCCTCGTCTAATCACGTTTAGATGTACGTTTTTCTTTCTACATGCAGATATATTTCATGTGAGCAAATGACAGTTCTATTATACTCTAAACATTGACCTACCTACCCATAGTTCTGTTGCAATAAGACACTTTTTTAAGATAGTTTACCCCAGTGTATAATTTCTTACATCCCACCTATCATTCAGTAGAGCCGACGGCGAAACAAAAAAACTTACCATCTGCACAGCGCATTCAGAATTGAGAAATGGCAAAAGGATGTCGCCGGGACGAATGATCACGAGGAAATAAAAAACAGCATCCCAATAAAAAATAGATGTGCCTCAACGGATTCTCCGACAGCTGCAACCAAAATCAACGGGAGAGGGGAAAATTAGAAATAAAAAAGAAAATTTGCATATATGAAACCAATTGCAGAGTGGCACAGAGAAGGGGCTGAGGGGTGCAGTGGGAAAGGGAAAGGATGCTGCACACACTTCATATGACAGGCCAAAAGATGGGAAATCATTTAGCGAACAAAGGCGAAAGGTGGCAAATATTACGCAGGACTATGGAAATCCGAAAACGAATCGCTTTCATATGCAAATGCGAGTGGGCACAATTGAAACGGAATGAAAAGCTGATTTTGATTTGGCACGTAGCGCCCGCAGGTAGCCAACAAACGGGTGCTTCACTGTACACGCTCTATCTCTAACTCGAAGTCGCTCCTTCTCTCTCTCTCTCACTCTCTAGTGAGGCAGATGTGGAGCTCTTCAGAGTGCCCCACTCCTCTCTCTGGCGCTGCCTGCTGCCTTAAGTCCCTGGTAATCCCTTCTAAATGAAACGCTGCGTGTACCAGCCAAAATATTTAGTTGGATTTCTTCACTGTTTTCCTTTTTTCTACATTTTCCTTTTGCTTTTTATGTGCGCATAAATTTCCATCCGTGCAACACACGCCGCATGTTGCCAGTGCGACAAAATGGCGGCCAACTCGAACTAATCCAATTTATTACAGCTCCATAACTTTTTCCTATTTGCTTAGACATTGGCCTCGCCTCCTCCTCCTACTCGACTCTGGCAGACGCTAAATGCGTCTTATTAGATGAGCTGAGTGTGCGACTGTGCATGTGTGCGGGTGTGTATGTGTAGTGTGTGTGTGTGTGTGGCATGTTTACCCTGTTGTGTGCAGCTTAAAATGAACTTTGACTTGCCCCACCCACCCAGGAGCTGTCGTTTCTCGCTTCGCGCTTCAATTTCAAGCTTCTATCTCTGCCTTTATTATGATAAATTGCATTTAGCAACCACCGAAGCCAACGCCAGCACTATAACCACCACACACCCCCTCCCCCCACACACCATGTCGATTGCCACACCACCACCCTCTATCTCAAGGGTTTCAGATTCAGGCAAGAGTCGGGGTGAGGTTTGGTATTGCAGTGCGTATGTGTACGTATGAACATGCGTTACCACTTCTCCTATTGTTGTTGTTGTTATTTCAGTTGGTATATGGTCGCTATAAAGCGTCGTCCAACTATTGCCCACACACCACTCGAGCTAATGCTTCACCCTCGATAAAAATACTTTCAAAATGGCTGAAATAACTAGCTAACATGATTAATCGAGATAAATATCTGAAAGAAACTTTTCTTTATAGATTTTCCCAATTGATTTTAATGAAATAATTATATTCTATCACTTTATATATGGTTATATATAAAAGTTAAGGCTCTTAAGTACTTTAAAGTTGGTTGGCTTGATAAGTTGCACTGTTTGCTTGGGTTGTTTAGCGAGAGCCGAAAGTAACAAAATCTCTTAGCACAGCCTGTTTAGTATAATCTTCTCTCTTTTTCTTCTTCTCTCCCTCTTTACTTTTCTGCTTGGGCGACAAGTGACAGCAAATTGCATAAAAATTTGTTTACATTTTATCTGCAGCGAATGGGGGAAAAAGGAGGAGGCGCTTATAGATTTTTCTGCATTATAAAAGTAAAATATTTGTTTGGTTTCCGAGTTTAGCCAAAGCAAACACTTTTGGGATACATCGTGGACGATGGAACTGTCACATTGTGGATGTCTCTATGCGACAGGATAACACTGGAAGCCGAGAGGAGCCATGGGAGAAGGTTGGGGGGAGGTAGCACTGCGATTGTCTGTGTTGCAAGTTCATTTTCGAGCTGATTTCCCACTGACAAATATCGCGTGTTTGTGCTGATCCTGCGGAGCGTGAAGTGCAGTTCGCTCCGTTTGCGTTTTGCGTCTGGGAAAACAATGAAAAATGCATGCAAATGAAAAATAAATGCACACAAGCCAAAGGATAATGCCTTGGGCAAGCAGGCGGGCCGCAATGGCGCAGAGGGGGAGAGCGCTGCAGTACACTGTGCACGGCAAAATAGAAACACATTTCATGCAGTTTTGCCGGTCTGCGTGCTCCTTAGCCATACTCCCAACCCATCTCAGCACATCCCATACCATTCCTCACTGCTTCCATTGTCTGTGCGCCACGAATTTTCAATAAATTATGCAAAAATGTTCGTGGTTTTCGCGCTTTTCCTTCTTCGCCTGCGCGTCCTTTGGCAGCAGCAGCAGCGTTTTACTCGTTGTTTTATTCAAATTTGCGTGCATTTTTTATTTGCTAAATAAACAAAATTTCACACAGCGCAGCAGCCCAAAAAAAAAGAGAGAATGAAATTTATTTCACTGCTCGCTCGGCACACACAAAAGGAACTCAGCCCCGGGCTGAGCAACCCCTTGGCGAAGGCAGCCTCCGATCCGAGGGCGATCGCAGCTGAAGCGGGGATCACATGTCTTTGTCTATCGATCTGAATGGTCCAGGTAAACGATATATGCAAATTAGTTTGATTAAATATTCAAATGAGGCACAGGTCACCTTTGAACCCAGAGAAGGGTGCCCCGAATGACGACAGCTGCGTTTGCAGTTCGCGCGATCCCGCGATCCTACGATCCTTTGCCACATAGAGCTCAGTTCACCTTTTGAACTCATTGTGAGTGGCTGCAAATTGCTCTATTGAAGCGACAGTTGAAACTAATATAATTATTAGAATTCAATAGAGTTTTCATATCTTTAATCTGCAAGAATCAAGAGAAGTATAGGAAATATTGATAATTGATTCAGTAACGAACTGCAACATAAGATAGCTCAGTTCCAACCATGTTGCCTTGACTTTCAATAGATTTGATGATATCCGAAAAAGGTGCATTTAAAAGTACAAGCATCCTAATTATATTCCCTTCACTTTTGGCTGTTCGAACACAGTTTTGATCAGCTACCGAACCATTTCATTTAACGAGACTTTCTAAAGGCTCTTCTCGAAACTAGCTGCGGCCATTTCTCCATTGCGTACACAGCCATCAAATCTGCGATCTGCGATCTGCGATCAGAGATCTACAGAGATCTGAAAGTGCTTGCAACTCTGGGCACATGTACAATTTTCAATTCTTCACTGTTAGACAGATAACTGTGATTCCCGGAATCGGGCAGCGTCATAACTAGATAGAAATTACTACTGCCAGGCCAATGGCACGAGCTACCTCCCTTGCCATCCTTTCTTACTGCGATCCATCCAAACGTTCCATCTTCATATGCTGGCGATATTCTTCGAGCGGCAGCCACAATACAAATGATTATGTTTATACTATTAAAGTAATTTACTAAAAATGACGCCCAGCCGAAACGAGATGGTGCCTAGCAACGGCGGCTGCTGCTGCTGCTGGTGCTGCTGCTACTTCTGATGCCGAGAAACGATCTTGGATCTTGGAGCGATCGGCAGTGATCGTTGGCATCTAGTCAAAGTCAACCGCTTTAGCTGCGGGTTAAGAAGCTTGCTGTCTACTTAAGCGTAATCTAAGTATGGCACAACGATCGCCAGTTGCCTCGATGGCCAGTGGAATCGATCCTCTTGATGGATTAGTATGTTGCAAGTGCAAAAGCGCAGGCGATCGACGCTTGCGGATCGCGAATGGCGCAGTGGATGCCACTTGCTTGATCCAAGGTTGGTAGCCAAGGTGCGAGATCTGTAAATAATGTGGCAAGACGCGCACAGCTCTTGGGCCCCCATGGGGGCCACAGCTGGGGCCATGTGTGCCGCCTGGCTGATCTCAGCTTGGGTCGTTAATCGAAATCGCACTCAAGGTGCAGGCTCACTCTCGTCCTCTCTCAATCCAGCGCTTTCTTCGCATATTTCTCGGTGTACAGCTCTATTAACCCCCGCTGCTGATTTGGTGATAACGATCGCAATCGTAGCGGTACTCTAGGTGCAACACATGTTGCACTTAGCTGCCCCTTCTGGTGCCCACCTTCTCCTCGCATTGGATACTCCTCTATTATTTTCTCTAATTTAGAAAATAGTTTTCTTCACTCAAATTAGTATGATCCAGTCAGTGCATTTATCGTACGTTTTCCTTGTTAAGGAAGTCAGCCTGCTAAGCCTGGCCACAAAATTGCAGGCAGCTGTAGCTGTGGAGTTGTTGGCGGGGCAACATGTGTTCTGGGCCCCGTATTCACATGCTTGTGAATTGGGTTTGCCTGATATTTCCGCATAGTTTGAAAAGTTGCTGTGGCAATCTGCGAAAACAAAATGAAGGCTGACAAAAAGCTGATTATTTACCCCTCCTCTTCCCCACTCCCAATCTCCTCCTTTCTGGAGTAGGAAAAAAATATATTTTTATTAAATCCATACTCATAAATATGCATGCGGCCCCTTGAAAAGTGCATAAGTCAATGGGGGCTCTTCTAATTACGCCCAGGTGAGGGAGGGCGCAGAGGGCAACCAAAATGAAAGGCCCAGGAATTTTCGGCTCGTTTACCGAAAATTAAGTGGCATAAATATGCATGAGCGAACCCTTGGAAATGAAATCGAAATGAAATCCTGGCGAGCCGAGAAAAGAAATTCCCTTCATGGACGGAGCTACCCTCGCAGGGAAAGTTGTTTGCTTAGTTGCCGTGTAGTAGGCAAATACGAAGGCTATTTAATTGGAGCTCATGCCATATACATACAGCTACGGCATACATGCCCAACCGGAAAAAAGGTTTACGATTAAAAAAAAATGAAACCTTGTCCTTCTCTTTGTCTGTCTGTCAGACTTTGTTTCGGATGGCATTTTCGTGTATTTGGCTTTGCGGTTCATTGATTAAAATCAAACTGTTTATTAGCGCCACCCCTGCATGGCTATATTCGGCATAGGGAAAACAAAACCAGCCCCTACTCGACTGTACCGACGAGTCGATTGACGTCTGCGCGTGTGTTTGTTTAATTGAGTTTTTTGGGTTTTTATTTTCGTCGAATATTTGCATTGTCGTCGCTATGTCATTCTCATTAGTGCATAAATATCGTATACCATATCCATATCCTGTCTACTGACTTTGGCATTTATCAATCGTCGTTCATACAGACATATATCATCCGCTTCGCTTGTATCTATCGTTGCGCCAGACTTGTTTTGTGTTTGCCACTCGCAAAATGATTTTAATTTTAGATTAGTTCTCCAAACAAAAAAAAAACAGCGTACCTTGCCTCCCTCTAGCCATGACTTCCATACACATATCATGCTGGCACGCTCCCCCTCTCCCTCTCCCATTCTCATCCTGATCACATTGACAGGCATGTCAACATTCACATTCGGTTTGCATGGTTCCGGTTACTTAATTTAAAAGACACCCAACGATTATTGGTCTCAAATTGCTTAGAACACGCGAATATTTTGGCATTTTTTTCGAAAGACCTATGCATTTTGCCCCCATTTGATTTGCTTGTTTTCCCATTTTTACGGTTCAGCAAATAGGTAAGCGTTGATCCGTCGAATCGTTCCGCATTTGATTCCCTGATTAAATCAAATGGAAATTCGTGCAAATAAACGTGAATAACAGAGAATAGACACACATATATCAATCGAAGTCAATAAGTTCAACTCTTACTACATCCATAGAATTGAAAGATTAGAAACGAGTTTATGACATTCCTGAGTTCATTTCAGTTTTGTCTCAAGTCGCAAATACTTTAAACTTCCATATTTCAATCTAAGCTTTCCTCTCAACAAGATTTGATAACTTTCGACATCTTAGCGGTAGACAAGTTAAACGATAGTCAACTCTATTATCCATCAGTCAGTTGGGTCTGAGTTGCGATGTTCATATGTCTGCGCTTAACAAGCCTTTCAATATAATTCAATGTTGTTCGGCAGACGAAACCATTAATCTTCAGACTCTGGCCAAAGAGCATGCCGGAAAAGAGAGACTCAAGTGAGAGAAGGGGGAGAACAGACCCCACAAGTATGGTCACATGCAATTTGTGCTACTTGTTGCCTTTCACAAAGCACCCACAAAGCAACACCTTGGCCGACCAACGACTACTACTGCAAGACCCTCAACAACAGCAACGTGGTATCTCTTTGCCTTTTATGATGCGATTTGCATAGCGTTTAGGTTGCCGCATCCCATCGCATCGCCTCACGTCGTGTATTAATATTTTAGTCGCCATCCTTTCAAGCCTGCTTCGGTTTCATATCTCCTCAGGTCCAAGTCCATTCGCACCGGTAGCCCTCGGTAGCCGGCACAGCAGCCAAATTCGAGTTCGCTTTCTCACGTGACACGAAAATCTTTTTTGTGCGCAACAAGTTTTTAACAAATTCTCGAGCTGATAAATGATATTGCACACAGTTGCCGACTCGATATGCATAGAGTCGTTGTCTCTGGCCATTAATAATGGTCGTACAATGGTAGCCCGAGAGTTTCAAGACTCGGTCACCGGGTATAGGCACACAGCGTTAGTATTTGAGGAGAATTTTTTGTAGTGTTTAAAATGAATTAAACCTTGTTTTAGAAATAAGCACTTCCAAGGCCTACTTTAAATGAAATATATTATCGTACATCCCCTATAACTTGACAATCTCTTGGTTTCTACAGCTTTAATGCGAGTGTGACGATTCACACACGATAAGCCAGAGGCTAAACAATCCAAAGCTGTCACTTGACATACCACACACACGCTTTTGCGATAAGCGATCTCAGAAGGAGACAGGGTGACCCACAAGTTAGCACAGGCAAGTGATGATGGATTATTACTACGTGTTGCCAGCCAAGGTGCGAGGATGTACAGCACGTGAAGAAAAATGGGGAGAAAGAGAAGCAGCATACAGACACTAAAACACACGAGACTTATTAATCCTACGAGGCAAACGGAGGCAGGTTCTTTCTGGCCGCATCTTGCCACGACTCATTTGTGCTAAAAACTTTGCGGCTTGATAAATTGCCCCAACAAAACACCCCTTCTTCCTCTCTGCATCTCTCGCACACTTCTCTTGCTGCTGCAGGCAAAATATCAGACCAGACAGACATATGAGGTTGTGTTCAGGGTTCTCTTTGCAAAATATCTTTCGCTTGCTTTTATTCTGGTTCGTTTTTTATTGTGTTACAACTTTTGTTATAGGTAAACACTTAACACGTTTTTGCCTGTGATTTAAATGCCGACCCAGTCCCCAGTTCCGAAGTGTCTCTCTGCTTCCATGGTGTATTTGCCAGCCATTCAATCACTTTGTGTCAAGGACCTGTGAGCTAGGTTGAATTAGAAGTGTGGGTGTGCGGGAGAGAAAGTATGAAGTAAGTGAGGAGGTGTGGCTTGGTGGGCTGGGATTTGTTTTTTGTGGCTTGTAGCATCGTATTTTTGATATGCAAATACTTGGTAGAGTTTTTAATGCGGCACCCTGTGCATTCTGACGTTCTGTTTATCGGTCTGTCACGTTATTTGGAAATGTATTTCGTTTGTTTTGCGCAATTGTCACGTTTCCTGTTGTTGATTATTAAATGCCTTTGCTTTGTGCTGAGAGCGGGGGCTTTTAAATGAATATAAAGAAATAGATGAGCAGTTTTAAGACAAACTGAACTTACTAGCTCAATAAAGTGTGAACGTGTTGTGTTAGAGGCAATGCATTTACAGTGCTCTCTAGTCGGAATCGCTATCTGTTATCGCGCTAAAATCCTCCTGATCATCGTCCTCCTCCTCGCTTTCCTGGGACTCATCATCATCGTCCGACACTTCGGTCGTGTATGGTGTACTGTCAACCGACGAGGCAGCTGTGGACATGGGCGACGAGACTTGTTCCTCTTCGTTTTCGCTGTCATCGCTGTTCTTTCTCATAATATATTCGTCCAGACTATCATCGGTGTCTTGCAGCTCCTCAGGGTCATTCTCAACCTAAAAGATAAGGAACTTATCAAGGTACTGCATCCCACATTCCCCGCCATGTGTCCTTTTACCATATCATACAAACGCTCTCGGGAGAGTGTCTTTACATTGTGCAGCTCCTTGACAAGTGCGTTACGCTCCATCGAGTGATATTCGCGTTGCAGATTGCACTCGATCTGGAGTTCACGATTCCGCTTGCGCAACTGATTCATTTCCCCCAAGATCTTATGCTGCTTGCCCATTATGGTTGTCATCAGCTGCTCGAGGTTTTCGATGGTGACCTCGTAGTCACGCAACTTCTTCTTCAGCAGCCAGTTCTCGGCACGGCAACTGACCAGTTCCGAGACACATACTGATATCTTGACATCATCTGTGACAGCCTCCCGGTTACTAGAAATGGTAGAGTGTAATGGTAGAGAGTAACTAGCGGCACCCTGTAAATAAGAGCGGACTTACTTATTCATGGGAACCTCAGGAATCCCATCATTATCACCAGCTTCATTCTCATTAGATCTGGGCAGCAGAAAGCTTTCAAGTTCACGAGCACTATTCATCTCTGACGAAGAATTCACGATATACTGACAGATACAACACATCGAAGGCATAGACATATATTTTTTTGTAATTCCGATGCTCCGTAAGTCGAATCTAGAATTGTGTTGTATTTAGAACTCAATACTGGCACACAACAAATGATTCTCGACTGTAGTTGCTGACAGTCAAAGGGACTAACTGATTTTTCAGCAAGCGCCTGCTACAGTAGTAAGAAAGTCTCCGAATTGGTTGCCCTCCTTTACTCCACCCGAGCACGTTCTGTGTGCCCAGTGAACACTTTACGACTTGACATTTTCACACTTTGTTGGCAATGTTCCTGTGAGGCAGGACTCCAAACCGTTGACTGCTGCAGACAGTAGCGTATGCTGGAAGGGGGATTCACTTGATTTTACTTTGTTGTCATGTGCTCCCCTTATTCTCTACGCCACTGCTTGTTCGACTAGACATTGGACCAAGTGACGCGACCTCCAAATTGTCCTTGTTGTTGTTCGAGGCGGCGTCAATGCCAATGCAAGCCTGCATGTCCCGGCACTGTCTGACTGCCAGTTTTGGCTCTGGCAAAGTGTGACGGCACAATACGTAAGCTGCAGCTGAAGCTGGAACAGGTTACCATCGCCCCCTTCCAGCAGACGGGAGTTTTTTTGTGTGTGCGTCGGTGGATTGAAGTGCGAAATTGGTTTAAGTGTTTGCTAAATTGGCAGCAAAATGGCTTTTCCAATTTTGTACTTAACGTTTATATTCAAAGTGACGCCTCGACGTCCCGACTCCCTGACTCCTCCAACCCGCAGTCCACAACTTGTGCCATAAAAACTAACAAATTGCTTTTTTCATTTTTGGTAATCTCTCTCTCTCTCTCTCTCTTTTTCCCAGTGTAATTGATATATATACACATATATAAGGAGTACAAGTATATTCCCTCGAAGTTGTCTCTTTCTTTCTGAAACATTCTTGAGCCTCAGCGGTTTGTTGACTTTGTAAGCTGCATCGATATTTTAGACGGTCGCGAGTCTCTCCGCTACTTGTAATTACAAACGCATAAATAAGTGTGCATGGCTTAGCCACCAGCCACGCCCACTGTGCATTTCACACGCTCCGCTCTGGACACTAAACGGGGCAACAAACAACAACTCGAGAGAGGCCCCAGCTCAGCTCACACATATCATTTATAGCCGCGATAATCATGGCTTACACCCATGCATCCGCTTTTAGACACACATATATTTTATTGGCCTAGCTGCCGCCTCTCTCCCTCCCGCCTGCTTGCCTGCCTGCCCTGCCCTCCTGTCTCTGTGGTATTCCTACTCTGGACAGGCAGTTGGCCATGGTCGAGCGAAACTCTAATCGTGATGCCTAAACAACGCCAAATTACACACCAGAGGGCGCTACGCAGAGCATGTTAACATAAATTTGTTGCGCCTCCTCTGTGCGAGAACTGCCCTCAACAGGGCAATGCAGGGGAGGGGAGTACAGAGTGGACCAGAGGGAGGCAATTGCAGCCTGCAATGTTCAACTTTAAACTAGGCAACACATGCAAGCGCACATTTAAAAAGGCATAAGTCATACATGGCTAATAAATTGATTTGCTAAAGTGGATTAGAGGTCATTGCTTTGCCATATACAGGGTGTTTTTTTTGTAAGAACTGCCTTGTTGATCTTTAGCTACATTATAGAACCTTGACAGTATGTGTAAGCTTTTTAAGAAATTATAAGAAATTTGAGAACATGATTTTGAAATAAAGAAAATGTAAAATTTGTTTATTTTAAAATTTGTTTCCTGTTTAGGAAATTTAAACTGAACCTTCCTGTACAGGGTGACTATAAAATTTCGTTACAACTAAAGTTAATGTTGGGAAAAATTAAAAAGAATTTTAAAATATATAAAATGTTTAATCTGCTTATTTTACAATTTGTTTCCTTCTTAGGAAATTAAAACTTATCCTTTCTGTGTATATAGGGTGTCTCTACGAATTCGTTTAGTTATTATAGTTCAACTTAATAAACCCTTGTTAAGACATTATAGTTCCACTCGCAACATACAAGAATTAATTAATAATATAAACCTAAACCTAATAAACCACTTGAACTCATACTATAAAGTATCTGCCCGTTGTAAAAAAAGACACCCTGTCTACTGAATTACTTTTCAGTTTGGCTCAACTATGTGTGCATTTGAAAGAAAAATTTTAGCACTAGGAAACATGAGATGTCCATAAGCGAACCCAGTCAAGAAGGAGAGAGGAAGAGATACAGAGAGAGAGAGAGAAGGAGACAGAGAGGGGCGAGCAGAGTTGGAGCGCTTAAAATGCCAGTTTGAAGTCTATTATTTGCTGGACACGAGCACATATTGATTGCATCGCCAATCGCAGAGGGGGCGCAGAGAGGTGCAGCAGAGCCCGAAGACGGTCAGTTGCGCGAGCGAGAAAGAGACAGAGAGAGAGGGAGGGTAGAGAGGGAGAGAGAGAGCAGCAAATTGCTTTAGCAAATACAACAAAATACGCGCAGAAATGGGCAGTTGCAGTCGTAGCTGAAGTCGTAGCTGGACTCGGAGTCGGGTCGAAGCCGGGTCGACGTCAGCGTCGGAGTTGAAGTCCGAGCAAATCACATGGAAATGGATGCAGCAGCACTAGGAAACTTGTTTCGGCTCTGGGCTTGGGCTATCGGCTTGGCTTCGCTTGGCTTGAGACTTGCTTCGTGTAGCTCAGCATTTAGCGTCTTGATCGGTTTATCACCGATTAATTAGAGTTTGATAAATACGCGCACGCCGTGAGTAAATAAATCATGAAGGCAACCGGCCAGCCAGGCCACTCGGCCAGTCGGTGTAGCAGTTCCCGTTGCCATTCCCACTCCCGTGCACGTTCCCGTTCCACACATAATTCCATAGACATTACCAGAAGGTGGCGCAGGGCGGCTGTACAGGGTGCTGCCAACTCATTTGCATACGTCAGTCGGCAAAAATAAAGGTAAAAATCTTTAACTTTTGCGCGCTTTTGATTTTCTACTTGGAATTGTTTCGCCTGCCGTTGCTTTTGACATTCACACAAAAGGCGTGCAGTCATGGGTGGCGAGAGTGAGAGAGGGGCAAGGGGAATATCTTTGAACATTGCACATTAATTATGCAGAGAAAAGAAAAGAAACAGAGCCGAAACCGAAACCGTAACGAGAATCCTTTGAGATGCGCCCGTTGATGAGTCGCGTTTGAATTGTGTTTGTAGCTAATTTTTCGGGGTTGTGCCAAGGATGTGGGTGGGCAGGGTCAAAGGTGCTTTGAATTATGCGCCCGTTGCATATGAAAGCGAATGTCATTTTTGTTGTTCCATTTAGCTGCACTTGAATCTACAATTTTCGACTTACCGTTTATTTTTGGCAGAAAATCTTTTGAAAGTTATGAATGGTATGAGATGTAACTTTAAAAGGAGGGGTAACCTCACGAGAGCTAGTGTTTTAGGGGGGTTAATGAACTCCAACAACAGGTTTACTTTGAGTTGATGTAAATAAAAAATATGAACTATCAAATATAAGAGAATAAATACAATTTAATATTATTTAAAATGAACTGTAAAACATAAAAGAATAAGTAGAATTTAATACTTTCTTATTCAACTATGAAATACACAAGAATTGGTAGGTAACATTTATTCAATAGTTAAGGTTCCATAAATTCGTTGTCCACTTCTTTTAAAATACATTCCGCTTTGTTTAAAAAAAGAATTTGTTCATTTAATTTGTGCCGAGTTCCTTTTTTAATTTGGGCTTCAGAGTCAAAACGCATTTACGACTTTGCGAGCTCAGATGAAATGCCTTTGGTTTATTACCACAACCCAGAACCAGAACAACAACAAGAACAACAACAGCAACAACGACAGTTAGAAGAAGGAAGGTTATTATTATGACTTTCGACTGGCACTATGATTGCTACTACCTTGGCTGCATTCTGCATTCTGCAGCAGGGTTCCTTTCTTTCGTTCGTCCAACATCCTTTATTCTTGCCCAGAGCAGTGGCAAAAATGTTGACCACTTTCTGCTTCGAAGCGCTTTTCACTCCACTCCACTTGGACTGTTGACCATTTCAAAGGGGGCTACTGCTCCCTGGCTGCTTCTTTTCTCAAGATATCTTCGTTTCGCCATGAAAAGGACCAAAGTATTTGCGGTTTTTCACATCCTTTTGCGCAATTATCCAGATTTCAATATTGCACTGAGTCATAAACAAAACCCCAGAGTGCCTAGGCGACTTCAGAGTTCTTTCAAAGGGAGAGTGGGAGGGGGAGAGAGGGACAACTACTATGTTGTTGTGCGCCATTCTTATTTCTATTATTGTTGACTCGGGATTCTTAGCTTGGTATTTGCATCTTCAAGTTGGTTATTTATGCAGCGCGCAGCTCGTTAGTTGACTTACCACAGGCACTGTAAATCAACTAGAGGAAATTACTTTCAGTGCTTCGAAGATCCAACGATTATTTAACTCATTTAAGGCCGAGTTTCGAGTACTGCGAAAATTGGCTTAATTTGCGAAACACATGAAAATCGCCCAAGGCACAGAGCGACGCTTTCCCCGTCAGCCCATTTTCCAAACAATCAACTTATTATGCACCACACCCTTCTCCTCCTCCCCGTCCACATTTGGCACGCGTTGACATTTATCAAAAATTTCAACTGTCATTTATTGCCTGAGTCTGTTTTACATTTTCCAGCACACAAGGAGAAGGGGAAGGGGGAGCACGCAATTGAACATGCATAAGCTTCGACTTTTCCTCACCCACAACCCGCAATAGTACACAAAGAGGAAAAGTCTAATAACCCAAAAATTCGCAAACCTGAAAGTGGCACAAGGGAGCAGGAGGAAGGGGACTTTCCACCCAACCATCATCGACAGCCACTTGGCAATTTTCCGATGCGCAAGTGAAAATCTTTGATACGCCCTTGCAAATATTTTGCACGACTAGCGACGACGTCGACTTCGACGACGACACGTGACAATTGTTCTGTTTTTCCCTAACACACAACCCACACCCTCCTTCCACCCTCTCGCGAAGTTTGCAATTTCCCATGTTCCTAATGCGCGATTTGACGAACGTTTTGCCGCAGTCAAGTGCGTAATTTGTGGTTGTGTTAAAGGGGGGTGTGTTTGTGTGGGGAGGGAGGTGTGTATGCTTGTGGGTGTATGTGAAATTGACAGATTACTTAATTTTGCCATTAGCCAAAGGCATTTTAAGCCTTGATGCAATTCGATTTCGATAATAATTTCAATTTAATAAACTCGCAAGTTGCGCCACAATTTCCTACAGTTTTTAGGCAAATACTTTCGCTTTTCGTAATTAAAAACTCATTTCCAAGCAACTAAATATTTATTTGTGCACCAGCAGCAGAAGTGGAGCGCAATGAGTGGGTGGGGTCAGGCGAAGGAGAGGATTGAGGTGGAGGATTGAGGTCAGCAAGGGGACTGCCCTTGGTATTTCAATTTATTGCACAATTAAAAAGTCTTTCTCATATCCTTTAAGTGCAGCCTCGTAAATTGTTCACCTACGCGACGTCTGCACTTGTAAACCATCTCCCCCTTCCTGTCCACCCTCTGTTAAACCTTTCCCTCACTGCAAAGAAATCTAACGGAAATTACAAAAGCGCCTAAGCGAGGCGCAGTTCCAAAAATTCCAGCCAAAAATAATACAAAAGTCTTGGCTAAAAATAAAAGACAGTACACGGTGCCGTCTGTCTGTCCCTCTCTCTCTCCATCCCTCTCTCTCTGCCCCTCCCTCTGTCTGTGGGCTCAGCCGTGCGCTCGCATCGAGTTTTTCCTCAGTTGGCATCAGAATTATGAAATAAGTAAAAGCGCACTCCATGCATTAAAAACCTTTTAATTTGCTAAATCGCCTTGCCAGACATCGCTTCGTCCTTGCTGGAGTCGAGTCGCTGTTGAAGCAAGTGGAAGGGGGAGGTAAAGGCGGCAGTAGGGGAGTGTTATGGTATGCGGAGCAGGGTAGCTGCAGTTAGCCACGACGCGACGGAAGCGGATGGACCAAGTCTGTGTGCATTTTTGAGATTTGCAGACGCCTAACGGATTGCCGCCTACGCCCACTGCCACCTTGACTGCTACCCACCTCCTCTACACTGCCTTCCTTTCTCTCCCCTCTCCGTGGCACACATAGACACTTGGATTTGCACTTGGTAGTGGGCAAAGTTGAGTAGGCAATGCAAACACTTGAAAGCCAACGGCACTGCCTGACGGCTCTACACTTGCCCTCCTCTCCCTCTCCCTATCTCAGTCCCTTCTCTCTACATGTGGCGATAATTTCCACTTTGCGCTCCCGCCCGAAATTCCTTTGGGCCAGCAGCAAAATCAAGAAAAAGCAGCTTCGTCTGGCTCAGCTCTGTTGCTCTCCCTTTCCCAGCCCACCTAACCCAATGGATCTCTGTGTTTTTCTCGCAAAGTATTTCGGCATTCCTCAGAAAATAAGAGAAAAAAAATAAGAAACTTGTCTGCAGTAGACTTTGAAAGGACGCAGCGAAGCACACGAAATAATTTCATATAAATTATAATGCATTTTAATTTTCTATATATGCCATGCAAGTGAGGTTAGGTATGTTTGTTTTGTAGGCATTCAGTTAAATAAATCAATATGTGAACTTAACACGATTCAAAACTAAGGTAAACAAACTCCTATTGAGGTTTTCTATAGACGAACATTAAAGTCGATAATATCTAGGGTACAACAAGAAATATGATACATTCGTATTATATTTGTGTTTGGTAATTTCGCATTTATTATTGGTAATGTATGCAAATCCGGAACTATCCAAGATACAGTTGAATACTAATTATATAACATACATATCTTCCTACATCATCACACTCTCCTCTTACTGAAGTTCTTTTGCAAATGTTTGAACATTTTTCGAAATGTCGCACAAGTGACGCCCCAAAGCATGCTACAAATTGGCACAAACAAATTTGGGGAACGCACAAAATCGCGCTGCATGTAAGAAAATAATTAAATTTGATTTGCAGCGCACAAATGCAATTTCATTTGGCAAGAGAAGCACGAAGGATGTGGCGCCACATCTTTGTGGCACTCCTGGCGTGTCCATGGCAATCAAGTATTGTCATTGCATGACGCGGCAGATAAATCCCAGATCGGAGCAACCTGAGAGTGAGCAAGGGAAGGGAAGGCAGGCAGGACACGCAATCGAAATTAAGAAAGCGTCTCGCATTTAATTTAATTGACAGCAAGCGGGCACAGACAAAATCATCCACCCCCCTGCCCTCCTCGTCTTGCCACAGCCCCCCTAACAGACTCTCCTCACACCTGAGTGAAATACTCATTAAAAGCGTATTATATAGACTAGAATCTCTCTATGTTTATCCGCCCAGTAGTCGTCGTTGTTGTTGCCAATGATTTTGTAAATTCATTACAGAAAAAGCAGAGAGAAAAAAAAGGAAATGGAAATAAATTGCAAACTCATTTACCGCGCCAAAATCAAAAACTTTTACAATGTTGAACTTCATTTGAATTCGATATAGACGCGAAATATCTCTCGTAATCGCAGTCAACCAAAAGTGAAGTTGCTTTTTTAACCATTTTTGTAGACAGTTTCGCATTTTGGTTTCTCTTCCTCTTGAGAGTGAGCCTAGATGCGCCTAGACATCGGCTGTGGTTGGTCCCCACCAGACCCTGCGTCTGCCTCCTGTTCGCTCCACTCAATTTGAGTTGTCTCCTTGGAGACCAAGCGCAGTCTGCGGTCATATTGCCTGTGATTGTTGGCCTGTTTTAAAAAATACTCAGTATGTACTTATATATATCTCACTAATGTTTATCAAATGAAAGACAAATGATAGAAAGCTTCAATTAACATCTATTATATATTTGTAGTATCAATTTTTAAATTTATAAATAAATGAAATAAATGTTTAGACAGCGAAACTATGTTGCCTTTTTTATATAAATGTCAGCTTATATATTTTATAACTGTGTAAAGGGTATTGCTAAGTCGATTACCTTGTCTCTTCCCATTTCATTCCGATTCTTTCGTTCTTTCTCATGACTTTACTGAAATTTTATTCAGTCGCAATCGATAGTAATCAATATATTATTGCGAATAATTCGCAGTTTATTGAGTTACAGTTTATTGCAAAGCGGAATAAACTTTCTGTGCCCGAGTCGATGCTCGATTAAACCTTAAATCTGTGAAGAAGGATTCGGGCAATTATTCACAACGGTTTTGTGGCATCATCAAATTATTTACTCAAAAAAAA
This sequence comes from Zaprionus nigranus, assembly GCA_018903425.1. Taxonomy (NCBI): domain Eukaryota; kingdom Metazoa; phylum Arthropoda; class Insecta; order Diptera; family Drosophilidae; genus Zaprionus; species Zaprionus nigranus. The sequence continues at coordinate 1,034,897 of JAEIGD010000014.1, read as the reverse complement.
TGAGGAACGCAAAAGGTATTCTCACATATAGTATATGCCGAAATGAAGCCAATTTTGGGCGAAACAAACAGGAGAAAAGGAAAAACAGAAAACAGAAGTAATTCAATTACTCGAGAGCAGTGCGAGTGGGAGAAGGCGACACGCGACCGCATAAAAAATCGCGCACAAAACGCACAACGCACATAAATTATGAAAGGCAACGGCATAAACAGACCAAAATTGCGGCCAGACTTGGGCAAAATAAAGCACACACACACACACACACACACAATGCAACAACATCATCAACATGTGTATTAAATGTTTAACACGACTTTTCACTCATTAGTGAGAGGAGAAAAAAAATACGAAATACGTAGGAAAAAACACATAAAAACCGCAGGGGGTTGACTGTGCTTTTGGCGTAATTTATGCACGTGTATGTGGGTGAGTGAGTGTGTGTGTATGTGTGAGTGGGTGGGTGAGAGTGTGAGCCAAGCCAAGTGTTAATTTCGCAAAAATATAAAACAGGCAAGAGTAAAGCTAAATTAATCATATGCAGGCAACGAAGCGAGCAGCAGCTGCATTCACGCGCGCGTTTGCTACGCGTTTCGAGCGCGTTTTAAAAACGCGCTATGACGATTTTAAAGCTGCGTTTCCCATGGTCCACTAACCGACAATGGCAAATGGCAAACGCAGTCGTAATAACAATCGAAGCAGAGCCAAAGTGCAGAGCCCAAGAATGTGACTCGACTGCCGAATCAATCCGAGGCGCAACGAAGCGAGGCACAAACTGTGCCCATAATTCATATGCGCCACAAAGTCTGCGGCAATCAAAATGCCAAAAACCGCAGCCACTTTGGGACGACTTCACGTTGCTGGAGCTGAAACTGGGGGATTGAGATAAAGTTGAAGCTGACGCTGTAGCTGGATTGCTGTCAGTCAGCGAAGAGTTGCCGATTCAACGACATAATTGCGGCCTGTCTGCGGTGGCTAATGCAAACAAACATGGGATTATGAGAGGTTGCAGCTGTCCCTGCCCCTGCCCCAGCCCCAGGTCCTTCTCCCACTTCCTCTGGCCTAGTCCCGTCTCTGGCTCGATCTGACCCGTAACAAGTAGCTGGCGAAATGCTTTAAAATTGGACTCTACGTGTTGGCCCCGCGAACGCACTCTGGGATTGGCAAAGGCGAAGCTAGACGCGACTGGGACCGACTCGTCGAGATCGTGCGATTGCTTTTCATTAGCTGCGCCACAAATTGTGGCCTGAACCCGAGCCTGAACTTGCCCAGCTCATGCTCGAAATGATACTCGACTTGCGGATCTAAAGTAGTGCAGCCAGTTGCAGTTGCAGTTGCAGTGGCAGTCGCAACTCCCGATCCCGCTCCAGATTCAGCTGCAGCATGTGCATTGCGTTTGGCGAATCGATTGGCAACGCCTGAGGGCCAACTTAACGTCCCAGTTCAATATGTGACTTCGCCCGGCACTCGACGACGGGACTCCTGCACGAAATTATAATTTCACCTACAACAATTTGGCTCCCGTTTCCAGCTATCGATAGGCACTTCCCTTACCACTTCTTCTTCAACCTGCTCCCCATACCCCTTTCTATCTACATGAATTTTTCATGGGAATTACATACGTGATAGATTGTTTTATCCCACTCACCTGAGCAGCTGCTTGATTGGTTTACCTGCTTCTGCATCAGCTTCTGCGATTGCGATTCCGATTCCGATGGCGATTGCTATGCCGATTGTTGTTGTTGCATTGTTGCGATTGCCATCGCTTCATATGCGACGTGACTTAGCTGCGAATTACCTATGCAATGCTTTAGAACATGCAACAGCAACATGTAGACAGACACACACACACACACAGACATACCATACGTGTTAAAGTAGTGTGCATGGAAAAAGGCAGAGATTAAATAGCGGGAATAAAGTATAGTGAGCTTGAGAAGAGGATAGTATTGAAATTTGTGTAAAATTGATGTTATAACAGTACATCAATGTTATACAAATAAAAGGAAATATAAGTTATATAAGTTAAGCAGTATTTCTCAAAATAAAAATCATTTATGGACACCTCTCTTAAACGGACATTTTAGCACTTCCCTTTGTTGAACATAAATGTCCGACCCAGAGGGGTTTCACTGTAATTAAATGGTTGTACTGTTACAACACATTATGTTATTATTTGCCTTATTGTTTTTTCTAAAAATAAACCCTAAAGGCCACCTCCATTGAGCGGACACCCTATTATTACGTGGACACTTTAATATGTAGTGTATTTTGGGACAATTTAGCAGATTTCTTGCTGCACTTCCTTTGTCAAACAGAAAATGTCCGTCCAAGAGAGGTTTCACTTTAAACTTCAAAAGTCGATTAAGGCTACTTTAGATATGGCTTCCTGGAGTAGAAAGATAAAATACTCCACGTTCTTAACTTTTTTCCTCTATTATTTTTCTCTTTTCCAGACTAAATCAAAATTATAGTAACATTTCATATTACGATTAATCGAAATGGAACTCTAGTATTTTTTTTGAAGGATTATATATTCATATAAGAGTGAATTAATTTTTCTCTATTTAATTCCCGCAATTCACTTGTGTTTTAAAGTATTTAAAATATATAAGAAAATACATTAAAATATTTTCACCGGTTGCCTCCGTAATTGGTTTACTGGACGCACAACAAAGCAACGTGGCCTGGTCCACTGGACCCTTTAATAAAGGCCTTATAGGCGTGAAAAGCAACTGAAAGTTGCCAAGAGTTGTTGTGCTGGAGCCACGCGACTATCGGCTAAAATATCGTATGATTTGATTTGATTAGAGTTTTGCATTTGATCTATACAATCTGCCATAAGTAGTCGAGGGTATTTCAGGGTAAAAATAGTACGCGACGCCCTACAAAACTATTTAAAATATATATGAAAATATTATAAAACATTATAGCAACCTCAAGAACTAATTTCACTTTGTTCACATAGTTTAGTCTTTTTAATACAGTAACAAAATCCCTTTGGTTAACTGGAAGTTCAACATAAATTTCCGTCATTCAAAATTCTAAAAAAAAAATGGATAAGTTAAAGTACTTGCAACCCATCTGGTGGACAGCTTCTCTCATCCTGTTAATGTTGCACGTGATGACGAAGGGGACAGCAAAGCACATAAACATTGATTTCTTAAAGGTTTTCAATCAGTTTTTTCAATATGCAGACTCAAGGGAAGGCAGTCTGAGATCGGGATACGGCAGCAGAATAAGCTAAGCCAAACAAGATAAACAGCAACAACAACAAGCATATGCAACAGAGTTGTGGCAAATTAATATGAGCATATTAAGCAAAGAAATCAACAAGCTCTGGAGGCGGAGGCGAAGGCGAAGGCGCCCGGTGTGGACATGACCCCATGACAAGGTGCACAACAGGTGGTACCAGGTGGGCTGCAGAGCCACATGTTGCCATTGCCAGAACATGTCAGCGGCGCCACAAAGCATACAAAGCAGGTCTGGCCAGGCAAATGAGGCGCAGCCACGCTGCACACTCGTCAATGTCGCCGCTGAGGGTCAATTATTGACCGCAAGGCAGCAGGAGTCGCAGGAATTGTAGTCGCAGATCGATGCAGGAGCCACCACCAGCTACGGTTAATAGAGTCGTGATCAACGGCCACGAAACAGTCGAACAGTCGAACAACCGAACAACCTGTTGGGGCACTGACCACCTACAACTTGGTATTTGTTTTCGGGGGCCTTCAACGCTCCTCTGCCGCTGCCGGTGCTGCTGCTGTTGTTTTTGTTGTTGTTCAATTAAACTTTATGCCAATAAATTGTAAGCAGTAAGTCGTTTAATCTAAATTAAGCGCCAGTCGCCGAGGGAACAGGCGCAAGAGGCTTAGGGACAGGAGGAGGCACAGGTCGATTGAACGGCAATTTCCATCAGCTGCATCATGTGTCATAAACAAGTTGCAAGGCGCCGACAATTCTCAACTGTGCGCGGGTTGCCCCCCGCAACACATTTCCATAAAGCGACACCCAGAGCCATTGGTCGCTTCCTGGTCTCCACTGCAAACTGCGCCTTCGATTGGATATTGGTGACGGCGAGACGGGGGCAGAAGATTTGGTCTGCCTTGTCTAGCATTTGCCTACAAAGCGTAAGCAATTTTTATGCTCATGTTGCACGTAATCACCGCAAGCCGCAGGTGGTAAAAGCGCGCGTTTGCTAAGGCTCGTGCGGCACGCCGGGTAAGAGGAGTGTGGGAGGAGGGGCACACACAGGCTCAGGCTGCGGCGCGGGCTCTGGTTCATCTGCCCCCAGAGCGAACCGGGGCTGCACTGATTGAATTGCACTAATTGCGTATTAAAGCTCAGCACTGCGAGCCAACAAATTGCATGCGGCCAAATTGAATTATACCTACAGAAGTCTTGTTCCTGTCTGGCTAAGCCTCCGCCCCCTCTCACCCTCCCTTGCCCACTCCCCGTGTGGCTGCTAATGAAGAGACGCTAGGCAGGTCCCGTTGCGGGCTTGTTGGCCTTTATTTTGCTTAATTAATTGGCAGCCAAGCGCCAAAAAAAGAACATGACAGTTGCCACAGCACAGCCACACCCCCTCCCCTACGCACTCCACTCCCCCTCCTGGCACCCATCAAAATGCAACAAGAAAAGCTGTCAACACAGCCAAAATACGGTAGAAGAGGCAGCAGCCGCCATGGGCTCCCTTCTACCTCACGCTCTTCCCCGTCGTCTCGTTGCAGCTCCAAAGCCGAAAGTCAAGTGTCCTTGGAGAATATATGTGGCATGCGGCATGTTGCATGTTGCAATTCTTTTCATTTTTTCGGCAATGCCGAAAAAGAAAACAGTAGAAACTAATTGTTCTTGAGTCTGCAGTCTGTATATACCATATTATTTGGGGAATATTCTGTGAAGTGCTGCAGGGCGCAGTGGGAGGGAGAGGGAGAAAAGTGGCACTGTTGTGTCATGTTGCTGTTGCATCAAGAGGGTTAATTATAACGCATAAGCTCTTTGATGGCAAGAGCAACTGAAGAAGCTGAAGCACTTTAAAGATATTTTGGTATTTTTTGGAGAAGTTTAGAATATTAGACAATCAACAATCTACCAGAATAATCTTATGTAATATGTTTTAAAATAATAATAATAAGAAAATATATTATCATTTAAATATAACGGATTATACTGCATATCCTAGAAATGTAATGATAATTTGACTACTACATAAAGACCCCGCCCTCATTTGCAAGGCATCTCCCCATGGAGAGTTCTCTTTGGGGCTCTCATGCTGGCAATAACATCATTTTCGCTTAATTAACACAACAAAGCGATGCCCAAAAGTCTGGCAACGCCATAAAAAGCGACCAAAAATTTACAAGTATCCTCTATGCACTGCGAATTCCGGACGGAGTCTTCTCCTTCTCCGGCATCTTGCATTGCCACCTGCCCAAGAGGCGCAACGAGCTGACGGGGCTGAGTAGAATGCAGCTGAGGTGTGTCTGGGAAAATATTATAAAAATATATGAAGAAGAAGAATAGAGAAAAACCAAGCACTCATAAAATGGCCCCCACCGCCACCCTGCAAAGCTCCCTCGCAACGTTTGCAGACAAAAAGATTTATGTTTTCTTTTCATTTTGCGTTTTACATTTGGCATTTCATTTCGGGCGCAAAACAAATGAACAACAAAATTGTATAAAAATTTCTATAGTCAACTCATCGTGGCGTACTTAAAGCCAGCCATAATAGAAGGAGGCAAGAAAGAGAAAAAAATGTAAATGTTCCAAGCAGGCCAAAAAGGAAAAAACGGGGGGAGAAGACAACGAGCTCCTCGACGAGTGCATGAAAATAAAATACACCGAATGCATTCCACATTGTATGAGAGTGGAAAAAGGGTGCTTTGAAATAATAATATTCTTTCGATTTGCTTTGTTTCTGCACAAGCCGAAAACTGAGATGGTGGGGAGGGGAAATGGATGGAGCTTAAGTATGGCAAGAACCTAAACAAATTAAGAGCCTGTTGAGAGCTTTAATTTGAATGTGGTTGCAGTAGAAGGTCCCCCGCTAATAAGGCTATTATAGATAGTATAACAAAAGTTTTTATTTGGTAGAAGATAGCGAAAGTTTTAATTTTTCCCTTACCTAGAGGGATTACTTTAAAAGCTGTTTAATTTTAGTAATGTTGCAGTACAATATTTCTCTAGGGAAGTAACGATAGTTTCTGTTTGTGGGTTATTTAAGAAATTTATTAAAAAGTTTAGTAAATTTTAAGAGACAGAATGTCTACCTCTAACAAGGGTTATATCGATAGTAAGTTTCTTAAAGTGCTGATTAACTTTAAAGAGGTTACATGTCAAAGATAAATCTATTAAATCGATAGTATACCGATAATTTTTAGGCCAAAAAAGTGTAAGGCCCCTAGCCGTCCACCCACCAACTACTAGTCATGGAAACAAATGTCTCAAGTTTTTAAAATTTGGCGCCCCCTATACAAACTCCACCACCAAGTACAACAAAAAAAATCGATATAAATAGGAGATGCAATAACTCACTGACATTATAATTGGCAGATAACACTCAACAAATGCGTAAAGAAGGTACCTTGCCGAACAGAGGGGCGCTTTAACTTTGGCTCAATCTTAAATACAGTTTTATTTAATAAACTAAAAAAAAGTTTCAGTAAAATTTAAGAGAAGAAACACTTAATAAGGATTTGGTAAGGCTTAAAGTGCTGATCTACCACTATACAGGTTAATGCAAGGCTTAATCCATTACATCCTGACTGTACCGATAATTTTTCATATTGGGTTACTTGGGAATTCTTTTAAAAGTTCTTACTGCAATGTTTTCGATAGTACAGATAATTCATAGAGAAGTACCTGCAACAGAGTAACCTTAGCTTATTTCAAACCTTTTCAAACTATGCCAATTGATCTGTTAGATGATGGACGGATGACTGGAAAATTCAGTTGGCTCAGACAACTGGCGCCAGCTAAGGCCCATAAATCATGGCCAGACACACTCACACACTCGTACACACACCAATAATTTTTTGGAGCATGCATGCAACAATTGCTCCATCCAAGCTGACCGTCAGCAGCAGCAGCAGCAATAGCAACAACAACTGCAGCTTGTCGAACAATTTTCCAATTTTCACATGCGAATTATGAGCCACAGCCTCCCCATAACGATAGCCAGAGCATAGCCCACCGCAGATACGAATTTCAGAGTGATTGATAGCATGTTATGAGTTAACATGCTATTATTAGACCACAAGATGCTACCAACAACATCAGTGCTGCTGCTGCTGCAGCAACAACAACAACAGGGGAAGGAACTGGGAAAAGCCAATCAAGGATCGAGCTAAGCAAATGTTTACTCACGACTTTTCGCGTCGTCTCTGGGCTTTGGTTTTTCATCATATTTGCCAAAAGTGGAAAATTGTGCAAGAGAAATTGATTTCACATGATTTACGTGCAAGTTTTCCCAACAACAACAACAGCAGCAGCAACAGCAACCAGCAGGAGCCCAAAAATAATTTCTAATGTCATGTTGGGGCTGCTGTTAAGCAGGAGGAGGAGGAGGAGTAACCGACGCAATTGGGGGTTGGCTTCACAAATTAAAGGCGATCGAAGGGGTCTAACAAACGGTTAATCAGCGGACACAGTGCTGAGCTCGTTAAGCGGTCGATAGATGGCGCTACCCAAGTCGTGGAATATCTCTGCCATAACCACTAGTTGGTCAGTTGGCCAGATCAACGGCCATTAACTGTTCGATGGACTAACGGAGAGACAGATAAACAGACTAACTGCTTGCCCAAATGACAGACAGACTGTCTGAACAGACTTCTTGAGCACCCATACAACTAGGAATATCTAAACTATCCATTAATATATCATCTCTTATGCACTTCCGCTTCTGCTGCCAAATGTCAAAGACAAATTTCGCATTCGATATTCCGTTGGCAAACGCCGCACAAAGTCAATGTCAACAAATCGATAAATCAAAGCAAAAAAAAAAAAAAATTGGAAAAAGAAAAAAACAAAAAGAAATTAACTGAAACTTAAAACCGTTTGCCAGTTATAGAAGCCAGACAAATATTGCATAATCAATGAGCTTAAGCTATTTGTTTGTGTGCTCAAATTATTTATGCATAACTGTTGTATACTGTTATATTATTTTCAACTGTTTTAACAGCCACGATTGGCCAGACTAAGGCCACAGAGCTGAGAAAGATGAAAAACATAACAAAACCATATTTTCTTCGCTTGATTCCCACAATAATAGAATCTAAATTGCCAATAATATAATCGCTATAAATCATGACATTTCTCTCTATGCTCAACCTTTACAGGGTATCCATCTGGAAAGTCTCGTTGCTTAGGCTCTTTAATTGATTGGCTTGTTGACACATAAAGCAAACGTTGTGATCATTGCAATCTGAGAGAATCTTAATCATCGCAACATCATCGGCATTTTGCGAATCATGCGGCAAACCAGTTTCGAATACGTAAATGAATACACTCAGCACACCCATGCGATGACTTGCCGGTTTAACCAAATGTAGAACAAGATCAAATACTATAAAAGGGGACAAAGAGTACGGCAAAAAGTCAATAAAAAGTAAACAAAAAACAAAAGCAAATCAGGTTCTGAAAATATCTGCAGGCCTTGTATAACAATATGAAAATGAAGAATAAATTACTTAGTAAATTAAAATAAAAGGTGTATAGACCCACAGATAGGATAAGATTTGGATAACAAGCCTGACCGCCCAATTACGCACAACTCAGTTGGCAGATCTCACCTGAATTTCACCTACATATCGCAACTTTCAACGCACACAGTTCAGTAATTAATGAAGTCGCAGAACCAGTTGGCTGAACATAGAGTAAATAATTGCCAAATAGACGCCCGAAACCAAAGTCCCAATAGAATCCCCCTCGATAGACATGCACACACACATACACTCTGAAATCGATTAACTATGCAGCTGCCTCTCTAAGAGTTCCCCCAACTCTTTTGTCCGATAAGAGACTGCATAGAGGGGCCCCCCAAAAGGTGCGCGAGACCATTTAAGGTGACAAGTTTATTAAAATTTCAAAGACATTTCTCAAAGAGACACGATGCGGCAAGTCAGTCTTGTCCAGTGCGCGGTGAAAAGTGAGAGTCCGACGGGGCGACGACACGGAGAGAAATTATAGCAGAGGCCCAGACCCGAAACGAGGCTTCGAAAACAATAACAAACAGTACGAAAAAAACGAAAAAAATACGACAAAAAATACGAAAAATACTGGTTTTCAGCGCTCAGACTAAACATAAAACTGTCAATTCGCAGCAGCAGCAGCAGCAGCGACACCTCCCCCCTGCCTTCACCTCTGGGTCTCTGGGCCTGTCGATGGCCGCTGGCTGATCGTCTGCTCGTCAGTCCGCCTCTCCGTCTCTCCGTCCGCTCGTCCGCCTGCCTGGGCCGTCCACAGTTGGCACTTAGCATGCGCATGCGCTACCGTTTTCTTGGCCAGTTGTATTTTAGCCATTAGCACGTTCGGAGCTGAAGCTGAAGCCGGAGCCGAGCCTCGAGTCGCCACCGCAAGTGTGAAGTCATAGGAGTCTACGAAGACTACGAAGACAACGATATATAAAGTATAACTAGAGAAATCAAAAGTGATTTTAAATCATTTTCTGGCATTTGTGCAGAGTTTTGTGTGTCTAAAAGCGAAAGTTGCGTGCAAAGTGGATTTTATTGTTCGACAAACTGAATCTTAATCGAATAAAGCTACATAAACTTTAACTGAATTCATAATCCAAACTAAAGTCGATCAACCCCCGAGGGCAACACGAAAATGCCTGCAGCCAGTTCCCATTCGCGTCTCTTCTTCTACCTGCTGTGCGTGGCGTCGCTTCTGGCCGTCTCGAAGTCGGATACCGGTAGTACAAAGAACTCCTACTTTATGTCGTATTTCTACTATCTGATTGTTAACTTTGTTAATCCGTTCGCAATGCCAATATTCTATCGCTTTGTTAACGTTTGTCTAACATAGCGAAATGAAATCAGAACGACCTAAGACGAATTTCTGTTAAGAATGTGTAAATATTATCAATCTGTATATATATACTACTATCTATGCTATGCTGTAACTGATCTATCTATAGAGTGCATTGTAAATATCTCTAAACTAAGACTGCTTCGGGCTCTGAGTTCGAATGTGATTGGCTGAATGGGTTCATTGTTTGTTTGTATATGTGTACAGTTAGTTTTAATGGATTTCCTTAAGTTTAGAATACGATAATACTGCGTACCTGCAACCTTGTGATAACTTCCACCTTAAGACAACTCGAAATTATAATTGTACAATAAAATGTGTTAAATTCTCGATAATTGTGATGGTGTTTTATTTGTAAATACGCGTACTAAGTCTTATCGTGATTCTATAGTTTTGAGAGTGATTATTTCCTAATGACATTTCGACCTCTGTTTCTCTTTTATCTACCATCTACTCTATGAATGCCAAACACCCCATAAAAGATCAAAGAGCGCCAATTAAAAATTATACAATATCCAAATAGATTTCGAGTTCGAGTACAAACCGTAAGGGCCACAATGAGTTACACTGAGCGACGTGACTTCCAGTCAATGCCAAGCTACGTCTAACTATATATATATATTTATATACCTTTACTATGTTATAGTCGTATATCTATAGCTGAACTCCGATAAAACAAACGTGAATGCCGACTATAAACCACACCACACAGGCAGACACATTCGCAGAGACACATTAATCGTCTGTCCACGTTCTCTGCGTACTCGAGGCTACTCTGTGGCATTGTCTTGTCTTGTTGCTTCAACTAATTAGCACATAGGTCATACCTAGGGTATTCTTAATGATCTATCTGTCGATCAGCTGAGCTGGCACCGTCAACTGCGGAATACACGTTATCAATAGAGGGAAACGCAAAAGAAGCTCAGTCGCACTTCAAATACCAGTTATTCTGCGACGCTCTCCTGCTCTCTCTCTCTCTCTTTCTCACACTCTCGCTCCCGCATCCGCTCTCATTGTGGGTACTCTCTCGACCATGATCTTGACCACGACGATATCGCTCGGAGCCGAAGCTATCCGATCAGTCTCGCTTTGCTCTCGCAGATCTCATTGACATCAAAATACTCCCAAGTTTCGTCAGTTTCGCTCAGCTCAGCTCGCTTCACTTGGTGGCAGTCAAGGTTAATAGTTGAATCTGTTAGAGGCACCGTAGTGTTTTGTTTTCATTTTCGTTTTTTATGTATTTGTATATCTGCTTAGCTCTTGTTGTGTCTCTCCTCTCTCTAACAATCACCCGCTGCGTCAGCGGCTCCGAGGCGGAACTATTTATAATGCGGAAGTTCAACGAAGATGATTAGGCAAAAAATTTCAATATTTTTGCGTATTTTTTGGCAGTTGTTGTTTGGCCAAAAGAACTTGAGCTACTAATCTCGATTTGGCAAAGAAGTTTTCAAAGACCCAGAAGTTGTCTAAATTGGAAACGAGCGACTGATTAGTTATTGTACAAATTTATATTGTATATATTATATAATATATCATTAGTAATAAGATTTGCTTAAGGCAACTGTAAATATAACTGCCAATAGGTTTCTTATCACTTCCGTAAACATTTCATAATTTCGTGCACTGCATAACCACATCCTCTCATTACATTCATGCACTTTCCTCCCAGTTGCCCTGCAAGCACCAGATGAGGATTTGGCCTACGATGCTGCCCTCCAGCTGGGCTTACTGAACCATCGACTGAATCAGCTGGCACATGAGGAGGAATCAAGGCAACTGAATCTCAAGAACATTACCAACAGTCTAGTTAGTCGCATACCCTGTAATTGCGACACGGGTATATGCAAATGCTGTGCAGGTTTGTTACCCGAATCTAGATCAAGAGCGACTTCTATAATTGAAATGTATCCTTCTTTTTTAGGTTATCTTGCTGTTATTGGCATGAACGGTTGCACTGAGGTCGCCTATCGTCCCGATGAGTTCTCCTTCGAGCTACGCATGCGGGTTAACAACAAAATTTGGTTCCGTCGCAAGGTCTCGGGTCTGAACCCTCCACCCTTCTGCTTCAGGCCGCCACGCTTCAACTTTGCCCGTGCCTGCATTCAGTTTCACGACATTTGGTTCGTAGGCCGAAACATGCATGTCTGTATGTACATGTCCGGCGAGTTCCAGGGATTTGAATTGTTCGAACGGTAAGCTTAAAGGTTTTGTAGAGAAAAGAGTTAGTCGTTAATGAATTTCCGTTCATTTTGTATGTCTTTGCGAGAGTAGTAGATGCTCCTTAGAAAATATATATATGTATAATATTATTCAGCCTTACTTATTAACTTCATTTGTTCAAAACAACTGCTTTAGTACATTCCAAAATAGCTTCCACAACATCCACCAGTTCCATCCACCGTGTTAGTTCTTTCCCTAGCAAATGCACCTGCCATTCCACACACATTTGCGTAGCTGTCTCTCTCTCTCTCTCTCTCTGGCGCAGCTCTCTCGGCTGCTACAATACACAAAGAAAATGACAGCTTAGTTGATACACGCACCAATTCGTGGATCTTAATAAGTGTAGATCGCATAGAGCAGCAAGACTATTTATAGCTTGATTTAGCTAGCTGGACGCAGTTCTATACGTTTTAAATAAACACTCAAGAGTTCTTATAAAACTTCTAAATGGTATTTTATACACTATTATTATCTTCCCTCTTAGCAACTTCGATTGCCTTCTGTTCGGAGATCATGGAGTTAAGATTGTACCGCCAGAGCAGGGCTTTCCGGTAAGGCCTAACGATGTGGACATTGACGATGCCGAGGATGAGATCGAGGATTACGACGAGAATGTTGTGCGCAGCTTGGCTGAAAAGATGATGATGGACTGAGGGATCACACCCACAGACACACACACTCACAGGCTCAAGTCAACCATCTCACCTGCTTATTTATTTATTCATAAATTCCCCCTCATTGTTAATTTATTAAAATAATCTGAAACGCTTTGTGCCATCTGCCTTAATGCTCTGTGGTACTTGGCCACCAAATGACTCGAACGGGCGGGGCTCCTTTCCGCCTGCAAAGTGGCCACCTGATGCGCCAGTTCCAAGTGTGAAAACTGCAAAAGGCGACGTGTGTTGTTCAAAAGAAGCACTCTCATCTCATTCACCTTCTCCCTTACCGCTTCCTTCTGTCCTACCCTGCCCCTCCATTGCAATTTACCCTCTGTCCTGCAGCATCGTGTGCAGTCAGCGCATCCGCATCCTGTTGCGCCTCTCGTCCTGGCGCGCATTCAAGTGCAAAATAAAACACAAAGCGCAGTTAAATTTCTAAAGGATAATGCAACCGCTTGCCATGTGCATGTGCAACCTGCAGTCGGTCCCAGGCAAGACCAGTTGGTAGGGAGAGGAATTTGGCATAGTGCAGCAACACGTCGACTGCACTTCGTTTGACTCGCAGTTGACTGTAATAAAGGACTATTTAGGGCACTGCCAGGCGCCCTGGATAGGCGAGAATGCAAAAGCAGGCTCAATCGAGGAGCGGGTGGAAGAGAAGGGGACAGGGTATTATTTCGCACTTGAGGCTGCATTCAAGTGGCGCGCACTGCACTTGCTGCAGGGCGCCGGCAAAGGATGCAGACAGGATGATGTGCATGGGATATGCATGTGCACTCTGCATGTTAAACACTTGTGACCCAGCGCATTTGAAAAGAGTACAGAGTAGAAGAAAAAGAGCATTAAACATCATCTGTGAATGGCATGTGAATTAGCTTTATAATTAGCTAGGTAGATTAGTTGTGTAACCATAGAAGGTACATAATAACAATTATTGTTTGAATCTATCTTATTTTCTATTTAAAGATACAATACAACATGCAGATAAAATTAGTATTACTTCGTTTCTGCCATGTAATTTATGCCTTAGAAAATTCATGATATATAATTGAACATTTTTAAGTGATAAAATGCAATTCATGATATGATATTAGCAGAGAAGTTTACTTTATACACAGCTTAGTTGATTATAACTTACCATTTCATACAACTACATGATATTGTTTACCAATTCATAAAATGATTGCGTGTAAAGACTGCGCATAAACACAGTAAACACTTTTATTAGCTTTGTCATCTTAGAAGAAACTCTCTAAAGCCTCATTCACTGACGAACACAATCTGTTAAAGCTATTCTTCTCATTGTAAGCCTGCTTATAAGCTCTCCCAAGTCTATTCAAACTTCCCCTCATTGCTTTGCCGCAATCAAACAAAGATCCAATTATATTGTAAAGCCTCGTGCTGGTCAGTTCATAAAATCTATTTAAAAGCCACTTAAGTTGCCGTTAAACACATTGACCCCTTCGCACATGACAAACAGATAGACGACATATGCTCAAGGGGGGAGCAGGAGGAGAACGAGGTGTGAACAACAGCGACCATAAAAACCCGACGGGCAGCTAATTTAAAATGCAAATTTGAGTGCGCATAAATAAAATGCATTTAGCGTCAGTAATTGATTTGTTTACACTCAACACACACACACACACACACAGAGTCAGAGGCACACACGCGACAACAAGTCGACCGACTGACCCAACTGACCAACCGAACGGACAAACAGAAGGGAAACACAAGAAGGGAGGGGCCTGCAAAGGACACGCAACTGACCAGCGGCAATTCCGACCCCGACCCCGAGTCCGATTCCGATTCCAATCCCTCCTCCCCTTATTGCGCAACAGTTGCAGATACAAATCACTTAAGTCCTTCGCTTCGGTCAGTTGATGCGATTTGCAATGATATCTTTATTTATACTCGTTTTTCCCATCTCTCTTCCTCTTTCCCCTCTCTGTCTCGCAGTCGTGTGTTCCCTGAGGTCAATTATGTTATTTCCGGTTTCATGTGGTCTGCAACCAAGGGAGAGAAAAAAAGAAAAATACTGAAGTGTCATGGTCAAATGGTTAGATCCGTGGCGAAGTGGACCCCAGGGCAAGGGACACACATCCTCGTTGCCGTATCATGTTATATCACTTATCTGCCTACAATGGGAAAATGGTAATTGAATAACATGACCGGCTCCGATGCCTCGGAGCGGACTCTATTCAAAGTTGTGTCAGCAGTATCCGCACAAGGTGAAGAAAAAACTTGTTGTATCCGACTGGATTTGCCTGCTTAAAGCTCACTGTCTCGCCTGGACACTCTTCAAGGCTTTCGCTTTCTTTGTGGAATGTGTCTGCGCGTGCAGCGAGGGAAGTAAAAAGAAAAGCGAAATTTTCAAACTACCCCCAAAAGTAATTAAAAACGTCGTGGTCGCCGCTAGAGACGTCGCTACCGAGGCGGCGGCCAAGCGACGAATGTTAATCAAAGAGGAATATGGAGAAATACAAGAAAATATCTCACAGAACACACACAGTCCACGGCACAGACGGAGACATTGTCCTTAGGGTATAATTTCTTTTAAATTTCTACATTTCGCCTACAGCAACAATCTAAATAATATACAGACACACACACACATACAAGTACCTTAACAGCAGCGAATTTCTCATTAATTACTTGGACGTCTTTGGGATTCATGTTTAAAGAAAAGTTAATTGAACTTGAATAAACTTAAGATGGATATGCTTTAGATGTACAACAATTAGTTAAATTAAAAACAAAAAATATATAAAATATACTTTAAATGATCACTATATTATATTCATAAAATAACAAAACACACAGATTTTTGAAGAAAATAGATAAGAAATGTTAATTTTAACAGAATATGTTAATTTTATCAGAAAACTGAAAAGATTTTGTTGTTTTCTTAAGAACAACTTGTGAAACCGAACATTTCTAATCATATAAAGATTATTAAGAGATATGCACTGTAACTTCTCAATACACAAACTAATCTTATATCCTTTCTGCCTGTCTTTTAAAAGACAATAACAGAAAAGAGATAAGAAATATTTATTTTAACAGAATATAATGTTTTTGTCGATAATAACTTATACTAGAAATATATCTAAGAGACATACCCTATAAACTCTTAATGCGCGATCTTATATTAAGCTTTTGAGTTGGTCTATCATATCTTTTCTGCTTTTAACCGAATTAAAATTCGCACAGTTCCCCTTTATGTTCCATAATGCGCTCAAAGTCAATTTATAAATATTTGAATGAAATTTATCGCTACCATTAGTATATACTATTATTCACTCGATTCGGCTCTGGCGGCCAAACGATGGGCCTAACAAATAACCCAAGCATTAATTAAACTTATCGAACGACCCTCGGAATGCCGATTTGGGCATACATTGAGTATTCACCCACCAGATGACGCGTAATTTGTTTAGCGAAACAATTTTAACAATTTTTCATAAAATATCTGTGACGAGAAATCTTGAAGGGAGACAAGAGTCAGCAAGGATACGCGGCGAAAATCGAAAGGATACGCACGCACAAGCGCACACACAGAAGCACATAAATGCCGAACACACACACACACACGCTGGCTGCTTACTTATGTAAAATAAGAAAACGCGACTTACATGCGTGATGTGCGTGGAAATTTCCCCTCTCTGTGCGTGTCGGTGTCTGTGTGTGTGTGTGTCGTGTATATAGAAAGTAAATAAGCGTCTTTGGGGTAGCGTTTCGGACAAAGGGTTAAAAATCTGTGCCTACGCGAGCTGCGTCAACATGCGTGAGCCGCACACGCGGGCCCGTGTTTGTTTCTGTGTGTGTGTGTGTGTGATAACAGAGTTGCCAGCTTTTCGACAGAATTATCGGGGCAGTGCAATAGCGAAGAGGACAACAATGGAAGACAAACAAAGTCATTTACATAGCTAACGAAGTGAGTGAGCAAAGCCGTAAGAAGACTCCCCCCCTCCCACACACTGGCCTGAGGCAATAGAGAGAGAGAGAGACAAACGGCAGGAAGGAGGCTGGGGGATGGCGCGTGTTGGCGGTTTGTGGCCAAAGTAAAATGGCGACCGGCAGCCAACTTACATTTTATGTGTCAATTTTTTCATTTTCTGTCATCTTATCAGCGTCAGCAGCGCAAGCAGAACTGCTGCAATGTGGAAAGGGGAGAGTGGAAAGGGGGAGATTGTGAGGCATGCTGGGTCCAAGTGGGTCCGGGTATTATGCATTCAAGCTGGCAGCCAAAGCCTTTCCCTCACTCGTCGACCATTTGCCGAGCGCATAATGAATATGATGGGTTCTCTCGGTATCAGTGTGGGTCAATGGGGAGCAATTTTGGCAACTAAAATATAAATACACACAGCTGAAAACCCTTTGTACTCATTTGACACAACTGACGCCATAATCTGGCCAATTTCTATTGCGTTTCGTGCATAATTTAGCATAATTTCAAGCTTTCCTTGCACAGTTTCCATTCCATGGGATGGAAATATTCTAGACACTATTGGGGTAAGTTTTGTTATTATTATTTCAGGTAGACACATTTCGTCACTGCGATTTATTCACAATTAATGCCATACAACTGTCGATATATGTTCGAGTGTATATGTATCTATATACGAGTATAGTATAGTATGTAAGCCAAACCATTTTGTTGTGTTGATTGCAGCAGATTGATTTTAAAAGTTATGTTCTTCTTCTGCTTCGCGTTCACTTTTTGTAGGCCCAGTTAGCATTGCAATTCGGAGGCGCACAATTTCCTCCTCCTCCTCCTTGAGTGTCAACTATTCTATGGCTAATAGTTGGCGCTGCCGGTACTACTGGTGGCGGTGGACCAAATCCCAATAGATTTGCCCAAAACGCGAAATTGGCCAAGGCGCTGCCTGCGCAGAGGACTAGTGTTAGGACCAAAAACTGTCAGGACTTTCGATTAATATACTCATTTGGGTATACGATTTACAATATACTTACCAAGAAGCGCATGATTGATGGAGATCGGCCTAAGCCCTATGTTCAACTGAAGCTTCCCGTCAGTCGATCAGCTCTTTATAGTGAGAGATTTGTAATTTACATTGGAAATATGGCATATGGTAATCTTATTTTACATGGGTTTTCGTCACATACTTAAACTTCAAAAGCTTTTTACTTTCACTAATTGAGTGAATAGATATTATAGTCGTAACTAAATATTATATCTATAAATTTAAAATACTCAATGTCTTTCTACTCTATTATTCATATTTGTTGATCTTTTGAACATATTTAAAAGCTCTAAAATTAGTTTTCGTAAATGTTTCGGGTAGGCACTCTACAAAATATCAACATGAGCAACAAACATTTCAATCTACCATTTAAAAACACGATAGATAAGTTAAGATTTAAATAAAGCATTGATTTTTTATTGATCTCTCATAAATGCAAATAACATAAATCGTCTTAAGATATATGCCCGATCCAATTTAATCGTGACTCAAGTAGCTCTTCCTATGTCGAAAATATGACTGAGAAATTTCCTCTAAGTTGTTATTGGTAATTCTCTAGGCGTCCCTTTGGTTTAACCGTCATTGCGTTTCATCCTTTTTTTCATCCAAATAACCTTCCAAAGATCCCGCCCGACTCTCCACCACCCGTAGCAACTTGATTACCGGTAGCCGCTCCGTTGTCAACCTGAACACCACTTCCGCCACCAGAAATTCCACCAGTAATTGTCTTGGCCAGTCCACCAAGCAATCCACCGCCCTGTTGCCCACCCGATCCACTACCCCCAGTTAACCGCCCGAGCAATCCTCCAATCAATGATCCACCAGCCGATGTCGATCCACTACCCCCAGTTAACCTTCCGAGCAATCCTTGAGGTGCTGCCCCATTTGCTGCTGCTCCGCCACCCAATAAGCCTGACAAGAGACCACCACTTCCGCCAGTCAATCCGCCGAACAATCGTCCCGGCAACCCTTGCAGACCACCTGTTTCTGCACCTTGAGGTTGTTGTTCATTGCCGCAAGACGATCCTAGTCCCAATCTTCCAACCACTCTTCTGCCCAATCCCAATGCTATAGGCGCTGCCACTGCGGTGGCCAATCCAAGAGCTACTTGTCTACGCCCTCTGTTCAATAATCTTGAAATTAGTCCTGTAGGGCAATTAGGAGTGTTTTGGGGGGCCTGGGGATTGTGGGGACGATGGATTGATTTGGGAGGGTGGAGGATACGGAGCACCGTTTGGCGGTCCGTTTGGCGGTCCGTTGGGGAACCGAATTGCAGGATTTAAATGCGGTGCCGAAGACACAGCGTATGGTTGCTGTTTCCTGATTATCGCTATGACTTCGCTGCCGTCATTCGAGTGCGAAGTAATGTGTGTATTTCTGGAATTTACTGAGATGGATTCCTTATCAGTAAGGCCCAGCACATTATAATAGATGAAATTGAAAGGAGCCATAAAGATGCCTTGAACCGACTTTACAGCATCACCAGCCCCATTAAGCATATTTTGAATTGAAGCATTGGAACTGCCGCAGAGTAGCACCAAGGCAAGTGAGATAAACTAAAGAATATATTGGAAATTCTACATATTACAGTCCCCATTAGCATCAACTGCGACAACAAGAACTTACTATGATACGGGACATGACGAACCCTCCGCTCACAGACAACTTTGCAAACTGATGTTCCCATTTGAAAACTTTAGATTTTATAGCTGGGCTCTTAAAGCGATTCGTTCCAATAAGTACTCTAATAAATATGCAAATAAAGAATGAAATAATAACCTTCTACCCATTGGGAAAAGGGTTTAAAAAAGATTGAGGTGAGAAGGCATCTAAAAGGCGAAATGATTATCTACATGTTAAATAAATTATAAGTCGAGTTGACCAAAAGACTGTATGAAAATTTAAATACTAAAGTAGTACAACTATATTGATCATGTGAATAGAAACTTAGTTTCTAGTTAAATAGTTGAATTTATGAAAAACTTACGATGTGTTATACAACATCGTTTATGGAAATGTTTTGCTATATTAAGATCATGTCTTCTTCTGTATTATTGTTTTCCTCAAGATTTAGAAGATTTCTATATTCCTTTGCTTATTTGTATTAAAAACTCATTGAAATTGTTTAAAAACTTTTTATTCAAGCAAACCAAAAAATAATATATAATTGGAGTAAATTGATAAAGACACGACAGTGCCGTTTTAGCTAATCCCAGTGGACTTCTCTTCTAGTCTCGAAGTGCTCTCGGTTCTCGGTACTCATTCTCAGTAAGACCTGGTGCTTATGTCGGTATGGCATTGCGTAAATCTTGTTGAAGTGCATCGAGCGCATATTTCAAAAATTTAAAAATTGGAAGATTCGCCACTCTCATGGCGGCATTCAAAAGATCCCCTGTACTCGGCGCGTTCGGGTTGCCCTCTATGAGATCCTCCATAAAATTTTCTCCCAAGCCAAGCACTAAGCCACTTTCTTTGATCACTGCGTGCACAGCGCGCAGAAGTGAGCCTAAGGGCACCTCAGTGTTTTCTTCTCTATCTTCTTTACTCTCGTGAAAATGGCGATGAACCACTTCTCTACTTTCCGATACATCGAAGTCTTGGGGATTAATACCTTTATGTAAAAATACAGGACGCTCATGGTCGGGACGCTGCTCACGGTCGAGTCCACGGTCAAGGTCACGATGCAGATATGGGATAGCTTCACCCCTATGTTCCACTTCAAGTGTTTGCGCGTTTCCAGGAATGTTCGCTGCCAAAGTTGAGTCTAGCGAGAAACTTATCAGAAGTGTATTCAGCAGGAATATGGAGACTACTTTGCTGTCTCTTAGTCTGGCAAACGAGCTGCCCAAGAGTAGAACCAGCGAAACCTCAATCATCTGCAAACAAATTAGATAATGTTTATTATACATTACGATACATCTTATCTGTAGTTAACTTACATCGAACATCCCCATTGCAAAAATACTCTACTTAAGACAACGAAACGACATCAACTGTCTGCCCACATTGGAAATTGCAATTTTTATAGCAGAACTCACAAATTGAAGCGTTCGAGTATAGCTAAACGGGTAAGCAAAGTTCGGTGCAAGCGGGTCGAGGGTTCGAAACCTTTATCTTAATGTTAATATTTGCATATTCCGCAATTCTAATGAGAACTGATTGCACACCTTAGCACACCTGAAAAGCTACTACATTTCAAAATATAGTTCGAGTTTTGAGTATCAATTTGGAAAGTGGTACTTTGCAGTAAAGCTTAATTCATTGATAAATCAAGCCCCTTTAAGCCACCGTACCCAGTTGCACCTCTTTCGAGCAAATTACAATATTTATGACTCTGAAGCCCTTAGTAATTTTGATCTTTGCTCCACCTTATGCTTTTCTCCTCAATGAGTTATCGCCCTAAAATCCGTAATAATTCTTAATTCCCAATACTTTTGGCAGGTTGTGCAAAAACAGAAGAGAGCACAACATTAATGGAGAATACTTGTAAAACGGAAGCGGAAATAAACAGAACTTCAGTGAAGCAAACATAAAATATAGTGCCTGCCAGAACTCTTCCTATTCGTCTTTCGCATGTCTTTCGGCCGGGTGGGGTGGATGCTGGGGGGAATTGCCGGTGCTATATTTGATTTATAAATACTGGAAATAAAATTTATGGAACGTGAATGAAAATGGCGCACACGCTAACAACTGAACATTTAGCACGGCTGCGGAAACCGACAACCCTTGTCGACCCCCGTTGGAAACAGCTCTGCCGCATTTTCTCTGGCAAATTGCTGTACTTTGGGGAAATATGCATATGAGTTTTTTTTCGTTAAGCCCAAGGGGTGTTAAATTCTGGAAGGGTTTGGGCATTGGACGCCATCTTTAGTATCTATATGGCATAGTTTCTTTATTCAGATACTGCGTTGTTTAAATTTCTTTTTCAGTTATCTTCTGTGAGTTTCGATTTATTTGATTGTAAAGAAATTTATACGCTCATTTTGAGAAATTAATGACCTTTGACTGATTCGCGCAGATACTCTGAGAATCACTTTGAGAAGGAGATTAATACATACACGAACATTGTTTATATGTATATCGTAGAACCGCATTATTGCCAGCAATTTGTACAGTCAAAAACCATTAAATACGTAATAATTTAGCATATTTTTTAGTATGTCTGAACACAATTCAAATTTAATACAGGCCCTAAAAGACGCGTTTCTCTGAGAGATATATAAAACTTGAATGCATATAAAGGCCAAAGTGGTACAAGAATGCAATGACTTACAATGTGAATATTAAATTAACCATTAATCAGTGTTTTTATTTCAACAGATGAGAAGACCTTGGGAAGTAACTTAATGGGAAGTACCTTATGTTAGTTCCTGACCCAACAAAATGACACTATATATTAACATACATTATTTATATTAATGTTAAATGTTAAAAAAGGTTTTATACTTAGGCATAAATTAATTTTATAATTTTATATATCTTTATTTACAGTTTCCCAGACCAAATAGAAGCAATGAAAGCAGTTTGCTCAAGCAAAATATTGACAAGCAATGCGACACTTTAGAGGATGCTTCATACGTTGCACGGGACAACCGAAAAACAAACTCAACTACAGATCGAACAGACTCCAACGTAAATACTGAGGAAAAACTGATGGCGTTTTTTAAACATTCTTTTGGATTTTCCTTGCAGGGCGCTGCCACTTGGAGTATTCTTGGTTTGGGCAAGTTTGTTTTGCTTTTTTACGGTTTTCTAATTTGAATAAAGGGAGGGTTGACAAACTGCAAGATGCTGCGACTCAGACCCAAAGTCAAATGCAAAGTTCAAAGCGAAGACAACCCTCCCGAAGGGCAGTCAAGGGAGCTGAAACTTTGGGCTTGAAGTGTACGCGAGGCTTTCACTTGAAAAGTGTTGCCTGAGTTGCGGTCCAAGTGGACGCACTCCCCCTTCGACTGATAAACATGAACACCTTCTCAATAGATTGGAGCGCTGAACAGGGAAGGAGACAGCAATAGGGACAGGGAGGACTGAGAGAGGACATCGTCATTCAAATGTGTTTTTATTGATGCGCGCTTGCGGCGCCGGATGTGTTCTCCTTTGGGTCTTCCAGTCTAATATCCGCCGGTGATAAGTTGAATTATTGACAAGCGGCAAGCGGCAAGCAGCAGGCGGCAGTCAGCAGTTCAGCCAGCGTTGTCCAGCTCCAGCTTCGTGGCAGCCTGACTTGGTCAATGTCCCAGCTCGTTAATGTGCGCGTTTGCCATCTCTGTCTGTTTCCCTGGACGTTGATTTGATTTGGGTCCTCTGGTCTGGGCGTGTCGGCAGTCCACATTAAAGCGCGTTGATATCATTTCGAGCAAAAGAAATTATCTGATAATATTATTTTTCATATTGCTTGGCGACTTTTATTGACTTCAACTCGCCGGGGAGGTAAATTGCGTAGTTTATGTGTGCGTTTTTATCTATGCGAATACCATCTGGTAATATTAGAATAAGATGAGTGAATACTATCGATAACTCATGGAATTGTACATTTTGAATAAAAGATATTGTATTTATATCCTTGCAGAGAGTAAATTAACTTTGGCCAGGAGTTTGCAACGCACCTTAGGAGACATCTCTGACCACATAAAATATATCAGCATTACCAGGT
Organism: Zaprionus nigranus; assembly: GCA_018903425.1. NCBI lineage: Eukaryota > Metazoa > Arthropoda > Insecta > Diptera > Drosophilidae > Zaprionus > Zaprionus nigranus. The sequence continues at coordinate 1,011,357 of JAEIGD010000014.1, read as the reverse complement.
GAGTCGATCTAGCCAAACTAGTCTCTCAGTTAAAACTATATTAACGAAGCTTGGATCACATGCTTCATATATTAATATTAAAATTAATTCATCAAAATCGGACTTCTAGTTCATAGAGCTGTAATAGGAAAACTCGGCTGAAATGAAAATTTATGTATGAAGACCAGTTCTAATTATCGAAATAACTCATCAGTGGCAATCAATGTGAGACATAATATTGAATATATAAATGTATATAAATAATATATATCGAAGTGAAACATATTATTTAATATTAAATAATATTCTGCACCAATATATATCACTAGCAACAATCGGAGGATATAAGAACCTGCAGGTCTATAAAACCGCTGGCATGCCGAAGTTAGCCATACTCACATAAACTACTTATAAAAGCATTTAAATTATGAGTAAATTCCATAGAAAACTAACTAGTCAGTTAACAGAGGTATCGCTAATTGAACATGCGGTTCAAGGCGAGACAGACCAAGATCGAAGGGATATCCTTGGAGTTGGGAATTCGACGCGGTTGCCTTGGCTAGGTCTGGCTTGGCAAATGGCCAAAGTGCGAGAATGCGTGTCGTATGTAAATTAATACGAATAGTCAGACACGGCTAATATACGTAGTTGGGGGTGATTCTCCAATAGAGGGCAACATGCAAAGGACAACGGAAGGACACACGCAAAGCGGCCCAGGCTCAAGTGCTAATAAACTACATGCACATCGGGAGTGCGCGTTAATAATTTATGTGGGCTAATAGACGCTGTCGGGTAAACATCATATGCAGGCAATATTCCCTCTCTCACTCTCTCTCCATATGGGCGTCAAAGCTGGGGAAGGGGAGGGGCCTCTAGCTGTGCTGCTGTCAACATCAACCCTTTTTTGGGCACCAAATTTATGGGCAATTTCGACGGGGTTTTCTCCCGTTTTTTTGTTCGAAATTTACCTTGACACTATCTGACCCGATGTATCTACATAGATGGACGTGCGATACTTTCCCTATTAGCTAAGCAAACAGTTTCATTCCCGATTCTGTTTGCTTGTTTGCATATCATGACACACACACACACACATATACACGCACAGCAGTACGTAATGTCCTTTCATTGTTTGAAATTTAATTAACAAAAGGGTCAATTGTCGCGTGTGGGCGGCGCACACTGCCCGCCCACTCTTGACGCCCGACCCAGCTAGCCCTGGACAGTTGGTAAACAATATTTTTGATTAATTTATGAACATTCGTGTGAAGTTCTCCTGTGTGTTTTATGTCCAGCTCAACCAGAGGGGGTCAGTTCGCGTGCCTCGCCAGGTTACCCCATAAAAGTTCAAGTTTAATGAGCGAAAATTCAGTAATTATTCTAATTATACTTTTATTGTGCGTAATTGTTCCGAATTAAATAACAATACAATCGTTGGGTTTACAACCAAAGAGATATATGACAGGCATTTAGTTGAGAGTGGCCAGAGACAGGGGGAAGGGTACTACAGTTTTATCTTTAAGAATTCCACAATTCACAAAACTAACAAGTCATATCGAATTCCACATCCCGGGAGCAGTTTCGACACTTCAGACTGTCCCCAAAAAGTTGCTCAGTCCGGAACTATTCTTGAAATCAAATTAAAAGTGAAAACTAATTCCCACACATGTTGTGAATGTCATGCCCTCCAGGCTGGTCTGGCCTCAGCTCGGCTGCTGTCCCGTTGTTGTTTTCCGGTTTCCATTTCCCCTCCCTCCCACACAAAATAGTTGACAAAACTAAGTTTGCAAAGTAATAAAATCAATAAATGACTTCTCAACTCTCGTTCATTTGCTTGGTTTTGTTATGTTTTGTGGACCACTTTAAAGAATTGTTGAGCAAGGTTTCTGTAAATTGAAATTTGATTTATGTTTTCAAGATTCAAATTATTTAAATGTCTTAAGGAAACTTTGAGGAATTTCAGGAATACGAGATATACTATTAAAGGGTCTATTTATTTATAAGATAAATGATAAATGGCCCAGCTTCGCATAGAGAAAGATATGCTAAGGTTAAACTAGAGTAATGTTAAGTTATCTTTTATTACACAAATTATGAGTCTTGGATTAATATTGCTGCATTCAGTTGCTATTGCATTTTGCACCTGGTAGCTTAAGGACCTTCGATAAATGTTAGTATTTTCATCATACTGTCTGTGTTTGTTTTTCCAGCTAAGCACCTTGCTGCGGTGCCGAGCATGAATTTTTCATGACATTTTTGCAAGTCGAAGCACTTCAAAAGGATGCACTAACTGCTGAAGTGTAAGGATAAGCGAGGAGGAAAGTGTCAGCAAACATTGCAGTCAACTCAACGATGTTGCAGATAGTATCGAGCAAGTTATTGGGTCAGGGGCAGAAGAGTGAGGAAGGGGGCAGGGTATGCATATTAAATGTGTAAGCAAGAGCAGGAGCTGACCCGGCATGGTATGTGCTAAACTGTCAGTAATTGAAGACATGCAGAGCACTTAAGGATACACGGACAAAGCCTGCTACCTCCTCTACTAAATTGAGCACGGGACACAGGACACGGGATAATGGACACGGGTAAAGGAAGCCCGGCTCGCCGTGCGCTTTCGCCACGGCAATTAACTTTACAAATCGCATGTGAGCCTGTGATTAATTATTCCAAAATCGGACACTCAAACGGACCAAACGGGCCAACCGGACAGTTAACCCATTTCGCCCTGGAAAAGGGTTGCACTAACAGCTGCACGACGTTTCCCTAAGTGTGTGTGCGTGTGTGTGTGTGGGTGTTTTTTGACATTTCACATTTTTGCTGCCTGATGAATGTTGCCTCATAAGGCGTAAATTGAAACTATGTTCGACCAGCCGAGTCCAAGTTGGAGTCCCAATCCCATTTTGACCACATGCCACTTACCACATGTTCCCCAGCAGAACCACCTCCCCACCTTCTTCACGCCCACTCCGTCTACACATGCTCTGGTCAGCTCTGGTCAGTTTTCTTATCGCTCGAAAGTTTGGCATTAATTTTGATTCGGTCAACACTTCATTAATCACGCCCCACTGAAGGAAACCTTAGCCTGCACGTCTTGGGTTCTGCTTCCAGACACACGCACTAATCTCTTGTGGTGAGGAACACATGCTCGAGTGTGTGTGTGTGGGGAAAGCCTTATTACAGCCTTATCGCTTTATCGAACCCTTTTCCTGAAATGCAAAGAGAAAGGGGGAACAACTTGAATTGAATTTCCATTTCTATATCCAGGCACGCACAGAGCATCCTGTGTCAGTGCTGCATTTGCATATTTATCTTTTGGTGGTGGAGGATCGCAGTAGCCTTGGGCTGTGATAATAAACTGCATACAAATTTCAATTTCCATGCTATGCGATCTCTTTTCAATTCTTCTCAATGCATTATCCAAGGCGCAAGCAGGCAAAACATCTGTTTGAAAGGGTTAATAGGAAAGGGAAATGGAAATGGGGATGGGAATGGGTTTGTTCTTCTGCTAGATATGCTGTTACAAAGGGTTAAAGTTGAACTAGAAATTAGTAGCTTGCATATCTTTACCAGATGATGCTGCCCAATAAGACCTTGAAATATGTTAAAGGGAAATACTGCATAAGAATCAATAGCGTTAATTTAAGTAGAACCTAAAATTGAATAGCTGAGACATATTTTACATAATGTAATAAAAGTTAATAATAAGTAAAATAAAACAAAGAATATGTGATATTAATATTAATTGTACACCAAATTAAACAAGTTCTTTTTCAGCTTCCAGGTTCCATCGACCTTAAAGACATATCAAGTCTGCTGTTTCAGCCCCATTCCCTGCACGTTGTGTATACCGAAAAAACCAACAAATAAGTAAAATAAAAATTGCATTTAAAAACTCAAAAAGTGGAAAAACTTGCTTTGCCCTGAGTACCAAAAAAAAGCCAAAAACAAAATAAACCCGAAAGCGAATATGAATGGGATATGTGTGTGTGTGTGTGTGTGTGGCTTGTATCCTTGCTTATCCTTTATAATTTGCACGCTCTTCCGTTGTTTTTGCTGCTGCCTCCGTTGCTGCTTCTGCTGTTGACGGTTGATGAAGAGCCACCACAGCAGGAGCAGCAACAGAAGCAGAAGCAGCCACAGAAAGTGGGCGAAAAAAGCGCCCATTTACTATGCAAAGCAACTGCCTTAGGTGCCGCAAGGAGAAGGGAAGACAGAGGGGGAGAGCTCCTTGCTGGCTGCCCGGTTTGAGGCTACTCAAGTTGGCTGCCTCGCAGTTTTTGCCCAAGTCGAGTGGCAAAAAGTTAATGGATTGTTATCTTGTGGTTTCCTTGGCGCATCACCCCCTTCTTCTCCCCTTGCCGAGGCCTCTTTGTGTGCAATTAAAATGCGGCATATTCGTTTCGCATATTCGAGGAGGGTAGGAATGGGGGAAGAGAGAGAGGGAGAACACTTGTGCTTCGTTTGCAGTTAATGAAATTGTTGCAAGTGCACTTGTGCCACACACAAGTAGGCAACCCCTACACGAGGCAAGCAAATATTTTCACAACATTTTCACGAAAGTTTTTACAGTCGTTACAAGGAAAAGTTCTCGAACTTATAGCAGAATATATGCATAAATATTTATATGAAATCATTCCGATTATTATGTGATTATATTACTGAAATTCCCGTTTGAATATGGAAACAGCGGCCCGCCTCAATTAAAGCTGCAGCCCGACGCACTTATTAAACATAAATTTTAAGACAAGCCACAAAAATCGATAGCCCACATTTGAAAGCATCGAAAAAACACGCCCGAAAAAAATACAACACATCACATAAAGAACAAAGGCAACAACAACAACAACGACAACAATTAAGGCAGAACATGAAGAACAACCCTCAATTACGACAGCGGATTTCTCTCTGTTTTGCAGTGTATGTGGACTTTTTAATTAGAGCAGGCAAAAAGAGAACGCAAAGGATGTGCCGGCAGAGCGGTATGACGAGCATGTCGTAATCGCAACTAGCGTTCGCTTGAAAGAAAGCCAGGTAAGCAAGCTAGCTATTTCTCGGCTGGCCAACACTGTCTATATCATGCATACTACGAGTATTGACGAGACTATGACAAGAAATCAAGAAAGATGTTTTATATGATTTATTAATCATAGATAGATATTTATTTTATTATTTATTTTTATTTTAGATATTTATTTATTTATTTAATTAATGTCGACTAAAATCATTTACATAAATATATTATTTAAGATTAATTTTAAAAAAGTATAATATAAAAAAATAAATCGTCAATTTTATTTATATTTATTTATATTTAATCTAGGACTATAAACAAGTAAACGATCTAACATTTAGTTTTTTGCAGTTGAAAATACCCAACCACATCACATAAAAATCTCTAAAAAATCAGATGCCCAGGCGAATATTTGAAGCCCAGGACGAACCAATCCCTACTTTACTGGTAATACTAATCGATAATATCGTATATATGTCAAAATACTTCTAACTCTTATTGTTCAATAATTAGTTGCCTTCTACGTTCAGCCCTCGAAGAGCACACCGTGAATGATGCGAACTCGTCTCTCGATGTTTCCACAAGGCAAACAAAGTCACGTGTCCTGCGACATCATGTGAGCTGTGCCCAGCTCCAAGCTAACCTCAAGGAACGACTCGAGATATGCCCCACACACAATATCAACTTCTTTTGTGCCTTGTCTTTGTCCTTCTTTTGCGTAAGGGGTCCCATGTCATGTGTCCTGCCCTGTGTCCTTTGTGCTGTGTCCCATGTCCTGCTCATGTCAGTGGCATATGCTAATTAGGCAATTAATATTTGTGGGCGAGACAACTTAATTTATAGATATGGATATGGATATGGAATGGAAAGCATATTTCTGTTGTGAAATGCGATATTTGCGAGTCCTTTTTTGTGGCAGAGTGGAGTGTGGGCCGCAGTGTGTGGCATGCGTCATGCGGCAAGACAATAAACTTATCACATGTTGCCAACGCTTGGGACCCAAAAACTTTTGCAACGAGTTTGATTTGCGGTCGGGTTCCTTACTCTTACCCACCTCCCCCCTGCACCCGCTCTCTTCTTGCTTGCTGGACTGTCAGCTTACTGATATGCGGCTCTGTCAGGCTCTGTCCCTGTCGCATCTCATCATCAGCTCTCTGGACGCACAGTCAGCAATAATATTTTCTTAGACACTATTTTTGGAGATTGCATGCCACGCATAACTTGCTACAAACTGGGTGCAGAGGAGAGTTGCAGCAACAACTGCCTTGCGGTGGCCGCCTGCAAGATGTTGGCCCCCACTGCATATAGGGAATGATGCTCCGGGCGACATTTGTCAGACTTGGCAAGTCGGTCTTTGCGGCCGAGTTGCTGTGGTTGCTCAAAGGATTTGATTAAGTCTGTTTGTCCTGGTCGGGTAATGCGATACAACTGAATCCAAGCAGCAGCACAGCAGACTTCAATGGGCAAAACTATTCATTCCAATCGACTCGTAAGCCGCTTTAAGTCCCGCAAAGATGCTTAAATTTGCACACGGAAATCAGTTAATCGCAAGTAAAATAAATCTGAGCAATTTTTACAGCTGAAAGGAAACGGCAGGATAAACCAGAAAAATTGCGAAGGCAAAGTAAACACAGAGCAAGGTAAACGGTAAAATGGGGAAATGGTGAAACTTTTGCGGCACGGCAAAGTTCGTATTACGTATACGTAATGTGGCAATAAATGTTGCGCTCGATTAAAAAAGCATTGCATACTTTTTGGCGTGTGCGAAAGAATGGGAGCAAGAATGGGAAGCTGTAAAGTTGTCTGTCTGAAATCTGTTGGGCCAACAAAATAAAAAAGAAATTGTGTAAACTGCAGACGGGAGCAGCTACTCTTGTGTGCGTGTGTGTGTGTGTGCGTGTGTGCGTGAGTGTTGTTAACGCGTCAGTAACAAGACGCATCCACATCTGGCTGACAGGGGATGTGGCTGGCGGGTTGCTTAAGTAAGTGCTTGTAATTTTGCCTGGAGACTTGCGCCAAGCCTCAACGATTAACTGAACCCGGAAAAGTGCCTGAAAGAAAGAAAAACTTAAGCCCCAATCCACATGAGATGCCAACGAACTGCAGCTGCCAAGTTGCTAATAATATGGCAAGGCAGTTAGTTAGCAGAGGGTTTTCAGTATAAGGTTGCTTAATAATCTGATATTTAAAATTCAATAAGAAATATTGCATTCATATTTCTTATTTATGCAGAAATATTTACAATTTCTTTATCTTATAAAAAGTAATTCATTTTACTACATCAAAATCACCAATAAAAATTATTTTTTTCTATTTTCAGCACTTTTCTGCTACTCTCGCAAAGTGCAGACTTAAGAGGGTGCCTGGCTCATGCCTGCAGGCTGCCAGAGCTGCCCAAAACTTGTTGTTGAGGTGTCCTTAATTAGCAACAGCCATGGGAAAGGATAAAATGCACATAAATAAGTGCAAACTGCAGAAAGCACGGCAAATAGAAAGTGCGCTGAAATAGAAAACGCTGCTGCGAAACTAAGTAACCGTGCAAAAGAGGGACAGAGACAGAGAGAAGGAGAGACACAGCGTGAAAGAGAAAAGAGAAAAAACTGGTGTGCTACTGCATAAGTATTAAAATAATGAGACCGAAAACAAAGCAGAGCGTAAAAAGTTTTTAATTTTATTTTCATTTTTCACAGAATTTAATTTTGTTCAGGGTTTTTTACGCAAGTATCAGCAGTCCTCACTTCCCCTTCCCCTTCTCCTCTCTCTTATTTATATTTCTTTTCAGCTGAAAACTTTCTATTCTTTTCTACGCTCTCTCACATTTTTTGCCGCCTCGCCAGGTACTGTAACGCTCGCGCCTCGATGATTACTCGACGAGTTGCTCAAATGATGCTTCAACTTTTTTGCAGCCGGGAACAAGGGATGGACAGGGAGCGGGGGAAGGGAGCAAGGGAAGTGGCTTGCCTGGCAAACCGGTTGCCATTGTCGATTATCCATTGTGTCCACTTCTGTTTCGCTCGCTAAACATGTGTCAAAACACACAAACAATTCGACTTCCTTCCGGGCTTGACCACCAACCGCGTTGGTTTGCCTGCGTTGACCACTTCAATGCCCTCACAGGACGCGTGCAGCATTATCCCTGCATGCTGAGCCACCGATTATTGGCTGATCAATTTGTTAATGCGCCTTGTTCAATTTTCCGCAACATTAAAACTGACCTTAGGTCATTTGTGCCCTCGCGCGCGCGTGTCTGGCGAGAATAATAGCGACTGTATCCCTCCATTCCTGCCTTTCGACAGCCAACTGGTTTACCCGTGCAGGAGCTATCGCCTCGCTCTCCCTCTCTCTCTCTCTCTTCCTCTGCAGCATGCAACCACCAAACCGTAGCACAGACACCAGCACGAGCCTGCACTCGAGCATTGCCATTTGTCCTGCCTGCCCTGGACAGGGGTCAATGGTGTCGCCAATTGGCTGCATGACATTTTCATTTCTTCTGCATGTTTATATTTGTATTCCCAACTGCCTCGCTGCCCCCTTCCCTTGCTTATTATATGTGGTCCTGCGCTCTGTTGTCTGCTCGGTAGGGGCAAATGCAACGCTTGGCGTGTGCAGCACCCCAGGGCAATGAGTCGTGCCCAGGCACTGCACATGGCAAGGCGAGGCAGGCAAGGAGTCGTCTCTTCATGATACAGATGAAGGGAGAAAAATTAAGAGAAAAGAAGCCTTATCTTTATCGATTCATAATCATATTCTCAATGAGTTTTCAATCTTATTTATGCTTAGCTAATATATTTTTAAAATCTACATACACTGACATAATTCAATCAGTTCATTCTCTGACTATGGACAACTTTTTGCAATCTAAAACCCTGTGGAACTTTCAGAAGGAGACCTTGTCCCGCTCGCGACGCAGTAATTCTTTCATTCAAGTAGCGAATGACGTAAGTTTCTGTCTCTAATTGTATTTTTTATTTCACCAGTCTTCTTTTTCCCCCTGCAATGCTTTATCTGTAACAGTCTCATCTATCTTAGTCTCTCTCTATTTCCCTTTACGTATCTTTCTCCCTAATCTTATCTGTCTCTTTCTCTGTCTTTCTCCATATCATCTCCCTCTTTATGACCATACCATTTCTTTCTGTTTCTATATCTTCTTCTTTCTCCCCGCAGAGCTTGTGCTATTATCCCATACAGTTCCATCCCAATACGAGTGAAATGTGCCACTTCGTGAGGACCACACCCATGTGCACAATGTACGTCTACTACCTAGACTACCTGGATATCTTGTTCTGCTTTTTAGAGTTGCCCTGGCACCATTGCTATGTCTTCGTGTGTGTCCTTTACTTGGCCGTACTCTACTATATACTGCATATGATCGTCAAATACTTGTGAGTGTGGGAAGTGCGTAAAATTTCAATATAACATCTACCATACTCCAATATCCCCAGTGCCTTGCCCAACTATATGATGCTGATGGAGCTGCTGCCAATTTCGTCTTTCGCATATAGTTACGTCTATTTCGCGGTTATGGTCTTCTTGCCCCAATACCTTAGAATCTGGCTGACGTGCAACAATGAGACCAGCTACAAGGCAACTTTGGAACTCTCTAGGCTTATAGGCGATGTCATGAGATATTTCATACTCGGTGTGATGGTCCTGTGTGTGCATACCTATCGCGTCAGTCCGGAACTACTGTGGGGAAATTTCTTGTTCATATTTTTTGGATTTGCCTATCTGCTATATGTGATCAGCGCTAAATACGATCTGTTCTCGCGACACGATCTGCCCTACAATGATTCGCATTTACTGACCCTCAATGCGTGGTCATACCTCTTGGCCTTCATACTGGGAAATAGTATTGTCCTCGTCATATCGTATCACAATTATAATAGCGAGTTGCCCCCCGGAGGAAGAGAGTGATGTGCCCTCCGAACTGCCAAGCGATGTGGAAATAACTGGTGTAACGGCCAAGCAATATGATCTCAGCAATTTCAAGATCTGGTGGGACACGGTAAATGCCTTCCACAACATGCAGGATCGCAAAAAGATAGTTATAATCATCTTTGTATGGACACCATGTGTCATATGCCAACAAGACTCTATAGACATTTCTCTTTGCAGGCTCCATTGTACTTTCTGTTGGCCAACACCATTCCTGTTAACGACAAGCGTCTACCCATGCGGGGATGGTGTAAGCCTGTCGGCTGCTTCAGCCTGGTGGCCCTCCCGATTGTGACGATTGGTCTGCATCCTGATCCCATAGTTTGGACCACCGTCGTTGTGATTAGTTTCTTTCTGGCCTTCATGGTGTTCATCTCGACGCATGGCTTGCGGGAACCGAACATCATGTTTATGTGCCTGTACTGCTTTCTGGGCATGGCCATGTGTGCGATGACGATGTTCGCTATTTTTAACGGGATTAACAACGTGATCTGGCAGTACTTATGCATGCGCCTCACTCCATCTGCCGACGCCATTCCGATGCTCGTGTTCAGCAGCGGCGAGCTTGCAGTGATTTATATCGTCGTCAAAGATCTGATGCGTGAGGGCCTGTTCAAGGCAGCTTACGGCGCCATCATGAGCGCGGTCACCCACACAGTTTATATGTGCCTGCCACAGCTGGTGTTGCCCAGTTGCTACGATGCCAATACCTATGTGAGCCTAGACTAATCATTCCTCTCTTCCCTTCCCACTCTTCACAACTCTCGGTCTGCCTCTATCCCGCAGATTCTCATCACGAACAGGGCAATGACAGTTGCCTTCTTCTTCGTTGCCATTCTCTTCACTTCGCTCTTGCATGTCTCGATGTGCGGCAACGAGTTTCGCATGTCGCTCTTATACAACCTCACTGTGTGGTTCGTCTTCTTAATGTTCTTTCAGTTCGCAGCCTACAACGATCAGGTCATTCTATTCGGCTCTCAACTGACCATTCAAGCTCCCATGGACATCGCCGCTTTCTGGGCTTAGCAGGAGGATTAACTGAAAGTGTGTTTACAAAATTTATTTAAATATTTAGGTCTAATTTAGTTTAATAAATTCTTCTTTTATAATCTCAAATATGAAGCCTCCTTGCTTGGAATTAAATCGTTTCAATAATCATCGTACCTTTGATAAAATTGTTATCGTTATTGATTTTCGTTATTTCTAACAGTTCTCAAAGATAATAAAAGCTACAACTATCACACTTGCTGAAAATGTGTTTTATTAAGTGTACTTTAAAAGATTAAGTATACTTTAAAAATTAGCTACGTCTTAGCTAGTCTATGAAAATCGTTTAAGTGATTCTACATTGAATTCTACATACAATTGAATTTTAAACTGTTTTCTATATGAATGTTATTACAATATATTTATAATAACAATTAGCTGTGTAGCGGGTATATAACAAGCAAGCACACCCGACTGCAGCTTTCGTTACTTGTTTTCTCTAGTCTATACATAATCTACCTATTCAATCAATTCAATTGGACTAGTTTTACTAAACCATTTCAATATCATCCACCTGCCTGCCCATATCAAGTGTGCACTCTGAATTTAATCCGATTCCTTGGGATTCCCCGGAACTCACAAAGAAGCTTTTCTGCTTCAATTTTGGTTAGCTGCCAGTCCGATTTAGAGCAAGAAAACGTTGCCTATCGCGAGGGTTGTCAACGGAGTATGCCTTGTTCCCTTGCTCCCTCTCTCTCGCATTGCTCTCTCTAACACTCTCTGTGTGTTTTTCTCGCAAAACAATTTGATGAATTTTTGTTTTTCACCATCAAATTTTCGGGATATTCACTTTGCAGGGTGTTGGGAGGTAGTGCACAAATCGCAGTCAAAAGATTTTTAGAATATTAAAAACGTTACAAGGCGTGGGAGAAAGCACGAGTGCAAGAATGGGAAACAGACAGAGAGAGGAGAGAGTGTCAGTGTTGCCACATTTGCCACAAAGGATGCTGGCTGCGATTTTTGACATTTGCCAAATTAAAGTGAGCTGCGAGTTTTTCTATAATTTCCATTGTGCCACCTCCGACTCTCCCCCTCCTCTCCACCACTTATTTGCTTTTTTTTTGCTGTTGTTCTTGTTCCGGCACCTTTTGCATTAAATATTAATTCGTGCATAAAGTGTGAAGAAAATAAGAAGCGCATGAGGAGAGTGCGCAAAAAATGAAATGTGAAATCAGTGCAGACAGGAGACTGGAAAGAGGAGACAGGAGAAGGGCAGGAGACAACACTTTCTGCTGACAGCCGCGCTAAGTCAACATGCGGTTCGGCAACGTTTGGAGCCTTGCGATTTGCGGCTCCTCTCCCTCACTGTCGTCTATCGCATCCCTTGCCAGGCAACGACGTCACCAGGGCAAACGAGCTGCGGCACAGATTGTTTTATTGTCCATGCGACGTTGACGAAATTAAATGATGAAACATGTTGCTGCATAATTTGACCCCTTCTCCACCGATTTGCGATAAATGCAGCGTACAAATTTAATAATAAAAGTGTCAATATATAACTAAATTATAATTAATGATTATCATGTTAAATAAATAATAAGTACAAACTGAGATTAGTTTTGATAACTTCTAGAAAACTGAAAAACGCATTTACTGAATGGCGTTACCGGACTTCACGTGTTATTAGCGCCATCTGCAGCTCAGTTGCATCAAATATTGTTGACAGCTTCTTACTTTAGGTGGCGATGAGGGCGCTTTGATAACGAATTTACTTCGTTTGGAACAATGAAACTTAAACATGAAATTCAAAGGCTGTTAATTGCAGAGCAGGCAGCTATTGAGCACGTGCACGACAATCAGTCTTAGTCCGTCAACTGAGACCGTTTTGACATTCAGTTGTTGTCATTTTAATTTTACTAGAATACAGCCACATTGCAGTTGGAACAAAACAAAATATGCAATTAAATGCAAATTTGTTGGTAACTTTTTGTTTGGTAAGTAAATTTAAATAACTGTTCGGAGTCTTAACTAAATGTGTTTTTGTGTTTTCTAGTTGCTTTCTTCCTGGCACGCGGAAATGCAGAGCTATCAGGTCTTCTAAGCGCACTGCAGTATCTTGGTCTGGATCTGAATTCAAATGGCACAGGATCTGCGCACTTGGCTCATCTGTCCCGTGGAAAATGCGATTACACCTTCGATTCATATGCCCTGATGCGTGAGCGACACACCTGTGTGCCAGACGATGAATACATCATACACCTATCAGATCTGCCGCAGCAGCGCAAGCCTCCCATTCGCATTAAGTGCCTGCAGCCAGAAGTTGCAGCAGCACCAACAACAGCAATAACACCTATCAGTGGCAACTACACGTCCAATCTGCCCAAACTGCTGATCATGAAGAGCGCCAAGGAGATCGTCAATTTGCTGAAGCCCATCGGAAATGCTACGAAACGGCACGAAGCAGGCAGCTGCGTGGTCGTCCACTTCTGCACGCCAACTAGCCTGGAATGTGCTCGTGTAGCGCCTGTGGTGAATCTCCTACCGCATCTGTTTCCCTCTCTGCCGGTGGCCTACATCGATGCCTCTGAGTTCATACGTTTCAATGCCGAGTTCGGGATAGTTTCGCTGCCAACACTAATGATATTCCATCAGGGACGCCCCCTAATCAAATACGATCCCCCATGGCACGAGTCCACCAAGGTGAGCTTCGGTAGATTCATTCTGCGGCACACAAACATCAAGACAGTCGACCTGAAGGGCATTCATCCTATCGTACTGCAAATGGCCACCTACGGTCCCCTCTCCAATATGCCCGTTCGGAAGACCGATTTCTATCTGATATTGGCCTGGGCATTTATACTCCTCTGCCTGGCCAACTATGCGCGCCGTACGCCAATGTGGAATCAGCTGGTCGAGATGGTGCAACGCAACTGGCGCGAATCCGAGGAGACCCAAATGGAAATGGTGGATTAGAAGAGGACGAGTTCGGTAGCAGGGAGGGGAGTCATCTTAGTCAAATAAGTAGTTCAATATGATTTACGCTTCAAATTTACTATGTGTGTATGTATTTACGTTTAATTAAATTCACATAAACATTTACTTATGCTTAGTAATTACATATGTATGTAGATGTAGATGTATTGGGTTTATATATAGTATAGTTCTTCTTTTAGGTGGCGGCTTCATCATCAATTCTCTGATAGTACTTCTCTCCGTCTCTGTCTGTCCTCGATGATCGCTGCAAAATGTAGATCCTTATTCGCTAGCAACTAAATAAGTAACTAAAATCTTGAGAATATTTCAAAGATGCGACTTAAATGTAAATCCGCGTTGCAACAGTTTTCCTCATTCGTTTTCTCTTTTAAGCTTTAATGCAACTTACAATTTTCATAAACATTAGCGTGTATTTTTCTCAGTGTATGTCTGCGTGTGTGTGTGTGTGTGTGCGGGTGTGGAAAGAAGCCGTTGCCTGACGAACAGTTACCCCGCAGATTCTTACTTCAATTTGTTATAGTATAAAAACCAAAGATTGACATTCGATATTTGGACTGACCGGAGACCCAAAATCGTAATGGGGAATCTGCGGTTCTCAAATTTCTATTTGGCGAGGTGCGTGTGGTGGTGTGTGGACTTTGCAATTGGAGACTGTGTTTAAATATTAACTGTGTGTGTGTGCGCGTCTTGGTATGTATATGTGTATGTCTGTGTGTGTGCCCGCTCTATATAGCCTATTATTGAGGTCTGTTGCGCTTAGGCGCTTTGTGGCGCGGCGCATCCAAATCCTCCGTGCCCCCGTTTCCATTTCCATTCGACTGTTGGTGATGATGCTTCAGACGCTGGTGGCGACGTGCGGCTGCGGGATTAGCAGCATATGGATGGGGATGAATGCTGTAGACGTACAGAAGGAGAGATAGAGAATATTAATATTATATATCAATTATTTATATATATATATATATATATATTTATATGGAGACAACGTAAAAGTTTAAATAGAGAATACATAATTATAATAATCATTCGTACACAGGCCAATTCGAACGTAAATTCATGAAATGGTGAGAGAGCGAGAGACAGAGAGAGCGGGGTCGGGGTGGGCGAGTGATTCTAGTTAAATTATGATGAAGATATATAGAGCGAGGGGGAGGGAGAGACAGTGGCGTTAAGCTGGGGCAGGATGGGTAGTCTGAGGCGATGGGGGGGAGGAGTATGAGATGTGGTTGGTACGCAGTTAAATGTGTTGTTGTATTCCCCATTCGTCGTAGGACAACAAATTATCGCAGCGGCGGCAGCAGCAGCAGCAACAACAACAGCGTACAAATTTTGATAAGCGTCGTTCGGAGTTTTGTACGTCGTGATATATATGTAATATACGTGGTACGTAGACAAAGCATGTGTGTAAACCGTTGACCAATTATGCGTAGCTTTTATAGGTGGCGTAGCGTAAAACGTAACGATGATATTTGATGCGTAGGTTAAACGAAAAACGTAATGGAATTTGTCAAAAGCCAACGAAAAGGAAAGACATAAGTGACAACAACTGATCCTCAAAGACACGTGTGTTGCTCTCTGAAATACTCTTATACATGTTTTAGTTATACGGTACTTTGGTTATAGGTAGGCGGGCAGACACGGGCGCTTACGTGACTGATTACGTGATACGCAATAAGACAATTGCGACACACAACATGCGCAACTATGTCGCCCTATTTATGTATGTTGTATATAGAGAGAATGTCTGTGGAACTAGTAGTAGTAGTATAACTAGTAGTAGTAATAGTAGTAGTAGTAGTGATGGTAGTGGTAGAGTAGTTTTATGTACATAGCTGGATTTTTGCGGGCGGCCTTACACGTAACATGTGTGGTACGTAACGACGTCTGAGATGCCGAATATGCGTAGGATGCTTAGCGTCGCAGGCGATGCGATGGATGCGAAGGGCGGCGCAGATAACTTTGGATGTCGTCGCAAAAATACCGTCGTGTAACACAGGTTGGATTAGTAGTAGTTGTGGATGTGGATATTACGTTGTTCTTGACGTAGCGCGCCGATCGTTGTTTATAGATATATATATTCATTATATTATATGCGTAGTGTGTGTGTTGATTATTTGATTATGATAGAGTATTATGCACAACTGCCGTCTCTACTTGCGATAGAAACGAGAATTATATAAACGCCAATCTCTGCATTAGAAATCGAAATGGATTTTCATATTTGTTTTTTTGTTTTTTTTTAGAGAGGAGAGAAATAGAGCAGAAGTTGTTAATTAAGATATAAATATCAAATATCGTAATCGTATTTAGGTTTATCTTTATGGTGATCGTTTATCAATTTGGATTTGTTTAGTTAGGAGGGAAGAAAAGCTTTTGTTTACAGCCAAAAAACGTAACGTAGAGATAGAATATCGCAACGTAAAGCTAGGAAGGAGACTGCGTTACGGCTTAGGATCTTTAACGGGGACTAGTACTAGGCCTAGGTTGCTGGGGCCTATTTATGTATATATTTTGGGGTCATTTTTGCTTGATGCAGTTCTTGTTGCTATTGTTGTTGTTGGTTGTTGTTGTTGAAGTCTTGTTTTGCTTATGCGAACAAACCTTGGCGTGCCGGCAATGCTGTGACTAGCGCTGGATACGGTGGCCAGCGGTGACGAAGAGGGTGTACGCAGTGGGCGACGAGGCGTGGCCAGGCCGTGCTGACCGTTGCGCATGTAGGCGCGACGCGATGCCGAATTTCCAGTGCCCAAATAGTTGTTATTATTGTTGTTGTTGCTGTGTGTTACGTCGTAATTCGTTGGCGAAGATGCATCTGCAATGCGACGTGGCGAAGTTGTTGTTGCTGCTGCTGTTGCAGTGTCGCTGTTGTTGTTGCCGTTGTCGTCGTATGGAATCAATTCGAAGAAAATTTAAAAGAGATTACAACAAAACATCTTTGGGGGCACTTAAGTTAAGTTAAGGCTTTGCTAGTTGTGGTAGTTGCGCTGTTGTAGGCATCCAAAGAGAAACGCTATGAGGGGCCATATAAATATACATATGTACAGATGAAGAATACATGACTGTGCACATGTGTATGGGAATATATTGTTGTTAGTCGAGATGATTTTGATGACTAAAGAAATAAAACTCAATAAAAACCAATACGAATTGAAATTTTCACTCAAAAGAAGAAGGAAAAGATTGAAAATGAAATAGAATTACACAAATTGCTTGCCGCCTACCTCATATTTTGTTCTCTTTTTTGAATTAGTTCTTTGTCTGTGTTTTCTACTTTTTTTTAGTATTAACGTAGTAGGAATGTAAAAGCAGAAAATTCTTTTCTTTTTTTATATGTGCAATTGCTTTTTGGGTTTGTTTTTGACTCTGATAAATATATAGTATGTATATATTCAGTATTATATAGTAAAATATATATGCTGTATGTACTTGGCTTTATTTAGTAATTTTTATATCTGCAAGTAAATACAAACGTATTAAATTTAGCGGGCATTGTCACACAAAAACGGGGCTACAAAAAAAGGGAACAGCCTAGAGAGTGTATGTGTGTGGTTGGGTATGTCCAGAGGGTAGATAAGGTAATTGAATGATTCAGTCATTCCATATTGGAAGAGTGTTTTGTTAAATAAAGGCGTGTTTAATAGAATGACTGCTAAGCAATTACTGTAAGTACAACACACTCTCCCTAGACATATCCAAGTGTTAATAATCAAAGTGGCCAAAGCTGTGTCGGGTGTCAAGTGTAACGAAATATTGAAATGGCGAAAACGAAGCTAATCCTAGACAGAAGCGACGAGTTAACACCTGCAAGAACTAATGGACTAATGGATCATTGCAATTGCTGATGCTCACCTGCTATGTGAAGCCGATGGTGGCGCTGGTAGAGCAGGTAATTGACGGCCAGAGCGCACTGGCTCCTGAATTACACAATCATCGTCATCATCATCATCGTCGAGGGGCTCAATGGTGAGCGTTGAGTTGCTGTGCGATGGGCCTGGGCCAATTGCCTGCATACCGCTACGACCGGCTCCATGTGGCAAAACACCGCGTGTGACACGTGTTGTGAACTCGCGATCAAACTGTTCGGCCTCTTCTTCGTCCAAATTGATAAACTCCTGACGCTCTTCAAGCTGACCGGAATGTAAATCCTGTTCCTTCTCAATGATGTGTGCTCGCTCGCCAATGTGATGGCCGATTGCCATTTTCTTTACACCTGTACGAGAATCCTGTACGGTCTTGCGTGTTTCCCGCACTCCGCCTGGTCCAGTTTTGGTACTGGTGCTAGCCTGATAGATCTGTGGACGACCGTCAGGACCCGAGGACATGGTCATCACGGTGCTTTGGCAAAATGATGCGCCATTATTGGCGCCAATATCTGCAATATACGCCAGAAGTTTAGCCCGTGTTTCCTTGTCGATATCCCCTTGTTACGTACCGGCATTAAGCAAACGATTGAACGATGGCATTGGTGGGAAACCAAATAGACCACCGCCCATGGGAGCCATGGCCTGTTGGCTACGCTCCATTAGTGCACCCTGCTGAAACCCAGGATCGAATGGCGATGGTCCCAGCATGTTGAAAGGGTCAGGCATGAAGGAGTTCATCAAGCGATTCATCGAACGCATTTGCATATTCATGGCGTTCATGTGATGGTTCATGTGGTTGCTGCAAAATAAAAAGTAAATATTAGAATAATCAGTTTTTAATAATTTAAAATTAAGAGCCAACTTCGTGTTCATAGTTTCTTGTGGTTGTTGTTCGTTTGATTTTTTTCGTCGTGAATTTCGTTTTCGTTTCATAATCTTGCAAAATATGAGCCTAAAATATTTAACGATTCTAATGTTAACTAATGAGGAATCCTTCAAAAGCAAGCAGGGGTCTGGTAGGAAAATAAATACATATAACGTAGCCTGCTCAGTTGCTACTTTTTATTTATTTACTCACAGTCTGATCAAAAATTTAACATTACCAGGAACAGCTGTCCAAATTAACTAGGTTGGCAACTCTGTCTCACGGCAAATTTTACTAATGCATGTGCAAGTGCTATACATGTGTATTTGAATGCAATTACAAAGTGCATTTAATGCAACTGTGAAATAGGCACTCACTAAATTTACGTACTAATTGAGTTAGCAGATTACTTTGAACGTAAAAGGATGCATTAAACTAATAGTTTTCCCAAGTGAAATCTTAATTATGTGGCCTGCAATCGAAATTATCGATTAATTACAAGCCCTATGGGCTCGTCTTTACCGCAGCATGGTGCGCATTCACACATACACAAACACAAAAAAGCACACGCATACAAAACGAAAAACTGCGCTGTGTGTATTGTGTAAAATCTACAAACGCATACACACGCACACACTTGCATAGGGTATGCGCTGCCTAGCGAAGCACCCACTGCTAATCAATGATTTTCCACTTAAAACCGCACAACCAGTATTTTCTATTGCTTATCGTTCGCACACACAACCATTTGGGTACCCTTTTCACACTTGCCATGCAAATTTTCCACGCCCCAAACAACTACAACGGTAAATTGTTTTACTCAGAACTTACTTCATGATTCCCAGATCATCATCGAAATCGCCCATTAACGCACCGAATAGTGACATATTTATTTATTTCTGTTGTTTACTATTCCGCGATAATTTATTTTCAGCTTTTCTATCTCTTTTTTGGTAATTTCACGCGTTTTCTCGAAGTTAATGTGACCGTGTAACAAAACAACAAAATTCCACAACACCAAAAATGCTACAAAAAAAACCAGATTGTTTGGCAGTGCTGCCAATTTTCTAAAAAAAGCTAATAGAATTTTATTTTGCTGATATTTATTTAAAATTTCTACTTTAATGCTCATTTTTATTTATTTGTATATTTTTAAAAGTTTAATAAGTTTTTAATATAATTTGTTCGTTGTTTTTGTTCATATGCTTTTGTAAAATTATTGCACTTATAAATTTACAGGTAAGGTGCAGCCTGTTCTTCTATCCAAACGACGTGGTGCTTCACACTTGTATAGACACCGGGGAAGCCTTCGCGCGCGCAGCCCACACCCCAGGACACTATGCCGACTAGAACACCGTCCACAGTCAATGGACCACCAGAATCACCTTGGCAGGCATCCTTGCCACCTTCGTCAGCGCCTGCACAAATCATCTCCTCCGTAATTGAGTAATCTTTGGTCAGATATTGAGCACCACAGGTACTGGTGTCCATAATTTCCACCTGTACAGCACGCAGCAAGGCTGGCAGTGCCTCATCAGCCTCGGTGCGTTTACCCCAGCCACTGACAATGGCATGAGTTCCCGCAGTGGGTGTATCGACAGCCAGCGCAATGGGCTGCACCATTTCAGAGTAAACCAATGGTTCCTTAGTTATAATCAATCCCACATCATTCACGTGAGTCTTCTTAACATATCCACTGTGATAGATCAGCTTGCTGACCATTACTCCCTGCTCCTCCAGATCAGCTATTGAGTTTTGGCCCGCCACGATGCGTATGTAAGAGAGCAAAGCGTCCCTTGATGCAGTGAGCAGCCGTGACGACGACACGAGGTGCATAGATGCTGCCGCCGCAAATGTGGAGCAGCATGTAGGTTTCCAGACGCACCGACACCTGGTATGGATAGTTACCAATGTCCGCTTCAGTTCCTCCTACAATGTGAGTACTAATGGCTGCGCCATTGAGCAGGGCTACCAGGGAAAGCAGCCCCAACAGAATTAATCCAAAACGCGACGACATTACAAAGAGTCCAATGCTCGAATGCTGACTGGATTGGCGTTCCCCTTTTATATATACAAACATAGCATGGGGCTTATGGCACGGTTAACCCAAAATCCACGAATGGTATCGGATTTCAATAAAAAACGATATTATTAACTTTATGTGGTCCGATGTTTTATAAACTCTATAAAGAAGGTTGTCGGTAGTCTTTTAAGAGAAATGCTTACCAGTAATTAAGCCGTAGAACCATAAGCCTTTCGATAAGTCTTTTACGATTCTGCTGAAATAAAAACAAACCTTACGAACATATTGCCAATTATTTCACATAAGAACCCTCTACGAGGAGACCTCACTGAGTCCATTGAGTCTGATTTCCATTACCTCTATCGATCAAAGTATCAACGTACTTTGCCATTTAGCGTGAAAGTCTGTCTGACTGATCTGTTATCTATTTTTATAAAACCCTAAATTTATCTGAAGATTAAAACTGTCGTCGCTCTGTTTACTGAGATTTATAATCAGCCGAGTACCCGCGAACCAGCATTAATGAGAAGCAAAATTAACAACTAACAATGATTTTTATTTTTATGTTTCTCAATAATAGTCGATATAAACATAAATTGTGCCACTTTATCATAACATTATATGATTAAACGTCAGCCAATTTCTGCACGCTCTGCGAAAGAATGAAAGATTGCCTTCCACAGAGTGACACGCGTTTTCGCGAATGAATCATTCTGGAAATACATTTCACCTTTGATCACATGTGCAATTCATACACCATACAAAGTAATTTGATTGACAAGCCTCTCGTAATGTCAATATTATCTCGGTAATGGATTACGAAGAAAACTATTACTTAATCGAATGACTAAGAATGATGGCATTAATACCCCAATTTGACAACTAAATAAATAAATTGAAAACTAGGCATTTTCTTTAGTAATATTAGTTAAAATTAATTATGTAATATGTATATTATATTTCAATATTTAAAAGTGCTTCAATTGTTCATTTAAAGTCCATTGATCTGCGACACACACCGATAACATTCACATACCCGCTCACAAATCGATTTATTCAAACGTGTGTCATAGCCATCAGCTACTGCACATAAGCAAAATCAAACTGCAATCGGAGACGATAAGGATAAGATATGTTCGATAGTAAACCTAAAGGCCGTAAGATCATTTTATAACTCTTGGCTTATCGTTGAAATCGCTCGAATAGTTAGAAAATTAAACTTTTGATAGGTTTAGTTTGAATAAAAAGCCTGCGTACCTGACGATTCGTCTTAGTTAATCAAAATGTATCGCGTCTTGATCGGATTGCTCTTTATTGGATTGTCGCTGGCGGATACCGTGTTCCACAGCGGCGTACCCATGCCTGATGGCCGCATTGTGGGTGGCGAGGATGCGGACATTCGCGAGTTTCCCCACCAGATTTCTATGCGATACAGGGGAAACCATCGATGTGGTGGCGCCATTGTGAAGTCCAATGTGATTGTCTCGGCAGCTCACTGTGTTAATACACTGGCCAATGCTGATAATCTTACGATTGTGGCTGGTTCTACCACCCTGAACCCGTACACTCAGGTGTTGCCTGTACGCCAATTCTTCGTTCATGAAAACTACAGGACTCTTAACAACGACTACGATGCCGCTGTTCTGATACTCGACGGAGACTTCGAGTTCAACGAGGCTGTGCAGCCCATTACCCTGGCTAAGGAGCGTCCGGAGCACGGTACTCCTGTTATTGTCACCGGTTGGGGTGTTACCACCGAAGGTGGCCTCATTCCCAACACTCTGCAGAAGGTGGAAGTCAATGTGGTGGAGAACTCGGAGTGCAAGAGCGCCTACTCTATCATGCTGACCAGTCGTATGCTCTGCGCGGCCGTTGATGGCGGCGGCAAGGACGCTTGCCAAGGTGACTCTGGCGGTCCACTGATCTACAACGGCGAACTGTTAGGTATTGTTTCATGGGGCACTGGCTGTGCTCGTCCCAACTACCCAGGTGTCTATGCTTCTGTCCCTCAAGTGAGCGAGTGGATAGAGAGAGTGATCGAGGAGAACGCCAAGGTTGGCAGCATTGATTTTTTGTAGTTACAACACACTTAACTATTAACGTTATCGAATGAATGCAATAAAAGAATTACTGATTAATCAAAGATGATTTAGTGGTAGATTATTAAAACGCAGGTGCTAATCTATATACACGATGAGGCGATAGAATCTGCATTCCTGTCGCACCAAGTTCTCAGTAAGCTAAATAGTATAACAGCTAGCTTCAGTATGTAAGCTAATATATGTGCTTGAAATGTCTTTTAAAAGCTAAATGCCGTGGGGTGAACTCTGCTAAAGTCAGCGAGCTTTTATTCAAGAAAAATAAAAGCAGCTACTCATTGCAGAAATGTAATATTAACGTAATGTTAACATAATTTTAACAGAGGTAAGACCAAGATGATCGGTCAATCAACAGGATCGTTACGAGCTTACGGAAACTTCGAGCTGCGGAGATTCAAAGTATCTTGCAACATCCGGTATTCTACCAATTAAAGAAACCGGATACTTTTTACTTTAACTTAAAATTAATTTTTAATCAAACGCCCATATGCTTTAGAAATTCTAGGCATCAACAGAGTTTTATGTTTATATTAACAGCAGGGCTATGGAAATTTAGGCACTTCTTTCTAGTTACAATTTTTAGCGCGTAATAATTGTTAAGTCTTTGATTTGTTTGTCAGTTCCCAGACAGAACATAATTTGCAAAAGATAACTGACTGCCGTCTGATGATTAAAAAAAGCTAAGCTCTTATCAGACTTGGCTAAAAGTGTTTTATTTATAATTTGTTTTCTGCAACCCCTTTTATGTGTACCTTGGTTAGAAACAGTTCTAATCTATTACTATTATATAATTAATTACTTTGGCTTCCTCACACCAAACTGCCCCGACATTTCTTCTACTTTCATTGGGCTTCGATATTCCCATATTTAATTTACTCAACGACACTTTCCTAATTGAACTTTCTGTTGAAGTAACCAACTTTAATTGTTGTGGGTCTTCAGTTGAACATACATACATACATTTATTTATTTATAATGTGTATGTGAATATATCTGCATGTGCTGGCGATAACAGATCTTTTGCAGTCTGCGCATTTCCAGCTGATAATTTTATTAAATAGGCTGATAAACTGAATTGACACAGTGACTGTAGAAGCTAAAATCGAGAAGCACAAACAGAACTAGAAAAAAGCTGACAGATATATCACTCTATATGTTAGTGTCATCGATCGAGCCAGTCCGAGATTATCAACGTCCAGCTGGTTGTTCATCACGGTGTTTCATTCCATTTGTTGTGGGGGCAGCGGCACTTTATGAGGCGCGAAAACATCGACGTGAGGCGTCAGCGGGCGTCGGAGGAGTTTTCAGCGGCATAATTCAGTTAGTTGAAAAGTAAATCATCGATGAAACATCGATGATTTGAAAAAAAAACTTACTTTTAAAGACAAAACAATACCTAAACTTTATTAAGGTCATTGTTTTTTTTAGGAACAGTAATTGATCTACAACTTTTGAAGACAGTCTCGTTCGCCTGTCGGAGATCAGCTGGCCCGCCTTGCTGAATACCCGCTCAGACTCACAAGACGAAGCCGGCACACATAAAGGTTTTGCAAACGAGAGTTTTCAGAACTCTGTCTTCAGTACTCATCTAAAAAATAAAACGTTAAAATAATCGAAAATTGTATATATGCACTTGATCTTACCTTCCAGTATTCCAAAGGGTCGCATTTTTCACTTGAATTTGTTTTCCCCAAGTGCTGCCGGAGCAAAACAATGGCATCTGCCCGGGAAGAAATAATTTTATTTGCCACTTTCGTTTTCAGAAAGGAAAATCGCGTAGGCTCCTCTATTGGTGCTGTTGGCTATTCAACGTTGTATTTTGAAAACAAAACGACTAGTTCCTGCTCCGCAGCTTTGGCAGCTTCATCTGCATTCGATGTTAATAAAAACCCATCTTTCTTGAATCTTGGATCCAAGAAGGTTGCAATGCGTGGTATAGTACGGGTTTCATAATGTGACAGTCTTTCATACAAGCGAGATTTTAGGGAATTCCAACACAGCGCTGCCTTCTTTTGTTTTTAGCGTAGTATTTAAATCAATTATTTTTATGTCGCAGCTCGCATATGACAGGAATGATCAGAGAAACAGATACGTTGGTATTTGTAGATACCGATAGCGTCGCATCTTCAAATGGCAACAACAATTTACTTAGCTCGGTTAAAACGTCGATTTCCTCAGCAGAAAACGGTGAAGGAGCATTGTGAGAATTAGCCAATGCGACTGTTATGTGTTCGTAAGTTTTTAAAACTCGCTTTATCATTTCGAAGGCACTGTTCCACCGAGTTGGCATCTCTTGGATAAGTCCATATGGATTTTCCACGCCCTGCGCTTTCTTAAATTTTTCATATGCGACAGTGCTTCTTTTTTAAAAAAAAAGCCACAATAATTTTACACTTTGTCAGAATGGGTTGCAGTATCGGCATTTTCAAAATGTCCTGTACCAACAAATTAATAGTGTGAGCAACACAGGGTAAGTGTTTATATTGAAGCAGTTCACAAGCTCTCTTCATAGTCGCATCATTGTCAGTCACAATGCATTCCACCTTACTTAAAATACCCCAATCTATTAAAGCTGATTTAATGGATTCGGCAATATTGGACGACGTGTGATTGGTGTGTGTTAAAAGTTGTCCAGTAGATAAAATGGCAGACATAAGTTTGAGTTCTTTTAAAACAAAATGACAAGTTATGGTTATGTAGCCTTCATTGGCTCTCGAAGTCCACAGATCTGTTGTCAATGCAAGGAAATCTACGCTGTCTAATATGGAACTTAGTTTTTTCTCAATGTCGCATATTGGGTAGGAAGAATTTCATCTCGCAAATGCCTTCTGCTAGGCAATTTATAGCGTGGATCCAATTCATTCAGAAGCTCTATAAACCCTTCATCTTCTACACAACTGAATGGCTGTACGTCCACAGCAATCATGTTCATAACCTTCTTGTCTATTTGTCGTTTCCTAGCTGAATCGCTGTTGTAATAAGACGGTGCTCTACCTACAAAAATATCTAATGATGTGGCCTTTTGATTCTTTTCAACTTGAAGGCGATCTGGATGAACATGTCTCAGATGGTCAATCAAGTTGGTTGTGTTCCCGGCCGTTTTTAAAGATTTACCGCAGTAATTGCATATCGCTTGAGTTCGCTCGCTGGTTTTTTTAAATGATCCCAAGCAATAGAAGCCTCTCGTTTTCGCTTAGTTGCAGTCGGGTTTTCGTTTTCATTCTGTTCGCTCGTCCCTAAATAAGACAATTATAATTAATTACCTATGTTGCTACTTTCATAAGTGCACAAGTATGCATGTGAGTCCACAGCTGCACAAATCGTGCACCCATACAATATTGGAAAGCTTTTTTTGTTTTAACTTACTTTTCAGAAATTTGTCCATTTGTCTCCCTCCGTCAACAGCAGCCAAAACTACAAGCCAAATGGACTGCAATTTATTGTTCAATTACTCATTTGTTGTAAATAAACTAAATTAATTTGGATACATACAATTTTCACGTTTACCGTTTTACCACGAATTTTAAAATTCAGAATTCGAGATGGAACAACACCGATGTTAGCAAATATGACATCGATGTTACCGATGATTGGGAATCATCGATGACATCGATGTTGGCATCGATGATTCCCCACCCTCTAGCGGCACTTTCTGACGCCGCCGACAACGTCGACGCTGACGCTGGCGCTATCGTTGACGTTGACGCAGCGTAGACGTCTCTGTTATGTGACCAAGTGATAAGTGTTTACAGCGGCATAAATTCCACGTTAGTCGCTTGGAAAACACCCTATTAAGACCACTTGAATATATTTATACTTTATTTTGTTGTTATACAGTAAAGATAAGACCAGGTGTTTAGAAGTTTAAGTTTGATAAATTTCATAAAGCATTACTAAAGAATAAGACTAAAATACAATAATAAAAATGAATGATAATAAAATGTTTGTAAAAAATTAATTAATTTACAGTAACAGTAAAATTTATTATTAAGTAAATTTGGTACTAAATTCAAATTTAACATATCAAAATACCTTAATGCTGTTTAATAAGTACCCAAGTTGGTGAGCAGCAAACTGCATCTGTTAACTGAACAACCCTTCGCATCGCAGAGTCCGAGGGTGCACGCTCAATGGACGTGTAAACATATACGAGCTGTAGCTCTCTAAACTAGTCACGGTTTACGCGGCGAACAAGAGAGACGCGTCGAGAAGGTCTTCCGGAAGAAATAAAACACAATAAGCTAAGTTGAGGCGGTGAAATATTTGGAAAATGTTCAAGAAACCCATTAAAGAGAAGAAACGTGTATGCGTTATAGGAGGTAAATGCACATAAAAACAAAATTAAATATATCAACCAGAAAACAATATCGAAATTGTTAATACTTTATACTTCTCCATTTAAGCTGGAACTGCAGGCTTGAGCGCACTGAAGAATTCACTGCAAGCAGGTCTGGAGGCAGTTGCCTATGAACAGGGCATCGAAATCGGTGGTACCTGGATATTTTCAGAAAAGATGCCCAAGGACGAGAACGAAGAAGTGCACAGCAGCATGTACGAGGGATTACGGTAAGAATATAAGTTATACCATAAATATATTTAATCTTTGATGAATTTGTTGATGTATTGCAGCACAAATCTGCCCAAGGAAGTGATGGGCTATCCCGACTATTTGTATCCCAGCGAGATCAAGGAATCATTCATCACATCGCATCAGGTACTCGATTTCCTGCGCTCCTATGCGGATCACTTTGATCTGCGACCTCACATCAAACTACAGCACGAGGTCATCAGGGTGAGACCCCGCGTGGACGATTGGGAGGTGAGTGCTGACGTAATGAGCGTCATCAGCTGTTGTTGCCTTGTAGCTGTTGTTGTTGTCGTAAATGTAAATTCATTTCGATTATACATTGTGATTAAACTCGTGACGCTCCATATAAATACTATACTCTCTCTTTCATATATGCAGGTCTATGTTTGGGATCACGTCAACGACACTTGCGATCCGGTTTATTATGATTTCATTTATGTCTGCAATGGTCACTATACGGAACCAGACATGCCCAAGATCGAGGGAATGGAGCTCTACCAGGGCCAACAGATGCACAGCCATCTTTATCGGAGGGCAGAAAAGTTTAAAGGTAAGAATATATTATGTTTAACTAGTGGGTTTAACTCAAGTAGTCTAGTTATCAGTTTTAAATACTATACACATAGATAACCCATATGTAGTTAGGAAAACCCTAATCTAGTACCACTCCAGGCCGCAATCTATTGCTTGCGAATCTGGGTTAGTTACAGCAGCTCAGCTCCCTTTTGTTTTCATTTCATAAACAATTCGGCCTTATCAACATTAAGTACTCAGATCTCTGCAGTGCTTGGGAAGATGGTGCTGTCAAGTGGGCCGGTCGGGTGTCTGACATAATCAGCATATATACTACAAGCTTGTACAATGTATATACCTATGTATACCATATCTACCACTTGGCCATGTCGATGAAGCACGTGTTGCTATACTAGTTCGAAGTGATAAGTTGCTAGCGATTCGGGCAGGTTCTCAATATACGGAACATCTGTGCGTAGGTCAAAAGACGAACAGATGTTCGCAATTCTGGGTTATAAATTAAAAGGGAGGACTAGGATCAGATATGGGTCAAGACTGACTAGATTCATACAGAATTGAATTTCCATTTATAGTTATATTCATAGTTATTATTCAGATTTTAATTTAGGCAGCTAAAAGGTTTTGATTACTCTATCATTTATTAAGGATCTCATTCTCACGCTATACCTTTCTCGCTCTTACAGATCAAAATGTTTTGATTATTGGAGCCGGTCCCAGTGGCATGGACATAACAAATCACGTTCGCAAGGCGGCAAGGCATGTCTTTCTAAGCCATCACCTGCCCAACACGCCTAACACCGCCTTTATGGGCAATGTGACGCAAAAGCCAGATGTGGAAAGATTCACCAAGGACGGTGCCGTCTTCAAGGATGGCAGCATCGAGAGTTTTGATCATGTGATGTATTGCACCGGTTATGAGTATAGTTTCCCATGCCTGAGCACGGACGTAGGCATTCAGGTTATCGATAACTTTGTGCAGCCACTGTGGAAGCATTGCGTCAACATTAATCATCCGACGATGGCGTTTATCGGGTTGCCCTTCAATGTGATACCCACTCAGATCTTTGATATGCAAGTGCGTTTCACACTCAAGTTTTACGCGGGACAAATCGAGTTCCCCACGCGAGAGGAGATGCTAGCCGAGCTGGAGAAGGAGCAAGGCGAGCGTTGGGAATACGGTTTCGTCAATCGCAAGAAGGCGCATCAAATGGGCGAGCGTCAGGTAAGACGAAAAATGTGAGCTTATCAGCAGTATATGATTTATTTTTATTTTTGCGATTCCACAGTTCGATTACTACAACGAGCTGGCGAACATGGCGGGTATAGAGAATATAAAGCCAGTTATTTTTAAGCTGATGAAAGATTGCGGCAAGAAATACATATTCGAACTGGATACCTATCGTAATCACTGCTATACGATTGTCGACGACGAGAACTACATCAAGTATGCGTTGTGAGAGCAGCTGGAATTTGTCTCTTCTATGTCTATATGTGTAATTTGCATTAATCTATGTACCGTAATATAATCATAAATATACTTATCTGTGTTTTAAACTATACGTGCAGTGCCATAGCAGGTTGTTATGGCAATTTCTGCCGCTTAATATTAATAACACCTTGATTTCTACAAAGTTAACAGAGGTAGCAGTGTTGTCAGCAACAACTCCGCTACTTTTTCCCGTCAAATCTTGAAATTTTTCTTTTTTTGTTTTTAATTGCAACTCTATACAATTCAGTATATCCAAAAAAGCGAATAAAAGTAGGTGTTCAAATACGTTGACGCTTAGTGGTTCGGTATTCGCTTACCGTAGGGTGAATAGGGTAACTAACTACCATGTAGGGAATAGTCATATAGTTAGTGTAAATATGGCTTATCGGCACCTCTAGAACGATAGGATATTTGCTCGACAACCCGATGGAGTTGCTCGACAGTGCAGGCCAGTACGGAGCCCGAATTGGTGCTCAGGGGTGACTTTCTGGGCTTCCATGATGCTGACGATCCCAGTCAGTCTCTCAAGCGTTGAACATCGAATCTCTGGTTGGTTATCGGGTGTCGTCCGTGCTGCTGACTTAACTATGTGAGTGATTCGATGGCATCATCAATATCCTGTCCAATGTTGATCGCAGTATTCAGGGTCCAGTGAAGACTGAAGGTTATCGTGAAACTGTTCGCTTTGACCTACGGTATGTTATTGTTGCCGTATCCAGTTGCCCTTAACGATAAATTTGAAACGATACATTTGCAGAATGACCTGGAATTCTCCGTAGTCCATATAAATTGCGGGGGGACAGTATACCGATCCAAAATGTATAGTGCCGAATGCGGTTTCCATAGCTGCTGACGCAAGTTGCACATTGCTATTGGTGTTAGCAGGAATTGGGCAAGGGAAGACCTGATCAGGATTACTGCCCCACCCTTGGCGTTGTCAGCAGTCGGATCATTGGCAGCAACTACAACAACTGGTCGTATCTGTTGTTGTAGTTGCTGCCAATGAAAAGGGCACAGAGATTGCTCAATAAATGCCTGGCAGCAAGAGACAACAGCAACAATAAAAGTCAAATGGGCCCAATAAGCTGAGCAACAACAATAGCCCTACCTATTATAGTCTCTAATATCTAGGCTTTCATACGGACGGACAGACAGTAGCCTCAAATTTGCACAATAATACCCTTTAAGGGTAGCAAATATAAAAACTACCAAAAGTCGGTGTGAAAGAAAAAAATGAGAGAAGGCATCTTTAAATTTAAAACAGAGCTTTACTATACATCATCTGTATAGGAATACGAGCAGATCGTCTGCAAGCCATCTTTATTGAAGGACAGAAAAGTTTGAAGGTGAGAATATCTTATGCTTTATTGGTGGACTTAACACAAAAAGTCTAGTTATCAGTTTTAATTACTATACATATAGATAACCCATATGTAGTTAGGCCATATTCTAATACCTATCTAGGCAGCAAACACCCTACAAAGAGCAATTGTTTATGCACATTCTTGACATTGTTTTTATATAAATAACTAAAAGACCAAAAATTTAGAAGTTTAGCCTTAAGAAATTTAATAAAATATTACTAATTAAAAATAGTAAAATACTACTAACACAAATGAATAATAATACAATATAATAGTTAATTTCCAAATATTAATAAATTAACTAATTCACAGTTAAATTTTTAAATTAAATTATTAAGTAGTTTAAGAATAAATATTTAACAATCAAAAATACCATAATTATGTTTAATCACCGAAGTTGGTCTGCAGCAAACTGTGTCTGAAAACTAAGAAACCTTTCGCATCGCAGATTTTGAGGGTGCCTATTGAGCAGGCACGTGAAAAGATGAAGAAGCTGTAGTGATTTGAGCTAGTCACGGTTTACGCGGTGAACAAAAGAGACGCGTCGAGAAGGTCTCTCGGAAGAAATAAAACAAAAATAAACCAAGTTGAGGCTGTGAAATAATTGAAAAATGTTCAAGAAACCTCTGAAAGAGAAGAAACGTGTATGCGTTATAGGAGGTAAATGCACATAAAAACAAAATTAAATATATCAACCAGAAAACAATATCGAAATTGTTGTTAATGCTTTATCTTTCCCATTTAAGCCGGAACTGCAGGCTTGAGCGCACTGAAGAATTCACTGCAAGCAGGTCTGGAGGCAGTTGCCTATGAACAGGGCATCGAAATCGGTGGTACCTGGATATTTTCAGAAAAGATGCCCAAGGACGAGAACGAAGAAGTGCACAGCAGCATGTACGAGGGATTACGGTAAGAATATAAGTTATACCATAAATATATTTCATCTTTGATGAATTTGTTGATGTATTGCAGCACAAATCTGCCCAAGGAAGTGATGGGCTATCCCGACTATCCGTATCCCAACGAGATCAAGGAATCATTCATCCCATCGCATCAGGTTCTCGATTTCCTGCGCTCCTATGCGGATCACTTTAATCTGCGACCACACATCAAACTACAGCACGAGGTCATCAGGGTGAGACCCCGCGTGGACGATTGGGAGGTGAGTACTGACGTAAGGGCGGCTGCCGTTATTATATCCTTCGACCATTGAAAGTAAAAAAAGGGGTATACTTACTTTGTGTAAATGTGTTGAACGACAGCCATGTCAGCCGTCTTAACGCATATCTCAGCATTATAAGAAGTAGAGTTACCAATTTTTTTTATTTCAAATGTTAGGTGCCACTCCCACCGCACCGCTAATTAATAATTTAATTTTTAACTCAATTTGTATGCTCTGTATAAAAGATAGATTTCTGACCTTAACATATACTAAGCTGAATAAATTATCTACGTATTCTCCAAATTGCAATCTGATCGGACAATAAACACAGAAGTTATTTAAGAAAGAACGAGCATAAAACTAAGTGCTTGTGTCGGCATTGTGCATACGTGTATGTTTATGTGTATGAATTTAACAAATATTTATTACCTGATACCTTGCTTGTTGCTTATCAAGATAACACAAATAGCTGTCATAATACTTTTAATTTTATCTGCATTAATTAATGTGATTATGTTTGATAAGCAGTCGGGTTTTAGAAACAAATTCTTGCACGACTATCCTTTAAATTACTGAGGATATTAGAAAAGAAATGGACAATGGTGATGCAATGCTACTCAACTCTTTTTTAGACTTGTTTTAAAAACCATACTTCCAGTTGTGACTAGCACTTAAATTTTTAAGTAGCAATACTTGTAGAGTTAGGATTTCTCGTTTATAAATAAAAATAATAATAATAATAATAACAAGCGTCCTTAGCTGTTGTTTCGATAATACATTGTGATTAAACTCGTGACGCTCCATATAAATACTATATGTACCCTCTTTCTCTTTCATATATGCAGGTCTATGTTTGGAATCACGGTAACGACACTTGCTATCGGGTTTATTATAATTTCATTTATCTCTGTAATGGTCATTATACGAAACCAAACATGCCCAAGATCGAGGGAATGGGGCTCTACCAGGGCAACAGGCCAGCTCTTTTCGGAAGTTTAAAGGTGAGAATATATTAGTAGGGGTTAACTCAAAATCTGTTAACTAAAACCCAAAAACCTCCCCCCCACAATTGGCATTTCCAAATACTCAGATCTCAGGAGTGCTTTGAAAGATGTTGATGTCAAGAGGACCGGTCGGGTGTCTGACATAATCAACATATATATTGCAAGCTTATACAATGTACATTGTTGTTATACCAGATCGAAGTAATAGGTTCGTAACGATTGGAATAGGTTCCACAATACACGGAACATCTGTGCGTAGGTATAAAGACTAACAAATGATCGAAACAACTCTGGGTTGTTGATTAAAAAAGGATACTAGGATCAGATTGGACCTACAGTCTAGACTGATACGATTCATAAAATAAAATAAAATTCCTAAACTTAATGGTATAAACCAGAACTAAAATTCAGATTTCATTAAGGGCACCTAAACGGTTCTGTTTACTTTATCTCTTACTTGCGGTTCCCATTCTCACGATCTACTTTTCTTGGTTTAACAGATCAAAATGTTTTGATTATTGGATTTGGTCCCAGTGGCTTTGATATAACGGAACATGTTCGCAAGGCTGCAAAGCATGTGTTTCTAAGCCATCACTTGCCCAACGCGCTTAACATCGCCTTTATGGGCAATGTGACGCAAAAGCCAGATGTGGAAAGATTCACCAAGGACGGTGCCGTCTTCAAGGATGGCAGCATCGAGAGTTTTGATCATGTGATGTATTGCACCGGTTATGAGTATAGTTTCCCATGCCTGAGCACGGACGTAGGCATTCAGGTTATCGATAACTTTGTGCAGCCACTGTGGAAGCATTGCGTCAACATTAATCATCCGACGATGGCGTTTATCGGGTTGCCCTTAAAAGTGCTACCCACTCAGATCTCTGATTTGCAGGTGCGTTTCACACTCAAGTTTTATACGGGACAAATCGAGTTTCCCACGCGAGAGGAGATGCTAGCCGAGCTGGAGAAGGAGCAAGGTGAGCGTTGGGAATACGGTTTGCCCAATCACAAGAAGGCACATGAAATAGGCGAGCGTCAGGTAAGACGAGAGATGTGAGCTTATCAATAGTATACACGTATGTTTTATTACTATTTTTGCGATTCCACAGTACGATTACTCCAACGAGTTGACGAATATGGCGGGCATAGAGAATATAAAGCCTGTTATTTTAAAGATGTTAAAAGATTCCAAGAAATACGTATTCGAACTAGAGACATTTCGTAATCAATGCTACACGATTGTCGATGATGAGAACTACATCAAGTACGCGTTGTGAGACCAGCTGTCTTGTATGTGTATAATATGTGAAGTTTGCATTAATCTATGTAATAAATATACTTATCTGTATTTTACCTATTTGCGCAGTGCCATAGCAGGCAGTATGCTTTCGGTTTATTATAACCCGAGGACCCCAAGGGTTTCACGAGTGAGCGGTCCGCTCTCTTTGTTAGAAGCCGCGAAGCAGCGTCAACTCAGTCGCACAACAACAACACACAACATTCAATTCAACAGTCAATGTTAATAATACATTGATTTCTGCTAAGTTAACAGAGCTAGTGTTGTGAACTCATTACAATTTAGCTTTTTTTTTTAAATGTGGCTTTTCTTGACTCAAGATTTCTGGCAACACTGACTGGCTGGGCAGTTGAATCGCGTTTTGTTTTCTATATAGTATATAATTTAATAATTTATTTATTCCATTAAATTCTGTTTTTGGCTGCACTTTGTGCTGCTATGTTATTATAATATTATGCATTTGTATATATACGTGTAATTCATATTTAGCATGTCAGCACAGCACGCAGAGATGCATTTAATATGTTTACTACTATTCGATTAGGGGCTACTACTACATACAAACTCACATGCATACATACATACACACATATATCGCTAAATTATTGCTTACGCACTAGGATCTACTACTTTTTTGTTGCTTTAGCACTGTTGTTGTTGCCGTTCATATTGCACACGTCTTCTATGTCCTCCTCCTCCTTGTTTCCATTATTGCTGCTGCTGTTGTTGTTGTTGCTTTGCTTGTCTTGTGTATCGATTGCTTCCAGATCGCGTAGTGCAATCTTCTGGAAATCGCAATCGATAATTCGCTTCCGCTTGCGCAGCGGTCGACTGCACTCGGCTGCAGCTACAGTTGCGCTGCTGCTGTTGCTACTCCCAGCCGGCGATGTGGGCGTGCCAGCAGCGGCGGCAGCGGCTTCTTTGGTTTGGATAAGCGTGCGCTTTGTCTGCAGTCGTGTTATCTTTATCTTGGGCAGCTTCTCGGAGCAGGCAGTCGCGTTATCATTGGAGTCTGCCGGCTCCACATTGTGCACCACAATGCAATGCGTCGCCTCCTCCCGCCCGGTTCCCGTCGAGTCTGTGGCGGGCGAATTGCAGGTCGATGGCGACGGGGTTGTCTTTGGTATCGATTTCAGCTCCTGATCCAGCTCCTCTACGCTCTCAGGCTGTTGCTGTTGTTCTTCTTGGCTGTCAGGCTGTTGCTGTTGCTGCTCCTCGTGTTGCTCCTGCTCCTCTTTTTCCTGCTGCTCTGCATGCTTCATTTCCTCATCCTGCTCCTGCTCCAGCTCCAGCTCCGACTTGGCCTTGCTGCAGTCCAGTGGCTGTGGCTGCTCCTCCTGCCTGCCGGCTGCTGCTACACTGCGCTCCTCATCGTATCGCTTGCGCTGATCGGGTGTCAGGTGCGCCTTGTAGAAGTCCACAATGGGCAGGGGCACGGGTATGGGTATGGGCAGCGGGATTATGATGGGATAGGGCACCATGACGGTAACGGGTGGCGCAGCACCAAGCAGTGCACCCAAGGCGCCCTGCAGCTCTGGCAGCTGCGGCTGTTGCATGCTCGCTATCGGCGGAGGTGGCGGTGGTGCCGCCTGATGCGGATGCGGAGCGAAGTGTGCAGCAAATCCACGCGGCAGCATGACCGGTGGGGGCGGCAAGAAGGGATGTGGGTGTGGGTGTGGTGGACCAGGTCGAGCACCAAAGGGATGGCCCATCAAGCCATTGGGAGGCGTGGCAAAGTAACCAGCTGGTATGCTCGTGGGCGGACGCCCCAGCTGAGGCAACTGAGGCTGTGGCAACTGCGGCGTCGGTTGTGCGGATGAATGAGGCTGTTGCTGTGGATGGGGCTCCTGCATGGGCGACAACGGCGGCAATGGCACACTGGAACCAGCAAAGTCGGCGCTCAACGTCGCCGGCTGTTGTTGTTGTTGTTGCTGCTGCTGCTGCTGCTGCTGGAGCTGTTGCTGCTTTTGTAGAATGGCCGCCACAGTTTCGGATCCGCCACCGCCGCCACTGGCTGCAGCCCGATGAGGACGCTTGCGACGTCCCGACTTGGGGGCAGGATGCATGTGATGACGCTGAGGCGGTGGTGGTGGAGCAGCCGGAACCACGCTGGAGGAACACTTCTGAGCCAACAGCTTGGAGACGGGTGCCACTGAGATCAGGGGTTTGCTTGGATGTTGGGGCGGCGTAAGGCAGGGTGAACTGCGCTTGGAGGCGACCGTTGTCGGTCCTGGGGAAACGGAAATTGTAGACGCAGGCGAAGCACTGCGACTGCGACAATTGCGTAGCCAAAGGTCCGGCGTAATGAGACCCGCACCATCGCCGGCAGCAGCTGCCTCCAGTCCCTGCTCGCGTAGATGGGGATTCATGTCCAGATGCGCCTGCGTCTCATTGCAGAATATCTGCATCTTGTACTGGTTGAGACACTTCTCCGAGCAGAACTGCAGTTGCGAGGCGCCATCCTGGAAGTCCACATAGCTCACGGCGTGCCGCACATGCTTGCACCAGTCGCAGGTCTTGGCCTTCTTGAACGACGCGCGACGACTCTGCGTGAAACACGACTCCGAGCAGTAGCGCGGTCCGTCCGTGCTGGTCAGATAGTCGGGCGCATTCTCGGCGATGGGCCGATGGCACCAGCAACAATTACTAAAGTCTGCAAAGTAAATGAAATAGCAATTATATTGGGAATGCATATAATAATCTATACGATAATATAAATTTGTGTTGCATACTTAGCAGGGAGCGCCATGAAAATAAGTACATCTTATTTCTTAAATACCTTCTATGTTAATCACCCGGTCTCAACCAAATGCTAAGAATTTATTTGGACGGTAAAAGTTATTGTGCGGACAGAAAGACAGACGTGGTTATCGACTCGGCTGTTGATGCTTATCATGAATTTGTGGGGTAGGAGATCCTTCTTCTCCCCCTGCCCACCTTAAGTTTGTGGGTTATGGGTAGCTAGTATAAATATGCTTATAACAGTGACACTTCTCACGCCTCTCTCTCCATACAACCTCTTGTTTGAATTGTTAACAGTCTGCTATCATTTCTGTGTTACGTAAATTAATTTCAACGTGAATTAAACAACTGTGAGTAAGCTATCGCATGATATTGAATATGCTTTAATCTTTTACCACATACAGCCCTCGTCCCCAGCTCTTGTCATCCCATAGGCTGCCCTGGGATATGGCCCCGTGTACAGGACCCCTTTGTGATGCAGGTGGTGCTCCAGGAGGATGCAAATTGCTGCCGACCACGGACAATGGACTAAAGACAACACTGCAGAATATGGCATCCATTCACCAAATATCACATTTTGTTTTCCGAAATTTGTAAACCATATTTGGGACTTAATGAATCTGTTATTTGATAATGCAGTCCGTGGCAGCAGGGCGGCAGAGCGGCAGACAAACTCTGCCAAACTAGTTGATGGCAAAGTTAGCAAAGTTTCAAACCTGTCTGTCTGTGTGCAAAAATCGCATAATGACTGACTCGCTAGTGCTCTGGGTTGGAGTTGCTGTTGGTGCTGGTGTTGGGGTACACGAGACAAGGGCAGAGGGTGAGAGAGGATGGATGGATGGTTGGATGGTTGGATGGATGGTACGTCGAAATGTGGATGATGCCGGTCTCAGATCGAACTTGCATCAAATTGCAACAGCATCAGTAGCAACGCTGCATGAACTGAATTTATGATTTTAATTTTGATTTTCAATTTGGGCGAAGCTGAAAAGTAAACAAAACAACTGCCAAAAAGTGCAGATAATAATATCGCGAGTATTAACACGATGTATTTCACATTAGAATATGCTAAGTTCAAAGTACACCCCTTACTATATATTCTCCTCTTCTAGTGAAAGACAGATAGATCTGTTAAATCCAAAGCATCCATTTATATTCATCTGACTCCACCTCTCTCTAACTGTTTTTCTGTTTCTGTTCTGCCTCTTCTTCCATTTGCTCACCTATTTTCTCCTCACTGTGTGACGTCATTACCGCTGTGCCTACCGGCTTGCTAATGGAGTGGGGGCTCTTGGAGTCATCCTCGCGTGAGCTGCGTGTGTCGTGATCCGAAGGTGTTGTCGTGTTGCTGTGACAATTTAGATTGCTTGCCTTGCGATTGTTGTTGCCATTGCCATTGCTGTTGCTGCTGCTGCTGTTGTAGTTGTTGTTGCTACTGTTATTGTTGTTGTTGTTGCTATTGTTGTTGTTGTTGCTGTTGTTGTTGTGGTAGCTGCGACTGCTGCGTAAATGGCTATTGCGCAGATGTTGTTGTTGTTGCTGCTGTTGTTGTTGTTGCTGTTGCTGCTGTTGTTGTTGTTGCTGATGCGCCGCCTGCGGCGGCACTTTGAAGCAAACGCGATGTTTTGGCCGTTAGATCCAGACGATCCACATCGACGCCATCGAAGCCATACCAGCCAAGCAGCTCGTTCATCGTGTGCTGAGCGAATTCCTGGAAAGAAACAGAAGCAAAGTGAGGAAAGATCTTAGATCGAGGCATGCCAACGGTATAAGGTGACGCACTTCACTCGAATGCTGACTCAGTTTCAGTTTCATCCAAATATTACCCAAAGAAATTCATGGCTCGTGTCATTCAATAGCCTCGCGCACACTCTAGAATATTTGGGTCAATCTCCCAACCAGAGAATAACTGAGACAGCCTGGCGGCAAGACAGCCTTGAAGCAGGCGTAGCCGGAGCTACTCGTGTGGCAAAACAATATGCCGGCAGAGACAGAAGCAGCGACGCACCGCCAGCAGGTGTGGCCCAGTGAGCTGCATAATTGTGGCTACTTCATGCCGGAGCAACAACCAGAACAGGTTGCGGCCATAAAGTTGAACCAACATTGAATTAACAGGTAAATACACGACAAAATCATTTGCATTATGCAAATAGAGTTGCCATATTTGTTTAATTTAATTTTCATCTTTGTTTTCAATTGATTCTTAGTTAACAGGCTAGGCAATTAACAGCTTGATGAGTTAACAGTCGGTGTAAACAACAGTGCTGAATAACATAGACAGAGTTTGCAATCTTGTTGACCTTTCAATTTAATTTTAATTGCACAAAATTAAATAAACTACATTGAAAACTAATAAGTTGAATAGTTTAAGTTAATTTAAATTTTACTCAGACAAGTTAAACTAGGATTGTGCAACATTTGTAATTAATAACATTGACAAAACTTGTGGACAACACTCACACATGCACACACACACCGCAGGGTGCATGCATAAAGGATATCATTTAACACACACACAGCAACAAAATAAAACCTCATTACGAAGAGAGCAGGCATTCTGTGGGGCCAGAGAGAGAGAGAGAGAGTGATTGGGGAAGGGGGACGGTTGATAGGGGGCAATATGTGCTTGCATATTCCTTGCTGTTGTTGTTGCTGTTACTTGGTCTTTTTGCAATGGGATCTGCCTTTGCCAGCTGCAGTTGCCCCTTTCTCACTCTTTCCCACTGTCCCACTCTTTCTCTCTTTCTCTGATTTTCTCTGCATTGATGTTGGGCATGACATTGATATGTTATACTTTGCCCCGGCAAGTGCGTGTGTGCGTGCGTGTGTGTGTGCCTGCGCCTGTGCGTGTGCGCGTGTATGGGTTTCCTTATTGCATTTAATACTGTTTTAAAATTAAACAACAATGTGTCTCAAAAGCCCGATCAAGTTGGGGACTCACTGTTTAAGCAGAAGATGGAGATGAAGACGCAAGAACTGTTGCGGCTTTTAAAGTTTCTTCGGGCTTTACGTTTTCGTTCTTTTCCTTTCTGTTTCTCGAAATGAAACGAACAAAATTGATACTGTGTGTAACGTGCATATGTATGTATATACATATGTACGTATGTATGCATGTGTATGTGTATGTGGACTGTGCGGGATACAGAAATTTCACACAAGGCTACGAAACTGCATTAAGACGTATCAAATTACATTGAAATTCTCATATTCAAAGTCGTCGTCGAATGTTGTTGCTGCTGCTGCTGCAGTCAAACGACGCGAGGCAGAGTCGAGGACAGTGGCGTTGTCAAAGGGGTCTGCTGTAGTTGAAAGAATACCAAGGAAGATATTGATCTACAAGTATATTGCAAATAATTGTATCTTGTAAAATTATAAATTTATATAGAATACCCCCTATTAACTGCGCCTCTGAACTTTTGGCGGAACATTTTTGGTGCTTCTCAGGAATGCTAAATTACTCATACGACATGTGGACAATGTTGACACAGCCGCTGACAGCTTCGAACGCTCTTTTGAGGGCGTGGCAGTTGACAAGATTTTGGCAGATCTTTGTAAGAAAAAAACAACAATTAAGGCAACAAAATTGTATGTAAATATGTGTGGGTGTGTGTGCGTGTGTATGAATCACTCGGACTGTGAAAGCTATGCCAATATGCGACTAACAGCTTGGCATTTGTCACACGATACACAGAAACTAGATACGGCCCACTGTGCGTTGTACAGTGGGCTGCTGTTGGCAAATTAAGCCACGCTGCCAACTTGAGAACAAACCCAAAGACGTCTAATAAGCACAACTCGGACTGTCAGTTGCCCAGGTGCCAGGTCCCTCTCTCTCTCTTTGTGTGTCTCGTTGTGGAAGGGTATTAACAATTCGCACGATAAAAATCTTGTGCTGGCTGTGGCTGCGTATCGATTACACGCCTCAGGTGCGACCTCGTCGACTTTTGGGGGTCTGCCGCGGGGGGCAGGGACTGGAAGGACAGGGAGAGTAGGAGCTGGGGGAGGGGGCACCGCACGCTTGGCTCAA
This sequence comes from Zaprionus nigranus, assembly GCA_018903425.1. Lineage (NCBI taxonomy): Eukaryota > Metazoa > Arthropoda > Insecta > Diptera > Drosophilidae > Zaprionus > Zaprionus nigranus. The sequence continues at coordinate 970,397 of JAEIGD010000014.1, read as the reverse complement.
GTTGAGTTTCAGCAGTCGCAGTCGCTGTCCGAGTCCAACTGTGCGGTAATTGGAGGCGCATTGCTGTTAGCTCTCTTAGCATATCGTTTCTACCTTTTCTTGCCATCTATCTCCGTCTCTCTCTCTTGCTTGCTCTTTCTTATTCTCTCTCTCTCTTTCCTTCTCTGTCTCTTTCTATGCATCTCTATCTCTGTCTGCTGGTTTTTAATATCATTTGACTGTTAATTTATGTTTGGTTTTTAATTTCTGATTTGTGCGTTCGTTCAGTTACAGCCACATTGAAGGCGGTTGTCCAGGGAAGGGGTGGAGGGGAGAGGGGCAACTGGGTAGCCTCCATCACTGACGACGACGACGACGACGACGACGACATTTAAACTCGCGCTCATTGCAAGCGCTGAAATTCTAAACCGAAATGCGAATAAAAATCAATTAATTAAAAAATGAAATTGTACGCCTTTTCTTGTTGTTGTTGCTGTTGTTGTTGTTGTTGTTGTTATGGAGTTTGTGACTTGTCTGGATGTGCCTCGTTTTCTACACGACCAGCTCGCTTGCTCGTTCTCATACTCAATACGATACCCATAGCACAGTCCCCCCCCTCCCTGTCTCCCTCTTTCTTCTTCCATTCCTGTGCCATTTCCTCATCATATTTTCGTAATTATTGCTTGAAGTATCTGACAGATACAGTTGGCAATTGCAGCACTCGCTCAACGTTCTAGATACTCCCTCTTCCTCTACTTCTACTTCCCCGTCTCCCCCTCCTCTCTCCCCATGCTCCTTTTCGTTGTCTGTCTGTCTGTCTGTTGAATTTCGCAAAATCTCAACTTACAAAAACATATCAAGTTTTCGTTTTTATTATGAATCGCCACGACTGGAGCTCGCTCCTCAGCTGAGCTGAGCTGAGTTGGGTTGGGTTGGGTTGAGTTGAGCTCAGTTGGATTGATGAATCCAGCGAGTCTGGCTCCGTCTGTGGCTCCAAATGCCATTTTCAATTACGAGAGCCAATGCGACTGCACAAAATATACCTACACTGAGCGAAACGGGTGGCATACAATGTATGACTATCTGTAACTAGATTAATATAGTAGTGGAAGGTTATATATCTAGCCATGTCTGTCCGCCCGTCCGTTCGTCTGTCCGTCCATCTATTGCAATGCAAACTAGTCTCTCAGTTTAAAAGCTATCTTAATAAAACTTGACAAACATACTTCTTATTGCCACACTCTGTAAATGAGTCGAAACGAGCCGGATCAGGCCGACATATCGTATAGCTGCCATAAAAACTATCGGCCGATATTTGTTATTTGTCAAGATATTGCACAGAAATTAACCACATCGAACTCATTCAATATATATAATATGCAGATACAATTTCATCAAAATCGGATCACTATAACATACAGCTACCATAGGAACAATTGCCCGAAAGCCTTTCTTTCAATGTAATCAATAGTGTAGAATATGCATAATTATTATTTTTAATATTCAATTTGTTAATCTACAGTTAAAAGTGAATTAACAAGGACACTACTATTAAAAGAAATGACCCTTTCCAATGATTGAAGGGTATAAAAATTAGCTTATGTTTTTTCTATTTATTTATTACTCCATAAATTTAGTAAATCAAATTTCATCGAGTTGTTTCTGCATTATTGCTCATTTTAAAGTAGATTTTTATTATTTTGATAAGTGTGTGTACACACTCCTAATAAGCATCAACAAGTGTGTAATGGATACTTCCTTTCCAACTATTTATTTAAATATATTGAATAATTGAAAAGAAAATAAATTGAAACCTCTTATCACACCGTGTACTTCTATAGTTAGTTCACAGATGCAGGTACTGGATGTCAGCTTGAGGGGGGTGCTGAGTGTTATGCGAGTTGGTCGCATTAAGACAGGTCTACGGTTACTCCGAAAGAAACCTACTCGTATAGAATAATGTAAAGTATACGCTGGCAATGGCTAACGACGGAGACGATGGGCAACCCAATATGCTTATAATAACTCACCCTGAACCCGGTAAAATGAACTCGACTCAACTGAGCTGTGGCGCTGCTGCTGGCTCTGTTGCCTCTGCTGCTGTTTTTATTGTAGCTGTGTAGCTAAAACTAACACGAACCAAACCAAACTGCAATATAGCACCCAGTCTCAGACCCTACACAGCTCGAGACGTAGACGAAGACGAAGACGCAGACGTAGACGGAGCTAGTGCTTGGGCCGAACTCAATCCCGCTCAGCCACCACCACCACCAGCAGCACCACCCCAAAAATGAAAACAACAACAGCAAATTCTAGAATTACGCTAGTTTTCCCAACGCGTATGTGTGTGTGTGTGTGTGTATATACGTGTGTGTGAGCACAAAGTCAGTCGGTTTTTAGTTTGTTGTAATCGAATATCGATAGCTTGGGATTGAATGACGCGCGTCCTTCTTTTCAATTCTTATATGACATACTTGGGGCTCTCTGTTTCCCTTCCTCTCTCACTCGCACTCACACACTCGCTCTCTCTCTCTCTCTCTAACTCACTCATTCCCGCTGTTTCTTTCTGTATCTGTATCTGTGTGAATTTTCAGTTTTCCTTGTGTTTTGCAATTTAATATTTTATTTCATTTTAATGTGCATGTGAGTGTGTGTGTGTGTGTGTGTGTGTGATATGGGTGGCTCCATCAGCGTGTTTAGACATATGTGGATTGTATTACAATGACCTTTTCTACGCCAGAGTGAATTGAGTAGAGCACAAGTTAAGCCGAAGTTCTTGCTGAATAATGCAATTTAGTTTAATTAGAAATGAATGAATAAACTTCAGGAGTGCTTGTACTATGCAGGTGGAGGAATATTTGCCATAGTCTATTCTGAGTTCACTAATTTATGCACAATTTCAAAATCAGCAATTTACACTCACCAACTCAGCTCCCTCCCCGCATGGGCAGCTCTTTCTTTGAGCTCCCATTGCACGTGAACCCGGTGGCAACACTGGCAGCATCGATGATGCAGTTGCACTCCAGTTGCCTGTTCTCTATCTCTCTCTCTCTCTCCCCTTGCACTCCTGCCTGCCTTGTATAATGCCACCCACACACGGAGGCTCAAATTAATTTAACGTTATTTTAATCTGAGCTCTGTTGCTGCTTCGCTCTAACACCTGTCAAGTAGCAGCAGCACTGTCTGACTGATGCTGCCGTCACAGGGTGCTTCATGTTACGCCCCCTCTCTCTATCTCTGTCACTCTTCTGCGTGTGCCTGCCTCTCTGCTCTGCTCTGCTCTTCTGTGCCTGTGTGTGAAGGCAACTGCATTTGCCGTTGTTTTCGCATAGAATTTATCATATTCTATTTTGTTTGTAATTCAATATCCGACGCTGTTATTAAAGTTCTGCTGCTGCGGCGTCATTTGAGCCTCTGCCTGTGCCTCTAGCCCCAGTCACAGTCACAGTCCCAGCCCTGGCCCCCCAGTCATTGTCCCCCCACCCTCCGTCACTCTGCTCCTGTACAACTATTGTCGCATTCCCTCCAGGCCAGAGGGTTGTCGTTGGCCCTGAGTGGCTCGTTGTCAATGTGTGCGTGCGTAGTGCGAGTTTGTGTGTAACACAATCTGAACCCGTGTCTATTCTGCACTAGCATAGAAGGTTTTATAACTCCAATCCGGAACTGCGTGAAAGAGCTGTTGAAAAATTCCCCATATAAGTGCAATTTAAACATAAATAGCATTAAACGCAAGGGTTAAACAGTATACTAACTGTTTGTTATATCTGTATAAATTCCTGACACACGTGCGCTGCTTTTTATTGCGTACTGTAGCTGAGCAAACAACCTATTTGTCAATATCATCAATTGCGCAAACGAATACTTATTTCATATTTTTCCAATATTTGTTGATTTATGGCACCTTGCGAGGGCTACTCTAAAGGTTTGCAATAAAAGTTACAGAACTAAACTAGTCGTAAGTTCATTTCACAATTATAGCAAATAGTTTGTTTAATTTGTTTCATTTCAATGTGTCTTTAATTCCTAAACACAACCGACAACTCATTGAGCCACCCGTTATTATTGAACACTCGCTCCCGGACATATCCTTTATTATTTTTTCAAGACACAGGGCTCGACTCGACTCCCTTCGGCTTGGTTCGCTCTGTTTCGCTGGATCGGCGACGCGTCGTTGTCATAAAGCGGAAACCTTGAAGCGTATCGTCTTACCACGCTCCTATCGAATTGCACCCATGAGGCGCGTGAGTGCTGCTCTTCTACGCCTCTTTGTTGCTATTGTTGTTGTTGTTTGTTTGCTGTTTGTTGTTATTGTTGGATTGTAATTATGTTGACTGTTGTTTCACTTTTTTCTGACCATTAAAATTGCCGCTGTCTTGTAATATTGCGAAGGTCCATGAATTCAGGTGAAAATTGGTAAATTTTCAATAATTTTAAACACTTGCCAAGTCGAACCGACATGAATCTGAACGATCATCATATTTCATATAAGCATCTTACTTAACTGTATCTTTAATCTGTTATTGTTATCTGTATCTGCTGTCGAAGTTTCATCAACATCTATAAAAAATAAACCGCCCAATTCGGAGTTTTTGTATAAAAAGCTGTGTTTTTTTCACGAATTCCGCTATTAAACCTTACTAAATTGTGTTGAACATATATTGCTCAAATTTTCTTGAAATTTACTAAATATATACAAAGATTTTCATACAAAAAAGGGTATAAAACCTTCGGCATACCGAAATCTAGCTTTTTTTCTTGTTTTTAATTGATTATGTTTTGTACAGAAAATGTTGCATACATTGTGGCGTAACTGTTCAGAGGGGTTGGATATGAAATGTACGAAGAACACAATAAGAAGAAGACTGTGAAGATTGAACTGAAGGAAACTATGAATAATCTTTGCAAATATTATCAACATGTTGTAAGAACATATGAGGTATTTCTTGTATAACAATTATAAATGCACCTTCATTTTAGAGATATTTTCAGCTCAATTAAATTCACTATAAAACGCCCACTTCCACGGCATTTTTTCAAAGTTGCAGAAAATCGCGAGAGAAAGAGGGAACTAAAGGCAAAGTCAGAGACAGAGGCAGAGGCAAAAGCAAACCCAAAACCCGAACTCAATCCCAACGCAGCTCATTCATTATAATAATTTTTCTGTTTAATAATATCATTGCGCTCAACTGCAAGCCAGCGGCTACAATTTCAATTTACCGATCCGATTACACGTGCAACAACAACACAGCACAGCAACAACAAGAGCTACAAAAATGTTGTGAGACCGCCGTCATCGTTGTTGCTGTTGCTGCTGCTGCCTCTGCTGTTGTTGTTGTCATTCTCGTGGGTCTCTGGCATTAAATTAATTTTGCTCATTTGGCGAAAAACTCACACACAGTGAAACAACTCGCCAACTGTTGGCAGAGTGGAGCGAGAGAGAGAGAGAGACAGAGAGACCGAGTTACTGTGAGAGAGGAGTGAGGAAGCAATGTGGTAAAAAGAGACGCCGAGACGCAGAGACGCGGAGACTGATAGCGAAGGCAGGCAGGCAGTCTGCGTCTATTTGCAACCCACTCACAGTTCACACATTTGCCGCTCTTCACACACAAACACACACACACAGACAAACACTCGTTCGCTCACTCGTTAAAATGATTATAAAAAATTTATCAATATAAAATTACCAGCGGTGCTTGGGTTTACAGTTAACTCGCACAATGTTGGCGTAATCGTAATTGCTAGATTTCAACGCTGACTACAACGTCGCAGTCAACGCCAGCGCTAATGCTGTTGCTGGGCATGCCAACTCTGTTTACAACTGCTGAATGTTTCCATACCCACCTCCTGCCCCCCCTCCCTGTGCAGGATCTTGGCACACCGCAGTTATTTTACGTTATATCCAAACTAAATACTCGTAATGTAAATATGAGAGCGAAGTGAATGTAACTGGAACTGAAATTGAAATAATCATTGCTGTATATTCCTTTTGTTCGTTGCAACTACAAACTAATGATCCATTTGTTACTGTTGTAAATATTCATGATATTTCAATGTGTAATATTAACCCCGGGCCCCCCCGCCCCCCCGGCCCCCCGCCCCTTGCGCCGGGCCCGGGGGCCCCCCCGCGCGCCGGGGGGGGGGGGGGGGGGGGGGGGGGCGGGCGGGGGGGGGGGGGGGCGGCCGGGCCCGGCCGCCCCGGCCCGGGCCCCGGCCGGCCCCCGCCGGGGGCGCCCCCCCCCCCCCCCCCCCCCGCCCCCCCCGCCGCCCCCCTTTTGGCCCCCCCCGGGCGGGGAAATGTAAATATCTAGTACCTAAACTTATATTTATTATTACTATTTCTGCATTTGCAATCAGTAATACATCTAGCAAGTGGGATTAAAATATGATATATAGTTTCACAAACCCTGCAGCTTAATAATTATATCCCCTCACACCCAGTATTATTTAAATATACTAGAGACACTCATTGAAAACAACAACAGAGCGTGGGTGTTATTCACCTTTGAAGCATCATCAAAAATAAACCATAAATAACCAATAAAAAAACCGTACATGATGAATACGACGAATTCAACTGCAGCAAGAACAAATCTGAGAATCGTACATACTATGCATACACAAACATATATACTACTACATACATATGGATATGCTCTGCTCTCGACTTATTCAATGACTTTTTTCTTGATTTTTGCATACTCAACGCACAATTTGTTTTATTTTTGTGGTCTTCTTTTTGCTTTGTTTTGTTTTATTTTTGCATCCTTGTTATTGAATACTACTTAAAAACGATGTGCAGACAGAGACGATTAATTATAAATGTGTTTTTGCATGTGCCAAAAAAAAGAACCAAGAGAATTAAATAATATTTGAGGTGAGAATTACGCATAACATGAGGAGAGTTCTGTCTCGAGAGACAGAAGGGGCACATATACAGTCTGCGCATCTGTATCTGTGCTCGTTTCATTTGCCATTTCGATTTCATTCATAAAACATACCTTTATCTCATCGCTGGGCAGCTCCTTTTTGATCTGCACTACGCCGCTGGCAACATTTGGTGGCACAACGCCGGCTGCACCGGCCGAGACGTTGGCATCGCGCGAATTCGATGGTGAAGTTTTGGCGGACATTGTTAAGTGGGTCGGAAGAAATAGTGGGCTCGACGGCGGGAATCGATTGGGATCAACAGGCTGACAAAATGCTGAAACACGAGAAACCACGACGTGTTAGAACTTGAGTATAGTCACTTATAGAGTAAGGTCTCTTTGAAACTCTTGTTGGAATATTTGGTATATCATTCAGGAAGTATTGGAATCTTTTCATTTAACGTTTGTTTATATTTGATATTTCTTTGATAGTTAAAATGTATTTTCCACAGATCTAGTATGCTGTAAAATTATCCGCTTTAGTTATTTTAAAATGTATTTTTTCTATTAGTTGTGGGACTTTATGTATTTATTTTATTAATTCGTAATTTATTTAGTTTGTTTGTAAAAGAGAATTACTGTTTTGGAAATGAACTTAAGGACTACATGCAATCGATCAAGAGTTGAATAGAATCATGGCCTTGGCTGCTTATGTTACAGAGAGTTTCAAGATGTCCCTTGTCATGGGCGCCGGCGATGCGATATCCCAATTAATTGTGGAGAAGACGAAGCCCAACGATTTTGACTACGGTCGCACGTTCCGGTTTACTGCACTGGGATTTGTTTATGTTTCGCCGATGTTGCGTAAGTGGGTCAACACGTTAGACGGCCTGGTATCTAAGAATCAGTCAGATATAAAGCGAGGATTTAAAAAAATGTGCATAAACCAGTTGTTCTTTTCGCCACCATTTAACATGACGATAGCGTACCTGGTGCCGTTTATGAAGGGTATGAAACACGAACAAATTAAGCAGCAATTGAAAGATCAATATGTTATCATAATGAGGAATTGCTTCGTGCTCTGGTCACCGGCACAGATGATCAACTTCACGTATATTCCCTTACAGCACCAGGTTCTATATACCCAAAGCGTTGCACTGATATGGAATACTTATTTATCCTGGATACTCAACAAGGGATAAGTCTAATGTGGTGCACAATAGAAAGGTTTCTGCACAGGAGTCAATTTTCTGTACAGTACAATTTTAAAACCCAAGGACTTTTTGTAAACATAATTTAAATGTTTAAGTTTAACCAACTGACCTGCACTTAAAAATATATTTCAAAATCGTGTATTGTTTTTAGCTATCGAGTATACATATGTATATATATTCTGTTTTTCTCATTTGGCCGGCGATCAATCATCAAATGGAAAGCATCTTCCGATACATCCCACTGTATTTAGGGTTAAATCTCTGGGCCAACTGCCGCCCATTTGGGCCATAATTAATTACAGCGTCTTCTTTATTTTCACCGAATGCTTCTCGTATGCCGCTTCTGGCTCTGTGTCTCTTTGTATCTACGCTTTGCATATTGTTTCGCATCCATTGGATACGCACGCAAGCAGACGGCAATGTATTTATATACCGCTCATCATGTACACAGCTACATATTTCTGTGTGTGTGTGTGTGAGCGTGTTCAGTTCGCGCGCACTTCGGTGTCTTGTAATTTAATACCCCATACGAAACGTTACCACCTATCGCATAACAGAAGAACACAAATTCAAATAAAAATACAAATACAAGTACAAATACCTATACAAATACGAAGTTCGAAATACAAAATACAATAACAAAAGCCCACAACAAGAGCCAAGTGGATTTTGTGGTATGTATCAGCTTATTTTTTCTCAGCTTCTGTTCAAGAACAAAATTTTTAGCGCGTACTTCACATGTCTCGTATTTTGAGAACTGGAATCCCCATTCGGATCGAGGTAAAATCGAAGGAAATCAAAAATAAGAAAAAAAACTTGATAATGCTGCAGTAGGTCATGATATATACAACATATTACTGTCTTATCGAAGGGATTACTTCATCCCAATTAGTTTGTTTATTATATTCAATTGGTGGTCCATCTGTGTCTCTTGATCTTTATTAATTCCCTTGCCTTCAACAGTTCCTTCTTAGTCGCACTGAAAACATTTTAATTTTGCGTCGCATTGTCTTCTTTTTTCAAAATTGCATTGCAATTTGTAGTTAATTCCATTTATTTGTTGTACATTTTCGTATTTCTTTATTTCGTAGTGTTATTCACTTGAAAATATTCGTAAGATTTCCAATGCAGCGTTGTCCAATATACTCGTATATATTCCAAAAATAGCTTTATATTTTCGACATCATGTATATTCATTCGTATACGGCCGTTTTTCACTCACAATTGCCTTTCTTTTTCTTATATCTTTTTCTCCTCTTTGATTTTTTTTTTATCTTTTTTTTTATTTCGATTTTCCGTTTTACAACAAACATCGCCGTAACCGAACGTCAAGGAAATTCATGCCCAATGCTCATTTCCATTTCACTTTTCACATTCACCTCACATTCACGAATACGAATACGTCGCCCTCGAACAAACTCAGTTCTGAGCGTTTTCGAAACGTATTTTTGAGTTTCCACTCACAGCTCGTGGTTCCTCTATACGATTTTCTTTGGGTTTGCCTTCGTTGAGCTCGCTCCGACCGACATCCGCACGCGCCCGAGTTTCATGAACGTTTGACGCTGGCGGCCACAGCCATGTGAATTTTACTTAGCTGCCGTTGGCTGTGCTGCACAGTGGAACCCATCATAGTGGTCGCGGAGTTCAAATTTGCAAATATATTTTGCTGCAGGAGACGAACTGTTTGTAACTAGTTTCAGTCCCCATGGAAAATTGTGAATTTTAATAAGAAATTAACTAAACAACTAATCAAATACGATTTCTTTCTTTTGTATTGTTTTTTTCCTTGTTTCTTTATTTATTTTTTATTAAATCATATTTTACTTGTGTCTCTTGCAAAATATTATTATATTTTGATTTTGTTATCATTTTAATTGTGTTCATTTATTTGCTTTCAGTTGATTTCAACTCCACTGTGCAGCGTCGACGTCGCTGCCACTGCGGCTGCTGTCGCTCTGCTTCGTGTGCTTGTTGTTCTGCCTTCGCGTCCGTCTCCATCAGCGCCGCTGCTTCTGCTTGTGGTCTCTGCTGCGTATGCGCAGCTGTGGGTCCCCATGCGGCGTCCCAGTCCAAGTGGCTACTCCTGCTCTGCCTGTGCCTCTTTTGCCTCTGACTGTGCAGCTCTTACTGTTGATGACGTATTGCTTGGAGCCTATTCTCGCTACTTGTCTCCCTCTCACTCCCCCTTCTTCCCTACGTAGACTAAGAACATTTTTCCGTCTCATGAAAACGAAAACGAAAACTGTCTCAGTTTATAGTATCTTCCGTCCCCTACGCCTCTCTGCGATGCTTGTTCTCTCCCTGTCTCTCTCCCTCTCATTCTCACTCAACTCTTTGCATATTTTCATATTAGATGCAACTGGCGGTTAAAAATAAATTGCATCTTGTATGCCTCTCGCCGTTTCACCTGTACTTCTTGTTGTTGTTGTTGTGGTATTGTTTGTTCCTCTTTTCTTTTTTGTTTCGAAAATTTAATATTGTGTTATGTCTAATTTCCTTAAATTTATGCAAATTTCTCTCTCGAAGTGCAGCATTGCAGGCGAGATAGACGCGCTTGAACGAGAAGTGCAATAAAACAGCAATTCGAAATGCGAAATTGATGGGTTATTCGAGTAATGCGAGAAATGCTCTTAACGCCGTAAAGGCCATCTGATATGCCAAGTTCGTATTATATTTTTGCTTATATTAATTGTTTAAGACTCTGCCCATGCCTGCCATATAAAAGATGACTGATTAGGCTACCTAACTACTTTATCTGGGGGATTCTAAAGGTAGTATCTGCAAATTAAATACAACTCATCGACCCATTTCTTCTTAGGGCTTGCTGTCATCTGGAGAAATTGCAAAATTGGTAACGGAACGTGTTGGTCGCACAGTAGCAAAAACAGCTGGCAATTGCGCCCTATCGATAGTCGTGGTCAAATGCGGCATTTACCACTCAGTTCCCTGTACCCTATATCTTAACGCAAGTCGACGGTTAGTACCGTGCAAGTCTATATGTATCAGTGCCAGTAGCAGAGATCGAAACGGAACAGAATTTCTTGAATAATTAGGGACGACGCTAACCTGGCTGTTAGCGTCTGTTCTCTGATTGTTAGCTCACAAGTAGTGGTAGTAGATCCGCATCAGCATTAAAATTAAAATCTTGCATTGTACAACATAATCGAAAGAATAATTGTAGCCCCACTGTGGGGAATAAGTGCAAACAGCTGCCGTGCCAATCAAAGACAACAATGCAGCTACAAAAGATAAATGTAGCATTAAAGCAATTTATTCGAATTGGTTGTGATTAAAAATCACACTCTCTTTCTGCAAGTGCCAAATTAATTACCCATCTCATTTATAACAATCTTACCAACTTGTGTGTGGGTACACGTGTGTGTGTGTGCATGTGTCTTTTCTGGCAGGCGACGAAAATTGCATTCAAAATAAATTCTACACATTTAAGCTATGTATGTCAAAACAATTTATTTCTACAATCGTTTTGTATTGTTATTATTGCCTATTTTTAGCCACTGTGCCTCGCAGCACCATCGTCGAAAATAACAATCAGCTGCCTTGCCAACGAGCAGTTCATATGTGCAGTTAATGAATGATCAGACATGTGACTCCGTGGCGTAACGGTAGCGCGTCTGACTCCAGATCAGAAGGTTGCGTGTTCAAATCACGTCGGGGTCAATTTAGGAACAATTTTTTTTTCTTTTTTTGTTCCTGATTGATAAAGATATTATTTTTTTTTTAAATTTGTTAGCGAATGAAATTAAGTTGCATTAAATAATAAATAAACTACATTTAATTAAGCGATAACTTAACGAAACTCAATACAGATTGCTATGCAAATTTAAAGCGGTATGATTAACGGAATAATTTAAATTAAATATGAATAAATAAATTATTAATTTAATTTATCGGTTTTTCATTAAAAATAGTACATTATATTTCCAAGTATATTTTTGTTTCTTTTATATATTGTGCAACCTTAGCCACTTTTATTTAGTTATTATTTATTATCTATGAGTGACTTGCTCTTTAAATTAAATCAAATCAAATCAAGAGAGCAGAAGAAAGAGAAAAAAGTAGCAAGAGAGCGTGCACAAGTAAAAACAATAATCAGCTGTTTGCAAACAGCTGTTTTCATTTCGCCCGCTGCAGAGTAAACGCAGGCAAGGAAAAGAACAAAGCAATTGATTAATAAAAAGTGTAAAAACTAAACAAGAAATGCAATTATGTCGAAAATACCAAAAACAGCACTGAGTTTGAAGCAGGTAAGCAGCAAATTGCAAGAGAAATGACCAATGTTGGCTGTAAAACTCAACTCTCTTTTCCCTACACACAGTTCATGCTGCGCCAGGAGGTGCTCAAGCTGTACAGGGAGATATGGCGCACCACACGCCTGGTGCCGGACAAGCATAGTCAGCGTGAGCTGAGGGAATGGGCGCGTCACGATTTTCAGGTGAATCGCAGCCAAGACGACGAGGTGGCTATCAAAATGCTGCTGCAGAGCGGCAGACGCAGTCTCACTGAACTAAAGAACAGCCTGGAGTTGAGTGGTATCAGTGCGAAAGACACTGCGAAATGAAGAAAATGCTTGTTTTTATTTGAGCTTACAAATTCGATGATTAATTTTAAAGGATTACAACCTTAAATCTGTATAAATAAATACGCGAGCCGTGAGGAAAAGCTAAAGATACGATATTTAAACATTCTAAAACCTTTGAGGTGCTACAGTTCGCTGTTTATTAAGTCCTTATGTTGCCTTGTGTGAGTTCCTCTGTGTGTTTGTGAGAGAGACGAGAGGAAAGCAGTCTAGCATTTTGGTACATGTTAACTATGTTATTTGTATGCGTGTGAGTAAGGTTGTGTACATGTCTTGCTTTAGAGCAGCGGCCGCAACAGACTCAACCAGGCAACCTTGAGCAGCGCCAAGCCAAAGAGCAGCGTGCCAACACTGGTGATAATCAGTGAGATAAGATCCCGTTTGGCGTGCTGCTCGACGCGACCCACGAGAAAACTGTGTATCACTGTGCTGGTTATGTGGGCACCATCGAAGCCAAAGCAAGGAATGGCATTGATCAATGCCAGACCAATGCTGAAGACCACGTTGTACTTCAGCAGCAGCGTCACGGCGTCTGGCCAGGCAGAGCTCAGCCTCTGGTAACGCGGTACAAATGGCGATATACGCACCGAACGAAGCACATCGCGAGGTGGACCGATATACATGACTGCAGGCAGTGTCTGTTGCTCGAGATTCTGTCGCTTGAAGACCAAAATGCTGGTTGTGTTGTGCAACATAGGACGCAGGCAGAAGCCTTGTGCACACTTCAGGCCCGGTTTGCAGTACGCAATGGAATCCTCCAGCGTGCGACGTATGTTCAGACAAACATGTTGTGGTATTTCGGCTGGAGCATCCACCGTCATATCCTCCACGTACTCAAAGCAGCTGACATTTGGATTACGTTCGTCACAGCACTGCAATCGTCCGTCGGCGCTGTGATGGGAAATGTCGATGCTCTCGTCGTTCATTCGTATAAAGTCTGAGGTGATGCAGTAGCTGAGACGCGACTGTTGCGCCTGTTGCAGGCAGTCTAGCCAGCTATCCTCGCTCGTCACGGGGCAATCGTTGAGCTGTGTTATAACATTCTCCAGCTGTAGACCGCGATCGCCGCGCAATGACGACTTGGCCGTCAGTGCAGTGACTATCACGTTCTTGTTGTAGACGTAAAACGGCGACATGGTCATGCCCAGCGTGGAGACGAGCAGATAGCAAAGGGCGGCAAAAAGGAAATTGTGCCAGATGCCGGCGCAGAGTATGCGCAGCTTGCGAAACCAGCGCAAGCCGTTGAGGTGATCGTGCGAGAGCTCAGTGTAGGCCAAAGGCAGGCAGTAGTAAAGCTATCAGAGTAGAGAGGGGGAATATGATTAGGAGGAAACGCCTAAGATTGAAATGCGGGACTCACTTTGAAACCAAAGCCGGTTACCGGCACATCTTCTAGCACTGCGGCCAGGGCATGGCCCAGTTCGTGCAGCAGCGTGCACAGCACTAATGTGACTATATAATAGCCAATCTCCTCCAGCGGCAAATTAACGCCAGGCAATAATATTTCAAGTTGGACTCGTGGAGCTTCATTTGCTACTGCACCCGCTGCTGCGGTTCCACTGCCACTGAACATGGTTATGATGAGCAGTATAATACCAACGGGCAGCAGCGAAAAGGATAGAAGGACACCCATGTTGAAGCATTTGACTAGAAAATTTCGAGTAAAGCTGCTGCCAGACGTTGAGCCCCAGCGTATGAGCATCCGGTTAAAGGCGCTGGCGCTGGAATGCCAGTGTAGGGTCATAAAGTTGATGTTCAGTCCGGTGTTGCGGCGAAAGGCATCGTATGGATAGTGCATGCAGCTCTTCATTTAACAATAGTTTATTTATCAATTTAAACACACAGGAGTAAATCAAGTAAGAACAAACCTTGAAAAAGCGATCAAAGAAGTACAAGACGCCATATAACGTCGTTAGTACTATAAAGAATACTGTAGGATCCATTGTGTGCGAATTTCTATTATTTATATAATTAATGTTTATTTTAAATGACACACATTGTTATTGTCATCAAAAATGTTATTATTCTAAAGTTTTAGCAAAAAAATCGCCGCACAGCTGATTTTGCTGACATTGTTGCCAACTCGCTGCAAAAATTATCAGTCTGGCAACTCTCTGACTTTGCGAGAATTGGTCATTGTGCAACCTTGTTACTTATGACATTTGTAATGCTGCCAGACTTTTGCGCATCAAACAGCGTCTCCGTTCACAAGTTTGTTTTACTGTCAGAAATAAATATAAATACAAATAAAAAAAAGTAAATAAAAATAATAATGCCAAAAGTGCGACGCAGTCGTAAACCGCCTCCAGATGGCTGGGAGCTAATCGAACCAACACTGGAGGAACTAGAGCAAAAAATGCGGGAGGCAGAAACGGAGCCACATGAAGGGAAACGCATTACGGAATCGCTGTGGCCAATTTTCAAGATTCACCACCAGAAGACACGCTACATCTACGATCTGTTCTATCGTCGAAAAGCCATCAGTCGCGAGCTCTATGACTATTGCCTAAAGGAGAAGATTGCCGATGGCAACCTGATAGCCAAGTGGAAGAAGTCTGGCTACGAAAATCTTTGCTGCCTGCGTTGCATCCAAACGCGCGATACGAATTTCGGCACAAATTGTATATGTCGCGTGCCCAAATCGAAGCTGGAGGAGGGTCGCATCGTGGAGTGTGTGCACTGCGGCTGTCGCGGCTGTTCGGGCTAAAGAAGTCAGACGATCAGCAATGATCTGCATAATTATAACTTTTGTATGGACCCTAGTTCGTAAGCACACTGTTAGTCGCGATATATATGAAGTGAAGTTATAATTTCACATAATGCGGAAAACAAAGTATACTGTAAAAAATAATTAATATAGTTTGTGTATTTTATGTAGGGAAAAAATGTTCGAAATTTGGTCATGTGTGTACACATTAAATTACTCAAAATTTTATCAGTAGTGATTGCCGTTGGATCGTTTATATGCGGCACAGTTATCCTCATCTCGGAATATTTGTTTGATTTCTATAGAGATACAGTCGAATTTATAATAATCATGTTTACATGCATCAATCAAATCAATGGCGTTGCTCTCATTTTTGGAATTATAAGGGTGAGCACAGACATTTTATTTGTAAATTCCAAATCTAACTACAAAAATAATCACAGAAAAAATATATATTGATGATCCCTTGGTTGATTGGTTTGCCCATAACTGTGGGGACATTGTGGATCTTATTCATATATTTCTTCATGCGTACGAGTGCCATATTATTATCAATGGGTAAATGCTGAAATGCATATTTATATAGTAGCCGAACTCATCTGCCTCCCACAGTCATTAGCTTAATTTGTTGGTTTTTTGTGATGCAGCTCTTCTTAAATTATAAGTTATTGGAGGAACGAGATCCAGTCGAATATTTAGACCGTGTACGACAAGGAACGGCATTTTGAAGTCTGGAAGTGTACCACAACCAAAACGGCCGAAAGTGACAAGCAAAACAGAATAAAAGAGGGGCAGGCAAAGCGACCACTTGCGCTGCTTATACTCCCAGTGTTGCCACAGCTGCCAGTATTGTATATTCAACATACTCACCACGCGTGTGCGTGGTGAAACATAATGTATGATATGCCTTTGGCTTCTTAGCTTGCCTATAACTGTAGGGACATTTTGGATCTTAAAAATATGGCTAAGTTTGGTAGCCATATTGTATTCAATGAACATACTTCATACATTTTTGTATGTTTTAATTTTCAATACCTTTCAGTGTATTGCAACTTGGGATTCAATGGAGTTTTTGAAGTGGATGCGTCAAGGAACGGCATTCTGAAGAGGAGCACGACCAAAACGGCCGAATGTGACGAGCAAAACAAAACAAAAGAGAGACAGGCAAGAGCGACCACTTGCACTTCTCTTTTTCTGACAGTGGTGACACAGCTGCCAATATTCAACATACTCAACACACCTGTGCGGGGTGGAGTTGAATTTCAATCTGCTGATTGGCTGCTTGCACAGGCATTAGCAGCCAAAGGACATAAAAAAGTGTCAGTTTCACGCAGAGCTTTGTGCCAGACAGAATTGAGAAACAGAAAATTATAAACCAAATTTCATATGTAAAGAAACACAACGGGTGAACATTTTTTTGAACCACGGCTGAACGGGTGATTGTGCAGCAGAAGACCAGAGGAAATTACAGTTGTCGCGTAAACACAGAATTGCATAATACAATTAAAGTCCTGTGACTCTGTTGCATTCAGTTCTGAACTAGATGTGCAACCAAAACAAAAACAATTGTTTTGTATCGATTTGTAGCAGAAATTTGAATAGCGCATATTTGTTGAACACTCTCACACACACACATACACACGCACACACAATCCAATACTAGTGTGCGTGTGCAGCAGGCTGCAGCTTAGCGGAAACGAAAACAGGAAGCAGCTGCTGTCCAGCGAAACCAACAACAAAATGACGCGAATGCCATAGCGAATGAAATCTAAGGAAATTTATACAAATTCAAAGCGAAACACACAAGTTCCTGCAAAGCCTTAGCCACAGAAACACAACATCTTTGAAGTCACATAAAACACATTTGTACATAATAAATAAGAGAACCTACACTCGTTAAAAACTAAAGAATATTGTGCCAAATTGAGGTGGGCTTGAGGAGGAGGAGCCCGTTACCCGTTGCACGTTACGCATACGCCGCGTGTGCTGGCGAAAAGTGAATTACACGTGAAATTGGGCCAACTTGGTGGCGCGGCCCCTGTGTCTGCGTCTTAGAATTCCTTTGTTTGTCTGTGGGTGGCCCAACAGAGCTAAACCAATGCATTTGGGTGCACAAGAACAACGTCCCAAGCAACAACAACAACAACGCGAGCAACAAGAGAAACATCAGAGGAGACGCCTAACGTTTAGCAAAGGACGACAATGTCATCCCTGCAGCGTGAATGGCATTTACAGGTGAGAGCAGCAACAAAAAGAAAACAAAAAACAGATGAGCCGCTGATGCTTCTACTCGGCTGCTGTTTATGTGAGATTCATTATTTGTTTGCCAAGCGGGCAGCTAAGGTCAAGAAACGCGTCTGATTTATGCTATGGCTTCGTATCCTTTCTGCCACTCTTTGTTCTCTCTGGGTTAACCCCAAAATTATTGAGGTAGTTTGAGGCGAGTGTGTGTTGGTGAGCATGCGCCGTGCTCGGGGCAGGTGGTAGGGAGAGCAGGGGGACTGTGCGAGTAAACAATGGAGTATTTGATGCTAGTCAAGGAACGGGTCAACGTCAACGACTGAATAGCATATGTGCCTGCGTGCACAGGTGTGTGTGTGTGTGTGTGAACATGTGTGTGCAAAGCTAACAAATTAACGTCAGATGAAAGCGTCATTCTTCATACTCGGTCATATGCCAAGCTGAAAAAGATGTTAGCGCAAGGAAATATGAAACTGAAGGTAGAAGAAAAGGTGTGGGAAGAAGGATTTCTAAGTTTAGTAGTAAAACATAACTACGAGTAAGGGTTAAATGGAATATAACTTGATTTACATGAATGTTCAGCATTCTATTCAATTCTATTTAATATTTAATATATGATTTACACTTATTGTAAAGTAAAATAAGGCATATATTAACTTGGAATATGCACAGTACATACTTAATAGGGCTTTCCACGAACAGCAACATCTATTTTGAGAAGCATTTGACAAAACTAATGAGATTCTATTGCGATGTTCAGCTAAACTCATCAACAAGTTGAATCCTTACAAATCCCTATCCCTTTCTACCCGTCTGCCGTTTCATTGGCACACGCCAAGCCTTGCCTTTTCTGTCCCATCATCATGCGATTGCGTCAGTACTACGAGATGTTGCGAAATTGAAAATCTAACACAACATTGGCAAATCGAAAGGCGGCGCCCACGCGATGAGTACGCCTGCTTCCTGGCAATTTAAGCCAAAATGTCGCTGGCAGCCGATGGGCCTTGACTTCGTCTCAGCCTCTCTCTGTGTATGTCCCTGTGTGTGTGTGTGTGGATGTGTGTGTGTGTGTGTGGGGGTGGGGTGTGTGTACAATGTGAGAGCAATAATAAGGCTTAAGCTTTGACATCTGACAAGGTGAAAGGGCGTGCCGATGGATGCTGCTGCCTCAGGGCATTGCCGAGATATGCCGTGCAGCAAACATGAAACTGATCCTTTGGCTCATTAGTGCCGGACAGGCAGCTGACGGGGTAACAGAGGCAACAGAGTCCTGTGCCGTTAGTGCATTCCACACGGTTGCATGTTTATTACCTGCACTGTGCCACGGGTTATTTTCCGTCATCAATATGAGGCACAGCCAGGCAGGCAGCAACAGCCATTAGCGGCACGTTGCCGCCCATTGACATGCCTTGACAGAGCACTCTCTTTTTTTCGTAAGCCGGGGGGCAATGGGCGGCGGGCGGTGTATATTGAGTCACCTGATATGCCACACGCGCCTTGCAGGCGGATTAAATTAATAACCAGCCGTTTGCAACTAACGGCTTTAATTCAAACGCAGAGAGAGTGTCCAGTTTAAAATTAATGATTGGCAGCCAAGTAGAATCCTTGGCAAGAGGTGTCTATATATATTACAGATGTTTGTATGTATATCTTGCTATACTTTTTGTGTACCTGCAGAATTTATCTTTATGTCTTCGTTAGCTTTCTTTTTCTTAGACATTCTGATTTAATACGAATCGCTATTTAAATCAAACTTAGCACTTCCTAATGCGAAAAGTCTGAGTTCCTTTTGGTATTAGAAGCCATTAAGTAGAGATACTATCGTACTTTTTAAAGGAGTATATAACCTGCTAAGCGGAGTACAAAGAACTGATATAAAATATATAAAGTAAAGGACTGTTATCTTAAAAGTACGTCCAAAACACTACCTTATTCTTTCTATATTCGTTTTATATACTCACTAGAATTTCTTACTATATGAGAATATAGTAATAATGCAAAAACAACAAAATTATTGACAAAAAACAACAATTTCAATTGCTAATGGGACTTGTGTGCAAAAGAGATCATATAAAAAATGATTTAAAAGTGGTTCCAAGTATATTTCAAATTATACAAATAAAAAAAAAGAACTCTCGCCAATTGACCCCGACGTGATTTGAACACGCAACCTTCTGATCTGGAGTCAGACGCGCTACCGTTGCGCCACGGAGTCACATGGAACTATGTGACGCCAACTGTGGACTTGAACTGTGCGCACACTGTACGCGTTAGAAATTTAATTATATTGATTTATTGGCAAACTTGTTTCGTACTAGCACGCTAAGGTGAAAGGGAAGTGTTTCTACTAGATACTATAGCAATATATAGAGTTTTGTTATAATTTATACTATGTACTAAACACAGACGCGAAATCTTAATTGTTCTTGTTGAGGGGAAAACACAGTTGGATTGTGAATAGGGAAAATTGTTCAATTTATATTAGAATAGAAATAGAATAAAAATAATAAATTTGATAAACATATAAATAAATACATATAATATAATAATCAAATAAATAGATAAATATATAAAACAATTGTTATTCAGCACTATTACTAATCAATGTATATCTTGAGTAAATACTTTCTATTCAATAACTTGAAGTACTCGTATTACGCCCTAGTTGCAATTACCTTGCAGCGTACTTTTCATTTCACAATTCATTTCCCCTTAAGCTCTTCAGTTATCAAACAGGTGTACCCCGTGTAATCTAATCTTTGGATAGATTATTACGTTACATATGTCATTAGTGCTTATCGGGAATCTCTCGCAGTGACTCCCACAAGTCTGCATTGCCTTGCACTTGACCCTGAAAGAAAAACTGGCAACAACTAAATGGTGGGAGGGAAGTGGAAAATGGAAAACGGAAAATACCCAGACGTCATGCCAACTTACACACAGCATGCAGATGACGATGTTTACTGGGGAACAACAGCAACAAGAGCAACAACAACATGTCGCTTTATTGCATCGATTTAACAAGCAAAGTTCAAAAGAAAATAATTGTTGTGGCGGGTAATTACAACAAAAGATGAGGCAAAAGGTGGAGGGAGCTTACCCCAATAGGGTTAACTCAATTAGAGGCTAATGCACGGCACAGTGGCGTAAGCAAAGGGGGTTGGACTTCTAAGTAGAAGTAGAGGAGCGAGTAAACTCAGTGGAAAGTTAAGACTTTCATTATAATTATTATTCTATCTTTACTCCCTCGCATTGATCCCCCCTCCACCTACGCCGCTGGCTTGGCATAGATAAGCCAGCAAGAAATTTCAACATTAGCGAGCATTAAAGTTATTTCGTAATGGGGATTCTGATGACACTCAGTCCCCTCTCTCAGTCGACGCCACTGTCTGCATGATAAAGGGCTGTCGGGGATGTCGTGGCGCCCCTTTGTTAGGAGCTCGCGTGCCTACGGCGCATTTGCTTAGCAATGCAAATCAAGACTAAGTTGTTGCTTCCTTCGATTTGTCAGCGGGTTCTGTGTGGGATTTATGAGATTTTAATTTATGTACATCGCTAAATCGCCTTCTTCCGCTTCTTCTGCCTGCACCCCTACTCTCCTACTTTCGCAGGGTTCTCGGGGATCGGTTTACTGCGCGAGTGAACCGGACCCAACTGGTGGAGTCCAGTACGAGTCGGGAGGGTTCGTTCTCAACGACACACTGTCTGCAGCGAGGCAAACTGGGCCTGGGGCCGGCGTTGCCGGTCAGCACACAAGTGGCTCGCTCTTCTCGGTGGTCTCTGCCCCGCCGGCACCGCTTCCCGCTGTCGCCTCTGCACCGCTGGCGGAGCTGGATGTTAAGCAAATGCAGGCGCTGTGCGTGCCCTCCCCCTCACCATGCGCCTCGCCAGCGCAACGTCCGGCCACGCTCAGCCTGGATGCGCCCTGCTGTCCTCGCACTCTGCACGCAAGCCTGTTGGAGCATCAGATCTCTGAGCTGGAGGAGGATGACAACGACAACCTGTTGACCGTGTCCAGCATTACGGCGCGTCCGTTGATAGCCAAATCGAATGAATTGCGCAGCAGCCGCAAGCAGCAGCAACAGCAGCAGCAGCTAGCATCGTCCGGCACGGCGCGTGGCAAGTGCCAGAGGCGGGCCAAGGAACTGGAACGTCCCGCGTTGCAGCGTCGCAGCCGGCAGCTGGCCAAGGATCGAGACTCGTCCACCAGCACAACGGAAAGCGGCGGAGCTGTTGCAGAGCCACCGGACGGAGGTTATGGATGGTTTATTGTCTTTGGCGCCTTCTCCGTGCAGTTCTGGGTGGCTGGCTTGGTCAAGTCCTACGGTGTGCTCTATGTGGAGATTATGGAAACGTTTCCTAGTTCAACGGCCACCGTTGCCTCCTGGATACCGGCAATTCTCTCAGCACTCTGCCTGGTGCTGGCTCCGCTCTCGAGTGCGCTCTGTCAGCGCTTCTCCTGCCGCGCTGTTGTCTTTGTGGGCGGCATCTTCTGTGCCCTGGGCATGATACTAAGCTACTTTGCCACCAATCTGCTGCATCTACTCTTCACCTTTGGCATTCTCACAGGTGAGTCAAAGATGAAACCGCAATGGGGAAAGTAGTTTAAACTCCGCTGTGTCTTGCAGGCATTGGTGGAGGTCTGTCGACCACGCCGGGCATCGTCATCGTCTCGCAGTACTTCGACAAGCATCGCGCACTGGCCAACGGCATCTGCGTATCGGGCACAGCGGCAGGCAGCTTCGTGCTGCCCATTCTGATCAAGCATCTGGCGGAGAACTGTGGTTTCCATGGCACTCTGCTCATACTGGGCGGGTGCATGCTGCACGTGTGTGTCTCGGCTACGCTCTATCGCCCCCTCAGCGCCCACGTCGAGCAGACGCAGTCACAGGAGAGCAGCGGCGCCAAAAAGCCGCTTGATGAGAACATCAATCCCAGCACGGCGGGCATGTTGACTACCTCCACCTACTTGGACACCTGTGAGGTGGTGGGCAGTGAGCTGAACGACAAGTTCATTGAACATCTGTTTCTGGAGGAGTGCAAGAATCATCTGAACTACTATGCCAGCAAGCAGGCAGGTAAGTGGACGACTACCAGGGAGAAGTCCCTCTTCCTCTCAGGCAAATCGATTCTCAATCCATTTCTCTTTCAGCCCACGACAAATCCGCGCAGGAGAGCGACGATGAGGTGAAGGACATCATTGGCGAGACCACCTTCATCAAGCCCATGAAAAAGGTACGCAGCTCTGGACTGCTGCACTCTGTGGAGGATCTCAGCACAGACTCAACTTGGGTCTATCGCAAGCACTCGGGCACCGACTCAAATCGCGGCAGTCGACGACGTCGAAATGTCTTTGCCAACGACGAGACAATTAGCAAAATCCAGGCACATCTGGAGAAGCCACTGTCACCGCCAAGTGTGGTCAGTCGTGGGCTGAGTAAAAGCATGGAGATCCCTACACCGGTCAGCAATCTCAGCGAGCTGAAGCAGCAGCAACTGCAGGCAGATGGCAGCATCGTGGACTCACAGTTGCTGGAGTCGACGGCAGTCTATGACGATGACGACGACGATGATGATAATAACGAGGCGGACGAGGACGACGACGACGACGACGATGATGAGCGACAGCTGAAGCGCAGCTGTTGCGCTCGCATCGAGATGTATCTGGACATCAGTCTGCTGCAGGATCCCAGCTTCATATTAATGTGTCTCTCCGTCACGTTGATGTCCGTCGGCTGCCCCTACATGCTCTACTATCTGCCCGCGCATGTCATCTCCATTGGTGGGTAGAACTTAGTTATGTCTTTACATACCTATACATTTATCCTGCTCCCTCTCTTCCCCTTCGACCTCTGACAGGCTATAATAAAAGTGAGGCTGGTTACCTGGTGGCCATAAGTGCCGTTCTAGATCTCTGCGGTCGTCTAGGACTGGGCTGGCTGTCGGATCTGCAGCTCTTTGATCGCAAAAAGACCTATACACTGTGGTGAGTACAAGGAGGAATGTCTATATAGTATATATCCACTCCAATCCCTGCCTTTCCTTTAGCATTTTGGGCGCGGGACTAGCTGTGCTGACGATTCCTTTTGCAAAGACCCTCATCCTGGTTGGCTTATCCGCCGCAGTGTACGGCCTCTGCCTGGGCAGCTGGTATGTCTTAATGCCTGTTCTCCTGGCCGATGTATTTGGCACGGATCGAATCAGCTCTAGCTATGGCCTAGTGCGCATGTTCCAGAGCATAGGTGCCATTTCGGTGCCCCCACTGGCTGGTCTGCTAAGGGATCTATCCGGGGACTATGAGATCTGTTTCTACTGCATGGGCTCATGCATGGTGCTTGGCTGCACTCCGCTCGTTGTCTGGACCATCCTCGAGGCGCGAAACCATCGGCTGTTCGTGCAGCACGACGAAGATGAGTGTGAGGAGGCCTAGACCCAATCACAGTACACACAGCATAATGTATATGAGATAATCGCAATATCAGTTCAGTTGTTGCATAGCAGTAGAGTTAATTACTTCATTGTTGGTTCCATAAGTTAGTCGTGTTTCGTAGCGTTTATAGTTACAACAATGCAAAAGTGTTTTCCATACGATATACAAATATCTGAGTTCGATAACGATAGCGTTGTTACCCCAAAACTAGTTGCAAGTTTGACTCAACTCAATGTTTACTTTACTCTCAACTCGCGATCCCTCTCTCTTCCTCTTGTGTTTTTAGTTTCGACTTGCCTGCTTGACACATTACATTCATGATACGAAATATATTTAAACATATACAAAATACTATATACGATGTTATCCCAACACGAAAAGCACCGAAAGTTGCGCAAAGAACTGAGTTAAAAAGACATGAACACCAAAGAAATATACCCAAAGATAAATATACTTTAAAACGCATACTGAACAAGCATTGTATGCAATTCGAGTACTATACAAAATATGTAACTATACCTAGTTGTAGGTTTACACGACCATTGAACCCACACTCGATATCACGGAAGAAGTGACCCACTTCGCTCGAGAAGCGCATAGAGAGGCTACAAGCAAGGCTAAGTAAAGAGGTAAATGTTTTCGATAGTTCTCAATGTCATTTTCTGGGGCATCCTAAAGACATTTCTCATAAATCTAGTTGTACGATAGTTGTTGTGAGACATTTACCCAAAAACACAAAAAATAATTACAATAAAAATCAAATAAAACAATAATACAAAATTTCAATTACAATATGGTTTTTTTCTTTACTTCTAACACAAATTTTGCAAGACTTGAAGTTCCATTAGATATGCAAACGGTACAAATTTGAACATCGCACGTGATTGGAATGCAATATATGACGCAGCCAATAATGACCATAACTATTTATAGCTGTAATGTGAGTCAGGGTTACTTATAGACGGTAATCATAATCAGACCAGTAGATAAATCAGCTATCCAATTATTTATAAATACTTTTTCATAATCAGGCTAGTCTGGCTTTCAACTGACAAATACAATTCTATCTATGTAGCTATAAAATTCCAGAGCATATCGTATGCACAACTTTTATATTAATGATTTATACCGATTACTGTTGTTATTGTATTGAGCTCAGATGCGGTTGTATTTTGATAGCCATTATTGATGTGATTCTGCGTGGCTTAGATCGCTTTGTTGTGGATCGTAAGTATCATATGAATTTTTCCATCCATACCAATAGCTGAAAACCTCCTTTCCAGGCACTACGGCACTAGGAGTTATATCGGTTAGTGTAACAGGGCTTTATCTCATATGCTGCATTATTTTACTAATGGCTTCGATTCTGGTAAATGTTCTTATCCGATGAAAACACATTTCATGATATGCAAATTTAATTGATTTTCAGAACATACGCATAATGCTGTTGCCCTATATATATGTAGCAATAGTGCATGTCATTGTCTTGATCTGGGAAGGCGTTTACGTCCTGTCCTCAGAGACTTTTTACGATTATTTCGCATTCGATATGCTTCAAGGGGGTAAGCAACAATTTGTTTTTATCGTCGGTTATCTCTTTTTTAATTCCTGTCTGCAGTACTTAGCTTATATTTCTGCGTGGTTGTCTATTCGTTTTATGACTCTCTGGATTAATTTCAGGAATTTTCAATTGGTTGTATTATATTTTTGTTAAGATTATTTGGTTTATTCCTATTTATTCTGTCTTGTCCTTAACTGATAAATTCAAAATATTTTTCAGATTTAACTAAAAGTTCTTCGTTTATGTATAAATAATATGTACATCTTTATTGTGGATGGGTATGGAAACGGCACTTAGAACTGTTCGAGGGTGCGTGGTGCTGGTGGAGCACCATACTCCTCGGCAGGAGGACCGTACTGGGTAGCGGGCTTTGGCTGTTGCTTGTACTTGATGAAGTAGACCTCCGGCTTGCTGGGCTCCGTGGGGGCGGGCGAGGGCAGAATAACTGGCAGCTGTTCCTCTGGTTTCTTGACCAGCACGTAGACCAAGGTCTTGTGCTCATCCTGCACTGCTGGTGGCAACACCTGGCGCACAGGTGTTGGTGGATTCGGAGCCTTAATGAAAATGATCTTATAGTGCTTCTTGGGCACAGCCGTTTGAATGGGCGCTGCTGCGGGATAAAATTCCGGCTCCTCGGGCGGCACATGCACATATACGTTCTTGGTAACAATTGCCTCGGCTGTAGGTGCAGCTGGTGGACCGTAGAAAGCGGCTGGTGGACCATAGACGGGTAATGGCTGAGCCGGTGGTGGCGGTGCTCCGTATTCCTTTTTGTGGTGCCGGTGGTGGTGGTGGAGCACCGTAACGCGTCTTTGGCGGCTCTGGACGTGCCATGACAAGGGCCAAATTGCCGGCCAGGACTAAGATCAGCGCCAGTTGCGTCTTCATGTTGGATCTGCTTCGATTGTTCGTTCGCACTCGAATGATTCGATTGTGTCAGGTCAATGCGGCATTATATATGACCAGCCATCGGACCGACCGATCACCGATCCTGCGTGTTTGTGTAACCCCCCTTTTGCCAGTCCGGGGGCTCGAGAGCGCTTTGCATGATATTTTTTGATTCCCAAAAGCAACGCGCCAGTCGTCGACGTCGTCATCATCGCAGCCCTCGACGCATACAAATGAGTTCGCCACGCATTGCGCTCAATTTCGTTTTCGATATTTCGATAATGAAAACAAAATTGCAAACAGTGTACGTTTACCTTCCCTTCCCCTCTCGGTGCCCCCCTAGGTCGTTTGCCCCCTGGCACGTTCTCTGCCTTTCCTGGACTTCCCAGCCTTTTTTTTTTTTGTTTTGTGAGCTGTCCGTTATATTTGCCAAAAAGCATTAAAACTCGATTGCGTTGTACAGCGTTGTCTTATTTATGATATAACACCTGTAGACACTGGGCCGAATATCGTATCGTAACTCTGCAGTCCGGCCAAGCACGATCATTACGCAGTGTGTCTCATTTTTGCATACCTTCGTAATTGCTTAAATACAAATGACACTGTATATCTAGATAGGTTCCGATTGTTTGCCAGGGTATTCGCTGGTCGAGTCACGTTGACTAATTGCTTAATAACAGTAGATTAATGATGCCTACGCCAAAATATGTCGAACCTAAAGCCTTCTACGGTGCAGCAAGTAACAAGAAATGATCGTTATTATCGGCTTTGTGCAATACACGTTTCCTTAAAAAGTGAAATGGAGATGGAATCTACTGAGAAAAAGAGGGAGAAAGAATCTTGTAACTACAAAGAGAACGGATACTAAAATACAGAAAGTGAGTAAAACTTTCTCCTATATTTTGAATGCTTCCCAAATTGGGAGATCACAAAACAAAGGCCTCTGAATCATTCGCAAATTCGAAATTCCTTTGTTTGCAAGAAAGAAAGCCCTACTATGTTTTACCACTTTTTTTTTATATTAAACAAACCTAAAAACACGAAAAAATAACATAATTAGCTACATACAATTATTACGTGGTGCAAAGAGCGGCATCAAAATTATCTATTTACAATGTTGTTACTTTTGCGTTTATTGGAGAGTTGGGAGTTACAACTCTATTATAGCAGACAGTGATTTGCTAATGTTCCTGATATTTGCTATATTCATAGCGATCTATGGCGGATCGGGTAAGCTACACGGTGACCTGCGACCCAAACTATACTATATTGCGCACTATATGGTAACTATACCATCACAATATCGGTTCTTTTAGGTGTACCTGATCTGTGACACATTGTATTTAATCTTCATTATTAAGTTGTGTATTAGTAATTCTAGATACTGCATTGGTAACTTCCTCATTCAGCCTCATTTGTTTCTACACTGTCACTAAATATGTATCTAATTGATTTGCAAATTCATCCAAAATATATGATTTTCTACATTTTAATGATCACGAACAAAATACTCGCAATGGTGATTTTGGCACTTTCATACTCAGAATATGCCCGGCAATTTTTGCAATCTATATTTGTATGTTCTGTACATAGATATGAATATATTTATGTATGTATATGTACATATGCATGTACAATAATTATACTCTTAAATTTACAACTTTGTAGTTTTGATCTGTACTCTGGTCGTCTTATAATGACGTCGAAGGAATAAGAACGACAGAAGAAAATACAAAAATATACAATAAAAAAATAAACCGAACAATCTGTACATAACCCATTCGAATCTTTCAAATGTGTGTTTGCCTTTTTAATCATGACAAATATAGTAAATACACCAGCTCTAAATATTTAGGTAAAACATTTACAGACGCTTATAATCGCGACAAAAACAAATTTCCAAAATTATTATGGTACATTTAAATTATTTTTGCTATTGCGTCAGTCTGCGTACGGGAGCGTTTATTATAATAGTCGTAGATCTTATACAGTGCACGATTATCATCTATTTGACGAGAGGTAAACAGGAGAAAGATTTAATTTCAATAAATTTGTTCAATGTAAAGTGAAAAAACAGCTTTGTCCTTCCAGATGGTTATTCTGGTCGTGGAGTACAGGACCATTGCATAAAAGCTGAACGTGCCGCAGCCATATGCCATTGCTTTGGATGTATCATTCTGTTCTTAGGAGCATTAATTGTAAGTTATGCCAAGGGCTTGCATGGAGTTTGCTTATTGATGGCATCTTCTTGCAGAAATCGGTAGTTCTCTTGACGTTCTATCTCATTACTAATATGGTCAATTTTCTTCTCGTAATTGTCGGTCTCTGCTCGCTTATTATTAACAATCAAACGGTTTCGTTTTTACACTTATCGGGTGTATTTTTTAATATGTGTGAGTACTACGAATTTGTTTTGAATCTTACAAAATTGTATATTTATAACTTTATAGGCACTAGCTTATATGGCTTTCTCATAATATATTCATTTCATCGCTCCCTAAATTTAATCAATCCAGAATTTATTAACCAGAATGTCCAAATTCATTAAGCAGAAAATTTAGAACTCTTGATTGCATTTCTATATCGAAGAATATCTGCGCAATGCAATCATCAGTTCTTTAGTTTCTATTAAATGTTAATATAATATACATATGTACATATTTAGTCGTTGAATAAAATGAAATGGTACATGGAGTACTACATTACGATATTTGTCTTGCCTTAAAGTTTTTATTAAAATATTAAAATATTTAAAATTTGATAAACAGTCTCTTTCGCTTAACGAACCTAACGTATGGCTACTATAACTTATTTGTTAATCACCAGGCAAGTTGAGGATACATGTCATAAGCAATGGTAACTTAAATGTAATCACCGAATACGTATTTTGAGGTCAACGTAGTGGTCACTGTCGGTACTTGACCATCTCTGAAAATAACACATAAGATCCATTAGTTTAAGCTTAAAGTTATCGCATAGACCTATACTCACTTAGTATATGTCTTTACCAATACACGCACTTCCTCCATGATTGTTGCAATATCAACATTTGGTTTCTTACGCAGTATCTTGCACAGCAACAGTATAATTGGGGTTCCGTTCTCACGGCGGTATGCTACATAGCCTTCATAGGTGCTATAGCATTTAAGAATCTCTCTTGGAATACCGTTGGGCTGAAAGGTTGGACGAATGAGTATTAGAATCGAGTGTGATTTTAAATAATCCAGAATTATATTACCTGAGCCGAATCAGTTTTGAAACCACCAGTTTCCCTGGCCCCTTTACAAGCCTGCACAAATAAAATCTTCGGTTTGTTTTGGAGCGTTCGATTGCGTACTAAGGGAAAGATGACATCATCATCCAATTTATATTCCCCATCCTTGGCGGCCAGGGTATCATTACGGTGGCCATGGCTCAGCATTACCAGAACTAGTGCAGAGCGATCTTCAAAGTTTTTCGTTTCCACTGTAAAGATTTGCCGTTTATAAAAAGTAGACCATTTTTATATGAAATTGATTTGGAAATTCTATATTGTTTAATA
Organism: Zaprionus nigranus; assembly: GCA_018903425.1. Taxonomy (NCBI): domain Eukaryota; kingdom Metazoa; phylum Arthropoda; class Insecta; order Diptera; family Drosophilidae; genus Zaprionus; species Zaprionus nigranus. The sequence goes on along the minus strand of JAEIGD010000014.1, from coordinate 940,373 downwards.
TAAAATGTAACTTACGCTTTCGTACAGCGCTCTTAACCTCAGCAACCGTTGCATTCTGGATTACTTGTACTTTGCACTTGAGTTCCTTGAAGGCTTCAGTTAAAGCCTTAACATCGTTGGCACTGCCCGTTCGAAACTCATTGGAATGGAACTTTTCGTGATTGAAGATGATAACGTCTGCTGGCTTTAGCTTCTTTTTGTTGATCTTAGGCTCTGGTAGCTTGGGTTTGAACTCGCCTTGGGCATCCCGAGAGCTAACAGAGGGGGTTGCGTACCTCTTGGGCACAGCACCCGTACTGGGATTGAGACTGATGAACGGCTTTGGCGTTGTTACCTTTGGCATGGATAAAATTGGCTCAGTGAACAACGAGGATTTTGGTGTGGAGGTAATCTTTGGCGACGAAAGCACTATTTTATTTGTGGGCGTCACTGTGCTTGAGGCGCTTGCGAAGTTACTCTTGGCATAGGGCGATACGTAGGCCCTGTCCAGTGGCTTTGGGCTGTTGTACGGCACGATAGTGGTTGAGCTACTTGTTGTAGAGGTACTCGCGCCAGTAGCCGGCGATGGTGGCCAGGTGCGCTTGGGATTCAACACCAGCCGTTTAGTCTCCACGTGCTGCGTCACAGTGCGACCCTGTTTCTGTGACGAGGTTGTCTGCTCTGTTTTAACGACGGTACTCGAACGTTTAGGCTCCGTGCTATGCTTAAACGAGGGCGTGGAGCGCAAAGCGACCCCCTCAAGTCGCGACCGCCTAATGCCAGACGAACTGCTGGCAAATACGCTACCGCCGCCGACACCTCCGCTGCCGCCGTTCATATGCAGCTGCGCGAAGAGCTCATCTAACTCGGCCTTACTGGGTGTTCGACGCGTTATCATTTCCGTCACACGCGCCTTCTGTGTATGCGTCACCGTTCGACTGGTTGTCGTGTATGTGACGGTATTTTTGTTATTGTCGAAAATCGTGGAGTTCTGCACAGCCGTTTGGGTTGTTTCAGTTGCAGCGCTGGTCGTATTGACGCGGGTACGGGGATCCTGCAACGCCAACGCCTGATCTGTGCTAGTAGCCCCATCAGTTGATTTCTTCTTGCCCCACCACCCCATTGTCTTTTGTTTTGCACTCTTTTCTCTCTCGATCTCTCTCCCACTTGCTTGCTCTCTCTCACAACACTCGCAACAAGCGTTAACCGTTCCGTTCGCGTTGAAGTTCCGACACTGACTGAATTGCTCTGAAGCTTTCGCGATAAGACGAAGTCTGCCTGCTCATAAGATAAGTCCAAGTTCCTCTCTTTTCTGCTCTCTCTCTCTCCACCATTTTGACTTTTGCGATGTGGCGCACTTGTTGGGGGGTTCACTTGGCTAAGGATCTTTGCTTTAAAAAGCCCTCCTTTGCTACGCCTCTTCGTCATTACTCATACGCTGTGCAGTACAACATACTCCCAATAACCCGCTTTTTTTACCTTTGGGTAGACCAGCATTCTCGTAGATAAAATCTAATTTTTTTCATAAATACCAATATGGATATGAGTTGGTTTTCTATAACGAAAATCAGAATTAGAAGTGACACAGACAATGTAATTTCTTTGGGCAATAAATGCATCGTTAAGGTTATCAACCGGTTTCCGGTTTAACATTAAAAGTGCCGCAAAAATGATTTGCTCAATTATTTTTATATTGTACCGTATACCTAGAAAATGGTTTGGTTACGTACAGGTGTACTACGAACATACATATGGAGAGATGAAGACGAAAACGAACGAAGAGTGTTGCTTGTCTTGTATACTATATACTTTATATTAATCTTCTTGTTTTACCTTTCCTTATTCAATTTAAAATTTCACTTAATAAACATTTAAAAAGATCTTATATTCATACAATCATAAATAAAAGGTTGTTCCGTGTTTGGAAATTTCGTTAAATTTCCCTTTGTTTACTGCCTTCACTCTCTTCTTCCCTTTCTCACTCGCACTGATTAACCCAACTGCAACAAAGCCCAAATTGATTTCCAAGAACATCGTGTCACATCGGAATCACACTCAAACATATGCACATACATACATACACTCACATATGTTGTTAAACAAAAGCGATCAAAAAGCATTGTAAACAAACTTTACGCTCTTAAGTCTAAGGGAACAACAGTTGGGTACTCTCTCAGTTGCGTTGCGCTCTGTCTCTCTCTATCGCTCTGCCTCTCTTAAGTGGCTATCGATTTTCAGCAACAGCAGCGCCGGCCGGCAGAGAGAAAAGAAAGCTTCTATCGTATTCGTTGCCACTGTTGATGTTTTGGAATGCTTTCATGTTCAGTGCATCGGCAGGCGTCGCATCGCGCGGTGATTACATTTTCATCGGTTTGTAAGTGTGTAAGATTGTTTCACCATCTTATTAACAAGTTGACGGATTCGCTACTTCAATAAGTGTTTTATTTCATTTATGATTTTTATTATTGCATAAGCTACTATTGTGTCTGGTTGCATTGACGGATAAGATAATCCTAATGGCCTGTATAGCTGCAGCCTTATCATGAGTGTAAGCGCAGATAACCCTGAAAGAAACAAATTCAAGGGTAACCACCTGCAAATATTCTCAGATAAATCATGAATAAGAAATGTGCTGAAAATCAAATTATGCGCGATGAAAATGAAAACAAAGTGGGAAACAATTTGATAATTATCTGGGCAAGAAACAACTCACACTATAGGAACTGGGTTTTTCTTTGATTAATCATTGTCAATCATTCGATTGATGTAAATTTACAGTCAGCGAGACAGACGTAAACACACTGCAATGCGTCGCTGTAGCATGCAACAAATTGCCTCAATTGGCAAAGTTTGCATGCGTCTACAGACATGCAACTTTGCTGGAACAGATCCCTTTCGGATCAGACAGATCAGGCATCAAAGAAGTTTTATTTTATTCGCTTAATTTGCGCTCATCAATAATGTAAACAATTATTAATACTAAATTAACAAAGCGTGCCGAATGCACAAATGTTTAAGTATATCTACCTATGTAACATGTGTTTGTATGAGTGCGTTTTAAATTTCACGCTTAACGCCTTTCAGCGTTCATAATGAATGAGAAAATTGAATTGTTTATTGTTTAGTTTTTTGCGGGTTTATTATTTAGTCGTTGCTGTTGTAACAGGATCATCTTTGTTGCATATCTTAATAACATTCAATTTATTTTGTTTATTGACATCGAAGATGATCACTCAATATTGTTTATATTCTTATATTCACTCTCAATATATATAAACAATATACAAAACAATCTTCATATTATATTTACCTCTATTTACGCGTACGAGAAAGAGGGACATGTTAATTTCACCACAGTCGTGTCGTTAACAGTTTTACCGGACAGGTGGCAACGCTACGCAAATTGCAAGCTTGCAAGTTTCAAATTGTGGTTGTTTCTGTTAATATGGCTACTCAAGTAGCCTCAATGGACTTTGACGAGATACTCGCTCAAATTGGCGAATTCGGACGCTACCAGAGAGTCAACTATCTGCTCATTTGTCTGCCAGTGCTCTTTGCTGCCGCCAACAGTCTATCGTATGTGTTTACGGCCGGCATACCAAAATACCGTTGCCGCATAGACGAGTGCGATGATGCAGAGCATCCGAAATATCAAACGGAATGGCTACAAGTTGCCATTCCAGGGACACGGGATAGCCACGGCTTTTTTCATTCCAAGTGACACATGTGTACGATATGCTGCAAGTAAAGGCGACTGGGAATGGAAACCACAAACCTGCAATGCTACGTGGTTTGCACCACCACAGACACAGCGCTGCCAGGCGTTGGTGTACGACACTGGAGAACATACAATTGTGCAGGAATGGCAGCTGATATGCAAGGAGAATACTTGGAAATTGGCCTTTGTGGGCACCACACATTTTGCCGGTTTAGTTGTGGGCACGGCCATGTTTGGTTACCTTGCCGATCGGTGAGTAATGCCAGAGATTTGTAAGCAATTGCAATGCATCTGCAAAATCGAAGTTTTTAACAGTAAGTGGCAATATCGTTAGAGTTGCCAAGTTAACTTCAAAATACAAAAGCAAATGAACTGAACAAAACCTTCTGTTTTCCGTCGCACAGGTTTGGCCGCAAGCATGTTTTTCTGTTCTGCACCATCTTTATGGGCTTAACGGGCATCGGCCAGGCACTGGCCTGGGACTATATAAGTTTTCTAGTCTTTGCCCTGCTGAATGCCGTCGGAACATCCGGCGTGTATCCACTGGCCTTCATCATTGGCGTGGAAATGGTCGGACCCCGCAAACGTGAGATGACATCCATTGTACTGAACTATTTCTATGCTGTGGGCGAATCGTTGCTGGGACTGGCCGCTTGGTTAATAGAGGATTGGAATCTTCTACAGTTTACACTGTCCATACCACCCCTTTTCTTTGTCGTCTACTTTTGGCTGGTGCCAGAGTCGGTGCGTTGGCTATTGGCCCGCAATGAGCATGAGAAGGCTGGCGCCATCATTAGACGGGCGGCGCACGTCAACCATCGGGAACTCTCTGTCGAGCTTATGGCCAGTTTCAAGCAACAACAATTGGATGGAAATCCCGACAAGCAGCACTTGGTAGAACTACAACAGCGACAGATTTGGCCATCAGTCAAGCAGGTTTTTGGGTCCAGATCTCTTGTTTTGCGTTATATCATTCTGCTATTCATATGGTGATGGTATTGCAAAGATTTATCTATTATTTTACCAAGCTAATCTTCATTATTTGTAGGGCTGTGAATGCCATTGTCTTCTATGGACTCTCATTGAACTCAACCAATCTCAGTGGCAATAAATATTTAAACTTTGCACTGGTTTGCTTAATCGAAATTCCTGGATACAGTTTAGCCTGGGTATGTTCTAAGTGTATCCCATACGAACTATACGAAAATGATCTTATTTATTTATAAATCTTCCCAATCTATATCTTAAAATAGTTGTGTCTACGAAAATTGGGGCGTCGTCTGGCTTTGTCCGGTTCCCTGTTGCTTTGTGCAATTACCTGCGCCGCCAGCGGATACATCACGACGGGTAAATAGATGTGTATATTTTGGTTATATTTTGAAGAGTTGATATTCTAAATAGTGTATGTTATTTCCATATTTATCTATGCATGCTTGCACAGTCAATACCAACAGACACACACGTAATGTGTAATTGTTAGCTTTTATCGGCTACTTTTAATTTAATATTTCTTCTTGAATGCTACAGGTGCCAATTGGCCGATCATAACGCTCTTCTTACTGGGGAAATTGGGTATTACCTCCTCCTTTGCTGTCATCTACACATATACAGCCGAGATGATGCCAACGGTTAGTGTTAAATCTTTGTTATACATTTAAATTTTGTATTAATTCATGCTTTTAGGTCATACGCAGTGGCGGCGTCGGTGTCATGTCCACTTTTGCTCGTTGTGGCGCTATGTTGGCACCATTTGTTCCGCTACTGGTAGGTTAACTGCGAGTGCTACTGATTTAAACATAAGTAGAATATTAAACCACAATTTATTATTTATAGGGAAGTTATTATGAGCCATTGCCCTTGCTGTTATTTGGCACAACATCATTGCTGGCTGGCTTATTGTCGCTCTTGTTGCCGGAAACCTTTCACAAAAAGCTGCCTGATACGGTAAAGTTATTAAGAATACCTTTCTTTCAACGTCTGATTTAATGTGAAACTATTTCTATAGGTCGCTGAAGCAATTGAGTTGGGCAGCAGAAAGAGTCCAATCGTTGAAAATCGTAACATTTCTGCGTTTACAAAATGCCCAGAGCAGGAGTCGCAATTAGATTAGTCAAATTTTCGAGAAAAGCATCACAAATAGTACAAAGCACGAATATAAATGTAAAAACTAATTTCTAAATTGGTGTTTATGTATATTTAACAATACTCTTTTCTTATTGTTTTGTATGCAATATTTAAGAACAATCAATGAAGATGATTATTTTGTAAAGCTCTTAAACATAGATTTGTTTATATTAATAAATAAACTTTTTAAAATAGTGATCTATTTTTAATTAACTTTAACTACATTTTTGAAACTGTTCAGGAAGTGGATATGATATCAGATATATCAGCTGTTGGCAATAATTTCAAACGGTACTTTAAAAATACGCGCCCATTGATTCAGCTCCGCGTATCGGGGCTGCCACCTTACGCAAATCCAGTTCCAATAGTGGCTCTAATGAACGGGACTGGTTTCGATAACACTCGGCTAACAGCTATCGGCGCGTTAACGCCCTTTGTTCAAATGTGATTTACATATGTGGAAGTAATTTCGTAATTTATATGATTTTCTTAAATGGTATGTAACAAGTATACTTTTCTAGTTCATTAAATGCCTTTGTGGACGCAAATTATTTCAAGTATAAATGTGAATCAATTACAACTTTATACATGAGTTTAGTTTTACCCATTGGTGAAAAAAAATATTCTAGTTAATTTTTATTTAGTACCGCTGCCTGTCGTCGAGACCAAATGCTGTTACGTGTCAACTATCCGAAAATCAATTTGACTTAATTTGCATTAGCACAGCTTGGGGCACAATAGTTGTTGTTGCTGCTGCAACATTAATTGCGGCTGCTGGTGCTGACTGAGTTCAAGTTGTGGCTGTAGCGTGCACAGATTAAACAGTTGCAGATTAGCATAAATGAGATCATTAAAACGCGCTTACGTTTGTGTGGGTGGTTTGCTTGGCCACAATAGGTGGCACACCTCATGTTGTCTTTGGTTTGTGAGGGTAAGCTAGCACTTCCTTTAGCATGTAGCCGACTCAGACTGAAGGTGTCACAACAAAGTGAAATTTGCATAATTATTGCTGACATCTTTGGCATTATTTTTCAAGTAAACATTTATTTACATGATTAACTTTAATTAAAATATATATGATTTACATAAACCAAGAGTAGCATTCAAAAACAATAACCGGATTCGTATATGATTTTAAAGACATCTCCGGGCTCTTATTGACGTTGGAAGATTTCAAGTCCAACGGGGTATTCTCCACGAGGTAAGCAAAAAATTAATGTACACATGTACACTGGGAGAGGTACATCTCGTATTTTCATGTAAATATCGACTGCAGTTAATTGGGCTGTGGTAGGCCTGTTGCCACATGCCTTTTTGCACTTTCTTCGTGGCAAGTGGCATGCAGCAGCCTGAATGTGGCCTGGCACATGTACGTGTATGTATGTATGAGTAAGTGAACTGTAAGTGCCACATGAGCTTTTGCATGCGATGCGGGGCATCTGCCAAACGAGCTAATTTTACAGAGCAGACGAGTTGAGCCACCCGACTACGGGGCATGCCGCATTGGTGATGGAGTTGCTGTCGCGAAGAGCTGCACTAAAAGCCTGCCACAGCGCAGCAAATTGAATAAGTGTGTGTGTGTGTGCATGTTTTTGTGTGTGCGAGTGTGCCTAGAGGGTGAGCTGTGCGCGCTCTCATGAAATGTGACCACAATTGCGGTTCGTTAGTTGCATGCAACGTCTCCCGCAATGGACAGCGGCGCGATGGATGACAGTAGCTGAGCAGCTCGAGCTTTCAGGTGTACAACGTAAAGGGGTCGCCGAAAACAAGTACCGTATTCTACTGATGAGTGAAAAGAAGAAAGAGGAAAGAGCTAAGAGAGGTGGGGAGTACTTGAGCATTAACATTTAAATCGTCGTTAACTTTATTATATATGACAAAATACGATATGCGAAGAATTTCCATTGCACTTAGCTGCAATTAGAAGAGACACCTGTAGCTCTGGGGCAGATGGGAGAGGAGAGACTGAGAAGTTGTGTCTGGTATTCGCTCGACAACTTGTAGGTAATTACGGGTATTCGACACACACTCACATCTGCTTCAACTTTTGCCTTTCGTTTGCCTAATTTGACTTTTAACGGTCGAAAGAACGTGACAAGCATTGCCAAGCAGGCAAAAGATGGCGAATTGAAAGGTTCAAATCTCGAGCCGAATATGTCGCTTTAATAGCATGACATATAGTATGTACTTCCGACGAAAGCCCCAATAACCACCGACAGTTCTTTGGAGAGGTAACAAGGTATTCCACCCACTCTGCTTGCCACCTGCCCATTCCCTCTTGCCACTCACGCTGTGTGTGCTTGGCTTTTGTTGGCTAACTAAACATTGTTAGGTAAAATAAACGACTTTGTAGACAATGGAAGGAAGCCGACCAGGCGCACACTTCACCTAGTGGCATCAGAGAAGTAGAAGATTTAGTGACAGTAAAACCGTGCACAAGTTCGGCACTTGATAATATAATGGAAAAATGTAATCATCAATTGACCAACTTAAAAGAAACAAAGCAGATTCTGAAGCCATGTAATGTATGGCATGTTAGTTTCAAAGGATCTTTGATTATGTATTTATATAATAGCCGTAAGGAATATAGTCTCTGTGCAGTTTAGCTAAAAATGCTCCCTTCAGCTTTCCTACGCTACTGCTCCCATGTCAAACGGGGCCCATTAGAGTGTCTGATATACAACATGGCCGTCATTGAAGTCATCATCCTGTCATGGATGTAGCTTCTCAGCTGCCGTTTATTAGAAGCTTCCCTTATGCCTGGCTTCCGTTATACGTTGCTTGCCATCCAATTTTCTTCGTTCTTCTTTTGCATCAAGCTGCATAGGCAGAGTACTTCCTTCTTGCTGCCCGTCCAGCTACTGTTAGTTTTTCTGCTCTGTTTGCTTTTCATCGTTTTACTTGCATACGTAACGTGCTCATTAATTTATATTCTTGGTGAGTGCGAAAGGTTTTCTAATTGATTCTCGGATTTCAACATTCTTAGATTTTCCAGTATTATGTTAAGGTTTTTTTTTATTTTGATCTCTTTTTTATTTTATAAGCACTAACCGGCATGTGAATTTAACGTTGTCCGCCAATCTCTTAACTTAAGAGATAGATATATAGATAACGATTTAGATTTAATACGATCAGTTGAAATCATGGTTTTGTTCTAAATACGCAAAGTCTGTGTGCATCTTAGAAATCAGCAGGGTTATCTGATATCTTTCAAATGTAATTTCTACTTCTTTACCTGCACATACCTTTGCTGCTCTCTGCTTACAGTTGTTTGCCAAACCCTTTCACACACCAGTCTCTGGCGCCGCATCACGCTTTCGATGCGTTGCACACTTTACCAGCTTGCCTGTCTGACTGACAAATTTAATTACTGGGTAGCTCTGTATGTGTTTGTCTCACTCCCTTCAATTGATCCCAGTTGGGGCTTGTCGAGCGCATTGTTTGCGTCGTTACTGATACGCCAGCAGGAGAGCGTCCCGAGACCAGAGGAAACCTGAGGGCCCCAAAAGGTCCCGCCTGAAGTCAGTTCATTTGATGCATCAATCAGCAGAATCTGAAATGCAGCCATGAAAATCAATTAAAAAGCCGTTGATAAACTGGAAGATGGGTATGGTAGCAGGGGGAAAGGGAGAGTGTTTCAACGGATTTTGACCGAACTTCGCTGTCAACTCGACTCGAAATCCGTTTTGCGATTGACGCCAACAGGATTAACATTTACATTTCAGCAGGCACAGCTATTTGTATTTGTCCTTTGTGTTGTTTTTCTTTGTACTTTGTTCGTTTTTGCAGTGATTCATTTGATATGCAAATTCCTTCCCTTTGCAGCGGAAGTAACAACAAATCAGAGGCCTCAACATGATGTGGCACAAGCAGCAACAGCTCCAGGTGAGGTCAGCATATTACATGGTTAATTGCTGACTGAATGAGTTGCAATAGCGGACGCAGTAGGGAAGCAGGAGAATTGTGTCGAGGTAGCGCCACTTAATAAATGAAGTGTCATCGAGGCGTGAGAGGAAATCGACGACACAAAAATCCAAACGGATTAAACACAAGTTCAGACATCGCAAATGATGCATGCACATTGGCCTGGTCCTGGTGCCTGGTTGGGTCCAAGTGAGAAGGCACTGGACAGTTTGACTGGAGAACACATTGACTAACTGATCGTTTGCTGACACGTTGACTGCCCAGCCCTGGGCAAGGATAACTGACAGCCTCCAACGTTGTGCAATGACCAACGTTTTATCAGCTCTCGAGGCTCCCACGCAAGCACATACGCATCAACATGCACATACATTCCCATATATTCAGACATACCAGCTTGTTATTGATGCCTGATGTGCTGCAAAAGAAAAAAAGCAGTTCAAACAGCTCGACTTTTGTATGCGCTGCAAGTAGGAAGTATTATTGAGTAAATAAATTTAAAATGTATATTTAATAATATCGAGTACTTTTACTTTACTTACTCTATACCAATAAATGTTTTTGTCAATTTAACATATATAAATTTAACTGATAGCTTATTTGCAAGAATAAGTAAGGTTAACTCAATTCAAGCAAAATAACTGAGTGCATGCAAAAGAGTTGCCATATGTTACAAAACTTATTAAGTTGGGCATTGCCAATTTTGGCATTCTGTGAATTGTAAGCTACAAGGCACACTGATTCATAATTAAGCTTGAATTACCATATGCAAAGCATTTATTGCAAATTCAGAAACAGTAAAATGATTGGAATTGTCAATTTTGAGCTATCACGAACTACGTGCACCAGAATTCTCTGCTCTACTCTGCTGCTGCTGCGTCAGCTGCAACTGATGACACTGTGAGACAGCAAGGCGAACCCAGAAATACAAAAAGGCTAACAAGGCTGACACACAGCGTCATTCAGTCAGCAGAAGCAGAGCTCCAACCCATTCCAACTTCAACCCCCTCACCAGTCGGTCTCGCCTGGGTGCGACGCTGTGCAATTTAAAAGTTTGCCCCACACTTGACACGTGCTTAGAGTAGCTGAATGCCGCACACGCAGTCGCCACACACAGAGACCGCAGCACCGCGTGGGGAAAGGAGGCGGAGGTTTCAGTTTCACTACCTGGGGTAATTTATGAGGCAACGTCAGACGTCAACTTGACTGCAACTGCATAAACTTGTTGCACACGCATCTCCTGCACCTCCTCAGAGACAACGAAGTATGTACGAATATGTATGCTCTACTTTTCAGTGATATTATTACCCCTGAGAAGTTTGGCCCTGTGGTCTTATGCTGGCTTTGCCGGGATTGTCCACAAATAGGCTTTATAACCTGGTTTCAGGATTGCAACGGCGGCAATTGTGCAGTAATTAGATGTTATACACGTCAGACACACACACACACGGACGCCAGTGTTGCCAAATGAATTCAATTAATTAAATTAGTTCAACTTGCAGCAACAGCCACGATTTACAGCGGGTTGGGGGCACAGCAGGGATGCAGTTTGGCATTGGGACATTCTTGATAACGTAGGGCGTGGCAGGCGGGGCAGGGGTGGCAGTTGTCGACGCAGCCATTATGCAGCTGAATTAAAAATTGCACGCTGTGGTCAACTCTCAATGGCACCGCTGTCGCAGTCGCCGTCTCCGTCGATGCTGGCGTCACAACGTCGACTTAATTTTTAGTTTTTATGAATGGCCAGAAAATTGTACAAAGCGGCGCTACGTCAGTCCCAGCTGCACTCTTTGCCACATACCCTGCAAGCGGCATAGTAACATAATAAAATATTTAATAGAAACATTTGAATTAAAAATAAAGATTGTAAGTGAAACTTTAAATTTATTCTGAACAATTTGTATTACCTAAACCCAAACTGTACAGCAAGAAGTGAATTTAATAACTTCATAACTTCAGTATTCAGAAAGTACCCAGAACAGTAACGACACCGCAGGGCCAACCAAAAATTCCCGAGTTGTTCTCTCTCTTTGCCTGCGCGCGGCATTTGCGCAATTTGTGCTTCGATTTTTGCTGCGAGTAATTGCGTTAAGCGCACAATTAAGTTGGCCAACTGCAGGTAATAAATTATGAATCCCTTTGCGATGCAACGAGCCTCCTTTTTCTCTTTCTCTCTCTCTTTCTCTGCTTGGGTCTGGATCAAATTGAATTTGGTGCAACATCGAAATGAAATCAGTGACATTTTTAATAAGTTTAATTTGATTTGCCATAAAAAACAAGACTAAAGTCATGTTAATTGGGAACATCTGCTAGGTGCCTTGCTTTGTATGTCAGCTGATTAGTAAACCCGTTGCAAGGATATAAAAAATATACCCTGTTATTTATAAATGCCTTTTGTCCATGATGTACATCCTGCAATAAATAAAGGAGATCAAACTCTGTCAAACAGTCCCCAGTCTCGCGATTGACGGATGAACTTACAAGTAACAGCCTAGTTTGACAGAGGGTCCCTGTTCCTGTATCCTCTCTAAAGCACCTCTACCATTCTCACTCACACACGCAACGTCTTGTTCGCTTAATTGCTCAATTCCGCTTACGTTTGCAACAATTTTGCCGCAGGCGTGGTTTGTTTTTTTCCTTATTTTGTCACTGCGACGCGACGTTGTGATGCCAAGCAGATGAATCCAGCCTGACCCCTGACCCCACTCATGTTGCAGACTTTCAGGTCACACAACTGATATTTTTGTTGACAACTTAAAACCCCAATAGGAATAAAAAAGATAACCTGTACGATAGTTATAAATGTAAAAAACATGTCAAATTGAAACATTGAAAGGTTGGAAAATTAAATATTAAAGAGTATTTTCGATGCTTTATATGATTCTTTTACTGTAATTTGTTCTGCTTAAGATGCGCATATGATTCTAAAATTTTATACAGTTCAAACAACATGGTGTAGATTAAATAGCATAGCCAGCAGCCTTTTATATTGGCCCCCGTTTTTCGGAAACTGTATTCCACACCAAATTTACAGATCCAGAACTGAACGCAACAAGGGAACGAAAACAATTCCACTTTTGCATTTGTGTGTATCATGGTCAGAGAATAATGTGTAAATGAGAACTGTAAAATGGAAAATGGAACAAGGTTTTGGGTTTGGCTGCTGCAGTGAATTGGACGAAGTGTGCGGTCATTTGTCTGGCCGGTCAGTTTCCAGTTAACTATTTGTTGGACGAACTTTGCGTGGCTATGAAACTTTTATATGATGTTTAATTTACATGAACATATACCTACTATATACCTTTGTAAGTGTTTGTGTGTGTGCAGACTCCTAATTACAATTATTGCCAAGCGAGTGGGGAAAGTTGGGCCAGAGTTGTTGGCTGCACAATCATTTGTGTGTCCTGCCTAGTGTGGTTTACACTTGTTTAGGGTGCGACAATTAAAGTGTTTGCGGCTTATGATTTTGATTAGTTTATTGTTATGCTTTGCAAACTTTGGTCTACCAAAACTGTAAGTGATTTACTGTATCTTTTGCCTTTGATTGAGAATTGATTGAGTTAAAGGAATAGATATTGGAATAACTCATATTGTCTGTGTTCAGATATATACGGAGTATGTTATAAGTATTTTATACAATTAATACTGCTGTTTTTTCAGTTGCAACTCTAAATTGGGTCGAAGTTGCAGAGTGGATGTGAAGGGTGCAAAGAAGGTCAGTCGATGTGCAGGGGAGATGGCACAAAGAAATGCAGTTGCAGTGGTCTAAGGGTATCCTGGAATGCCATAAATAACATTGCCGGTAAAGCGAGAGAGATCCGCAAAGAGTTCAGGAGGGCTGCTTGACGCCTGGGCTCCTCAATGTGCAACGGATTGCGGTACGTTGCGTTACGTAGCCTTACATTACATTTCAGGCTCTAAATTACATTTTTGCCAACACCCAAAAAAATGTTACCAAATTTTAGTGCAGCGCATTGCACCGATGTGACGGAAGGGCATAACCATTAGTAGAGGATCCCCAAGGCATGTCCTAATTCCCGTCTCCCGTTCTACCTCTTGTTGCTAGCTAATGTTCTGTGTTTCTGGGATAGCTTTGCTTTGTGGTAATAGTTCTTTATGTGTGTGTGTACGTATCCTGCTACACATGTATCTTTGTATGTATAAATGCTGCTGTGTTTGTGTATGTGGGTGCAATTAGCAGTGTTTTTAGTGCCTTGGCTAAAGGCCAAGTGATATGAACTATCGAAGAATCCATTGAAATTTTCTTAACTAGAAAAGAAAATTATAAAGAGTGGATGAAATAGAGATAGAGAGAGAGATAAAGCCAACAACTTACTACATGATTTCTAGACAATGACATGGCCATAAACCGTTGGACATGACAAGTTGGTGCGATATTTGCCACAAATTGCACCCATCTTTTTCCTGGGGCTCCTTCCGTTCTACTCTCCATCCTCCTGCCTTGCTTTAACAAAAAGCCGCACGTTATCCGTGCTAAGTGCCCAAGTAGATTGCAGTCAGTTTTGCAGTTGCAGCAGAGTCTAGAAAACACTAAGGCGTGGGGAACATAAATAACTGAAAGGAAGACAAGGACAAGGACACTTGCAAATGAGCACAACGACACACCATGGAAGGGCGGGCAGAGGGGTTCCACAGAGGAAGGTGTCGGCGACAATACGGGGCGTCATTTAAATGAAACTCTTGGCATCGCCGCCCTCCTGTTGCTGTCAGGTGCAACATTATTAAATAGTTGAGCAGCAGCTACAAACAACTCACAGACTCTCAAAGTTCCTCCGCGGGTTACAAGGAGTTGCTTCTGCTGGAGGTAAACACCATAAAAATGCCAAAATGCAAATAATCAGCAACAAATAGCTTAGAGGGTAGCAAGGAAGAACCAAGATGACGGGCTAATGGGGATCCTGGCTAAGTTATGTTGTGTCAGAGCATGTCATGATGTGCCCGCTGAGGAAGTATCAAGTGTCACAAGTTTATACCGCGGATTATGATTTAAATTGCCGCGTATGGAGGTTTTAAGTTAAGTAATTAATAAAAGCGTTAAACAAAGAAATCATTATTGCCAACCAATGGAATATCCTTAAGGAAGCGGAAATTGTTGCCAGCTGTTAGAACTCTGCAAGTCTACAGTGATCGTACTCAATTTGGCACTGCTAATTTACATTCGCCGTAGCTTTAGTGTGTAAAATTAGCAAACTTAATTTACATTAATGAACACTGTCAATCCGATTATCCATTATCAAAAACGGATTATGAATTAATGCTTGCTTTAACCGATTAATTAATCATGATTAACACATAATTTCAAATACCACTTAAAAGCACTCTAGTATACGTATGTAAGTATATCAAGGGTCGAGTAACCTTAAGGTATGTTCTTGTTGTTGATGAGTTTAAACTTTCCAGCTAGCAAGCGGATGAAAAACACATAATTATAATGAAAAAAACGGTCGGAGGAGGGGCCCTTAAACGGAAAACTTTCGTAAAGTGAAAATTGAAACAAGTCCAAGTTCCTGTTCTGCGTCCACGAAGTTCTTCTGCAGACTGCAGACATTTATGTATCATGCCAACGCAGGATGTGGAGGCAATTCCCTGTACGCTCTCGTGGCTTAGCTCATCGAGCGTTGGCTTTGGCCATAACCAAAACAATCATCATGCGGACACTTTTAATACTTTTTTGGTGCCGCGTCCACAACGGGTTTGGGTATAGAAGCAGAAGGCGATCCCGAGGCAACAGTGGTAACAAGTGGCATCAACAGTGACAGTAAAACAAGCGAAAGCCACAGTGACAGTTGTCACAGTGTTTGTGCTTGCCTAATTTCATGTGACATAAAGATTCGCCGGAGTCGTAGTTGTGGTATAAAATGGGAACTCGAGACTGCGAACTTCCAACTTCGCCACTGAGGCAGTCAAAAGTTGCAAGAGAAATTTGTTGCGTCTCTCGCGGGATTGAAATTTATGCGCCCGATGAAGTTTTAAGGGGGAACAGACACACAGACAAACATACAACCCCACTCACAAACACTCTCTTGCTCCCTTTCACACAGTCATTCGCACCCACGAAGAGCAAGTGGCAATAGACAAAAACTACGCGTGATGATTGGCTAATATGACACTTCGGCATACAATAAAATGTATGTGTGTATGAGACTGATTGAGTATATTGCTGTTACTCTAATAGCGAAAAATAAATATGTATATACAAATAACATAAATATTAACTTTCAATAATAATTGTGACATTTTAGGTTATTTCATTTATCATATTATAAAATTTGATGACTATAAACTATTTTAAACTTCTCTGCTTTTGTTTTCTTAAAGTTCATTAACATTTTTCTAAAGAAACATTTTTGAATCCCGTTTAAAGAAGACATGAATTAGTGATAACTCTTTTTGAAAGTTTCGCTTGACCTTTCTCCGGATATTGCCAAGCATCAAGTTTAAGATGGGCCAGATGTGCTGGCAGGGCAAGTACGGGCTCTAGTTTCTTCGCTCAGAGACTTGACATTGTCTGCTGTTGCATTATATATGCAGCGCCTGATTTGCTTGGCCAATTTGCGGGGCTCTCCAGTGTGAGGTGCCACGGAATTGTTTTACAATGCCAGACAGCTGTCCAAAAGAGAAGAACATGCAACAAGGAGATTGACTGAAGGACGAGTTGAAAGAGCAACTGACGAACTGTCTGTCTGCCTGGCTTACTGTCATAGTCCTAGTAGCATAGTTGTTTTTGGCTGTTGCCTGCACTTCAGCAGAAAGAAGCGTGACAAATAGTGAAAAGCGGGGAAATGAAAAAGTGCGATGCCAAGTGAGCACACGCTGACAGAAACAAATGACTCTTGGTTACGTCCTTTTGCTTGTTTATGCATAAGTGATCCTGGAAAATTAAATAAGGCAAGAACCACGCTCTTTGCCATCGTTTTTCAGCTGATTATTCTACATGAAAGTTTCTTTTGCAAGTGGACTGGTCTACGCGTCATATGCGTAATATTGCTTCGTTATCAATTTACATTGAATTGAGTCTAAGTGAATATTCAGTTGCAAGTTTTGGGAACCACAATTTGCAGTTTTCTGTTGTTCTTGGAATTTAATGCTAGCTTTAGCTTTAGCATAATAGCGTGCAGAGGTGTAGGAGGGGGTATGGAAGGGGCAGCACCTCTTTCAATTTCATGCATGAGAGCTGCTTGAAAGGTATATTCCAGTATATTGACCGGCAACAGCCGCACGTGCCTCTTGTTGCGTGCAATGCACATGCAGCACAAGCACAAATGTCTCTTTGTGTGCATGTATGCCTAAATGCAGGTATTCACCTGTCTCGGCAGCCTTGCCGATCGTTGATTGCCGTTTGAAGTCGGCCTCAGTTTATTGTTTTAATTTTGCACATCGTCCAAAGCATTCGACATTGTTTACCACTTTGCCATTTGGCTTAGGGTGCCACAGCAATGGCAACAAGAACAGCAGTTTGTTGCAACAATAGCAGTTTCAGCAACAACAACAACCTGTTTGGCAAATGCAACTGAAAACTTGTGGATAATCAAAGGTGAAAGTGGATCACAACAGGCACATCGGATACAGGAAATAAGCAATGACAGCTTGTGTGGCAGGTTTCCCTTTTGAAGTTGACATCCTTATGCAAGCGGCAACAAATAATAATATTAAGAAAAAGGAAAATTTGTTCAAATTTGGCTTAATATGCAATGAAAATATATATAATAATTCCAAGAGATGTTTTAAGGCTTAGGCTTAAATTTATTGACATTTGTAATTAAAAGATAAAGAGAGATAAAGGAGGGAAGAGAGAGTGTACATATGTATACCATTCTTATACATATAATACATGCACATACGACACATATACAATACATACTATAACAGTTAGTCAGGAACATGTGTAACTTTCTGTGCCGCGCTAGGAAAACTATGAGTGCAATTGAACTTGCCAGTCTCAAGCGACTTCCACACGGCACCCCTCGGTGCTCTTCACTCTGTACTCGGTACTTGGTACTTGGAACTGTTTGCGGCGACAAAGACGACTCAAGTTGAGTTCAGGAGCCTGGCGACAGAAACTTGCTGCAGTTTTCGAGTTGACAGCGAACAAGTCGAACTTGCACTTCTGCCGCGCTGTTCTTGTTGCCGACGAGATATTTTATTGAGAAACTTTTTGTGGATTGCCTTGGAAAGGGTGGGAGAAGAGAGACGAGGACTTTTGGCTTGGTGGGACGACTCTTTGACGCTTGCGTTGCGCTCTGTCTTCACATTGCTTGGCTTAAATGGCATCAAATCCTTCTAATGCCGAGGGAGCTCGCCCGCCAACTCGCAGCCACTTTGGGGAAATCAATTGTGCTGATTGTCCTGCAATTGAGATGCATCCACTGACTCGAAAGCTGGTCAGTTAGGGGAAGGGGGGGGAGAGATAGGAAGACGGAATCGGAATCGAACTAGCTGCAACACTTTGGCTTTTGCCTGCAGCCTGTTTGTTTTTCTCTTTTGTCTAAGTATTTATTTTAGCTTTCTCTATGTCCACTCAGCTCCCCAGCATTATCCTGTTTGCAGGCAAAATGAAAAATTTGCGCTTTTGTTTAAAGCAAATTTAGCAAACTGTTTGCGTGTTGGCACGCAGGCGAATGACAATGCGAATTCGAATTCCAATGTGTGTGTGCATTGCAAAGGGGGAGCTGAAGTTCTTTATTATCCCTGGGCAGGTGCAGTAGCTCGAGCTGGGAACTGCGTCTACAGCCCGTGCAGGCATTTGCAGCACATACCTGGCCGCGTTTATTGCCACTTTCGAGTTGCATGAAATAAAATCCGCTTTTACGAGCAGCTATGTGAGCTGAGAGAGGGCTGTCTTCCCTTAACCCGTTTGGCTTTAATCTTGAAAACACACGTCGCCTGGCGCACGCCCTTTGGCTTTTAATTATGCAAATGAGCGGTTTATTAATTGCAAGAGCGGCGTTTGTAGTATTGCAACTTTAAGGCTCACGTTGCAGCCCCACAGCGTTGCTTAAAATGCAAGAAGCGACAACAAAAGGTTGCGTAACAAAACGCAGGCCTAGCCCAGCCGCAACCGCAGCCTCGGCAGCCAAAGTCAGCGCAAAAGTGGCCGAAACCAACAGCCAGTGAGTAAATCTCTTAGTGCAATCTGAAAAGCGGTTCACACAGCGGTCACGTCACGGCTCTTTCTCTATTTCTTCTGCTCTTTCTCTCTTTTGGTTGATAAGAAAAACGCTTAGCAAAGCGTGACCAACGTAGACGAGGCTGCGGTCGCTTTCCCAGGTGCAGTCACAAAGCCCAAAGAGAAAAACTCTTGGCTGCTAAAAGGCAACTATAGCAAATTTTCATTTAAGCTGCAAAAAGTTTCCTCGCCTTTCTTGGCTATGGATTTTTTTTATTGTTCTTGATTTTTCATTGTTTTCAGAGTCATAAAACAATTGCCGTTAAGTGTTGTTAAATGGTAGAGAAGGGGGAAGAGAAATGAAAAAGAACCATGAAATATGGATAAATTCTGTTGAGAAACTGTTGCATACTTTGAGGCAGTTTCAATGGATTAGAAATAAACTTACCAGCTTACTTGCCTTGGCTTTTCGCTTAAGACAGAGTGCTATATACACACACACACACACACACACACACATCATTCATACAGACACTTTAGTTTTTTAATTGCTCTTAATTTTTAACACCACGTTGGCTTGGCCATTGCTTTAACGCCTCAAGTCCTGCTCGACTGGCTTTCAGGCAAGAGAGCTTAAGTCAACACACGCTGGCAAACACACACACACACATACAAGTACACTTACATATATAGTATATGCTGCCTTCCGCGACGTCTTTGGTCCGTAACCCAAACTCGCTCTTTGGCACTGCTCAAATATTTACATTCCAGTTAGGCGACAGACTGTCTGGAATAGCTATGTGGCTCAGGCTCACTCGTAGTTGCCACAGACATTGTCTTTGCCACAGTTTCATCTTCATTTCACAGTTGTTTTCAACTTCATTTGCGTGGTAAATAGGTGAATAAGTACGACCGGCTAGACGTGACCTTAACCATTAGTTGTCTGAAGGGCCTTGTTTGGCCTCGTTACCGTGTCACGTTGTCGTTTAATATATTATCTCTGTGGTCTATTAGCATAAGCCCTAATTATCGTTATGTTTGTGAGTTAAAGGGAAGGAATACGAATGAAAGCGACTACTTTAAGTATTCCCATTCGTATGTACGTAGAGTATTTCCATGTCGTTGTGCTCTCTTATTGAGGGGGTTAACAAGTCGAGCGCAGGAAGTTGTCTAAAAAGGGCGCAAAATTCATTTACCAAAACTGTGGGAAGATGCAGCGCATTAAGAAAATTAGCCGAGATTCTAGACCACCTCCCCCCTTTGGCACTCTATAAACTACGCTCCCTACGCCTGCGAAATGTTGTCATCAGCGTCATCGCCTAGTAGATGTTTTGATAAGCGCGGGTAATTAAGCGCAGAGTGCTTTCTTCGCGTTGGCCCCTTAAAGCGACACCGAAAGGTTATGAATATAAATGGGAATTAAACTACTATATCCTGAACTCACTACGTCGTCAAGGATCTTTTCTTATAATTAGAAACTCTTGAGGCTCCTGTGCCATCAGTTTTTTTTATAGAGTTGGTTGTATCTGTCCCCTTTACAAGGTATTTCCCAAACAAATGATGACGAAGAGAAGAAACATCGTATACAAAACTGCACAGAATTTGTCCAATAGTCGAGAACAGATAACTTTCTTCCTTGTCCTATATATATTATATACACATACATATGTTAAGTGTATACAGGACAACTTCATTGCAGCTTGTAGGCAGTCACACAACTGGACTTCCCTTCAGAGACCCCCTCATCTGTGCACGTATGTGTGTGTTTTCATATGTAGGCAGACGTGTTAACCCTGCAATGCATTCTTAATCTACATACATACATATATTCCACGACTGGCCATTGTTGGACTTGACCCGTTTTTTTGTCGGCATGAAAACCACTGTAAGTAACAAAGTTGCAACAGCCTCGATTGCACTGTGGCAGCTGCGTTGTGGCACTTTCAGGCCACAGTCCTGCATTGCATTGTTTGCCACTTTTCAATAACAGTTTCCGCAGCTTGCTGCAAATTTCTCTTTAATTTCAGCCTATAAATATTCAAAGGGAAATTAATGATATCTGAATATTGAGTTTATTTAAATAGAAATGAATAAAATATCTGAGTGGATTTATTGGCTTGTATTTATTAATTGAATGCCAACGATGACGGGTACTCAGAAAGGCATGTGAAAAGGGTCCAGGGTTTGCAAAGTAGTTTTAATTTATTATTGCTTTAAGAGAGAATTCATTGATGTTTTTGCAAAGGTTTTTTGGTCCCTTTCGACCAGTAGATGCTCAGCAAAGTATTTCTTGAAGTTAGAGATGTTAAAAAAAGAGAACAAATAATCAAAATCCTCGCAAGTATAGATAAATCACAATTTCAGGCAAGCGTTTATTTATCAATTAAAAATTAACATATTGGCATTTATTATATTAAATTTGAATTCATTTTCAGTAAATTTAAAATTAATTATACCATTTTGACTTTGCTGACAAAGTTAAATTTTAACTTCAATTTCCATTGACAATTTAGCAGTCTGCGAACATAAAATGCTCATATTATCAAATTATGGTAAATTCCACGTACGCAGGCACGCACAAACGCCCAAACATACGCACGCACACACACACACAAATACACCACCACAGCGCTGTCATATAAAATTATTAATTTCTAAAAAACACCCATTCAAAATAATTTTAAAATGCGGGCTAGCCCCGCTGAGGTGTCCTGTAAGCCAGAAAGAGAGAGACGTGGCAAGCGGACTGGGCGGTGCAGTGTGGCCAGATCGGGCAAACAATGGTCAACTGGCCACGGATAGCGAGTAACGGGTTACAGATGTTGCCAGACGCGTACACATTAATTTGTTTGCCACTGTCCTAAATCAAAATGCACGCGGAATGATCGCAGACAATATCTCCAACTGTCCCCATTCCATTTTCATGCATTTCCGTTTTCCATGATTTGCTCTTGTATATTTCCGGTCCACAGCTTTTGCATTTTGCATATGTTTTACTTTTAATGCAATGCACACACACAAGCACACAACTAATCCTAATTTAAATGTTTTTCACGGACTTGTCCAATTCGCCTTACATCATATGACTCACAAAATTTAATTGTTGTTCGAAACTAGCAATAAATTCGTTTTGAAAGGAATATTAATTAAAGTTTTGCTGTATTTGAATTCGATTGATATGGAAAATAATTTAAAATAAAATTTGGATTGTTTTAATTTCATAAATAAGTCTAGTTAGGGTAGTTCATGTGTTTTTAACGATTAGTTGGTATACTCATTTAATAAATCTCTTTCTTATTTGTTATTTATTTCACCCTATTGGTGAGTAATTGAACCTTTAATCTTGCACGATGCCATAAATCGAAGCATGTTGCATGGGTGTGCATGTATTGCTTGTGTACTTGTAGTGCTGCAACTTTGTATGTGTGCGCCACAAATCTCTAAATTCCCACAATAGTTTTATAAGGGTAAAATAAATTTATTTTCGCGCTGCAACAAATTCTTGTGCAAACTTTTAACGCCAACAAGTTAAATCAAATGAATGGCGCACACATGTCTCGTTGTAGTTTGTTGTTGTTGTTGGTGATATTGCTGCAAATGTTGTAATTGCAGACATTAGTGTTGTTGTAGTTGTTGTTACTTCTGCTGTTCTTATAGCGTGGCAACATCAATTTGGCAGCAATTAAAATTGCCAAAAAGAAATAAACTTATCGAATGCGCGAAGAAGTAAAGGATAACAAGAAAGAGAAGAAGAATAGTTGCAGAAGAAACTTCACAAACAACAGCAACAACAGCAAGTAATACTTCTAGCAGGGACAACATCCCGTGAAACTTTGCTAAAAATATGTTCGCCTGACGAAAATAATAAAAATGTTGCAGCACTTGTTTGAAGCGAATAGAGATAGAGAATGAGAGGTACACAGCGAGAGAGTAAGAGATGTACTGTCCACAATACATGCTCCTATGTGTGATGTGTGTTTGCCTGTGTGTGCAACATAAATCGTTGTAATGGAAACAATGCATTTTATTGCATTTGCTGCCGTTGTTGGCTTTTTGTCCTTCCGCCTTCCTTTTCGGGCCAATAAGAACTGATAAATGGTCAAAACCGGCTTTGTTTCGCTTTCGCTCTCCGGTGTCACTGTCGTTGTCATTGTCGTGTGCCAACTGTGGCTTCTGCAGTTTCTCATTGAACGTTTTTGTCCTATGCCATCTGAAAAAGCTTTTCCACACAGAAAAAGATCGAGGTTCATATGTGGCAAGCAGTAACTTCATTTAGCCACGTAGAAAACATGCTTTAATTAGCTTAAGTACTCGTCTTGAATCGAACTGAAAATCCCACTCAAATTGTGGACATTTGGTTTGGATTTATTCATGTGAGACAGAGAGAGGAGGGAAACTGAGAGTGACAGGGATTTCTACTGACCACACAGAGTGTAGAAGACGAATGAATTGTAAATGAAATTGTAAATACAACTGGCTAAAAATCTTTTCAAAAGCCACACAAAAATAGTTAAATATTTGTTTAATTCATGTCCACATTATGCTATTCGATTTAATCTGCTGCAGTGGGAGCCATTCGGTTAGATTTGTCGTCGATTACACTAAGCCGATTGCAACTGCTGATTAAAGCTGCACAAACACCTCCATCTGTCCATCATTTCGATCCCTCGGCACAACACTCAATACAGCAGGTGAAAATTTGAAATACAAACATAAACATTTTGACAGCTCTATCAATACTCGTATTCACATTCTCTACACAGGAATCAGTGTGTGTATGAGTGTGTGTGAGTGCTTTTATTTGTATGCGATGTTGCAGATTTAATTCGACATGGTGTTTAGCAAAATAAATGCATTCATGGCTCGTTGCATGATATTTGATAAGACCATAGAGGCCCAGGGAGTTGAAAAACTATTCAGTTGGCATCAGTCATCGCACCACATCGCATCGCATTTCATCAATGGTGAAATTTATTTTCTATTATTTTGTATTATTTTTGTGTGCATGTCTCTGTGATTTGTAAAGAGAGCTTTAAACGAGTGCTATTGCAATGAATGACACTACCTTCTGTAATTCCTTATTCGCTTTTAATTGGGTTTTGCTTTTTATTCGTTTCTCTCACGAGTCATTTGGTCATTTTGTTGCAAAGCTATTCAAGTTGCAGAACCAAACGCTCTTTGTATCCCTTCTATCCCCTTCCTCTCAAAGTCCTTGACTTTCTGTTCCGCTGCGTTTGACAGCAATTTCATAGTCTGTCATGATATTCATGTTCATATTTAGCTTTCACTTGGGCAGATTAAATGGCCAACCTGCTGCTGATGCTGCTAGGGCGGGGTGGAGTCAGGGGCAGGTGGAGGGCAAGCGGCAACGTCAGCTTTTGGTTGCCTACGTGATAAATACGTTAGGTCAGCAGCAGCAGGAGTTGTTGTTGCAGCTGTTGTTGGTCAATGTTGTTGTTGTTGCTGCTGCTGTTGTTGTTGTTGCTGTTGAGTGCGTTGCATTTGCATTTGGGCCTGCATTGGCCTGTCGTGTTGAGGTTTCTAGCAACATCTTGTCCAATTTATTACCACTTTCATTTGGTAGCATAAAAGGTAATGTGCACACACACACACACACACACAAACTGAGTTTGACGCACTTGCGGTAAATGTGCAGATCTATAACATGTTGCAGGCCTCCTTTCAAGCCTGCCACATGTGTTGCAGCAGCAGCAGCAGCAGCAGCAGCAGCTGCTCCATACAAGTTATTCAATTATTTTCCTATATATGTCCAAAGCTAAACCATAAAAGCCATTTTGATTCGAACAATTCCGTTTTGCGCGCCAAATTGCAATTTAGCAAATGTTTCCCCTACATTTCATGCACCTCGTGCTTCATTTGCATGCTGTGGCAAGCTCACGTAGTGTGGCAAATTTAACAACTCGTCCATAAATTACGTATACGTATATACCCATTTTTACTGCATATCCCCAGGCGCACTTGAAGCATCATACGTCGCCGCTTTTTGAAAACTGTCACACACTGACTGCTCTGAACTGAGCAGGAGCGTCACTTTGAAGCGCCGTGCCCTACAGACTCCCCGCTCCCCTGTCCCCGCACTTGTTGTCCAATCTTTGCTGGCTTTGTTGTTGTGTGCAACTCATGTGGCCACCCTCGAGTGCTGGCAGCATTTTAATTGCACTGAAAAACAATAAACAAAACACTTGTTGACTCGTTGCCACCACAGGCCACTTGCCACTTGTCGCGCCGCACCGGCGAGGTGTCAAAGCGGTGACACTTTGCTCCTATTACTCATCCCCCTTTGCTACTCCTGCTCCACTTATGCTATATCAACATTTTTTTTGTATTAAGATATGTTTTTTTTTACTTGTTACACGATTTTCATGTGAAAACATAATTGCAGATTAGTCGCCAAAGAGACGTGCAATAAAACGGGCAAAAGAGAAAGGGAAATACTGTAAAAACAAAACAAATTTGCATCATTCTGTAGCAGCTTAAAGCGGATTAAGCAACGCGGATAACAACGATGGACAGCAGCGTGTGAATATTGTGGGACAAGGGCAGCCACAAGAGGAGCCACCTTTCATCACTCGCCCCATGAATGAATGAATTGAATGAGTGTTGCCTACTGGTTTTTTGAGTATTCGAGTTGTTTAGCACTTAAATTGCACTCCTTCTGCGCCTTTGCTCTTTACCATTTCCATAGAGATATTTCCAATTAATTTCAAAAGAGGGTAAGAGCTTTTTGAAATGCCACTGGAGCAACACAAAGAGCTGCTTACACTGAGCGAAATCTGCTGTAGGTCCCCCCCCTGATTAATGACTGTCATAAAATATAATATTACTATTTTAATGAATAGCATGCAAGAGTCTTCTGTGTATTTGTATTATACCTATTAATGTTTAGTTAGGAGGCTCTCATTCCCCCTCTTGTCTCGCAGTGCAGCTGCTGCTTTGACCTCAAATATGCAGAAAGTCAGAAATAGCTTGGCCCACCCAATTGCTCAACATGATGGTCTTGCATAGCTCAAGCTGCTGGCAAACAGTCAAAAATATGACTTCAAATTAACACTCACACACTCAGAGAGAAAGAGTGAGAGAGAGAGATGGAGACTCACACACACAGTCGCATTAATGCACAGCCTGACTGACAGTAAGTGGGCAATACGATTCGGCTATTTGCACAACAAATGAAGTTGAAAATGGCTTGGCCGGGCACAAGTGGAGGTCGAACGTGTGTGAGTGTGTTTGTATGTGTGTGTGTGAGTGTGCGAGTGGGTGGTTGTGTACTCTGATCTGAGGCAATGCAAAGTCAAACCTGTTGTTGGCCACTTTAAATGCAACGCAAATATTCGGGCTGCAGTCGAGGACAGTTGTAGCTGCTGGGAGACCTGTCCCTCCTCTTCCTGCCCCTCATCTGTTTTCTCACTTGCACCCACTCAGAGCATGGCCAATCGTCATGGCAGTACACTGTTATCCTTGAGTCGCCCAATTTGTCGAACAGCTGCAGCTTCTGCTGGTCAATTCAAAATGCAATTGAAGTTCTCCCTTTGGCATAGAGCCTGAGTGCCTCAGGCCGAAGATGGAAGATGTAGGTTAACTCTCGACTTGTCATATTCCTCTGATAATGCATATGCACCTGGATAGTTAGAGAAAGCCAGAGGGCCTTAAGCTGCACTGGTTTATATGCATGCTGAAAGATCTGCTGCAAATAGTTAAGGAGGCATTGTAATCCATAAATAGTTAGCCCATTACAGCTCATTAGTTATATTTTGGTTGACTGCATTTTCACAGTATCAGTGCTTAGCTCTTCTCCTAGAAAAGATAAGGAAACTTAATCCTGCCTGCTGCTTACTTCTTCACAAGCCCCTCATCTACCTTTGTTGCAGCATAAATCAGCAAGTCAAGAGTTTCCATTTGCATTGTCACTAATGAACGCACCCCATAAACATAAATTATAGACTACACTAGGAGAGGGGGCGTGGCTGCGCCCTCTCGGCTGGAGCTTTCATATTTTCGCACAATTTTTCTAGTTAGCAATGGAAAAACCACAAAGTGTTGCATACTTTTCGGCTGTACATGCTTCGCTTAAGCACCTGCCGCACCCCCGCACTCCCCACTCCACCTTACAGTTCCATCGCTCGTAAAAAGCATTTTGGAACAGTTTTTCACTCATTTTTAGTGCAATGTTTTAAAGTTTTTATTCATTTTATTAGTTTTTTCTTTTCATTGCAGTTTTTGTGTACAGTTTTCACTTAAAATAAGTGTTGCTCTTTAATTGTTATATGTATATATGTATGTATATTCACAGTTTCCTAATAATTAAATTATTATTTTCGGCTTTTTGCCTTTGTCAACAATATCTGACACTTTTATCTGTATTCCATTATCATATCGAATCGTTTGTGGGTGCGTAATCTGCTGCTCTGCTCGAAGCTCTTCGCAGATTCAGAGATTTGTCTGTTTTGTGATTTTATAATGGAGTTTAATAAATAATTCACAGGCCAAATTTTGCATACCTTTTTCAATGGTTAGTGCAAAATTCATTCATAAAATACTAGCAACAAAAAAATAACAGCATTGCACTTTAACTAAGTTGTATTTAAGCTACCTAATTAACGACAGCAAGCTTAAGGTACTGTATTAATTAATAAGGAACAGAAACAAAATATACCTGCATGTTCACAAAGATAATATGCCCTTTCTCACCCATTTACAATTGGTGCAGAGTATAAGAGAAAATCTTACAAACTCTAAACGATTTTGACTTTGATTTAGAGTCGTAAGTCCATTTACAACAAGAGTAAAACGATTGCCCCCCGTCTTGCGATCGCCCACAAAGATAAACAACAATTAACAAGCCTTAGTAACTTGATCTAAACTTTCTCTGTAGAAACCATTACTTAAATTAAGCTTAACACAGCAAGGTTGATAGCATTGTCTAACTATCTGGCCAGCGGAAGCAGCACCACTAAAATTGCCAGTAGACATCCCAACCTGTCTTGCCTCATGATGCCTGTCCCTTTGCCATTCCGACACTTCCCTGGATTCCGTGTGAAGTCATCGCAATAGATCTGCAATTGAAGAGCAATAATTCATGAATGTATTTACTCAATGTGAGGTTAAGTCAAAGCTCACCTTGGTCAAGCTGCTGGTATATTTCTCGACCAATTGGTGAGTGAACTTGGCCGCCTCGTTGCCACAAATCCTACGTGCTGCATTCTCCGAACAGTCCGTCAGCTCAGTAATGGAACTAAAACATGGAATATGATATGGAATACAATAAATAAACATAAATCGAAGTTACCCATGGGGAATTTACGATTGGCCAGGTTGCAAATAAGCAGGTATTATACGACTTTGCTTGCTAGAACTGGCATATTCAATACGTAACTCACTATCGTTTTTAGCTTGAGTCCAATCACAATTGAAACCCAATCAGCAAACAAGTTTAAACAAACCAAATTTAACTACAACTAAAACTTGAGCTCGTTATTTAAGTGCGATAAAGAGCGAGGGAGCTAACATAAAAGGGGAAAGAGCGAAGGAAAATGAATGTCTTACCAACAAATTGTTTTGATATTCTCCGTTGCTGTGCCATTCTCCTGATTCTTGTTCGGATGCAGGAAGACCATCTCCTTGTAGCGATTGGCGCAGACTTCGAAATCCTTTTTAGCCTTTTTCGAACAGGCTGCGTTCTTTAGATAATCTGCAGAGAGTTTCCAATTAGCATTGAAGACAGAGAAAGGTCTTACGTTTCTTCACCTTCCTGGAACTTGCCCTCGGTGCAAAGGTCCTTAATGTATCGATTAGTGCCGTGGTAGAGTGTGTTGAAATGATTCCGCTGCTGGAGATCCATGCAACGCCGCGTGAAGCTCTGTATGCAGCGCACGCCCTTGTGTAGCTCCCTGAGAGGTTGAAGTCAGTCACATTAGACAGAGATAAATGATTCGCTGGCAATTCAATTGTTATTTCAATTCAACTTACCGACAAAGTTCATCCAGATCCTCCTTTTTGCCAGCTCCAATCGAGAATTCCGGGGATAGATTGAGCATTTCCAGAGGTTCGGCGCACTTGGTGAACTCTTCCTGGCCGCATTCCTCTGACTTTACGACCACCATCAGCAGTGCTATGAGGGGGGAACAATGAACATTTCCATTGTGAATTAGCACAATTTGTAGCGAGAAAAGGTATAAAGAAGCTTTAGTCTATGAACTCAACTCTCAGTTACCCTGTAGGAAGTTGAGTGTGTTTAGAGTAAAGAGTACTTTTAAGTTTACAATTAAGTTTACAATTGCATACCATTGAGGAAGCTATATAAATTACCACATAACACAGAGTTCATAGAAAGGAATGTTCTGAGTTTCATTCCCTCCTCAGTGTGGATTGGCCCAGTTTTAATTCAAGTTCCTTTTTATTTACATTCAGTATACCCACATGACAAATTCTTTTAAAACATTACAGGGTATTCGAAGAGGTCAGTGCGAAATGGCGAAAGAAAACAAATAAACAAAACTGGCAAACAAACAGTTGAAAGTGCTCAAGCTGAAAGCTAAAATGCAATTTGAGACCTGGCGCCGCGCAGTCTCCCACACTATCTCCGGCAAGGGACTCCCCACACACTCGGTCTCTCTCTCTCTCTCTCTCCTTCTTTGTCTGGCATGCTCTCTTTCTCTTTCTCACTTGCTCAACTGCAACACAAAGTTGCAAATGTGCGGCAGGGGTAATAAAGTTGGACGTAAGTGAAATTGGCATTTCATAAATTTAAACTTTTCGGTTTGTTCTGACGGTCTGCATTTATTCTCAAGACTCCCCTCTACCCCCTCCCTGCCAACTAACGGAAGTGAGACAACTACCAATTAAACAGACTGACAGCTCTCTCCTTCTCACTCTCCCTCTTGCTATTTCAGCTGATCGCAGTGTCGTCTGTCTGGCCCGACTAGAGTCAAAGTCACGTCACATTTACTGTTATTTACTCACCCGCCACGAGAAGCATCGTCGTGCTCCTCCAGCTGCAACAGTTTGCCTTCATCCTGCCTGTGTTTGTGTGTGGGTGTGAACTGTTCCTTCGCCTGTTGCTTTGCTGCTTCACAGTTCAATGACGTCACACAACTTCTGGGAGGGAAAAGTCAATCCATGTAAATAGAAAATAACATTGCTAATTGCTGCTAATACGCCCCAATTGCAAGCGAATCGATACCCTGTAGTTAGTAAGGTATATTAGGCTTAAGAGCAAGCATACGCGTTCAGATATTTTCGCTACGCAATTAAAAGACAATTCTCAAATAATGATCAACGATTCTAAAAATATAAAAAAAGAAAAGAGAAAGCGAAAGCTAAAGCCGAAAACGCCAATGAAATCTGTTGCTGTTGTTGTTGTTGTTGTTGCTGTTGTTGTTGTTGTTGTTCTTGCGACATTGGCAAATATCATTTGAGGCGGATCGTGAATGGGAGGGCAGAGAGCATTTAGTATACGTGCGCTGCTCTTCATAATAGAACCGCTTTTAAATTAATGATGATTATTCAAATCAAAACTCGGCAATCCACTTTGATAAGCAAACTTATTCAAAGGTAAAATACAGTTTAAAGACAATACTAACTGCATTTGAAAGAAAATCAAATATATAAATGTAAGAAGCCATGAGAAATGACAAGGCTTCAGCTTTATTACTTATTTACAGTGTAATCGTAGTGTAACTTTGAATATGTTAACGCAAGTAAATGTCTTAAAAATGGATTTTTTAGATAACTTTAAGATTCATTAATTATTTAATGTTTATAACAAGTTTGTTCATGAACTGATATGCTCCATAGAATGAACAACTAACTGCATTTAGTAGCGTGAAACTGCGTAGGCGAGAGAATTTGCAAAAGAGACAAACAAAAATCGTAGAAAACAAAATGAAACCAAAATCAAAATAAAAAGAGACAATTTTATTTTAAATTCAGTTTTCGTGCCAAAAAATCTTGTGTTTTCGTGTTTTTCTCTCTCTTTGTCGTTTGTTATTACAAGCGATGCTATTTATTTATTTATTTCGTTTTCTTTGAAAGCACTCTTATTATTCGTAAATAAAGAAAACACACTGCAAAATAGGCACATTTGCAAAATCATTTAATAGTTCTCTGAAAAAAGCATTTATTTACTTTCAATTAACTATATTCAAATATGTTTTGTTGTCGAGGTCAGTTCGTTGTTAGTTGGGGTTTTTATAAAATAGAACAATATGATTCACTGCATTGCATGATGAAAATGCATATTTGCAATTTCCCATTTCCTGGGTCAGAGTAAGGAATTGCAAAGTCAACTGTAATTTGCAAACGTTTAAGAAAAGGCAACACGTAAATGTTGTAGACCTTTGCAATTGTCTTTCGATGGGATTTTTAATGATCTTCTCTTTCCGCTGTTGCCTCAATTGAATTGAACAACAAAACACTCAACGAAGCAAGGGCAAAGAACGCAGTCTCTCAATGCTCTACTAAACTTAACATATTCAGATACGATGCAAATAAGATCGAGGGACGAGAGACGATCGCAGACTGCGGGTTGCACTGCACGTGATGCTGACGACCATAAAGAGAATGAAAGAATGCAGTCGGACGAGCCCCTCGCTACGAGTTTCGTGCCGCCGGCATGGGAATCTGGTTTTATTTATAATCTGTGTGTTTGCTTTTGGTTTTCTATTTGTTTGGGATGCACTTTTGCTATGTTAGTTCAGTGTGCTAAGCTTTTAACCATAACTTTATTTGCATTGTATTATCTCCAATTGCTGCTTTTCACACCTGTTCACACGTATGTTGATGATCCACGAAATTTCATAAACTTTTATAGTTGATTCAGATATTAACGCGATATATAAACGCGACGAGTTGTTCGGTGCGCGAGCAACCAAAACGTACTGAAGAAACGAAGCGATAGACGACGCAAGTGCAGAAGCAGCGACGCCAGCAGCAGCACAAATAGAAATAACAGCGAAAACAACAGCAGCGTCAACAGCAACAGCGAAGGTAGCAGCATCAACAACACCGGCGTCAGCAGCAGCAGCGACGTCGGCAGTAGCAGCAGCAGTGACGTCGGCAGCAGCAACAGCAGCAACGCGTCGGCAGATTTAGTCGTGCACGAAGTCTTAAACGAAGTCATCCGAAGCACTTAATGTGTGTGATGCTGGCAACATGAACAAACATATGTAAACATGAACAGTCATGTTGATTGCAACATTTACCCCGCAACATCAAAAGCAAGCAGTTCATTATTAAAATTTTTGCAACCAACAAATGAAAACAAGCAGTTACTTTGTCGAAACCCTTAATTTATCCCACAAGTTGCAAATACGTTGCAATAGATTTATATAGTAATGATTATTTGTTCCTTGCCAATTTCTGCATGTAACCCATTGAAACTGTTGTTTGTAGACATCGTGCCACGTTCTATTTATTATCTGCCTTCACTTGATTTATTATTATTAACTGATACTCAGTAATATCCCGTCTTGGTACTTTTAATTAATTAAATAACCCAAAGTGCGATAAGAATATATATCTTTTTAGCCAATGACAAACACAAAAACCCATAGATAAATTTTGCCAATAATATTATTCTAATTTCATGAATATATTTTGTGAAAGAAGAAAAGACAGAACAGACCTGCACTTACAAGTTTGACCTGTGTTTTCCTTTTCAACTCAAATGTTTCTTCTTTGTTTGTTGTCTGTCAATTTGGCGTAACTCTTGTTTAAATAATAAATCAAATTTGTCTGCAACTTCTTTACTTTACTTATACTCGTATGTTCATGTGACATATTCAGGTGCAATTGTTGAATGTCGCTGCGGATTAGATGGGTTTTCATTGAATAAGAAATATAGATCCATAAATATTTGAGTCGATTTACTTTTATCACCCGATAAGTTCCTCGCACAGACATCAGAATACGACTTGTGACTTGCATTGTTCATTTGTTGGCGTCTCTATTATCAGATTGCAGCAATTGCCATAATCAACATGAAGGTTAAATAAAAGTGCACACTATATTAACAACAACTATAATAACTTGAATACTATATAATAATATATATACATACATATATATTGGCTGCCTTATCTAAGTTAATTCAACAAAAAAGTAGCTTAAAATTTCTAGGGAATTGAGGGTTGAATTTTTTGGGTATTTCCTGTTGTTTATTAAGTTTTCATTGATAATCTTCATAAGAATTCCATATCCGTTGTGATGTTATCAAGTATCTATAAATAGTTATCAAATAGTTAAAACGAAAAGTAGCCTTGGGGTCAGCTGCTATCACTATTACAAGCCAAAGAACGACATAATCTGTATACCAAGACGGAACCCCAATTTCCATCATTATCTCCTATTTGCGTGTGTGAGTGTCGCAGCTTAATATCATTACGAGTGGGCACGAAACCTAACCCACCTGAGCAGACGCTGATTTCTTCATGCGTGTGTCGAGCTCATTATTATTGACGAGGCGATGAGGACGACCGGAAACAGATTAAAGTCATTGCTTAGCTTGTTTAGTAACACCTTCAATCATATGTATTTATGTACATATGTATATGTGTATGTCGGAACGAAATCATGGCCTCGCCTTGTCGTGGTCGCATTCCCTTTTGTCCCGCTGTTCCATAAGTTTTCCTTTGAACTTTGCAAGTTATTCCCTTCTTTGCCGTTGTTGTTGTTGTTGTCGGCCGGCAAGTGGCAAGTTTTCTCAACTGTTGATTTCTACATTTAGCGCCTGGATTTATTAACTCCACATGCGAAGCACGTAACGTTGCACAATTTAAAGTTTAGCACACACACTCTCGCACATAAAGTACACGCATGTTGGCTTATTAACACAGCAACTGAAGAGGCAGCAAGAATGACCTTTGTCCTAAACGACAATGGGCAATAATCCCATTGGCTGAATATTCTCAATCAAGTAGTATTTCCGCATACTTCAGTTTTATTTGTTAAACGGAATGGCAAACAAACAATTTTAAAATTAAAGAATTTGTGACTTTTAAAATAGTTTAATCTTTCGATTGTAAGTTTTTTGTTATATCATAAAGTACATAGGATAGGGTTATATTTGGAATTTCACATGCAACAAACTTTCTTCGCTCTGAATGTTATTTATTAGGCTTCAGTTGTTGTGTTGATTTTCTTGAGTATATGCAGTAGGGAGCTCCTTAAAATTTTAAATTCTTGCCCACGATTCCTAACTAAGGTTCCTGAATTGTCACTGGTCGTGCAAAAATAAGTCGTTCATTTTCAATTCAACCAGAAGAGATAGCAACATACGGTTTGTTTTGCAGAGCAATAGTTTCTAAAACGTACAGTGAGCCCTGGAACGAGCTTCAATATTATGTCAGTTTCTCTCAATTTTCTAATACACCCCCTTCTACTGTAGCTTTTAACATTTCACTGTAAACACACTGTAAACTACGCTGAAAAAGGCTGCTACATAAGAAACAAAAATTGTGTCTCGGCTAAGTGATGGCGGTTGCTGTCCACGCTTAGTTTTTATGGCAATAACTATTTGTGGAAATAAAGGGAATAAGCATTTTCCACTCTCCTCTTCTGCTTTCCAAAAGCGGCTCATTTAAAAAACCTGGATGATACGCCAAATTATAATCAGCCCAAGGTTCTAGGAGTGCACTGCATGTTCGTCTGGCTGTATCTATAATTAAATTATTTTGTATTTCAAAATGTATATTCTGTCAAAATCCAAAACTTGATTATCAAATAACTATAAGTTTATTAAAAACTATCATACAAAGATTGAATAAGTAATTCAAGTTTTTGTTAAGGTTTTAATTTGCCAGAGCGATTATTATATGTATAAATAAAGACGTAATTTTATAATTAGTAAGCTGTACTTGATGACACATTAGCGAGAAACAACATCACGGTAGTATTTGACGGTCACATACAAACTACTAAGGCTAAATACTGTTGAAACAGAAATTTGTAATGTCATCGTAAAATTGATAATCAGTTCAACTCGAAATGTTACCTTTTACAAAAATGCATGTCACAACACTTTCTTTTTCAAGATCAGTCGAATGCTGTAACACGAACCATATATCCCAACAGGTAGCAATCGCAATTAATAACAGCGAGGTCGCTGCCCACGTAAATAGTTCAACTGCAGACTAAAAAGATACTTACATAGTATATGATAATGTTAAGACACAGCCCTTCACAAAATATACCTGAGATTTAATGCATACTAAAATCAAGCCATAAAGCGCATTCAAGAATTGCATTAGGTAAATTAATGTCATTGAGTTTTTAAGGGAATCTAGAAGTAGAACTAAGATTTAGAAGATAATTCTCTGCGAACTATTGAGATACATACATATGTCAGGCTCATTGTTATCTATAACAACCATAAAGTCAGAAACACTATTTAGTATAACCAAAAAATTAAAGAAAACAAATCCCCAGAATATAACTTTCATAACGTAGTAACACATTGTGACTATTTCTAACCTGACACAAAATGAGAATATACAAGTATTCCATTTTACGTAACTCTAGCAATTATCAGGAAATTTACTTTGACAAATTGATATAACCTACATCAACCCATTTGATTAAGAGACCCCATAATATAGATTGTATTTTAATATCCAGACATTTCAAATGACAATTCAATATGAAGGACACCTAGGCTACTTTATGGTATTAATTAAATTATGTTCGTAAATAATAGTTATGATAAATAGCAGCATTCCTAAAAGAGTTGAAAATATAATTTATAATATTTGAATATAAGCGTACAATTTGAAATCTTACCAACTGCAATAATTGTTGCCACTTGCTGGATAATTAGAACAATTAAAAAAAGTTTATGAACAATTTTTTGAATGTTGTTTTCGCTCTTCTTAAGCGAGCTCATAAAGACGAGATAACAAGTATTTCATGAAAAGACGAAAGTTAGAATGATTTTATTTTTATCTTATTAGAGATGGGCGTGCCTCTTCAATATTCACGATCGTTACAAGGTTTATAGTGTGGAATACATCGTTACAGGGGTTATAGTTACAAGGGTTATAGTGTGGAATACATAGTTTTCTTCATATATCGATAACTTCCATTTAAATATAACATTTTTCTTAATATATCAATAACTTCAATTTAAATATAACATTCTTATAGACTTCATTTAATTTAATTTAATTAATCTAACGTATTTTGGCGCAAACATACTCCCGCCCTTGGAAACTCCTTCCAAAACCAATTAAGCTACCTCTACAATCGGCAGCGGGCAAATCTTGTGTATGTTGCGTTTAAACAATCCTGCCTTGGTTTTGATTGTCACCACTCGTTAGCTTTACAGCTTTATCTTTGCCTGGATGACATTCGACAACACGTCCCAACCCCCAGCGTCCTGGTGGTGTGTTGTCTTCCGCGATGAGAACTAGCATTCCATTTTCAATGTTGTTGCAGGTCAACGCCTATTTGCTGCGTTCTTGCAACAGATTTAAATACTCGTTCGACCATCGCTGCCAAAATGAATGGTGCACTGCCACAATGCGTTTCCATCGGTTGGTAATTGAGAGTTTAATAATGGAGTCGTCGCATGGTTCTGTTAACGAGTTTAGCGGTTGTCCAACTAAAAAATGTCCAGGAGTTAAAGCCTCAAGATCATTCGGATCTGAAGACATAGGGTGAAGCGGTCTTGAATTCATTACCGCCTCCACTTGCGCTATAGCTGTAGACAACTCTTCGTAATTCAGTGACGCGCCATTGAAACATCGTATTATGAGTTGTTTTGCCGCCTTCACAGCGCTTTCCCACAAACCACCAAAGTGTGGTGAGCGGGGAGGGATGAATCGAAATTGTACTCCTAACTTGCTGCAATGGTTAATGTTCCGGAGCTTTTCATTCCATAACTGCTCAGCTTGTGCACCCAGCTCCCTTGCAGCTCCAACGAAGTTGATGGCGTTGTCGCATGACAGTTCCACACTGAGCCCACGTCGAGCGAAGAATCGTTTAGGCGCCGCGACACCTTAGTGGGCCTGCGTCCTCGCTGATTGTAGTGTATCCGCAACGGTCCAGCAAAGTCCAATCGCGCTTGTTCGAAAGGGTGCGCACCAATTGCACTCTCTTTGCTGTAGAGCGCCCATGATCTGGTCAGCACGTTGTGGCCGTTGACGAAAGCAGGCTATGCAGCTACGAACCGTTCTGCGAGCTACCTTTCGGGCATTGATAACCCAATATTGTTGACGCACAAAAGCACATATTGCATGTGCTCCTGCGTGCATATTACTTCGGTGTACATATTCAAACAATGCATTAATTACTATGTGCGTATTTGGTAATGATATTGGGTGTTTGACTTTGTATGGTACAATAGCTTGAGAAAGTCTACCTCCTACTCGAATGATTTCAATGCCCTCTAATATATCAAGAAATGGGCTAAGCCCCAGTATTTTTGGAGAACGGATAAGCTCACATTTTTGTAACTTAGATATTTCTTCATTAAAATGCAGATGCTGGATATTGAAAATAATGTATTTTAGTCCACCTTTAATTTCAACTGCAGTCACACCCTCAGAACTAGTCAACTCAACCTTCAAAAACGCGCGCCGCCAGCGAAATATGTAAGCAAATACTCGAGTCAATTTTGTAAAGCTGTTAACGAATTTGCATTGGCTAACTATATCCTCGTACTGCGATGAGGTGGCTGCTACAACGTTTCAACTGCTAGTTGCAAGAACCTTGGACCTTTCAACCATAACTCGGAATTCTTAAGGTCAGAAGTGTGCATACCCCGCGACACTATATCTGCCGGATTGAGTTTTGTGTCTACCTTTTTCCAATCCTGAACACTAGACAATTCTTGTATTAATGCTGCAAAAAGAAATATATGCACGGGAAGAGGCACACATGTCTTTATCTTGGCCATTAGCTGAACGAGCAATTTCCAAGTGGATCGAACATTTGGGCTAGCTCAGAGAGCACACTTTTTTGTTATAATCGCACAGTTTTGTGCAGTGTAGGCAAAGTTAAAACGGTCCTGATTTGAATTCCAATAAATTCCAAGAGTCTTCGCATTGTCTGTCGTTCTCAATTCTAGTGGCTCAACACATTCAGAATTGTCTATCGTCATCCTGAAATTAGTGCGCCATTTATGGAGTTTGAAACCTCCCTTTTAAGAAGCTCAGTTACTTCTTGTTTTAAACAATAAAGTTCGCTGATGGATTCTGCTCCGCAGAGCTTGTCGTCCATATAAAAGTTTGAAAAGAAAGCTGCTTTAGCCAGAGGGTACTGATTACCGAAGAGTTCCGCTAAATAATATAAACAGCGGAACTGCCAAAAATGGTGCTGAGTTGGTGCAGTATGTCACCCTTTTGAGTCGAAGAACCTTTATCTCTGTCTCCCTGTGCCATTGCCAATTACAGTCGTCTGAGTCTACCATAATCTGTCTGTACATCTTTGAGATATCAGCAGGTAAAGCATATCTGTAAAAACGAAATCGTGTGAAGGTTTTAAACAAATCTGGTTGCAATGTTGGCCCTACTAACATGGTTTCATATACCGTTTGTAGTCGTACAAGAAGTATCAAACACAACTCTATTTAGTCGTCGCGCTATCTGGTCGAATCACTGGGATAGGCATGATGTACTTGACGTGGCGAATCTCGTCCGTAGTCACCTCTTCTAAGTGATTTCGTAGGACTCACCTAACTCAACCTTAGGCTCCTTGAAGGGCAACCTTACAATAATAAGATTGGCTGGTGATATTTTTACTGTAGATGCAAAGTGGCTCTCACAATTTTGCTCTTCCTCACTGAACTTATTTAAAGGCTTGGGAACATCTTCCGTTTGCCAAAACTTCTCTACTAAACTATGCAACTTGTCTACCTCTTGTTTATTCATTTTTAAAGCATTACAAGTCAAAGTTGCGTTCTCATTTGGGCCGCATTCACCCACAACAATCTAACAAGGATTTTTGCAACACAGGTTTGTTCGCTCCCATTTTGATTTGATCTGAAATAATCAATTTAAAGAATAAGTTGACTCCAATGATAATGTCGATTTGCTTAGCGGAATCAAACTCTGGGTCAGCCAATTTGAGCTTTCTTGAAATAAACAAAACGTATTTTGGGGCCAACAGTAACTCTAGCAATTATCAGAAAATTTACTTTAACAAATTGATATAACCTACATATACCCACTTAATTAAGAGACCCCGTAATATAGATAGTATATTAATTTCGAGACATTTCAAATCACAATTCAATATGTAGGACACCTAGGTTACTTTATGATGTTCGTAAATAATACTTATAATAAATAGCAGCATTCCTAAAAGAGTTAAAAATATATTTTATAATATTTGGATATAATCGTACAATTTGAAATCTTACCAACTGTGATAATCGTTGCCACTTGCTGGATAATTAGAATATTTAAAAAAAAGTTTATGAACAATTTTATGAATGTCAAAAAAATAAATCCCGAAGAGGCCAAATAGTTTAATTTAAATCGTTTATTCTGAAAAAAAAATTTAAAAATAAATTTGTAAATTTTGTATATATAATCTCTGAAATTTGAGAACTAACCATAACATGGAAATAGTTTGCAAATATTCCAATTAGGCAGTGAACAAAACACGCAACTTGGATAACAGCTACATTGATATCCAGACATGGTATGGCACAGTCCTTTTGCAGAGCTAAATGCGAATGATAATATTTATATTTTTGTACCTATATAATATTATTATCACAGTTACTTCTCTTATTTTTAAGCATTACAGTGTAATACGATAATCCGATAAAAATAAACATATTGAAGCCCAACATTGAGAGCAAACTCAGATAAGAAATAATATAGCACGCCGTTGCCATTCTGGATCGAGAGGAACTGAAACATAATTATAATACAACTTTGGTATTTGTGATTAGGTAAAAACACAAGGAACACAAAGATTGATTGATATAATAAGGACTAATAACCATATAATAGAATCGTAACTACATCTATTTGCCTAAGCATCTAAGTCCGATGTTTTCCGAATGGCGGCTTCTGCATTAGACCGTAATATTTTGATTAAAATATATGCAATGCGCACAAAGTAAAACAGAAGCAAACCTAAACGAAACAAATTTGTAGCATTTGTTTATAGAATTTCAATTGAAACATACAAATTCCAGACAAATTGAGGATTACTACTAACTAGTTCATCATAGAATCGATAGTAGCATTAAAAAATAGAGGCAACGACGCACATCAAGCCCAGTTGAGACACAAGCCACCATTAAA
The DNA here is from genome assembly GCA_018903425.1 of Zaprionus nigranus. Lineage (NCBI taxonomy): Eukaryota > Metazoa > Arthropoda > Insecta > Diptera > Drosophilidae > Zaprionus > Zaprionus nigranus. The sequence goes on along the minus strand of JAEIGD010000014.1, from coordinate 900,232 downwards.
GGTAGTAAGTGTTCGAAATGAGAATACAAATCACGTATATTTAAAGTACCTCATGAACATCATCATTGGTTCTATTGTACTTACGTGAAAATCGGACATCACAATCAGTTCAGCAGCAAGCAGTGTGGGAGCATAGAAGATAAATGTTGTGTTTGTCATATAGCAGTGCGGACCAAATTTACCTTCAACACAAACAGATTATTAAAGTTCAACTAATAATAGTATCTACAGTAGAGTTTTACCTCCCGGTTTTTGGATGCCGCATTCATTGTGGCATCGCATTTCCAAATATGATATCGTTACACCTACAGTAAAGTTAAAGAAAAGCGAACTGAAAAGCGCCATTATGCCCAACCATTTCCAAATATTGAACATATTCACAACGGTGCAAGGATGCGACTGTTATTCAAAAGCTGAACTCAGGGAACTTCTACCAGAGGACATTATTCAAAACGATCCCATTATCTGATTAAATGTCATTATCATTGTAATAGCCCACATGTATAAAGAATTACCCCCAAAAGCTTGCAATTGTGTGTAAAAATAATGTATAGTAAGGTCGTATTTTTTCGTTTATTTCTCTAAGCATTAGATTCCTCTGTACTCGAATCAGCCTCGTCGGCAGTGGACCGAAATATTTTGGCTAAACGATAAGCAATAAGCACAAAGCAACAGGTCATCAAACCTGCATAAAAGAAGAAAATTTATCTGACCATACGAGCTACATCTTTTTTTATTGAAACTTACTTATGCCAATTATATGCGAGACCATCTGGAAAGTATCGTAGACCCGATGGACGCATACAAAGCCTAGAGCACATACAACCATAAAGCTCAGATGGAATACAAGCCACCATTGCAGATAGTTTGGGTTCTGAAGGAGTTCAAAATACATACGTGCTAATCTTGCCAGCTTATTTCTGTCATGGTTCCTACTTACGCGATAATCGGATAGCAAAATTATCACCGTAGCTATCAGTATTGGATTGTAAAAAAATATGATTGTGATAGAATTTTATAACAGTCGTTATGCATATTATCTGAAACACAAAGTTTTTATCGTTTATTAATCGGATAGCATACATTATATGTATAGTAAGTACCTGTATTCAGGCTTCCACCTCCTGAGTCATTAGTGCAACCACCACTGCTGCATTGTGATATATAACGAAGGAACAACGAAATAAAAAAAAGAGTTATAGGCCAGCGAACCGTAAAGCGCAACTGCGCCCACTAATTTAGAAACTTTGAACAAAGTCACCATGATGCAGGGATGCGACTGTCATTCAAATTGTATATTCATATGGACTATCGGTCCTGGCAACAGAAATAGCCTAGGACATTATACAAATACTCCACCATTATCTTTATTTATGTGAATAAAGTGTCAACCCATTTATGTTTATGGAGATCTTTAACCCACTTAATTTGGCAATCAATTTTTTTTAATATTCACTTGAATAAATATTAATAAATTTTTATTATCAATGTCCTTTTAATTATCGTAAAACTTGTATCTTTTGTTCACATCTCATTTGCAGCTACGTAACTTTTCAAATCTACAAAACCTAATCTGAATCAATTTCGAAACTTCTAAGCTATCCATTGTTTATTACTCAAAAGAAACTTTTGTTTTGTCCACCATATGTTGTTATTAACTAAAAGTTTTTCTAAAAATTATGAAGGCATTCGATCCTGTTGTATTTGGAGCAGTTTCGTCTGATTTGGACTGCATTATTTTGTAAACACGATATGCAATGAGAGCAAAGGAAAACAGCAGCACACCTGCAAGAAAAATGAAAATGTTACTGTGTGATTCTAAGAATTGGTTTATTTTGTTCAAATCTTACCCATGCCACTCAAATTTGCAACTATTTCGAGGTTGCCATAGAACCGATAAAGGCATTGGAATACCAGACCACTAATGACAATCAAGCTCAGTTGGAAGCCAAGCCACAATTGCAGGTAGAAAATGTTCTGAACGATAACAAAATGTATCTTACAAGCTTATATCCATTAATTTTTCAAACTTACACGAAAATCTGATAACATAATCAATAACGTAAAAATGGGAATAGGAGCGTATTCGTAATATACCCCGTACAGTCCATAGCAGTAGTCTTCCACTTTAGCTTTAACACGGATAAATAGAATATCATATATTACTATGTGGTATGTAGTTGTATGCAGCTTTTACCTGGAATCTTATTGCTACAATCCGACCGCAGTCCAGTTCAGAATATTAGTAGTATTATAATAAATATAAAATTATATATAATAGAAGCGAAAAGCGCAACTGCGCCTAACCATTTCCAAACTTTTAACATATTGAGAACGATGCGATACGAGTAATGTTACAAAAGGTTACTCAATAAATACTCGCAAAGGTTCTGTTCAGAATACTAGGGACAATCAATATACTAGGTCAAAACTTAATATGACACCATTCTCTTAATTTATGAGATAATCGACCGATACAAATTAATTAATTAATACAAGTTTCTTTAACCCTCTACAAATTGTATATCGTGTATTTCCACACGTATCAATAGAAGGTTCCTATACAATGCCAGGGTCCCTGACCTTGCTAGTATTAGCTATAAATTGTACATAGAAAATGGGCTAAACATGGATTAAGAACTTTAAATCCATTTGTTATATTTATTTCCCTAAGCATTCGAATCCGAGCTAGTCCGGTCAGCGGCTTTCTCCATTGGACCGAAGTAGTTTAATTAAATGATGTCCAATGATTGCAAAGGAAATCAGAGTCAAAACTGCATCAATAAGGAAACAAAACTGTATACATTTTATTACACAAGTTAAGCTATTTTCATTAAAACTTACCCATGCAAACCAATTTCTCTACGACTTCGGAGTTTCCAATGAACCAATAAACGCATGTGTAAAGAAACAAACTACTAACAACCATCAAGGTTAGTTGGAAACCAAGCCATAATTGCAAATAGTAAGTATTCTAAAAAGTCTGACCTATCATACCACGTCCTTTATGTTCTTTAATATTTGTTACTTACCCGAAAATCACATAGAATAATGAGCAACGCAAAAACCGGAATGGGAGGGTTTAAGATAAATAAGCCGTGATATGTCTCGCAGTAGACTTCCACTTTATCTTAAATACAGATAAATTTAATATCATATAAATTAAGGTTTATGTATGTAGATATTGGTATGCCTTTACCAGAAGTTTCACTTGTGCAATCACTGCGGCATTCAATCCACATCCATAACAGTAATATTGTAATTAAAACAAGGTAATATAAAAGCGAACCAAAAATTGTAATTGCGCCTAACAATTTCCAAACTTTGCACATAGTCACCGCGATGCTAAGGGACAACTACTTTTCCCAAATTAAGAGGTTCTGTTCACGCACAACAAATACACTTTATGTTAGGACATTAATGAATACGTCCTCATTATCCTTATGTATGAGAAACTCGACTTAAACAAATAAACTTAATTAAATCATTTTTTTGTATGCCTTAGTACAACCAAATGTGCTTATGCTCGAGGTTCCTGTTCTTACTTATTATACAGGCCAGGAGTTTGCAAACTCAGCTTATAAGAAATCTCCATCCCTATAAAGTATATATATTCTGAATCAGCATCAACAGAGGAATGGAACTAGCCCTGTCCGTGTGTCCGTCGTCCGTCTGTTGCCAAGTCTTTGTTTTGAAGCTATATTTATAAAACTTAGTACCCATTCTTTTTATTGCTGGAAGCTGTACTGCTGAACCGGAACCCCAAACCCCCCCAACCCACCCCTCTCATTTTAGATACAAATTGTGTGTAAATGCGTTCGACAAAGATAAAGAACAAACTCAACCATTAAATACTTAAAATATGAACTTAAGTTATTTAGCTTAACTTATTTCTTCAAGCATTCGAGTCCACTGTACTCCGGTTGGCGGCTTCTGCATTAGACCGAACTATTTTAACTAAATAATGTGCCACGACCGCAAATGAAATGAGAAGCCAAACTGCATAAACAAGAAAATTTAACTTATGGTAATGATTACAACTTATGGTAATGATTACTTACCAACGGCAAGCAAGTTGTTTATGTAAGCGTCCTGATCGTAGAACCGATTGTAGCATCTAAAAACTGTAATACCAACGATCGTCAAGATCAATTGGATCGTTAGCCACCATTGCAGGTAGTAAGTGTTCTGAGTGAGTACACAAATCTTACTTTTCATTGCACCTTATCACCTACATCAGCCATCATATGTCCTACTTACGCGAAATTCGGTGAGTATAATGAACGGCATGCCAATCAGTGTGGGATAGTACAGAGAATAAATGCCAGCTGTTTCATAGCAGTCATCATCCAGTTTTGCTTAGACAGATAAATTATAAAAGTCAATTCTAATCCACTGGTAGTTCTTACCTGCTGGATCTTCATTATTGCAATCATCATAGCATCGCAACCCAAATGTTACTAATGTAATACTTAAAAGAAAGTTATATGCAAGCGAAACGAATAGAGCCGTTGCGCCCAAAAATTTCCAAACTCTGCACATACTCGCCAGGATGTTGGGATGCGACTGCTATATTCCATTTATATTCATAACACATTCAAATTGATTCTCTTTCAGCTACAACAAGGCCATTATACAAATACGTTGCCATTATCTTAATTGATAATGTTATTCCCCACTAGCAAATTCCCCAATATACATTAGGAAGACTGTGTTACCAAAAATTGATTAAATAGAATTTTGAAAATGATGTATATAGTATACATTTAAAAATAAGAATCATTTGGAAATAAAATTAAATAAAGAGACACACACCAAAAAAATTGTTTGCTTTGAAAAAACGAGATTATATGATGCATCGTATAATTCCACAACATGATTTAAAATACGACCCGAAAATGCGGCAAAAATGATTAGTAATATTTTCGAAATAGACTCCCAGATATTTTGACTCGAAAATGATTTTCTTCCTTTTCACAAAGTATCATATATGATTAGAAAACAAATGTGATCAAATTTAAGGAACTTAAAGATTATCAAATCCAACCAATTATTGTGAATCCAAACAGAGGTGCTTTCTATAAGCAGCCTTTGACAATAAGTTCAAGTTCAAGTACAAATTGAAATGTCAACAAAGGTGAGAGGAGTATAAGAAAATAACAACAACATGCACACACTTAAGCTATTATTTGGCCGTTGTGTGTTAACCTACTTATACCCCATGCACAACACACCCCAAGTTAGTGTACAGCACAGCAAACTTATCGCGCTGGCGAGCATAGCAATCGCACAGTAAACAGAGACCCGAGAGAGTCCGAAGGTTAGTCGACAGCTGCCATGTCAACCGATGGGGGACACAACAAAGGCTGCACCAGAGCGCAGACAATTTGCATGCTAATTGGGTACAACGCAGACAAACATGGGGCCTACAATTATATATACATACATATGAAGATAGTATATGGATTTTGATTCGTTTAGTTTCGTTTTTATTGTATATTGTATATAAATACTCTTTAAATGCTTTTTACATTCATGTCTGTATGCAATTCGAGTTTATCTGAAAGTTTTGCTTTAAATTTTCAAGAGATTCTGATTTACAAATGGGATGGGATGAACAGCTATATAGATCTATACAGATATTATAATATTTCATATATTTAACTTTTTGGACACATCTCTTTCAACTGTTTCAAATAGGTTTCATTAACAATACTTTGTATGTGTATGTGTGTATAAGAATATAAAAATGTTAAGCATTTAAACAAAATTGTAAATTGTAACATTGAGATTGCACCTTTCGAATTATAACTTCCTTTTTTATTGTATTATTTGTACAGCAATTATCGTCTTGTATTGTTTTTAATTAGAGCTTTGTACACCGACTTTGGATTTGTTTTAGTTTTAATTTCATTTGAATGTTTCGAGCAAATCAGATACAAAAGCTAAAGATAAACAAGATTAAAGCGACTTAATCTAAATACGTTTAGTTTTTCTATTCATTTTCAAAAGTAAAAACTTATGTTTTTTCAATAACCGATTTTTTTGTTATTACGATGTTTTTCAATATATTCAAGTTTTTGTGTGCGTTCTACGACAATGGGTTTTTAAAGAATTAATGCGTATGTGTAATGTGTTAGTGTGTGTGTTTATGGGTTTTGATGTCTCCTGGCTCTGTTTAGTAGCCATTGCGACGCTTGTAATTGCGCACGTTGTTGGCCAGACAGCAGGCGAAGATGAAGCCGACGAGCTGCATAAGAAACATAAATTAGCAAAAATGAGAGATTATATTTGCTTTAGTAAACTTACCTCCACTACAATCAGAGCCAGACCAACAGACTTGGCAATCTCAGTGGAGCCGGACATTAGCTCAACAAACTTGCCGCGGCAACCACCATAAATGTTTGTAGGAATCAAGCAGGAACCATCGCAGCAGCTTTCAGGCAGGCCATTGATTAGGTTGATTCCATAGTCTTGGAAGCCATTAGCACCGCAGCATTTCAACTAAGGAAGGAGTTAAGTAACTTGTTAGTTCATCGAAATGCTTGACAACATAGACGTTGACTTACCGATTTCTGTATGGCATCGAAGACACCTCCCTGTTGGGCTTCGCGCGATGCCCAAGCCTTATCAATGACATCTCCCATGGCACTGTTGAACTTATCCTTATTGGTGAACAACAGGACAACAACGGTCAATTGCAGAATAAGCAGAATCAACAGACAGACGGCATAGCTCATTGTCATGCAAACAGATTCACGAATTGCTCCACAGCATCCCAGGAACGAGATGAACACAACAATTGAGCCAAGTGTGATCAGAATAATAGGCAACGCTGCCTGTGGCGGGAAACCGACTTGGCCATTTACTTCGATGGTGCCAATACTCTGCAGAATAAGCACGCCATAAACAATACCCAAAATGCCGATGATCTGTAAAGGAAAGAGTATGCATAATACTTATTAAACTGTCTTTCATAAATATACATACATATATGTATTTCCTGTTGCTATGACCACATACCATGTATACCACTATGATAAGTATTCACAATTTCTTATCGTTTGCAATGGTAAAATTTCAGCCACTTAAAGCTAATTTCCATTTCAGCATTATTGTGAGTTATAGAACCTTGTATGGCAATTTTTTTATAAAATAATCATTGTTTTTTTAGGCAAGCTTGATTACTAATACTTTTTAAAATTCGCAATGCGTCGCTGAGAAATGGGCTAGTAAGATTAATTAATTAAATGCGAACTGAGCGCATTTGACATGCTAAGAGCTAAATTAAAACAAGCCTTAATTACTGCTGGGCCCTCGCAATGACCCCACGGGGGAAAGAGACATCGTGGCGAACGACAATTACAGTTAGATATACCAGCAGCACAGAGCTTACGTAATGCAGGCGAAGCTTGTTGCTTTTAATTTGTACTAAGCCATATAAGAAATACACAGTAAACAAAAGTGTTCCAAACCAAGTGAGTGCCTCTCAGAGGCAGCAGCATCAGTACCGGCAGCTGATAAGACAAGCGACCAGAAGCTGAATCACATGTCTGAATATTCTGACTGTGTCGCTACACTATCTTTTTCTCTCTTTCTCCTCTTCTCTGCTGTTCAAGGTGCAAGGCAATTTACGTCAATATTTATGCAAATTGTGATATTATGATTATTGTTGTTGTTGCAGCACAAATTTGCAGATCAAAAATGACATTTGCTCGACAAGTTGATGCTGTATGCAGAGCAATAGTAATAACAACAACGGGAACAACAACAATCATTGTTCAACAATTAATTGAATTTACTTGATTTCATGATGTGCACTTGTATGCCTCCTCACTCTCCCTCTCTCTCTCTCTCTCTCTTACTTGGTGTGTGTATATGTAATTGGCATCTGTATCTGTGAGTTCATGTATCTTTATCTCTGTGTGGGCTGCTCCATTTCACTCATTAAGCAACTGAAATTCTTAATATGGCACTTTTTTGTAGGCGTATCAAAATAAAACAGCATTGAATCTGAAGCAAAAAGCCACAAAGTACTCAAAAGAAAACATTGCTTGCCTAATTGACCCAAATAAGCTGTAGGTTCTGCTAATTGTTCCACTTTCTCATGACGAAACAGTGAGCAAGGGACAGCAGAGATGAATGACATGGAATATTATACAGATTATAGCAACACTCATCTTCCCCTTGTACAATGACGTCATTATGTGTGAACAAAATCTGTTGAAAAGTTGGAGCAACAACCCTTAAGTGCACATTCCTTATATTGTTCTTTCCCATACTACATATATCAACTGCAATAACTAAATATGTACGCTCAACGCAGACCACACCTAAAACTCAAGCCGTAGCCATAAGCAGCAAAAGCCCGACCTTGCGGCGCCGAATTCGGTGGTCGAGCCAAAGCAAAAGTATCTCACGCCGTTATCACAGCAAACAGAGTGCTGAACAACAAGTGCCGACGCCATTTCATGTACAATTTTGACAACGCAAATACATCTGTACATATGTATGTTTGTACAGTTGATTGTGCAACAGGACTTATGCGTGCTATGAGAGAGAAACATGTGACATTTTGATTGAAAGCGTATCGCAATTTAGATAAATAATTACACACTACATTTATTTATAGTTGCATTGCATGGCAACCCACACAAACAACTTATACACATACACAGGCACTTGTAAAATGGCAAACTTCACACTATTGTCTACTGTACTTGAGAGTGCAAAACGATACTTGATAACTATTTGCATCGACAGCCCTTTTTATGCCCGCTTTAAGAGATCATTTAGATAAGTGTTTGCACCACGACAACAATATCCAGTCCCATACAAACAAACATCCATCCATATATCAATTAAGAGTGAATGGATTTAGCTGATTCGACCGAATTCTGAAGAAACAAACATTTAATGCGCTTGGAAATCGAATAGCCCTTTGGGAATATCATCTATCTATGTCAGAAATACGATAGTGTAAACAAGAGCTCCACTAAACTGGGATTATAGCAATAAAATATAATTACTAAAGTGGAATTATAACAATTAAATATAATTATTTACTATATTACAATATTATTGCTTTTGTTTTATATATTTTCAAGTTGCGCAGTAGAGCTGCATACCGTGCACTAGCATGAAGAAAATGGCATTGCCATGCACAAGTGTTAGTGCCTATGCATGTTCGTAATTACACCCAGACAAATAAAACCAGTTCTCGTTTGTCATTAGCCACACACACACACACCATAAGCGTTGCCTGGAGCTGAAGTTCTAACTCGCATTCGATACTTGCATGGAGAATGGGAAGGGGGAGAGTAAGGAAAACAACAACCGCTGTCGAATGAGTCTATATGAATCTGGGTAAAACACACATTGCAAACATACGCTATAGAGAGTATGTACTCACATACCTTCTATATCGGGCTGTACCTGTGGTTTCCCTTTTGTATTTAACCAATTGCACAACGTTTCGCAACGCTTGAGAAAGCAGCGCAATGTGCGTTGTATACTCCATTTCTGTATACCCTTGCCGGCAGTATGACTCTTTCTTTTTCAGATATAATATAATGCGACTTCTATTCGCATAGAAGGCGTAATGTGATTCATACTCCCATTAAACTAAACTCATAAAATGCATTAATAACATATATTGTACTTCTTTATCTTTATAGTGTATGATATATTCGTTGGCCTCGTAATTGTTATTTTTTTTTGGCCAAGCCGAGCGACGCTCAAAGGCGGCTTTTTGTTTGCGGCCTCTTAATTTGCTTGCCTTAACTGTCAAGTATGTTATATACACACACATACACACACACATACAGTTGCACACACACACACTGGCACAGTGTCTGATTCAGAAGTGTATACGATGAGGGGCGTGCAAAAAACAACCTGAGCCGAGCTGCACGTGTAACAGTGAGAAAAGTGAGCTATGTAAATATGTTGAACTTATTCCACCAGTTGCTGACGACGGCCAACGCAACAAGTTTTCTTTCTGCTTTTGTTGCGATTATTATTTCGCTCGAGTATTTCAGCCTGAATACGTGTTTGTATTTTATTTTTGTTATTTTCATCAATGTTTTTGTTTCGTCTTCTGATTCACATGGCGTCAGCTTGCAAAAGCGTTTACACATTGCTAACACGATCTCACACATTGTATATACCACAAATATGTATGTGTATGTATGTATTATATACAAATGATGCCATATGTTTCCTTTATATCATTTAACAACTTTTTTTAAGGTGTGCAGTATGCATAAATATTTGCCTGAATTAATATTTCAAATGCGACGTCGCGTTGTCTAAGGTCTCTAGCAGGTCAGAACCACAAGGCTGTTGTTGTTGGTATTGCTTGTGAATCATTCAGTACTCAGTACATTACAAGTACATGTGTATGTGTGTATGTGTGTGTGTGTGAGTATCTGACGATCGAACTGACACGTCAATTGCTACTTAGTATTGGCAATTGTGTGCCGAACATCTTATCAAAAGTCAGGAGAGCAAAGCAGCAGAGCATTCTCGGAAACTGATTCACTCTGACACAAATGACATCATGGTGGCACTTTCAAGGAGATACAATAAACAGGAGAATATTTGTAAATGATATGTGTGTTAGAACTCTGTATGGGCTCCTCCCGTCAGATAGGAAGCCAAATAAATGAAGGAAACATATAAACATTGAAATTGATTAAGCCGCCACATGCCTCCAACTTTGTTTTCTTAATGCGCAGAGCAGTCTAAGCTCAACTCAACGCCAGATACACAGATACATAGATACAGATACAGATACTAATATACAGAAGCGCAGATAATCACAGTTATATACATGCGAGAACTCTGTGTCTGTGTGAGTTTGCGTCGTCGTTGTCTGTTGGAAGCTGACTCGTATATATTATATAAAACGATGATGTCATGACTTGGGGAGACCATGGCACAATCAAAATAAATATAAGAGCCAAAATGAACAAACTGGCGTCGATAGAGGCTGAACAACTTATTCGTTTAGGAAATAATTTGAATTCTACGCGATTTGCAATATAATCTTCTCGTTCAAGTTCAGAAAAACTAAAACTGAGATTTTGATAATTTGAAATTAACAAAACAATAATTGAACGAAGGCAGAGTAATTCAGTGCTACGATATAAAACAGTTAAATTTGTTTATGATCGAATGACAAATAATTCTGATAATCTCGCTTATTTACTTATGTTTTACGTATGCTTCCTCTGCCCCTCTTTAAGCTCGTATTCGCTGAAAAACTAACAAAAAGTTTCTTTGAAATTCGCTTTCAATATGAGACCGGTCTTTTAAAATGCCATCATTATTAGCACCACATGAATATGGTAAAAAACATCAAATATTTTGTCTACCCACAAAAAATGTGTTGTTTTCTTTAAATTTAAAGTTTACTTACCGACACAATGGTATTGAATATGAAGAGTATGTATTTAACCGTTGATGTTCCACAATCCATTTTGCGTTAGTTTCTTTAGCTTCCTGAAATGCGTAAAAGGTAAGTGATATAATGAGAGGGTCATAAATAATAGTTACTTCACGTTGTCTTCGTACAAGTTCGAATTACGTAAATTTATAAATGTTTGCATTAATTTCCCATCAATAGATCCAATAATTGGGGACATTTCCAAGTGGGACACGTTACACAAGAGCGATTTATCCAAACGAGATTTGTTAATTAATTTTATGCAGCACCTTTTGAAAGTGAATCGTTGAATAGCCCCATAGCATTCAGTTATTTAAATTAATATTAATAAGCCTGATTATGGCAATTCCCTTAACTGTCCTCGGGGTTTTCCCGTATATGTGTTTAATAATTGCAACAATTACTCGTATTTACTGCGGTTATTCTCGCTTTTAGCATTTATTTCCTTATTAATCATGCTCTTATTTTAACATCAAAAATTATGAGTAATAAACGCTTAATTTTAATTTTTTTTTAATCGGTAATTTGACCTTTTGATACGGTGTTTACTTGGGATTTTATTATCAATTCATGATTCACACGTGGTCATCAAATTTTACAGTGTTAATTCATTCTTTTCACAAAAAAGACAATTTGCGTACTTTTTCGTTTCTGCTTCGGTCGTCAAAGCAACCATAAGAATAACAACAAAGTCGCAATAAAAGCAAGAAATTTTCTCAAGAGCAACACAAATATTATTGATAGGAAAAACTGAATAGGTCACTGCACTCTCGTCACAGACCATAAAGTAGCTTCAATATCAACAACATAAACACATTGTCACTTTATTTTTATAAAATGTTCTTCTGTTTTAAAGTGCGTCGTACGTTTTGCATCTTCATTTTGCTGCGCTTTTGCACATTCCACTTTCAACCACTTTCACATGAGCCAGCTGTCAATGCTGCTACAGCATCCTCACATACAAACAAATCTCAGGTAACCGAAAATGAGAGCATGCACATGTATATATTCATGTGTGTATGCATTACTATGGCACAATAGCTTATTCGGTTAGCTGCACATTGCCACTTAAAATACTTTAAAAATTTACCTTTGCTTTTTTGAGTTGTACTCGCGCGACACGTCCTTCTCGATCAAAAACTGTTTCCAAATTGACTCGAGGAACGGAAGAAATAAAAACAAGACAAACTGGTTTCCAGTGTGACCAAACGTTTAAATAGAAATATTGAATATATGCACTGCATGTCATGCAGTATTTTTTATGACCAAACAGTTAACATAATCTGTTAAAAAGCAGCTTTACAGCTGTTATGATGGATTTGTTTTGCTTTCCGTTTTATTTGAAATTTATTGCTATTTCGGCCGTCAGTTAAAAGAAACGTGATTCTCAAATTCGTTCCTCCCCCTTTTAACTCGTTGAAAACTTTATTTCCTTGTTTATGTTTATTAAAATCGGCAAGATAACTGCACCATACTGAATATGAAATAATAATTTATGTTGCCTGCATTGAAAGAGCATGCAACAGCGAATTATACTGTATGTTAATAAACATATGTATATGTATACTAACATATTTTAAAATTCATTTTAAAATTTGAAAAATAAAATATATGTTATATTAATATAATAATTCCAGTGGTATTTCTCAATTATTCGTGAGAACAACAACAATTGCTTTATTTTTTTTTTATATTACGACATATGTATATTGAGAAGGCCAAAAGAAATCAATTGCTGACCCACTTCAGGAATGTGTAGATAAAGAACCAATAAATCAATTAACATAGAAAAACATATATATATGTACCCATATAATAAAAAGGATTTCTTGGTTCGATTGTCGTGTTTTTTACAATTATGAATCATTTTAATGAAACGTTTTCAAAACATTGATAATACAATAAAACATAAAGTTCCGAGATAAGCATACATTTTGAATTTGGAAATTGTAATATTCCCAAGGCATATGCGTCATAAAACTGGGTTCCCCCAATAATTAATTTCTTCAAAATATATTTAATAGTTCTGTCTTCTGGCATTGTTCCGGGTCTGATTCGCCAAGCAGCAGGCGAAAATAAAGGCGACCAGCTAAACGTTATGAAAGAATATTAGAAATTTATTTGGATGTTAGTTTCAAATAAATATTTATACTTACTTCAACAGCAACTACACCCAATCCAGCGTATTCGATGATATTCCCACTGTTGTCCCACAGCGAGTCAACGGCAGACTTACAGCCAGGTCTGAACATTGCAGAAGTTACGCTGCAGGATCCGTTCGTAGGTGAATCACAGCAAGAAGCGGGAATAGTCAAACCGTAGTCTGAGAACTTGTGCAATCCGCAGCATTTAAGCTAGAGTATTCAAAAGACTCATTACAAACAATAATCAAATTAGAATACCTATTTGCAAATTACAGATTTTTGAAGGATATCCATTAGTTTAGCATCCGAACTCCTCTGATCCCAAATCTTTTGCACAACAATATCAAGGGACTCGCGTATTTGTACATGGTTTATCCAAACATAGACGATAAGGGCGATTTGACACAAAAACAGACCCAACATGATGATGGAGTACTAAATTGGAGAAACAAGAAACAAAACCGTAAGAGAAATGTTTCAGTAGAAAGATCAGACATTTTACCGTTGATAGAGCACAGGAATTCTCCTGAATGGCTCCACAGCATCCAATGAAAGCGACCAAAAAGATAAGACATCCCAGAACCAGTATTATAATGGCCACACTATTTGCTGTGAAGGTTTCATCGATGTTTGAAAAGTTTTTGATCTCAGAAACCATAAGAGAACCAAAAACAATAAGCAATATGCCGCATATCTAAAATGGGAAAAAGGGCGAGATTATTCACATATCAAAAGATGACTAACAGCAACTCAATTCACTGGGTTCATTTCAGTTTTACATATCACATGCATTGTTACTGCATCGAGTGCGTGTTTATAGAGGTCCAGTCATCACAACAAGTATGTATTAATCATTGCGCTATCAGAGATATTTCGAAACATCTGCTTCAGCTCAATGCATTAGTCGTAATTACGTCTAACATTGGCATGTAATGTGTGAAAATCACGACATTCCCAGCAATTTTTCACCTTTTTCGTTATGAAATGTTTTTTTTTTTGTGGAGATAAGATAAAGATACACAATTCACCGTAACTCGATATATATACAAACCTACAAATGTGCAAAGATCTTAAGTACATTTATTTTTTTGCCCCAGATAAGAGCACTAGTGTGCGAAGAGCATATGAAAATGAATATAGTCCAGTGTTAGACCTTCCTTTAAACAGATTTAGTTATTACGTGTTGTTCAATCTCTCTTACCACAAATAATATATTGAATATGAAGAGCACATATTTAACAAACACTCCGCCGCAATCCATTTTGCAATGGCAATAGCTCTGACCCGGTTAGTTTGAAATCCAAGCACGAACTGACTGGTATTCGAATGCATAAATTTGTTCTATACCAACTGACTAAGTAAACTTTTGTTATCTATCGCTGAATTCAGGGAGCTTTATCGAAGTCGAACTGAACTAATGGTTGCATACTTTTGGGAGTGAACTCAATTCTGAAAGCTCACAGGGTGTACCACATACGATATAAGGGAGCTCCATTATGATCAAATAGTTTCCTCAATGGAATTGATTCAATAGGAATATAAACGAAAATGTAGTGCGAAAGTATTTTTACAGAATCGTGGAGAAACATCCTATTCAGTAGGTAAAATCTTCATTCATCTTCCAATTGTGTTCTATGAAATCCAAAAGAGTTAATTTCGCTGTTATATTTGTGTTTTACTCTCATAAAATTCAAAATAATAACTGGTTTTTTCATAAATCTCTCTCCAAATGATTTAGGTTAACTTGGAGGAACATCAGAATTCAAAGGCTTGTTTAACAGTGAATATTTTGCGATTAGTGTATTTTAGAAAATAAATATTTTGATAAAGTTATTGCCTTTTGAGAACTCTGGTTAGTAAGTACTGCATAATTTGAATAGATTATTCTTCCGCGGCTTCCTTGGCGGCTCGGCGCATGTAATGCGTCAGGATTCCAGCCACAAGGAACACGAGGAACTCGTATATGCAGATGCCGAGCCCGGCCCAGCGGATTATGTCGGTGTTGTTGACCCAGAATTCGGTGAATTTAGCATTGCAACCGGGTCGGCTCTCATAAACGACTGCTGGGCAAACCTGTGAACGGTTCGTGTAGCCGCAGCATGTTCCGGGCACAGTCGAGTTTGACGCACTGTAATCCACATAGTTGGTATTGCCGCAGCAGTCGAAGGTGAGCTCCAATGCACCCATCGGATAGTTATTTGCAGAGGTGTTCTCCTCCCATATATCGGTTACTAAAGCGCTCATGTCATTTAGGAATCGAGTTCGATTTGCAGCCACCCAGCAGGTTAGGATCAGTTGGAGCAGGAACAGGATGAACATAAAGGTGGCATACTACAAAAATATGTGTTCGTTAATATATATTCTATATATCAATTTCGATCTGATTGACCCACCGTTCCAGTCAGGCAAGCGCTCTGGCGCCAAACGCCGCAGCAGCCGAAGAAGGAGACTACGAAGACGAGTATACCCAGTACGAGCACGCAAATAGGTATTGCGTTAGTGTCGGTCAGTTCCTCGATGCCCTCGAACTGATTAATGTTCGACAGCATGATGGAGCCCAGCACGATGAGCAGAATGCCCACGATCTATAAAAGAAACAAAGGAATTAAAGAATGAAAAAGAAGAAAGGTTAAATTCAGTTGGCAATTGTATATATGTAAACTATAGTACTTGGCAATATTACAACTTTATTGATGACACATTTAGGATAATAAAACAAAATCAAACTACTTGTAATCCATCATTGATAACGCCTCGTCCTTATCTCTATGAAATTTCCATTACAAAGTGTGTACTTTCCAGTTGAATCGAACATTTCGACGACACGATATCTCACAAATGATAACATAATGTCAGAATACACACTATATACATATGTATATAAACGTATATCATAATAACAGTGGGTAATCCCTTGAGCTCTTGCGCATGGGCACAACAAACAAAATCACACAAGTATTTAAAAAAGTCCTTTTGCTTTGGGGTAACTTAAGTTTTTAAAATAAAATTCTACATACACTTGGGAAGAAGAAAAAAGCGTCATGTTCCATAATTTGAAAAACTGTTAAAAACTTTTAGTGGCAGCCTACTCGACAGCTTTTGGCAGAATACAACTTCTCAAATCTTGTATAATCTTTTTATGCATTAAATTTTCAATATTGTATTCAATATTAGATAAAACTATATTATCGAGGAACTCCTCAATGGAAAAATCTTTTGAAAAGGCACTTTTTACACACTTCAAACTCCTCCCTTACACTTACATATTTTCCAAACTTTTCCACAATAAATTATGATATTATGTATGATATTGTATCGCAATTTTTTGAATTTTGGGTTGAGCCAATCTGGTGAAATTATTATTATTGTCACTTGTATGATCTATTGGCAAACTCACCAAAAATACGATGTTCACAACATAGAGAAGGAAGTTGAGTAAGCCCGCAAAGCAATTCATTTTGAAGATGGTTTTTCTTCTAATTTGCGGGAAATGTAGATTCGGAAATGTATCCTTATTGCAGAGATTTCTTTTGCTTTATCGCGAATAGTGAGCGCGTCGTTAACTTTGATTCGATTACACCTTCGTCGAGTTGTGCTACCGTTCTTAAATGAACAGCGACTTGCCCATATCCAGATAAAATTCGCATTCGAATATCTTATCGAGCGGACTTAGATAACGCGTACGTAATCGATGTCTAGGTGTCTCCGGTGAT
This sequence comes from Zaprionus nigranus, assembly GCA_018903425.1. Taxonomy (NCBI): domain Eukaryota; kingdom Metazoa; phylum Arthropoda; class Insecta; order Diptera; family Drosophilidae; genus Zaprionus; species Zaprionus nigranus. The sequence continues at coordinate 882,926 of JAEIGD010000014.1, read as the reverse complement.
AAAATAAAAAAGGAAGAAAGGTACGGTCGTAGGCGATCGACTTGCAAATACTCTACATTCTTTAAAAGTTCGTTTACTCATGGAATAAATTTGACATTCAAATTATGAACTTATCACGATCTTTCACTGACACTATTTTGTTTTTTTCAAATTTCATATATGTATGGTTGAATACATATAATAAAAAATTTTCTAAGTGCGCAGGGTACCACAGGGAAATATTTTGGAACGTGTATGCGGGTGGGAATCGAAATCGATTCATTGATAAGGTGTGAGTCATACATTCATGACCTAATACGCACCCGAAAACAACAGAATCGCAGCTGATAACGATGGCTTCTGCGAACTTGGCTTTAAATCGCGATCAAAGTTAACTGGGTAGTGCTAGAGATATTGCGAGGCGAGAACTACTAAAATTAATACACCCATCGAACGATAAGATAGTTCCCCTCCATATGTGATAGATCATAAAACTGACAGACAGTGAACAACAAAAGTTTCTATATATGTAACCTAACCTATTTGTTTATTGATTTTTATGAGAGTGATACGACATTTTAGGTGCAGTTGAAGGATGGGTTCCTTCCCATTCGTATGGGTGTGGAAATAGCCTCTTGTGGATTAACGTGGCTTCCTCATGGCGGATGCCAAGCAGCAGCTAATCACAAAGATACCAAGCTCGAAGAGGGCAATAATCAAACTACTCCAGCGAATCAGATCCGTGTAGGAGGCCCAGAAATCGATAAACTTCTCATAACAGCCCGGGCGCTGGGTGTAGATAGATGCATCGCAAGTTCGTGAACGATCCGTATAGCCGCAGCACGAAGAGGGGACGGTGGTGATGTAATCCTGGTAGCTATTTCTGCCGCAGCAAGTGAACTATATGAAATAAATAGAATAGATTTAGTTTTAAAAGTCTCAACAGTGTTAAGAACTATAAACTTACCGAAATCTGCAGCCCATCCATAGGGTATCCCTTGGCGGCATCGTTCTGGTTATATGCCGTGTCCACCAAGTCGCCCATCGTTGAAAGGAACTTGTCGTTCTGCACAAAGATCCAGATTGACAGCGTCAATTGCAGCGCAAACAGAATAAACATGCAGGTGGCGTACTGTAGAGGCGGATGGAAGAAACGAAATTAGCTCCATCATGAAAAGGGAAAAGATTCCAATGGGTTACTTACGATTGAGGTGCAGCAGGCATTTTCGCGAATTGTGCCGCAGCAGCCGAAGAAGGCAACCACAAAGACAACGCAACCGATTACAATGATGCAAATGGGAATCGTCTGTGGGCTGAATGACGAGAATCCTGAATAGAAGTTGCCCATTGCGGACAGGATGAGAGATCCTACGACAATCAGTAAGATTCCACCTAGCTGTAAATCAAAATATATTGCTGTTATCACTGGTTCCATGTGTCCTCGTTGCTCATGAAACTTACCACAAAGACGATATTGAGGAAGTACAGCAAGTACTTGAACATTGCAGATAGGCAATTCATTTTGTTAGAATATATTTCGACTCTAGTATTTCGATGATTCGATTAATTTCGTTTAATTCGCGAGGTCCGTTCGTTTCGACCGCTCGACTCTAAGTAATACACACCCTGCAGAGATGTGGCCATTAATAATGAAATTGCCCAACAAACCGTCAGTATTGGACTGACTTATCTAAGAGCTTATCTCTTGCCCATAACCATACTTCACATAACAACACTACGATTCATACTATGTGCTTATCAATGGACCTTATCGGATTGCACCTAAACGGAATGTACCGATTCCTGTAGTATAAGAGTCGTACTATGTCAACTTTATAGACCCCATAGAGAACGGTAGGTCGGATATCATCTCAATGACTCAGTTACTGAGATACATATAGATAGTAGTAACTGACACTTTCACTACACTCGTGGGACATGAGGCTGTTGCTGATTCATCTTTGCTATGGACTAGGCTCTACAATATTCCAAGTGCAATTCCCGTCAGTTCTATAGTCAACATGTCTAACTCAATTAGCGTCCAGTTATCAGGGCAATAATCGAGTTATCACCCACTAGAAAAAAATGTTTTTTTTTGTCTTTTTCGAATCGTAGCGATCATGAGTCAAAATACTATTATCAAGTGGAGCTCTGAGTTTGGCAGTAGGAAAACCTAGGCCACGGGAGTCCCCAAAGTAATCGAAATGACATGACATTATCCTATATTTATGTTCATTGATGAAATAGACCAAGTCTAATTATACTAACTTCTCCCACTTAGTGAACTTAGGTAAAAGCTAATAAAATAATAGAATTATAAGCCTTTCTATGGTCTATCAGTTGTTTGTTATGATTAAGAAAAAGAACCCAAACCAACTATATACCTATAGATAAGGGCAACTATGTGGCGTCTATATACTAATGATAATCAAATTTCATTTTTCAGTGAATTTCAAGATTGGCTCTTCAGCGAGTTATAATTAATTTATGATTTTATTGCGTTTATCTTTATAAATAAAACGTATTTTGTACAGTAAAAAATAGCACAATTATATAGAAAAAACACGTGCAGATTAAGAATATATATAAAATTTCAACAGATTTCGATTGTTACAATAAAATGTGCATTGCTGTCGATTCATAATGTAAGAGATAATTTTTAAAAAGTTGGGCAACATATTTCGTACTTTCGGTTTCAATTAAAATTAGTAAGGCCACAAGGTCCAGAATTGAGGAGTGGGTTAAGCCCCCAAACCTAGTAGTCCACTCGGCGTCGGTAGTTTCGAATGCTGTTCGCCAAGCAGCAGGCAAATATGAAGCCCACAAACTGAAAGATAGAGAAAAACAATCGGTCAGTGGGATTAGTTTGTGTTGATAGCTCGTTAGTGCCTCAAAACTCACCTCGATGGCGGCAATAACCAGGCCGGTGTACTTGATGATGTCACTGTTCCTATCCCAGTACTCGACGAAGGCCTGTTTGCAGCCGCGACGATTGACAGTCTCCAAGCGACAGTTGTTGGTGTCACGACAACACGATGGGGGGAAGAAACCTTGGAAGGTGTAGTCTGTAAAGCCGGTACGACCGCAGCACTCCATCTTTAAGGAAGCATTAAAGTCAATTAGAATAAATATCAAAAGTATTTTACACTTCAACCATCAACTTACGCTAATCTGGATGGCATCCATATAGTCAGCACGTCGGGTGCGACGCTCCCAGGCCTTCTCGACAACATTGCCCATGAGGGCCAGATACTTGTCCTTCTCCAGCCACATGTAGATGACCAACGCCAGCTGGCCAATCATCAGCACAAACAGCAGTATCGAGTACTAAAGTGGCACTCAATTATAGTCAGATGTATCTGAAGGAATGAGTGCTTTGGTACTTACCGTCATGGACATGCAGTAGGATTCGCGAATGGCGCCACAGCAGCCAAACCATGAGATCAGCAAGATGATCGTGCCCAGCACAATCATCGTCACCGGCACCTGTTGAGTTTTTAGCGCATCTGTGAAGTCATCGATGTTGTGGATGTTGCTGAAGAGCAGCGCTCCAAACACGATCAGCAATATGCCGCATATCTAAAGTGGAGAGAAACATGATTTAATAAAAAGTATACAGAATTGCCTTATTATTTACCAATGTAAGTTTATCTAAAAAATTGTGTACTGGGTAAGCAAAAAGCTTTTGTCAAGCTTTCAAAAATGTTGAAGCTAAAGCTTTATATAAATACACTGACATCAATTTGTGTTAATTGTGGGAATGTACAAGATAGTAATTAAAATTGCACGATTTGAAAACATTAACGATGCTTTGTGTGATGAAATATTTTGATAAGAATTGAACTAACTGGAAAATTTAATTAAATTAGTTTGTTGTTTCTTTACTTAATTAGTTTCTTTAACTATTCTCTTGGCATTTCGTATATCTCTCTGATAAGAGTACCACACGTTTCAGTATAAACTCTCCCCTGAACTCTATGCGAACTCTTCTATTGCCCTATCGATGGTCAAATCTAATCAATATCGACAATCCAATTAAGTACTTTAGATTATATGATAAGCGTATCGAATAAATATGCTTTGGGTAACTGTTTGCATTGATTTTGCCGTGAAATACGTCAGCAAATGGACTGATAAATTGTACTATGCAATATGCTTAAAAAGAACCGCCTCTTTTTTAAGTATATACAAAAATGAGAAGAAAACTCGATTATCTGTATTTTAACCCACTTCCGCGGCAATTAATGGGAGAGCTTGAACTCGCATATTGACCCATTTCATTTAAGATTATTTGATCTAATTTATGCACAACCGACAGAGATCGGCACAAGAATATATGAATGGAATAGCTGCGAGTAATCGTGCATACTGGCGTGCTGTAGCCGCATAGTCTACAAAGTGCGTGCCAAATGGGTTCAAGTGCGCTCTTTACGATGAAGTCGTCCAATTTTAACCCCCGCCCTCTCTCCCAGTTCGTGTGGAAATGCAATGTTTTTGGGGCTGGAATTCTTTTGGCTATGCCTCAAGTTCATATTTAATTAATGCTGCTATTTTTGGGCGTTGACGCGTCGCCAACACCGGCGCCCTCGGCTTTTCCCACACCCTTGTCTGGCACCGCCCCCGTCTCCGTCTTCTAAGTAATTGCGCAATTATCCATTTTATATTACACAATGTTTGGCTGATGATTTGCGTGACCAACATAAAAACAACACAATTTTCTCAATATACATACTATATATGTATGTATGTATACAGTTCCCACTATTACATAGAGGGGCGTCCGCCCCTGTACTGGAACTGGTTTCAAAGTACAGTTCACTCCTTTAGAGTGCCTGACATGAAAGTCATAAGTTTGCCCATTGTCAATTGCGAAACAAATGAAAATGCCATTGTTAGTTACTTGGTAAGGCTAGAAACCTGTTGAGGCGACTGGTTAACCTCGTGTAGAAACACAAGAATCAAAATAAACACCAAGAAATATCAATCTACGACTACTACTTCTACTACTACAGTGCGTCACAGCCGTAGGTGTGCACACATACAAAACATACAAACACCCTCAGGTAGCCCAATTTCAATAACGAGTTTGCATTCTGATGATCTCAAGCTGTAGAGACAAACACATTTTTGGGTAACCGGATTCCGGCCTCCTCCTCCTTCACTTTCTTATGCGCCTAAATACAGTAAAACTTCGCTATATTGAACTGCCAAAATTTGTTTTCATTCTGCTGAGATACATAAAAAAAAATACTTGATTTTCTTGTTAGCGGCTTTTGTTTACCTACGATCTTAACACATTCGCGACTATTGTGAATGTAATTCAAATAATTTACTGTATATACGAGTTGTATACAAGTCGATATCCGTAAGAAACCAGTTATAGTGTGAACCAAGAGCTACGTTTAAATTATGATATCATGCAAACAAATTGCGCTTGCTGTCATCAAATGAAAATGAAATGAAAATGTGGGAAAAATAAACGCATTTTACTCACCGAACACAACAGATTGAATATAAATAGTATATATTTGACCATAGAGATTCCGCAACTCATTTTGAATGGAGGATTGAGATTCGTTGGGACTGCTGTGAAACTGCAAATGCTGGTGAATCATTAGAGAGCACGAATAAAAATATCAAGTATACGTTCTAAATATGTATTAAACATATTTGTCATTTTATTCCAAGCACTACCACACACACATGGCACAGTCAAGCAATCTTGCAATTCATATATATATGTAAGCACTCTATACTATGCTAGAGAACCAGAACAAAAGCAACATATTTATAAAAGAATTTTGTCGTTCACCGCATTTCCTGCGGTCAGACTGGCAGAGAAACACGTAGTCTTGCAAAGATTGGGATTTCCTACGACAACTTATAATTAAATTAACAGTTATGAACGTTCAACGTCTCCCACCGATCGACCTCAGTCACTTTCAATTGTTTTGCAATTTGTCTGGGGGTGTACGTGCTCAGCGCACCAGTTCGGGCAGAAGTTTCTGTTTAGGCAACAACGACGCCTTCAGATGATTGAAACGTTCCCAGATAAATGGATAGCGTGCTGCCCATGCCAGCCACGCCTCCTTTGCAGCCGTCGTGCTCTCCACCTGGCGTAGATGGTTGTAATATTTGTTATTCTTTTTCACGGATGCTGCCACGTCCTGTGCAAACTTGGCAAAGCGAAGCTTGAGAAGAGTTTCGGAAACATCGAGTAGTTTATTGCCCTTGGGCGGATGCACCAGGCACAGCTGGCAGACAACAAAGTCCTCTGACTTGCTCTTGTTAAGTGGTATAAAGGTCGCCTCGCGTCCAACTAAACACTGTTGAAGCCACGAATATCCATTGGCATTGACACTCACTCCCGGCAGCTTGACAGGTAGCAGACGATCGCGACTGGTAAAGATTGGAAGCCACGGACGGTGTTTGATGAGCAGCAGTGTGTCCTGATCGCGCTGCTGCACACCGCGTATCTGTCCCGTGTGCATGATGCGTTCATTGATAATGCGTTCTGGTATGTGTGAGGGCTGCTTGAACTGGCGCACCAGATAGGCGGGCTTGCGCTTTATGTATGCAACCACAAGCATCAAGGTTGAGGTGCCGTAGATGGCCAGCTCGCTGCCGACTGTGTCGCGCTCCAAGTAATTACATAATCCATGATACTTCTCCAAGAGATAAGTTTTTGGTGAGTCCATCGTTTCCTTCTTAATTGCTGATATGTTTTATTAAGTACACTAGCGCCTGCAATTGTGCGGGGAGGGGAGGAGGAACGTTCAGTATTTTTAATGCAATTATTTATGACATCATTTTACTTTAATAAATAGCAGCGCAACGTCTTCCAATATTCTCGCGTCTTTTGATTCTAGCTAAGCAACACACTTATACCATATATATATATATGTGTGTTTGCATATATATATTTGGAACGCAATAGCTAATTTTGTTTGAAATTTAGTTTTGTTGTCATCTGCTATTTCTTATGTTTTGCTGTGAGAAGAATAAGCGAAGCTACAAACAACAGCAACTGACAGACTTTGACATTTACGCACGCCGGCGACGCCTAAGTGCAAGTGAGATGACAAGTGAACGCCAAATGATCAGGCTATACTTTCCAACACTTTAAACATTTCAGGTCTTGTACAACACTCGGGGATCTAAAGAGTCATACACACACACAGGCATTCACACGCATACTCTTACACAATTCAAACAAAATTCAAAATTCACACACACGCACACACCTTGCCGTTAGTCCGTTTTTTTCGAGCTGTGTTGCGCGCGCTACGTTATGAACTGTTGCCGTTGTCGTTGCAGACTGAGATCAACGCCACAACAACCGCCTGTTGCTTAATGTGCCCGGTTGTCGGTCGGTCACACAGACTCACACCAACGACACCGTCGCTGTCGCCGTCGCTGCCACCAGAGGCAGCACGTTGACGATTTTGGCATTCGGCTCTCCCACCACAGAATTGTTTACTGTATTGGCGCGTAGTATTTTCTACCCCAGCTCCAACACATTCAGATGACGATGACGTATTTGTTGTTGTTTTTCAATTTGTTTAAATAGCTATGTACGTTTATGTGTGTGTGTATTAGAGTCCTACATGAATACATTCATTTTTTACTTGGCGGTACTGTACAGGTATGAACTGACAAAAAGTCAAACATCCTTGTAATGTCATTCACATTCTCAAAAAGTTTTACCCATTTTAACGGTGTCTAATTTGTTTTCCCTTTTGAATGCATTCATGCAGTACTCTAGTATATGTACATATATGCATGTTTTTTGTTTGGCCCTTTGTTTATTTACAAATGCAAATGCGTTGTTGTTGTAACTGTACCCGCCGGAGCTTTGAACGTGACTTTTTTTGGTCAACGTTTTGTATTACGCGCCAAGCTAAAAACGTGTTTTGGGGTTTTCATATTGATAGAGTTTGATTACCAAATAACCGAAGCCTTGCGTAAAAGTTTTAATTACAGTCTTGGCCGCAATATGAAATACACGGAGGCTTTAATTTCAATTTGGTTTCCGCCTTTAATTAGACGAGTTTTTTCTCGCACTTGATGATTTTTGTATCTGTTATTTGAATTCTAAATGCTTTTTGCTGCGCCTTGACACCAAAACAACAACAACAAAACTGGTTTACAAGCCTCCGTAGCTTGTGTAATACAGTCAAATAAACTTGGCTCTCGAAAACGTTGCTTCGGAAACGAATCGGAATACAAATGTACATACGTATGTACACTCATACGACAAATACGAATATATGTATGTATGTATATATAGATGTTTGTGTGTGGCGCCGTCACAGTCGCCAAATCTAATTAACGAGAACGCACTGTACAATTAACCTCGGTCGTATGCAAATGAATTTCCATGTTGAAAATGGTATCGTATCGAAGTTATGTGGATTCTGAATCATCCAAAACGGAACCAATTTTAGGTATATAACAAATTTTATATTCGTCGTAATATGAATCTCCTGTGGTTTAACTGATTGACTCTAATTATTATTATGTTTGAGATTAGAACGAAACTGATTGTAAGTACAATTGAAAAATTGCTTATCAAGCGGCGGGCTTTACTTACACAATTCGTTTCCCAGCTGAGCAAATATGGAGGAATAATGAGAAAAGTAAAGCATTAAATAGAGAACGGAATGGAGGAATAATAAGAAAGACCAGAAAGAAAGGCTACATTCGTCATGACGAAGGTTTTATACGCTTGTAGAGTTTGGCTTGGAAATTTTATTGAAATCTTACTTAATAATCAAAAATCTATAGAATATGTTTATCAGATTTTGAGTTAATGGATAAAGTTCACATAGGTATACACATATGTATGTTGGTTTCTAACGGCTGATTATTTGTACGGCACGGCTATATATCGGTCCGATCCGCCATGTTTCGACATGTTTACAGCGTGCAGCAATACGAAATTTGTGTGCCAAGTTTCATCAAAATAGACTAGGTTGAGCTGCAACAGACAGTTTAACTCTCCGTTAATGCTGAATCAGAATATACATGTGTATACATATTTTATAGGGTCGGAGATGCCTCCTAAGCTGTTGCAAACTTTTGGCTGAAATTAATATACATATGTACCCAGAATTCAAAAGAGTACGGATTTTAATAAATTACTAATGCAAATATTAGGCAGAATGAAATTTAGTTGACCATAATTGTTAGTTAAATCGATATACAAATGAATCATTTTACTTATGTATATTTTTAGTATATTGGTAATATCTGTGTAAGCTAACATACGTACATACATATGTATGCATATAAATAAATACGTGTATGCATGTTGATTCTCACATGCCCAAATCAAATGATACGCGGCAACCGGTTCCTTTTTAATGAAAGCTCATTAGCAGCGCAGCAAACGATGGCAAAAAGCTCAAAGCGCAGCAAGAGATGCACCAACACTGGCGCAACAACTTACACACCCACACACACTAGCATTCGAGGCATATACAGCGTGAGTACTTTCAAGAAACGGTTGTCTATATATACATACACTCAAACCTTGCCCTACATTTTGCAAAAAGTGATCCGAAAATCATGCAGAGAAATCGGCCTGACAATTCTTACAAATTTCGCATGTCCCCTCCCAAGTACTTGAGACATTTACGTATGTAATATGTCGATATATGAATATAGGTACATACATATGGATTAAACGATATGTATATTGGAAAATAGGGACGCCATAGTTGTGTGCTTTATTCTGTGCCGCTGCGTGGGCAGCGTAGTCAAAAATCAAAATCAAGTCGCAGTTAAAATCGTAAAATTATGAGTGAGCTTAGCAGATACGTATTATTATCGGAATTATTAATATAAGCGTCGCGTATACTGCAGCTGCTGGCCATGAGGCGGCTGTCCGGCCCCAGAGCTCGCACCCGGCTGTCCGGGCAACATGGACAACTGATGCCTGGCCAACTGTTGGTCATATGCGGCACGTCCCGGCGCATAACCCTGCGTAATGCTGCCAGTTGCCTTGGGATTCTGTCGACAGAGAAGAGAGAATTAGTTCGAGCACCTTCCTGGTCTGCTATCAGTGTTCACCTGGGATGAACTGCTGCTTATCTGCAGTACATTGGGATGCAGTGATATATCGCCCAACAGGGGCTTGTACATAACACCTTCGGACAGCAAATGCGGAGGGGGAGGCACATGACCCTGGGGTGTGACTCCATCGTGCTTCACCTCAATGTGATAGCGATCTGGCAGCTTCTCCATTGTCACCTGCGGCTTGGACGTTTGCACCGAGAGACTACTTCCGCCGGCCTGTACTTGCACCAGATCACTCTGTGAAATGGGCGGTTGATCCAGATTAATGTGCAGCACCTGCATGGGTTGCGCCTTTGGCGAACCTGACTGTGTGCCCGGAGGCTTTCCGACTGTGGCACTCGATCCGGGTTGCAGTTCCACATGGTATGCTGGCCGCAAAGGCAGTGTATAATTATATATGGACTGTTGTCGTACGTCTGCTTGATGCTGTGTCGTCGGTGGCGCCGCTGTAGTCTGGTAGAACAACGTGCCAGTGCTAGGAAACTGGGTTGAGGACTCTAGAAGATAGAGAGAAGATGCACAGAGGTTAGTGGGTGGGTGCAGTGAGAGGTTGTAGACATCGTGGGTATTAAGTTAACTACTTAAGGGTATCGGATTAATGTTCTTACTGTTCCATGACATTTTAGCATAGTCCGCGGCACGACGGTAGTCATCGTGTTCTGCGAATCAATCGTAAACAAATAACGAAATGAAAATACATAAATTGTGTGTCTGTGCAGATTAGAGATTAGTGCGCGCTATTCACATGAGGCAATGACAATGGCTCATCTATAATAGACAAGGGCGTATATAGTACTTATGTAGTCGTGTGGGTTAGTAAACTGAAGGCGTTAATCAAATAATAAATGATAGTCTGTTTTGGAGCCTCTATGGGCCACAGTTGGTCTCGGTGGCCTGGCTTACTCTGTTGTTGAGGCACATAGCAGGCGGAAGTCTTGTAGTAACCCTGAATCTGCTGCTGCTGGCTGGGCGGCGAGGGACTGCGTCCGCGCTTCACAGACGTCGTCTGGCTGCCGGGTGGCGGCTGTTCGGGGGAAACAAGTAAAGATTACTTTATGCTAATTGTTCTCTACTACAAGTTGCTTGCCTTTTGCAGCATAGGCAGCTGATGGTGCTGAAGTCGCACGGGTGGCAGAAACACCTGGGCCGTTGCTACACTTGCAGCTGCCTGCTGCATTGCCTGTGCCTGCTGCAAGGCAATCAGCTCGTTTTCCTTGGCCTGTTTTTTTCCGTGTCTCGTCGTCGTTGAGCACCTTTTTGAGCTGCACGAGGAGTTGATGTTTCTTCTGTTGCAAATCGGTCAGTTGCTCATCCAGTCTATTTATCTGTCCACGTGTGTCTTCTAGCGATAAATTGTTTTCGCGTTCACGTGCTTCGCGCTCCCTCTGGAGTCGCAGTTCTTCACACTGTCTTTCATATTCTGTGTTGCAGAAATTATTATTAAATAAATATACAATTCAACTATTTTAGCATGTGTTACCTTCTTGTCTGCGCTGTCGGTCAGCCAATATGAAGCCTTTGAGTGACCCTCGCAGTTTTTCAGCCCGCTCGGCAGCTGCCGCTTGCACAGCCGCATTGTTATTATTCACCGCAGACGCAGGCGGCATCTTTGTGCTCTGCTTAGTTATCTTGCCAATTTTATAAGCTTTTAGTGACAGCCTCGCGATGCGAAAATTCCTTTATAATGGTTCAAAACTGGCAAAAATGCCTTTAGCAATTAGATAAACTCAAACTGAATTGTTTAATGCACGAACAGCGTGGTGTTGTTAAACGTAAGAGAGATCTTTCTTGACTGTTATTTACTTGGTAAACATCAAAAATTCTCGATTCAAATAACACTGTGCGATTTGATTAATTTTTATATAAATTGTAAGCACTTCAAAATTAATAAATTTTAGCCTTTTGCTAAATAATAAACAATTTGTTTTGTGCACTAAACACAGGCTGGCAACCCTACACAAAGTATAGTATGGTTGTCTCTTTTCTTCTCATGGCAAAAACAGCTGGCTACTATTCTACCCCAATTCGGTCACACTTGAGCAACTATCGATAATGACGTCACTCGATATATACCGTCGATGCGTATCATACTCAGTTGCAGTCGAATTTTCTTTGAGTCTTGTCGGTTCGCGGTAAAAGAATCGTCGGAAAAACAAAGATACAGAAGAAAAGCGCAAGAAAAACATATTAAGTAAATATACAGTGAAACCACAAGCAAGTGCTGGCTAAAACGTGTGTTAATATTCGCTTATCGCGAACTAAATATCCATTAATGCTGTGAAATGTGTTCACCTTTGTGATTAACCCACCATTGCATGTCGTGCTTAAACAACTGAGTTGAAGATTATTTTGTGCCTCCCAATAAGTATACACACACACAACCATACAAACACACACACTTATATCATAAGCGTCGGTAAACAAAAACATAAAAAGGCGGCTAAAATAGAAAGAAGAAGCGCATAAGCAAGAGGAGCACACAGAACCGATAATAACAAAAGCAACAGCAACAGCAACATGGCGAGTAAGTAATAATAGAAAACTAAAGAATAAGAGAAATATAATAAAATTCTTGCATTTCATTTATGTGTTGCTCTCCTCGAGCACCGAAACTATTTAAGACGCACGGTTATTTTCTTCCTACTATAAACAAACGCAACTCATGCGTGTCATTGTGCCTGTATGCGTTAGTGTATGTGTGCCTCCTCTCTGTGCGTGTGCAATCGAACGTGGCAAGCAAAAGAAAGAAGCCTCTGTACATTTTATGTGCGCCTTAATATTTTACGAACTGCACACTGAATGCACAACAGATATGGTACGTGTGCCCCTGCCACACGTTGCACAGTGTACATGGCATAGCTACCAGGTGCTTCTTGGAGTGCCTGCCTTGCCTTGCCTGCCTGTCTCTCTGTCTGATTTGCTGCCGGCTGCCGAGGTTGTGGCAAGTGGCAGGCAGACAAGGTAGCAAGGGGTAGGGGGTGGGAGAGGTAAATGGGCAGACGCGGCTGCGTTGGGAGTCATGTGTGAAAAATCAATATTTACGCGCTTTACCGCGTTCTTGTTGTTGTTGTTGATGATGTTTTCTTGGCAAAGAGTTAACAATAAGTATAGGTCATCATTAAGTTCTACATAAACACATGCGTCTAAGTGTGTACATACTCACTCTATATATAGCCAAAGACTTGATATACGTATCTTTGTCTAGCAGTCTATGATAATTTGTCAAATCACAGCTGCATTGCTGCTTTGCATCCGCTGCTCGGATCCCATAACTGACAACCACCTTTCAGCAACCACCCACCCGAGGACGAAGACTGCGACGACGATGGCGACCCTCCATTAATAAATGAATGTGCCACTGTGCTGCGGCACATGAGGTGCCAGAAGCTTCACCGGCAGTGCCAAACGTGCAACCCCCTTGGCAACAACAATAACAACAAACACGAACTGTACGTGCCAGCGCACTTTTCAAGCGAGTCACCCATCGCCTCCCACCACCACGACCATCACGACCGCCTTGAAAGGGGGAGCAGCTGCGCCCCAAACTCACTTTAGATTTTAATTGGTCCTTTGTGTCTCGCGTCCTCCGAAACTTTCGACACCATCACCAGATCCCTGTTCCCGGCAAACTGAGCACACTGATAAGGCATATCGCTTACTCAAACACCCAGCACAAACCCGACTATGTATTACTCAGCCTGCTTGCCTTTTTTTCTCTCTCTCTCCCTCTCTTTCTCTTTATTGTTATTATTATTATTTTCGGTCTTTTCATTCGTTTCACGCAGCTTTACTCAGATTAGCTGCCAGTCTTTGTAGTTTCTCCCCAAGCAAATTTATTGGCCTCTTCCTGCATGCTCTCCTCATCTCATTCTACCCATTCTCTTGCTATTCCTTTCTCTTCTTTCCTTTTCCTTTTTCTTCTCCATTTAGTTTGCCTTCAACTTGGTTCAATTTAACTGCTAATAAGATTTTGGTCCTGCACGCAATGTCCTTGCAACTCAGGAATCAGAGAGGGAAGGAGGGGGGAGAAGCAGTTAGCTGAGAAGTGTTTTAATTGAGTTCGGTCGCTCTTCAAATTGGCATAGAAATTAATTTCAATTAACTCAAGTTTTGAGTTATACAGACGCAACAAGGACACCAAATTTTTGGCGCAGTGTTTCCCCTGATTGCTGTCAGGCGAAGGACGAGCAAAGTTTTTGAAGTATACTTCTGGGGGATATCAAGTGCTGTCAGAGGGCTGTCAGTTAGCCAGGGAAATTGCTGCTCTGCCTTCTTTTTGCGCCACTTATAGAGGTCAAAGGGTGTTTGGAAGTTTGTGGAAATTTCTTTAAAAACTGCCCCCTTCAGCTCATTTAACAGAGCTGTGTAGGAATCTAGAATTATCTTCGAATTGAATTATTTATGATCTTATCAGTGTGAATTCCGCTTTGTTTTATTTTGGATAATTAGTTAAGATGATACGAGCTTATTAATTGTTAAAAACTTTGTGTAAATACTGTAAACTATTTTAGAAGTTATATTCCTGTTGATTTCATCACTCTATTTATTATTTATACACACGTCAAAATACAATAGAGAATATAGGAAAAAGTTGAACAAATTTAAGTTGGTCTGTGTTCGAATTTAGTGCATTCTTTGCTGACCAAACTCTGCCTAAATTATATGTTTGAAGTACGTTCTGGAAGCATATATCACGCATACATGTATATCAAGTCCACATTTTTGATTACGCAAGCTGCCATTGCTGGATATTATCCGTTCAAGGATAATGATGACAGCGACGACATAATCGGCAACGGCAACGGCGGAGAGCGAGGAATATCTAAACTGAAATTGTCCAATGGGATGCGGAGTGTTGTCAATGAACTCAGCCGTGGGAATTACGACCAGGCCATGGAGCAAGTGAACAAGGGATTGGAGTGCGCCAATTTCCATCAAGATGAGACTTTGGGTCTGATGGAGATGAAGAATATCATTGCAAGATTGCGCGTGCAATGCGATTTGACCGACGAGATGTTCGGTCCGACAAACAAGACAAATGCGTTGCCCTTTAGCTTTAGCATCGAGATGCTGGACGTGGTGCAGAAGGTGCTACGTTGCCGTAGCCACTACGAGGTGTTGCGCATCTCGCGCCATGCCACCTACTCGGAGGTGAAGCGGGCGTACAAACGCCTCGCACTGCGGCTGCATCCGGACAAGAATCGTGCACCTGGCGCTGAGGAGGCATTCCGTCGCATCAACGAGGCGGCGGACACGTTGACGGACAATCACAAGCGCATCGAGTACAATATGCAGATAGCTGTTGGGGATTACATTAGCAATCACATATACAGAAGGGGAGGCGCAGAAGGGGATGCCGAGATGCAGGAGGAGGAGATTGATGGGGATGAGTGTGGCGATGAGGATGAGCAACAACATCGACGCAGTTATCAGCCAGCCAATCAGCGTGTGCCGCAACGGCAATCGCTCTACCAGACCGAACAACTGGTGATTGGACTCGTTGCCTCGCTGGTCTTCATCATAATCACCCTGCACTATTTGGCCACAGCGCCCAACTTCAGTTTTATGCCCACCAGGTGAGTAGTGCCACGACGAGCTGCTGCCACCATTGCCCCACCTTAACCCTCCCCCCCTCCATCGCAGCACCCACAGCGTGCGCCTGGTGAGTGGCAACAATCGTGTGCCCTACTTTGTGACGCCCGAACTGGCAGCAAGCCACACGCCACAGCAACTGAAACGAATGGATCAGGAAATTGAGGAAATCTATCTGACTGATCTTAAATATAACTGCAAGCAGGAGCGAAAACTGCGTGAGTTTTGTTTGTCTGTCTCTCTGGGTGTGTGTTGCCTTATTCAGTTGAGATTTGTCCTCACCCATTAGCAGGGGACAAGTTGCTGCAACGTGCTCGCAACACCAACAATCTCAGCCTATGCGATCACGCCCTCAAAATGCCAATACCCGCCTGTCGTGCCCTCGAGAGTTTCGAACTGTCCAGATATAAACCAATGATCGTGAACAATAAGAAGTATAACTCGTGAATCAATGCGAGTGCAAAATGTTGCTGCAAACAAATTTTAATAAGCAATTTTAATATTAAATTTTAAGTAAGATCGTACACGTCTCGCAGAGCTATATTAGGATATTATGTAAATAATTTACAACTACAATAGTCCATCAGATTTTTAAAATATTCATTTTTAAATAATAAACAAAATGTAAATATAACTTGATTTGTTCTACATTTGTATATTAGGCACAAAGTTAAAACGGGTGTGGGGTGTGTTAATTATTATTTTATATGCAAATTATGAAGAAAATAAGTTAAAGGAGCATACTCGACTGTATTTATTGTTCTTATCTTGATTATGTTTATCTATTATTTTATGGTTTTGAGCATTTTTAATTATTTGAGGAGTTTTTTCATGGAAAAATGTGTAATTGAAATTAGTTTTGAATATTATCTATCAAGACAACTCGTTTTCAATTATTTTTATAAGTAAAAATATGGCAAATATAGTTTATATCCCCAGCATACCCTTTGCATACGCGCTGTGCTAACAGGGTATACAATTATGCCTAATAAAATGTATGCTTATCATTTGATCTTTCTCCGATTTCTTTATTCTAACGCGCTGAAGAGGTTTCAGCAATTATGATGTTAATCTGCATAACAAAGATGCCTCTGGTTAACTAACTTATAAATGATGATGAGTTGCAGATGAGACCGGGATCTGGCAGTGATAACCTGCTCCAGTTTATTGTTATTTCAAGAATGTCAAACGATGCGATGCGATGCGGGTTGCCATGGGCACAATAAACTGGGCTGTAACCCAGTTTTGTGTTGTAAGACTTGCACACGAATCCAGTGCCAAATGCAGCCAAAGGAGGAGGAGGAGGAGGAGGACGAGGGAACACGCGCCCACACCAACAGCACAACAGCCTGAGAATTATGGCCCAAAAGCAATTGCCCCACAATTCAAGCGCACAAATTCCTGCTGAGTTGCCGCCGCCGCCGGCAACAGTGGGAGAGCACGAGGGAGGAGCGAGAGGGAGGCAGGTCACCCAATCTCGTACCGTCCCGTTCCGGCAGTTGGTGAAAAGCTAACGAACTTGGAGGCATACTCCGAATACCAACGAGTACCAGTTACAGAGCAGCAATCCAAATGAAATAGCGACACACGCAAAAGGCAGACGAACAGTGTCGCATAAAAGGAGTCGCCCCACGGGGTAGGAGACCGTAGACAGTACACCGTAGACAGTGGACGGTAGATGGTAGACAGGAGCAGGCAGGCAGGCAGTCAGTCAGGCGGAAGCAAGTGAGGTAGCCAGGCGGAAGTGCGCCGGCTGCCGATGCTACTGCTGCTGCTGCTGCACCTGCCATGTCTGTCTCGCTTGACAAGTTGCAACTGTCCAATTGCGAATGCAATTGCAAAATCGCATTCAACGGAGAATGCAACAATTTCTCTATGGATTCTCTTTGCATTCAGGAATTCCACTTGAATAGGGGTAGCATTCTGTACACTGACAAAAAGGGGAAAGCAGCAACTGCAAATGTTGAACTAGATTTAGCAAGTTTACCCAAGTTACCCCTTGAATATGTTGCACCTCTTCCCTTTGCCTTATCTTCCACATTTTTAGTTCATTTTGCATTCCCTTGCCTATTTTCTCTCAGTGCACGCCCTTTTCTGATGCTGTTTCCAAGCCCAATGCTTGCTTGATGATGTTGCGCTCCACTTGAAGGGTTTTTTGTATTTTTTCCAACTTTTATTCATTATTCATGCCCCACAAAGTAGACTCAATGTGGCTCCCGTTGTTCTTGTTGTTATTTTAGTTGTTGTCGCCATTGTTTTTGTTGTTGTTGTCGCCGCCCACTCCGTACAGTTTCCGCTCTTGTCGACCATCGTCACTTTTTAGCTAGGACTCTAGCTATAGTCTGGCCCTTGCCCTTCGTTGCGCAGCTGGAAAAAAGCTTATCAGAATGGCATTAGGAGGGTGATGATGAAGGGGGAAGGGCAGGGGGTGTGTGGGTATTGAGCTTAGCCATGTGTTGGTTTTTATGCTTATGCCTTGGGTGAGTGAGCCAAGGGATAATCACTTGTTTGGACAACCAAGTGGAGTCCTGCGAAGCGTTCATCCGACTCAAAATTTAATAAAGAATTCAAGAAGTTTAAATATAATGATGATAATGTCAAGTTGACTTTAAATAAGGCAACTTGCTATATAATAAATTTACAATAAATAGAAGGCTATTTTTGTTGTATGTTTATTAAATGGGTATTTTCGTATTAAATATATTATAAGTTATCCTTCAGAATCGGAATAAACTACTTCAAATCAATTCTGAAACTTCTATGAAAACTTCTATATAAACATGTAAAGGATTATTCTATGTTATAATATTTATTAGATGAATAGCTCCATACTTGATATAAGTTTCAATCCTAAAGTAATAAGACAAATAAATTTATAAACAGTTATGATGAATTCTAGACAAACATTTAAACATAAATTCTATATCTTTCTTTTGGTAAATATAAATAGATAGGGTATTTTAAATGCAGTCTTTTGTTTTATCCGCTATTTTTACGCCGTTCTGCTTTTGTTTTTATTTCACCAGCTGCTTGAATTTATGCAAATTGACTTTCCGACTGTTGCCTGAGGAAGAGCATTCTCTGGCTCTGACCCAGGCACGGGTTGTAGCACTAACTCAGGGCTCTCGCTGGCCTTTTGCCCGGTCAGACAATGAGCATTTAATGTGGGACACGCTTAAAGCATTTTCACATCATTTTTGGGGCGAAATTGCTTTCACTGACAATTCGCAAATAAAAATGGGATTTCGTTTAGGCTGGGGGTACATTTGTGTATATAGTATATCCGGAATCGCCAACAATAAATTTGCAAGGCAAACACAATATTCAGGATAATGATGGCCCCTCCCCCAACACCTCTCTTACTGCCTTCTCGTGCCTTGCGTGCCAGTGCGCCGCCCTCTCTAACCCAGATATACATATGTACATAATAACGGCCCAAAATAGAGACAGAGCCGTCGTCATTACTGTGATTTGAGTATTTACGGTTTAGTTTAATGGGCCCCCCCGCATTGTCTGCTTTCATTACAGCCGAAATTGACGAGCTCATCGAGCAACTGAAGACGACAAGCGTCAGTCCGGACAATACGACGACGTTGCTGTGTGAGATTTCGGCCACAAAGGATCCGAAATTGTTCGATAAACACGAACTTGCGGAATGCTTTCTTCGGCTGACACAATGCGAGGACACAAACGTGCGCAAGGAGGCGGCCAAGTGCATTGCCGAGATAACCAAATCGGAGGTGCAGCGCAAGAAGTTCACCAAGCGCGAAATCATTGCTGCCTTCATCGAGTGCCTGCGTCACGTGCCCACGGCAGATGGCAGCATGGAGCTGCCCATACAGATCTGTCGGGCACTGGGCAACATTTGTTACCTGAACGACGAGGCGCGTGATCTCATACTGGAACTGAAGGGGGATGCAGTGCTGCTGCAACTGCTCGATATCTCCAGCATTGAGGATGCCTCGAATGCGCCGCAGTTCATCAAGGTGCGCGGTGGTTTGCTCTCCAATTATCTGCTAGGTGGCGAGGGACTTGCAAAGCGTGCCATGGAGCTGGGTATTATGCAGAAGTTGCAGAATATTATCAGCACTGGTGCCAGCAATGTGGAGCAACATGAAGATCTGTTGCTCAACACGCTGCCCCTGCTCAGCATCCTCACCGAGAACGTGGCCGACTTGAACTTTGAGGCACAACTCAACATTCAGTTGTCGCGCATTTTGGCTGCCTCCACAAATCCGGATCTGGCCGAGATGTGCCTGGAGCTGTTGCACTATCAGGCCGAGAGCGATGATGTCAAGCTGCTGCTGGCCAAGGATGGACTCTGTGAGACCATCTACAACCTGCTGGAGAAGTACAAGACCCTGGCCAGCACCAGCGAAGCGCGTGCGCTAATGAAACTCGCCTGCGAGCTGATTGTGCTCATCCTGACGGGAGGTAAGTGGGAGTGTCTAGTCTCAGTTCCCCAACTGATGTTTATTCACTTTTATTTCAGATGAATCTATGCACTATTTGTACACGACGCCACTGCTGAAGAACATGGTGGACTGGCTGGACTCCACGGATATCGATCTGCTTACCACCGGCGTACTGGCACTGGGCAACTTTGCACGCACCGACAGCCACTGCATTTACTTTGTGGAGCAGCAGACCATGAACAAGCTGCTGCAGGTGTTGTCCAAAAACAATGGCGTCAAGGACGATGTGCGTCTGCAGCATGCACTGCTCAGTGCGCTGCGCAATCTCGTAATACCCAAGCCAAACAAGAACGCAGTCATTCAGGCGGGTCTGGTGCAAACCATATTGCCCATGCTGGAAATCCATCAGCCTCCGGTGGTGTTCAAGCTCTTGGGCACACTTCGAATGACCGTTGATGGTCAGGGTAAGTTTCTGAAATGGTTCTCAGTCGATCTTTGCTCATAAGTTTTGTTTGCTCTGCAGAGAAACTGGCGCTGGAACTGCTGAAGAACAAGACTTTGATTGAACAGTTGGTGCATTGGAGTAAATCTTCCGACTATGCTGGCGTGACTGGAGAATCACTGCGCCTGATGGCGTGGCTGATCAAGCACGCGTATCTAACGAAGATCGCCTATGCGCTGCCCCGCAAAGGTGATGCACCCGCCGAGCAAATCGCGGATAAAATTCCACTGGCCCAGGATTACGATCGTAGTAGTCTGACTGAGTTTTTGGCCAACGAAGGCACCGTGGAAGCCATGGTCAGCATGCTGACAGCACAACATCTGGTCATGCAGAACGAGGCGCTGATCGCCCTCTGCATATTGTCCGTTGTCTACCTCTCCCAATCCGGCGAAGCTGAGCAGGCGCACCGACTTCAGGATGAACTCATCAAATGCAACGTGGGCGCCAAGCTGGCTGAGTTGATAAGCAAGTCATCGGATAGCATGACCAAGGAGATTGTCGAGAATCTACAGAACTGTGTAAATCTCCTCAAGACAGCTCCCAAACTTGTGGCACACCTCGAGGAGCATAACATCAATGAGCTGCTCAAGTCGATACCTATCCTCACGGAATACTGCACCTTGTAAGCCTGGTGGCAGGCAGTCTGAACAGGACACACATTGCACGATGCATTTATTCAAGTTGATTGATTGATCATCCCTCGCTGTCCAAGCACCGCCAGTTGCCTATACATACATACATACAGACATATATTCAGCACCCCCCACTCACAGATAGAGTTACCTTACCTTAACATCTTGTAGTTTCCACCTTAGAGCAACGATTCAGAATTATTAGACTTGAGATTGGAGAAGCGTGAAATGTAACAGGAACAGAAACGAAAAGTGAAAGTGAAACTGGAACGGAAACTGGAATCGAAAACGAAACCGAAACAGAACAGAGAATATTTGAAATGAAACGGGAATGTATTTTTTAGACGCAAGCGTATTTTTACTGCATTTACGATAAAACGTACGATTAACAAATATATAGTATATATATATGTATATATACATGCATATATATGTAAGTATATATATATTTAATAATTTAGCATATAAAACTTTTCTGTTACATGATTTTTAAGAGCACAATAACAACAAAACGTGGTGATATCGCTAAATATATTTAAATAAATGTATTTTACGTATTGTACTTATAATTTTTAATTGCAAATTTATACAAACATTCGTTGGCACACACCAAAAACAACAAAAAAACACCAACAAAAGAAATAAAACATTAACGTAATCACCAAATACAACAGCAACAAAAAACAAACAAATTTCGCGCACAGATGCATGTAATTTGAATTAGGCGTTTTAATTATTGCACATTTTCAAACATTTATTATTATTATTACAAACTCACCGAAGTTCTCACAATGTTGGATAAGCAAATTTTTAAAATGTTTTATTCTAGCAACAACAACAACCGAAACTTAAAAACAATCAACAAATCGATAAAGAAAATAGCTTAAACTCGAATGAAATACAAAACTATATGCTAATTTTTTAAATAGCGCTAGATTATATACATATATTTGAAATTTTAACAATTATGAATTATTGTACTCAATTTTGTGGTTACCAAACAACAAAAGAAACATTTCTTAAATTTACCAAATAAGCAAATTTAAGCACAATTTAAGAAAAGTATTTATATAATGCGTTAAAACACAAATATTTATAAACTTTAAACACAATAATGTACATTTAAATAGTTCAAATACAATTTGAAAATGCATGAGAAATAAATAAGTGAGAAAACCAAAACAAGTCTTATTTTTATTAAACACAATTAAATTAAAGTCAACAAAGTGTTGGTATGATATGAACTAGAATACCTTAGAAATCAATATTATTTTATGACACTGGATTCTAGAACTAAGGGGTGAAGGTCAACCCGGCACACACAACTGTAGCTTCCCCATCTTGTACAGGTATTTGCCGAAGGATACCCAGCTAATGATGTTTTTATTGGGCTGCTGGTAATGGATAATCTCAGAATGCTTGTCTAGTATCTGAGAATTGGGTGTATACTTAGGTGAGGGTTCAATTATTCGAAGCTTCGAAAAAATTATATTTAGTTCTTGACATTTTTTCACTTGCTGAAAACGGTCACACTAAATATTAATAAGAGTCAGACGCTAACGCTACGGGAAGTTTTTGTGAATTTTATCAATCTAACATGCTTAGAAAGAGTGCATATTTAAGTTATTTAAGAGTTTTGTGTACATGTGCTTAAAATTGGCATATTTTGTGCAATAATATTTATAAACAACAATTGTAATGCGAAGAACCCGCTCGCAAACTCAGGCGGAAAATGCCGCTTCTTCAACACAGCGAACAACAACAAATTCAACGCAACCAGGAGTAAATGCATTTGATTTGGCTAAATTTAAGGTAATTCTACCATTGCATGTTTCATTTATCACTTGAGCATTTAAAAATCAACAAATTGCTAAACAATAAAAACTAAGAAAAAAAAATAGATAGCTAAAAACAATGTGACCGCAGAGAAGTCTCATTTTAGCGCCACTAAGTGTAGCATAACCGTACATTTTGTAGAAAGACTCAATTACTATGCAACACTGTCGTCCGCCATATTTCCTCCGACACAACAAATTCGTGCGATTAAAAAAATAAATGCGGGGAAACTAAAAGAGCATCATTGTTGAATATAATCTCTTAATATTTGTAATTAATATATAAAGTTTAATAAGTACAAAGCGGCTGTATTGAATAAAATAATGGCACTTCTTACTGCTCACATTTTTGCCTGTGTCGTTCATCAAGGTAATGTACAATTTGTGGGACTTGCAATTTTGTTTCCACTGTGCGGTCGGCGTATTTGAGGATTCTCTGTGTGGTGTTTTCTATTTTCTAAGAGAATACGTGCTCAAATAAACTGTTTTGATTGATTAACATTTTCTTGCCTGTACACGCACATGTAAAAATGTTTTATGTACAACTTGGTATATATACGAATACATGCATACATTTACACACGCACTGCATACACAATTGTCATTGTCTGTGCAAGTGAAGACGCGTGTGTGTGCCTGTGTGTGTTGAGGCGTCGTGATAATTTGAAACAGTTATTTTATCAATACAGATGGAAGCATTCAATTTCGAGAAAATCTCATTTTATTGGCTTTGATGCTCATTTCAGGAATGTGAGCAAAAGGTGCAGATGCTACGCGTCGTAGAGCTGCAAAAGATCTTATCGTTTCTGAACATTCCCTTCGCTGGACGAAAAACTGAACTACAAAGTCGCATTGTGTCATTTCTGCGCACAAACCTGGACCTGCTTGCCCCTAAGGTACAAGAAGTTTACGCTCAATCCGTACAAGAACAAAGCACCACGCTGCAGTACATAGATCCAACCAGAATGTACTCGCATATGCAGCTGCCTAGCGTGCAGCAAACGAATGCGAGTCTAGTAGGCGGTGCACAGGCACAAGTTCCGCAAGATGGCAGTGGCAATCTTGCCCAGATGCAGGCAGTGGGTGCAGGCGGAGCACCCGGCAACATGATGCCCTTCCTCCACACTCACAGCATCAACAGCCAGATGCCAATACATCCTGATGTACGTCTGAAAAAGCTTGCCTTCTACGATGTCCTAGGCACACTAATAAAACCATCGACGCTAGTGCCCCGCAATACTCAACGGATGCAAGAGGTGCCTTTTTACTTCACATTAACCCCACAGCAGGCTACAGAGATTGCCGCAAATCGCGACATACGCAACAGTTCAAAGATCGAGCACGCCATACAGGTGCAGCTACGCTTTTGTCTGGTGGAGACATCGTGTGACCAAGAGGACTGTTTTCCGCCCAATGTTAATGTCAAAGTTAATAACAAATTGTGTCAGCTACCTGTAAGTATCATGGTCTATCTATCGCATAGATAGTTGTTGCTTTTAACTGGTTCTGAAAGTAACACTTTTAACCTCATTTTCTGCACAGAATGTCATTCCTACAAATCGCCCAAATGCGGAACAGAAACGTCCGCCTCGTCCGGTCAACGTTACCTCCAATGTTAAACTGTCGCCAACCGTGACAAACACAATAATGGTGCAATGGTGCCCAGACTACACGCGAAGCTACTGCCTGGCGGTGTATTTGGTTAAGAAACTAACATCCGCACAACTTCTCCATCGTATGAAGACGAAGGGTGTGAAACCTGCGGATTATACCCGTGCTCTGAGTATGTTATCATTCTTAAACAATAATTCAGCCTAACTTATCAATGTATATCAATTACAGTCAAAGAGAAGCTAACGGAGGACGCAGATTGCGAAATAGCCACAACCATGCTGAAGGTGTCTCTAAATTGCCCACTTGGCAAGATGAAAATGTCACTGCCGTGTCGTGCTTCAACCTGTTCGCACTTACAGTGCTTTGATGCCAGTCTCTACCTGCAAATGAATGAACGCAAACCTACCTGGAACTGTCCTGTTTGCGATAAGGCGGCAATCTTTGACAATTTGGTGATTGATGGGTATATCACGCAGTCTCCCATTCGCTAAGCATGAAAAGGCATTCATTATTTTCCTTTATTCGCAGCTATTTCCAAGAGGTATTAGGCTCGTCGTTGTTGAAGAGCGACGATACAGAGATTCAGCTTCATCAAGATGGTTCGTGGAGTACGCCTGGTCTTCGCAGCGAAGCTCAAATCTTGGACACCCCACAGAAACCTGTTTCAAAGGTTGAAGTTATATCAGACGATGTCGGTAAGTATTGCAGAGCTTACACACTTCCCTAATATAACATGTTCTAATAACGTTTTAATGTACACAGAACTAATCTCGGATGATGTTAAACCAGTTAAATCGGATTTGTCCCCAGCGCCTGAGGAGCAACCAACCTCCACGTCCAACAGTGAAACAGTAAGTTTGTTTTGAGCATGTCTATCTATGGATTATATGGATATTAATTGTTATTTCTATTGTACTTGCAGGTTGATCTTACCTTAAGTGATTCGGACGATGACATGCCGCTAGCTAAGCGGCGTCCACCAGCAAAGCAACCAGCTGCCGCGTCTTCTTCAAACGGTACTGGCGCTCCACAACGTGCCTATCCCCCGTCACAGCAGCCACAAAAAACTGGTACGTTGGATCCATTTTTGTAATAAGCAGCAAAGCAATGGGCAACAATAATTAATTGTTGATTATATTTTGTATAGCAAAAGAATCGTTTTAAAAATATATTTTTAAAACACTTATTAGGTTAATTACTACATATGGCAGAGTATCCCATTTACCCTTTCATCCTACACACTCTCATACATGAACATCATATTTCCACTCTTCAGAAAAGCCTCTAGGTTCCATTTGTTACGTTGCTTTTTTATTTTCTCGCTATAGAACTTCACTCTTTTGCTATTAATTATGTGCATATTTCTTACAGTAAACCCAGTCAGGCAGAGTTCTCGAATCCATAAAAAGAATGTGATCTTAAAATCGCTTCTTTAATATAATTGGAATTGGATGCTTGATGCGCCAGTTTCCGTTAATTATTGTCTCATTTCTAATTAAAATTGTTAAGATGTATTTATTGTCAAAGGGAAAAATGTTATCCCTTTAAATTTGATTGGCTAGGAACATTTAGAGTTCTATAAAGTCTAGTTACACTTGCTGTGCATATCGTAATATGTCGTTTATCAATTTCTGTCTGTTTTGTAATCAAAATAATTCACATTTATTGTCATCTAGAGAATCTTGATGCTCTCTTAAACAAGAATCAATAATAAATTTGTAGCTTAAGCGAAACAACAATTCTCTTTCGAATTATAAAGTGATTACACTTGTTGAATATGTTTTCTGTAGACAATTTGTAATACCTTGTGCATTTCTCCGTTTACTTTCTCTCCCATCTCTCTCAATCTGTCTCTTTTTCTATATCTCTCTCTTTCTCGCTCTATGTATCACTGTATATATATATTTCTATATATGCATATTCTATTCTCTTCTCTTCTCTGTGTTCACTTCGTCCAACGACTCTACGAAAGATTCCCCCGAGCAGCAAACACAGCGTCCATCGCATTCGCCTGAAACGCAACAGCAACAACAACAACAACAGCAGCATCAACAACTGCTGCTGGGAGATCAGCCAGCAGCGGCAGTTCATGCCAGCCTACTGGAGTCCCTGGCTGCTGCAGTGGCGGATCAAAAGCATTTTCAACTATTGGATCTGGCTGCAGTGGCTGCCGCAGCTGCTGCCACGGCGTCCGCTTCAGCCCAGAATCCCAATGGGGGCCCGTAGATTCACAAGTATAGAGTCTCGATATCAGCAAATGCCTACACCTAGCAAAACACACAGACACACACGGCTACACACAGCAACATTTACACTATGCAAGTGTATACAGGCCACACACACACAGACACACAAACAAATTGAATGTTATTTGCTTTTGCTTTTGTTGGACGTTCGCATTTTCATTTCCACCTGGTTTCGTTTTAGTTTTCCACACACTACTTTCTCATTTCGCAACTCACACACACCACAAACTCATTTCCAATCTCAGAGGCTATATCCAAACTGAACTTCATTCAAATAAATTGAAAAAGACAACGTTATTTGTTGTTGTTTTGTAATATTTGTGTATGTTGCAGGGCGCACTTAAATAGCAGTAGCAGCAGCAGCAGCAGTGACAGTGGCAGCAGCAGCAGTTGCACATTATAAATGGTCTGTTGTTTGTTGGCAACATAGAATATAATACCCCAAAGAGTTGCTGCCCTATGAAAGAATATGCAACATGCAACATCCTCAAGAGTTCTGACAAGTGCGAGACGCTGACTGCCCCTTACCGCACTTTGTATTTATTTGTTTTCAGGCCTTTAACTTAACTTTTTAACCGTAGTTATGCTTGGGTTTGTTATACCAATTATCCTCTGCTTATCTCGATTACTATATATATATATATATATACACTCACACACACATGCAACAGACGCAGACACAGACACATGCTGCTTTGCCACAATATCGAAAGAATGCAGAGATGTAATTAAGTTAGGATCGATAAACACCACTGCAACATAACATATACATATATTTTTAATTTATTGGGTTGTGTGGCATCAACCTATACGTCGTATTAGTATGTACTCTTAAGACGATGATAACCGTAATAGTTAACCGATACATCAAGAAACAAACAAACAAACAAATAGACCTACGCATTAAACAATAGTCTAATACTAACAATAAATCAAATGTTTATCTTTAAGCCTAACATAATTCCTATTCATACGAAGCTGAGACAAATTTGGGAGGAGAATCGCATCGATTTTAAGTTATATTATTGGGAATAATTTAGAACCTAAGTTAAGCAACAGTTTTGGAATGCAACGTTCAGGTTTGCCGTTATTTTTCAAACTAAGAACAATACAAACCATAGCATCCATTTTTAATTTATAACTTTACGTATGTATGAATGTATTTATGGCATCTCTTTTGAATAAGAAAGGGAAAATAAATAAAATCATGCAACTGAAGACAAAACGAGAATTAAAACCACTTTCTATTTCACTCAACTCAATAAAACTTAAATTATCGTATTTAACCGATTCATCTTTGTAATTATTTATCTAGGCACACTGGATTACTATTTTAAGCGTTTGGGGTGAATCATAGGACCATATCCATAAAACTATACAATGCACATATGTACAAAACACATATTCTCTGCGAATGACCAAATGATATATTGAAAATAACCTAAATCTTAACATCTGTAGTTATAATGAAACACACAAACCGACGATTTCTGTTCGATACGAAAGCTTGAATGAGTTGCATGAGGGAAACATAAACATAAACAATTTATACAATAAGTCATTATAATCTGCAAATTAAAATCTAAATATTTTCCATAAACAGTGTGTTTTATTGACTTGTGATTCGTCGGCAAAGAAAATTCGAATTTATTTACCCCAATTCTGATTTTAGTTGTAGTCTATTCTTGTTGTAGTGTATTTCTTTTCATTTTTGATTATCTTCTCTTTTTTGATAATTTGTTTGTTAAGTGTTTCTCTTATTTTAATTGAGTTTGTATACAAACCTTTCTTCTTTGCAGATGAAGAAGAACTCATGGAAAAGAAAGAAGCTTCTGTAATTGAACTTACAGATTCTCCATAATCATTGCATTACATTTAAGCAAAAAGGCGACAAAGCTCCCAAAGATTTAGAGCACACTATATAAATTTTTAATTATCGTTATTATTGTGAACTAACTCACAATTCACAACATTTGGTTATATTAATAGAAACCGGAACACATTATGTACCAATTAATGTTAGTTAAGTATTGATTGAAAATAAAATATTAGTACATTAAACAAGCTGTTTTAATGAAGAGCGTAAATCATGCTTTGAATTTGCCGCCATGAAGTGCAGATAAACAGCTGATCGAGGAAGGTTGCCAGACATTTATATTGCATTTCGAAAGCAGTTGCCAGTCTCCTTTAGAGTGTGACCAGCTACTGTGATGGTAAAATTCCATTTGTTATTGTTTATATTATTGTTGACTTTTAACCGCTAACGGACGACGTGTTATTTAACATACGATTTTCATTCACTGTCCCCAACTCAAGTTGACCATGCCGCAAAAGCCCATTCTATATTACGCGCTGTTTAGCCCCCCAGCAAGAGCGTGTATTATAACCGCAAAACTTATCGGACTAGATTTGGAATTAAAGTAAGCAGAGTAAGCCTCATAGTGAAAATTAAAACAGACTTAGTTTTTTTACAGGCCGGTTGACTTTTCCAAAAAAAGAACATTTAAGCGGGGAATTTCTGAAGGTATATTTCTGGAATATATTACTGTACAATGTAACCAAACTTACGTCTTTTCTCAGATAAATCCACAGCATCAGATTCCTGTTTTCGTGGACACAGATGGCGAGGTGTATGTGGACAGGTACGAATGAAATAACCATAAATCAAATTGAAACCAGTTTTGAACAGTGCTTACATATATAATTTACTTTCGACAGTCATGCAATTGTTTGTTTTATGGTCTCCAAGTTTGCTAAAAGCGATCAACTTTACTCCAAAGATTTGAAGCGTCGTGCCCACATTGATCATCGTCTGCACTACGAAAATGGAGTGCTCTTTCAGGTGATTAAAGACATTGTCGCTCGTAATATCTATGGTGGCGAGGGAGAGTACAATGAACGGTCTCTGGTACTTTGCCAAAATGCCTACGAAACGTTGGAACGCTTCTTGGAGAAGGGAAGCTTTGTTGTTGGCAACGAGCTAAGTGTGGCTGATGTATCCATTCACACAACTCTCATTACCCTAGACCTGCTTCTGCCAGTTGATGCGGTACGTTATCCACAGATTACCGCTTGGCTGGGTCGCATGAAGCAATTGTTGCCCGACTATGAGGAGAATCTGAAAGGGGCGCAGGCTCTGCAGCAGCGCATCCTCAACTGTATGGCCGAGCACAAGGCAAAGGCAGGAGAATAATTATTTAAATGTCGATTGTTTGTTTTGTTTGATATACATATATATACTTGAATTTATTTGTTGTGTTACACTAATTGGATTAAATTTTCGCTACACTAAATTCCTATGTCTTTTGATTTGGAAGTCATTGCGAAACATATCTATATCTGTAGCTCGTTGTGGAGTTTTCTGTGTTTTCTTTTATTAAGCATTTTTATTTTATTTTATCTTATTAATCATATAAGCCGCTAGTTGAATGAGTTTCGTTGAGCTAATTACAACTAGAATACGACATGTTATAATTATAATAATAATAATATTTAAGGTTTTGTCTGGTGGTGTGACCTGCCTACGTCTAGTCCAGGCTAGCTATGGTATATACATCATAATGCAATCATCCACAATCATCTTAGATAGATAACCCTAATCACACTTATTTTGGTATACTTTCTATCAAAAGGCTTCTCTCGTTTCTAGTCAAAGGTTGTCCAGTTATTCATTCCCTTGCCCACGCCAGACCCGGCTGTCAAAGCTGGCGTTGTCGTGGTGCCCGGAGTCACCGATGCAGTGGTCACATTCAGCGAGAACTGATCGAGTCCATACTTGCGTAGCAGTTCAAAGTCATCATCCGGTGGTTTGGTCATGCTCATGCTCATGTTGTTGCGCTGTATTTGTGGGGGCATTGCTGTTACCCGACCGGTGACAGCCGCCACGGTGGCCATGTGCTTGGGTGCGAAGTAGGGATACAATGGATTGCTGACTGTATTGTTGACCTGTTGGTTAATCACGCTACTGTTAACGCCGGCCGGCAATGTGCTTGACTTGGACTTGTGGTTGCTGTTGCCAAAGCTCTTGCCCAGCGGTGGCATTGGCCGTGCATTCTGATTGAGTGGATCGAAATCCTCCAGATCGAAGCTGGTGTTGTTGCTATCGTCCAGCGATATCAGATCGTTCATGCTATCCTCCTGCTGTGGCTGCTGCTGCTGCTGTTGTGCGCTGCTGTTGCTACGCGGTGACTGCACAAATAGATAAATAGACATAAATACACGTGAATGAACTGGAGGATTAGGTATTAACTGGGTCTGGGTCTGGCTACTTCTACTATTTCTACTATTACTACAATCTCAGGCATATTACAAGCGGATTAGTGAGTCACTGCTGGGGCTTGGCTTATATCGTATGATAGATAAGAGGAGAGCTAGATGTGATTAGTAGTATGTAAGATGTGGAGGCGAGGAAGGGGGCGTTACCACAACCGGGACGATTTCTTAGAGAACTAGACGCGCAGCTGATGTACCTCTCTTTTGGCCCGCGGCGTTGGTATCGGCGCCGGCTCGGAGCCCATTGGCGAGGATATATTAAGCTGGGAGAATCGTGAGGCGGCCGTCACAAACGAGGCAGCCGACGAGCAGGATGACGACGACGACGAGGATGTCGAACCGGTTGATGTGTTCGAGCTGCGCGGTGGCGAATCATTTGGCTCATCTTGCCAGCAATTGCGTTCCAGTCGATTGATGCCCGCACTGACAGCGGCCGCTGTGGCAGCCACCACAGCGTTGGCACTGCACTGACGTCTCGGCGGGATTGGTGGTGATTGCACATCTGGCGGACTGTCGAAACTGGAGTCTGTGGTGGCCAAAGCACGTGCCTTGGTCGGCGTCGAGGTAACACGTGACAGTTTTGTCTCTGGCGCATACGGATGATTGTAGTAGGAGGCAGGCGTCGGCGTGGTGGGGTGCGTAGTAGCTGGTGGTAGCATAGGCGGCGGTGGGCGTGCCGGCGGTGCACCGTTGGCGGTCATACGCGAGCGGAGCTCGACATTTGGCTTTAACTGCGTTGCGGCGGCGGTGGCAGTGGCAGTGGCAGAGATGAAGGCGATGACGGTGGCAGAGACGAGGACAGTGTTGGGCGGTGGTGTCGGTGTCGATTGGTTGTTGAGGTGTTGGTGCAAGTTTCGAGTAGATGAGCAAACAAATAAGTTGTACACAGATTAACAAGGATAGACAGACAGACAGGCAGACAGAAGATACAGACAAAAGACACAGACAAAGACACAGACACATCACACAACAACAACAACAAACACATGAAAGAGTCAATGAAAAGAATGTGAAGGATACATCAATATTTTGTTTGTTTTCTTGGCTGCTTTCTTGCAGATATTATAGCAACAGCAACAACAACAACAATAACAATAACAATTATAATGATAGAGGCACAGAAAAAGCAAGCAACGAAGGCGCGCGTTGCGCATCAGAGTTTCTGCAGCCGACTCTCGTATGCACGCACCAAACTACTTACGCTGCGATCAACGGCGGGCGTCTTGAAGAGCGGATGATTCTGCAGCTCCTGCGATAGATTCATCTCCGACGACGAGCAGAGCGAGCTTGCCGAGCTAACAGCAGGAGACGCAGCCACATGATGATCAAAATGAGCAGGCATCGGCGCACCCAACGCATGCCCGTTCGGTGGTATATGACTGCTCGAGCTAGACATGGCCAGCGGGATGGGACCACGTCGTCCTGTTCCCGAATGCTGCACTGCTGCTCCATGCAACTGCAACGAGGTCTGTTCACGTTCCCGTCCAACACCATTTACGTTAATCTCTCGCTCCAGGCGCTTGCTGCACACCGGCGAACTGGGCGCCGAACGATGGGTGACCTTGCGACTACCGTAACTACCAGTGCTGCTAAGGCTGCCGTTGCCGTCCGGACGATCCGAGTGCTGTGGCGAGCTCAGGCCAACGTTGAAATTAGGATGCTGGCTACCGTTGTCGCGCCACTTCTTGTAGGCAGTCTTAACCCCACGTGAGCTCTCTTTGACCTTTGGAGAAATCAAGAAATTATTAATGAAAATGAACTCAGCAAGTTCTGCACACAGATCCCACAGAGAAATGCAAACACAGAGAGAGAGAGAGACATAGAGAAAAGGACAAAGAAGTAATGTAAAATAAAGCTACCACTCACCGATTTGACAGCAGACTTAACAGCTGGATTAGTCTGCAAAAGTCGGATTAGTCGGCGCATGTATTGGTATAAAACACAATCAAACGAGAATCGACCAGTTCAGTTAGCATAAAACGGTTTCAATTCAAAGCCAGAACAGAAAAGCACAAGAAGCACAGCGTGAGTTCCAAAAGCGAGTTCCACAATATGAAAGAGACGCGATCGAGGGAGTGCACAAAAAATATATATGAGAGATATGGATACGATATGAAGGCCACTAAACAATAATCATTATATGTATAACTATTGCCGACTATGGTTAATTGTAATGATGACAATGCCGATTAGAGGTTAGTGAAATGAGGCTTGAAAAAGGTCGATTTGTCTTGATGAATTCAATATTCAGGGTTATAAACATTTTCAAAATGAGATGGAAGATGGAATAGATTAGTTCAGAGTGCGTCGAGTTGATTTGGATTAGACGAGAGCTACACACCCATCGATAGCATCGCTATGCGATAGTTTTATATCAAGCTCTCTTTCAGGTAAATAATACGATGATATTTTGTTTCCCCTTTATTAAATTTGCTTTGTTATGCATGATTTTGTAAGAATCAAATCGTTATAATGTTATGCCTAGCGCAACATTACTGTAATACTTTTGAATTTAAATATATACAACAAGAGGGTGCCCAGAATTAGATGATTCTCTAATAGAAACATTGAATACAAAACAAAAAAAAATATAAAACAAAGAATAGAAAGTAAAAAACAAACAGTTTTTTAGTTTTGCCGTAAATAAAAACAAGTGCAGTTTGTTGATTAAGATTAAGAGAGAGAGAGTGAGAAAGAAAGAAAAAAAGAGAGTAAATCAAGTAGACTAACATTTGGTTGTTTTTTTGGTTTTGTGAAAGAGGTGTTTGTGTTTTTTTTTATTTTTTGTGTGGAAATTCTACTCGTATTTTGGTGATGGACGGTGGCAATCGGTTTAAACATAGTTCTTGGCAAACACTCGCGATACACTGCGCATTCCCAAATAATACTGCGAAATAAATCAAATTTAATTAAAGAAAATATTGTCAAAATCGAGAAAAGAAAGAGCATATAGAATACGGCGCAACATTTATCGGGAAGTTGTAGCGGGACAGCGCAGAGGACCTACTCCAAACCAAATATACAGAAGAATAGATAAATATATATGTAGGAGAGTATATACAATGTGAGCCAAGAGTGTGGGATGCGGACTGGAAGAGGTGGTGTATGTTGGAATTGCACTATGTGTGTGAAGGTTAAGGCAAATCAATAGCAGAGACACCAGCGGTAATAGCTATGCTACAGGGTAAAGAAAGCCTCGTTGGGCATACCTTGTCCTTGACATGTTTGAGGAAGACATAGTTGCGTCCACGTTTCTTCATCTTTTCGGCATAGCGAACTGTCTCCAGTTCAAATTCATCGGAAAATCCCAAACCGCTATTCAACATCTTGAGACGATCGTCGACAAATTGCGCAAAGATTTGTAGCTCCATCATTTTGGTCAGAAACGGACGCAAATGTGCGGGCCGAGATTCAATGAATTTGTCATGATTGAACGTCTTGCAGGTATCGTGAAACTCGACAGCATCACGATAGCCGCCAATCAGTTGAACTAGTGCACCCAGAAATATTTTCGATACACGATCCCCAATGTGATCCTGTGTGTGACTCAGATATTTCTTCATCTGCGACACAATCTCTGGCGGCAGGGCGCGCACATCATCAAAGGGACTCTCGAAAGTCTTTGTATCACAGTTTAAGATCACAACCTCGCCAAGCTCATCGGCAGAAACCTGAAAGCAATCAAGAGCAGATTAATTGAAGGATATTCAACGAGGACTTTGTTTACTTACAGTTTCGAGCACTGGTTTTGGCACACCAATTAGATATGGCATGGGTGCACCCAGGTAATCCTTGAATTCCCAGGGCAGCACCGGTATAAATATATGTTGCCAGACCATAGGATAGAGGAATGCATTGGCAGCCTGTATGCAGGATGACAGCCTATCCAGATGGCTGGATGTGAATATAATTCGTCGCTCGGCAAGCATGGCAGCAAACACACAAATCATTTCCTTGGGAGCCACAAAATTGTAGTATAGATTCAGATTGTGCTACAGAGAAATAGAAAAACTAATTAACTAACCAGTTAATTAAATTTAGCAATTGTAGCTTACATTTTCCGGTATACTGGGCAGCTGAAATTGCAGCGGACGTTCGAAGGTAAAGTTCTATAAGGGAATTCAATTAATATATTGTTTGTAAGTTAAGGAAAACATCTTCGTTCATTCTTACGCTCTGTCCGCTGTTGTAGAATACCGTTAGGCTGCCGCCCGAATCGGGAACACCTCTATTATAGGCCTCTGATAGGAACGTTCGGAAACCATTTCGATCGGTTCGCCTTAGCTCCGCCAACACAATCAGAAGTTTAAGGAAGGTATCGTGCCATGGCAGATAAGTGATAAGGACCATCGCTGTTTGCGTCTTCGGATCGTGTCGACAGAACCCGAAACGCCATTTTGAGTCGCCGGTGGTGTGAACAAAGGAATAGGAATAAGCGCCTGGTTCGCTGTATAAATTTAAAATGTTGATTCATTTAGATTTGTTGCCGTTATTCGTTGTTCACGTGGCACATGAAAATGATAACAAAATACGTTCGCACCAATGCTACAGTTTTATTTACAATGTTTGTTTTATTTAACCTGCGACTGATTTATTAGACATTTCTTATAAACTATAAAATCACACGTTCACAATAATATATAAAGTGTTCTTTATGGTGTTAATATTAAAAAGAAGGCATGACGAAAGTATAATTGTGTAAATTATAGGTATTTTCGAGTCATATAATTATTATGTGTTAGAAACAAATAATGAAGTATTCAATTTGTGAAATAAATAAAACTTTCATGCCAAATCAATTAAGAAGCCACATAAACATTAACATAATGTCAACCCAAACGAAATGTGTTGAAATTCCAGTTAGAAGTGAAATCTAAACGGAACAATTTGACTTGAGGGCTCATAGATGACCAAGAAACCAAAATATAAACGAAATGAAAACTGCAAAAGCAATTTGGGGTCTTAGTTTCATTTCGATTTGTTTCGTTTATCTTGTCGAGTTATCAAAGAACTCCTTGTTCTGTTTCAATTGAATTCAATTGAGATGATTCACCGCCTTGTCTAATGTAATTTTAAAGCTTTTTCATGCCCTAACAGGATTGGCCACTTGTTTGTTAATAAAAACTCAGTTGAAGTATACATTGCACAAATATAAGTATATAAAATAAATGAATGTATGCTCCAGTATGAGGATTATAAAAGAGCATCCGGTAGGCAACGGCACGAATCGCATGACCTTGACAACACACAAAACCAGCAACACCAACAGACGCGTGTCCCGTGCGTTTCTCAAGAAATGCTTCATCGCATCTTACATACACACACACACACACATAACCATGTGTGTGTGTGTGTGTATAAACAAGTACTTTATACAAACAAGACTACCATATACCAAAATTATTAAAGACCTCGTGGGAATGAATAATAACACTGCCCCGTCTGCCCATTGAGGCGGAAAGTTGATGAGCAACTCTTCTTCTTGTTCGCCTCTTAACCCAAATTATAAACATTTAGCAGACAATTTAACAATCTCAAATGTCGCCGCCGACAGCTGATGCGTTTTTTAATCGAAAGTTTCAACAAATAAAACCCATAAAGTGAATATATTGTTTAATTTGAATTAGCTGTATTTCTTCAATTTATTGTAGTTTGTTTACCGAGACAAGTCGCGTGAGCTGATGATGGTTCAGTGTGGAAATCTCTGATTAGCAATTTAAATTGAAATTCCCAACAACAAGATTTACTCCCACTGAGCTTCGCTTTGGCCTCCATTTTGCAGCTTTTTTTCGTATTTCGCGGGCACTTTCTTGGTGTTGTTTGTTGTTGCTATTGTTGTTGTTTGTCTTTTGCAGGCAACGGATTACGTAAAGTCGTTAGATGTGCACATTATTTAATAAAATATGCAAAGCAGGCAAAGCGACAAAATCGCTGCGCGTTATTTGTTTATTTATTCGGCGGGGCTGGGCAAATTGTGGACATGGAAATGAAGGCTCTCTCTCCAGCTTAACATGGCGGTGCATTGACACTGGCGATAACAGTTAATTACAACAATGATACTCTACAGCCCACTGAGAGCACAAAATGAAACAGAGACAAAGAGAAGAGAGAGAGAGAACCGGACGAATGCTACAGTCGGGTGAATACGATAGTATGATACCCTTCGATCAATTTTGAAAAACTTGTATACAAATGTTATCAACATTTAAGGGAATATTAATTGAGTTAATTAATATTTAATTTAGTATAGCTCGGAAACTATAGGGAAGCTTAAATTAAATATTTTCTGTGTTTATTATTCAATTTGCAAATATTTAACTATTTGTATATCAAAACAGTATGTAATGACTGTGCATTATAATCCCAAATTACCGATTTGCGTGGGAGGTGGGCGTGGCATATCAAATTTCAAATAACCTTGTTCAGCATAGGCATCTTGACGCTCAAACAGACAGACATGTCTATATCGACTTGGCTGTTGATGCTAGTCAACAATATATATACTGTATAAGGTCGGCCAGCCTGTCAAATACATTTCCGATTGGCACAAAGTTTTAATACCCTTCTAACCTAGAAGTAGTGGGTATAAATAGTCAGAGAGCGGAAGCTTCTTTGTTTTTGTTTCGTTGCGTTCCGTAACGGTGCTTAGCGTATGGATGGGATGTGCATACACACACACACACACACCACGCTCAAATACTGGGCAAATTTTGAAATATACCTGTATTTATTTTTGTGTGATCTTTGCTTTAGCCAAATGTTTGCAATTATTATTAATTTTACTTTGAACAAAAATAAAACACAACGAATTCATTAAGCAACATTTGTTCACTTTCCAAACTGAGTTTATCAGTCTTGGCCCAGCGATAATAATAACTGTGGAGAGCGGAAAGTCCGGGGGAGGCAAACTTTAGACAACTTGTTGCCCAGCTTTACGCAGCTGCACAGATAAACCAGAAATTATTTCGCCGTGACTAATAAGCCGAATACGCTGAAGACAATTCAATAAACGCACACACATACACACAAATGGCATGTACATGTGGATTTGTAAGTGATACAAGAGTGAGGAAATATTTACTATAAAAACAAGAAACAGAGCAGAGTAAAGTGCGAAATGCGAATGAAATAATCGTGTGGACATGTAAACAAACATAAAACTAGACAGCACAACAGGTTATACAATTCATGGACAAGCTCGAAGTGTACGAATGAATCATCAGCGTCGTCAGAGACCATTCACCCATTTAGACAGTAAAAATGACGAGCTGAACATCAAACGGTTGTTTTTTTTCTACTTGTTTTGTTGTTACTATCGGTTATATGTATGTACATTTACATATGTATATGACTAAACGTAGAATAACCGGAAACACATACAAACATACAGTGACATGTCTGTGTGACTGTGTGTGTGTTTGTACACTCACCTTTCGAGATCACAGGGAAACGCAAATGACGGAATGCCGGTGAGCACCTCCTTATCGCGAAATCCCTCGGGGAAGCTTTCGATAATGACGCCAGCGGGCGTTGCAGCTCCTCCTCCATTTCGGCTGATGGAGCCTCGATCAATGCCGCGTGTCGGCTTAACTTCGCACCAAAACTCAAAGAGTTTCTTCACGTCGTTTCTGCCAATAACATAAACTATTATTTTAGTATATACAAACAAAAAATACAAAAAAACAGCAAGAAAAACTGATGTGAATTTCACTGCTCAGCCAAGCGTTACGCCCACTGCACATATGTCTGTATGTATATAGATGTATATGTTTTCCCAGCAGATGGAAATCTCATACTCACTTGATGCGTGAACCCATTTGGATGTATTTTTCTATTTTCTAGCACATTTTTATATCAATTTATGCGTTTGATCTGTGTTTATGCTACTGAATCCTGTTATTTCGATATGTATGTGTGTACTTTTGATTTAATTTTTAACGTCACATTAGCAGCAGCCCGCATAAACAAACATATGTATTTACATACACACTCACACACACACACATGCACACAGGCGGCTGTTCAATTGCTCTTGCTCTTTCTCTTTGTCGATTCACGATTTTGTGAATTTCGCGACGTCATTGAATAATAATTCTCATTGTTTTTTTGCGAGGTGTCTACTGCGTGTGTATTTGGGTAACTATTAAAAGTCCACTGTAGATTAGATTCTGGGCTGCTTTCATTGGCCCCAATGCAATAAATGATACACTTGGCACAATAACTTTTATGCAATATGAGCGAACAAAAACACTTTTTACGAGCAAAACACCAACAACGCAACGACGACAACGACAACGAACCGACCCCGAGCGCAGTTGCACTTGTACTCGATGCCTACTCGATAACCGACTGAATGGGTCAGCTGTGCTGTTGCCATCGATAAAATGTTAAATGGCAATGTTAGCTTACAGCTCATTTCAGCTTAACAGTAACATAGCTGATCAGCTGTTTCTGTTGATAAAGTGCTAACGCCGTAGATTTGTCGACAGTTAAATTCAGTTATCTTTAAATTTGAACTTGAAAAATAATTTTTAAGTACTCCGAAATGGTTTCATTGTTGTTTAAGCTGCCAACAACAGCAAATACTTCAAATGAATTAGTATACTAGATCGTCGCTGTTAATTGACATTACATTAACATGTTAGCGGTTGTTGTTTTTTTTACTCTGGTTTTGTTATTGTCTGCACGCAGCTGTCACGTTTTGTTGCACTCCAATTGTTTTGTTTACACTCCAGTTTATATACGTTTAATTACTAACTTAAACCGTGTAACCGCATAAAAATTGCATAAAATTAGCTTATATAATTGCAAACCTTATATAATTCATTTTTGTTTGCTTTTCAATGACAAATAATAACCCAGCAATCGTTTGTGTTCTTACCAGCTCACTGTAAAAGGCAAGTTAACAAATGCATTTAAAATGCGTGCGTCATAAATCGAACGGTAATTACGGTAATCGCCTTTTGAAGCACCAAAAAAGTACAAAGGTTAAATTAGCCCCACTCCCCCACGGCCTAAACTATGCATTACCTTGGCCGTGACTATTGATTTGTTGTTGCACGTGATGCCAAAACACACACACACGTCCATACAAACAAAGTGACAAACGCAATGTGTAGGTATGTATGTGCATGATATTAGACAGCGCGAAAATGTGTGCATGAGAGGAGGTACGCCATACAGCTCATCGGCCATTTTGGGTTCTCGAACGCGACCTGTCGCCGGCCCAGAGAAGCAGCCCAGCGGGCCCCGACCACTGCGTACCATGGCTCATTGCCGATTTGGGAGCCATCGGAAAAACATCTCAGAGTTGACTTACTTGCTTAAGTTGTTTGTCACACGATTCAACTAAATTATCTAAATTATTATTTAAATTTTTTTTTTCTTCAAAATTCTCAGCTTCTTCAAGGTAAGCGCACAAAACTCATTTCGTGGAGCATTATTATTATGCAAGGCAATCATAAAAAAATCAAACTGACGATAAAAAAGCAACTGACTCACAATTAAAAAATTATTGTATGTCTATTTCGCACGCACACACACACACACACACCCTCACGTACTAGACTTGTGTGATAAGTGATAAGAGTTAGTTTAGTTCATTTCCATCCGCCAACAATGTTGTGCGCCTTTGTCCACATGCCGGCCAAGGCGGCAGCACAGAATCAAATGTTGCACCTTGAGCTGAGACACTTTGCCCGTTACGCGCTAATGAGTAAAAAAACGAGTGCAGTAGTGCAACAGCAGCAACAACAACAACAACTTAATAGACAACAACAGCGAACATCCCTTCAACAACAACGACAACAACAGAAACATCAACAACGACGACGAAATCATCTATTATTAGGAACTGCACAGGAACTGCTGCTGTGAGTGAGAGATAAATCTAAGCCCCACTACATACCGGTACACACAAACACACACATACATTTGTATGCCGTTATCAGCCTAATAATCTAGTCGTTTCTTCTGTTGATAACGTCGTGCGGCGAACAACTTAACTCGAACCGGGTTCGAGTGTCCGACGGAAAGAGAGAACCAGCTGTTATGAGGCTCTCGCTCAATTAAACCCCATACACATGTATAGAGGTTGCCTGATTGATAAGATATGCCCAAGTGTATAGTACAAGTATTTATATATGTTATACATGCTATTCTATCGCGTCCAGTAATTCCCATTCAGCAATTCGCAACGACTTTGTTATAAATTACATTTATCACCTCTCTCTCTCTCTTGTCTCTCTTCTCGCATTGCAGTTGCCCTCGGGATCTCAGTGTTAATTTATCAGTCCGAGGAGTGCATACAGAGACTGTTCCAGTCACTATGTTCTACTCGATGTACGCGTATCTGTCGCATATACCGCGTCTGCATGCCTTGGGCATAGCCGTATGTGCGTATGTTGTCTATTACCTCATTCAGGTTGTTAAGGTGAGTAGGCTATACATGAATTATGTAATCTTAACTCATGTCAGTATCATATTCCCCTCCCCCTTTAGCGTCCCATAATTGCCTGCGCCGATGGCCCATTTAAGCAGTACCTGATCCGTAAGATGCCCACGCTGGAGAACAAGTACTGGCCCACCTTCTGGTGTGTGGAGAGCCGTGCCCAGACCGTTCTTGCGAGCCTGCTGCGCTCCAAGAGTCTGCCGCCGGTCAACTACCGCAGGTATGCGATACAATTAGTAGAACATCGCTAAATCAAATGATCTCTGACACAGTAGTTTCATTTGTTATTCATATTATGCGACAGAGATCAGGTGGGTTTAAGTGAAATTCCAAGTTGATCTCAGCCTGAACCCGAGATTTACATAATAATTATGTGAACCAGGGAATACTGTTGTGGCTGAAATGATCATCAGCATTTAAATTAGATATTTGCGTTGCGGAAACTCAACTTTGCCTAGACCGATAATATGTTTGCGTTATCACAATTTCTAGTCGTCTTTTACGAACACAGTTGGTAACACAAAGATATCATAAACTGTAAGTTCGATAAACTTGGCTGGGTAAACTTCAAGATTAAAGTCTGTTATCACGTCGAGCGAAGTAAGAATTGGTTGATTTATTATTTCGCAAGATATAAATTAAAATAAATCATATGAGGGCAGCAAAATCAGTTCAATCTAATTAATAGATTATACATTTAGTATAGATTTATATTTGGTTTCTTATACTGTTCAATCACAGAGAAATACTCACGCTGAAGGATGGAGGTGAAGTGGCTTTGGACTGGATGGAGGAGGGCTGTGACCAACGTGCACCTTGTGTGCTAATCTTGCCCGGCCTGACCGGCGAATCGCAGGCAGAGTATATCAAGTGCCTTGTCTTTGCTGCCCAGCAGACGGGCATGCGTGTTGTGGTCTTTAATAATCGCGGTCTGGGTGGTATTGAATTGAAGACACCGCGTCTCTATTGCGCCGCAAACTGTGAAGATCTGTGCGAGGTTGTCCAACATGTGCGACGCACGCTGCCCGCACATTGCAAACTGGGTGCCACCGGCATCTCAATGGGTGGCCTCATACTCGGTAAGCCACTAGAGTGCCTAATTAAATAACACATACTTAAGATAACTTCTCTTTATTTAGGCAACTATCTGGCGCGCAAAAGCGACGAGGCGCGTAACAATCTGTCGGCAGCTAAGATTATATCGGTGCCTTGGGATGTGCACAAGGGAAGCGCAAGCATTGAGAAGCCCGTCATCAACAACCTACTGGGTCGCCATCTAGCAGGCAGCCTGTGCCGCACACTGCGAAACCACTTGGAGGTTTACAGGGATATTTACCAGGACTCGGACATTGATATACAACGCATACTTCGTGTAAGGAAGTGGAATTCAAACTTGATCATGCAATGCAATCTAATGCACCCTCTACCCTTCTTTAGTGCAAGACTATCAAGGAGTTCGATGAGCTCTTCACGGCTAAACAGTTCGGCTATGCCCATGTGAACGATTACTATACAGATGCCACGCTGCACAATAAGCTGGATCACATCTCGGTTCCCTTGCTGTGCTTAAGTGCTGCAGACGATCCTTTCCAGCCACTAGATGCCATTCCCATTAAGGCGGCAAACCACTGCACCCACGTGGCCATTGTGATCACAGCTCGTGGTGGGCATATTGGTTTCCTTGAGGGTTGGTGGCCATCCAACAAGGATCAGTACATGTGCCGCTTGTTTACGGAGTACTTTACCAAGGCGTTGATTGATGAGGACGGTGAATTTGAGAAGGCTTCACATAAAATGCACGAGCGCTTTCTGGCCAAACAAACAGTACAATTAGGCTCGGGCGTGCAAGATGGGCCTCCAGCAATGCTACTAATGGATAAGCCTGGCGAGCTTAAAAAGCTTTTGTAAACAGAATAACCTCGTATAGTCACTACAGCTGTTAGATTACTTCCTAATAGATATATAAAGGCAGTTAAACTGATTGTGTGTTTCGATTCGCAGCAGAAACGTCAGCAGATCACTTGTGATATGAAAATGAACAAAATCCAAAGTGTTGTTATTATTTTGTGTAGAAAGACAAACGACAATTATTTAACCTTTGGCAGCTGTTAGAAATTGCAATTAACGCTAGAGATACCTAAATAGACCTAGTGCTGTATTAGTTACATATCAAATTGGAACTTGTGAGAAATAGAGCTCAAAGCTTTTAAACGTAATTCTATTCTTAGTCGATTAATGTACAATTTGCAATCGAGAGGGCAAACCGAAATTGACACAGGACAATACATATATAATCTTATTTAAATTATATTTTTATAAATCAATATCTATTTAACTAATAAAAAATACAACGCTTAACGGAAACGCGAATACGAGTACACATTGAACTTGGTTTTAATGCATAAAAAGGATACTTTTTCACAGCTGAGAGATAACTTTACTTTGTTGATTATAATACAAAACAAGAAAGAGAGAAATATATAAAACCCTACAGCTGCCAGATGCTGCTGCAGTTGTGGAGTTATCTCATCGCCGAGAATAGTCTCTTAGCTATGCAGTTACTTTTAGTAAATATTATAGATAGCGAGCAGTTCTGAAAACTGTTTACAGCTAAAAACACGTACATATTGTAAAATATATATATATATGTATATGGTATATGTATGTATAAAAAATGTATGTTCTTTTTGGGAACTCGAGAGCCCTAAATGGGCTTGTAGAGCAGCGTTGTGACATATTTCTTGCGATAACGGTGAGTGGCACTGAGCACCATAACGCCGTCTTTGATGGACAGTGCGTACAAGTGGTTCAGCATAACGTGGTTCGGTTCAGGCAACAATGTGGGCTCGCACTATCGAACAGAAAGAAAGAGAGAAATTAGATTAGGTTTATTATCGACGGGTTACGCTAATCTCGTGACAACTTACCGAGAGCGGCGTATCTTTGTTTAGGATGACTTGCAGAAGATGTGGCGGCAGCACCGGCGGACCGGAGACCTTTTCCCACGGCTTCACCTGTGGCACTTCCTGCGAGTATTCCCTCTCGGCATAGTTGGGCACATTTTCACTATCCTTGGCTAGCGCCTGGAAGACCTCGAAGTCTGAGGCGCGCACTGAAACCAAATTGTTTTTGTCGCCTTCATCATTTTCCACACTTTTCTGTTAAGAGAGAACGAGAGGAACAATCAATCAATTGCAATTAGAATACCATACAACAATTACAATAA
The DNA here is from genome assembly GCA_018903425.1 of Zaprionus nigranus. Taxonomy (NCBI): domain Eukaryota; kingdom Metazoa; phylum Arthropoda; class Insecta; order Diptera; family Drosophilidae; genus Zaprionus; species Zaprionus nigranus. Next base: position 838,083 of record JAEIGD010000014.1, on the reverse strand, counting down.
ATGTGGAGGGGGACTGGGGTTCAATGTGCTCAGGCATTGCCAGTCCCGAAACCCAAAAGTGATGTCTCTTGCTCGTTTTGTTTACAGTCCAGCAGCGGCGACGATTACACAACACACACAGAGAGTGTAGTGGAAAATAAATAGTCAACTGCGTCATCGCCATCGACAATTGTAAACAAGTGTCGTCGCGTATCGATTTTCCATTTGGCAAAACTCGCGGGGAAAACTCACCAACTTTGGATCGTGCTTCCACTCGCCATCCACACAGAACTTATACTGATGGTCACCCTCGGCCAGATCGATGATGGTCACGAAGTTGCCATGGCTGCGCACCATCGGTATGGGCTTCCACTTGGAAAAGGTGCCCGATATGGTTACGTTCTTGCCGCCATAATCCCAACGCAGCACAGTGGGCAACGCTGTTTTCTTTAGCTCAATATCTGCGTCCAGTGATCCTGTTGCTTGCGCCTGCTCATCGTCGTTCAGCTCGTCCATTGTGTGCTCTCTATCTGCTGCTGCTGCTGCGACTGAATCGTTATCAACTGATGTGCGCTTAGCGCCCGCTCGCGTATAATACGGGTCTTCGTCTTCTTGCGACGAACCCTCGTTTAAGACTGCCGTATGTTTTTTATCGAATGAGAAAGCTTGGCCGACGCCGCCGCCGCTGCCTGCTCCAGTGCCACCCAAAGCTGCTGCGCCAGCGCTACCTCCCCCCGCTGCGGCACCCACAGTTGCCACAGAGTCGCGAAAATGTGCGGGAGAACTTGGCGTCGAGAGGTCGGTTGACTTGTGACGCTCTCGCTGCATATGCACAGTCGAGCTGCCCGCGTTTCCCATATTGCACTTCACTCTCCCTCTCTCTCAGTCTCTCTCTTTTTTACTACTTTTTTTGGAGGTTACTTAAAGCATTGAAAATTGTGGTTGGACGTTTATTGTGTGTTTTTTTTTTTCTTGGCACTTTGTTTTCCTTGTCTTTCTTATTGTATCATTGATTGTTTCGTTTAAGTTTATTTAGCAAAAATTGATTTTTCAGTACTTTTTAGTTCGTTGTAGAAAATAATTGGCATTTAAATTTTAGTTTTTGTTATTTAAGAGTTTGTTTTCGTCGTAAAATGGCTAATTATAATTACAACTACATACATATACAAGTGTGCAATCTGTATGTAACGTGTGTCTGTATATATTGTTGTACCTGTATATTTGCCAGTTCCAATTGGAATTGAATCATCGTTGAGAGCACTGCCAGAGTTGCTTTCCACACTGTAATCGGTCAGGGCGGCAACTGTGGATGTCACCAATTAGGAAAACTATTTTCACTTGGCTTGCTTAGCTCAACAATATTTAAAGACTTTTTAAACAAATTTTCATAATTGAATATTTCTTAATCCATTTCTAATTTTAGATAATTTATTATACAACCAATTACTGATTTTATTTATCATTAAAATGATATGATAGCACATAATTCGAACCAGTTCCAATGAGTTTATGTTTAAGCTGCGCATGCATCCCTGCGCAGATATGCAAGGTTTATTATGTGAAAAAACTATAAGGAAGCGTAAAGCAAATTAATTAAGCACTGTTAATACATAATTATGGCCGAATTGGTTAAAGACTGGCTGGCGGATTATCAACGGGCTCGCCGTCAGCCAGCCGAGTCCGAGGCGTTTGTTGTGGAACACGAAACTGATCCAGAAATTGCCGAGGCCATCTTCACAATATTTAATGAAAGGCAAAGGAACGAGGATCTGGTCCACGACATTTGCCAGCAGCTGTTGTCCTTCTACCGAGCAGACGAAGTGACGCTCCACAAGTTTCCACTGCAATTCTTACCTGTGCTGATATACACATACCTCCATGCTGTGGCCGCGGGCGACAAAAAGGCGTCGCGAGGGGTCGAGACACTGCTCATCTGCATTTACAACGGCGAGGTGTCCACCGGTGATGGTGGTCAGAAGGTGGTTGCTTTCCGCATGCCTATATTGGCTCAGGCATCTGTCTACCACGAGGTAAAGAATCTGCCAATGACAGATCTGAGGCGCTGGGAGGAGAACTGCAACCGGGAGGTCAAATGGGGGCCACATGTGCGCATCGAATCGATAAATGCTCAAAATCGCATGCGTATCATGACGGCGCTGCTCTTCTGCTACAATCAGCAGGTGAGCCTAACGCAAAAGTCGTCGCTGTTGCATCTATGCCGAGTGACGTCACAAATCGTGAATCAGGGCTTTACTACCAAATCTGGGCACGGGCATCGCATGAGTTATGGGTAAGTGAAATCAATTAATCGTAATTTATAGAGTATTGGATACATTATCCGTATATTTATTTACAGGTCTGATCCAGCGACAGGTGCTACTTTTCCGAAACCTTCTGCGCCGCGAATCCCGCTTTCTGCGTCCTTTCTAATCGAATTAGTGCACGCGATTTACTATGCCATGTTCAATGGCTATGGCACAGTTGCCATACAGACCCTGGAGGACATACACAATCGTGCCAGTTACGAGATGTTTACGGAACTGATTCTGGTGACCAATGCCGTGCGCAATTCTCTGCATGCGAATCCATCGGGGCAGCCCAACGATGGACCAATGGGCTTGAGTGTGGCTTTGACTCCGGCCACAAATACCGTAACGACATCAGTCTCGAAATCGATGATAACGAACGCTTCATTCCGTACGAAAAAACTGCCTGATGATATTCCCATTCAAGTGACGGATCTCACGATGCCTCAGGCGCCACAATTGTTGTCCAGTGTAACGGAGGAAACGGAGCCGACTACCAAGGAGTCGCCGTCGACGAAGGAGAGCAGCGGGACACGCACCTCTATCATAAGGCCGAGCATGGAGGGCATAAAAGCGCAAGCGCATAAGGCACTCATGGCTGGCTTTATGAAGTCGAAGGACAAGGAGAAGGAGAAGGATAAGGAACCGCCAAAACCACCGCAACGTAAATTCGATAAGCATACGCAGCGCAATTCTTTGCTCCAGCTGCAAACCCAAACAGTGGAGTCCAGTGGCGACCACGAGAAGAGCCCGTTGGCGGTAAGCAAATCAAAAACGTATGACGCCGTTGCGGAACAGCAGCCCACCGAAATGCTGCCAATGCAGACACTCTCGCTGATCAACGAGAATGGGAGCAACAGCTTCAGTGTTGACAGTGACATGAACGATGGCATTGTCATTCTGGCTGGCCCGGGTAGCGGAGTTCCGGCCAGCACGATGACCTCGCTGAACAGCAATACGACTTCCATCACAAGCAGCGATCTGCTGACAAAGAGCTTTGACTCCAGCATCGAATTGGCGCCGATGGGTCACAGCAACAGCAATGGTGGCAAGCTGACCGAGCATGGTCTAGGGGAATAGGTTATGAGGATCAGGCCAGGTCTGCCTCCCATTCCGGGTTCAATAACAAACCAATTAGCCAAATTCAAGTATATTTATTATCATTATTACTATATTACTGTAATAGTCGCACGTTACCTTTGGGTATTAACTGACGAACACAAAACTAAGTGAAATCTACCCTGGGGCTATGTTGGGATGTTTTGAACTGTAAATGTAACGCAGTAATACTTAAGAAACGTTGGAATTTGTTGATTTTTATTGTCACTCTTAGTTGTTCGTATTGTATTAATGTATTGTATTCTAATTGTTGGTAAAATGTACATTACTAATTATGGAGTTATCCTTTAGGTTACAAAGTGCTAATCACACACACATACACACATGAAATATACCTACTGAAGTATATAGCCATGTAATCAGTAGTGCAGGTGGAAAATTGAAGTAAAACCAACACTAATTTCAAATGTTACAAAACAGCATTTTATGATGAATTTAAAAATGTGCAATTATCGTCAGATGAAGGAAAGGTTTTCCATGTTTTCTCGAAACTTTCAATTTTAATTTAAGTGAATAAAAATTCACATTCAAAAAATTCAAATTGTTGAGAGTATTTACAGTCGAAATGTTAAAATTTGGGCATTTATTTCTCTTTGACAAATTAACTAAATAAATATATATATATTGAGTTATTTAACATGTGTAACTGATTTGAGTTTTATTTAGAAATTGCATATTTGAACTTGATTCTGATAATTAATCGATAACACATAATTTGATATGTTAAAAGGTGCCTAGCAGTTCTCTGTTAATCACGTGTGTTCAAAAATTTGATTATTTCAAACACATTTTCCAAACTCTAACAATAGAGAACATTTAACGTGTTTAGGCTTTATATATATATAGTTATGTAAATTCATAATGGGCCCTTAATGTGGCATCTTCTTTCTAAATTTGCCCTGCAAAAAGATGCGTGGCACATCGATTCCCTCTTTCAGGTTGAGTGTTCTGCGATGCACGTAGTTGTTGGATAATACCTCAAAGCCGTTGCTAGTTAACAGTTCTGCCAGTTCCTGTTCAGAAAAGTAATAGCTGCGGGTTCCATCCTGACGCATGTAATGATTCTCAGCGATTTTGTGGCCTGGCTTGAAGCGCAACTGTGCCATGTCGTACAGACCATAATCACGGAATAGCAATAGTCCTCCGGGTTTCAGAAGCTTCCACAGATTCTGCACAACATCCATGAACCTATCAGGGTGTATGGCGGAGAGAACAAAGATCATTGTGCAGACATCCAGACTCCCTGTGTCAATGTGTTCGTGCACCTGTTGCGTCGTGATGTCGCACTGGAATGCCTTTATGTGCCTCTCATCGTATAATGGATTCGAACGCACGAACTGAACGGCACGTAGTGAAAAATCGCAGGCATAGAAATAAAACCCGGCGCTCTCCTCCTTGACCTGTTCCTCCAATAGGGGAAATACAAGGTTACCAACACCACAGCCCACTTCCAAGAGAGTACGTCTCTCCCTCGGTTCCGAATACTGTGAGTCAGCTAACAGTTCCTGGAACTCACGTGTAGTCCAGTGGCGATCCTTGAAGAAACGTGTTTCATTCCGTTTATAGAATAAGTCCCAATGCCGCTGTGCATCAATTTCCAGTTTGTTTGCTTTGAACTCAGGCACCATTCGCTTGTTTTGCTCCTCTAACTTAACTATTTCATCGGCGGAGAGCTCTTTTGTTCGAGAGGTGATTAAATCCGGTTCCATTTTGTTTGGTCTTTAATGAATCCTGTCCAGAGAATGTTTGTTGTGGTCCGGGCAATGCGAACATGTGTGCAGAGTAAATCACACAAGGTAACGCAGTGTACGTCACAAATTGGTGTTCCGATTCACGATTTTCTACATCGAGCAATCGATAAAAGCACAATGCAACACTTTAATTGCTATTGTTTGAAAAACGTTTGAATAGCGCTCTATGCGATTTTTTGCAATGAACAAACTTACACTAAAAAAGGAGTGAGTAAAATAAAACAATGTATATTTTAAGAGGTAAACAAATGATTTCTTTATTGTGATGAGTTACTTAAAACCAAAACTCTAATTATACATATGCATTATTAAGAAGATAACAATTAACAAAAGTGAAACGTAGGTATCAAGCCACAAATTGGTTGATTTCTTTGGTCTTTGCTTGCAGGCGAAGGCGTCGTTGGCCTTATCTGCCCATTATAGTTGGCTCATCGGCCATGGCAATTTCATCAGTGGGCGCCTTTGCGCCCTTCTTCTTACCCGAATACCAGAGGAACATAACACCGCACACAATATTCACGACGAATGTGAACCACGCCAAATAGACGCCATAGCCATAGCTATAAAGACAGATATAAAGGTAACAGGTAAGGTAATTGGGAACGCCAAACTTACGTTAATTCCGCACCATCTGGATAGGCATAGAACAGATGATCCTTGGTGTAGTCAATAGAAGAGAACAGCACTTGCAAGACAACAAGCGCTGTAGACGCCGCAACCAGGTGAATTCCACCCGCCAGACGCTTGAACATGTATCGTGGATTCATGAACGTGTAGAAAGAGAACACAGCGCCCAGGCTCATGACGAATAGAGTGATGCAGGCAAAAGATGCCTGCGTTCGGATATAATCTGAAAGGGAGTACCAGGCGACTAACAAATTAAAAAAGCCGCCTTAATCCAATACAGCTTGGGAATACCTACCCATTAGTTCGTCATCGAAGCCAGGCTCATTGCGCAGTGTATTCGAGTTTGGGAACATGTCAATATACTTGCAACGCGCTGTAAAGGAGGAGTGCCTTATTAGGGTGCACAATCTCGGATTAGAGCTGGGCAGGCTACTCACGGTAGGGTATATAGCTGTAGTAGGTGGTTTGACTACCCCTTCTTGGCGGCAGTGGTGGCACCAGTATCAAAATGACTCGCTCCTCGTTGAGCACAAAGGCGGGTATGCCGATGTCGCGTATGTAGGTGCCCAGTAGACGCACCACCAGCGGATAGTCTGTCCAATTGCTGAATATCGCCTGCTGTGCCACCTCCGGTATCACATAGTATGACCACGTGTTGTTGTACTGCACACGCTGCAGAGCCGAGCCGAAAGTCTTTCGCTCAATGATGCCACTAACATCGAGCGGATCAATGGATATGGGCTTGTTCCCCGTCGCATTGAACTCCCGTTGATTGGTCTCTGTGTTCATTACGAGCTTGTGGAAGGCAATGCGGAATTGTTGAAATTCATCCTCCTCGCCGCGTGCCCAGTGCGCGAACATGCGTCGTCGGGCAATCTCCGTGAAGTTCTCCGAGCCGTTGAGCTTCTCCTGGGCAAACTGCCTGATGTAGTCCGTGTGCGACAAGTTGCGCTTGGCCTCGTTGATGTACGACTGCGAGGTGTACGACATGGAACTGAAATTACGCACCACCTGCGCATTACTCAGCGCATTCGGGACGATCGTGTTGCGACAATGACGCCACAAGCCCGAGTGCGAGGACATAAAGAAGCGTCGTGATTCCGGTATGAAAATGCCTGAAGAGGGAGAGAGAGAGAGAAGAGAGCTCGCAAATTGGCAACAGGCCAAGAAATATGATCGTGACACGCACCTGGTCCGCCCGAGATGATAATCCAATGATCTGTCGAAATGGCCACAATCCAAATGATCAGCGAAACGACCATCAACAGGCTGCAGCCCAGCAGGACACGGCGCTGGAACATGTAGGCCTGCATCAGGGGCCGTCTCTCCTCATCCCGGCCGATTGTCGATGTGGAAACGTCGCGCTTCATTGTCTTCTTGTCTTCGTCGTCGTCTCATTCACTCTCTTCGGGCTCAGCAATTGTTCTGCTGCCTGGGGCTGCCGACTGGCTGCTTGCGGTGTCTCCGGGCGATACCAATGGGAAATCCACACGCACATGGGACAGGGCAGCACGTTCCTGCCAAATGGGGAAAGTGAAAGTTGTATACACGCAGACCATGAAGCATTTCTAATGATTAAATAACATGAAGTCACGTTGCGTATACGCAATGTTGTACAACGCCTCCTTTCCCCTTGTTAGTGTGTGTGTGCGTGTGTGTGTATGCGGCTGTTCACACCGTCATAATTATAATTCAGCAGGTGTTTGACGGAATTTACCCGATTTTCATTTTCATCTGATTTTCTTTTTGTTTGGTTTTCTCTCTCTCTCTCTCTTCCTGCCCCTTTCATTTCTTCCACGTGGATTCTCTCCCGGGTTTATTTTTACTTGGCAGGCTCAATATTTAAAAGATCATATTTTATGCACATTTGTCTGGCAGCAGCCATTAATTATGCTGCTTTGGAGAATTTATTTATTTACATGTTGTTTTTGGCGTCGTCGCTTTGGCAACGAAACCCCAAAAAATATACAAATATTCTTTTTTTTGCTTCTCTTTTTTTGTTGCTCTTTTCGACAGAAATTAAGCAAATTAGTAGAGACATTCGCAATGAACAAAAGTATAATAAAATAAAATAAAATATTTAGAAAAAAAGCCAGAATAATGTGAATTCTTCGAAATAATGTTCCATTCTATTTATTATTTGCTGAAATTTGAAATTCTTTTTCTTTTTTGTTTTTCTTTGCAAATTTCTCGAGAGAATTAGCTGCGCCCGCGTGGGAGGCTCAGCGAGGCAGGGACGGAGACAGGGTTGGGTGTATGTCGTGTGCGTGTGAAAGTCCCATATGCCAGAGAATGAGATAGAGATAGAGAGACAGAGACAGAGAGGGTAACGTGCACACAGCCAGGTTTTTCCTTCTTATTTATATATTTGCATATACTTTAATTGCTCTGTTGCCCATCAAGATGATAAAATAGATACAGTATGCGAGAGTTGCCTGCCTGCATTAATGTACATCGTAAACATTCTCGATGCGGCGCATTATAAAGCGAGCAAATGTCATTTTTCTTTTCTTTTGTGTTGGATGGGGGGAAAACTCGCATAATTTCGCCGCCTTTACGATTGTCATTAGCGAAAAGTTATGGCGCAATTTGTATCTGTTGAACCGCGTCGATTAATATCATTTCTTGCTGTGTGCGCTCGTGCAACATGTTGCATGCAACATCTGAGTGGGCAACGATCGCTTCCTCCGCAATCTATTTTTGTGCCGTTGCAGTTGGAGTTGCAGTTGCATTTACGTCACTCGCTTCAACTGCGTCATTTGCCACATTTAAATCCGAAGCAGCGTGGTCCCTTTTGGGGGCAGAGTTCTACGTACAAACGTGCGTAACTATGTGTGTATGTACATATGTACATATGTACAGCGCGTATGTCCGTATGTATTACACCCACGAGTGCTACAATAATTTCTTGAACACTTTTGTGTATTTTTCTTTTGCTTTTTGGGTTTGTTTTATTTTGTGGCGGTACAAAAATTTTACTTTACGCATTTGGCGCGCTCGCCATTTGTTTTAAACAAATTTGTCTTAACATCTCTTGTATTTTTAGACAAAACGTACAGTTATCAAGCTGTGTCTTTACCCCACACATGCACACACACACATACATATGCATACATTCCTGCTGTCTCGGGCCTTGGTAACGTAGTATGTGCATAAGTCTTTCGACCTGACCGATCCGACTGAATGACGGCATGACAAAATTGCCGAAACGGTCATTTCTCACATCTCATTGTCTTTGTTTCATTTTTCTTTTTGGGGCGCATATATTGACAGCTTTGACATCGAGATATTTATTATAAATTCTCATATAGGTATGCAGTGTTTTTACTCGAAAACCCCAGACACACAAACACACACACGCACACTAACGCAGAGGGACGCGCAAATCTGTATGGTCTAGATCTAAATAAATAAATATATTATGCAAACGAAATTCTTTAGGGGGTTGTTGGGGGAGTGGGGGAGGTGTTTTACTGTCTATTTATTTGCCAATCTGATGATCATCATCCACATTGTATTTTATTTTAGTTTATTAAATTCCATTTGTTTCTTTATCGTGCATAAATCAAGGACAGTGGGCATAAAAGTTGATCGTCTAATGCAAGGCGGGCCATTAAACTGTCCGATTTTAACTGCCGGACTGTAATTTATCGTTATATAAGCACTTCACAAATTTGCACCAAACAATTTTCGGCAACATTGTTTACCATTAAAGCTTCCGATCTTGCACAAATATTATAGTTTACGGTCGATCTGCTGTTGGATTGATCTATTCTTATCTCCGCCGGCGGGTCGTGCCCAGTCTTGTGTCTGATTCAACAGTTTTCGATTAATTTAATTTAAAAACTAAATTTCACTATTATAATCTTGTGCGATAAGATCAAATGAATACTAAAAACTAGAGCTGAACGAAGGCGATCAAAAATAAGTATATATAGTGCCAATATCGCGACGATTGTCTGCGACGGATTATCCACAATACAAAAGAGTGAGCACGGACGGGGTCCGAGATACGATCACAATACGCCCGCTGACTGGCGGCTGGCCGATGCAGAGCACAAGCACAGACTGACTGACTACTGGCAGCAGCAGCAGCGACAGCGGCAGTGGTTGCCCTGGCGGCGATAAAACAAAAAGCCTGAGCTGAAAAAGGCTGCCCCATTGTTGTTGCCTCGGCCGGCGCTGATTTGGGAGCGTAAAAACGGTCCGCAACATAAACATAATTGCGGCGGCGTTGGCGGCGCACACGTTTACTCAATGTAGATCTCTCTCGCAGTCTCTGCGCTGGCATGTGTGTATAAATAATATAAATAAATATACACGCTTGTCCCGCAGTGGATGCCACCACCTGCAGAAATCTGTCCCATTGGTAATGAGCCCAAATCCAAGCAACAGGAGGAACAACTCTGCATTGTTGTGAGTATCCCTGCGTCATCATTCTTTAATGGCGCCATAAAATAAAACTCTGCCTCTATGCGTACGGTTCACACTTGTGTTGTGCAGTGTGGCAATGTGGGTGCTTACATTTAGAAATTGATGAATTTAGGCATCTCTCTTTTTTTAATGATACAGAGCCATGGGCAGCTATTTATATACATATATACGCATACACATACATACATACGCTGCCAGCCAGTCAGCTAGCTAGCCCACTAGCCAGTCAGTCAGTCAGTCAGTCAACCAGCCAGTGGGCCGGCCAGCCAGCCCGCTAGCCAGCCGCATGCCAACGCACAACGTCAACGAGTGCACCCCCCAACCCACCCATTCCGGCATACACTCACATCACACATCCACCACGCGCCACAGTCGTTTGGGCCAAATGCTATTAAACGTTGACAACGACTTTATGAATGCTGTTAGATCTTCTTGGCATACTATTAGCGCATCATTCAGCCAAACGGGGCACGCCTGCCGGATGACGTCGTGCCGGACTAACCACTTGTGGATGATTGGACGTCGATGTCTTGCTGTGTGTGATTGTGTGTTTATTTCTCTGTGTGTGAGTGTCTAATGCTGTCGATCTGTGATGCGCAATGCGCCTAGATCCAGATTCAATTCGCTTAGTATATCGTTTTGAGCAGTACCCTGCATGGTCAGTCCGGCAATCACCTGTTGCGCCTCCGGACAATTGATACACGCGTTGCGTATGGCCAGTATGCTCCACTCTCGCATAACTGCAGAGCATGAATGAAAGAGAAGAGTTAAGCAAATTATAAACAGTAATTGGTATACACCTACGAGGATTACGCGCATCCATGACCGTGCACTCAAGCAGAGCGGGCAGTAGCTGTGTGTCCAGGCAATAACCTCTGTTGGCGGTATTCTCGTACAATAAATTAGCAGTGCAACGCACCAAGAGTGTTTTCAGCTCGAAGGAGACCTTCGTCTCGTAGCCCGCATCGACGTTGGAGGTGAGTGCCACCTCTTCCAGCTTTGTCATCGGTTTGTCCAAGCTGCCAACGCCATTGGGCTCTTTGCCAGCGGCTACCACGCAGCGTAGCAGGCTGCTGACATTTATGAATAATGACTGATCGCCAGCGTAGATGTTGGCATATTTCTCCGATCCACTAGCGCTAGCTATAATACGTAGCAGTGTGTGCACCTCACGGGGATGCAGTTCGTGTCGCAATTTCATGGTCTCTCGCAAAATGCAATCGGATTTCATTCTCAACTCCTTGGCAAAGAACTGCAGCAGAGTCGTGCTTAGCAGTCCATTGGGACTGTCCTCTCGCAAATAATTGCAGACATAATCCAGAAACACAATGCGCTCTTCAACTGTGGCAAGCTTCTGATAACAGTGCACACAGCTGCGTCCGTCCTCGACGATATAGTGTTCTAGCAGAAAGTGTAAATACTCGAAATTGTAACTAGATTTCGTGTCGTTTATCGCCTGCCATAGACGCACACAAGTCAGAAATACCACCTGATCGCTGACTATTTGTGTACCTAGTCCCAAATATGTATTGTACATTATCATCAGCAGCACATTGTTGGAGCTGCCTAACGGCGGTGTATATGCCTGCTCGGAAATCTGGGTGCCATGTGTTAGCCAGGTTGTCTTTTGCGTGCTTTTGTTATTGACTACGCTGTTGGCCAACACCTGTAACGTCAAAGTGTGTATTGTTTTTTGCTCTGTCCTTAGAATTGGATTAAAAACGACATCTTGCACGAAACGTGCAAAATCCGCATTATTGGCCAATGTTTCCTGGCTGATTTGGCTTTTAGTGAGCAGCAGACGCAAACTTTTCAATGAATCAGTGATTTCCGTCTTATTCTCGACCAAATTCGCATTAAGGTTGATTATTTTCTGCAGTACATCTTCAGTTTCTCTGTGCTACAAATTATATTTATTAGTGATTAATAAATATACACAAAAAACGTTTTATTTACCGGCTCCGCATGTTCCATTTTGTTGACACTTATCATTCCAATTGTCAGTTATCGATATATCGATTGGTGGACATCAAAATTTAAAGAGGTATTCCACACTTCCAATGCGATTATTTAAAAACTGACTTTTTAGTATTAACTTGATTTCACGTTGTACATAATCGGATTTATTGCATTGAATAGTCACTTATTTGTAGGGCTACTATAGTGGATAAGTATTTACACACATCGCTATTTAGACTTCAAAAACTATCGGCTGAATAGAGTCCACCCATCACTAAAACATAAGTCAACTCGCTTAGCCTTTTGTCAAAAATATACACAACATTGCTTTATTTTATGCAAAATTTTCGATCTTTGTAATATTATGCTTATTAATCGCGCACTATGTCGAAGTTGGCTAACTCAGGTGACGTAAGTAAGCAAATATACAGAGTATAATCACAGAGATGGTCGAGCACAGTTCACTTACTATACCAAACATATCAGTTACAGATATAATGCTACTTCTGCGTCGCGTTTCCAAATATGTCGTCCCAATTTGCCTACAGAGATATTGTGGCAGCCCCCAACGCGACAAATCCATGTACACAGGGTGCGGAGGAGCAACATAAAACCTCTTGTCGGTGAGCCGGCAGGTAACTCCGTGCCATCAGGCAATGTTATCAGAGCCATCGCATTTACAGGAGCAGTAAGTTTATATTCAAATCATTTAAGAAAGTCACTAATTCCAATAATTATTAGTTCAGCGTTGGATGCTTTGCTGGAGCCACAATAGTGGAGTACGAGAACACACGCAGCATGATTATTTCGAAAGCTAAACAAGCGCGCCTTGGTTGGTTAACAAATCGGTCAGTTGTGGAACATGGCAGCTGGGGACAGATAAAACAGGAATTACGACGTTTTTGGGATTCATTGACGCCCGGAGACAAGACATTTGCACCAATACTGCTATTCAACTTGCTAGCTTTTGCACTGTGGCGTGTACCAGCGATGCGTGGTACAATGTTAACCTATTTCACATCAAACCCGGCAGCACGTAGGTCTCTTCCAGGCATGTTATCAATAAATGGGTTTAATTGCCTTCTCTATCACAGGAATCGTTTGTTGGCCCATGTTCCTATCCACATTTAGCCACTACTCAGTCATGCACATCTTTGCCAACATGTATGTCCTACATAGCTTTTCAAATGCTGCCGTGCTTTCCATGGGCAAGGAGCAATTTATGGCTGTCTATTTGAGTGCAGGTGTCTTCTCAAGCTTGATGAGCGTGCTCTACAAGGCGGGAACTAAGCAGCCGGGCATGTCGTTGGGTGCGGTAAGTCTTCAGTGCTGTTAGATCAGTGATAAACCTTGGTTAATCTTTTCCCTTTGCAGTCTGGAGCTATTATGACAGTGCTGGCGTATGTTTGCGCACAGTATCCAGATACACAGTTGAGCATACTGTTCCTGCCAACTATAACGTTCTCTGCCGGTGCCGCGATAAAAGTTATAATGGGAATTGACTTTGCCGGATGTGTAATGGGATGGAAATTCTTCGATCATGCGGCGCATTTGGGCGGAGCCGCCTTTGGCATGTAAGTACACCTTGCATCCTTGACCTATTGTTATCATTTAAACTAATGAATGTATTATTTTATACAGTTTCTGGGCACAGTACGGTGCACAACTGTGGGCAAAAAGGATAAGTTTGCTTAACTATTATCACGAGCTGCGAAGAACGAAACAAAAATAATGAAACAGACAATGAGGGGTACAAAATTAAAAGAAAAGAAATGCGATTTTTATGGTGATCGTTTAGCCTTAGAGGCTCGTGTTATCGTGTGTGAAATTCAATAAATCATCGCAATTATAAAATACTATTAAAACAACATTTAAGCATCCATCGCTTTCTTCCTCAAAGGTGGTCCAGGCTGCTCCAGCAAATTGCGCTGCTTCCGATAGACAATCTCTTTCTGGCGTTGCATAAATTTCTCCCTAAGCTCTTGGGGCGATTCTCTTTCAGGGGCATAGGATATGTGTAGTATGCCCCCGTAGAATGGTTTTGCATCAAGCTGACGTTTTGCTCTTCGTGCATTTTCCAGCCGTTCAAACTGAACAGCAAAAACATCCGTAAACGCTTCCAATTCCACTATAAGTGTAGAGATCAGTTAATTTATTTCCCCAGGTTAATTCATAATCGACACACACTCTTTTTAGCCATATCGGTGGTCACACAGATACAGGACTCTAGTTTTCCGTAGCACTGCATCTTATTTTTGATATTCGTATGCAGATTTACTTTGGGTACGCCGAAAACCAACATATGCCTGGACTCAGTGGCAACGGAGTAAACCTAGAAGGATTTATAATTTGATTAAAGAAGTCTTTCTATCGAAACAGACAATACTTTGACAGCCTTCAGCTCGCGACCCTGTCTATACTGTAATCTAGTCGTGCAGTATTCAAAGCGTTTGTGATGCTCCGAAGGCGTGGGCTCCATAATTTCATTTTGTTGGGTTAAGCTAAAATTAATTTGTGTTTTTGTAAAACTGTCGACTGTTGTCGAATGTATTGTGTTGTGCAGCACAATAAGTCTGGCATTTTACAACACTCTTTTTGTCATTCACCTGTTACGCGGGCACAGCTGTTATGAATTAGTGATGGCGGGAAAAGAGATCTTAACGCCAGAACTGCGCGCGCTGCATATAAGGCACGGCCAAACAGTTTATAAACTCATTTGCCTTTGTAGATCAGACCCGTGAAAGAAGAAAGAGTGACCACGTAATCTTTGCTATTTTAGATATCGCGCAATTATTAATTAATTAAGTAAAAGACAACCAAATATTTCACCATGTCTCAATCACAAGTTGCCGGCAAGGAAAACATTACAGACAACATGGAAAAGTTTTCATTAAAGGTATGTAAATTCATGTGTATATACAATAGGTGACACGTTTATACATATATGTAAAAAGTGCCTATATACTATACATGTGCTATATTAAGTGCCCTGTATGCATATACTACCCCATATACTGCAACTATTCAATTCAATTTGCGTATGTTTATTGGCAGATTTCTTTCTCATTGGAAATTTGAAGCTCTGCATTTGCATATTTGTTTAATTTACTTATATTTGTCGGCTTTTGTTTTTCCATGTAGAGCCCTAGCAAGAAAATTTTGACGGAGAACACAAGTAACGTTCGCAAAATGTCGGTTACCACCGAAGACAAGGACAACACCGCCAAGGACACTCGCACAATTATGGACAAGGTTGCAACACCTTTTGACCCTTCGCTGGAGCCTTTGCTGCGTGAAAATCCTCGTCGCTTTGTTATTTTCCCAATTCAATATCAAGACGTCTGGCAAATGTACAAAAAGGTAAGACCGACACATACATACATCCGCATGAGTGTGCATGTTTGTGTGTAAGTGCACACATCTGTACATAAGTATGTAATGGCTTGATGAAATAGGCGGGAATGTGATGTGATAAAGCGCGGCAAAACTGGTCACGTAGTGAGCGAGCCCGATAGCATTAGTTAAACAACACAAAATGGGAGGGGGCGGAGGAAATCTAGATTGCATTTATTATGAAATTCTATAAGGATTTAACATGAAAGGATTTTTGCTTAGATTTAGGAAAACATTTAAAATTCAGCAATGATTGTTATTACGAAATATGTTTATTGCAATCAGTTTTAATATTTTCCAAAAATGTTTTTCTTTGGCAGGCCGAAGCTTCATTCTGGACCGTGGAGGAAGTGGATCTATCTAAGGATATGACTGACTGGGCACGATTGACCGACAACGAGCGTCATTTCATTTCACATGTTTTGGCATTCTTTGCCGCCTCCGATGGCATTGTTAATGAGAATCTTGTCGAGCGCTTCAGCCAGGAGGTGCAAATCACAGAGGCACGTTGCTTTTATGGTTTCCAGATTGCCATGGAGAATGTCCACTCAGAGATGTACAGCGTGCTCATCGATACCTACATTCGGGATCCACAGCAGCGTGACTATCTTTTCAATGCCATTGAAACGATGCCCGCTGTGAAACGTAAGGCAGATTGGGCTTTGTCTTGGATCGCCTCGAAGGCGGCTAACTTTGGCGAGCGCATCATTGCCTTTGCTGCCGTCGAAGGCATCTTCTTCAGCGGCAGTTTTGCGTCGATCTTCTGGCTAAAGAAGCGTGGTCTTATGCCCGGTCTTACTTTTTCGAATGAGCTGATCTCCCGCGACGAGGGACTGCACTGCGACTTTGCTGTGCTCATGTTCCAGCACTTGGTCCAGCGTCCCAGTCGTGAGCGCATCATTGAGATCATCTCAGATGCTGTGAAGATTGAGCAGGAATTCCTTACAGACGCTCTACCCGTCAATCTGATCGGCATGAACTGCGCATTAATGTCCGAGTACATTGAGTTCGTGGCCGATCGTCTGTTGGTTGAACTCGGGGTGGGAAAACTTTATAACACAAAGAACCCGTTTACGTTTATGGAAATGATATCATTGGACGGAAAAACAAACTTTTTCGAGAAAAAAGTAGGAGAGTACCAGCGCATGGGAGTAACGTCGAATCGTTTGGACAACGTGTTCACGCTTGATGCAGACTTTTAGAGACGTTTAGTTTATTATATATTCTCGCTTACCTCACAGCTGCTGGTTCTGGGTGTTATTTAAGCAAATTCAACTCCTTAACTTTCTTTCTAGCTCATAAGTACACACAATTCGACAATCTACAAGTTATTATTAATGGCACTTCTATAAAAGAAAATTTTAAGTTTTGAGCATTTCAGACATTCTTGACTTCCATATTATCATTTTGCTCCTACTTTTCCCAACTTCCATTGTACATAACATTTTAAATAAATTCTTATATAATTTTAGTAAATGATGTTTAATTTGTACACCTAAGCTTAAACTTAAAGTACAGTCACATTCGAACAATCGGGAATTATTCTTATCTATATACGTTCTTGTTTGCATTTCAAATGAAGAATGAACTGAGTCATTCGGGCCAAATGTAAACAACGTCAATGAATATATACATATTATATGTAAGTATATACTGGAACGGTATTATTTTTATATAAATTTCAAAACATAGTTTGAAACTGTAAGATACTTTTAATGTGACGTGTGTTTTGCAGCCCTGAAATGTACATGCAAAAACAATCAGTGGGAACACGGCTTTTGGTATCGATATCGATAGACGTAAACAGCTGACGATTTATTTGATACAAACACTGCAAATGTATTTGTTATCTACGAAATTACTCCTACAGCAAAGAATCTGGTTGTTGTGCGCATATAAAGTCCAAATGTAGCATATATAATATAACTATTGGCTCGAGTGGGCGTAACATCACAATGTCATCAATTTTGATAATACGAGTTTGATGGTGCGGCAGAAATTTTGTTGTAACTGATCGCGTCGTGTATGTAAAAACCCATCTGGTCAAGCTGCTCCGGAGGCCTCTTATACAAGTAACATGACCCGCGCAACACGTGACGCAGAAAAGGGCGCCGGGGAGGAAGACGAGTGTTCCCTCTTAGAAAATGTAAATTCCAGTACTAGAACATCCGCTTCTGCCTCTGATGACGAAGCGCAGATAAAGCACAGACATCGTGGTACTCGAAACCAACATCGACGGCAACGTGCGCGTTACCACATGCCCAGGAGTTTGAGAAGATTGGGCTGTTGCATGGTGAGCGGCTTCTTTGGATTTCTGATTCTATACAACTACCTGCCAAATCTTTACTTCGATGTACAAAAGCGACATGGTGAGTTAAAGTAGAATTGTTCAAGAAGACAATAAGTAAGAGTAATTTCTTGCAGCGGGCTTACCAGACTGGTCGTCCAATACGTCGCTCGATATAAAAGAATATGTGCAGCCACAGCAGGATACGGCACTTATAATGCCGCGTGATTTTTGTCGAAACAAAACATTTCTGATTATCGCCGTCTGCACAGGCCTCAATAAATTCGAGGAACGACAGACAATAAGAGAAACATGGGGCAATACAACAGAATTTAACTACTCGAGTTTTTACAAACTGCACGGACACATGAAGGGTCACTACCTGCCACCAACAGCCCAACGCCTGCAATTCTTTGCTGACTACCTAAGTGGCGAGGGTGAGAATCTAACGGCAACAGTGCGCATTATATTTATTGTGGGTCGCAGCGATTATGAGTCACATCTCGGGAATGAAACACTTACCCGATTGCACAACGAAGCACAACAATACAACGATATCATTCAGGAGAATTTCATTGATACGTACAACAATCTTACAATTAAGTCTGTCATGGCACTCAAACACATTAACCGCAGTTGCTCCAAGACCTGCGCCTACTTTCTCAAATGCGACGACGACACGTTTGTGAATGTCCCGAATCTGTTGCACTTCCTGCTGGGCGGCACAGTGCCGCTGTATAACGACACGCTGGACTATCACGATCGCAGCTCATTTCAGGTTATGTTTCCGCGCAATCGTTTGAATGCCACGACAGGAATTATGATGGGCCATCAGTTCTGCAATGTGGTTCCTGTGAGCGACGTGACCAGTAAATGGTATATGCCCTACTATATGTATCAAGGA
This sequence comes from Zaprionus nigranus, assembly GCA_018903425.1. NCBI lineage: Eukaryota > Metazoa > Arthropoda > Insecta > Diptera > Drosophilidae > Zaprionus > Zaprionus nigranus. The sequence continues at coordinate 819,324 of JAEIGD010000014.1, read as the reverse complement.
GAGACATATCCGCAGTACCTGTCTGGAGCTGGTTATCTTATGTCCATCGATGTAGTGGAGCGACTCTATGAGGCGGCGCTGAATACATCTCTGGTCTATCTAGAAGATCTTTTTATAACAGGAATTTGTGTTGCTCGAGCTAAAGTTAAGCGGCAGCATCATTCCCTCTTCAGCTTCGCCCATTCGAAACGTTTGTGCGCCTTTAAGGGCAGCATAACACAGCATCAGGTTAAGGAGGAGCTAATGGTTGAGGCTTGGCGCTATGTATCCAATTATAGCATTCAGTGTCAGCCCCCCGGGACGTTACTTACAAAGTATGCGATTGCGTAATCGCGTCAACTGTTAGATCTGAGATAAAGAGAGAGAGAGAGCTGTGAAACTGCCTTGAATTGGTTGACTTCCTTCTGTAACTGATGTTAAAGGTTATAAAACTTTAACAATTGTATACGTAGCACATAATTTAACATATCTAAAAAGTATTGAATTCTAAGTTGTGTGCATTGAATTCTCTGTAAATTATACACATACTGATACAAGCTGAATTAACGCACATACAACTACCATATTTGGTTATCATAAACATTTACTTTACACACCTTAAACACCTTTTGTTCCTAGTTCGTTTGTATATTGAATCAAAGTGATATTTTTTCATGAGTTTATTATAACCAAATTTGTTTTATGATTAAGTAGGGGGGCTTGTTTTGTAAATGGACAGAATGTTTGCAATTTAATAATCATATTGCCTATGCAAGCCGATATGATTTATAGAAACTGAAAGACACAATAGATGAATGCATAAACTTGAAATCTAGCAAACTAGTTAGAAAAAAAGTGAGGAACAAGTTTGCACATTATTGATTGTGGGGTCAAACTCAGTTAGTGACAAAAAAAACAGCACAGTTTTTTCTTCAAAACCCGTTCAACCCAAATACTCCACAGAATATTTATATACATATATCCATAAAAAAACAATTTAAAAAGTGAAATAGTAAGAAGGATCCCCAATAATGCGGATATTTCCGAGTGATATTTTTTTTATGAGCTTAAAGGGAATTGGCCAACAAGCTGTTGCTGAGAGATTGTTTGAGATTATTTTGTGAAATGCGAAACGCACATACTATATTTGTTTATATAAATCAGAAGTAATGATATAAAATGTAAACATATCTGTTAGAAATTAGCATAGAAATGAAAATTATACTTGTAGTATCAGAAAAGGCCGCTACCAGCTGCAACAACTTTCTTTAATGCGTTATTAGGAAATTGTTATATTATATGCACAAAAATATATACATATACTACATATACATAATGTACAGAATAATAAACTTAAATGTCCAAGCGTTCCATTTATTTGGTCTACCACTGCTGTTTCTATATTTGTTTATATGAATCTCATTGCGCCAATTATTTATTTTATAAAATTCAATAATAAAAGAGAATAATATCAATAAGCTTAAGCAGTACATTATTAATATTACAACATATGTAGATACAGGAAATCAGTTTTGGTTGAGTTAAGGTTTAATGTGCCACAGGGCTTGCGGTTGTTTTTAGAAAACAAAAAACAAACAAGAAACCCAAGCACAAGCTTACAATACAGCTCATAGCTTAAGTTTAAGCGTTACAGTATTTATATAGTGAATATATGAACTTTTGTCTTTAAGATTACATATTATATTAAAAAACTATAATAACAAGTTACATTCGAGCCTATCAGGTTAAGCCATAGACACTATTATTTCCTACATAGACTGGACCTAATACTCTTAACTCTATTACCAAATTGCTAGATCAATCAGACTGCGTCATCCCCCGTATGCGGTTTTAAGAGAGTGCTTTCACTGCTGTCGAACGTCAGTGGTTTGCCTGGACTGCTTTCCGTATCTGTGGGTTGCTCGGAATCTGGTTTGACAGAAGAATCTTTTGATGTTGGACCTTCATGATCATCGGCCTCTAAAACAGTCTTTGGAGATGTTGGCTGTGTTCCGTCATCGACACCATCAATATCAGCTTCCGGGGTTATCGCATCATTGGCCTTAGGTTTTGATACGTCCGAATCAGTCTTAGTACTCCCTGCATCGTCAGCTTTAGTCGTTGTCTCATCGGCTGCTAGAGATACAGAATCATTTTCATTGCTGGCAGTCTTTCCAGATTTATTAAAAGCATCTTCTGTTTCTATTACAGAATCACTTTTGGCTACTTCGGGCGTATTATCTGCTTGCTCGTCTGAATCTAATTTTTCTTCTAATGCAGTATTATCTGTCATTTGACCTGTTAAGCTCTCATCTACTGATTTTTCACTAATTTCTAAACCTTCCATAACTTCTTTGGCAGGTTTCGCTCTTTCAATATGTTCGACTTCTTCTATAATATTCAACGGTTCTTTGGACTTAATAATATTTATGTTGGTTTCCTTTTCCTCAATATCTGTACAATCCGTATCTTTGTGCACTGGGTCGCCTTTATTCTTGGTAATATCCATGTCTTCTTCGACCGGTTGATGTCCAGTCGGTCTCTCAATTTCCTCTTTTTTTTCATCACACTTTTCTTTAATGGCAGGTTTGTCAGTTGTATTATCCTCATTATTTGTAAAATTATCTAGATTCTCAATACTTTTTACTTCGCTCTCATCACTTTTCTGTTCTTTTGCCTTAGCGGAGTCAAGTTCTTTCTGTTTTTGGATCCATTTCCGCGCCACCTCGAAATCTTCTTCGACGCGTCTCAATTTAACAACCACTTTCATTTTCAACTTGGCATCATTTCTTTTTATTTCCTCCATACGCTGACGGTTCAGATTAATTAGTGCTGGGTTTGGTTTATTGGTTGTTTTCTTGCGTGGCTGTTTCTTAGTTGTGGATCCTTCAGGTGAAACGGATAGATGTGTTTTTACCTCACCGCTACCTTCAGTAATGTCGACCTCCAACAGGCTAGCCAGAATGGATGAACTAAAAGCTGCAACATCTATATCAGCGTTTGGATCTATTTTCGCAGTAACTGGATCTGTTTGCAGAAAGTCCGTTTTGTCGACTACGGATTTTACAGATGTAATTTGCAAGCCTTTGGGTTTAGCAAGCTTGGATGTGGATGGTGTCTCCTCTTCGTTATCAGAATCGATTGTAATCGTATCAGTTTTAGGTTCCACAATCTCGATTTCATTGTCTTCATCATCGCTGGCTTGTTTGTCTGGAAAATAAAAAACAGTTTTACAATTATTAAACAAGTCCCAAATTTAATTTGTAAAAGATTATGAAATGATAAAAGAAAAACCAGCACTTTTAATTGAATACTTAAATGTATAAGAATCTTAATTGGTTTATTTATGATTAGAAATGTAGGAGTATGGAATAAATTAATTAAAGTCTAGTTGGCAATTTAATGAATATACAAAGATGCACTTATATATTAAGAAATCGTATTTCCTCGAGTGGGAAATTAGTCCGTAGTTTTTGCAGGGTCTTCTCGTTCGGCCTGGGCTGTCGTTCCATTTCGCGACAGTAGCATTCGTAGGCAAACTTTGCCATTTGCCAGCGCAGTTTGCAGGAGCGTGCATCACGTCGGAAACGTGGTAATCGTCGGGCTACCTCAGACCAAAGTCGTTCGCGTGCACCCACATCACTGTAGTCCACATGTCGTGGATTCCACAGTGTGGGATAGGCACGCATGGTCAGCACCAGCTGCTGCACAAACTGCTTGTCATCGGGCATGTCCTTCAACTTGCCCGCTGATTCACTGGACTTGCTACTCTCCGTGCTCTTCGACACACAATCCTGCAATGGCTCGAACTCATCTCGCAGATCCTGTTCGTCAATTTTATAAAGAAAATACAAGCTTGCAAGATATTTGGAATATTTCAGTTCCAGATTGGCAAATGTTTGTCTATCTTTAATAGTCTTCAGACGGAATGACTTGTACATTTCGTACATCTGCTGCCAGCGCTCTACAATGTACTCGCAGCGATAGTCTGTAAAGGGGTGGAGGGAAATTATATCAGGATCTCTTCTGAATAGCTCAACTTCTTATTACATACTTGGTGCAGATTTCCAAAAATTGAGCCACAACGACTTGCGTGTTTGTTCGTCTATACTGTTGAACTCAGGATCGGCAGATTTTCTCCAGAGTACCGGATGACTTTTCGCAAAATTGATTATGCGCATGTCAATGGAACGAACCTCCAGTGGACGCACAGGTAAGCGTGCGACTGCCCGCGGTGGCGGTTGTTTCTTCCGCATATCTGCGAAATCTTCCTGTTCCTTATGAATGGTATTTTCAATGGCATCCAATTGCTTACGTTCAAAACCATCGCCATCACCTTCACCACAGTCGACTGTCTGCCACTCGCCACGTGGCAAATCCCTGTTGGCCAAATAGTTGGTGGCCTTGTCAAAGTATCCCTTGAAACGCTTTCCCTCCTTCAAAATACGTTCGATACGCACATAACGTTTGCGTACTTTCTTCCAGCGTAACTTAATATCATCGCCGCGTGGAAAGTGACTGGCAATGACTCGCCACTGCTTCCGTGTGACCTCCATGTTACCGTAGTCTTTATGCTGTGTACACCAGATCGAAGGATATTCGCGAATCAAGCGTGTCAGCTTGCGATCGTAGGCGTGTGCCTGCTCATTGCGATTCATACTCTCTTCGGTGCCGAGGGCATCATATTCATCGTCTAGATCATCGTCATCATCACAGTCATCGTTCTGATCATCATTCAAATCATCGGCTTCATCAATATCATTTTCAACTTCATCGTTCACCTCATGATCCTCTTCTTCATCCTTGGGGTCACCTTCGGCGCGCACGCCAAGCGGCATTAATGGTGGCAGCGGTTCAGCCGTTTCGCCATCCTTGAGATTCGCATGCAAACTTTTACGATACTCGTACACTTGATTGTGAAAACTGTTGCAGCCCGTATTGAACAGATCCACATCGTCCAGTTGACCATAGCAAACATAATCGACAGCTGAAAAACAAATACAGATCAGAGAAAGGGAAAAGTTTAGCGAAAAACTGCTGCTGAATTCGATTCCATTGCCTTTTTGGATATTTTGCAAACACATGGACCAAGATCTGAATTAAATTTAACATAAGGCTAAGTTCGGAAAGCCAAGGAAATGGAACTCGCAGAGTTTTTCATAAGCACAACATAAGATACTTACCTTGGCATATATTTATAACAAACTTGATTGTTATTTACTTTATACATTTTACTTAAGAAACAACCGTCCATGTGTTACAATATTCACAAAAGACAATGCACACCAAACTTATTTCTTATATACATCGATTTATTTGAATTCACTGCATAATAAAACAAATTTCGCAAAGCTGTGCGAGTAATAAACGTATTCTTGCCATAGGGTTTAAATTTTTAAATAATATATTCAAAATATTGGTGATATATAAAGGAACTTACCGGCAGCCAGTTGACCGTTCTCCAGACTGTTTGCATCGTTTTTGAAGCCCATTTCACGCATATCGACAATGCATTTATCCTGCAGCTGCTTGAAGCGCCCAATGGCATAGGTCATTAGATATGATAGATGTATGTACAGCTCTTTAAGATCCGTATAGCTGCGTGCCTGATTGTACGCATTGGAATGAGTGAGGGTCTGCACTTTTCCAGTCAGATGTGTGCATATTTCCATGGCATTAAAGATCTGATCTTGAAGCTGTGACCGCGCTATACCAACGCCGATGTTGGGGAACACATGCCGCACTAGGCTCGGAGCCTTCCCAGCGGCGCTAGCAGGAGCCATCATAGCCGATCCAGCTCCATTACTATTCGCAGGTATTTGCGGTGTGGGTATATTCATTGCCTGCACCTGGCTGCCATTGTTGACGCGCACAATTTGTGGTGCTCGTTGTTGCTGATTAATTTGTGGATTATAAATGCCCATATTGGAGCCGTAGGCGGGGCTGTTGTGCGCCATACGTGGTGGTGCTGCTGCTGCTGCTGGCCGTTGACGGATGACAACCTGCGGAATTATCGGAACCGGTGCGGGTGAGAGAGACGTCGAGGGTTGTGTGGGAAGTGGCACCTGACGCTTTACCTGAATAGAGTAATATTTAGTTTGAAATTAAGAAAACGTTAAATCTCATCATTGTTTTCACCTGTATAAGTCGGCCGTTGGGCAGCCGATAGGAGTCCTGTTGAGCTGCGCTATTGAGATCAACACGAAAACCGTTTATGGTATGAAAAACGGGACCAGCACTGCGTAGAGCATTGGGCACCACAGTACGTCGTACTATGGGAGCGGGTGCGGCTTGGCGGTAGCGCATGCCGGAGCTACTCAGCACCAGAGGCGGTGGTAAACTGCTCCGTTGAGGAACTGACGGGTTGCCATTGCTGCTGCTGCCACTGGGACTGGGTCCACTGTAGTTCTGCTGCACGGTCACAATGCGAGGCGTTGTGCTGATGTTGGGTGATGTTATAGGATTACGAGCTGCTGGTTTAGGTGCAACTGAAATTTGACAATCTGGTTCCAGCATACTAAGCAGGTCTGGGGTGCAAACAACTTCGTCGTTTGATGATTTAGGACGTTTGGCGGGTGGATTCTGGGGCTTGGGTGATTTCTTAACGGAGGTGATAGAGCTGCTATGACTGCGCTTGGATACATTGGACTCAATGCTCTCCATAGAATCGGAGAGGCCGCTGGCTTTCGCCTTGGCCAATCGACAACAAGTGCTACTATCCTTTTGCATGAATTGACGCATTTCCAATTCAGTGAAGGGCATCGATTGCAGGCCACTATCAGGAAAAGAGGAGTAATTAATAGGCATTGGCTAGGAATTGGAATTTATTTTTACTTTTTCTGTGTCTGGATGTAGTTTGTAAGGGCCCAGTGCTGGGCCCGCAGGGGCCACAGTATTTTCGGGGTGCACTTAAAGCAGTTCCAGTTCTCGTTCTGTTCGATATCTGTGATGACGCCGCGAGACAAATTCTTGATAATGCACGATTTGCAGAATACAAACGGACAGGTTGAGCAGCAGTATACCTCGCCGCCCTGGCCACACCAGCGACAGTACAACTCGGAGCCGTCCTCTCCTTTGGAGAATTCACCACTATTGTAGAAGTCATGGCACTTCACGCAGTGGGTCACTCGTAGTATAGGATGCATTTTGATATTGTTTTCAGCACTGGGCGCAGTGCCGATGTGTGCGCGGCAGACGGTGCAGTGTACCTTACGTTGGTTAACCACATCCACGGTGGGATACATTTTGAGATAAAAGCGACGCTCTTCCTCTGCAATGGAGGCATCCATTTCGTATTTCGTGCCTAAGCGAGAAATGCAACAATTAGACAATAAGAACTGAAGGCGGTAGGGGAAATGCAATCTACCAGCAAAATCAAAATCGTAGACCTTAAGCGATGGTGATGGCGAAGGCGCCGCTGGAGCTGCTGGCTTCGCAACTGGCAACGCAGTCTCGACGTTTGGTGTGCTGCTCATCTTGCTGGACTATTTACCGGCAGGGCAGTTCGACAACAATGCCACACGTGGAGTTGCAACTAACAATTCTATTTAACACACTCTCCCACACGCACACCACTTCACAGTATAAATAACTGCGGATGCAACAACAAAGCGTCGCGCTATTTTTTCGCAATAATAAATACGACTAACACCGACGCACGCCATACATAAAGGGCAAAACGCGGTAATTGATCTCTGCTGTTTTGCAGTGTTTTTACTCAAATTTATAAAATAAAAATGTAAAATTGTTGCAGCGATAGAATAAAAATGATTTTTTCCCACGACTGATGCGGTAGTGTGTCGGTTTTCAATATGGCAGACACTTCGTGTCGGCCCACGAGCCGAGCCGAAACACGAAGTATACATAACAAGTTTTACCTCGACTCTCTGTTCCGATAATGAAATATATTATTCACACAATCGTATTTTAGATATAGAAGTTCAATCTTGATTTCTGTCTAAATTATATAGTTTGATTCAAATCAGAAATATATTCGATTAGGGCAGTCTCTGATTCAAATAACGATCGCGTATCTGCGATAGTATTACTTACAAAAATATTATAAATATTTTGATCTGAAACCTGTGGCTTTTCAAATTTACAATTTTAGATTATTTTTCAGATGGATCATTTTAATAAAATCATATAATTTATTGTATATATTTTACAAAAATTGTAAAGAAGTATTTCACAAAACGTCGGCAACCCTAAATGAAGAGAGTTATCTCTTTCACACTAATGGAACATTCGTTTAGGCACGAGCACTCACCAAAGTTGTAAATATTTTAATAACGGTAATAATCAGGTGAATGTTTATATTTATATATAATGCTAGTCATATCAAAATGTGTGTATTTGAATAAACAGTTTAAACTTGAACAAAACGTCTTCATATTTTTACAGTTCGCAGCACTGCAAAACAAATGCAGCCCTAGGTGAGTAACATAACAACACTGCAATCAATAAATATAACCAGTAATATATATCAGAATAAATATACATCAATAATACATAAGTATGTTGTATGGATCACTAAAACGATGTTGTTATTACTTATCAATTTGTTTAAAGAAAGAGAGAAATACACATGTATATTTGTATATATATATAAATTTCGTTATGAATAGGGAAAACCTCTAATATATATCGTCAAGCTAACAGCTTTGTTAATGAAATCGATATTTCTAATGACATCGATATTTATCGATTTATAAGTTATATTTCTACACCGCAATTGTAAGTTGTTTGTTTATATTTTCTAATTTGATAGCAGTTGTGCTTTGTGTCTTCTGTAAAAAATGTTTCCACTCTATATCTGTTACATATAATCTGCCCTCAAGAAATATCAACGGATTCGAGCACAATGGAGCCTTCAGTGTCAAAATCAGCAGCTGATTCGTTGAGCTCTGACTTTTTTATGGCTGGGATCTTTTATTTAAGACTGTAGATGGCAAGCTAGATAAAAAGGCAGATATTTTAATGGTGCTTGCTCACTTTTTATTGACAAAGCACTATAAGTTTCGTTGCATTGGAATTGGCGATGATGTGAGTAGCAAGCGTTTCTATATGTATTAAAAATTGCATATTCACAATGTCAAAGGCCGGTGAAAGCTTGAAGCTAAGAGGAATTTCATAATAATGCAAAACTTTTTTTACATTGTAGAAAACTCTAATGGAGGAGGAAGATGGAAGTGAACTATTGCCAGATCACTGGAATGGGGATACCACTAAATATTCTCTGCGTTATGTCCATAACAAAGTACTCTATTTGCTGCTTGGACATATTACCGAAGATGCTTTAATCATGAATCTGTTGGATATTAATACCAAGAATGTGTCCAATATTTGTCTAACACCAGATTCTCTGGTAGTCGAAGTTAAAGGCCCCATTACAAAACTCATGCCAACGGTACCGGATATTGTTGACCGCTTTCGCAAGGAATTGTGCGATCCAGTAAGCTTTTTATGTTGGCTATAAATATATAGATACATTTACCTATATACCTTTGTACAGGTGTTCACTGGTAATATACGCGAGGCAACCACACAAACACATAACAGCGGGCCACTGTCTCAATCCGCAGATCCCTTGCGTATTGGTGAACCAAGACGTCCGGGGTAAAATATATATGAATGTTCCATTTCCCGTACACTTATAATTTGATTGTTTTTCAGATCGTTTATGCCACACGGGTTTGAACCACGACCTTTTGGTTTTCCCGATGTTGGGCGTGGAGATCTAGACCCACTTGGCCGTGGTCCTGGTAACTTATTCCCGTTTAATCCTAACCCAGGCTTGGCACGTTTTGATCCATTCGGCCCTATTGGCCCCGGCGGTCCGGGTGGCGCAGGAAACATTGGGCCTAATCCAGACCACATGCGCCCACCACATTGGAATCCAGATTACTACATGTAGACGGGCCATAAAATCAATAGTTTTCTTAAGCAAATCTAGATTTAATCGCCGCTATAAATAAAATTTGCATATTACCGAAGGAAAAAGGAATGCATTGTAACTAAAATATGTTTTTATTGTTGCTCATGTACAATGTAAAATATTACGATAAGAACAGACAGATCAGCCTAAAAATCGTTCATAAATGAATATGGATTATAAATGTAATATACGTGACAATATATAAACATAATCTAGCTGTTTGTGAATATTATTATAGGCCGCGAATCGGTTTTGGAGTTCGCAATCCCGGAGTGCAACAATAAAGACGACAAAATATACAAAAAATAATAACCCTATATCTAGACAATATAATGGCGTGTTATTGCGCAAAAAAGTCAATTTCATAGTTGTCGCATATATGTAGTATAAGTACGTATATAAAGTTGAATGTGCGCTCGAAGTTGTTGCGTCGTAATCTCAAGATTAGCTACGGAAATAAACTGAATACGCGCAGCTATATTAATATTAAATATATTATTATTTTACATATATAGATAATGTTTTTGTTGCTTGTTTTTTGTTTTGCTCTTGTGGTCTAGCCTAATATTATTTTTACCATAGTATTTTGCTAAATTAATTAAGTGCTAACACCCTTCTCGCTTGGGTGCTGAATAGGGTTCGGCTGATTGACTTAAATTATGTTTGCACTCGCGCATAAGCGGAGGACATTATGATAATTTCTTTTTCACTTTAGTTATAGATAAGAATCTTTTGTGCCTTGGCTGCTCGGGCGGAGGCAGACGTACACAGGGGGGGATGTGTGCGTGCGTTTAAGTGATATAAGCGAAGCATTTGCTCTCTCTTTTTCTATCTCTTCATCGATCTTCACCACCGCCTTCTCCTCTCAGTCCCATTCCCCAATAAACATGCGTGGTGTGGGCACATAGCCGCGAGTTGGCAGCGGTAAATGGCGTCCATAGATGTGATTGTATGGTGATTCGACAAGTTCGGAATCTACAAGAAGCACATCAGAGTGACATTAGGCGATATATAGGTGTGTATAAATATACAAAATATAACTAGAAGTATGGATTATAATAATGGATGGATAATGAACGTTGAATAAATGTATGTACAATGTTAACCGTTAAAGGTAAGGTAAGGTAAAACTGTTGCCGTCCAGGGTCCAAGTCTTAAAGTAGAGTTAGTATCAAATTCGTACAGTTTACAGGTACATATACCAGGAGGTACATAACACAAGGTGCTAATCTGAAACCAAAAGGCTTGCTTTATATATACACAGCGCGCATTGCATCCGATTGATTACTGGGATAGATAGAGACCTTAACAAAAACCAAATAACCTCATTTCGTAGAACCCCATTTTCAATAGTCGAGTATTTGGATCTTCTTCAGGCTGAGGCTGCGCGGCTTGCGAGGCTTTAGGTAGCCATAAATGGACTCCATGTCGCTGATGTCAAGGCGGCTGGCAGTGCGCCCGATTCTTTGTGATGCTGCTGCTGCTGCTGATGCTGGCTGCGCCTGCATTGAAGGCGGCGCATTGTTTGTTGTTGCTGTTGCTGTGCCAGTAACAGTTGTTGTTGTTGCTACTGCTGTTGCAGTCATTGGTGATGCTGTTGCTGATGTTGCTGCTGCTGCTTGGGATGTTGCAATTGCTAAACTCTTTGTTGCTGCTGTCGCCGTTGTTATACTTTTGTTTTTACTATTGAAATTATTTTTTGTTTTTCAAGACGTCATCATTGTTTTTCTTGGCATTGCCATTATTGTTGTTGCTGTTGCTGTTGTTGTTCGTTAGCTGTCGCTTATTGTTGTTGCCATTGCTCTTGCTGTTGTTAGTCGCATTGTCATAGAGTTTTTTGTCAGCCCTTCGCAAAAGTGTCGCTTGCTGCTGCAGCTTCAGTGGCTTCTGTTGCTCCTGTTGATGCTGCTCCAGCTGCTGCTGCTGGTGACGTTTGCCCCGCCAACTTGGCGCTGGCAGCTTAGGCTTGTTGTAGTACTGCGGCCTCTTGCCGTTGCCCTTGTTGTAGCCCATGTCTGGCGAGTCCAGCGGTGTGTGGGGCACACGCTCGTATATATTGACCGGCGCTGTCAACGCTGGGGCGGGCGGCGCTTTGGCCACAATGCGGCTACGTCCGCCGTACATGTACAGCGAGCCCTCCTCGTTGGGCTGCTCGAAGAAGCTCTCCGTGGACTGGGATTTGTTGCGTGTCGCTAGCAGCGCAGGTGCAGCCACCTGTCGCAGCTGAGCACGATCCACATACATGGTGTCGGTGTCAGCGATGCTGGGCGCAACACGGGGGCGTTGCACTCGCCGCTGTAGCCGCTGCATGTACGTGTTTGTCGTGGCTGCGTCGTCAAGGTCAAAGTCCAGGTCAAAGTCATCGTACTCGTAGTTGTCGTAGCGCAGCTCGTCTGCATCGTCTGCGATCACCAGACTTGGTTCGTCCTCCTGCACCTGCTCCAGCACCGATACGTCACTCTCACTGCACCACTTGGCCACGCCCGCGTGCTTGTCCAGCAAGCCGCCGCTCAGTTGCTGATGGCGTCGCAGCTGCTGCTGGCTGAGGCTGCGCTGCGGTCGTGGTGCAGGCACCTCGCCACAGAGCGGCGCCAGCGCATAGCAGCTGACGCAATTGCAGGCATTCTCCGTAGTCAACTGGGTGCGGCGCATGGAGAGGCGACGTGCGCCCTGGCGCACTGCCACCTCTTCCAGGTCATCGTAGTATTGCGTGGGCGGGAAGTAGCCTACAGAAGGGGTACTCTTGTGCTGCGCCTGCTGGTGCAATCGATGGCAGTGCCGGTGCTGGTGCTGGTGTTGTTGGTGCTGTTGGTGACGGTGGTGTGCATGCGCATGGGCTGGGTGTGGGTGCAAGTGCGGATGCGGGTGCGGGTGCAGGAGCTGTTGTTGTTGCTGTTGTTGCTTAAGCTGGTTGCTACGTGCTTTATGGTGCTGGTGATGCAGTTGCAGTTGCAGTTGCTGTTTGCCTGCCTGCGACTGTTGTGCTGTGCTTTGTGTCTTGTTTGTTGTCGCAGTTGTTGTTGTTATTGTTGCTGTTGTTGGTTGTGTTGCAGTTAGGTCCGTTGGCAGTGATTGTGGTTGTAGTTGCTGTTGCAGTTGCAATTGCATTTGCATTTGCAGCGCGTGCGTTTTGTGTTGCTGTTGTTGTAGTTGTTGTTGTAGTTGTTGCAGTTGATGCGTTGGTAATTGTGGTTGATGGTTGTTGTGGTAGCCACCCTGTTTATAAATACCTATGCCACTCTCATAGCTGCGCGTCTGCCAGATCTGCTGCTGATGATGGTGGCTCGCCGGCTGATGGTGCACGGCATGCGCTGCCGCCGCCGCTGCGGCCATCAGTTGCTGCTGCTGATGCTGTTGTTGTTGTATATGATGCGGATGCATGCCGGCCAGATGGTTGTGTATCATCGACGTCTTCTTCTGGCTTAGTGTGCTCATGCCATCGGTGTTGCCGTTGCCGTTCATGCTGCTGATGATATTGTTGCCATTGCCATCTCTTTGATCCTTGGCTCCCGACTTCGAGGACTTTACAAAGTTAGGCACGCGTGCACGCAAGCCACAATAATAGGGATCGTCTGGAGAGGGAGAGACACTGAGTTAAAGCAGTTCTCTGATGAAGGAATTTGACTACAGCTTACCATATTTCTTGTTGTCCTTGCCCTTGTCGGACTTGCCGCGCGACAGTTTGATTCTGGTCTCCAAATCAATGTCATCGTAGTCCGGCTGCGAAGTAGAAAGGGTAATTAAAAAGGTATGTCAAAGGAAAGACAAATACAGGGTATATCTGAGGGAAAACGAGTTCGTACATTTCATTTTTCAATTAAGAACTAATTACACTCAATAAGTCAACTAAGTGAGGTTGTAAAGACCTTATTTAATTGTTTTAATTGAAAGTTGAAACATTAATTGAAATTAAATTGAGTAAGTTCAACAAATGGAGCATTTAAATGAGCCGAAGTTAAGGCATTCTAATTACCCAGCAGGCATTGAAGAGTAAATTGAATAATCTCGAATAAATTGTATATTATAGTCTATAAATCAACGCAAAATCAATATGATAATGGGAAATAAATACAACTTTTATATAACATAATTTTCATGCATGATTTTCATAACAGTAAAAGTTAATGCATGTTTAACTGGGTAAAAATGTTAGTTTATTTCGTTTGCGGCCTATAAAAATGAAAAGACTTGGGCAACGAATGGGCCGCCTTAAGCTCCACTTTGCGCAAGGTGCGCCAGCGATGGCTACACACGTCGTAGTATCTACACACACACACACACATAGTGTATACAGTTAGCCATAACTGTGCAGCCTGCCTGGACAGAGACAGAGTCGCAGTCAGCGACTGAGGCACTGGCAGAGCCCAAAGCTCGTCGGTCGTTGGGCCCATTGGCGAAACCATTGGCAACATTCCGTGCATATTAATTACACGCGATTCGTTTGCAGTTATTTGTTGGCCTCCTGCTGAAATTCGAATATTATTGAATGCAAGCCAAATGCCTGTTGAAGCTTGACGACGACAAGGCAGACGCAGACGCAGACGACGACAATGTCCGCAGCGAAATCGTCGCCGCAACAAGTGGCCTGGTATTTTTCAGCTTCAGTCACTTGTCTGGGCAACAGAACTGCGAGGGTGCGAGCACGACGGAGGCGAGGCTGGGACAGGGGTGTCGGGGGCACAGAGTCAGAGCCATAAACCATTTTGCAAGTGCCCGCGTTGTGCATGTAGCCAAGCATAGCCGGCTCCACGTTTTTTTCCTTTTACTGTTATTGTTGTTGTTGGTGCTGAACTAGTTGCCACACTTCTTGCTCGTATTATATGTGTTTTAGCGCTCCCAAAAATGTTATTTTTATTACGCGCATCGACTACAACAACAACAACAAAACCCAAGACGACCACCAACAACAAGTGTTCCAACACTCGCCAACAAAACACTTGGGCAACCGCAATTGCCAGTTGGCCGCTAATTGACTCACCTTTGGAATCAGATCGTGTGCATAGACATTATCCCTGGGCGGCAATTTGGGTGGCTTCTCGCTGCGCTTGTGCGCCAACTGCTGGGTCTGCAGCAGCAACTGTTCCCTGGTGGCAGCAACATGGCCGCTGCTGCCGTTATTCAAATGCTTGCCCAGCTGCTGTTGCTGGTGTTGTTGCTGCTGCAACTGTTGCTGATGACCGCTGCCGAAGCCAGAGCTACCCGAGCTGCCGTTGCTGCCATTGCCGGCCACGCTGTAGGGATCCTCGTCAGGTATGGGTATACGCGGGCGGTTCTTGATGTCCACAATGGGACGTTGCACTGTAAGGAGCGAGGAGAATGTCAGAGATGCTGTAAGATGAGCTCGTTGAACAGCCAATAATTCAATAGAAGTCGAGCCAAATGGCTGAACAATTACAGCACACTCATACACACACACACATACACACACACATACTCACATTGGTTGAACAACAAAAGAAACTGCTGCGTGCTTTTGAACTTCAACTAGTGCACAACCTTGAAATACGATTTCCATAAGCTAGCGCGGACATAATGCGCTTGCCAATTGTGTTAAGAACTTTGCAAATATTGTATTTCTTTGTTTCGTGCACATTTAAAGTCCAATCGGATTCTGCTTTAGTATTGAATAACATTCAAATAGTGCACGGACGGAGTAATTGAATTGTTAACACGCATCGAATTCAAATTTGCACGATTATCGATAAACACAACGAAAGTATTGGATGAAATAATCGGAAGGTTATAAAAAGGAATTGCAGCAGGAAATCAAACATTAAATATGTATGCATAGGTTAACTATGTAGAAATATGTTAATAAGCATAAAACAAAACTAATTCTATTTCTATTTTAAGCAGAACTCGTGAAGCACGTCTGTATTTATTGTTCTCTCGTTTTCTTGGTAACCGTGACAACCCTACAGCGCGCCCATCTCTAGAATAAACACACACACACACTTGCAAGTATACAGCGACACACTTGTAACTCACCTGGCGGCATTTTGCTCTTTAGCATATCCATGGCTACCACATTCACAATGAGCACCCAAATGGGGCACTCCAAAATGTCATTCTCCGATTTGACAAATGCCACAGCCGATAGGCATTGCGTCTCCAAGCGCCGACGATCTGGATAGGCACGGCGCAGTTCACGATTTACATTCGACTGGAACTTCTTCATGTCGAAGAGCTGCACAGAGGTAGAGCGAGAAAGAGAATGCGAGAGAGAGAGAGCGGGGGTATGGAGATAGGCGACAACGAATTAGTAAACAATAATACAATTTGCATATGGTGCCAAGTACTTTGACTAGCATCGAGTATCGGGGTATCGAAGAATCTATCGACTTACCTTGACTATTTTTTCGCTTTCGAGCGCCTGATTTGGCAGCTTTATGATTTCGGCACCAATGGAGGTCTCCTCGTTGGGATTGCTGGCGGTGCTCTTAACAAATACATTGCTCTTGGCATAGCGACGTACGAGTATGTTGCCAGCATCATCCATTTTGATCTTGACGCCCTGCAAAGGTGTGTGGAATAAGCAAGTGTAAAAAAATTGCTGTACATTCAAATTGCTTAACTAATGGCGATTTCGTGTCACCGACAGATTCTACATATTTCTTATCAATATTCGCTATAACCCACCTGGCCGATGAGACGCTTCAGTTCGTCCGTCTTCTGATCACGCATGGGATTGTCGAAGCCGCACAGACCGATGCTGTAAAAACAAAAACAAGAAAATGAAACGTTAAACTTATTACAAATTACGCTGTTTTTAATTGCGAATCAATCAGCTGCCGCATTAGCAGCAACAACAACAACAACAACAGCAGTAGCAGCATAAATCAAACGGCACTTTGTGGCACGTTCACTTTTAAGTCGCAGTTCGATTCGAGTGGCGCATGAGTCACACGTTGCAGCAGCATTTTGTTGCAGTAAACGATTGACAAAATATTTGGCCAACAACAGGCGGTGCAGCAGCGCCAGCAACACCACCCCAGACAGCAGACGGCAACAGCAGCACAGGCAACAACAAGCAAATTGTGCATTCGCCTGCCACAAATTCGCACTGACAGTGATTTATGCGGCTGGGCCAAAGTGTGGCAGCTGCAGCCGCAGTCGAAGCCGAAAAAATAAAAATTGTATAATAAACATTTCATATTTTCCATCGACATGTTTTAATTGCAGAACAAGGCTGTGGCTGTGAGTCACTTATATGTATTTTTGGCCCTGTTTTGCTGTATAGATAGTTGTCGGGCATGTTGCCCCCTCAGGCCCCCTCTCCCTCTCTCCCTATCTTTGTTGCCAGCCTTGCCGGCAGCAAGCAGCATAAAGAACTGTCAACTTGTTTTTGTTTTATTCGAAAATGCTGCAGATGCCCTGCACAAGGGTTGGCTGTGCTCTCTGTGGCGTCTTTGGGTTTCGTTTAAGGTCGCCAAAATGTCGGCTAAAATGCTAACAAGAAGCTGGTGCCGCTGCTGCTGCTGCAGAGGAAGCCGCAAACGCCGCGAAAACGCCGCCAGGCAACGAACAATGAAACGAAGCTAATTGTAATTGTCGTTCGCAAAAAGGCCAACACAAGCAGCGAGCTGCTGCTGCCTATGGCTGCTGCCTGTTGTTGCTAATGTTGCTGTTGTTGCTGTGTCGATCATTGTTGCTGCTGTGGTTGTTATCTGCGCTGCTCCTGCCAAGCTCACTTGACGCCGCTCTGTCACTATTATGTTTTATGTTAATTTGTATAATGAAGCGCTGCCTGTGCTGCAAAGCGCAACAGCAACAGCAACATTCGCGGCAGCACCAGCAGCAAAAAGAACGGCAACAATTGCCGTTGGCATTTGGCCATGTGCCTTAGTTCTGCGCGGAACATCTGCCGACGTCGACGCCGCTAACGTCGGCGTTGATTTATTGGCTAAACGCTTGTAAAAACCGTTGAAATGTGTGTCAAAGTTTTCCATGAAATGAAATCGACATGGACTGTTGCTGCCAGTGCTGCTGCTGTTGCTGCCAGTGCTGCCTGTGCTGCTGGGTGCTGCTGCCAGTGAGTATGTTTGGCTTTCAAGGTTGCCCCAACACGAAACGGATTTGCTGTTCTTTTGTCTTTAAATGCTTCGTTTAATGCGAGCTATCAAAACGCGTTATTAAAATTCAGCGCAGAGCAGATCAGAGAGAGAGAGAGAGAGAGAGAGAGAGAGAAGAACCGCTACAGATCCCCTGTATACGACTGTATACTCCACCACAGCCTTCTCTAGTCAGGTCTACCCACTACCAATCGCATATTCGGTTGCCAATTCATGGCCTGGCACAAAACTTGCATTCACTTCGTCGATGCGGCCAACATGCGCGTATGCTGCACTTGCACACACACACACACACACATACATACAGCTTATGCATGCATACATATACATTTATATATCATATCGGTTGCAAGGTCGTCCAGTACTCGCATTAAAAAACTGGACCTGACACGCCTAAATGAGCTGAAATATGCGAAAGGCAGCCAGGCTGCAGTTTTACGGCTGCTGCTGGCAATCGAAAGCGAGAGTTGCCGTTGCGCAGCGGGTTTTGCACAGAGCACAGAGCACACAGCACACAGTTTGGAGTTCAAGTTAAACGTGTGCAGTGGGTCAAACCTGAGCAGCAGTTGCTGCTTCTTCAAGGAAGCGGCAGCAGAAATGCAGTTAACGGCGACTGGTTTCGGCCAGAAAACTGGCACTGCAGGCGCTTTTGACCTGCGGCTAGTTTTGCATGGAAAGGCATCGAACACAAAAACAAAAGCAACAACAACCGGTTGGGCTAAAAATAATGCATGGCATAATGTAAAATTCCGAAAAAAAACCACACAAAGAGAGAGAAAGAGAGGGAGAGCGAGGAAGAGAGACAAGCTGAAGTAAAAGCCATGCGAAACGAAAGACTTAGGCAACGAACTAGCCAACGGCAGGCAGGCAGGCTGGCTGGCAACAGCAAATGACTTAAGCAACGAACTGGGCCAAAGGCTATCGATTCCCAGGCGGCAGCGCACTGATTTCCCTCTGCTCCAATTAGATAGAATTAATTGCCAACAACTTCTGGTCGCACCTTAAACTGCTGCGAAGGCCGTCGCATTGTTCTTGCACAGGGTGGCACGTGTGCCGTGTTGCAATCGCTGCAAAAGAAAAACAAAAACAGAAACAAAACTGTCTTTTGTGTGTGCTGTAAATTGAAGCGTGGCCTTGGCCAGCAGCCGTTTTTGGCCTGGGTCGCGCCCCTTTTTGCCTTACTTTTATCCGCACGAAATGGAAATGTTGCAATCGCCGCGTGTTTGCTGCTGTTGTTGTTGTTGTTTTGTTGCTGTTGTTATTCGTTTTTTAGTTCCGTTTGCTCCGTTTATATCACGCTGCGAGCGGCGACCGATTGTGCCGCGGGCATTATGATTTGATTTCGACTGTTTGTGAGCAACGCGACATGCAAATTTGATTGGCAACGCCCACGCGAATGGCAACAACAGCAACAGCAGCAGCAGCAGCACCAGCAGCCATGGCAGCAACTGTCATAAGGCAGCTAAATATATATTGGCGCCATTTCAATTGTTGGCCAAGTTAATGGCGGACTTGTAAGTGGTCTGGCCATGAGTGGCTGCAAGGGTTTGTCGTTAATTAAATGCGCTTGTTGCGAAAGTGTTGCAGTTGCAGCACCAGCAACAACCACAGCTGCCGTGTGGTCCTTAGCGTCTGCTGCGTGTCACTTGACGCGACGCCAACACAACAAACAACAGCCGCAGAAGCAGCAGCAAGTCTAATTAATTAATTTACATGCGGCAGCAGCCGCAGGGGCACAGCAGAGTGCATAGATGCTGCATGCAGCATGCAACATAGCTGCAAGTGAGGCGCACCGCCACGCAGCTACCCTGCAAACCCTATGGAAATAGCAATAAAAACTACAGAGTATATACTAGAGAAGTGTTAGAGAGATTTGAAGAATCTCTCATCGACACGTTCGCCGGGCATTAACATATATCGCTAGTTTGGGGGCACTTTTAATGGCCATTAAAATGTCTTAAGTGAAATTATCCGAAAACGGGTTGTGCTGCGGCACTTCAAGATGCAACTCACAAAAACCGAAAAGTAAAAATAAAAATAAAAATGAATAAACCAACTTTCTATCGACTGTCTAACTTCATATCGAAAGCGTTTTGCCAAAGTTAACGAGATGTGCGAGTTGCTCGCTGCCTGTTGCGCAGCTGTTGCTGCTGCTGCTGCTGTTGCAGTTGCTGCATTTGCATTTGCCCAGATTTCCATGGAAAAAGCATTGCGTGCGGCATATAAAGTGCGCTATGCATATGATAAGCGAATCTGTGCGAAATTCAAATACGATGCTAGTTTTTAATTTGACAACAAGCAGCAGCAGAAGAGAGTGGGGAGGGGGGGGCTGGCAAAACGGGCGAAAATAGGAGCTAACAAGGGTCGACAGCAGCAGCAGCAATTGTGGCTAATTAAACAACAAGCGGGCCAGTTGTTGCAGCCAATTGAGGCAAAGAGACAATGACAGCGTTAACGACAGTGACAGCGTAGGGCTTCACAGACCACACACACATACACAGACCGACAGAAAGACACACAGATACTGCCGCACAAGAGACTGTTTGATGTCATGCGGCATGCCAATTGATTAACTTGACACTTGCAACGCCAGCGGGCAACTTTAACCCGCAATTGACATGAACAGGTAGCCAAGAGCAGCAGCAACAGCAGCAACAACAATATACAATGACAACAGCAACAACTATAATAGCAGCAACAACAACAACAATACCTTGCTGAAATTTCTCTGCAATTCGCCAAACAATCAGCGATGACCTCGTCACGATCGTCATCGATCGCAGAGAATGACTTTCGTTATTATTTTCGATTCGTATTTCGATTTGAGGTTTTTCAATTTCATTTGACTTTTTTATGCGCTTCTTGCTCCAGTGACATTTTGCTGTAGGGGGCATCTTCAGTGCCAGCAAATAAAGCAAATTGCCGCCTGCAGCGCTGCCCTTTTTGGTAAAGCGTATCGCTGATGTTGCTGCTGCTCTTCCTGTTATTGCTTAGGTTGTTGCTGCTCAGATTGTTTTGGCTGCTCTGATAGTTGTTGCTGTTATTGCTCATGTTGTTGCTCCTGTTATTGCTGATGTTCCTGTTATTGCTCAGGTTGTTATTGCTTCTGTTCAAGTTGCTGCTGTTATTGCTCATGTTGTTGCTGCTCGCTGCGTGCGTTTAATCAGCACATTTATGGGCTAATACATTATGCATTCGCGCTGCTCATTGTAGTGCCCCTCATCGGCTCCTCTCGATTATACAGACTTCTTGACATTTGACGAAACTCCAAGCCGAGTGGCTGGCGCTGCTCCGGCTGCTTCGGCTGCTGTGTGGGCAGATCTTCGGGGCGCACAAAATTGCCACAGCAATTGAGGCAAAAGCGTTTTGGCATTTGCAATTTCTGGCACGCAACTACGACGGAATATGTTAATTAGCCGCAGTTTGCCCCCTTGCCACAAAAAGAAACTGCAATATAAAGTGCAGCAGCAGCAGCAGTCGTAGAGCTGTGGCAGGCAGAGAGAAGAGGGGGAGGGAAGATTGTCTGCTGCCAAAAACTAGAACTCTTGGAAAACAACGCCAAATTGCGGCGCAAAACGGAAATCGCTCATTTTATAGAAATACGCGCAATTATTAAAGCATTTTCACTTGTTGTTGTTGCTTTAGTTGTTATTGCTGTTGCTGTTGGTGTAGTGGTTGCTGTTGCGGTTGTTCTGGCTTTTCTGGCATTTTTCACATGCTACAAATTGCCGCAGCACTCGTTGAAGTGAGGTGAGGTCACAAAATGTCGTAATTTGCATGCGGGCAAAGCGAAGGTTCTTTTTTTCAGCTTCTCTTCTCTCTTCTTCTCCTCTTCTATTTTTCTATTACGCCAGCTTGCGCAGCATTACAAGTTCAGGCCGGCAATTAAATCGCAATGCCGCAAAGCCATCAATTTGATGGGCGTCGGACCGAGAGAGACCATTCATTGGCCATTTGGGAGCACATCACGGTGTAATTTAGTAATTTATTATTGCGCTGAACGAAAAAAAGAGAACGAGAAAAAAAGGCAAAGCGAGAGAGCGCGTTGCGCCTCCCGTTTTTGCCGGCAGTGGGTCAAGGGCACAGCGCGCCGATTTGCGCGAAAAGTTCACAGGCAGCTGTCAGACATACGTATAGCTATAACTACATACATATACATATATCTATATCTATATATATATATGAATATATCTTGTATTTGTTTGGCTTTTTGCTGCTGCTCGTCCCGTCAAGTGGTTTGTTTATTTGTTTGCTCTGTTCAATGCAGGCAGCAACAGCAAATTGGTCTCAGAGATGCCTTAATTATTTGCATACACTCGTGCCATGTACTTACCGCATGCCATCGAAGCCATCGTCGGAGCCGTTGATGGTCAGCACCGAAGCACGTGCGTATGCCTTGGCCACACGGCGATTGCGCTCGAAGACGATTACTTTGGCCCAGATCTCGTCGTCGATTTGCGTCCATTTGTCCAGCACTTCCTGTATGTGTTCCTGTACGAGAGAGAGAGAGAGGGAGAGAGTGTTAGCGAATGTCAGCGTGAAAATGGCAAGCAGCTAACAAAAGACTTAGGCGAGCAACTTGCTGCCAGGCAGACAAAAGAAACCGAAAACTGCAACTGCAACTGCAACTAATGCCAGCAATTTTCACTTTCCAACCAAGTGTAGCCTGACGTCTGTCTTTCTGTCTCTGTGTGCGTGTATGTGTGTGTGCTGTCTCTGTGTGTATGTGTGTGTGTGTGTGTTTTTGCCTGGCCTGAAGTGAACGGCCTTGTTGGGCGCTTGCGTTTGGTGCTTTTATTTATCTCGTTGTTGTTCGTGTTGCTGTTGTTTTTCACTCACTTTACTTTTACTATCTATTTTATACTTCTCTCTTGCTGCTGCTGGCTGCCATTACAACTTGTTGTTGTTGTTGTAGTTTGCTGAATCAAAGTTAAAATCAAATCGGAGCAAATGCTGGCACGAAGCGCGATAGCGAATCGTGTTGCAGTAAGACATATAAAATTATAGACAACGCCGTTTACTGCTCTTATATCTCTGCTTATACATGTATCTGTATCGACTATATCTCTCTCTTTCTCTGTGTGTGTGTGTGCGCTGAGGTATTTAAAGTGCTGCAAGGCTTTCGATTGCACCAAGAAATGAAAAATGAAAATGCAACTGGTGCGCTTGCGTCATGCTTAAGTGCATAGCGCCGTTGTGTGTGTTTTTTTTTATTTCATTTTCCATATTTTGATACAGTTTTCCATAGCTATAATTAAACAGACAATGGCTGGTTTTATGAGCACTAAAACCCGCTATAAGTTTGGCATAAAACGGCACTGAAAAATCGCATACAAATCGAATGTGAAAGGGAGGCGAAATTCATTTGAAATTCGGCGTGAAATGTCAATAATTCGTGGCATATTTTAATGCAATTTAAAAAGTCTTTACAGTAAATTACAGTCTATATAATTTAATAAATTTAAAGCTGATCTAATTCGATTGGATGTTGCTACTCGCATTCAACGTGTAAATCGTGTCACATTTGAAAAGAGTTCGACAAAAGACGATTGTATAATTTATGTAATTATTTTAATACTT
This sequence comes from Zaprionus nigranus, assembly GCA_018903425.1. Classification (NCBI taxonomy): domain Eukaryota; kingdom Metazoa; phylum Arthropoda; class Insecta; order Diptera; family Drosophilidae; genus Zaprionus; species Zaprionus nigranus. The sequence goes on along the minus strand of JAEIGD010000014.1, from coordinate 795,756 downwards.
ATTTTCAACTCGGAATCTGCATATTTGGTTGCGGCAGCCTCGAGCAGATGACACGAATCTCATTGAGAACTGGTTCTGGTCTCGTCTTGTGCGACTTCAATTCAAAATACGTTCAGTACTTTTATTGTACCCGCTCTCGTATAATCAAGGCTTTATATCGTGTATCTGTTCCACACACACACACACACACATTATGGTACAAACATATGTTCGGGTTAAGAATGAAAACAGTTCAACTAACCCGCACAAAGAACAGGGTCACCGGCTTCAGCTTCAGCTTCTGCCATTAGCCCAGTAACCAAAATGCTCCGCGTTACTATTTATGCCTCATCTTGTGGCCAAAGTTCAGCTCTGCCTTGATAATAACACGAAATTATGGATAACCTGGCAGCCAGGCACAAAGGCAGTCCAGGCGGGCAGGCAAATATGTGTCTAACTAATGTCTGTCTTATTATACCCTGCAGGCAGCGTGTATTAAGGGGTATGTTAATGTTGAAAATACTTGAATGAAGTCTTTAAATTCCTAAGATCATGACTTTCCTTTGTGATAACAATTTCAATTTATATGATTTCAACTCCAAATTGATTTGGCATTAAAATTCAATTTATGATTAGGACTTGAATATTTCGGACTTTTAACATGATTACCCCCCTTGCCAAAATATCAAACTACATATTAACAATCTTAATCTTTAGTTTGTGATCTTATTCAAAGCAAGTGAAAATTACTTCAACATTTTCTTTGATGAATTATAGAGAAGGAATACCGATAATATATCCCATTTTCAAATCCTTCTAAAACTGCTTGCAGGGTATTCGCCAGTTGTCTGCGCAGCACAGTAGCTTTCTTTGATATTGTAGTTGTTTGGCTTAGTTCTACATTGAGGCGGACAGACAGAAAGACAGTGGAGTGGTAAACTCGTCTAGGCAGTTCGAGTTGTAGCTGAGGCTCGCTGCCACTTCATGAGCCACAGCCACAGCACATTAAAAATGCAAATAAATCATGTAGTAAAACTTGTTAACCTTTTCGTATACTTTGGCTTTATATTTATGCATGTCTGTGTGTGTGTGAGTATCTTTATCTATGTGTGTGTATGGCTGTGTGTGTTTGCGTACTTCAGTTTTCGCTGCGCGTATTCAGCACTTTTGATTTCACTTGGCATTCTCACGGATTCTCTAGGCAGATTCACTTTTGTTGTACAGGTTTTTGTTTCTCATATTTTGGCTGTCAAGTAAGAATCTTGTAGGCTCAAGTGTCGCGTTGCTGTGGCCAAACAAGTTACAACTTGTTGCCCCACTGCTTTTGATGTTGTTTATGCGCTGCTTCTTCTACAAATTGTTGCCTTTGTTGCTGTTGTTACTGCTGCTGATATCTAGACCGACATCTTCGGCCCGCACAGCCCAAAAAGTCTTCGTCAACGACCTCAAAATGTCGAAGTTCACTCAGCCAGCTAACTAACCTAAGCTGCTCATGCAGTTGCTCTTATCTTTCTTGTTGTTGCTCATGTTGTTGTTCATGTTGTTGCTGTTGCCGAGCTGTAGCTGGTTTTAATTAACCATGTTAGTCGCTGGGCTGGGCGAGCTGCACACGGCAATGGCGCGTGGTTCGGCGCGTATACGTAATATTGTTTGTGCATGAAAATTAGCACAAGTTTGAAATATGTTTCGTTTCGGTTTCGTGTCTGTCTCACTGTCTGTATGTGTGTTTATATATTAGCCAAAATGCCAATCGATTCTCGAAAGGCAACTGAACTGGTTTTTTTAAGCACACATTCATTATGCAAATTATTATCGAATCTACAGCATGAAATAAAGCAAAACGAAACATATAGTATATACCATATACACATACTAATATATTCTATATATACTCAACGCTGTTGACAGTGACGCAAATTGATTATCAGGCAAATATGTAAGAATGCTACAGAGCAGCTCCAACTACCATATAAAGACGGTAGTATACTAAATAAACCCATACATAAATAATAAAACAGCCAGAAAGTTCGCTTTAAATCTGAGTAATAAAATACCAAAAATAGAATTGAGTTAAGCTTGATTTTTGGTATATGGCGTACATATTAAACGATCTTGATGCCGTTAGTTTGTAATTTAAGAATTGCTTCTTATGATTGCTCTCAAATGCGAGTCTAGAAAAGTCTGAACTCCATTTTGTTCCATACAATATCAGTTTCAAAAACCATGTAACTTCTTTATTCTAATATATTTTTCTATATTTTGCAACTTTACATTCCCTTAAAGGTTTCTAAACACTAAATTCAAAGCTGCAACTTGACAGCTTGTCTAGAAATTTGAAAATATGCTTAGCTCATCGCCAGAACTGCATTTCAATGCAGTTTCGCAATATATGTCCCCTTTGTATTTTTATTGCCTGAAAACTGCTGAGATTCATGTGTTCTGCCACGCCCCCAACAGAGTCTGAATTCCGTTTTGGAAAGGCCACAAATTCAATTTTGTGGGGGTAATTAAGGAAGCTGTCAGCGCTGTGGGGGGTGGGGGATTGGAGAACTCAATAAGTTCTATAATTGACACATGGCAGCAGCAGCAGCAACAGCTGGCATGACATAAACCAAACACAGCTACAACAACAGCAACAGCAGAGGCAGAGGAGACTGACAACACGTGCACAAGTGCATTCGGCACGGAAGTTTGATCGCAACTCTTGAGAATCTGTTTCCATTTTCGTTTTTGCTTCGCTTTTATTGTTGTTGTTACTGTTGTTGTTGTTGTTGTTGTTTATTAAGTTTGCACTTTTTGTGTAAAATGCTGTTGAACTTTTGCAGTCACGATTTGGCGCAATGAAGCCAAGATAAGCCAAGCCAAGTGGGGAAACCGAAGATGCCGCCAGAGTCGAAGTCGAAGTTGAAGATAGAGTCGAGCTGAGGATGCCTCCAAAGTTGACATTTAATAAAACGTATTTGCTGCCGGCAGCGCACTTTGTTGTAATAGATATAATCATCATTTCAAATTGTTATGGACTTGATAAATTTGTTTTGTGACAGGTTGCAGCAACAGCAGCAGCAGCAGGCAGATCGATTGCTGCAGCAGAACTTCAACTGTCGCCTGACCCATTTTCCGAGTCGCTCTACGTCACTTCTGCGTCTTTTTCGTGGTCGATGGCAAAGCAAATATTATTTTTGCACTGCGGTCAAGTGATCCGTGGAGTTTGGCATCTTATTCTTTCACATCTTGTACCCCTTTTGCAAATAAATTTATGCTAATTCCATGCATACTTTGATCTTCATCAGGTTGTGCAGATATAATTATAGCCTGCGGTCGAGTCTTCCGTCATGCAAATCAATCAATAAGTTTTCACCAAACAGGAAATTCCATGGCCTGCTATAAGGAAAATGCCAGTCTCACCGCCTACCCATCCATTCCCCCTCCCCTCCTCCTTTCTATGACTTGTCCGTCTGTCTTTTTATAAGGTATATATATATAAAAAGCCTCCTTCCATTGAACGTCGTTTAAGAGCTGAATTACGCGCTGTGTGACATGTGTGCACTTAGTGTGCACAGCGTGCCAGTGTGTGTGTGTGTGAGTGTGTACTTTGTGTGTGTGTGTTTGTATTGTGTGGTTATTCCTGCTTGCGCCAACGCGCCTCTGCGCATGCGGATCCAATCCTGTTGTACAACTCTCTGGCGAACGTGCCAAGCGAAACCGAAACCGAAACCAGGTGAACGAGTGGGCCAAACATGCGCACTGGAAGTGGAAGTGGAAAAACAGCCAAGAAACAGCAACAACAACAACAACAACAACAACTTAGACGGCAACTAACGGGCGAAACGAAGCGAAAACTTGTCAGCTTTGCCGAAATTGAAACTTTCATTTTCATGTCACTTTCGTTGTGTGTGTGGAGTGAGTGTGTGGAAAAGTGGTTAGAAGAGTCAGCAGTGTTTGTGTTCTGTGTGCAGAAGTTCGTTGCCTGAGTCTTTTGTTTTGCTCGTAGCATGTGTTCAATCGTTGTTGTTGTTGCTGTCTTTGTTTTTGTTGCACTTCGATGCAACTCTGTTCCCAGCTAATAAATTTGTAAACAATATTGAAAATAGTACAGGCCCAACAACAACAACCACAACAACAAAAGGGGGCACAGAGATTGCTCAATAAATGCCTAGCAGCAAGAGACAACAACAACAACAGCAACAACAAAAGCCAAAAGGGCCCACTAAGCTGTGCAACAACAATAGGAAAAACGCTGCCATAATTTGTGTTTGAATTCACGTTGCAGTTGTTGTTGTTGTTGCTGCTGCTTCATGGGAAAAACTAGACGCCTTTTGTATGGCTAAACGAAATTATAGAGACACGCTCATGCCAATTGTGCAATTCTGCCGCCGCAGCAAGCTGGCAAAAAAAAGCGCGTGGGCGTGCGCATTTTCCAAGCCAAAAATAGCTTGGCAAAGAAAAAGTGTCGCCAGACTTTTCACTTTCAGACGAACTGGGTGAGGCGCGATTGACGTTTCCATAAAGCATTTACAGCATTTTAATGCAAATCCCCAAACGGAATAAAACATCAATTTGATGGAGAGGCTGAACAGAGCTTGGCTCGACTCGGGCTTTGATTGGTTTAAGCGGTTTGCGGGCTGCAGTTAACCCAGTTAAATAATACTCGTAATATTTATGACAACAATGGCATGTCGTTAGGTGTCTCTCTGTGTGTGTGTGTGTGTTTGTGTGGGCAGTAACGGCATTTGCCAAAAATAAATTTGAAGCGCAGGCGACGAATGCGTCGTTTATGCGATGGTAAAGTTGGCGAACAGACTGTGAAGGGAGAGAGAGAGAGATAACGAGAGTGTTGCAAGGAAGATAAAAGAGAGAGAGAGTGGTAGAGAGAGACTAAAAAGATATATAGAGAGAGAGAGATAGAGAAAATTAAGAAAATAGAAAGAGGGACATCTCTGTCTGCAAGAAGGGAAGAAAGATAACTCGAAAACTTTCAATATCAAATGACTTTTAATGAATTATAACAGAAGATATTTTCAGTTAAATCTTTCAAAGCTCTTGCAAGATATTGAAAACGTTAGGCCTATTAAAACTGCTGTCATAAAGACCCAAACTGCTATTCAACTTATCGTCATATATCATCAAACAATCGATTATATGCGATGCAGCAATCGAAACCAAGTTGAACTCATAAAATATGCCAGACTCGAAAGCGAGCTCACATATTTCGATTATATTCAGCTAGTTGTGTATGCATATAGAGTTGTCATTTGCTGCGATTATGATATTGGGGATTTATCATGAAGTGTCGTGCATAAACACAGTGCGAAAGAGATGGCAAGCAAGGCGAGTTGATTTTGTTGTCTATTTTGTTGTTGTCTAAATGCCGAAATCAATGAAATGCCCACACACAGGCAGACATACAACAAACACACACACACGCAGACATAGTAATACACATACACACAGTCTGCACCAACAAACCACACCACACCAGTCATGCACATACACACACATGACTCTAAAGTCAAGCTCGTGCTGGGCTTGTACATTAGGGTTACGTCTGCATTTCGTTGCTGTTGCTTGTAGCAGCGCGTCGTCTTCATCGTCTTCGTCGTCGTAGTTGTTGTTGCCAAATGGCCATAGGCAAATTAAAAATGCACAACGCAATGCGATGGCCCAACGGTAATTAATGCAATTGGTCAATACAACAACAACAACAGCAGCCAGAGGAAGAAGCAGCAGCAGTAGCAGCAGCCCCTGTGGCTAAAGTTTTAGTGCGTTTCATATGCTGACGCTGACCTCAATGCGGCCGTGCTGCTCGCGTCGAGAATATGCCGCAGCCAAGGAAAATGGCCACAAATCATAGAAGAAATCAACAACAACAACTACAACAACGACCTAAGCGGAAGTCAGAGCTGTCTTGAGCGCTGTCGGTGTCGGCAGTTCTGGTCGTGGTCGTGCCATTTGGCCTCCATTTGCCTCGTCGTATAGGTTTTGACTTGGGATCTTTGGTTCTTCGATGGGGTCTCTTCTATGGGTGGTTCTATCGGTCTGTTCGGTAGTCAGTCGCTTCCAACTAATTGCAAGTTGTCATCGCACTCGCATTATGGTAATGAATTGCATTCGTTTGAGAAGATTGTGATCACTTACCTTGTATAGCTTGTCTTTCTGATACCACACATCCTCCTCCTCTTCCTGCTGGGTGAATGTCTGATCCAGGTTTAGATCATCCCGTGAACGTGATAATATTTTTCGCCGCGAGACCATTTTGGTATCTGTGTGTCTGTATAGGGGAGAGTCTGCAAAGATCATATGATATATGTTATGTAGATGAGTAAGTCTTAAAAGTGCTGGGAATACGATAATTCTGATGTATTTAACTTTCATGTTTGCCGACATTTCTTGCCACTTTTTTGCGAGAACTGTTCTTCTTCTGCTTGTTCGTTTTCTTGGCATGTATTTAAGCATCTAACTGTAAATTATATACACACAGATCCGTCAAAAAGATGTCGGTCTGTTGTGCTGACAGGCCTCAAACTGTGCAGCGTCAAATTGCAAACCAAACAGAACCCAAAAATGAATATATACGCCAAGGTTCAACGCACCCAAGCAGCGCACACAACAACAACAACAATAACAGCAGCAAGTATTGTTTATGACCCGACTTCCTTTTCACAAGTCATCCCCACAAGGCGCTCGCTCTCAGTGCCAGTCTCAGCTGTGTAAACTTTGGACCTGCTTGGAACTGCCCGCCCAATAAAGCGCTGAACTCTCCAGCCGGAGATGAGCCTGCAACAAGCTGCATGCTGTGCCAGCCAAGTGCATCCAGCACCACAATGGGTGCAAAGAGTCAGCTGACACTTCTATTCTTCATATAAGATATATAATGTAAGTTAATACATTGCTAGTATTCTATTAAAACATTATTTATTGTACTCATTATAAGCTTCTTTTTTATACACAAATAAATAATATAATAATTCTGCATTTTTATTGCCATTCACTTATTCTTTTAATTTGCAAAAAATCAAGTTTTTGACCATGGTAAAATACTAAACACATCATCTTAATTATAAAGTATTATTTGTTGAATACACAATAAATTCTTGCAATTATGCAAATTGGCTATGATTAATAAAAAAGTTATTAGTCATTGGGTTTCATTCATATTTTCGGAAATATTATCATATGCGATGATAAGTTTCATTAGTGAACTGTTTAAAACTTGAACATGTTCCTTAATTGCACTGAAGAATATAAAGGTATGTTGCTCTTCAAGTTGTTCCCACATTTTTCATGTGCGTTTTCCTTTATTTGGAATCACTGTGCGCTATGGGACTTTGGCATTTTTATAGCCAGCGCTAGAATTTATGTAAAACATGCAATTTTTATTGAATTACTTGTCGTTTCGCGGACTCCAGAATATGCAGCGAAGATACAGAAAGCGATACCGCAACTGATACTGAAACCGAAAGAGCAGACTGAAAAACCACCTGTAGGCCTAAGGAGCAGAGACAAAGAGAGAATAACAAAGCAGAGAGATAAGACAAAGCAAACGCGACGCCAAGTCGTTTGTTTGGCTTTTTTTCATGGCTCAGTTTGTCAAGTTGATGAAAAAACGCTTGTTGCATAATAAACACCTCGGCGAGGCCTGAGGAATCTTGGCAGACGACGCGTGTAGCGGCAATCTGTAAGCTCTGCCTCCCTTGACCTCTCTCTCCCACTTCCCCTCTCTCTCTATTGCTAGCTAGCTGGATCGGGCTCCCTCTCTGTGCCTCTCCCGCTCTCTGCGTATGTAAATGAGCGAGGTTCGCTAACCTGTTGTCATATTTACACGCTTTGTTTGCTGCTATTGTTGCTGCCGCCGCTGCTGCTGCTGCTATTATCGTTATTATTAGTGTCTATAATTGTCCGTCAGCTTTCTTTTGTCAAAATGCGTGACTGAGTGTCTGATTGACTGATTGACAGCACAGTACAGCACAGACCAGGGTGGGCAGGAGATGCTGTTGCTGGGGCTCAGTCTTGTGTGGAAGGGCCTTGCCAGTCATAAATCTTTAACACCTTTTGCGCAATTTCAGTCCCCGACGCCATTTTCCATTTTCCATTTGGGAAACGTACTCGATACTCGCATTGTCAACAATCGGCGCCATTTTGTGCGATAGATTGCAATCGCATAACAAATGTTGCCTTTTGGATTTATGCAACAAAAGCCGTTAAATTGTATGAATGTCTGACAATTTTTTTGCGCGCACCGTTCGTTTGTTGTTCGTTCATTCGTTGTCTCCATCTCCATCTGCATCGGCATCTATATCTGCAACTGCAACAATATCTGTGTGTTATATCTGTGCGCAGTATTAGTGTGTGTTTGTTGTGTCTGTCGCCAGGTTTCTGCCAGTTTATTGAGCTGCATTAAGCACTGCACTTTTTGCACCTTTCGATTTCGGCTGCCTTGGGCTGCCATTGTACTCAGTGCAGTGCGGCGTGTTGGATTTCATGTCGCCGTCGTAGTAGTAATAGTCTGTCCGGTCATTGTTGTTCGTTTGCATCCGACACATGGGTATACCTACTAGTTACTGCTCTCCCTACCCTAGGTACACATCATAAGTAGTAAGTATATAGAACACATTGTTCGTCTACTCCCGTTCGCTTGTTCTGACATCGCACGTACGCGTTCTACAAGCTCACCAGGCAGACGTGTTCTAGTTTGAGTCGGCGACCAATTACGTGTGCTGCATATCAATCGAATTGGCAATTGGTCATAGCACAGATGCATATATTATCATACCATACCATACCATAACATACCCTGAAAGCGGGTTGGGATAGTTTATGGTTACGTTTGAAATGCATAGAGTGCAGCATAATTCCAAGCAAGGGAGTGTTTTTATTTTGGTATATTTACTCTGCGCATACTTGCAACACTGTAAAACAGCGATAGCAAGTCCAAATATGCCTATTGCATAGTGCTACCACCCCAGCAAGTGGTACTTAATGAAATGACATTGCAAATATACCAAAAATGTCCCACTGTTATTTTAGTACATTTACTCTGCGCAAACCTGCAAAACTATAAAATATTGATAACAATGACAAACATGCCAAGTGCTACCAGGCAGGCAAATGGTAGTTATCGAACTTGGAAAATGTTCCCCGTGTTATCGATTCACGACGAAAGAGTATAAGAGCAGCAGCATGTCTTATATTAACGAATTATATAAAATGTGCTCGCAATCTGAGCAAGTTTCCCACATTTTGATTATCCCAGCGCTGGGGCTGGGCAATTAAGTTACCTGATCATTTCGCTGCATTTTATGCAGATTATTTATGGCAAGTGCCAAATTAAAGTGCCTTGCATGCAGCAAAAGCTTCTCAGAACATTTGCTGACATATCAAAGTAAAGAAGTTTATGTGGCACACTAAACGATGACGACAGCTACGGCCTCGAATCGCCTGTAACTGTCTGTCTGTCTGTCTGACGAGATTCTTGCTGATGCTCGAAGTGTTGTGCCGAGTGGTGCTTGAAAAAAACATCCTGCAGACTCATGCGGATGGGAAGTTCTGACAAAATGCTGGAATATTTCTGTCGAAAGTACAGCTAAAGCGAACAACAGCTACAGCAGCTACGTTCTTTGTCATTTTTGTCGGTGTTTTTGTAGCCAAACAGAGAAAGAAATATAAGGAGAATAAAAAGAGAAAAAGCCGTTGCTGGCTCAAGTGTGTTGATGGCCACTCGATGAAGCCATCATCAGCTGCTTTGCGTGTGTTGACTTTACTGATTTTCGTCTGCATACTTTACAGTTATGATATTCCGTAGTCAACTGCAGTCTGCAGCAATTGAAAATGTGAAAATTAAGCCTTGCACTGCGCGCATTTTTCACAGTCATCCACAGCAGCCTCGCACAGCGCATTCACTTTCAAATATTTTGCTCACGCAACTTTCACGTAGTGGATAACCTTTTGTCTCTCTCGGCGGATCTGGCGATCTGCCATCGTTTCAAAATAGTGGCAATTAATCTGGCTTTGATGGCGCGTATTTACTGCCGGCCAGCTGTAAGTGCGCTCTCTGCTCTGGGCAGTCCGAAAAACGCAAAATAAAAGACAGAAAAACTACCCAATTTGAATGTAATTTGCTGAACGATGAACTTTCACAATTAGCCCGAGCGCGTTTTGAAATTGTTTTCACTGCACATTAAAAAAACAGCAATACGATATATATAATACTTATTATTCAATTATGCGATATTTTTCCGCAATATATACGCGGTTCATTAACATCGCCGCCACTGCATATCTTGAGATTTTGTCAATGCTTTCGCTCTTTCCCAACAAACAATTTGTTTATATAAATTTTGCAGTTTTTGGAAATTGATGAGCATCGAAATAGAAAGTAAACTATTGCGATTTCGAACAACTGTGAAAAATCTGCTATGAAGCGATGTCAGCGCAGCGAATCATAAAAGGAAATTGTTGTGCATGCACGCCGCAGGTTCGTTGCCTGAGTCTTTCATTTTGTGCGCTCGACGCCTACTTTCGAAAAGAACTTTCTTCAAGCGCCTGTCTACATGTATGTGTGTGTGTGCATTATTAATCGCTGTGAGCACATGCTAGGCATACCAAGTGGCTGCTAGGCACCCGCCCCGAGCTGTGTTTTATGAATGAAAGTCAACGTCATAACGAGAATTTTTTAGTTTGCTTTACGAGTGGAAAAATCAATAAAGAATTTTGATGATGACAAAGCGTCGTCGTCGTCGTCGACGTTGTCGTTGTCGATAGAGACAGACAGCGCGCTGCATATTAATCATGCGCCATGTAAAACTAAACAAATGGGTGTGAAGTGGGCCTGCTGCCCCTTCTCTATGCCGCCCCCTTCCGCTCGCCTGCTTGGCAATTCTAATGCAACGTAGCGATTGTTGTTGCCGTTGCAGGCTGTAGCCGGTCATTGGCTGCGTCGTCGCTCACATTATGATGGCCACTTTTTCACTTAACATTCGCCGGCTCGAGACTTTCCGACAGACTATCGCGGACGATTGCCGACTGACAACTGCAAATAGTTTGCCGTTCGTTTACCCAGCGTTGTCATTGTTTGAGCAGAGTTCAACTGCAGTTTGCGAATGCGTCACGAGATTTGCTGTTTACAGCAGCAAACAGACAGCACGTGTGTGCCCCTGTACTCCTTGTATGTGTGTGTGAGTGAGTGTGTGCTTTGCCTATGTTTAGCAAGTTGTAAGCGACAGCTTGGGCAGCTCCTTTGTAGTTGAGTTGTTTGCACCTCGCAGCCGCTGTGGGGGCAGCTGAGAGTGTGTGGCTGTCTGTTTGCTGTCTGTGTGTGTGTGTGGGGCGGCTGGGTGTGTGTTTGTTAGATGCAACCACGCAGCTGATTCACTCATTAACTGCTGCTGCTGTGAACAGACCCCACAAAAGTTAAGGTCATCCGTTGTTGCTGTTGTTGTCGAGCTTAGAAAGTATTTTGTATCATTTTTGCTGCGACTGCTGCGAACATTATGTAACCAGAACCGACTTGAAAGTCACGCTAATGAAGCTAATGAAGAATGAAACATTTGATACTTTCGTCGTGTGTATTTCTTGCGGCTTTTCTTCTGCTTCGACAAGCGCGAAGAGAAGAATTGATTGATTGGCCATTGGCCAGAAATAAACAACGAAATTGTTTTCTCGAGTCTGAAACTGCTCAAAATTCACGGTGGGGTCAAGTCGAGAAGTTCACGCTGAGAAAAGAAAAGAAGCAGCAGCTGAAGAAGAAGAAGAAGATGTGTAGAAGAAATTCGAAATGCTTTTGGGTAGAAAAAGATACACCCGAGCGCGATGTGGCGGCGGCCAGCTGAGAGCGGCCATTGATTTGTTGGCAAATTAAATTAAGCAGTCATTGACTCTTGCAGATACTCACACACACACATACATACACACACGCACACATAGAGTAATGTATATGTGTAATATGTTTGCTATATATATATTGCTGGGCCGACTATGGCTAATCAAACGCTTTAATTTGCATAACAACGCCGTGAAAGTGCTCCGCATCGACATGGTTCAGTTACTTGCGAGTCTGCTGGGGTCTGCTTGGGGTTAAGGTTTTCATTATGCAAATCTCTCACACACACACACACGTATATGCATGCTGCCGTGTGCAAATAGGAAGCAAACAATGCGTTGCGGAACTTGTCTTCCCTTGTAGTTTTTCGGCTATTTTTGCCGCTATTTAACACCTGAAAGCCTCCATTATCAACGCCACACTCACGTGTGATCTTCTCTCCCTTTCTCTCTCTGTGTGTGTGTGTGCAGTTTGCATTTCGCAAGCGCAGCTGCCAGCGCACGCATCTGGCGCTCATCGTTCACGCAATTATTGAACGAGTTTTGCGTTAAATCACAAAAAGGTTTTACAATATTTTTGGCGTCATGTAACTGTCAGCAGTGTTAGCAGCGGCGTTTGCGCAACCCACACAAACACACACATACAGCGTAACAAAAACACTAGCTTAAACTAACCAACAAATCCGAGAGAGAGAGAGACCAAGGCAAAGTTAACATTTTAATTTCTGTAGATATTCATCGTGTAGATTTGATTGATTTTTGTTTTAAGTTTTGAGTTTTTCTTGTTTTTGTTTTTCTTTCTCGCCTCGACACTCAAAATGTAAATTTACAAATTACTTGACACGCTTTGGCGATGCAAATGGGCCGTTAAATTGTCTCGTATCGAATGACTTAAGCGACGAACTTGCAGCATAGCTACGATGTTAATGATTGCCTGATGTATTACGATTGCTCGCAGCGATGTTATTATGGCGCTACAGCTGGCAGCGAAGTCACCAGAAAAAGGCTAAATATAAGGCTAACTAACGACAGACTTGGGCCACAAACTTGCCACAAACCTGAGCTTAAAGCGCGACTATACTATTTTCTAATTAGCAGTTTCCGTTGCATCATTGATCGATTTCCTAATGCATTTTCCGCTCTCACAATTAATCAAATATGATCGCTGGAAAATCGACAGTTGCAGCTGCATTTGCATTCGACAATCTCCGGCAGGTGATCATGGTGTGGTGTACAATAAATATATACAACTCGATCAGGGCTGTCTGCCTGTTGACGTTAGCTGGCAGCAAGTTGACACTTTCGGCAAGGCAACAACAACAACAACAGCAGCAGCAGCAGCAAGAAAAGTGTTCCGCATTTTTTGCGCGTATTTCGGATTCGTTATGTTTTTAATTTTGGAAAACCTGCCGTGGCCAAAAGCGACGAGTGGCAACCAAATAAAAAAAAACACATTGGCGAGTGAAAAGCAAAGCAAAACGTGCAGTGCAAGAAAAACAAGTAAAGCAGGCGAAGAAGAAGAAAAACAGCAAGAAAACAAACAGAAAAAGCGAAATTACTTGCAGCAGCAGCAGCCAGAAAAGTGTTTTGCGGCTGCTTTCGTTTTCTACGGTTTTTTGCAGTTTTACAGTTTTGCAAAAGAGTTTTCCCATTTTCCCATTTTCATTTTCATTTAGTCTGCACGCTTCAACTGGCTGCACAGCCTCAGCTAAACGCAGCAATTTGAGCGAAGCGAGCAGCGTACTAAATTTTCCACGAGCGACTGAGCTCGATAACGAAACTGAGAGTGGAAGGCGGGAGAGAGAGAGAGAGAGAGAGGGGGAGAGAAGAGAAGGAAGAGGGAGAGAAAAGAGAAGGAGAGAGAGTAAATAGTAGATAAAGTGAGAGAGAGAGTGGGAGAACGAGTGCGCGTTACGTCGTTGCGGTTGAGCATCATTAGTTGGCTTAATAAACGTACTGAATGAAAGCACATTTTCCTTTCTTTCTTTTATCTACCGTACTCAGTGTTTGCCTTGGCTTATCACACGCCCGAAATCGAGCTGGTCAGCTGACACCGCGGCGGCTGCTTTTCACTTTTCAGCGAGCCGAAAGTTGCCTTTGTTTGCGGCAAGTTAGATGCGGCTGCTGCGGAAATGTGAAGTAACAGACAGAGAGAGAGAGAGAAAGAGAGGGGAAGAATGACAGAGAAGGGGAGAGAGGGCAGAGGTAGAGAGCAAAGACAACGTGATGCAGAGAGAGAGTGAAAGGAGGCAGCGGGGCAGATAGACATCATAATATTTGTGTGAATGCCTAACAAGCGTTTTGTCTGCTTGATTGAAATGGTCAACAGCAACAAGAGCATCAACCACAACAATAACAACAACAAGAGTAACTGCTACAACAACAACAAGAGTAGCTGCTACAACAACAAAGCTGTCTGGCCTTTGTGGCCTACGCGTGCACTTAAAATGCAATTTATATTGGAGAAGACAATGCCAAGCTGGAATAATGTTTTAATAAAAGAGACGCCGCGGGGCTGGGCCCAACTGCTGCTGCTGCTGCCTCAGCTGCTGCTGGCGTGCGATAAGCCATTAAAGGCCATCAGCTAATGCCGACACTATCTGGCGCTATCTGGCTAATCGCTGACAACAAAATAGCAACAACAACAACAGCAAAGCGTGCCGCGTAATGCAGGCTTCAGCGATTTAATTAGCTTTTGATATGTCGACGGCAATCGAAAAATGCCATTGTAGCTTGCCACACACACAGCAAGACTAACACACATACACCCATGTACACCTAGAGACACGCACACACACACAACACCAACACATGTTCCTGGCATACGATTAACCCATTTTCGCCTAGCGTTCATAAATCGTAGAAGAATCTAAAGAATGATCAATAAATTGGCAGCTCATAAAAATGCGCAGCGCATTTGTAAACAGAATGCGATAAGCAAAGAAAGAGTGATAGACAAAGGGAGAGAGAGAGAGGGAGGGAGAAAGAGAGAGAGATGGGAATAAGGGAGTTTGCAGATCTACCGTTCATGACATAAATCTTTAGAGATCGGGAGAGGTGTCTGCACTTTGACACAGTTCAAAGTTGCGACTTAAATACGAAAAAGTCAAACAGAAAAAAAACTGTCGATTGTGTGTTTGGCAACATTGCGCATGCGCCGCGTTGTCTATCTCTCTCTCAGTCTCTCTTACACACTCTTTAGCTTCCTCTCTCTCTAGTCTCTTGTACTGTTGGCTGTCATTGCGTTTGTAACTTTGCCACGACCTTTTTTTTGTGTGTCTGCGCGCACGAAAACTCATTTGTTCATGCATAAGTTGTTGCTGCTGTTGTTGTTGTAGTTTTTCTTTTATTGCCACTGAGAAAATGAAGTCAACTGTTGCTGTTGCTGTTGTTGCAGGTCTGTGACTGACATTTCCCATTAAATTGCCACGTTATTGTCTAAAATCGCAGTTGGTTTTTTGTTGCTGAGGTTCTTGCAATAGCACAAAGCTGTTGAAGGCAGCAGCAGGCGACTGGGGTGTGGCAGGCGGGGGAGGGGGCATGTGGCAGGCAGGGAAGGGGGTAGACAAACTGAACTTAGCATATTCGGTTAGTGCATTTTCAACACGTCGCACTGGCTACGTCTGTCTGACTCTGGGTCTCTGTCTGCCACTTTGCAGATTCTTCTGCCATTCTTCTGCCTGCGGCAGTTTAAGGTCTTTTTGCGCGATTGTTTACATTTATGGCTGCATAATTGGGCGCAGAATTGAAATTCTCTTTGCTGTTTCTGTTTTTTTCTGCTCACTAATTGACTCCCACCAAGCAAGTTGCAGCTTCTCTTGGCGCTTCCTTCCTCGACAATTGTCGCAACACCTACTGCAGTTGCAGTTGACGACGACGACGATGACGATGACGACGAAGACTCATCATGAGTTGTGTCTCTCTGTCTGTCTGTCTCCCCCAGTCGTGTCTCTGTCTTTCTTCAGGGCCAAGTGCCTGGCTATGCCAGCAAACTAGACCGGTGCGCAAGTCGCTCAGCTCAGCTCAGCTCAGCCCCCAGCCTGGCCTGGCCTGGCATTGTATCGTTAATTCTGCACTAATCGTTTTAATTAGTCAAAAAATATATTTCCAGTTTTGTTTCTTTTCGGAAACTCATAAATAAACATCAAATAGACGCTGCTCATGTGTGTTAGGCACAGCAGCAACAACAGCAGCAACAACAACGTTGTCAGCCTTGAGCTCGCTGTACACTTGCCGTCGTTTTATTTCGTATTTAAATGAAAATGAAAACGAAACCGAAAACTCGCAGCTAAATGTAGCGAAAACGATGACGGAACAAAAACAGAAACAACTTTAATAATAACAAAAATAAAAAAAAAAAAAGCGTAGCAGGAAGTGCTCAACAATAAAGACGGGGGGCAGGGAGAGGGGGCATACCATAGCTGGGCGTGTGAATGAATATGAATGCAGTCAGAGTTGAGTTAAATGTTACGCATACGCCACGTTCGCACAGGGCGACGGCGCTGGCTTGTTGCATGCAGCTGCTCTGTGTTGCATGCGTGTCTGACATGCTACTCACCTTTTGCTCAATTAGTTTTGTTGTTGCTGTTGCACTTGCTGCAGCAGTTGTTGTTGTTTTTGTTGTTGCTGCTGCAATGTCGAAATTGTTGCAAAATTGCAGATATTTTCCCAATGATTACGTAGCCTGACGCCTGCTCCAACTCACTGTTGTTGTTGTTGTTGTCGTCGTGTTGTTGTTGTTGCTGCTGCTGCTGCTTCGCTTTTGATGCACTTTGAATGCCGTAACAAATGATTTTTCAACAATTATTTATATTATTTTTGATTATTTATTGCCTTTTATTGATTTTGCAATTTCTTTTGCGCTTTTCACTTTTGCCACTTCACGTTGTTGTTGTTGCTGTGTTGCTGTTGTTTCTGGTTTGACAATTCGTTTTCACTTGCAACCAAAAATGGAAATTTCTTTTGCAGTTTTCGTCATCAATTTGTTTCTCATTTGGCTTGTTTTAATATTTTCGAACGCACTTCAATTGCATAACGACTGCGTGCACAGCTCAAAATTGATGATGAGCTTGCTGCTGTTGCTGCTGCTCTTGTTGTTGTTACTGTTGTTGTTGTTGCTCTTGCTCTTGTTGTTGTTTCTTTTCTTTTCTTTAAACTTTTTGGGAATTTTGTTTGTTTTGCTTTTAGCCACTGTTCCACGGCACACAACTAACGCAGCTCACGTCTGCCTTTGTATGTTAGTGTGTGTGTGTGTGTGTCTTCACGTGTGCTAGTGTGTGTATGTGTGACTGTGTGTGTGTGTTAATTTCACTATGCACCGCACCGTACAGCAACGAGAAGCAGCAACTGTGGCAGCAAACGCACTCGACGACTTTCGCGACTCGACTGACTTGGCCAAGACAGTCTTGGAGCTGGCTAAAGCTGGGCCTGGCTAACTGGCTGGCCTAACCGTAAGTTCGGTTACGTTGGCCGCGCTGCGTTCGGCTTTTGTTCGCCCGTTCAGCTGTCGTCGTGTCTCTTCGTGGCTGGCTTAATCGCTTTAAGCGTGTCGGAGCTTGCAGAGCGCAAACGAAGTTGAAGTCGCTGCTGAAGCCGAAGTTGAAGTGGAAGTGGAAGCTTTTGCCAACTTAAGAGTTGCCCCACAGCAGCGGCGACTCTCTTAGCTGTTAAGGAAAGAGTTGCGCCAAGACAGGTCAAAAGGCTGTTAACCAAGAGTTAATAATTCTCAACGAACTCCCTAACAATTTGCATATTTCCATCATCAATCTGCAGTAGAAAGAGGCAGACAGAAAGTGGGAGGAAAGAGGGCAACGAGGTAAAGAGACGAGGCAAAGAGCTGTCCCAATCGATGGCACAGCTTTCTACTACGTGATAATTACATCATCAGCGACGCCGCGGCATCGTTCATCTTCGCTGCCATCGCGCTCTATCTCTCTATCATCTTTATCATCATCTTTGTGTTTGGCATTTCTATTTACAAATTAAGCTGCGTTTTCGAATCGTCCATCATGTTTTAGCCTAAAAGCTCTTAACCAGAACCGACTTGGCACATGCAAATGACAACAACAACAAGAAAGAGAAACAAATTACGACTTCTAACGGTATTTTTTATATGGATGCGCTGTTTGATTCGAATGACATTGTGAAGGTCAAAGTGTTGCCGACGGCTCGTAAAAACTCGATTAGATATTGCTTTATTTATCTTGTTAATTAAACTTGGCTTTTAACCAGCGCCGCCTACGCAAGAACAGAAACAAAAGACTTAGGCGACAAACGCGACACCAGCGCGGGCCGTAAATCAGAGCAATGCAATGCGCGATTAGTCGCAAGATTTATGTGACAGCAATTAAACGCTGCAAGCAATTACACTATTTTTATGGCCAGTAAAAAGGTGTGAATGGGGAGGGGAATAAAATACAATAATTATGGTTTTATAAGAATGTAACAAGTGCACTGCATTTGCATTTGCATAGGAATTTGTTCTGTTTGGCTTCGCTTTCGTTGGCTCGCTCGAGTTAGAATTCTCCCATGAACCTGTTCAGTTGCACAAGAGAAATATAATATAATTACAAAATCAAAGTAAATATATGCTGGCAGCACGTCAATTAAAAGTGCCAAGATCCAAAGATCCAACGAGCTGCAACGAGTTGCCCGAGCGAGGCTGCGCTTGGCCATTGCTGGTGCTGCACCATTTCATGAGATTAATGTAGTTTTATAGTCTGTAACTAAAGTTGAAGTGGGGGTTATGTGGCTGGAGATACTCTCGGTTAAGTTTAGTGTATTTATTGTTCTTTAAGTTAAGTGGATTTCTTGCTCTGTATTCCTTGTTATCTTTGTACTTTTTTTTAGTCTGCAAGTTGTTACTTTGATAAGGCATCTATAAGTATATTCCCGCCAAAATTTCAGCCACATCGGTTTTATAATTATCGTAGAACAATTGATGAACTAAGTTGATATCGTTGATATTGTACTTTACTTGTTATGATGCCGCTTTTACTCTTTCCTCTATCACTCTTCCTTTCTGCCAGTTTTTCTTTCCATTCTTACTATCGCTATTGCCATTTCTATCTCACTCTATAGTTCTTTCGTTCTATTAAAGTTTATTATTCTCCCCTTGTATATCCTTCCTTTACTCTACTTTATATGTTTTGATTAATATTTCCCGCTGTAGTTCTTAACTTTCCCTTTTTCTCTGTTTCTTTATATTTCTTGCTCTAGTTTTTACTTTCACTGTAATTCCCTGTAATTTCCCTGCCTGCAAACTGCAGGGTAACTTGCAGTCGCACTCTCCCTCTATCAACTCAAACTTGTTAACATTTGATCGTTGACTGCAACTGGTCTGCAGGCAATGCTGCACCCACCAATCGTCGACAACGTCGTCTCCGCCACATGGGGCAAGCTTGGCTAAGTCCAATTGAAACAGCAAATAAAGCGAAGTTCTGGCCGAGCATGATTGACGCAGCAGCAGCAGCAACAGCAACAACAACAACTAAAGACAGCAACAATGCTGGGAATGTCTAGAAATCGCAGCTAGTTAAATTATAATAATAAATTCATGTGAGCCAGCCAGGCAAGTTCGTTGCCTAAGTCTTTTGTTTTAGCTGCCTGCTGCTGCTGCTGATGCTGCCTGCCAGCTGCTGCTGTTGTTGTTGCTGCTGCCTGCTTTGTTTGTCCATCAATAATAAACATGTGCACACACATTTCTCACACACGCACACACACACACACACGCACGCACACACTCATATTTAATTTGTTTAAATAAATATCAAACACACAAAGTAAATGACTTCATTTTGGGCCAGCAGCATTACCTAATCTCGCCGAGAGTTGGTAATAAGCGACCGTCAGCTGCCAGTTGAGGCTTCTCCACACAAACTAACCCCCCTTCCACCTCCCCCGCAGCTAATGACACTGTTTGTACAATCTGGACTGTTTATTGTGTTTTGACACCAGCGCACAAAGGCAAAGCACAAGCGCTTTATAATCATTTAGTTGGGTGCTAATTATAACAACAACAACAACAACAGCGAGCAGGAGCAGCACAGTCAGCTGTGCTGGCAGGCAATACATAGTACGTGGCTTGTTTATGCGCACTTTTGTTTAGTTTAATGGACGCTATTATCAAATTATGAACCACTGTGGCGCACTGTGGCGATGGCATCATAAACGCTGCCCGCTGCCTTGCTGCTCGCTGCGCTGCTCTACTCGTTGTGGGCGTCGTCACGTTTGGCATACGAAATGACAGCTACGTTTTGGCGAAATGTGCAGACACTTAGTGGGGGAAATTATAGCCTTTTTTAGCTGTTTTTTAGCATGCAGTGTGCATGGTCAAAAAATCAACAGTTTCTACTTGCTACACCTGTGTGCAAGGGCAGTGGGAGACTGTCAAATCCAACTGGCTTGGCATGCACAACCTTTGTGTGTCCGTGTGTGCCTGTGTGTGTGTGTGTGTTATAATTGCGTAAGCTGCAAATCGATTGGACGCGTTAATGAAACCCAAAAAAGTGAAAGATAAAAACGTACGCGAAGGTGTCAAGTGAAAGAGCCTTAAGCGGCGCTCTAATTAGATAGGAGAAGTGTGAGAGAGAGAGATAGAGAATGTGGGGAGGGGGGGCAACACATAATTGTTTTCATTGAAAGTCAATTAAAGTCAAGTTCAAATGGCTCCACCTCGTGTGCCGTGTGCCTTGTGCCACAACAAAAGGCGCCATGCAGTAATTAAAATTTGGGCGAGCGTAAAAAATTCGCCAAATCGGGGGGAATCGATAGAGTAACCCAAAAAGCGAAACGAAAGGCGATGCCTGCGGTCAAAAAACACTGCGAAATATTTCAAATATTAACACAAACAATTATTTTGATGCTTGTGCAAATAAATTGCGCACAGCAACAACAACAACAACAACAACACTTGCATTACTTATTTTAGTGTCTGCAATTTTGCTTTGGACGCCTGTCAACGCCTGCCATTAGCCCTAACGCGAGCCTTGGCTCTAACTCATCTTCAGTTATTCGAACAACAAAACAAAACAACATAAACCCAAAAAAAAACTGGGAAAAAAAACTCGCTATAAAGTTCAAGTCCAGCGCCAGCGCGTTGGTAACATTGACCCGCTACGCTTATCGTCTTCGTCTTTTTCGCCTTCTTGCAACTTCAGCTCATTCATAAGACTCGCACACACATACACAGGTGAGTGTGGCTTGCACACATCAATGTCAGGCCGCACTTCATAGTTAAACAATTTTTGTTATTAATTTTTTGGCAAATTATTCTTGGGGCAGGCAAACAAAAGACTTGAGCAACAAACGCGCCAAACGGATGGCGAAAAAAACGAGAGAGAGACAATTACAAAACGGAAACAGTTCTGCAAAAGGCTGTTCGACAATGATCTATCGAGTCTGCTATAATGCGGCCCATTCAACGGATCTATAAGCCGCTAATAACTCAAGTGCGTTCTAGTGGGGGCCATAAGCCATAGCCATAGCTAAATCCGTAGCCGAAAACAAGCGATAGCTAAGGCAATCAATGTCGCTCGATCAGCGCCACTTGGTCGCCTTTTGTCTGTCGGTGAACTTGACGCCAATATGTCACACACTCGACAAGTACTCGAAGCTATTGGTAACACACACACACACAGCCATACACATGCAGGCACACACACACGTGCTGAGAGCAAACAAAACTGCGTCTGTTTAGCTTAATTAAATCATTTACTGAAATGATTGTGCGCTATTTTGGCATTTGATGTCATTGGCTCAATGCGAAGGCTGAGCCAGAGAGCCTGAGAGTGTTTTGTGAAGAGAGAGGGAGAGAGAAAGGAGAGAGGAATACAAAGAGAGAGAGAGAGAGCTGCTATTGCGCAATGGGCCCTTAACGTTGCCCTGCTGCTGTCTTTGTAGGTCAGTTCGGCCTGTTGATGTGATGTGCTTGCCACGCCCCTTGTTGCACGCACAGAAACGAGTTTCACCAGCGAGAGAAGATGCACAGATGTGCGCAGGGCACAGACGCACTTTCGCTGCGCCAGACGCGACCTTTGACAAGTTGCCACAACTTGCGGCAAAGCCGACAACAGATGCTGCGGCTTAGGCTGCCTGGCAAGTTCGTTGGTGTTGCTGTTGTGGTTGCTGCTGTGGCCTAAGTGGCATTCCGTGTAGCTGGCATTCTTCCCAGATGACAATGCAAAAACATTTGACCAAGTTTGTCGCCTCAGTCTTTCGTTTTTGTGCACAGCAGTTCCTGCTACAGTGCTGGCTACTGTTTTGCCCATTTTAGCCGAAATATCTACAGCGAGTCCAAATATAAAAATGCGCTATCTGATCTACGCTTTGTCGCGTGCATGTTCCTGCTCCCCTTTGTTATTGTTGTTGTTGTTGTTGTTGTTGTTGGTGTTGTTGTTGTTGTTGCTGCTGTGATATCATGTAATTTGAAACAATGTGCTGGAACAATTCATTATAAGCCCGCCAACTAGTTGCTGACAGCTGCGCTTGTTAAGCGATACTCAATAGATATATCTTTGTATGTATATATCTCTCCTCCAGGTGTATATAGAAATAACTGAGCGGATTTTCCATGCGCGCATGCGCGTGCCTGTTCAATTGTCTTGCGCGTGTTGCTGCCTTATCATGTTGAGCCGCGTTTATTGTTTTGTTTTATTATTTTTGGCTGGACAGGATTTGTCTACTGCTGCTGATGGAATTCGTTGTTGTTGTTGTTGCTGTTGCCACCTTTCACCTGCATTTGGTGCAGCAATTGCACAACTTCTGGACCGTTGTCAAGTGGCGCACTAAAATTGTCAGGGTGGGCGTTGAGCCACTGACGTAGCGACTGACTGAACCGTTTCCATTTTCTGAACTAATTTCAACGACTCACAAAATAAAATAATAGCCAAAAAAGTGTAGAAAAAAAAATGAGTTGGCTTTTGCCGCCTGGTGCAAGTGAAAGGCCTGCGGTCATTATACAATCGGGCAAAGAGTCGAGCAGGCAGTAAGGCAGCCCGACCGACTAGACTGACCCCCGTGTGCCCGGCGTGCAATTAAAAGCAACGACGGCGCCGGCTACAACAAATTGTTATAGAAAATTATCGCGCGAACAATGCGCGACCGCCCGCGCCACAATCTACCTGCCTTCGCCTCCCTTCCACCCCCTAACCCCCTAAAATAAAACCAAAATTCAAGCAGCTGCGCATTGAATGGCAGCCGATCTGAGGCGATTCAAGTTGCAGCCATATGGCAGAGCCAGGCTGGAGCTAAGCCCATATCCATTGACTTCGGCTTCGGCTGCGGCTCGTTTGCTCAATCAGCGCAGCCGCAAAATGTAAGCCAATTAATTTGCCGTTGCCATTGTTGTTATTGCTGCTGCTTGTTTGTTGTTGTTGTTGCTGGGTTTTCTTTTTGCCAATTTGGCAGCGAAAAATATGGACTTTTAATTATGAACGCTGCAGACTCAATTGAACGGCAATCGACAAGTACATTAGAAGAGGAAGCAGAGAGAAGGGGCAAGGGAAAGGGGGAATTAGTAGGGCCAACGCCAACAGGTGAGCGCCCTTGCGGGCTGCCAATCTAATTACAGCAGCAGCGGCAAAGCAATTAACAAAGATTTATGCGGCATTCAAATCGAAAATGCGAGCAAACTGGCGCGCGAGGAAATCATTCTGCTTCAAGGTCGACACGTGTAAGATGGAAATGGAAGTTGGGTGCAGGCATAGCCAGCAGGAGAAGGGGTGGAGTGTTGGCTAGCTAGTTAGCCAGCAAAAGAGGGAAGGGGGAGGTGTGGACTCACTGCACGTAGCTGACGTTAACCAGCAGCTGAAGCTGGGCGAGCTGTGGTGCAATCTTTCTCGGCAGCAGTTGCGGTTAATTTGCTTGTCATTGCTCGCTTGACGGACCGAGCAGCGACTGACTGAGCTGAAGCTGTAGCTGGCAAGGGGAGAAGGTGCGGAGACTGGGGACTGCAACTACTATTTGACTACAAATTTAATTTGAAATTGAAACGGCTGCCGTGCAGGCTGCCGCTGCTGCTGTGCTAAGCAGGCACTTTGGGCAGCTGCTTTTGGCACTCGGACGTGCCGTAAATTAGCCACAGAATGTGGCTGGAAATATGTTTGGCTGGAAAGTGAACGTTGCTCCACTTAGGCCTACTTAGCCTTCCAAGTTTGCCTGTGCAATATTTGCAAAATGTGCCTCAATCAATTCATATCAAATTTAACCTACGTCGCCCCCAGTTGACCCCAAAAGTTCATGTGCCCCCAAGTTAAACCATTTTGTTTAATCAACTTCAAGTCACAGAGGGTTGCGGCCATTGTCTGCGCAGGCAGCAGCAGCGCACGAATGTGAGCGGCGGCTTGGGTTATCTGCTGTCTGCTGATATGGACTCAGACTGGGCGACTGGGCTGGGGTCGGCTGGGTCTAGTTTGGGGGCGCATTATATACATTCGTACGTCGCCTTGTTTAGCTTTAACTTTGCGCAATTCTCGTCCAGTTTTAGCAGTAGTTACAGCTCCACAGTTACAGCTGGCGGCGCACACAGTTCCAGTTCCAGTTTACTGTAGCTGTGGCTGTGGCTGTAGCTCTGCTGTCCAGCAGTTAAGCTTGGTCGGTTACTTTTGCTTTCGCTCCTAGTGCAAAATGTTGATTTCTTGTTGATTTGCAGCGCATTTGTTGTCGCTTTTTTTTTAGCCAGTTTTGTGGTAACTTTAACTGGTGTCTGCCTGATTGGCGGTTGGCAGCGCGCGCACTTGTTGCTGCTGCTGCTAGTGCTGCTAGTGTTGCTGTTGCTCCAATTTGCCACGCTTGATTTAAGCAGTGATTAGAGGCGGCAACGCGATGGCGTCGTCATCCAAACAGACGTCTAATTTATGTGGGATTGCGTAAGCCTTTTTGGCCATTTTTTTTTTTTGCGCTCTGCTCTCCTTCAGTTTCAGTTTTCATGTGAAAATGCCACAGATCTTTTGGACATTAGTGAAGCGGCTAAGCAGCCAATGGTCAAAGGCCCCCTGCCCTCCTCTGCCTCACTCTGGCGGCTGCTGTGACTAATTTATGCGCCAAGGTTTAATTTGGGCCGCGTCGGTCGGCATATCGTCGCTGCTTGGTTTCTGTTTCTATTTCAGTTTCAGGCCGCAGCTGTAAATGGGCATTGATGTGTTCATTCACTCAGCCTGATGGATGTGCGTGTGAGCGACAAGATGAGACTAGCCAGAGACGAGTTGGCGACTGAGCTCAAGCTGAATGATTTCAGCAAGGTCGTTGCCTAAGTCTTTCGTCTCTTAATGTATGCAGATCGGCAAAGTCGCCACTTGCAGCACACTTTGCCATTTGTTTTGGCGCACGCCCACAACCTCCCACTACTGCTGCTGCCCCCTCCTCTGACCAAGTGCAGACCCTAATGAAGACGAATTGGAACGCAGCTTGCGCTCGCTGTGTGATTTGGACGCGATTCGAAATTAATCAAGCTGCTGCTTTTACTGATAATTAATGCAGATAAGCAGGCTAAAGCGACTTAAACTACAACAACAACAACAACAGCAACAGCGAAGAACTTGCCGCCAACGTTGAAGTCGTCGCTGAAGTTGAAGTAAACCAGTTTGCTTGGCCAAGTGAATGCGGGTGTAACTTAACTCATAAATCTTGCGGCAGCAACATCAAATGGCCTTGAGCCGGGAGCACATACCACATGCTCCGCCCGTGCTTCGAGGCTGGAGTCGGCATCGCATCAGGCGTGCGATCTTCGGGCGGTGTCCTGCATTTTAGCTGGAATTTTGGCTCTGATTAATTGCGGACTAATGTCAGAGCCGAATTCTTGCTCCGTGTGTGAAAGAGGGAAAGGGGAGGGGAAAGGGGAAGGGGATGGGGGTATTGCGTGGGCTGCATGGCTGACTAATCAGTAGAGATTTGCGCTGCAATCGACGTCGCAGCCTGTCGCTATCAATGTCTGTCAATTAAGCCCAGAGTCGCAGCCAGAGCAGCATGTCAGACATGTCACAGCATGTCAGCATGCGAGTGGAGCAGCAGCAGCAGCCTGGTCAGCAGTCTGGCCAACAAGCGCTCCCATGTTCCGCTGTCACAGCCTGTCAGTCGGGTGCGCGCTTAGAGAACTTCAATTGAGATCGAGTGCCTTATCAATCGCGGCGCAGGGCAAGCAAGCGACGAGTTCAAGGCAGATCTGCTGCTGCATGTGCCTCCGACTATATAATTAAACCACGTCTTGGCCTAGCTGAGGTATTTAATTAACATGCTGTCCCTCTACCCCCCCCTCCCCCTACCCCTATTGCAACACTGTGCGAAAAAATTAATACCAATTCGATAATGTTAACGTGTTCATGGGTCGAGCCGAGCCGAGCCACACAAACAGGTAAAACAAGCTCACAGACGCCGCTGCCAAAGCGGTGTGGCCAACGGGAACTTAAGCTTCACACACACGCACGCACACACAGGTATACACAGGCACACACACTAGTACACACACTTGCCAAAGCTCGCTGCTGTTGCCAGTTGCAGTGCGCGTGCAGCTGAAAAAGTGAGAGTGGTCTGGCCAGTTGGCCAAGAAGGAGTGCAGGCGCAAGAGAGCAACACTCTCTCTCTCTCTCTTTGCCGCACAAAGCTTTCGCTCTGGCTTTTGTGCTCTTCGCTCTGCGCTCAACGCGCTTTTAAACTCTTCAACAGTGCAGCGCAAATGTTTTTTCAGCTTATGCTTAATTTTTAATTGTTTGCATTCGAAATTAACAGCAAA
Organism: Zaprionus nigranus; assembly: GCA_018903425.1. NCBI lineage: Eukaryota > Metazoa > Arthropoda > Insecta > Diptera > Drosophilidae > Zaprionus > Zaprionus nigranus. The sequence continues at coordinate 769,238 of JAEIGD010000014.1, read as the reverse complement.
GGCGCCAGTTTCTTATGTTTTCATTGCATGGTTTTAGGCGGTGCAATGTTATTGTTAACAGAGTCATGTTAAACTTCTTTTTTTGAACGCCCCCGCCTTACAAGGCCCCGCAGTGGCCTTTTTTTAAGTGTTTTTTGCTTAAAAAAGATGAAGAAATGCAAAAAAGTGGCTAAAACATTTTCACCTTTTCCCGGGCGAGCTGTAAACTTTTATGAAATCAGTGTCCTGTTAAAAGACACAAAAAAATTATTTTAAATAAATGTCATTATTCCAATTACAAGCCGGATACCCACTCTCGCCCACCAACTCTCATTTTTTGAAGTACATACCGCTAGATCGGTCTGCGGACTGTGCAACCTCTGTGACCTCTGCCTGCCTACTCTGACACATTTCACCGTGTAGTCATCTTGCTCACTCACTCCTGGTATGTCACATTCATATCCTAAGACTGAAGAATTATTTAGAGAAGAGAAAGCAGACTCTCGTCTCCCACAGGGTACATTGTGGCCGGTTCGACGATGACTGCAAAGAAACTCGTCTCAGACCCGAGCTGCCCAAAATCAAGAATACTTCTGCCTTCTAAGGTTGTACCTTATACATAAATAAATTATATTTTAATTAGATTTATATCTGAAAAAAATCATAATTGAATATTAGAATTAAAGTGCTTTTTAACCTCAGCTTTGTTTTAGTTCACAATCTCAGATTGATCATAAAACTCTTGCTTGTTTTAGCGACTTTAGATCTTCTCTTTTATTGACTTTTATTCAACGACATATTTGCATATTAGAGATAAGATAAACTGGTTTGAAAGCCAATGAACAAGTGTAAACAAGTATTCGAAACTATTTTAAACTTGTTTTAAATAAGATTTTTGGGAAAAAATTGCTAACATGTCACAAACTAAAAATTGCAGTGTTTCAAGAATTAAAGTTCCTAAGAACTTTTTTAAATAATTAAAATTGTCTAAATAAACATTGGAAATAATTCTAGTGATCGATTTATCTGCCAATTTTTATAAACAAAGTAAGAAATTGATTTAAAAATTGATATATTATTTGATTATTTTGGACAGGAGTTTGTAACGCACCTTGGAAACCACATCCGATACATGAAAGTATAATATATTCTTAATCAGTGCCTGTCTCTCCGTCCGTCCGTCTGTCTGCCTAGTCTCTCAGTTTTAGAGCTTTCTTGATAAAATTTGGTACACATGCTTACTATTGCTGCACGCTCTAATTTAATCGGAATAGGACCAATATATTGCTCAGCTGCGATATAAAGTAGCGGACAAGTATAACATATAGCTGACATAGCAACAATGAAGACCAGTTTTCATTTTCAAAATAAGTTAACTTTTCATTGCCAATCAAAGTTTGACATAATATTAAACATAAACAATGAAATTCAATATTACTCTATTGAATATCACTAGTATAGATAGGAACAATCTGAGGACATAAGAATAGGACCTTCAGCATGCCTTTCTGGTTAAATGATTGAACCATTGGAGTATTTCACAACATTATAAAAGTACTTAGGTATTTTGCAATCGATAATTGAAATTCTTTTCAAATTTTAAACTGATAGATTTTCATTTCAAACGAATAAAGAGAATGATTACACGATTATAATCCACCCACCATCAGAGCCAAGTGCAGTTTACCTTCTGCCAACTGATGCCATCTTCGACTTGGCAGCAGGTTGCGCTTTTTGGCAGCCAAGTGGAACTGCAAGTGCAGCACTCTGTGGCATGGGCGGCGTGCGGCGACTGTGTAAACACATGTTCTTGCAACTGATTACAAATTTACGATTATACGATTATACGATCACTGGCGATTACTGTCGATTTTTGTTTCATTTTGTGCGCTGCTGGCTTAATGCGGCGTTTTATTGCTCAACGGCAAAGTGGAACAAAAGGCCCAAAAGAACCGCATAAGACAACAGCAAAAACAACAACAACACAAACAAGACAACATGAGCACAACTGAAAAACAGTCGAAATCGAAAACAGAATGGCATCTAAAATTGCATTTGGTTAGTCATGCGCAAAATAATACGAGTATAGCGAAATGAAATATAATAATAATAATTGTTAGGTGCAAACCAGCGGACAGAATTGCGTTGCCTTTGTTGTTGTTGCTAGTGTTGTTGCAGCTGCCTTTGTTGTGCTACACTTGCCGTCAACTTGGCAGCACCAGCAACAGTTGCTGCAGTTTTTCTGCCTGCTTTGTTATTTCCATTAATAATGATTTAATTTCCATTGTTTTCCCGGCAATTCTGCGCGCCAACCTCAAGGACACCTCCATGCGTCAGTCGCGGTCGCAGTTGACGTCGCCGTCGCCACCGCAGCCTCCACTGCTGATTTGGCAGATTTTTTCGATACCTCGATACCTTGGCCAAGGCGACGTTGACTCAGTTTGACCTCCTCGATAACTTAGTCAAAATGTGTGTCATAATTTCAAGATATTGAATATAGTTTAAAGACAGCACCAAGTACACGCTGAACATTCCAAACTTATCACCTGCTTACGGGTTTATGGCTTTTTAAGCCGCAAACTTTAACAGAGAGTGCAAATAAAGCCTCCACACGATTTTTAGAACTTTCACGACATGCTGATTCACGGGCTCAGAACACTCCACAGAGAGAATCCCAAAAAGTAAGGAACAAAAACCCCAGATAATTATTATTATTGTTGTTATTAAATGAATGCGCCACCATCAGAATCGCGCTTCGAAATGAAGGCACAACAATTGCGGTTAGAATGCGCGCTCCAGCTGTGCGCCAGAGTCACCCTGTATGAAAGTATAGTGAGAGCGAGCGAGACAGAAAACAGGTCAGTCGAGAACAAGCTCTGCTTGTCATTTACAACAAAACGATATCGATAACAAGTTCATGAACAATTTGTTCTAATTCCGCATTGGGCTAATAAAAGCGGGCCAACGGTACCTGGCACAAGCACATGCAAATATCCAAATCGCAATCCCAGTTCCAGTTCAGTCTCAACTTTAGTTCCAACTTGGCACCCCAACGTCTCGCAGCATCGAGTCGAATATGTTAAATCGATTTCATAATTTGCGCGCATGATACAGCGCATTCCTTAAGCGGCAGCTCCTCATGTCTTCCACGTTGTGTGCCCCCCCTTTTTTGGGGTGCAGTTGAGATGTTGCCAATGCTCCCGACAGCGCTGACCTTGCCTTGCCTGCGCGCATAACGGCAACTCTGGCGACTTAATTGCCAACGACGACGACGACGACGGCGACAGCAGCGGCCCATGACACAATTGTGCGATTTGGGCTGATTGCTGATTAGGCAATGCAAACATGCTCGTGTCTCCCTCCCTGTCTAGCTGTGTGTGTGTGTATGTGTGATGCGGGCGCCAGGAGAGTTCAATGTCAATAATTGAGCATGGCGCACACAGCTCATAAATAACGGTGCCGAGTCATTGTCAAACTCTGCTGCTGCTGCTGCGCTGGTGCAGCACATCCCGGCCAGGCGGACAAGTAGGACAAGACGAATAAAGTTATTAACAATGCGGCAACATGTACGTGGACTCTGAAAATGGACGAACGTGACAAATACCAAAAGGCAGGCAGGCTGGCATCGCTCCAGGCTCCCCAGCCTTGGTCCAGGCACTGGCTGCCGCTGCTGCCTCTGCAACAACAACATTGCCGCTTTGTCCATCATCGTGGCAAGTTGCCAAAGGGCAACACGTTGCAACGTCGCCGCCGCCGCCAGCGTTGCTGCAGGGGGCGGGGAAGGTGGCGCAGTCTACGGGCCACAGGGGTCCGTTACACCGTTAACATTTTATTTGACTAAAATTGCCTTTAATTTATTGCTGACGTGGCAGCATTTGCATGTGGCAGGCAACGAGTACAACTCGTGCCCAGTCGGTTGTGGGGCCGCCGCAATGTTTTCCTTGTTGATTTTGCAGAGCATTTTTTGCCGCCCGTCAAGTGCCACTTGGTCTAATTTTTCCATTTCAAAACCAATCAGCGAACCGCTTGTTGTTGTTGTTGTACTGTTGCTATTGCCTGGGTCAGGGACCCGATGCCGTAGCCAGGGCCAGGGCCAAACTGGGAAATCATAGCTGCGCCGTCCACAGTGCATAGAGGGCTATAGCTGTTTCACATCGTAAATAATGCCGCGACTCGCGTCCAAATAAATCAATTAAACGGCGGCGAATGGATTGAGACATTGTCTGGGCCCTGCCTACTCGGGTTGCTGCATCGCTTCCCGCGAATCTACATTTCTCCCTCTCTCTCTCTGTGGGCCTCGTCCAGGAAGTGCAGCAGGTACATCGATGATGCCGTCGACTAGTTAAGGACATGGCTAAGCCCGCAGTGCAACAACGTTCGAACACGTGTTGCTACTCGACTCCGAATCTCTTTTGGCACGTACATGAAAATATTACACAAGATAAGAACGAGGAGCTGCCGCTGCTGCCGTCGTTCTGCTGCTGCTGCCGTGTGGGTTAGCTGTGGGGTTGACCATGGATAACATCCGCATTTTAATGGTCCTCGTTGCCGTGTGACGAAATTAGAATGCCCGCTAAGCAATTGCAGCGTAATTAATGCTGCAACGAAGCGGAGCAACCTGTCAGCGCAGCTCAAAATCAAAATGACAACTTGCGGTACACGCCCTCGCCCATACGCCACGCCCACGCAACGCCACATGTGTGACAGCTGCCAGGCGAACAACTGCCGACTACAAAGTAGCCAACAACAAGCAGAAACAACAACAACAATGTCGAGCAGATCAGCAATGCAATTAGCATTTTGTCCGGCAGCAACAAGTTTATGCAAAGTTCAATGGCAACTTCGATTGCTCCAAATCCTTTTCGAGAAACTTGGTCAAAATACTTAAGCTCAAGTTGCACTGCTCACTCGCTGCTCTTGCCTTGTCATTGCCAGAACCCAGCGTGGCGATCGAACTGGGTCAGAGCTGTCAGAAGACGTCAGAAACTGCCAGTTGCAAATGTGGTTCTCTCTCTGTGGAGGAGTTTAGCACTCAGATCCGACGATGCAATCGACATGTTTTGACAGTTCCACACGCGCCACTTTGATGCCACCAGCCGTCAGCAGTTTATGGCCAAATCAGCAGCGATTCTTACGTGTCTGTCGAAGGTGTTTGGGCCATTTGCATAGACCCGCGTTGTGTGTTTGTTAAAAGGCGCTTGTAACTGAAAGTGTAACACAACTGAGGTGACAACTGTGTTCGATAAATCAAGGTAATATACATAATATGCATTCTTCAAAAAAAACTAAAGAATCTCTTATTAGATTGATGATATGCTATCGAATGCGTCAATCGGCATTCCAGAAACTGCTTATTTATTAACAAATTTATGCAAATAACAATAATCGAGGGATTATGTGCATACAGTGACAAAACAAAAGATATCTTTGTGTGATAAGTATGCGTATATAAATACAATTTTTTTAATATGTTACTTAGCATACTGAATAATAATCGATAGATCACTCCCAATTAGCATGTCAGTAATGCAAAATGCACAAATATCAGCGATCTATTAAACGATGTATCGAATCATCGATAGAATGCAGGATAAATCGTTAATAACGCAACTAACTTAACTAGATCACAATAAGTAAAACGCCCAATAAGTTGTTTATTTGGGAATAATATAATTTCAATTGATAAGAAGTACTCAATATGCTATTTGCATCAACATCGCTCGCTTTCTATAAAGATTGTTATCAATTCAATCCTATAAAAGTGTTTGCTTTGGCTAAAACCCGGTGCGATGCTTTTGTAGATTTCCCCCCATTAAGCCGCCACACACACACAGCAAGCAGCACATTGCCTGCAATGAGGCCTTAAATTACAACAACCACATTATCTAGTACAAGCAGCCCATTGCACATGGAAACAGTTGTTGTAATTGTTGTTGTAACTAGTAGGCGCAGAGAGGAGGCCGAGCCGAGCACGAGCTAGAGAAGACTGGCGTGTACATGGGCAGCAATTGCAGTCGGAGCTGACCTCACAACAAGCTGGCGCTGTTGCCGCCGCCTCGTTGAGTTCCTTTAACGCCTGCGATATAACCCACCTCTCTTTCTCTCTCTCTATCGTTCTCTCTTTGCCTCTGCAGCAATCTTCGTAGCTCCTTTTTTCGCTTTTCGACACTTTCAAGATTTTACTTGAAAAATTTGCCATAAATAAGTGCCCCAACGGGTGTCTATGTACGAATTTCCCTCTAAATGTGGTTTGAGTCTTATTGCAGACTCTGTCCATAGAGGCTGTGCCCTTGCTTGTACTAGTTGTTGTTGTTGCTGTTGTTGTACAGTGGAAACCTACACGCATGTCCAGGCTGATGATATGTACTTTCGCAAACATAACTGACATGTTTGCCTAAGAGGCAATAAAATAAATCCCAAGCTAAACACAAAGGCAACTGGACAACGGCGAAAAGCCGTGATGGAGCCACAGATCGCACGTGTCGGTCGAGCAAATGAAGTTAACTCAATCATGGGCCCGGCAAGGGCAACAACGACGGCAACGTGTCGGCCTGCAATAGTAAAAATGTTAGAATAACTTGTATGAAATTTATCAAGGCTACCACAGGGACTCGGCTCGCCTCGCGTCGTCTCTTTGGACTGCTCCGGCATCGTCGTTGGACATAAAGGGCAGCAACAGCAGCGCCTGCCACACGCTCAAGGGAGCAGCAAAGCGATATTTATGCCAATTGCTGGCGTATAAAACTGGCCAGCTACATGCGAACGCGGCAAGCGGCGAATGCGTGTGTGGGTCTTAGAAGTGCCAGTAGATGAGGCCAAGGATAGGGCTCAGCCCAAGGCAAAGGGATCTCTGTGGGCTGCTGTTGCTGCTGCCACTGCTGCTGTTGTTTCACTTTTGCACAAGCAACAAGCAGCCACAAAGGTGAATTCAATTTATTACGCGTGCATCTCCAACTCGAAGGTTGAAGTTGACTTGAGTTGAAGCTGAGTTGAGTTGGGTTCTTGTGCATCCCGATGTTGTCTGCGTCTTATCAGCGCTGGCTAATCCTCGAGGCCTCAAAGTAAATGCAATTATGTGTGGTTTATACGCTCGCTGGCTTCATACTTTTGCCTGATTGACAAATAAATTAGCGATGCATGCGAGACGATTGCACAACTGTCGGACTTCCTGTCCGCCCCGCAGTCTGAAGCCGCCAGTCTAACGAGCTGGCGCACTGAAAGTGAGTACCACCGAGCCCGGCTCCACCCTCGCCCAACCCCTGGCTTCTCTACTGATAAGCGCAGGCAGCAGCAGCAGCGATTGTTTTCCACTTTTCCATTTTCATTGTCATCAGTCAAGGCGGCTAATTAAGCGCCGCAGTTGCAATCGATGTTTTCACTTAAATGCAAGTAAATATCACAATCAAACGAGACGAGACGAGGTTCTTCTTCGTCTGCATTCTTTGGCTGCAGCTGTGCAGGAAGCAGCAACTGTTGCTGTTGCACTGGCAACATTTGTTTGCAGTTAGAATGTCAACTTGCACCAGTTGCAGTTGCAAATGCTTGTGGCATGTGGTCATTAGTAGTTGTCAGCCTAACCCGGCTGGCGTGATTTGTGCTGCACTTCCTGAGCACAACTTGCAACTCCCTCCTGCTTCTCCTCCTCCTCCAGCTGCAGATTCAGCTGGAACTGGGAACTCTCTCCCGGTTCGCTTTTAATTACATTTGCATATTTTTGCGTACGCATTGACGACAGCAAATCAAAGTCAAAGCGTTTGCCGCCTGCCCACGTAGCTGGGCAAGAATTTATAGACAATGCGACCAGCTCAATTATGGCGATAAGCCTGCAGGCTGTCAGGCTCCCTCCATCCTCTATCCCCTCCACTCCTCCTCCTTCCATTCTGGCCATGTCTTTTGCATAAAAATGTCGAATGTCGTGCGGCGTTTGTTACTTATTACATGACTGTGGCGACTGTGCGACCGATATCGATATTGTTTGCTACGCCAGCGATCACTCACACACACACACACACACAGGCACGCACAACATACACTCACACACACACACACCCCATACACACAGGCCGGCATATACCACCACTACGTGGTCTGCTGTTGCTGCTGCGGCGACCTTCAACTTTGTTTGCAACCTTGTTAGTTAGTTGTATGTCGCTGTTGCTCTTGTTGTTGCTGCTGCTGCTCTGCTCTTGTTTTTGTGTATGTTTCGGCTGTTGTTTCTGTGTTTCCGTTCTCTCTCTCTCTCTCTCTGTCTCACAATCTTTTTCGCGCACACTGTGTTTTCTTTGGAGTTCGGCGCAATCGCGATCATTTCTGCCTGATTGCAAGCGGCAAAAGCAACGCCTCCAACGCCGACGTCATCGGCACGGAACAACTGACAGCAGCAGCAACAGTCGCAACAACAACACCCGCACGACAAGCGCGACATTGTCACAACTGACGGACAACAGAAGTGGAAGTGGATGTGGAAGTGTACCCCAGAGTGGACGAGCTAGTCAGGATTGTGCAGTGTGCTGCGTTTTCATTTTCGTTTGCAACTGCAATGAAATTTGTTGCAAAAGCTCCTCCAATCAGACAGACTGCCTGACACGGGGCCACGTCGCGTCTCCTCCGTACCGGGGGAAACATCATTAAATTGAAAATAAAATAATGCACTGGCCGCCTCTGTCACGCCTGCCCTTAATAACTCTGTTGAAGCTACAGAGTGGAGTTGCCTCTGCTGGGCTGGTATCGTTGTCCACGCATCTTGCACCGAGTCAGAGCGTGCAACTTATTGCTCTATTTTCGCGCTTGTTCTCGATTTCAGTTTCACTTTCTGCTCTGACCATTGTTTGCGGCCCCATTTGCTGCCCATCATGTTAACAAGCATCTGCCTCAGGGCAGCAGCAGCACAATGTGTAACGAGAGACCCACTAGAGGAAGGAGTGGGGCAGGGCGAATGGGGTTACCAGTGTAGAGAGTGTACAATAAACAAGCTAAACGACATCGTCTATGAGTGGGCAGCTTAGCGAATCAGCCGAGTCACCACAATCACCACAAACCATTCTGTGCCATTCCCCACCAAACTGAAAAAAAAATCCTTTACTTTTGCATCTGGAAATTCTATAAATTTGCGTCATAGTTTGAAAAGCACCGAATTGTAACGTCGCATGACTCATCAGCATCTCAACATCAGCAGCAACGAGATAGAGATCACGCAGATCTTCACCCGCATGCCGAAAAACAGGTATAACCAGAGCAGATCGTACGACATGCATAGTATGTAGAAGGATTTTGAGAGATCTGCCACAATCTTCGCTGTGACGTCACAAGGTCGTCGCATGACATTGCCAGCAGCATCGGGCAACGTTGTGGAAATTCCTGTGAAGTAAGCACAGCAACAACAACAACACTAGCCCAGCACCAGCAGCTGCTTATATAGCCCCATATAGCCATAAATACTCGATCTATATGTATCGTTTTATGACAGTTGCCAGGGGAATCAACAATCGCAATTCACAGCGAGAACAGCGAGCAACATTTTTCGGCTAGCCACAGCAAAAACGTTCTACAGGTACGGATTCTATATATGCATACTATATATTAATTGACCCGATCTGGTTAAACGTGTTTTACTTGTGCTTTCGACCGCCCGTAACGGTAAATCTTAAATACTTTCTGCATGCTAATGAAAGCGGTTTGGCTCCCCGATACACGAGTATTCTGTTCTGTTGCATCGACATTCCACATTATCTTTTTGGGGCCTGCAACTTTATGACAAGTGACGCCAGTGTGTGTGTGTGTGTGCGTGTGTACACGTTCTCGCACAGGCCATAATTTAAATTTATAATTATTATTTGATTCAAGTTGATTTATAAATAGAAGCAAGATAAGTCTGGGGTAGTCTGGGTCATACCCTGTAAACTTGTTTAAAATACTTTTACAAATTCCAATAAGAAGCACGCAGCTGTCTTTAATAAGTATTGTAAAAGTACCAAAAAAGTCCCAATGCGTGTTGTTATCGAAACTGTTGATGCTCTGTTAAGTAACATGCACTATAGTGGTTAAAAGTAAGTCTGTTAAATTGAAAATGTATTGTAGTTGAACACAAATTTAAACAATTGATTAAATATAAAATGTATAGCATACAATACCAACATATTAAAGGCATTCCCATTAACTCTAAACCTCCTAACCACATTGCATTAATACAGGGTATTTTCAACTCTCGAAATCAAAACGAAAAGCTGAAAAATCGAGCGTTGAACTTTGTGCGTGAGACTCGTGCTTAGGCCCGGGTCAAAATGTTAATTCCAGATTGGGCAAGAAAAAAAAGGAATAGTACTTGTCAGTTCCAGTTACCAATTGTGGAGCACACACCCAAAAATACGCCGCCACCGTCGCTCGGTGCTTTGGCATTTCTTATATACTACGACGAACTGGTTTCGGTAGATACTAAATAAAATACTAAACACTTTTTAGCGAGCAGCATAAAATTTAATAATTAAATCTTGTGTCTGCTTTGTGTGCACGCTGATAATTTATCTGTGTTCAAGAATACATTTCAAAATGTTTCAGTCGGACGGCAGCGGCGGCGTCGAACCCCAACCGGATATAGAGTTGGCAGACCAGATGTACCCGTCGTGTGTTAGATATGGTATTATGTCATACAGGCGTTCGATTCTAGGGGGATACTGGGAGCGGGCTGGTAAAAACTAGTTATCGAACAAGTGAAACTGCTTCTAAAAAAAAGTGAAATTTTGCCTAGAATCATCGAGCGATTATAATGATTGATTAATCGTCTATGGAAATTCGCTAAATGCAGCATAATCTTTGTGGTTAATTCAATTAATAAGTGATGAGGGGAGGGAAGGGGAGTGTAGAATCACCCCCCGAAGGCAAAACAATAATAATAATTATGGAACTTATAGGTGTTCTTGATTCTTTGTTTATCGACTTGCAGATTATGTTTGTATATAGCATATGTTTAGGCAAATATGCAATTTGAAGAGTGTGCGAAGGAAGCAGGCTAAAAATACCCTGTAGAGGCGACAGCTAACGCTACTTGAGCAGGCCTACGAGCAATTAATGTCGCTTCGAGTGTGCAGAAAAATAATCGAAGACTTGGAATCAATTAAGCAATTCAAAATCCGAAATTCGCTTGGCGGAAATAAAAGCGACAGACCGAACTGCAGGCAGTCAGACGGATAGACGGACGGACGGATGGAGGGATAGAGAGAAGCAGACCATGTTTGTGGCTTGGGTGGGTTAAAACCATTAACATTGGACTATTCAGTCTGATGGTACAGATATGTACTCGAGTTCCATTAATCTTCCGTTTTGTTTGTTGCCATTTGTTGTTTTTGCTTTATTTGGTGCACAGACAGATATGCGAGTGTGTGTGTGTTATAAACATATAAACAAGTCAAAGCACACCCGTTTTAATTTTCTGCATATTAACCAAATAGGAAACCGCGCTAATTGCTTGACGTCGCTTTTGTCTGTTTCAAAAAGTCGGTTCAATAATGCCCACGCCTAAACTCGCATCGGATTGAAACGAATCGCAACGGATCGATCATTGTATGTAGATTATGTTGGCCAAATGATGCTCAATCAAGAGTCAATGGGCAGCACACTTGACGAATCTCTGTCCATCCGTTCGGGGGAGTCGTGCTGAGTTTTACAGTTTCGGTTCGTGCATTAAATTATGCCATTAAATAGCAACAAATTAATGACAATTAAACAAGGGGCCAAAAAACAATCCGATGCGATGTCTCATATAAATTAAAATCGAAAACAAATCACTTTTATTTTCGATCACAGTGGGAGAATTAATAATACCATCAGTTCTCACTGAGCCTCTGAGGTTCGCTGTTTATTTTTAAGCGCTTGGCTCATGTGAAATCAAGAGTTGGCAGGAAAACGAGGAGGGTTCAAGTCAAGTCGCACACACCTTTCGGTTTCTGAACTATAAAGATGATATCGCTGCCTCCGACTGACAGTGACCAGAAGATAACCAATCTGTTAGTAGCCGCAGTCGGCGTACGCCTTGACGTAAGCGGGCCCCCATAAAACTGGTTACAAAAAAGACAGATTCTAATTGTAAGAGATCTTGTTGTTGTTGTTGTTTTTTTTGGTGTCTGTCATAAAATTTAAACTTTTGTCGCTGGTTTTCATAAAAATGGTATTGTATGGCGCGCATGAGATTCTGTTTTCATGCTTGCTCAAGGCCAGTTGGGGCCAGGCCAGGCCAAGCCAAGCCAAGCCGGACCGGGCCAGGCTACTTTTGGGGCAACAACTCGTCGCTTGGATTAGCATACTCGAACAGCGACTTAGAGCGACTTACACAGCATTTAGTATAGAAAATAGTATAGACACGAGCATGTTATAGATCAGATTTAGTTGCCAGTAGTATGCAGATTAAGCAATCACAGCTCGCGTGATCCAAGTGCCCAACAATCGAGTGCATTGTGAACCCAACCTGGAAATCGAACGCGAAGGCACGATCGTAATGGCGGTGGTTTGCAACTTCATAAATCAATCGACTATAAATAAGTCAAACTTAATGGTATAAACCCGCAGCAAAGTCCAAGTTGATAACGCGCCATAATCACTCACACAACTATTTATAGAGGCGACTGTAAAATATTACTGGCAGGTTCAAATGTCCTTGCTCATAATTCCATACCCGGTGTACTGCACACTGGACGTTGGATGCGGGAATTGCCTAACGCCAGGCAATAAAATCATATGCATAACTACACTAGCAGAAATTTTTGGGTACTAAGCGGAGCACCAGGTATTCAAATGAATTTAGCCCATTTTATTATTTCAATTTTTATTTCATCAGAACTAAAAGAAGTCCAGTTACAGAGCTCTGTTATGAATTCCTTCAAGTAGTTTAATTTCCCTTTTATTTTCTTCTTTCTACTGGAAAATTTCTGCAGGACCTGAACTTCAGTTACACATGTGAACTCTGCTATAAATTCCTTCAAGTTGATAAATTTCCTAACTTCTGTTTTCTTTGTCTTGCTGGGAAATTTCTGCAAGTGCACTGCATATTTATTTATCGTCTGCTACTTGTAATTGCCACAAATTGTATGACATTTTTATGCCATTTGGCCGGCTTGGTGTGCATAATTGATTTACGTGCTGTTTGTGTATTTGCCGGACTAGCAATAAATTTATATTTATGTGCGGTAGCTGCAGTTCTGAGGTGCCTCATCGTTTTCTCGTTTTCCCTTTCTGTGTGCGGTGTCTGGAGCTCGGCAGGGGCACTCCAAGTGGACACATTAATCAGCGGCCACTAAAAAAATAAAAGGGGAGTAGAGCGAGCTGCTTGAACAGAGTGCGAAACGACAACGCCCACGCCTTTTGCACACGCCCCACAGCCTTGGGATGCGCTCTAATGGCGCAGATAAATTGCTGCTGCAGTTGCGCATATAAATCATAGAGTTGTTCCCCTCCATGATATGATGCTTCTGCAACATTGCAGTAGTCGCCCCCGATAATTCAATATATCGCGCGAGATGGCAATCGTCGAGCGTTGAAACTGCAATTAACGCTATCAGTCTGCTTAATCTTAGAACATTAATAAGTTTACTTTGGGTGACTTCCAAGCTGACTTCAATGCAGCTTAGTGCAGCTGGACAAGTTAATTGCGATAATTACGCTGTGGCTCACTTTCAATCGGTTCGTGATGAGAGTGGCAATTGGTGAACTAGTTCTACTCAACTAAAAAAATTCTACCTTGATGAGAAAATTGCCCAGGGTAATTATTAAAGTGTTGAGTACTTCTTGGCATTCAGTATTAAATACTAAACTGGAATTTGATTTGCCTTATTTGGCATATTCATTTCTGGATAATAATACTTATTTTGTAATTTAAAACCCTAATAAAACTTAAGGGAAACATAAGACAATTCTAACACATCAGTTGTCTCGTTTCGAAAATTAGGAATATTACGAACCGGATTTAAATGGCTTTTCGAAATTTATTCAGAGTTACTGGATTTTAAAGTAGAGAAATTCATTAGTGATTCAATTTTTATTGACTGGCTGAAGCACGTCAGCAGAATAACATAATCTTAGAGCAACATTTGAAATTTAAATTGGCAGACATAACAGATTCCATTCAGAATATTCAAACGCCCAGTTGAACCAATCGGAACCAGTACGAACTATGACAGCACTACAGAGTTGTATTCGACTCACACACATTTGGCTTAATTACATATTTAAAGCTGACATTTATTATAATTAAAGTTACAACGAATACACATGTACGGACTGCATTCTCCGGTCTGCCCCGACCTGGCTCGGTTTCTCAGCTCCATTCGGTGGCTCTGGGGTCTCTATAGCTGTGCTAATTTGCTTGCAACTTGATTAATAAGCCGCCATGAGTTGCTATCACAAAACAGCAGCCACAAACTCGCGACCATTCATCTTCGAGACAAAAGAGTAACGCCAAGTTCTTAAGATCAGCTACGTCTTCCTCTTCTTCATCTCCATCGTCTTGTTGTCTTTCTTCAGCTGCCGCAAGTTGCGAGGTGCTGAAAACGAAATTCATTTGGCTGCAACGCGCGGCCTTGAGCATGAATTATGTGTGCAATTACTCTTCAGGCTGTCATGCCGGCTCCAGTTCCAGCTTCAGCTACAGCTACAGCTCCGGCTGCGACTCCATCTGCGATGCTCCGCTTCTGCCGCCTTCTCTTTTACTTTACTCTGTCTTCAGTCTCCATCTGCAACTCCTTTGCAGACTCGGTCTCTTTTCTAATGCCAAGTAAAAGTGCAAGTTGCCAGTTGCGATTATGGCAGTGTGCCACTTGTTGCGTGTGCCTCCTCCCCTTTCTGTCTGTGCTCTTTCTAATGGCGCCACACGGTGACAGGTGGCATGTGGCAGTTGCACGGGGGAAAATCTGGAACAGGGTAGATAAAGTTAGAATCGTTGGCACTTAATTACAGCTTGTTACCCATGTTGCAAGTCAGCGTGTTGCCAGCGCTGCCATCGTCGCGTCGCGGCGTGTGAAATGAATGTTGGCTGTCAGCGCACTTGGTGCATGTTTCTTGATATCATCGAACATCGAGCCGAGCTTACCCCCGCGTTGCAACCTCTGCGATAGCCATCGCACCGTTCGCTCTCTGTGTGTGATATGTGAAAAGTCGCTGCTGACTCAGCTACAAAATGCCATTGGTAATGCCAAGCCGGACCAAAATTATGACAAGAGTGCAATTCAAGGCCGTTCGACTAACCGAAAAGTTTGTTTAGAACACAGACTTGTCAGCTAATTAATACCCATTACCCACCCGGTCAACGGGGCAGTTCCACATATAATTTTATCAATTATCGCATGAAACGGCGGCAGAACTGAAAGATCTCCCCTTCCTTTTGAGCACTTTCAACTTGTGCTACGTCATTCAACTTGGTTTGGGTCCACTAACAATTGTTTTAACACATTTACTTAATGTACAAACAAATTGTGTAGTCTTAAATTAAGTATATTAAGCTGAGCTTTACACGCGCGCCCAACACCGCCCGTTAAGCTAGTAACTCCCTTTGGCAGGTTCCCAAGCAGCAAGGTTGTTCAATTCCCCCTCCCCAGCTAATAAGTTGATTTCCATACGCGGAAATCGCAAATAACTCGAGGCAGAGAAGCGAACCAAAGTGCTCTACTCGGTTCAATTAACGCCCCGAAAATCTGTGTTTCCCACCACATAAACAAAGTGAAGAAACCAACAACTCACGGCAATCACAAATGCTACTGTTTATCTACCCTGTATGGGTGCTCCAATTTGAGGATATGTTGGTTTCAATATTAGAATAAAGTGTTTGCTAATAAATTTTAATTTAATATTTAATTATCACAGATAGAATATTATTATAATAGTACTATTATAAGCAAAGTTAATGACATAATGAACAATTATAAAGAATCTATATAGTTTAAGTATAAATAAAAGAAATCAACATAAGAAATCATAATCAACAATAAAAACATTGCAAATAAATACGTATATTTATATAAGAGATATATAATCTTAAAAGAGTCAGTTAAAATTAAAGAGATAATCAATTTAATACAATTTTAAATTTTATACAATATGAACTTTAACTAATAAACACTTAACTTAAATAAGAAGCTGAGCTTAAGAATATATAATTAAAATTATATATGCAAATGAACTTTCAAGTAATGCTTATTTGTGCACTTCAGCAAGTACCGACTTGATAACGAGGGTAACTGCCTCGTCGAGTCCGTAGTTTGTTCTGCAATTTATTGTAATCCGCCTGGGAATCGAACATGAATTACCTATCTGACTTTCGGTGCGTAAACAAACTCATTCCGTTGCTCAGCTCAGCTCGGCTTGTCTCGAGCGGGAATTGCAGTGTCGTCTTGCATGCCAATGTTGTGAAATTGCCTCTCATCAAGGTCTGCTGCGTACTGCGATGGTGACAACCTGCGGCCGAATCGGACAGCAGCAGCTTTGACCTTTGCTGCGCAGTGTCTTTTCTCTTTTTTCGCGGCTGCTTGGTGTTGATGGTGTCGTTGACACCTGCCTGCCTGGTTAATACATTTTGTATCAACTCAATGCTTTACTTATGAATTCTGTTACGTCATTGTGATTGCCGTGAATCAGGTTGTTACTGTTGTTGTTGTTATTATTGTGCGTGTTGCTTTGTTACCTTTCTTAAGCATTTCCGTTTGAGTGAAGGACTCTGATTGATCGATTGATCGAAACCATTGGGAAAGGCGAGGCGTGAAAAGGGCCTGGCGGCGTGCCACAAACGTCGCAAATAGTTGGCTATTGTTTTGTGGCATACATGACGTATGTGCAATGTATGGTCTCGAGACGCCCATGCTGTTGCTGGCAGTGCTGCTGCTGCTGACTGGCCTGTGTAATTTGCTTATCAATCATACGCAACGTTGTCTACCCACGCTCACTCTGCACTTGAGTTGGCCCACAGCAACATTTTTGTGTGTCAGCACAGCGCAGCACGTTTCGAATCTGCGAGACGAGCAAACAGAAAGAAGACATGACAACGACGAACGAATAACTACAATGCGAATGAGTCGAAGAGTCAGAAATAAAACAAAAAAGAAGAGTGTCGATCTAGTGCCATGCGGAAATTGCTTGTAGTTGTGGTAGTGCGACATGCAAAAAACAAAGCGCCTCCAAACATGCGCAACTCGCAGCTCGAACAACAATTCATTATTTTTATTATTGTTATATTATTATTGCGCGACGAGCGCAAATAATTAAACATAAATCGCCGTTTAAGCTTCGCTTTTGCCCAGCGGCGACCATCGCAGCTCAGATTCGATTTAAGATTCGGTTTCGCATCGTTGTCGATTGAATTATGCATTGCCACGTTCTGTCTGTCCAACCTGTCCGTCAGTCTCTCCTGCCTGTCTTGCTAGACACGACGATGATCAGAATTTACAAATGTTTTCAGCATGTAGCTACAAAATGCCACAGAGCAACGAGCCACTCGAGAAGGAGTCGAGGTGGAGTCAACATGCCCGAGTCAACTATGTTATTCGAGGTCTTCTCATTTGCATAAGGCACGCTGCAGTCGTTAAATTTATTGCACGAGACTAGCGCGAATTTGTCATGATTCTGTGTTACGCATCGGGGTGTGAATTAATGCGTTATTCCAGCTCGACTTAACTTGCTTTTTATCTATCTTGGCCACATTTGCATAAGATTTAGCCCAGAAGCTGAAGAAACTTGTTTCAAACGCTTGATTGGCTTTATCTTGCAAGAGAACCCACCTGACAGTCGGTCAGATTAGTCTGTCTGATGCAACAGCATTCTATATATGCTAATATGTGTGTGTTTTATAAGAAATAAGTCCATTAATTGACCAAGTATGGACTGAAGGAGTGAATGAATCTAAAATATTATTCAATTAAAGAAAGAGCGAAAGTAAAGACAACAGATTCCAATTAAAAATTGAAGTAGAAGGCATTTGAATCAGTGAAAAAGAGAAAGTAATGACAAGAGATTTCAAACTTGAATATTTGAAAGATATTTTATAATAACCTGTAGAATACTTTTTAAGTAAATTATAATTGCGGTTTGATTAAATAACAGCAGAATGAATCATTTGAATTATCTTACAACTATTATTTATTTTCAGAATACTCCACATATGTTCTTAAGCATCGCTGTTCTATTGAAATATATTTCCCAGTATATCTCGCTTGTAATCACTTGTCTGTGCTGATTTATATATCATCCCCAGATCAGTTGTAAATGTTAATTTCGAACATTTCCTTTTGCCAAAATTGGAACGTAACTAGAGCGCTAATATCGCTTGGATACAGTATCTCTTTATTGATTTATTTGCAGCTGAGCCACAAATTACACTAATAAATCAGTTGAAGGTATACACATATCTGGGCATAGCCAACTTGGTTAGTGGTTCTTATCTTCTCTGGGCTACCAAGTCACTCAAAGTGACGCGTCGCGCTGACGTTTTTCCGTTTTGTTTGTTGTTATTTTTTTGCGTCGCAGTTTTTCCTCTCTTACCTGAGATTTCCCAAGCCTCTTTGGCTTGTACAAGTAATTTTACGAAACCCTTCACGTGGTTGTTGCTGCTTTCAGTGGTTTGTTTTGGCTGTCGCAAATTTGTGGCCGTTTCTCTTTCTTTTTGTTGTTTATCAAGTTTCTTGTGTAGCAAGGTCGTTCGTTGGTCCGCAGCAGTCACAGTTGTTGCTGTTGCTGTTGCCGTGCGACGCCAAAGTAATTTGTAATGATTATTAAAACAACGGCCCACTTGGCATGCCCCGACCATACCCACAATACCCACCATGATACCCATGCTAAACAAGCCTTGCCATATTTCTCTCTCTCCACGAAATTTGTACATTATTTCAGTGCTAACCGTTCACCTAGCGCTAAACTGTTGTTGTTACCGTTTTTAATTGAAAACAACAACAATAACACGAACAACTTTAAGCCAGCGATAATAATAACAAAGCAGCGACTCAAATTATATTGGATTACAACATGCCCAGTTTCGCCTCCCCACACACACAGCACACTCCCTTCCCTCCTCCTCCTTCTCCTTTAGTGGCATTATTCTTGGGCAATTATTGCCACATATTTTCACCTAAGGTTTTTATTATTTGATTGAATATCCATGGCTCAGCCGATCACTAGAGAAGTTCTATTTGTAGCTTCGCGCTTCGATTTCAATTTTCGTACTTCGAGCAGCAGGTATTCGGCATTCCTCCACAATTTGCTCACTCAACGCGAATTGTATCTTATGAAGAATGAAAGAGAAAAAACCCACTGAATATTCATCGCGTCTTAAGTGCTCTGATATACATATATCGTATAACACTTCCACAGACAACTTTAGCTATAGAGAAATATGAAATGGCTTGATAAGTCATTGGAAAGATGTGTTCATCTGTATATGCGGGGAATATTCTAACAGATATTGGTAATAATTGATATTTGGTGCTTTCACTTTTCAATTTGTATGTTATTTCTGCTAATGTTAAATACTTTTGTGATTTTGGATGGGATATTTTTATAATTTCCGTTATATTCAAATGTCATCAAATCTTTAACATTTGACATTATATCTGAACAAAGTACTAACTGTAATAACTTCAACCAGTTTTCAATATATTCTTGCATATTTATTGATGTTTCTGGTAGTTCCAACTTAATTTAGCAGTTTGTAGCTGAAGAAGTATTAATTAGCTTTAATATTCCCGCGCTATAATAAAGAAACTCCCAGCTAGAAAACCCGATATTTTACCCATTGAAAATAGTCAAAAAAGGGTATACTAACTTTGTGGAAATGTATTACGAGTATACAGGCAGTAGGAGGCGTAGCTGACCCCATAAAGTATATATCGTATATTCTTGCTCAGGATCACTAGACTAGAGCTATGTCTGTCTCTCTCTCTGACCACATGAACGCACTGATCTCAGCTAATTTAAATACCAAAGACACCAAATTTGGCATGAAGGTTCTTCTAAACAAGGCGCAAATGAAGTTTATTTCATATGTAGGGTGCCACGAATGTGTTAAATTTAACAAATTAAACTATACCGAAGAGTATCCTACTGGCGGTTGCTGTCGTTTTCTCTTCTTTTGTTTATAATTTAATTCAATTAGATAACTGAGCTAACGTGAAATATTCCCAAAATGTTTAATGTTAAGGTTCGATGTTCTTTGTGAGAAATTCATAAAGAATATATTAAAAACTGGAACTCTTAAACTTCATATACAAATGAAACCATTATGCGCTTTCTATAGAATCGTTAATATGCGCTCAGATTTCCTCTTCATATGCATAAAGTTCTATTCACTCGATTATATTGACAATAATTATAGTCGAATAAAATTCCAATTATTTTGCATAAGCTATCGGGATAAGGCGAAACAATTGGGAAATGGAAACTTTGACACTTTTTCTGTGTTTTGTGTTGTGTTGCGACAGCTTCTGGCCAAATTGTCTGCACAAACAGCTGACCAAATCGAAACAATGGACCAATTGCCACACCCTCCTCGTGATTCATACGTAATTGTCCAAGCCAGACAGCGTACACAGTGCATAACATAGTTCGCATTGCAGTTAACCAGAGGGAGGCCGTATAAGGCAAATGCCATAAACGGGCGAGTTGCGAACAAGATCTGAATTATGTCGCGCGCTGAGTTCATCAATAAGAAACCAAACAGAAAGAGCTTAAGCCAAATAAAGCAGAGAGAACTCAATCCGGGAAATACCCGCAAGCATCCGCAAAGTAAACTAAAGCTAGCTAAATTTCAAGCTGAATCTACTTTATAAATCAAACTAATTCACACGCCCAAAACAAAATGAGCAAGAGGTAAAAAAAAGAAACAAATTGCTGGGCAATTGAACGAGCTGTGAATTATTTATGCTAAATTGAATGCGTCGCTTAATGTTCTACAGTATGTTTCCAGTATGTTTTCGGTATGTTCTCAGGTCTTTTCGCGGGGCGTGTTGGCAGCGTTTCTAATGGGCCCCCCCTCAGTACATTAGCATAACTGCCGAGGCAAAGTTGAGCGAGGCTGAGCTACGTGTGCGTCATTCGGCAATTCTGCCGAAGATCGACCGCACTCTGCAACTGTCGGCGATCTTCTGCGATCTTTCGCCAAAGTGCAGCAGCAGCGCCAGTGGCAGCGTCGCTTCGGCACCAGCCGAACTCTCTTCGGCCTGCTGGGCGAGTGTCTTCGAGTTACGTGCTTCGGCTTCGGCTTTGTCTGCATTTGCGTCTGCGACTGTTGCTGTCTTGGGGCCTGTCGCACCGTTACTTGGCCAGTCGAAATACGCAGCTTGTGGCAATCGGTTCTAGCGCGCGCTTCCGAGCAAAGCTGCACAGACACAAGTTATTACTAAACAAATTAACAAACAAATACAGAGACACAGCAGCCGTTTGAACGTCCAGTTTTCGGAGTTTGTGCAAAATTTATAAAAGAAGTTGAAATCGAAACTACACATCGCGCAAAACAATTTTGTAATTAAGAAAAAACCCACAATAGATTGAAAAAGTAGCAAAGTAAAAGAAAATAAAAAGTAATAAACAGAAATTAA
This sequence comes from Zaprionus nigranus, assembly GCA_018903425.1. Taxonomy (NCBI): domain Eukaryota; kingdom Metazoa; phylum Arthropoda; class Insecta; order Diptera; family Drosophilidae; genus Zaprionus; species Zaprionus nigranus. Next base: position 747,702 of record JAEIGD010000014.1, on the reverse strand, counting down.
ATAAAATCTAACAACTTGAAGCAATAAGCAAAGTTGATTGATTGTGGGCGATCAGCCACGTTCTTTGAATCATCTAAGGTAAATCTTCTTTCGTCGTCGTCGTCGTTGCTTGGATAATCAGCGAGGAATTGCGCATACGCCGAGTTGTACAACGAGTAAGTGCTAACATAAATAAATGCCTGTTGCTGGGGCAACCTTGACATTTAAGGGACAATCTCAGTCGCATTCGCATTCGTTTAATTTGTCATTCTTTGCTAATTAAAATCGCTGCACGTCCAGCTGTGCTGCTGCTGCTGCTGCTTTGATTGGCAGCTCAACTTGTGCAATAATTTCAGAAATTGTTCAAGACGATTTGTTGTTGTTGTTGTTGTGGCGTTTAATTAGCGTTTTGCTGTGGTTTATAAATATACAAACATGTCCGTGCATGTCTACCTGGGCTGTGGTTTATGCTGCATGTGTGTGTGTGCTGTGGATGTGCTAAACGCCAAAGGCCACTGCAGCAACAACAACAACAACAACGGCAACTACAAACGTTGTTGTTGTCCATGAGTGTGAAATAAAAGCTAAAGAGCAACAACAACAAGAGGAGCAGCAACAACAACAGTAACAGCAACTGTAGCTGCGCATGTAAATTACAAAATCAAGTTCGTTGCTTGAGTCTTTTGTTGGCCACACACAAAAGGTTCTTAGGCATAGAAAATAGAAACTAAGCCAACGCATTTAATAGCCGTAATACGGCTAACATGCCATGCCAAAGCGTATCATAGCCATAGCCAACAATGCAAAGTGGATGAAAATTGCTGTGCAGCGATTATAGTTGCTGCCGTTGTTGTTGCTGTTGCTGCTGCTGGTACTTGGCAACCTTCAGCGCGTAAACCCGTTCGCACTGCGTGTGCTTAATTTACGCCCAGATTAGCATTTACATTATTAATATGATTTCATTCATTTTTATTAACCAGCTTTATTTCTTCGTATTTTTCGGGCTCGCCTTGGCGGCGTCGATGTAATCTGCAGCATGCAATAAACAAATCCGCCAAGAACTGATCAGCAGACACAAATCAGTCGCGTAATACACGTCGTAGTGTCGTTTTTGTACCTGCCAGAGATCTCTATCATTCATTTCGGGGTCTTTGGCCTACGCCACGTTTGCCTTGTTATGAAATCGCCAAAGAAGAAAGCCGCATCCACCATATATAGATAGACATCTCTCCCTCTCTCTCTGTGGGTTCTTTCCACACACACTCTCTTGGCGTGACATATAACAAACAGTGCACATTGTAGACCCGATCTATCTATTTGTATATATAGCGGATATATGATATAAAAATTTATCTCACGCTCATTTGCATGCGACCCAATTTAAATATGCTCCAGCTAGACTATATATCCACAGTCCCCAATGAATCAAGCGCAAATCTAGCGCGACGCATTAATTTTGGCCCGCAAACCCAGCAAAAACCAGTTCGTGCCCTAAGTCTTTTGCCCCTGAATTTGTCTTCGCCGTTGCCTTCGCCTTGGCGCGATTACTTTGCTAGAATTTTACACTGCTTAGAGCTTATGTGCTTTTAATGAGGACTACGAATTGCCAAGCATTTCATATTCAATTAGCAACTCGATTGTCCCGCGCACAGACAACTCAATTTCAGTTTCGTATTGAAAGTGAATTTAATGAAGTCCAATTAAGCGTAAACCAAGAAAAGTGTATTTTATTTCCAGCGACCTTTGTTATTATATATGGTTATGTTATGGTATATTATAGTCTACTGTCTGTCTGTTTACATTATTGTATATCATGTCGTTTATTAATGATGTCTCCGAGCGACGCTTTTATGATGTAATGCCTTAAGTTGTAAGTGAGAGACAACAACAAGTGAAACATCAATTCAATTTTGAGTTTATGAATCATTTATAGAGTTGTTCGCAAATTAACATAGTCAATTTGAAGGGTGACTAATTGAAATTGGGGGAGGATGCTGTCAAGAACTGAGCATAACGAGACAGAGATTTAATTAAAAGTCACAAGGCAAACAACGAATCGAATTGCGCAGATCTGCATTGTTCTTGGCCTGCCTCTCGCTTTGTGGTTCTCCTTCTCTCTTTCTCTCTTCTTTTCTTGTGTTCTCGACACTTGTCAAATAGTTAGCCGAAAATAGCCGAAAAAGAGTCCAACAAAGCCAAGGCTCAACGCGTGCACGTTCACAATATTTTTTGCAAGTAATTTTGTTGTGCACACACACACACACACAGTGAAACAATGGTGTATAAAAATAATCACTCAATAACAATAACAATAACAATAACAAATAAGAAAATAACAAAAGCGGAAGTCAAAGTCGCCCCAGCGAAGCCGAAACCGAAGCCAAAGGCAAAACACGAAAGCGCTGTGTAATTTTTGTCTTTTCTCTTTCGCGCCTTCCTGGCACGAATACGCGAATGCGAATGCGAATATGAATATTTTGGTGAGAATTCTCAACAGTTGCAACAGGCGATGCGATGCGATGCGATGAAAAATAACTAAAATATTATGAAAGCGCAGGCTTTACCACCTCGTCCCGCGTCGGGCAAGTGAAAATTGGAATTTATAATTTCGTGCCATGCAGCGCGGCCGATTTTCAACCGCAAATGCAGCCGCCTTACCTCCTGCTCCTCTCTCTAGCCCAAAGCGCGAAATGGATTTGTCGACAGACTTGGCACTTGTCACTGAGGCTGCCACTGTTGTTGCTGCTGCTGCTGCTGTTGCTGATGATGATGATGTAATCGGCGACATGCACATCAAGTGACAGAGCAGAAGTTGCGCATACGCCGCATTGTACTACTTGTGGCACCGAGTGCAAAAATCACAAGCAATGTAGAGCATGTTGCAGTGCCCTCTTTGCAGCATCAGCAGCAGCTTCTGCCGCGTGACCTGAAAAAGAAGATAGCAAAGAAGAGCAGTAGGGGGAAAGAGAGGCAGGCCAGTTTATCAAGAGGGAAGAAGTGGCAAGTTTATTTATTGATCAGCAGCTGGCAAAGAATGAGCTGAGAAATTTGTCTGTCAGCAGGGAGTCTGCTTGAGTTGCTCTCGCTGTATTGCACAGTTGTTGGCCCTATTAAAAGCTGTTAAGATTTACTTCTTTTCAACACTCTGTTGCGCAAGGCATAAAGCAAGAATTGGCCTGCCATAAACAGCATGCAACATGCTGTCTTCTGCCACATTATTTTGACATCTGCACGTGCTGGGCGACCCAAAAAACAACACAGAAGCAACAACAACAGCCATAACTCGACTATCAACAAGCGTCGTACAACACCCAGTGCTATGGCAGGTTGCGTGCCCCCTTTCTATATATACACACACAGTCACATATAGTCACATATATGTGTGTGTCTATCTGCTTGCCTTATTTCAGCTCACATGGAACACAGCAAAGCAACAAAGAAGAAAAATTAAAAATAAAGTGCCATCTCATAAAAATAATGCTAACCACAGTTGTTGCCCACTTTTGCTTTTGTTGTTGTTGTTGTTGTCATTGTTGTTTGTTACAGTTGCGCTGCAAGCAATCACAATCACAACAATAACCAGCGCCCCTCCCTGTGCTTCCCTCCACTGCCCCTTTGCTCTTGTCCCGCCCGCGCCTATTGTGCAAACAGTTCACAACTTTTTTCATTTGCAACATTAAAAGAGGAGCATCTACTTGGGGCGGGGCAGGGAGGGGGATGCTCTTGATAGCAAGAATTGGTTGTAAATTCAAAAGGCGCTTGCATCAATAAAAAAAAACAGGATCCATTGACCGCGCAGTTACCGTTAAGCTTGCCAAAAATTAAATCATGCTCGATTCAATTAACTCGATTCATTTCGCATCGTAATGAATGCATCAAAAGTCACCGTCGTCGTCGTCGTCTCCCCTCGACGCTGTGCAATATTTTCTGTGCATTGTTAAGCAAATTGATGGGATCCATAAAAATAAAAACTCCCAAAATCGTCAGAGTGAAGTGCATAGAATGAGGCGAGGGCAGAACAAAGCACAAGCTTAAAACACGTTTACTGTTGAGCCGGACATGTTAGGCCTCTCCCCCCTTGTTATCCCTCTCCCTGCGCATGCATATATAGTACTATATATGCGGCAGGCAGTTCAAGTCGTTTAGGTTTCCACTTTCAAGGTTGCCGAGCTGCAGAACTTGCGCAAAATGCGGCTGCAAATTGAAAGGTAAAACGGTTTTCAGTTCGCTTTTCCAGCGGTTGCAGTGGTTCCAGTGGTACTACATTTTGGGTGTGGGTACGCCCCACTTGCGTCCACTTGAGGTTGACAAGTCAGTTTGCGACAGACACGCGCGCGCCAGCGTTTTGAAAGGCGCAACTAGTTTGAAGGGGGTGTGTGTCTGTATGGCACATGCCAAGTTGCGCAATTGTGCGGCATGATTCATGAAAACCAATTAAACAAATAAAACTTAAACATGAAACAATAAATAATGGCAGCAGTAGCAGCAGCCGCCACCCGCCACAGTCAGCAAGTTTTTCACTTAATCCGCTTACGAGCGAGAGAAGCGAAGTCGCGCGACTGGCACAAAATACTTCCTTCTGCGCACAAGGAACGCAATCGGCCTTGGGCTACGCAGAGAACAGTTTCAGAATGTGGTGGCTAAAAATAAAACGGAGCCACGTCGTTTCGGTGCGGCCTTGAAAACGTAGCGAGCTTACATAATTAATTGCACTCAAGTCTGGCCTGATCACATATAGCTCTATATATATATGTAATTGTATGATTTCTTTAGATATCTGTGTATCTGTGTCTGTAGTTGAGCCTATGTTGAATGGTGTGTGGACTGCGCTTGATTGCTGGCCTGGCATGCGGAAAAGAAGTGCGTGCAAAACGAAAGACTTAAGACACGAACTTGATGAACTGGCTGTGCGACTGCGCGTTGCAACTGTGACGCACATCAATCGACGGCGTCTCAATTAACACTTAATGCACTTTTAACAGTTCGCTTTGAGTTGATTTTCAGTTCTGTTTTTGATCTGTGCGCCGATTAATAAAGTCCACAAAGCAAGCACAAAGACGCTTCAATATTTGCCAGTCTCACACAGACTATACATATACTGAATAAGTGCAAATAATGTTCGCAGTAATAAAATCTTCGCCAACATAAATAATTTCTTGTCTGACTGTGCAATAATTGGTTAGCTTTTAATGCAGTTCCATCTGCTGGCCAAAAGGCCAGCTAGCTAATTAAATTTCGCGTGAGCGTGTGTGTGTGTGTGTGTTGGTGTTGGTGTACCATGTGATCATCGCTAAAAAACCAACAGCACGTTCGGCAGACAAAAAAACTTTATACTCATATTAGCAGAGCAACAACAACAACAACAATCCGAAGTCAGGCAAAACGAAAACGGAGAAAAGAACGAAATGTTATGCGTATATAATATATTGTATATATAGTATACAATACAATATAAAACAGATGAGCAGATTGCGGCAAGGTTGAGAGACACTGAGAGAGAGAGACAACGACATTCTGGGGGAACTTAATCACATAACTCGAAAATAGAAGATGAAACAGAGGCGCGTTAACTAAAAAATACCCTTTGGGTTCTTTGTTGTTGTTGTCTTCTTCTTCCCCCGTTTCTGGGGTCAACTAAATGATATTGGGGCACAGCATCATTAGAGACTGTGCGTCATGAATGAAGTTCGCCAAAGTGGAGAGTTATGTTAGAGTTCTGTTCTGTGTACAATTGATAAATATGATAACTGTGGGTGTGACAGCGCAGTCAAGAAATTAGCTGAAAGTTCTCCAAACAGAAACCAGTTGAAATTAGAAATTCAGCAGCAGGTAACGGATTTTGGTCTTGTGCGTGACATATATCAGTTTTATAGCCATTCAGCGCGAGCGCTAATTAAAGTCCACGCCAACGCAACGCAACGCGAATAGAAAGCCAAATGTGGCGATGACTTCAATCGAATTGACCGATTGTCTACCCCGACTGTGTCCCGACTTAGCATGCAGCACAAAGGGCCAGCGATTCTGGCGCATTAGAGAACACTTTAAATTGGAACACTGCACCTCATTGCGTTTGCGCTGCGTGTTGTGCCCTTAATTTGTCAGCAACTCGAGCCCGACAAACGTGTCGATTAGCTCATTAAAAGGTGCTCGAGTATGGGAGGAGCTCAGAGACCCATTAGGAAGTAGTGTACACGAGTTTGGTTCTCAGACTCACTTTCAATGCCCTGCAGCTACCATAAACCGTGTGACACACATCGACAGTAGGACTGAGCTATTGATATTGATAAATCGCAATTGAATGCCAATCACGTGCATGACCGTCAATACACCTGCCAAGCACTTGGCTAAATTTTGACACAATACGTTGACCAGGTTGACTTTGAAATGCTTTTGAACAGAGTCAAGAAAAACCAAGTGGCCAATTGAAATGCAATGCAAGTCGACTTGACGAAAAAAAAACAATTGCAAAATTGAATGTTCAACGCACAATTAGAGGCAGTGACATTGATCATTTTATTTGGGTTTCTATAAAACGTTTTTCAAAAGGGTTTTCGAAATCAAATGACTTAGGCGACAAACACCACGCAGCACACAAAACCGAAGACGTAGTTGACGACGAAGTTCATTGGCTTGCAGATTGATTGGCTGATTGCTTAATAATCTTGAGCCGGATTAAAGTTGCCCCCTCCCCTAGTCCAATATAATTTGATTCCTTTTTGTTGCGTGCAAACAATTTAGTCTGCCACATGCCCATGCCCAGATCTAATCACCTCAAATGGCGCTCAAAGAGTCATTCGCACCAGCGGCAGCAACAACGAATTAATTGTAGAATAACTGCCAGCAGCTAGTGTAATTATATATCTCTCTATATATCTCTATATAAACATAATAATAATTTGGAAAACGTTCTTTTCAGCCGAGAGAACAGAACCCACACGAAAATGATTTCACGTCGCAAGATCATATCGCGCTCTCTGGACAATTTGGATGCCATTGGGCAAGACGAGCAAGAGGAGGATGTTTGGCACGATCGGGAGAAGCTATTCCGTGTAAGTAGATGAAGTGGAATTATACAAGTGAGGAATGCATCAATTCTATCGATAGATCCATCATTGTCCACTGCAAATCAATTGATATTAACTCCTTTTTTCTCTCTCTTCCTCTCTACAGGATCACATCAATGAAGTGCTGGCCAAGTGGGAGCAGATCGACGATGAAATCTGGGCAAAGATTATTGTTTTTGAGAAGAATCGACGTGTGGCCAAGGCATATGCACGCTCCTCTGTGATAACTATAAATGGTTCCAAGCATGGCTTCGATGGCGTACGGTAAGTTCAAGATTTTCATTTAATTCCTCTCCAGTTGCCTAACAGCTTCACCTCATTCACCTTATAGCATTGGACTGAATGGCTTCGAGAATCCCATGCGAGATGCGGAAACAAAGGTCATAAAGAAGAGCATCGGTGATGGCTTCAAGATCAAAATGGACGACACTGGCAACATATTCATCAAGCGCTACGGCAAGAGCAGCATCTATGTGAACAACACCTCGCTGGCCAATGAGGAGACTGTGATTGGAGCTGACATCATACAAATGCCACAGATGTCCCTCACCGCGGGCACGTCGGCCAAATTGTTTGACATGAAGAAGTTCCAGACGAATATCAATCGGGAGTTCGCACGCAACTATCCTGAACGCAGTCGCCTGGAGCGGCAGTGCCTGTCGGCAGTGTCGCTGGTCAAGTCAAATAACAATCTAATCAATACTCCACTGTGGATAATGGTGGTCAATGTGGTTGCCATGGATATGCTGAAGAATCGCTTGCTGTCGCTGCCCAAGTCGCTGGATGCGCTTGGCATGCGTGTGCCACTGACACAGACCAGCGAGGATCCCTACTCGACCATCGAGAGTCAAGTGGGTCTCATCTATCCGACGCCAGCTGCCTCCGATGATTCGCAAAACTCAAGCAACTCCAGCAAGGGCAGACGCAGTGTGTTCAGTGCGGCATTCCTGAACGAGAGTCCGTATGTCCCAAAAGTAAGTCAAAGTCAAGCCAAAACTGTTCCAGTTGATACTCAAAGATACTTGAATTCTGTTTCTCAGCCGGATTACGAAGCAGCTGCATCCATCACACCCGTCTATGCTGAAAAGAAACGTTCGAAGAACACACAGCAGCGCAAGAAGCAGGACGATCCCTACTATTGTGGCCTCCTGGCACGCATACCCAACTTCATCAAGTCATCCAAGCAGCAGTGCGCTAGCAAGCCCAAAAAGGAGCCCAAGATCTCGCGCAAGATTTCGGCGCAGCATCATCAGTTCCTGCTGGCCACGCAACAACACCAACAACTGCAGCAGCAGCCACAGACGACGGCACCAATTCCGATTGCCACGTTTCATCACTCGTACTTCCCCTACAAGCTCTATCCACAGCAGCACCGGCTCTCGCAGTCGCAGCTGTCACTCTGGGATGCACGTAGTCTGATCAGCGCACATGGTAAGTTCACCTAAATCCACAATAATCCTTTCCTATTTATCTTGTATTCTTCTTCTTTTCTTTTAGAATGAATGATTCGAGAGCTGGCCCTAATTTATTCATCGCCTAGCATTATCTTATAAAGTATTTAGTCAAAGTCTTCGTTTTAAATTTGGTCAGTGTGGAGTGTATTTCGCCCAGTTTTGTGATAAATTATGCGAAATGCAGCCATCTTTGTCAGCAATAATACTAATTTACTAATGAACCGCGGTTTTATGATTAGACCCCAGAGAAGAGATTTAATGATTATGCAATTTGTAATAATTAATTAAAATTTTGCCATAGTTTTTAAATTGTTTAAGACTGAGAACGTCCTAGAGTCGAGTTGTGCACAATAATAAGCGAATGAGCGCACAAAAAGGAATGCACAAAATGCGCACATTTTGAACGCAGGAACGGTGTGTGCAGATATGTCATAAGCAAATTGTTTGCTACCTTAGGCGAGTAACATTTATTGTTTTATTTTCTGTAAATACATTTAATATGTAAATAAGATTGAATATATAATAAAATTATGTGAACATTTATTCATTAAAAAATTTTTACAAACACATGCAATTTCTATGATTTAAATAGTACCGGATTTCTTAACAGTCACGTAAGTATCGATACCGATAAGACATCGATATCGTTTACAGATCAACTGTTAACTTAACATGATATGTTAATAAGCATCGCTGTACCGATAAGTCGGGTTTTTCAACCGTGGATCTGTTCTACACGCCAAGCAGCCGCCTAAATATAATTTAGTGGATATTTTTGTAAATAAAATTCAAATTATAAATAAAAGTAAAATTGTGTCCTAAAACCGTATTAAAGCCCAGGTAAACCAGGTTCAATAATGTTTAATAAATACGAAGAAAACAACGGAATTTAATAAATTCCGTTTGCATTCAAAGACAAATTTTAAGGCGTCAAGTTAGCTTTGTGTTTAAAGTTATCCCACAGAAATTTAAATTTTGGGTAGATCAAAATTTATAGTACTAATAATTTAGAGAAATAGCTTTTATTTATCTGGAAAGTGTTAAGACGCCCGATGGCAGCAAGTGTGTTAATGAAAACTTTCTGTAACTAGATTAACCATATTGTATACTTATTTACAGAAATTCAAGAGCATATCGTGGACTTTGGTACTTCACAAAACTCAATCTCGGTTTCAAGTTTTAGCTTGCAAACCGCAGCATTCAGCACTTCGCCAGCAATAGTACGCATGCTGATTAAGCCCAAGTCCAAATCCACTACCAAATCTGTCAGTCCCGTCGAACACGTGCCAAAAATGATTCACCAGCAGGACTTTTTTCGTTTACAAAAGGATAACACTCCAAACAGCCCAAGTGCTGCTCTGCGCATACGAGCATTACGCGCCTTCAAGTAAGTAATGTAAAAAAAGGAATATAACATACATAACATCATTTTTGGTGTATGTGCACCCACAGAAGTCCCAATAAAGCAAACATTTTCGATGTACCTCATGCAGAACAAAGTATCATAACAGAAGAGGAACGAAATCCACGTGCTTTACCCACACTCTCTGAAGTTTTAAAGAATGTGATCGTATATGTAGAGGTGCGCACTGGCAATGACAACCGTTCAGAAGGTGTCAAGAGTATCATTGCCAAGTTGGGTGCCCAAGTAAATGATCGTTTATTGCGGTAGGCTAACCGAAATCGAATGTCAATTAATTAATCTGTATAATATATGTATGTGTCTTTCCTATTTGCCAGTAATACTACCCATGTTGTTTTCAAAGACGGCCTCATGTCGACGTATAAGCGGGCCCAGAGCTGGAATATCCCCATTGTGTCTATATTGTGGATAGAGGCATGTAAAGTTCAGCGGCGACTCTGTGAGCCACAACAATTTCCCATCAGTAACATCCACTTGTATGAACACCCAGAGTTGTATGGTAAAATGACGGTGAGTACTCGACCATATTTACAAATAATCAATGTTATCATCCATTTATGATGGTATATGTATGTCTATTTTATTTCATATTCCAATATCAATCAAAGTATAACAAATTTGTTGTCTGGTGTTTATATTGTAAATTCTCATTATTTAATTCCTTTGAAAGTCGTAGAGCCACTCAATACTAGTAGCTATTTAATCGATTTATTGTTCTCATAAATCTACAATTGTATGTGTATATAATACGCTAAAAAACCCGAAATTGATTAGTTGTTTCGTGCACTACACTCATTGATAACGCGCTTGAAGCGCCGCCTTATCAATAGCACGTTGGTAACTGGCAAAGGCAAACGGAACTTGGCTATACAAGTTGAGTAGATCTCAAAATTGCTTCCACTCGAAACGAAACTTTGACTTCAACTTTTAAGACCCTGTTTTAAATTTGTATTCCATGTGCAGTTGATCTTACCTAATGTGTGTATTTACGATGAGTAATTATTTAGAATATTATTCAAATTTATTCACATCTTAACCACAATGGGGAATCTACAGTTGTTAAGTAGAATACCTTTGCTATCAGTCAAGTACAGGGTATAACAAGGTATACTATACAAATCGCACAGGCTTGCCGTAAGTGCCGTCTACAAGTTCACGTATTCCATTTAGTACAAAATGTTTTCAAATGGGTTTTCGCTTGATAGATTCTTATCATGGAAAACAAATGTCAACCACTTTGCAATTGTTGTTAGTGTTGTTGTGCTTGTTGCTGTTGTTGGTTACCTGCGCATTGGGTTATCTAATTTAATTTGCGTGTAACTTGTGTTTTGTCTTTTGCTTATCAGAGCGGAGCGTAGAAGGGGGCCCGGTAAGAGAGCCGGGCGCCTAACATGATGATGGTGGTGGTCGGCATAAGGAAACAAATGCAATTTATATATAGGTATATTTATAGGAATGTGTACACATACATTATGTTTTATAACTTAAACATTACGACAGTTTTAAAAGACACGCTGTGATCAACGCTTGACAACTTTAAACCTATTTCACTTGCACGTATGTTTACCGGCGCTTCACAAGACTCAAGACTATTCTACATATATTTATATATAGTATATTTGACCTCATTCATCATTTACATAACTTGCTAGAAAAGGCAATACACATAGCTCAAGTTACTTACAAACATATATAAAAATACTTAGGGTATTGCTTTGTTTTTTTCTTTTCGCTAATTTTCTCTATACTCTTTTTGTTTTTGGACTGGCGTTTAACGCGCTATAGGCAACGTTTTCTGAGATTGTAACAAATCCGTTATATGTACACATACAAACACTACACACATAAATGTATCTAAAAGAACACTAGACATATTTATGGAATATTATATCGTAAAGTAAAGCCTGTTCTGTTGCTATTTACCTACAAGAAATGCGCATTTTAAGTACGTTCGAAATTTAAAATTTACACAATGATGATTTGCGAGTCCCTTGCTTACTTGTACCTTGGAGAAGGAACTTTTGTGTCGACGGGTGGGCTGGTTGGCAATGAGAGGCAAAGGCAACGAAGAGCCACATCAGGATAGCGCCACTTCCAAGCACATCATTATCAAGAAACCAGAAACTGTGCCCCACGTGGCTATGGTACCGTTTCCACTGGCATGTGCCTCTGGCAATATATCATCGGCAACAATGTAAATCATGGCGCCAGCAGCAAATGACAGTGCATAGGGCAATATGAGATTGGCAAATGTGACTGCAACTGCACCCAGCACGCCAAAGATCGGTTCCACCATACCCGACAGTTGTCCATACCAGAGAGCTCGCGTAACGCTGAATCCAGCTGCATGCAGGGGCAGACTGACGGCCAATCCCTCGGGAAAGTTCTGTATGCCAATGCCAATGGCCAGATTGCGTGCACTCTCGAAGGTCGAAGAGTTTGTGGTGCCCACAGCACCAAAGCTGACACCCACTGCCAATCCTTCGGGTATGTTGTGCACTGTGATTGCCACAACCAGCAACATGATACGTTTCCATTGCGAGAGCGCCTCCTGTGCTCGCTGCTGTTCCAGAGCTGCTTCTGCAGTATATGTACATTGTTCCACTTCGCTAATGCTGCCCTTCTTGCGACGTCTTGACTCGCCACTGTGCTGCACACTCAGACAGTCGGAGAAGCTATCCAGACTCTTGGAAGCATGTCGTGCACTGGCCCCATTCTGTTTCAACTCATCAATGGCAATTTCCGCCTTATCCTTGCTCTGCGTCATCTGAATCATCATGTTGGTGCTATTGAGGCCCAGATACGACATTAGCTTATCACAGCCATACACAAAGATCGAGCCAAGCAGAAAGCCACCGGCAACAGGCAGAAATGAATAGACTCCATATAGTTTCGAAGACTCGGCCATTTCAATGGCCGGATTAAGCAGTGACCAGAACGAGGCAGCAATCATAACACCTGCCGCAAAGCCCAATGCTGCATCCAGTGATCGTCGCTGGTTGCCGCGCACAAAGATCACTAACGCTGCACCGGCGGCCGTGAGGCCCCAGGTGAGTAGCGTGCCCAGAAGGGCTTGCGTCACGGGTCCATAGCCAGGTATCATCTTTGTTTATTATGACTGGCTCTGCTTTTATAATTGCAGCCGCGTAGCTAGTGTTCTTGTTGTATTATAATTGATGTTCGCTAAAGCGTTATCGCGCGCTGGCTGCAATGTCAGTCTGCTGTTGGGAGGAAAACAAGTTTTCTTAATTATTTTCCTAGCTCTGGCTCGGCAGAAGATCGAGACAATTGCGTCCCGCCTCCCGTTTGTTTACTTGCAGTGTGTGTGTGTATCTTAAATGCCACGTTCTCAGCTCTTCACCAGCACTGATTCTCTTCTTCGGCTTTTTATTGTGTATTTTAGTTGACAGAAAAAGCAAAACAAACAAATTTGAAGCAGCTTTCGGATTTGTTGTTCAACTTTCTGATACGATTCAAACGTTCAATCTTTCGGGGGGCAGGGACACACTTGTTGCTTATCTCTCCGGCGGATGCGTGCTTACTCTATGGCAATTGTTTATAGTTAAGTGAATTTTTTTGTACTATCGGTACGCGTAATACTGTTCGTTGTCTTTGTTTCTAGTTTTCTTTCTTTTTCGGAGCAGCTAATTGAGCGCGACGACAAGAAATGAATGAGCCGCAGACTGACTCTGTCGGCTGAGTTGAGGCAATTTTTATACGACAGCGGGGGTTGCTCATTTTGCGTTCGCTGCTCCAAACTGCGCTTGCGCAGTGAGAGAGACCAGGGCGGCATGCGTCGTAGTCAGTGTTGCCACACCTGCTAATGGGAAAATTAATTACTGAACATTGGAGGCGCAATTTAATTTGGAAAATTAAAAATTTTGATAATTGCATATAAATGTTTATATAATAACATAAACCAACTTGTTTAATATGCATATACATTTGAAATTATCCCTGAAAGAGAGTGTAAGCATCACCTTTGGCCCAAAGAGAACAAAAATCAGATAAAACCGAGCGCTAATACAAACACAAGAGTCAGCAACGACGCTGATATCACGTAGATTATAAACAAATAAAACAGTGGTTTTAGCTAAAAGTGACTGACGGAAAGAGAAACAGCAACGCCAGCAATATGGGCAATAACAATTTAGGGAAACCTTTATCATAATATATCAGTTGACGTTACACTAACCGCTTGTTTATTTCAAATCAAATCCCTTGCAGCGTGTCCGATGTATGCAACCAGATTCAGAATTGAACAAGCGTCCACGGAAACGTCAAGGAACTCCCACGAATGTAAAAGATCAGGAAAATGTAAACAATCAGCGTTTGTTGGCTGGTCAGTTATCCACACCAACGGTTAGTCACAATTTAATGCAACAACAAATGTGCAAATACTCAAAATTAATTTCTTATTTTTTAGAATGTAATGACAGATTATTTTAAGCCCCTAAGTCAGAGGAAACACCTCACAGAAGGCATAAATGAGTCGCCAGCCACACAGCTGCTTAACAGGTAATTAATCAATTAATCAATCTGAATTAAATTCTCATAAATTGGTTTACTTCTTCACAGAATCAACAATGGATTGTTTACCCCTTTGCAAGCAGTACATAAAAAAGTTGACGATGCCTCAATCAAGAATACTCCCATTATCGGAGATCACAGAGAGATGGGCGATGTTGTACATGGCAAACCAGCTGCTCAGAAAAGTTTAGACTTCAATTCAGAAGTGGATTTATTTACATTGGAAATTAAACAAGTGTCCAAACCGACGAGAGTCACTCGACGCAGCAGCTCATTGCATTTACCTGTTGCAGTAGACAAAGCCACAGATACAGATATGTTTGAGCAGCGTGTAACGCGTAGACGAAGTAGTATGTTATGTTTGTCAAAAGCAGCGGAAGTTGAAGTAAATAATACACCCACAACACCAGTAAATCAGACAGTAGAACGTAAAAAACGTCGTCGGACAACATATGAATGTGCCATGGCGACTGAAGTAGAGTTAACAGGACAAACAGAGCCGCATATAGTTCGACGTCGCAGCATGTCCTCTATGTCTATGGAGATCAGCACACCAAAGACAGTGAGGAAGCCATGCTTCCAATCTATTGCTGAGGAACCATTGAATAACAATACCAATTATGATCATCAAACAATGGAAATGAGTCCGTCATATTCTCATGTCATCAGTAAGTCGAATGGACGCCGCACAGTGTATGCCAGAAATGCAATGGTTGTTAGCGACTATGATAATGAAAATGTCAATCCATATTTGGAGAAAGTATGGAAGAGTAATGTGCGGACGCAGCCATCGCTGGACAGCTTTACGACAACAAAAACTTCACCAGACAGTTTCGAAGATGGAACACCAATATTTAGTTCTACACGCTTGCCTGGCAGCTGCAGTACAGAGAAAAATTCAAATCAGATCAATAAACGACGCAGTTTATTTAATGTGGATTTAGAATTGGCTAAAGAACGCCTTGACCAGATGATTTCTACCTCAGCAAAAAAAAGTCTTTCCCAGGCTGACGAAGCCGAGTTTGGTCAATGCCATCCCGTTCCGCCACTGCAGGCAGTGGCGTTGAAAGTTCAGCCGATAGCGGAGGTGATAGATTCAGCTCAACCAAAAATGAGACGATTATTTACGCCCAATGACGAGGTTGTGGTATCATCACCAAAATCTGTGAAGAAAACACGCAAAAGCATATCCGCCGAGAGCATCACTACAAACAGTGCCATCAAGCGCCGGAGAACTCTGGCGGCAACACCCAAGCCAACGGCAGAAGTAGGACCTAATTTACAGATCGATAGTGTGATTAACGAGTCCCAATTAAGCAAAGGAAATATTACGGACAGTACATCCGACACGCCATTAGATCAAAGTAAATCCTCCAAGCGTCAAATATTCCTAAACACTCTCGTGCATACCAATATGCATAAGGAGCAAGTGCAAGTCATCCATAAGGTTGGTAATACAGCAACACAACGTTGAGCGGCATACTCATTACTCATTAATTAATTGTATAGTGTAGTTATGTTTTTACTCTTTGTACCCTTTAATTTTAGCTGTAATTTTAATCATTATAAACATAATTATTTCTCAATGTGATTATACAAGATTTTGCAAGGTCCAGGGATGTGAGCGTCTATGCTTTAATTAGCTCATTTTAATATTTATTAGATTAAGATCCTTCAAATTATACAATTGATTTTAGTTTAGTTAGATTGTCTATTCACAAATTCAGTAATTATTGACAAAACATAGTTAAACACGCAGAGTAGTCATTAAACAAATTCGCTTACTTTCACGCAAATAAATTACATATCAATATTGCAAAAATACAAAAAAAAGTTTAGCTGCGTATTAATTTGATTTGGCAAACATTTACTATAAGTCAACTGATGTTCAACTGTTCTTAACACGCAATCTCAGGCCCTGCGTAAACTACGTGGAATGCGAATAGATCCCACGGTAACCAAGCGAACCACTCACCTGGTAAGCCTGGAACCGCGTCGCACATTGAATATGTTGCGTGGTCTGATGCGGGGAGTGTGGATACTTAACTACAAATGGATTTTGGACTCCATGGAGGCCAACAAATGGTTACCCGAGGAGAAATACGAGCTCACCTCGTTCTCACGATCCATCGAGGTGAGTCTACACAAATGCTGCACATTCATAATACTCAACTTGTATTCCTCCAGATTTGCCGCACTGAACGACAAGCTTTTGGTGCATCCTATCGGTGTGAGCTTTTCCGTTATATGGAAACCTTTTACGTATCATCCCTGTGCCGCCCCGTAACATTCAATAACGTCAAAGAGCTCCTATTGCTTGGTGGCGCTAAGTTAACTGAAAACCGCTATAAAGCCAAGTACATCATTGGCGACAAGCGACGGGCTGACGATGATCGTATATACCTGACGCCCAATTGGGTCTTGGACAGCATAACAGCAATGCAAATCCAAAGGTTTGCAAACTATTTGATGAGAAGTGCCATAGTGACGCCATATGGCATTCGCTACGAGAGTCCACGAGGAGAACCTCGCCAGCATGGTAATCGATACGAGAGTCCACGAGTAGAAGCCCGTACACAGAATGACAAACCTCTCAAAATTGTATACCGAGATCCGCCACTCGTAATGCAGAAGTAGAAAGTAAACGTTTTCACAGATTTAAGTAGATATATGAGATTTGGACGAAATTTTGCGTGAATACGTTTGTGGATTAAATTCGATTTTTATGTCAGACTATCCCTTACTTAGACCTTACGAGATCTTTTCTTTGTGTAACGACAGGACTCGAAAATTAAACTATTTCCCAAGTTGCAATTATTCTTTTTATTTCAAGTAAATGAGGTATAGTTTGTTGTATTTTGTTAGCATTTTTTCCTTGTATTGTTTGTACTTGTTTCATGTGGCGTCAAGTGAAATGGAATAGGAGGGGGCAGCAATAAGCAAATAAAAATGTTCGCTGTAACTAAAGCGTGTAACCCAAAAGGCATTAAACGAAAATAAATACAAAAGTTGCGTTTTTATTTGTTGTAAATAAATTTATCTTTTTTCTTCTAGCGTGGTTTGTTTCAAATATAGTGTACAGAGTAGTGTGCAAAAATAAAAGATAAGATTAGAAACCAAAATTTTAATTTAAACAAGAGAATACACGAATTATAAATGCTTATACGCCTGTGCGCTACTGCTACGTAATTACACAAACTAAATATAATACCATAATAAAGTCAATTATTATAATATCATATAATGTGGGTAAACTTAAGATTGAGGGGGTTAAAGTCTTCTTCTTATATCTTTCTGTTGCTGCTATTTATGCTGCTCTCCACTCTCAATCGTCTAGGCAGCTTCGACGGCGCTTAGCATTCGTATCCGACGAAATTCTTTGCGATGGAAAAAATTAAACTTTTGCTTTTGTTGAAACATCATCTTATCGTTCATCTTGCCCTGGACAGGTGTTTCTTGTATGCTACTACTGTTGTGCTTATTGTTGTTGTTGCTGCTGTTGTAATTGCTGTTGCTGAGTTGTGGCTGCTGCTGTTGATGTTTCATGTTGTTAGTGTTATCGATGGAAACCAGCTACTTCTTGCCCTTGGTGGCCTTCTCGGCGGCCTTGGTGACCTTGCCACCGGAAGCATCCTTGAAGTTGACGGACTTGATGACACCGACAGCGACAGTCTGTCTCATGTCACGGACAGCGAAACGACCCAGAGGAGGGAACTCCTGGAAAGACTCAACGCACAGAGGCTTGGAGGGAACCAAGTTGACGATGGCGGCATCACCAGACTTGATGAACTTGGGGTTCTCCTCGGTGGTCTTACCGGAACGACGGTCAACCTTCTCCTTGATCTCAGCGAATTTGCAAGCAATGTGAGCGGTGTGGCAATCCAACACTGGGGTGTAGCCGTTGGCAATCTGGCCAGGGTGGTTCAGCACGATGACCTGTGCGGTGAAATCGGCAGCGCCCTTGGGGGGGGTTGGCCTTGGAGTCACCGGCAACGTAGCCACGACGCAGCTCCTTAACGGAGACGTTCTTAACGTTGAAACCAACGTTGTCACCGGGAACGGCCTCGGTGAGGGCTTCGTGGTGCATCTCCACGGACTTAACCTCAGTGGTGATGTTGGCTGGGGCGAAGACAACAACGGTACCGGGCTTCAGGACACCAGTCTCCACACGACCGACGGGTACTGTTCCAATACCGCCAATTTTGTAAACATCCTGCAGGGGCAGACGCAGGGCCTTGTCGGTGGGACGGGCAGGGGGCAGGATGGCGTCGAGGGCATCGATGAGGGTCTTGCCATCGGCGTTACCGTCCTTGCGCTCCACCTTCCATCCCTTGAACCAGTTCATGTTGGTAGATGGTTCCAACATGTTGTCGCCGTGCCAGCCGGAGATGGGCACGAAGGCAACAGCCGCCGGGTTGTAGCCGATCTTCTTGATGTACGAAGACACTTCCTTCTTGATTTCCTCGTAACGGGCCTCGCTGTATGGTGGCTCAGAGGAATCCATCTTGTTGACACCAACAATCAGCTGCTTGACACCCAGGGTGAAGGCAAGCAGAGCGTGCTCACGGGTCTGACCGTTCTTGGAGATACCAGCCTCGAACTCACCAGTACCGGCAGCAACAATCAAGACGGCACAATCAGCCTGGGAGGTACCAGTGATCATGTTCTTGATGAAATCTCTGTGGCCGGGAGCATCGATGATGGTGACGTAGTACTTGGCAGTCTCGAACTTCCACAGGGCGATATCAATGGTGATACCACGCTCACGCTCAGCCTTCAATTTATCCAAAACCCATGCGTACTTGAAGGAACCCTTGCCCATTTCCTGAGCCTCCTTCTCGAACTTCTCAATGGTACGCTTGTCGATACCACCGCACTTGTAGATCAAGTGACCGGTGGTGGTGGACTTGCCGGAATCGACGTGTCCAATCACGACAATGTTGATGTGAATCTTTTCCTTGCCCATGTTGGTTTATAGGATAGCTATAGGTTCATATTGTTGTTGGTTTGGGATCAGCGTGCATCAGGTGTGTTCGTATGTATAAATGGGGTTTACACAGGTCAAGTCGGCAAATGGGGAAGAAACAGATGGGAAACACATTTTGTTAGCAAAAACAAATTAATTAACGAGCCAAAAATTTGTTATTAGAAAATGTAGATATCATTTTAATAATTTTCTCAACATTAGTTTTTTTTGCCAACATTTGAATAAATTTTATTCTTTTAATTTCGGTTTGCGTGCCAACAGTTCAACCTAACCTCAAAACAAAACGTGTTTGCGTCCGCATTTTAAGCACTTTGGCTTCGCCGCTGGGTGCTTTTAGCATTGAGGTTAGGTATTATCGCCGCCGCATGTATCGGTGGTGGAATTGTGTGTGTAACAAAGGCACAAACGAAACTGGCAACAAAAGGAAACGTGCAAAGAGCGAAAAAATTAAATTAACAGAATGCCTATATTAAAACTAACTTATACTCGAATTTCTTTCAGTGATTTTGGTATTTTTGCTTTCGTCAAAATTCTTCAGTAGCAGAACTGAATTAATATCATCATGGAAAATCGAGTAAGTGACGAGTATAAAAATAATGTGTATATTTGAATACATACACACCTACACCAACACAAATGAACAAGGAAAATTCCAGCAAATTTAATCTAGGCATGTGGCAATGTGTGTGTGAGTGCATGACGCTGTTGCCGGCCTCTTTAGTAGCACAAGAGTGCGAGTGAGAGAAAGCGAGGGCAATCTAAAATGGCGACGGGGCAATGATACTGACAAAGGCAAACCAACGATCAAGTTGTGATTGTGCAGCGTGAAAGAGAGGCAATGATCACGAAGAATTGAAGTGCAATGCAGGGCCGGCCATCTTGGACATGTTGATGTACTACAAGATAGTGGCTTTCACAGATGTTAAAACTTCAACAGGTAAAAAATAAAACTTTGAAAAATTTTCTTGTCTTTGAAAAGTGAACAGAAGGTTGATGAAATCATTTAAATTTCTTGGTGCTGCAGTCACACCATTGCTTTGTGTGTGGCGTCGCCATCTTGAAATTCTATGCCCATACGTATAGAGGCCGGAAATTTTGCGCATGCAAAAAAAACCACGTTTTCGGCACATGTGAAATGTGCACTTTTTACAGAGACTAATTGGAACAACCTGTTGTTCAACAAAATAAAAACATGTTGCACCATTGCAGGTTGACAATTTATGAGCTTCCAATTGGTTTTTCTAATAACCAAATATGCCACGCACATGTAGGCGTGGCGTGGCGTCAGCAGCAATTACACCATATTGCAAAATGAATCAAGTGACTCATTATGGTGAACTAGATATTTAGTATAAACAATAATCTGTGGTGCAATTTTTAATTTGCTGCTTCTTGCCACGTGTTTGCTCTGTAGTCTTCGTCACCACCTTTCACTTTGTATTGTATAGGTTATTTTAGAGAGCACACACACACACATATATACACATGACAGAAAATATGCAGAAATTTAAAGTCCAATTGCATATTTGTTTATAAACTAATCATCGATTGCACCACGCAGGTTATTGCATATATTTTGACTATTAATTGCACTAAAATTTTCTTTTTTCACTTGGTAACAGAACTTACTCTCGAATAAATTGAATGAGAAATCACAAAGTCTATGCTAATCCGGCGACAGACTTGAACAAAGTGAACGAGTGTTCGGCAGGACAGGAAACTTGTAGCCTCGTTAGTGCAAGCGTGGCGGTTCAGGGTTGCTTTGACACTATCGAATATATCGATTGCTTACCGATTCATTCTAGTGTGACCGTGTACCACCCAATGTTATTTTACAGAGAGTAAAAATGTTATGTGAGTTGCTCACTATGTTAAAACGTGGAGTCTACTAACAGTGTTATAAAATGTCAATGACGTGGCTTTAATCATATTGAAAACGATTTCATTCAATTCTCGTAAAGCATTCGACCGGCCTGGACGTGTAATTTGAAAGCAGGCGGTGTAGTTTTTATAAAATACATTTATAATTATTAAATAAAATCTTAATAAAATGATGTGGCGCACAGTAGCTGCACTTGCCGTGCTTGGATTTATCGCGAGTGTTGCCGGCGCCGAACATGATGTTCTGGAACTCGGCGATGACAATTTTTTGTCAACTTTGAAGCAGCATGAAACAACATTGGTTATGTTCTATGCACCTTGGTAAGTGTAGTGGGCGTGGCACCGACTGAAGTGCAATTACAAATTGGTTAATTACTTTGCTGCGTCATTATTTTTTTATTATCAATTTGCTTTTGTGGCGTATTTAACCGGAATCAAAGGTACACGTCAGCGACAATGTGTGAAAAAAAGTTGCATAGGGATTAACTACGAATGAGTGTGTCGGCCATTTTAGAGGAAGATTGTGCCCATATGCGCATAAGAATCCATACATTCACAGATATATCTATGCACATACATACATACGATGTTTAAATACACGTATGCATGTGTGTGTGTTGATTGTGTGTAAAGAAATCTGTAAACTTGCCTGTAAGAAGCAATGAACTTCAATTGCTGTGAATACACATGCATACATTCATTCATGTGTGTGTGCAGACAAAGAAAATGAAATTAAATGTTGCTGGCGATGCCGGCCGGCAGTTTTCCAAATTGAAAGCATAAACATACACAATCACGCACACAAATACATACATATGTACACTACATATTGGGGCATATATGGCTGCGCATAGAGACGTGTCTTATCAACAGCATTATAAAGCCTAGAACAGCCTATTTAATTGAGTCGCTTGTTCAGTTTGTAAGATAAGGTATACAGTACGGTACTTCCTCGATAAGAGCGAAGGGTCCTAATCAAAATTTTATGTTTTCTGTTTTTTTGGGAAGTTGTAATCACATTGTCACAAACACGCAAGCGAAATTAATTATAAGTCTGTATAGTTGTGACGTGTCGTTTTCAAATGTGATTTTCTTGTAACTTCTTATAGGTGCGGTCACTGCAAGCGCTTGAAGCCTGAATACGCCAAGGCTGCTGAGATTATTAAGGACGACGATCCTCCAATTAAGTTGGCCAAGGTAAATATGGGAGTTCTGGTCTCAATACATTTCAGATATTATACGATTTTTCAATTGTTCTTCATCCACAGGTCGATTGTACTGAGGCCGGCAAAGAAATTTGCAGCAAATACTCCGTTAACGGTTATCCCACTCTTAAGATATTCCGTAACGATGAGGTCTCGCAAGACTACAATGGACCACGCGAAGCTGCTGGCATTGCCAAGTACATGCGTGCTCAGGTTGGACCCGCTTCCAAGCATGTGCGCAGTGTCAATGAGCTCATCAAATTCCTCGATACCAAGGATACCACAGTCTTTGGCTACTTCAGCGACGCTGACTCCAAGTTAGCCAAGGTATTCCTGAAGTTCGCCGACAAGAACCGCGAGAAGTATCGTTTCGGACACAGCGACAATGCGGAAGTGCTGAAGAAGCAAGGCGAAACGTAAGTCAGAAACACGTGGGACGACTGCATAAGCAAGTTTCAAGATGGGGTTCTTTATTTTTTTGTTTTTTTTTTTTTTTGTGTTGCCATATATATTTTTTAAGATAAATAAATAGTTGTTGTTCACTCATCGTAATTAGGATATAAGCAATTAATCATTCCATCTATAATTGTGACTGAATTGGGGAATCTAATCTATGTTTCGTTTACTGTCTTATTTACACGAATATCTTCTTTGTTTCTTCCGTACAGCGATAAGATTGTGCTAATCCGTGCCCCACATTTGAGCAATAAATTCGAGTCTTCCACCGTCAAGTTTGAAGG
Organism: Zaprionus nigranus; assembly: GCA_018903425.1. NCBI lineage: Eukaryota > Metazoa > Arthropoda > Insecta > Diptera > Drosophilidae > Zaprionus > Zaprionus nigranus. Next base: position 724,439 of record JAEIGD010000014.1, on the reverse strand, counting down.
TAGCACTGAGTCTGATCTGACCACGTTCATCAAGGAGAATTAGTAAGTGTATTTTTACTTAATTTCTGTGTTCAGTTGACTGATAATTTACTTTTTGTGTATAGCCATGGCTTGGTTGGACATCGCACCCAGGACTCTTCCCGTGATTTCCAGAATCCTTTGATCACTGCTTACTATGCTGTCGACTATGTGAAGAACCCCAAGGGCACCAACTACTGGCGTAATCGTGTGCTGAAGGTGGCCAAGGAGTTTGCCGGCCAAATTCAGTTTGCTATCAGCTCAAAGGATGATTTCCAGCATGAATTGAACGAATACGGCTATGACTTTGTTGGTGACAAGCCCGTCATTCTGGCTCGCGATGCCAAGAATCTCAAGTACGCCCTGAAGGAAGAGTTCTCGGTTGACAGCCTAAAGGATTTCACAGAGAAGCTGCTGGCTAACGAGCTGGAACCATTCATTAAGAGCGAACCTGTTCCAGAGTCCAACGATGCACCCGTCAAGGTTGCCGTTGCCAAGAATTTCGACGATGTTGTCATCAACAACGGCAAAGACACGCTGGTCGAGTTCTATGCCCCATGGTGTGGTCACTGCAAGAAGCTGACTCCCATCTACGATGAGCTCGCAGAGAAATTGCAGGATGAGGATGTTGCTATTGTCAAAATGGACGCCACTGCAAATGATGTGCCACCAGAGTTCAATGTGCGCGGCTTCCCCACGCTCTTCTGGCTGCCCAAGGATTCGAAGAACAAGCCCGTCAGCTACAATGGCGGTCGCGAACTTGACGATTTCCTTAAGTACATTGCCAAGGAAGCCACGTCAGAGCTGAAGAGCTTCGACCGCAGCGGCAAGGTCAAGAAGACTGAGCTGTAAACGGTGCTTGAGGCTGCCTCTGTCTGCCTGCCTGCGCCTACGTACATCTAAATTAGTATGTAACTAAGTAGCATTTCCATATTTTTGTAAAATCGAATGCATTCTCAGCGATACAGCAACACAAACAAAACCATAAAACGTGTATTAAATTATTTCACAGTGTGATTTCTTTAAATTCAAACAATACTGTCAATAAAACGTAAAGATAATTTTCTTCTCATCAATATAATATGAATACTTTTCCTCTTTGTTCTTAACTTATAATTGAAATGATCCTCTTTGTTCAATGAAAACTTAATATAGAGTACGGTCCTAACTGATTCATCCTGGAATTATAAAGACTGTGTAAATTTTACTTAAAAAATAATACTTATTTTCATGTCATATTAAGATATATAGCTAATCTAACTGAATCTAACTTCACTGTTTGATTAATCGAACAAATTGCGAAACCAGTCTGGTATAAAGGAGTGTTCGTTACATTCTTCTGCAACTTTATAGGTGATGACTCCGTTCTTGGCGTTATATTCAAACAGGTAGACGGCACTGGCATCATCAATGGGGGTTATTATCTTCTTTATTATGGCCAGAAAGCGGGCTAGAAAATTGGCACACAAATTAGCGGACCAATCCTTCTTCTAGAAAACGAAAAACAGTTTATGATAATGCTTTCATATGAGTAATATGATGGCACTTACGCACTCCTCCCATAGATCGCGTACTTTTGTATTCTTGATTCTGTGCACAGATCCTTCTGCATCGTGGTAGGCAATGTATATGTTTTTGATATCAACTAGAAAGCATTGCACCCACCAGATCAACACTTGATTGCGATTGTGTGCTGCCCATTCGGCACGAGTCATGGTATCCAAACGCAACTGCAAATCCACAAATGTTTTTGGGGTACCAATGCTTAAAAGGAAACAGAATCAGATACATATACTTCGACATTAACTGAACACTTACAAGGCATTTGGGGATTGCTGGGCAAGCACAGGCGCATCGAACAAGAGCCTGATGCCACAGATGTCCATGGTGAATACTCCGTAATATTGACCGCTCTCCGCCATTTGCTGATACGAGCCAGGTTGCACAATATCGTTATCTGTTTATGGAGTGTTCTATTAGTATAAAGACTGTAGACAGTGTGGACTTTATAGATTATACCCATGGTAACCAGGCAGTTTTGTCGCAATTTCTTTAGCGACAAGTATTTCAAATTACTCTTTAGCTGCTCAAAGTCAAATGAAGAGGATACTGTACTTTGTGTGCTATGCACTTGACACATGTATATCGTATTACGAAATTTGCTGACGGCAATTATCCAGTTACGATTATAATCATAAGGAGAGCACATGAGCACCTGCAGCACATCCCGCGTGCAGACAATATCACTTTCTGCCTGTAGTAGGAATCGTTCATGTGAGGATGCCAAAAAATAGAACATATTATCCAAGTAGATTTCCGTTGAGATACAATTCCCATCAGCATCATCTGGTGGAATGTCTTCGGTTGTCTTTACAGAAAACTTTGTTAAATTTGGCGGCAGTTCGCCCAAAAAGCGAATTCGTGCTCCCGAATTCTCAAAGTGCCCATCGGGGGACAAACTGTAGTCGCCAACAAAATTTGGTTGTTTGATTTGCGGAAATGATAATTTGTCACTCGGGTGTGTGCGAACATTAATGTTAAGGATCTTATAATTCGAACAGAACATGATTGTATTTTCTTTGACTTGCGCGTGCTTCACTTGAAGAAAAGTTTTGAATGGATCGCAGAAAAACAGTTATATCCATAGTAGGGCTGCATAAAATATACAAACATTTCATAACAAAATACAAATACTGATAATTTTATTCTGAATTTAACTGCTACTTTCACACTTTCGTCACTAATCATTCGCGTTGAAATAAATTGAAGTTCATAAACGGTAAAATAATCTTTATCATTTTAATACGTTATCGAAACAGAGAATCTGATCAATACGACATCTAAAAATGCTGTGGAGCCCTAGCGTAGCTCTTCTTCTTTGCACGCTATTCACCACGAAAATGTAAACAAACTGTTGCACATAGCCAAATTGAGTATTTAGGGTTTGGTACTTTTAGCTAATCTATTTGCGGTCACACCACGAGCGGGCGATTGCACTGCACGTGTTTTAAAATTTCACATTGTTTATACGTCTTTTTAAGCTACGGTGTGGTTTAAAATCAACTTTAAAAACACCGAAATGGACGTAAGCATTAACAGACTCTGTCGCAGTGTGCAACAGCTTTTACAGTTGACTGAAAGTCTGCCACAGGAAGATATATTTGTTATCAACTTGCAGAAATTTCTTAAGAAGAAGGTATGTGAAAATAACGTGCACAACTTTAGCTAATTTGCATATATATTTACGAAGTTCCATTTTATTCATTTCTACTATAAAGCGGTATGTTGAAAATGATGTGAATCAATTGCTGGTGAGTTTAAGCCAGCAATTAACAGTGCCCGACTACACTGTACCCTTGGCCGTAAATTTTGAAGAGCAACTGTTGGCGCTGCTCACGATGGCACTGAGATGTTCAGCGGCTGAGGAGCCCCAGAAATATAAACTTGAATGTATTGCTCTGGCTAAGCTGTTGCAGTTTTCAAATGATGCTAAAAGGTAAGCGTGTAAACTTGGCATGAAAGAGATCTAATCCTTAAATCCTTATTCTTAGATTTGCAAAGAGTTACTTTCGTCACAAGCCAGCACCATTCCAGCAGCAGGAATCTAGTGGAAAGAACTCAGTGCAGATACCAAGTAAGAAGAAAAAGAAGCACATAGAGACTAATGGTACCTCTAAGAACGTGGACTTGGATATCCTAAAGTGCTGCTATCAGTTATTAAAAAGTGATGCTGCATATTACCGAGAATTGTGGGATTGGTCACAGTTTCTGGCCAACTATTCGCACCACGATTTCGACTGTCAACTCTCGCTACTTTATTGCAATCACATATTAGCCATGTTGACGGATATGACCGCAACACAATTGCACACGTTGAACGCTCACATTCCCGCCCAAGTACAGCTAAAATACGAGAAGCAACAGGAGCTACCCAGATATACAAAGTGTGATCAATCAAACGATTTTCCGGAACAACATTTAATAGTGAAACTAGATAAGGCCAGTCAATCGGCTACTGATATCGAAGGCGTACTCCTACCCGTATTCAACCAGGAAAACCAGGAATTCTATACGGAATCAGATGGCTGTTACGATCGCATTGTCAAAGTAGATTCAACGATTGTGAATTTACGTAGCATTGCACTTGGCGTAGCTTCTGCGAAACCCATTTGCCTATCCGGCCCAGTTGGATGTGGCAAAACGACGTTGATTGAATATCTAGCACGAAAGACAGGACGCATTTGCCCCAAGCCCAAAGAGATTGAAGCACGTAGCCAAGTACTGGAAGAAGATGAATTACTTAAACTGAAACGGAAAACGAAATCAACGAAAAATGCTGGAGATAAGCGAAAAATAACTGAAGACTCCTTGGAAAATTTAATGGTGTTAGAGGATGGCAATGCGTTAGCGCAGCGCAATGGTTTCTTACGCATACAGTTGGGTGATCAAACGGATAGTAAAATGCTATTGGGTCAGTATCGTTGCACAGATGTGCCCGGCGAATTTGTTTGGCTACCCGGCGTGTTGACTCAGGTAAGACAATTGATTCAAATTGTAAACAAAAATAATAATATTGATCATTCAACAGGCTGTCATGCATGGCTACTGGTTGCTGTTGGAGGATTTGGATGCAGCCACCCAGGATACATATACAATACTAAGCAGCCTCTTGGAACGGAACTATCTGAGCGTGCCCGGATTTCGTGATTGTGTTAAGATTGAACCAGGATTTCAGTTGTTTGTAACAGTGCGGTAAGTCAAATGAATACAATAATCATTTTAAACAATTAAACTAAATTGTATATTCTTGTGTACAGTACAAACAAATCGTCAAGCAACTGCAGTCAAAAAGTCTCTGTACTCTTTGCTCGAGAAGTATCTGTATACCATCAATATTCTGCCATTATCTCGCAATGAGCTGTGCAAAGTTGTGAGCACAAACTATTCCAGACTGGCAACGGTTGCCAATCGCATTGTAGATGTCTTTTTGACCTTCTCCAGTGGCGATCACACAGCGGCGGACAATCTGCGTCAACAGGAGAGCAATGACAAGGCAGATACAACAGAGAACTATGTGGCACTGCCCTTCGAGCAGGTTACACTGTACAGTATGCCAAATTCAGGTCGTCTGGTGTCTACACGTGATCTTATCAAGCTGTGCCAGCGTGCCAATTCACAGTTTTCTGTAACCAGCGCAGAATGTGCGTACTTTGTCTTCCAAAACGCCGTCGATGTCTTCTGCTCATATCTGCCACAGAGCAAAGAGAAGACTGCGCTAATCACAAACATTGGAGCAAAGTTGGGAATCATTCGATCACGCTGTGATCATTTTGCCAATGAATATAAACCCGATGTGGAGTTTGGTAAACAAAACTTTAAAATTGGACGTGCAAAATTGCCAACCAAACCAACGGAGGTGGAGGAATTTAGCGACAACCAGAGTGCAACAAAGAGACAAAAGCTGAGCTTGCAGTCGAAGAAGACTATTTCACAGCCAGCAGCTAAACGTGTCACATTCTCGTTTACTCGCCTGGCTAGCTGCATTCTGGAGCGCATTGCTGTCTGTGTAAACCACTCGGAACCAGTGCTGCTGGTGGGTGAAACAGGTGTAGGTAAAACCTCATCGGTGCAGTATTTAGCAGAGCGCACAGAACACAAACTTGTCGCAATCAATATGAATAATCAATCGGATGTCTCGGATCTTGTTGGCGGTTTTAAGCCCGTGGAACTTAATTATGTGCTGGCTCCGCTGCGTTACGAATTCGAGCATTTGTTTGGCGAGACATTCAATGCGGATAAGAATCAACAGTTTCTGCAAATCTTTGCCACACATTTCAATAACGGACGACACAGCGTCATCATACGCACCATGCTGAATGTAAGCAATGGCATTGTTAACAAACCGGAACACAAACAGAATCCCTTACTGCCACGCTGGCAAACGCTGCACGAGAAGGTGCAACGACTGCAGACACAGTTGGAGAAGAGCATTAATATATCGTTTGCGTTTATACCTGGTTCACTGGTGAACAGCATCAGCAATGGAGACTGGGTGCTGCTGGATGAAATCAATTTGGCCTCGGCTGAAACTCTTGAGTGCCTGTCTACTATTCTGGAGCCAGAGGGTTCGGTTGTGCTGCTGGAACGTGGTGATTTTATGCCCGTTAAGCGTCATCCTGATTTCCGTATATTCGCCTGTATGAATCCCAACACGGATATTGGAAAAAAGGATTTGCCTGTTGGCATACGTAATCGATTCACCGAGTTCTTTGTTGATGAACTGACCACAGATGCGGATTTGGGTCTGCTGGTGGGTGATTATCTGGCCAACACGGGCATACAGCGCAAGTCGGTGGACAGCATTGTACAGCTATATAAATCGCTGAGGAAACTCTCCGAATTGCAGCTCAACGATGGCCTTGGCAATCGTCCCGTCTACTCGCTACGTACGCTATGCCGCAGTTTGAGGATTTGCGCCAGGAATTTGTGCGGTTCAATTGAACGTAATTTGTACGAAAGTTTCTGTTTGAGTTTTCTCACTCAATTGGATCCGGAGTCGCATCAAATGGTGCTGCTGCTCATAAGGGATGCACTGCTGCACAATGCTAAAGCTGTGCTTAATCAACCATTGCCTCAGCTGGGTGAAAATTATCTGCAATTCGATTGCTATTGGATACAGGAAGGCGGACTAGAGTTGCAGTCCTGCGAACACTACATATTAACGACGAGTGTCAAGAAGAATCTGCAAGATTTGGCGCGTATTATATCGATTGGCAAGTTGCCCATTTTGCTGCAGGGACCCACCAGTGCCGGCAAGACGAGTCTGATTGATTATGTGGCTCGACGTAGTGGAAATCGGTGTCTGCGCATCAATAATCATGAGCACACTGATCTACAGGAATATATTGGTACCTATGCGGCTGATGTTAGTGGCAAGCTGAGCTTCCGCGAAGGAGTTCTGGTGCAGGCAATGCGTCATGGTTATTGGATCATATTGGATGAGCTGAATTTGGCCTCAACGGACATTTTGGAGGCACTGAATCGGGTGCTCGACGATAACCGCGAGCTGTATATAGCCGAGACGCAAACATTGGTCAAGGCACATCCGAATTTCATGTTATTTGCCACACAAAATCCTCCGGGACTCTATGGCGGACGTAAGACACTTTCGCGTGCCTTTAAGAATCGTTTCATCGAGCTTCACTTTGCGGATATACCACGCTCCGAGTTGGAGATTATCCTGGAGCAACGTTGCCTGATACCCGCCTCCTATGCCCGCAAGATGGTGCAGTGCATGACCCAGCTGCAGCAGCATCGGAAGAACACCTCCAAACAGGTCTTCACTTTGCGTGATCTCTTCCGTTGGGGTAACCGATATACGCTGGCGGACAAAGCTCTGCAACAGGATATAAAATACGATTGGAATCAGCATCTTATTGAGGAGGGTTACCTGGTGCTCTCTGCGAAGGTGCGTACAAGCGAGGAACTTCAACTGATTGAGACGACGCTGTTTAGCAACTTCAGAAAGCGCGTCGATTTAGAGCTACTGTTCGATGTGCAGACCAAGCGGGAGAGTTCTGCAGTCAGTCGGAACATCTTGGATGCCATAAGAAACTTTAAGCAGCGCACTGACATTGTCTGGACACGCAACATGACCCGCATGGCGGTGCTCACGGCAAAAGCTTTGCAATTTGACGAGCCTGTGCTGCTCGTAGGTCCCACGGGATGTGGCAAGACCACAGTGTGCCAGCTCCTGGCAAGCATCGCTGGAGTTCGTCTTCGTATACTCAATTGCCACATGCACACGGAAGGTGCAGATTTTCTGGGTGGACTGCGTCCGTGTCGAAACCAGGAGAGTCAATCGCAGAAGCTCTTTGAATGGGCCGATGGACCGCTGATCTATGCTATGCAAGAGGGTTCCTACTTCATGGCAGATGAAATCTCTCTTGCTGAAGATTCAGTGCTGGAGCGACTCAATTGTATATTGGAACCAGAGCGAAGTGTGCTGCTGGCAGAGAAAGGTGGCGTTGTGGAGGAGGATGTGACATCCTCAGCGGAGGCTCTTAACAAAGATTTTCTAGTACAAGCCAAGTCAGGCTTTCAGTTTCTGGCCACAATGAATCCTGGTGGTGATTTCGGCAAAAAGGAACTGTCGCCAGCCTTACGCAATCGATTCACTGAAGTCTGGTGTCCGCCATCGGACAAGAAAGAGGATCTCATTGAGATTGCTTACAACTGCATGCAACGAAGTGAAACCCTGCAGGACTCGTCAAAGGTTACACACAAAATTGCCGATTACTTAGTGGAGATTGTGCTCTTTATACGTGACTCCAACGAGAAGTTCAAATTCTCTGTTCGTGATATACTGACCTGGGCCAACTATATGGTAACTAATGCCCGTCTCTCGTTTTCCGAGCAAGTCATCTTTGGACTGGAGACCATTTTCTTGGATGCCTTGGAAATGTTGCCACACGAATCTCTCACGCAAATCGAAGCCCTCAAGTCGCAGATTCTTCATTATGCCATCAAAAAAGCTGCTGCGATACTCAATGAACACTTTGACTTGTCCCAGGTGGCCGAGAAACGTGGCCAGCAAGTTGAACTGAATGAGAAAAGCTTCGGCATACGTCCATTTTTCATTGAGGTGAATCCGGAACGCATGACGCCACCCAATACAGATTTTCTGTTCGATGCACCCACAACAAAACAGAATCTTTTCCGTCTGCTATCAGCGCTGTCACTGCAGAAGCCTGTCCTGCTCGAGGGACCACCGGGAGTGGGTAAGACATCGATTGTGGAGAGCATAGCCAATGCCATTGGTTATCAAATCGTGCGCATCAATCTGTGTGAGCACACCGATCTGGCTGATCTCTTTGGAACGGATTTGCCTGCCGAGGATAATCTGCTGGAGCGTGTTGAGGCACAAAGTCAACTGGGTAGCTTTGTGTGGCGTGATGGTCCCTTGCTGGCGGCCTTAAAGGCTCCCAACACTTGGATACTGCTCGATGAGCTGAATCTGGCACCACAATCGGTGTTGGAGGGTCTTAATGCTGTACTCGATCATCGTGGCGAGGTCTACATACCGGAACTGAACAAGAGCTTCCATCTGTCGTCCTGCACCCGCATCTTTGCCTGTCAGAATCCATTGAAACAAGGAGGCGGACGCAAAGGATTGCCACAATCGTTTTTGAATCGATTCAACAAGGTTTATCTACGCAAGCTGAGCACAGATGATCTCCTGCATGTCGTGAATGGCAAATACGGTTCATACTTTGAAGAGCTCACCCAATACTTTGCAGATCAGTTGGATGAGCAATCACGTGGCAACCTCTTTGACCTCTACAATGGACAGTCCTTGCAAGAGAACGCAGGTGAAGTCAGTTTTGATTTGGCAGCTCGTCTAGTGCGTTTCTCGGAGCTGTTGGATCTTGGTGTTGCCACCATGGAGTTTGGCTACAAAGGCGGTCCGTACGAGTTCAATTTACGTGATATTCTACGCTGGTGTGATCTGCTACACAATCCGGAGACTGGTTATCTAATGCTCCCCGGCAAGGCGAGAAGTTTCCGTAGCGCCTTCCTTGACTTTCTGCTTACGCTCTATGAGCGCATGCAGTTGGTCTACTATCAACGTATGCGATGTGACCAGGACAAACTTTACATACGCAACACCTTTGCCAGAGTGTTTCAATGCGATGCTGAGTCACTTAATGCCATTGCCGAGGATGTTGCACTGTATTGGACAGAGGATAAGGTATATTTAAATGATGTGGTGCTACAACGTGAACAGGTGGCTCTGGGTGCCGCACAGCGTCAGGAGCAGGCGCCACTGTTGCTGGCCACTCAACGACAACAGCTCAAGCAAATTGTGGAGGCAGTGCACATGGAGAAGCCACTGTTGCTCTGCGGTGCCACTGATAGTGGCAAGACCAAATTGATCGATGCATTGTGCGTGCTCTCCAATCGTATCTGCAACTCGGACAACATTGATGATTCTGTAACCGGCAGTTTTCAACAGGTAAGTGGAGGATTGAGATGCAGAGATTCCTTTCAGATGTTTACTTTATATTCTTCTCTCTCGTTTAGATCGATCTCAATCGTCATCTGGAGGAAATCTATAAGAATGTGCAGGCACTTATCTTTGCAGCTGCCCAAGAAGCTTTTCTACAGCAGACGGAAGCTGTATTTGTTCAGCAGCTGTGGGCCACTTGGAGCAAGTACAATCAGCTGGTGCGATTGACAGCAGGTGAGTAGCTGCCAATAGAATCGTTTGATTTGTTAGTAACACGCCCGTTTCTGTTTAGAATCTTCACAGCACAGCGTAGCAGAGGAGCTGCAGCTGTTTGCGCAGCGTTTGAATGCGCTGGAAGAGATCATCGACAAACTGGAGCAGACACCGCAGAAGTGTCGGGTTGCGCTATTCCAGCAGTTGGACCATAACAAATCGAGACTATTATTGCTGAAGGCCTACATCAAATCAGCTGATTCCCTCAACACTGGTGGCTCCTTTGAGTGGGTTGACTCGCGCATTGTGACATCTCTGAAATGTGGACAGTACATCTTGTTGGAGCATGTGAATTTGTGCTCATCTGCTGTACTTGATCGTCTCAATCCAGTGTTCGAGCCCAATGGCAGCCTGTTGATTGCCGAGAAGGGTATCAGTGTACAAGACACTGCTGAGGTGGTACGCAAATCACCAAATTTCCGTGCATTCCTCACAGCGGATCCCAAGAATGGAGAGCTGTCTCGTGCCATGCGTAATCGTTGCGTGGAGTTGGCATTGACAGTTTCCAAAGATGCCTACAGTGTGGATGATATGCGCGCTATTGTACACGGCCAGGGAGTACATCAGATCGAAGCCATTAACTGCATGTTGGCCATTCATCGCAACATTGTCCAGTTGACAGAGTTCAATGCCTACACCATTTCGCATCTAACTCAGTTTGCCTTCCTTAGTGCTGCCTACAAACGCATTGGATACGAACTGAAGCGTGCCATCTATGTGGCCGCCATGGAGGTTTATGTCTATGCAGCCAACATGGATCTTATCGGCTATGGTCTCTCATATTATCAGAACAAACTGCGTGACGTGGTTATGGCTAAAACAGAAGGCTTTATAGAGGAGGCAGTGTTTGAAAAGGATTATCTTAATGATGTTATACTCTCCACGGATGAACTAAATGCCATATCGCTAGTCAAGCTGCAAGCGGCAACACTAAAGCTGCTGCTACAACAGGCACCAAGTGTGGATAAAGAGCTACCCCAAGAGAGATTGGGCTCTCTATTTCAGTCCATGGAATCGCTTGACCTGAGTCAAATAAATGCACGGCAACTCAGTCAATACTTGGTCTACATGCTGTATGAAGAAAGTGCCTTCGATGATTTGGAATTGAGGCATCTCTACCTACAGGATTTGATCAGCAAGCATCCCGAACTGAAGCAATTGTCGGCCAATCTGTGTGCTTGCCTGCTCAAGCAAGGAAAGGCGTTCCAAACGAGCTTGACGGGATTACCTTGGCATAGAAAGCTGTTTGCACGTCTGCGGGACTATGCAACAACAGCACAGCCGGAAAATGCTGGAGATGCGAACGCTTTAGCACTGAGTGCATCACTGTTGGCACAAGTGTTTCTCGAAGAGATTCCCAGGCCTGGAGCAGTAGGCAAACTTCAACAATGTAACGCACTGCAATATTCACAGGCCTTGAGGGAGAAGAAGGTGACCGATAAATATAGCAACGACTTTCTACGTCCACTTGCAACTTTCCTCGATGTACTGCAACAGAGTCTACTCCAACAATTGAGCTCAGCCAAGTTTGAACTCCCACAATATGCAAAGTTTCTCACTAAGTTCTACTGGTTCAATCGTCTGCTGGCTACAGCACAGCAGAAGCTGCTGCAGGGCAATGAACTGCACGCACCTTTGATGCATAAGTTGGTACTGCACTTCAAGTGGCTGGAGAAGCATCTGCTTGCTGATCTAGAGGAGGCATGGCCTGATTACTTCAACGCGCATGATACACTGCGCCAGTGCATGAAGCAACTGAGTGGCTACGTGCAGGAAATAAAACGACCACTAAACGAATCCAGCAAGTTATATGCCAAACAGTTTACCCAATTTCAGCCTTACTATCTGGAGCAACAGGTGAGTGGAAATACTTATAAACAATACTGTAGTCATAAAGTAGAATCAGTTTTACTGGTACCACTGTACGATGAATTAGCAGTATGCATTAACAGAAGTCGCAGTTTACATTAACAGAAGTGTTAGTTTAAATAAACAGAAGTATCAACTTTAAATGAACAGAAATTAATAATCGATGCAGATTAATAAATCGAAATTAACAGAAAGAAGTAAGTTAACAGAAAGTGTTAGTTTAACAGAAGTAGGGTAGAGCAGAGTCCGTTAGAATTTGCAGAGTGCGATCGAGATTCAAATAACATATATAAAATTAAACATATTCTCAATATAATGAAATAATAATACATTTAATGTGTCCCTAATTCTTACAGATCGCGTTGCATGAGAAGGCGCAGCAGCTGCAACAACTGTTGAGTGTGGTGCCGCAATATGGCAACATGGATAGCAAATTGTGGCTGCACAAATGGTTAGCTCTGCAATCGGAGGACGCACTCAAATGGCGCGCCTTTCTGCGTGTTCACACCGAGGGCTTCCAGCTAAAGCAGTTTGAGCTAAACGAATCTTTGGTCAACGAAGAATTGAAGACGGCTTTGGAAAAACTTCAAGCAGTGCTCAAGGAAAGACAGGAGCAGTTCATCAGTGATGCCCTGCAGATTGACATAGATCTGGCGGAAGTCAAGCAGCAATTGAGTGCTGCAAAGGACGAGGATGACGAACATGTGGTTGATTTGAATGCATCCGAGTTAAAGATCTATCAGCTGCTGCTGCCTGCTCTGCGTGAATACTTCATGGATCGCGTGCTGAGCAGCACAATAAATGTGGATTTCGATGAACGACTTAACCAGGAATATAGCGAGCAACTGATAACACTTAATGGACATCTCTGGAAGTGTCTTAATACGCTGCAGAGTGCAGAACACGACAAGATTATGTCAGCCTGGCGTGCAGTCAGCAATGTGGAGCTGGAGCAACTGGAGGGCAGCGGTTGCTACAAGGCACTGCGCAGCTATCAGCGACAATATCGTTATGAACTGCAGTGTTATCAGCTGGACAACCTAGCGACACGTTTCGATTGCGCTCAGGTGCCCACAGAAACGGAACTATCCAGTCGCTACAGCTATCAGGGCCCAGCTCTGACCAATGTATTGCTGGCACTGATTTGCCATCCCAACGGACAACTGCTGTCAGTACCACTGAGTGATCTGCAGCCCTGGCGACAGTCACTGCAGCAGACGCGTCAACTGATCTGGCAGAATGCGCAGCTCGTGAGTCGTCGCCACAGTTCGGAAGTGAACAATTTGCAGCTGGCCCAACAGGAGGCAACTCAACTGCTTCAAGAATTGAAGTATCTGGCAGAGGTAAAGCAACAGCCTCAAATGGATTCGGGTTTCCAGAGTTGTCTGCGGGAGCTGCAACAAGTGCTGCAGCAGCTGCAAGCAACAGACAAACAGAATGAGTCAGTGAATCATGTCTTTGATGGTGCCCTGGCCACCTTGTTGATTGGAGCACTCGAGCTGTCGCTGCTCACTCATGCGCCGCTTATTGATCCCGTAGAGAAGAATCGCCTGAAGAATCTGTATATATCCGAAGATATTGATTGTCTGCAACATTTGAGTACCGTTTATGACTTTATGAAGATTATCATGAAGTACAAACACTTTGGCCAACAGATCTATGAGCAAGTGCAGCAGCAGCTGCAGTTGGCACGTCAGCAGCAACAGCAGCTTAATCAGAGGTTGGCACTGCGTCCGGAGGAATGCATGTACGCTGCCTTAGTGCAGGATCTGACGCACTTCCTCAAGTCAAACTGTGATTGTTCTGCGCTGCATAAAATAATAACAGGTATCCGTGAGCACTGGCAACACTTTGTTGGTCCCCAGTTGGCCAATGCAACGCAGCTCAAGAGTGGCTCGGAACTGCTCAACAAACTGGAGCTGTGGCTGGCGAATGCCCAGCGCTTTGTGCAGCACACACTCTCGCGTTACTCCGCCTACTATCAGGACTTTGTGCTGCCCATCAAGTGTGCTGTGAATCAAATGCGGTTCGGTCTAGAACAGATGAAGGTCCTGTTCACGCGTCTTCTGGCAGCAGGCAGTGTGCCAGAAGCATTAAGATTAGAGCACACTGTCAATCAAATGGTTCAGTTCCCCTCGCAGCGTCCGCTCTCCATACGCAGCAATCATGTATATGCACTGTTGGCCAAGCTGCCACATTGCGAGCACGATTACTTCCGCCTGCTTAAGGCAAAGTTGAGCGAGCTACGCAACTTCATCACCATCGCATCGACTATCGACGAGACTATCTTTGCAGCCTACGATGATGCTTTGCATATTTGCAATCAAACCTGGCAGCAGGAGGAGAAACGCCGCAATGAGAAACGTGCCGAGGAGGAGAGTCTCTATAAGACCAAAACCCTGGGAGGTATTGAGGATGAGGAACTTGTGGAACTACAAGAGATTGAAGAGAACTTCCCCACTCATCTGGATGAGGATTTCGCTGAGTTTGTCGATCAACCCACGCTGGAGCAGGTACTGAAGTTGGACAAGAAGGCAAGCACTAAGGCCAAGCTGGCGGAAATTGTTAACGAACAGGATTATGTATTTCTGGCGCGCAATTTTATTGAGGTGATGAGTAATCACACTCGGGTCAGCTACAAGGAACCAGTGCAGCATCAGCAAAAGGAGGAACTCCAGCTGATTGCACCCTATCAAGCACGACTGCAGGTCTTTGTGCAACTCCATGCGCACTACAAGACTGCACTGAGCTCACAACTGGACGATAGCGTCTACAATGGATTGGCCTTTGCTCTGGCGCTGCAACAACGTCAGCTCAAGGACATTGAACTGGAGGATCAACACAGCAAACAGACCTACGATTACTACAAAGACTCCAACATTGGCGAGGTCAATGGGTGTCTTAACGTTATGGAGCGCATAGAGAAACGTGTGTTGGAGCAGCTGGAACTGTATCCCGAGCACGCTGGATTGGCGGACATTAAGCTGGTCATCTCTCGCATTCGCAAGTTGCCCGCCAATGCCTGCGTGGTTCGCTTCAACACTGGCTTCCAGTTGCTGCGCCAGAAGTTGGCGCTGTGGAACGAGGTGGCGCACAGGAACAACAATCTGCAGGTTGAGGAAATTGAGGTGGCTGAGTTCGTGCAACGCTGGACGAAGCTGGAGTTGCAGCACTGGCGCAATTGCCTTCAGCAGACGGCACAACAGGTGGAACTGAAGGCCTATCGCTATTGGTTCTTCATCTACAATCTGTTGCAAGCTGCTGGTGGCGAGTTGCCTGAACTGATACGCACACTGCGACAGTTTGTGGAAGCCTCCAGTTATGGGGATTTCCATGTGAGATTGCAACTTCTGCACGGCTTTGAAATGTATCTACACAACGCTGATCGAGGTGGCAAGAAATCCGTGGTGGAGTTGCAACCTCTTATTGCTGCACTGTACAATCTGCGGTTGTATTTCTCACAGTTCTCCCAAGAAGTGGCAGATACAGTGAAGTCACGTCGTGCACCCATTGAGAAGAAGCTGCGCGAGTTCGTTAAGATTCAGAGCTACAACAA
This sequence comes from Zaprionus nigranus, assembly GCA_018903425.1. Lineage (NCBI taxonomy): Eukaryota > Metazoa > Arthropoda > Insecta > Diptera > Drosophilidae > Zaprionus > Zaprionus nigranus. The sequence continues at coordinate 708,714 of JAEIGD010000014.1, read as the reverse complement.
GGATCTAAGCTACTTCAGCATGCGCAACAATGTGGCCAATGTGCATCGCAATCTCAATAAGTTCCTCAAGGAGTATCGACTGTTGTTGGAGCAGAAGATCAGCGAGGTATTCCAGCCCAAAGATGGCACAGTGAAGGACTACAACGTAGAGAAGTTAAAGGTAAAGAACAAACCGTTGCCTTTCCTCATGGACGCACGTCACTTTGTGGCCTCGGAGCAATTGCGTGACAAGTACAAGGCACAGGATCTGGGCGAGAATGCGCCGCTGCTGCAGCGTTTGGGCAAACATTTTGGCACCGCACGCAACATTGTGCGTGAGACCATTTCACAGACGGGCTACGGTTTCCTCATCTCAGAAATGGATGAACTTGTAGATTTGCAACTGGAGCGCTGTGAACATCTGCGCAACTTGAACGTTGACCGCAGCAAGGAACGTCCTCAACAGAAGCTACAGGCCAAGCAGATCTTGCAACAGAAGCGCAAAGCATTGACTGATCTCTTCAAGGTGCTCTTCCGGCTGGGTCTCAACTACAAGACGGGACTGATGGAACTCTCGCTGCGCACAGAGTTCGAGAACTTCCAATTGCCTCCGTTCAGTATTGCTGCAATGCTTCCCAGTCTCCACGCCAGTTGGCGACAACTCAATCGGAGTATGGATCTGTACTATATGAAGAGTGTGTTCAAGCTGAAGCTACTTCAGAACATCATGTTGACTCCCCTCTCCGAGCTGGGACCACCGAACATTGAGCGTATCAAGGGCTTTGCAGTGGACATGTTCCTGTTTGTGCAACAGCAGCGTGAGCAACTCTCCAGCTCCACTAGGGAGCTGCATGAGCTGCGCCAAGCCTTGGATCAACTGCGTCAAGTGGCGGACATTGTGTTGCCCGAGCAGGCGACAGTGGAGCAGCTTAGCTTCTCGCACAATGCAGATCAGTGTTTGCAGCTGAAGCACAAGCTGTGCCAGATACAGTACGTCATCAGGCAGTGGCAACTGTTGCTGCACTGTGCTCCTGCCCAGGAGCAGAGCGAGAACAGTGTGTTGCTCACACGTCTTCCTCTGCGCCTTGCGGAACTATTGGAGCTTTGTGGCCAAATCCTGCGAGGCAGCCAAGTGCTGCTGCAAGAACTGGAGCAAGCTAATCTTGAGTATCTAGATAGCAACAAATTGCAGCAATATCAACTGAACTATCAACAAATTGTGGACAACATTAGGCAAGCATTGGCGCACCTTGATGCCGGTCATGATGAACATTTGCCGCTGGCTCAGCCCTTGTTGACACTGCTAGACACAGTTGAAAAAACAGCTGAAAATGCCAACTCCATTGCCCAGGCTCCCATTGAGCTGACCAATGTCGATGCTGAGCTGACCAACATTGTACATGGTGTTCTACTCGCACTTCAGAAGATTTACAAGCAGCATGGCAAGCATGAGAAAGTGGATGAGGAGGACAAGAAGGAAGACAACGACGAGTTGAAGGAACAGCATCTTAAGCAGCACTTGACTGGACAACTCGATTTGGATTGGCAGCACTTGAGCCTGGCACGCACCCTCAGCAAACTCTCCAATGTGCTGCTTGTGCTGAAGCATGCGGAGCCTAGCGAGGAGAAGCTGCACTGCTTGCGTCGCTCTGTGACACTCTTGCCCGTTCTGGAGCAGTATCAATTGCTGGCCGATTATCTACTGCTACAGCAGCTGGGCACGCATAAGACATCGGCCAAGATGCTCTCGATTATGTTGACTGCTTTTGTGGAGATCGGCAGCAAAGGTTTCTGCGTGCCCCCGGATCTCATGCAGGACGAGGAGGGTCAATCTAAGCAGGACTCTAAGAATGGCGAGGGCTTTGCCTTGGAAGATGGCACAGGAGAGAATGATGCCTCCGATAAGATTGAATCTGAGGATCAGTTGGATGATGCCAAGCGACCAGAAGATCGTAAGGATGAGGGTGATAAAGAGGAGCCTGACTGCAAGGAGGAGAAGGGTATTGACATGAGTGATGACTTCGATGCCAAGATGCAGGATGTAGATAAGCCTGAAGAGGATGACAGTGGCGAATCTGAGGAAGAAGACGAACTTAATAAGGAAATGGGCGAAACTGAAGAGGGTGCTGAGAAATTGGATGATCAAATTTGGGGAGATGATGAAGAGAAACAACCCGAAGAAGAGGAGGAACCAGAAATGAAAGAAGAGGATCAGGGCAAGGGGTCTAAAGACGAGAAAGACGAGCATAATGATCTAGACACCAAGAATGATGCTGCCAATGAGGATGGCAAAGATGAGCACGAGAAGGATGGACTGGATGCCACAAGTGAACCAAGTGGGGAGGATAAGCGCAAGGAGCAGGCCAAGGATATTGACGACATGAAGGAACCGGAACTCGATGAGGAGCAAACAAATGCTATGCATAATGAGCTTGAAGAGCCGCCAGAGCCAGAGGAAATGGATCTGGGTGACATGAACAATGTGGATGAGGGACACGATAACGATGGTGACGATCAGAATGAAGAGAATCCATTTGACATCGATGCAATGAAGGAGAACATGCAACCGGCCGAGGAGGCAGAGGAAGATGCCGGTGATGAGGCACCTCAAGAGGACCAGCCTCAATCTGATAGCAGCGACTCTGAAGACGAGGAAGGTGCCACCGAAAGAGACCCAACTCAAAATGGTAAAGACGAAGCAGAAGATGAAGAAGCTGCAGCAGAAGAGGAGAAGGAGAATAAGGAACCAGAGACGCAAACGCGTGGCGAACTAGAGCATGAGGAAGAAGCACCAGAAGAGAAACCTGCAGAGCCGGAGGCACGCAAAGAGAAACCAGAGGAGCACACACAGTCTAAGGACAAGTCCAGCAAGGAGGAAAATGTGCAATCTGTGCCAGACACCGAGCAGAACAGCTCAGCGGATCAAGTGCAGCAGCAGCAACAGGATGAAGATGTCAAACAGGAACAGAAGATGGACGAGCAGGAAACGGGTGAAGAGAAGGATGGCGTTGGACAGGCAGAAAATGATGTAAGTCCATTTGAAATGATCTGAATTCGTTAACTAATCCCCTTATCATCTCAGACCAATGACGGTGGCCACCAAGGCGTTGCAGAGACCAAGGAAACTGTCTCCCAGGAGGAGCGCAAGAATGAAAAGCAGACGCAGGAGAAACGCAAGCAGGGACGCACCAACGAGGAGCGCACTCTAGGTAAACAGTTAATATCCCTTCTATAATCATTTCCAATATAATCATCCTTCTCTCCCAACAGGCGAAGCTGAGCAAAACAAACTAAAGCAGCTAAAAACGATTGATCAACTAAAGAAGGAGTCCAAGCAAAACGAAGCCGAGCAACAAGATCAGAAGGAGCAAGACGTGGAGGCGGAGGAGTATCAGCATGTGAAGGAACCAAAGAACAGCGATAAGACAACACTGGATAACGCCACAGAAGAGCAGTCCAAGCAGATAAAGCACCAAGAAGATGAAGAGCATAAAGAGGAGGACAAAGCAGATGCTGAAAATGTCGAGGAGCTTATGGAAACTGAGGAGCCAACAGTAAACCAGGAGGACGATGCACAACTTGAACAGTTAAGTTCAGAGAAAACAGATCAAAAGTCTGAGAAGCCATCGAAAACGGAGCAATCCAAGGAACGCCTGGAGAACCCTGAACAAATGGAAATCGAAGGCGAAGTGATTGCCACAATGACGGTGCCACGCAGTGCAGAAACTACAGCGCACAGCAAGTAAGTTAACTGATAGATAAATATTTATTTATACTATATTAATACTAATCTTGAACGCTTGCAGCACTGAGTTACTGCTGGACAAGAGCACACTGGCACAGGACCTGACCACCGCGGAGCAAATTGAGCTGCGGAAATTGTACCAGCAACAAGTGACCAGCTCCAATGCCGTAAGTTGATTGCAGAATCAAAGGGAATCTGTTTTAAGTAACCCTTTAAATTCTTATCCACAGATATTACCAGAGCATGAGGATTACGAGAGTTGGTCAAGCATATCGAATCGCATGACACAAAATGCTCGCGAGCTGTGCGAACAGTTGCGTCTTATACTGGAGCCCACAAAGTGCACACGCCTCAAGGGCGACTATCGCACTGGTCGTCGCATCAACATGAAGAAGATCATACCCTACATTGCATCACAGTTCCGCAAGGACAAGATCTGGCTGCGTCGTACAAAGCCGGCACAGCGTGACTATAAAATAACGATTGCCATTGATGATTCCAAGTCCATGCATCACAATAATTCCAAGACATTGACACTGGAGGCCATCTCGTTGGTATCGCAGGCTCTTACGCTGCTGGAAAGCGGTCGCCTGAGTATTGTTTCGTTTGGCGAGGCGCCTCGTATTATCCTTAATCATACGGATCAGTTTGATGGACCCCGTTTGGTGAGCGCATTGAATTTTGCTCAGGATAAGACAAAAATCGCTGATCTACTTGACTTTATACGTACCGTAAACATCGAGGAGAGTGGACTTGGTGGCGATAATGGACTCTTTGAGAATTTGCTGCTTGTCTTGAGCGATGGACGAAACATTTTCAGCGAGGGAAATCAGAAGGTGAAGAACGCCATTAAATTGGCTCGCCTGCAACGCATTTTCCTTGTCTACATTATCATCGACAACCCAGATAATAAGGTAGGTTCTCTGTGGTATTGGAAAGAGCAATCTCAGCTAATCTTTGATTTATTTATAGAACTCAATTCTGGACATACAACACGTGGAGGTTAATGCTGATGGCTCAGTCAAAATCAACTCATATTTGGACAGCTTCCCCTTCCCTTATTATGTGATTGTGCGGGATCTGAATCAACTGCCACTGGTGTTAAGCGAAGCCATGAGACAGTGGTTCGAATTAGTCAATAGTGAAGCGTAAAATAGGCACAACGTTAGTTGAGTCATTACTTATTTTAGTTTTAAGTAAAAAATTTAAGTTGCACATTTATATTTTACTTTCTTACAAACACATTATTGATGAAGGATATACTGAGTTCCTTTATTTCGTTTTTATCGCACTTTAATCTTAATTTAAATGTTTCACTGAAACCTGTGTAAATTGTATATAAATATATATACTATATGCTTGAAATTTTTACAATGGTATTTGGAATTGAAGTCGGTAGGTAATGGAAGTTGTCTGACGGTTAGTGTAGTTCTACTTGCAGCTCAAAGGGATATTCCCTTGCGTTGAGGCTCTGCCTGAAGAGCTGTGTATGCTGCCAAGCCACGTCGCCTTTGCCACCACTCAGTTTGGCCACAATCTGGAATTCCTTTGAGTCCTCGATGTTGGTTCTACCATCACTCGTAGTCACGCTGACATCAATTTTACCCTCGCCAAAAGTTTTTGTTTCGAAAATGAGTTTATAGGACTTGACTTTAAGATTTGTGTTGCCCAAATTGAACTTCCAAATGATTTCCGCGTTGTCGGTATCCTCTGTAAATAAACAATTTTATAGCAAACAATTGAATAATTTGTATGCTTTTATCGAACCCCCACCTAATCTTGCCAAATAGGCCATTTTCCAGTCGCGTTCCACTTTGCGAAAAATATTTTTCGAGGCAAACTGTGCACTCTGCCAAGTCTTATAGGTTTCGAGTATATTCAAGCGTTCGCCATCTAGAAAAAAAGAAAGTAATCACTCATGATTATAATTGATAAAAGTCAGCCGGCCATGGCGAGCCAAAACCTTTGGTATATCGCTCATAAGTGTCGCTGGCGCAGCTGTAGCGTAAATTGAATTGACGACGCTCCAGCTCACTGTTGTTCGGAGTGAACACAAAAATCTGCAATTTAATAATGCACAAATAGACTCATCATGTGGACAAAGACAATTAGCGCTGCTGCTTCGTCTGACTCACATTGGTGAATGTGTGTTCGCCACGCGACTGTCGCCACGACAAACTGCCCGAGCTCCTGCCCTTCAGCTCGCTCTCAGTAGGCGTGCTGCGTAGTTTTGAAAATATATAAAAATAATATCAGCTGTAGCAAAACAATTACAGCAATCAATCAATAATGCATACCGCTCCAGGGTTATTGAGATGACCTCAAACATATTTCGCTGACTAAGGAACTTTTTCCGTTCGGGGGTGCAGAATTGCTGACGTTTCTCTCTGATTGTATTTAATGTTTCGATGAGCTCCTTCTCAGTGCAGAGCTTGCGTTGTAGCAATATCTGCTTATGATTGTTGGTATAGCGCCAGGTGACATCCTGTGCATCGTCACGAGAATAGGCAAATACATAGTCAATGCTGCGTTTCCAGCCATGCTGATACATCAGTGGAGAATCTACCACATTGTCGGAGGGATCAACATGTAGCCAACGCGATTGCGACTCGGAATACACTTCAGTCCAGACGTGATCGAAGTGCGAGTGCACCAGACGTGCATCGTAGTCAAGACAGCGGCACAGGAATGTAAAGCAATTGGCAAACTCTCCACAGCGTCCTTTGCGCGACACCAGTAGCTGGGCAATGTCATTGTAGCGATAGAACTTGGTCTCCTGACCACAGCATACGGTGACCTCAACGCGCACATCACCTTCCGTCTGAGTGCGCCGCAACTTGCCGTCCTCACTGCCACACACCTTACATGGTATATTATTGACCCACTCGAAGAACTGTGTCTTGAACCAATTGACCAATTCTACCAGCAGTAAATCACGTATGCAAGGCTCTTTTTCCTGACACTCGCCCGATGCAATCTGCTCCTGCATGGCCAATAGTTTTTCACTGGCGCTTGACGTCAGATCATCGACGGGAATCAAGCTACGGCCGCTGGCCAGCAGCCCCTCGTCTTCATACTGCATGACAGCATCGCTGTACAACTCAAGGGATAGCAAGAAACGATTGGAAGTGCGCTGAAATCAGAGCTGCTGTTTAAGTGTTTACAAGGATTAAAATTCTGTTCTTACCAGCACTCTTGGGAAACTAATCCGTTGCCGATAGGGCACAGTAGCCTTAACGAACAATGGAGTTGCACAGGCAGCTGTCCCGTCTGAATGTGATGTAGAGCCGGGCTTATCATAAGCCTTTATCGGACCTAAGTAGGGGAATGAATCGTATTAAAGATTTCAATTGGAGTCCAAAATTATCTTACTTTTGGGTATGGCGCCGTTGAGCCATGCATCGCGCCGCTTTCTCAGCTCGTCTCGGAAGTTTTGGACCTGCTGCAACGGTACCTCACTGGGCAAGGTGAAGGCATTGGATGTTGGCGTACGTTGGAATCCAATTGCAAACAAAAGTCGTTCGCTACCCGGCAATGCAAGCAGCTTCTCCTTGATCGCTTTGTTCTCCAGACGAATCGTGCGAAACTTGAGGTTGTTCGGCTGACTGAGCACATTCTCTAGGAGAACGAGCAGTATTCGTGCCGCCTCTAAATACTGCTGCTGTTGTTGCTCTGTGGAGGCTGTTGCCTGTGGCTCAATTAGCTCTACGCATTTTAAATCAACCATATTTAATAAATGCTTATGCGGCGTTATCCAAAATAAGTCGCAAATGCCGCTAAGTGGGTGGATAGTTGGGGTGGTAGACTAGAGATGAGCGATGTTTGTCTGAAGAAAGTATCGGACACTTTTCCTTTCTATTAACTTAATTAATTTGATAACTAAATTTATTGCACAGATTAGAATCAATAATTAAAAAAAACAGCCTAACAATGGAACTTCTTTTGCTTTGCGGCTCGAGCAGCTGATAGTTGTCTATCGATTTTCGATAGGTCCATCTGTGGTATTTTTTTGGGATTTTGTCTTCTGTGCATTTTCCCCGCTATTGGTAAATTTAACAAGAGTGGCAACGCCGCTGACCGTGCGAGTTTCAACCACTTTTGAAAAAAGTAGGCGTCGGTTCAATTGCAAAGCGTCAGTCATTGTGTAAAGTTTGCGCAGCGGTAGATTTAGAGAACCTGAAAAACTTTATTCGTCTCTTATATTTCCTTAAAAGGTAATAATTTAGTCTTTCTTTGTGCGTGTGCGTTGTGCGCCTTTGTCTCTGAGTCTGGGCCCAACTCACGGGCAACGGCCAGAGTCAGTCTGAGTTAACGATTTGAGTGATCAAATACATAATTATTTGTCGTCTGTTTTTTTTTTTTTGGACTTTCAGAAACTACAACTAATCTACAGCATAATGTGTGACGAAGAGGTTGCCGCTTTGGTTGTCGATAACGGTTCCGGCATGTGCAAAGCCGGCTTTGCCGGTGATGACGCACCACGTGCCGTTTTTCCATCAATTGTCGGCCGTCCTCGCCATCAGGGCGTTATGGTTGGCATGGGCCAGAAGGACTCGTATGTGGGCGATGAAGCACAGTCCAAGCGTGGTATCCTTACACTGAAATACCCCATTGAGCACGGTATTGTCACCAACTGGGATGACATGGAGAAAATCTGGCACCACACCTTCTACAATGAGCTGCGTGTGGCACCCGAGGAGCATCCCGTTCTGCTGACTGAGGCCCCCTTGAATCCTAAGGCTAATCGCGAGAAGATGACTCAGATTATGTTCGAGACCTTCAACACACCAGCCATGTACGTTGCCATCCAGGCTGTGCTCTCGCTGTACGCCTCCGGCCGTACCACTGGTATCGTTTTGGATTCCGGCGATGGCGTCACCCACACCGTGCCCATCTATGAGGGTTACGCCCTGCCGCACGCCATCTTGCGTTTGGATCTGGCCGGTCGCGATTTGACCGACTATCTGATGAAGATTCTGACCGAGCGTGGCTATTCCTTCACCACCACTGCTGAGCGTGAAATTGTCCGTGACATTAAGGAGAAATTGTGCTACGTTGCTTTGGACTTTGAGCAGGAGATGGCAACCGCCGCTTCCAGCTCGTCCCTGGAGAAGTCTTACGAGCTGCCCGATGGACAGGTGATTACCATTGGCAACGAGCGTTTCCGTTGCCCCGAATCCCTGTTCCAGCCCTCGTTCCTGGGCATGGAGGCCTGCGGCATTCATGAGACTACATTTAACTCGATCATGAAGTGCGATGTCGATATCCGTAAGGATTTGTATGCCAACACAGTGCTGTCTGGTGGCACCACCATGTACCCCGGCATCGCTGATCGTATGCAGAAGGAGATCACAGCCTTGGCTCCGTCCACCATGAAGATCAAGATTGTTGCGCCACCAGAGCGTAAATACTCTGTCTGGATCGGTGGCTCCATCTTGGCCTCGCTGTCCACATTCCAACAGATGTGGATCTCTAAGCAGGAGTACGATGAGTCTGGCCCATCCATTGTTCACCGCAAGTGCTTCTAAGCAGCAGCAACGCAAGTGGCTGATGGTGCTAGTGCTGGGCGTGGTCCTTTTTGTGTTGTACTCCCCTTACCCGTAACAGATATCAGAGGGTGGAACAGTATCAGAGGAGCGTAAGGCAGAAAGCGAAGAAGATGAGGCACGACACAAATGGCGACCGTTCACAGACACAGACAGCGCTGCATCAGCAACAAGCAGAACAACATAAACAAAGAGAGACTCCATTTTTTTAAACAATTTTATATGAAAGCATACCACATACGCATACGCATACATATATAATCAAACACCTAAAACGTAAGCAATTTGTCCATTTTGTGTTCGATCGAAATTCACCAGTTCATGCGCACAATGGTAATTTAATATTTATATATATATATATATATCATATATTCGGCATACAACCCTTTCCCCTACTCCACCACCCAACTCCATACACACACACACACACACCAAACACAAAACACATTCCTAAGCATAAATAAATATGTATTACATATAACCAAAAGACATAAAAGTATTTGTAACCGCTTAAGAACAATAAAGAGCGAGAAGAACTGAAAAAAAAAACACGATTAAGACTAGTTTTATTTATAGACTAAATGGGTAACCCTTTTCAAGAAAAGTTATCAAGCATATTAAGAAGAATTGATATGACTAAGACCTCACGATGAGAGTAGTTTGTCATCGTTGAATTATTCACGATAGTCGGACGACGCTTAGTAATACAGATAAGACGAACTCACCCAAAAATAAACAATACAAGTTATAAAAAACAATCACCCCAAGGAAACTCATTTCGCAGGAAGCGCGTTCGATAAACAAAACGAAGAAACAATCATATATAGTACACATATGTATATAGCATATTCATTCTGCTTCGCATGAAGTTGCGGGTTCTGGTTGCCCGCACATGAGGGACAGATTTACCATGTCAGCGCCTTATCACTGACGCGTGCTGGCGCTGGCCACGCCCCTTGCCGGCACTTGTGACTTGTGATGTGTGTGATCGATTGTCGGTGATTCGGAACGCCGAAAACAGCTGTTGCCACACAGCCGTTTACCTTATAAGGCAATCTTATAGAGCGCCGATATCACGTATTGTAGTTTATGCCCGAATTAATCAGCGACTGCGAAACAGAAACAGAGAATAAAAACAAAAACAAAGCGTTGAAAAGCAATGCTCTGCTCTGGTCGAGTGCGTCACCTACAAATATTTGAAATCGGCATCGGAATGGGAGTCGCCAACGGCAAGTGGCATTCATTGTTGTTGTTTGCCCACTTGCAACCATTTAGGGAGGCGCACCCAATGTCAGGGGGAAGAGCCAGAGCCAGAGACATACAGACGAATACACATTCAGTGGACATTTTAGGCAGGGCTTTCAATGTGTGTTCTCTTTGTGATCCCAGACACAAAAAAGAAAAAAAACAAACGAACAAACGAACTCGCATTGACCAAATTCAATCAACTTTTGACCACTTTCGGCTTTGCACGCCCATATCTGGCACTGAACGGGGGCTGCCAGTTATGTGCATGAGGGGATGCAGAGATCAAAAGCGGTCGCTTTTTAGAGAATATGTTCATAACTCTTTAGACATGTTTGCTTAATTATTATATCATCGAGTTTTGCAGTTTTTCTGCGCAGAAATAGATTAGTTTGTTTCATATTTTTATTTTTTTGTAGAAATTAGTGTTTATTGCAATCGTTATACATGGTACGAATGATCGGTGTTGGTGTATGTAAGTGTGTGACTGTGTGTGTGTACTCTCGTATTTTGTTTGCATACATATTTTATATGACAGTTTCCTAATTACAAATGCAAAGTTCCTTCTCATATCTCTGGTTAAATAATTCACGGGGAATTCTTCAAGTTAAAAATGGTTTCGTTTTCATTTTGATTACAGTTGCATATTGTTGTTTTTGCTTTAATATAGTATTTTATAGATTTGTGCATATTCAGTGGAAGCGAAAGGGAAACATTTCGATACACACTAGATAAGATATAACTCATAATTATAATAACTACTAAGTTTAGCATTATAAAATCAGCCTTCAAGTCATGCTTTCTAGGTTTAAATACATACGTAGATTGGGTATTTGAAATGATCTTCGGGTTTTAACTAACAATATAATAATGTATTGCACTTCATTAGAAAATGTTAAACAAAATGTATGTAGAATCCCGTTTCCATACTCACCCAAACAGAAATTCAAATCAAAAACGATTGAAATCAAAATCGAATGCACTGAAAAATCAATATCAAAATAAATAACCCTAAAGCAATGAATATTCTGACTTAATGTCTTGTGTTTTTTTTGTTTTATATAAATTACGATAATAAATTTTATTTTGATGTTTTTGTTCTAAATGTACATGGATTTGTGTTCCGTGTGTGAGTGTGTGTATGCGCATGTGTGTATACGTTTTAAATATATAATTTAATGGTTAAAATTACAATTAAAATGTATATAACATTAATAATATGGAGTTTACTTTATTGCATTAAATTCTATAATGTTTGCTCTTCTCTTCTTTTTCTCTAGCACATTTTACTCTGGTATTCTTTTTCTCATTTCTTGTTTTACATTCTTCCCGTTTGCATTTATATTTTTAAGATTACACGATAATGATAAAGCATATAGTATGTCGTTGATTATGTTGAGTGTGTGTGTGTGTGTGTATGTGTTGAATATAAGGTAAGACACGTAAATTTTTAACTAAAAGCATATAAATATGTAAGTATTTAAATATCGTTTATAATGGCTAATAACTAAAAAGAAATGTATGCATATATATGATGTATATATACTCTATATATATATATATATATTTGAAGATCCTATATAAACTGTGACTTTAAGCGTTTGTATAATATGTATGTATATATATATATATAAATTTGTGTAAATGTATGCATGTGTGCCATATAAATGTTAATACATCCGATACATATATAGCCATATACAATATATAGATGCGTTGTATATATTTCTCAGCGCTTTTTTAAGAGCTCCTGATTTGCAAAATACATAAACATGAATCATTTTTTCACATAAATTGTCGATATACATGTATTTAAAGAAACAAAACTTTTTGTAATCAAAATACAAATAGAAAATTATTACACATACTCATCGTTTTCCTCTTTCTCTCGAATTCATCTTCTCTCTACACTCTGCATCAGCACACTTAATTCGCCTTATTTGCTACAGTTTGCCTGCTTAAACACTAATAACATGTAAGTAATTTCTACACTGATTCCTAATCGTAAACTTAGCCCATGTAGTAATGGGATTCTGTTTTCTCTTTTATATTGTTTTCTCTCTTCTTCTGTTTTCAGCTTTGTTTTGTTTTATTATAATGCTTTAGAAAATCTGTGCAAAACTGAAGTAAGTAACTAAATAAGAATTGTCCGTGTTGGGATTGATGGCGCCATCGCTCTTTATCATCTCCGTCTCCGTTTATGTTTCGGTTTTCACATAAATGCTTTGCTCCACATGGCCAGCTGCTGCAACACCAGGCGCCACCTTGGTGTTTGTTGTTGTGCAGCTGCTGCATTTGCCAGCGGGCGCATAAAGCATTTATCAGTAAGCCTGCGCCTCCTTATAGTCACTCTGGTCGGATGTGTAGAAGTCCTCGAGCTTCCACTGCAGCGTCTCGAATGTGGGTCTGCGCATGGGATCCTTGTGCCAACACTCCAACATTATGTCATACAGTCGCTGCTCACAGTTCGGTGGCATTGGCATGCGATAACCGTGCTCCACTTGGGTTAATACTTCTGCGTTGGTCATGCCTGCAGAGAGTTGCGAATACGAATGCATCATTCAATCAATCAATACTCGTAAATAAACACACAGTGACTTACCTGGATAGGGTATGCGTCCGTAGGTAACCAGTTCGGTGAGTAAAATGCCAAAGCTCCACACATCAGATTTAATGGAGAATTTACTGTAATTGGCCGCCTCCGGCGCAGTCCATTTAATGGGGAAACGGGCGCCGACACGTGCCTCATATTCATCCTCCTTGATGAGTCTGTTGTGTTGAGAGTAATAACATGTATTATATCATAAATATTATAATTTTTTTATGCCAAACTTACCTAGCCAAACCAAAATCGGCAATCTTAACAATGTTGCCATCGCCGACCAGAACATTACGTGCTGCCAAATCTCTGTGGATGTAGTTCTGGGACTCCAAATAGGCCATGCCAGCGGCTATTTGGGCAGCCATATCGATGAGCGTTTGCATTTTGATACTACGACCTTTGCCTGCAATAGCTATAACATGTTACAAACAAATACAAAGGAAAAATTAATAATGAAACATGATTGAAGCGTGCGGACGAAGGGACAATCGTTTTGGTAGAAGTGTGAGACATGTTCAACGGTTAATGTAAGCGTTATGTAGAGGTTGAGATGCCTGCGCTGGCTTCGTACCTTGCAAATATTCCAAAAGGGAACCGTGCTTCATCAGTTCAGTTATAATGTAGATGGGTTCCTCGACCGTACAGACTGCATACAACTGAATCAGTTTAATGTGGCGCAGTTTCTTCATGATTTGTGCCTCGGCCAAGAAGTCCTTGGGGTCCATTGTGCCTGAAGGGGAAATAGACATACAGTTATTTCAGTGGAAAATTGGATATTGTCAGCCTCTGAACTTACCTGACTTAAGCGTTTTAATGGCTACGGGCGTTGTGTTATTCCACAGCCCTTCCCAGACATCGCCAAACTGTCCGGAACCCAATTTACGTACGAATTTTAGCGATGTTCTATCGATTTCCCACTGATCGCGAGTTCGATGTGACAGGCCCTCGGTGACAGGTTTCTCGATCTGTGGCCGAAAACAAAAACAAATCAGTTAGTCATATTTCTTGGAGCAAGGCAGTGTTTCAGGCATAAAACATCTTGAATGATTGTGCCAATTCGATCAATGGATTTGTTGTGGCATACATTTAGGCTCTATGTACAAAGATATCAATTCAGTATATGATCGATATCAATCTATAACATGTTGTGTGTGTGTGAGTTGAGTTTGGGGTTTAGTGGAGCGTAGACGTACGTTGAGGGGTTAAGTAATTAGCGCTTTAATTTGGCTATTAATTGCTGGCCTTGAGGCAAAGTCAAAGTGCAACAAAGTCTCTTGATTAAATTTAATTAATGTTATTGTTTTTCTCTTCTCTTCTTCTTCTTCATTGCTGACTCATACAAGCGCTTCAAATTTGAAAGTGCATATTTTGAACTTTGTCTAATTGTGCAATTCACATGCCCTTCGGGCACAGTGCTTGCATAAATTAGTTGGACACGCGATTCGCTATTCTTTACTTAATAAATTGTATATTTTTTATGCATATAACTGTGCATTCACACGCCACAGCGCAATATTGAGTGCAAAATATTGTAACTTGTTAGACAGGTATATTTAGGATACTTTTCGTGTGAAATTATTAAAAAAAATAATAAAGAATGAAGCTAAAATTAGTTTTATTTAGTTGAAAGCCTTCTTATTGACTTTATACTAAGTTAGCTGGCAATCTTGTTGATTATTTACTTATTAAATGCATTTCTTCTTCAATAAAATCTCTAGATATGTTTACACATTACAAACTCGTTTGTAAACAACACTTTTTATAGCGCTTTTAAATAAATTGCTTTGTTAATCATTCATATGTTTGCACTTTGTACTTTGTCTACAATTAGAATGAAATGAAATGAATGGATTGTTAATAATTTTGCTGATATTTCGAGTATTATTTTTGGCGTGATTTTTGGCTGGTTACTGGCAGTGGTTAGCACACGCACACGCATACACAGACACAGACACACAGATACACACACAGAGAGGAAGAGAGATGAACTTGTAACTTTGTTAATAGAAAATCCTACCTCAAAAATACCCGAAAATGAATTTGTCTTTTATTTGTTAGTATTTAGTTGGTATTTTATATAATTTCGTTAGTTAGTACATTAATTAAAGAAAAAAGTATAAGAAATATACATATATAAATAATCATTTTCGTCAAGTATATTCCATATATATAAAGAATGTGATATAAAACCAAAGTAACAATAATAATGAAATGTTTAAATGCGCCATGTTAATGTCAATGTTAATATGTTGTTAGTGATAGCACGACGTAATGTTAAATGCGTTCATGTTAAGTGCATGTTAAATGCATGTTACGAATAAACCAAAAGGCAATCGATGAGAATTCGATGAGAGAAGCAACTCGCTGAAGATTCGATCTTACCTGGACACACGGCTTGCAGAGATTGACGCACAGGCCATCCGAGTCCTTGGAATAGTGCTCGACAAGCTCTTGTAGGGTTCTGTAATGGCAATTTAATTAGCATTGCTGATCAAGCCGTGTATATACACTGTTTACACTCACCTGAATGTTGTGCGTCTGGCAATGAAGAAGCCGCCCTCATCCAATTGACGGATGCGATAATGTTTGACTGTATCGCCGTCGCGTACTGCAATATGATTTGAGATAGATTAGTTATGAATCTTATAGTGAATATATACTGTATATTCAAATGATTCGACACTTACCTGAGAGCGAGTAGTCATTGTGCCGACTCTCGGAATCGCGTATTAAAAATGCGCCGTGTTCATTCTCTGGCAGTAACAGTTTTTTCTCAGCCTCAATGCGTTTGATTTTGCGGAAGTACCAGCTGTAATAAGACAACAACAACAACAACAACAATTAGTAAATGCAAAAAGGAAATCGTAGTTAACAAAATATACATATAGATACGTTTATACTATATCTAGTGGTAATAAAACTGAAGGTTTTATTAAGGAAATTACAATGCGAGGCTGTGCTCATTTCATTTAGCTGTTGCTTTAAAGGAGGCACGTGCATGGGCGCCCTGCGCTGCCCCCACTTGGTCCCTTCCAGACCCGACAATGATGACTGTGACAGCAGCAGGCTCGCTGCTGTTGATTGCACTGTAATTGAGTCATTTAATCGGACATTATGTGCACATTTATCAGTTTTTTTTAGGAACGTGTTCAGCTTGGGGCTGGCGGTATCTGCATTTATTACGGTTGATACCCTTACAAAAAGGGTATTTTCAGTTGGTAATGAAATACTTTACACAAAATAATGATGTTTATATATATACTCGTATACCATACAATATTGTATGGTTGATCATTTAAATGAACCTTCTTCACTTCTTCTTGCACGTTAGACCATGATCGTACTAGCATTATTTGATAAACCGCTCAACGAAAATGATGAGATACGTTCAAAATGTGATTTGCAGGAAACCTTACATTCGTTATTCTCCGAAAGAGGAATTTACTGTTGTTTTCCTTATTTTTGAAACATTGCAAAAAATTGTCTGAACATTTTTTTGTTCTGGCTTGTGTATAATTAAATTATTATACAATTACTTTCACATGAAAAGTACACAATTTTTTATGCTGTTAAATTATTATCTAATGTTCTGTTGGAAATTGAAAATACTTTTATAATTTATGCACCATGTTCTATACTATGCAACCTAAATTGCTTTTAATATGGTGTTTCTCCCTAGCCCCCTCTACCTCTACCTCTTCCTCTATGTCTGTCTCTCTGGCTAGCCTCATTTTTACTGACAAATTTATTTTATTTATGCATTTTATGAACGCTTTAAATACACTTTTAATTACGCTTCCTATACGAAAATAGCGGAAATTGTTTAAGGTTTCTGTTTAGCATTCATTCTTTTTACCGTAATTTATCTAATATTTATGGGCGTGTTTAGTCGGATGAAATTTAAGTTTAACTAAAAATAACTTGAGCTAGGTTTGGCTGTTTAAGCTTTAAGAACTTTTGTATATATTTCAAGTATTTTTCATAGTATTTACAGCTGATATACGATTAATACGCTTAAGTTTTCATGCTATAAGAATTATCATATACAGTGACAACTTAAACTTCTCTCTTCTCTCCTCTCCTCTTACAGGCTTAACTAAATAATTGATAAATTTCTGCAATTGTCATCGCTAAGCGTAGGCAACATCAATCGAGCTCGTCATATCTTTCTCTCAGCATGGCATTAACATTGACCTTAATAAAAAGCTAACTGATATTATTGTTCATTTCGCTATCTCTGTCGTTTTATCTGCCCTACACCTTTATGTCGATTTGTTGCCATTTCCTTTACCAACAACAGTTGATACAATTAAAGTATGTGTTAAAGAGATTTCTTATGTAACAGTTCGTTGAGTTTCAATCGACTTCGTCTTCTATCTATCTTCAGTGTTTTGAAGTTCGTGTCAAAAGAGACGAAGATGACAAAAGCGTGGCCAAATAACTCATAAAAATGCATGAAAAATGTATTGTGAAAAACGGCACAAAACACACACGCACACACTTGTGTTTATCATTATAGTTGCAATGCAATAATTGTCAACACACACACACACACACACAGTTATGTACTATGGCAGAGCAGTCAACTTTTATGTGGGCTATGTGTAGAAACGAAGCCATTTGCGAGCTTTTGTTTAAACATTCAATGCGGCTTTTTATGCGCCCCTCACGATTTTCCTAGCTCGCTCTCGCCCCGTTGATGGCGTCAATGCGATAAAGGAAACTCATCAGCAGCAACGACGCTGCGCAAAAAACATTTTCCGGGCGAGCAAAAAAAATATATACGTAGCAAAAATAAAAGAGGCTGGCAAAAACTTTTCATTTCAATGCATGCAACAACAATAACGACAACAAGCCTGACAGCTGGGGGCGTGTTAAGTCTTAAAACGTGGCCAAAGTGGAGGGGACTAAAAAAGTGAAAACAAAAATTTGTGGACAAGGACATGGCTACACACACACAGACACACACAGAGGCACACACATAGATAGCGACTTAGCTGACAGCTCAGCTCGTGTCGTACTCTGACTCGGCCTCTTGTGCATGCACAGGAATATCCAAAGTTGCCTGGAATACCCACCACACCACCAAGTCAAGATAAAGCGCACTACACAACAGCATTTGCATAGGAAAGAGACTAAGCCAACTGCCACAAGACTCCCAACAGAAGCAGCAACAACAACAACGACAGTTACAAGCCTTAACTTCATGTGCAGCCTAAGCTTAAGCTTCAGCTACAGCTAAGTTTCTGCACTGGGCACCTGAATGCACCAGGTACCAGGTGAGTGGCCAGCTCCTGACACAGCCATAGCTAGTTGCCAGTTTCAGTTGCATAGAAACCGCGCAGCAAGAACTTGTGGTGTGGAGTCTGTTGGACTAGCTAGATAGCCTGCAAATAATATGCAAAGTAAAGAAAGTTAAAGTAAAGTGAGAAATAAACAGACAAACTAGAAATGCTTTCAATTGAATTTTTGATATTGATCAATTCTTGGCGTTTGTATAAAAAGGTTTTCCGTTCTTTCTATAATTGTGAAACTATAATCCAATTATTCTCTTTGATCTATAAAAAAAAAAGAAAAAAAAAAAAAAAAAAAAAAAAATTTTTAAAAAATAACAGACCAACCAAAAATGATCTCTATTGAATTCTTGATCAATAAATGTTAATGATATTTGTAATTACTGAAGGAATCTTTGAGTTGATGACCGAAAGTGAGACTTATTTAAAGAAAGCTTCCTCTTAGTTTTGTTAAAAAGATACTTTGCCTTTAACTTTGCCATTCCGATAGAAAACACTGATAGAAAGATCTACCCCTCAGCAGCTACACTTACAGGGTATAGAAGCTGAGGCCAGGCTGCACCTGGCAGTGGCTGCGACAGCGGCTGCTTCGCTGCTTGTTGCAAATACCATTTGCCAGTTCTATTGAATTTTACTTTGGCTTAGAATGCTAACAAACTGAGAGGGAGAGAAGAAAAGTGCGTGCTACGCTTCCATTTTTTTCCATTTCATTTCAGAGCATCATCTCACGTAGTCAGCCTGAATATCCATTTGGTTAGCTGGCATTCAAAGGGGGCATAGCTGCAAATAATCTGATTGCGCAAAGCCATTTAAAGCTATTATTAAAAGAACTTGTGGACGACTGTGGATTGTGGCTTGCGTGGACACGGACGCGGACATGAATGTGGACATGGACATGGACATAATAACAAACTTGCAACTGGTAACGCTTAACCAGGTTGGCTGGGGGCACTTTTAATTGGCTGTCTAGGAACGGAGGGGGCGGGACAAGCAACGTTCATTCTGTTTCTGTTCTGTGCTGCTGCGCTTGTCATCGCCAAACGGTTGTCTGCCACATTCACGACAAGATGTTGCAACTAAGTTGCCCTCTGCGTCTGCCACGGCAATTTACCAATCAAGAGTCCGAGTATAGAATGTTAGCATTAGCTCTGTTGCCTGCTTTGTGAATGGGTCTCAATTTGATTGATTGATCATCATCATCATCAACTTGATAGAAGAGCACGCTTGCATCCACTGGAGCACACGCTCCTTCTTTTATGCCAATGAGTATTTATTAGAAGCCATTAAAGCTGGCAGTAGGCAGCAGACCAGAGCAGGCACGACTCCCCTCTCCCCACTCTTTCTCTCTCTACAGTCAAGTTTAGCCTATTTATAGACGCATCGATTGCTGCCCATTTAAGGAGTCTCTGTGTGTATGTGTTGGGCATGCATGACTTTCATAAATATGCAACACTTTAATTACGCACACTGAAAGAGAAAGAGAGAGAGGGGGAGCAGGAGGAGGAGGCGTGGGGAGGCTGTGCATCCTTTGGCCCGAGCTAATGTCGACTCTGTGCTTAGTTACGACACGCAATTTAAGACTTGATAAAATTACAATAGACTCTGAGCACGCAGAGCGCAGCCAGAGTGCGCCATTAGCAAGAAGAATACACTGCAAGAAATCGCTAAGGAAAGGTGTTGTGAAAACTATCTGAGCTTAATATTTGATTTCACATTTAAGAAGTTGAAAGGTATTAAACTTTGTGCCAACTGTCGGTTTGTCTAATAATAATAACTATCTAATCCCAAATGATTTCTGTTAATTTGGTTGCAATCGAATAATTAACATAGAAGTTATTTAAGAAATAATTTTAAAAGTTCAGTTAACAATACAAACATAAAATACGCTAAACATAGAAGTTATATATTTATGCAATCGTTTTGGTCAGGTCGGTAGCGAGTATAATACAATCAAACACACTCGACTGTAGCTTTCGTGCTTGTTGGGTTTCCCTCAGTGGAAATAGTAAAATATTATTGTATATATACTATAGATTGCCGAGTTTGTATTTAGATCCAGTAACATTATAAGTTTAGTTCTATACGCGTTCATCAATGTCTATGAGATTATAAACTGATTTTAAATGTAACTAACGTGAACCTATTCTTATTCTAATCATTGTCTAACATTTGTTCTGCATTAACTTCATTTACAGAATTATTTTAAGCCTCTCTTCTAACTACGTCTTCTCACAGCATAAAATGTGTTACAAATTTAGCTTGAAAATAATAAGCAGCAACTATATCCAGTTGAAATCTAAGCAACCAATCGCCAACCTATTGCTCTTACATGCGTATTATGTTCTCAACAAAAAGCTGCTGCTATGTAACGCAGTGTAATCTGTGTTATTTATAGACCCAATGGCCAAATGGTTGTTGCACACGCTGCTTTAGCTGGCCACAAAAGCCAAAATCAAATGCCAACCAAGGCGCTGCGTCTGCGCTTTGACTGTGTCTGTGTGTGCAAGTGTGTGTGTTTGTGTTGTGGCTCCTCTTGTGGCGGCTGTAACTGGCTGCAACTATTTTTAAACAACGCAAACGCAACGTAATGTCTAAAAATACACACCACAAGCCGCTGCAACAAGCCAAAGATACTTGCTACATTTGTTGCTTGTTACTTCTTTTTTTCTGGCTTTTTTTTGTTTTTTTCTAAAATTTTTCTACGTCAGCTTCGTCTTGCTTAGTTGCTGTGCCTGTGCTGGCCAGTTTTGTGCGTTTTTGGCCATGGTTAGTGGAACGACAACAACAACAACAACGACGACCATCGATGGCTTGGGCCAACATGTTTGGCTTGTTTTGGCTGCTAACTTAATTGCAGCTTGGCATTTCATGCACAAACAAGGCGCTTTGAGTTAAAATTAGATTAGATGCAACACACACACACCACAGTCATGTCCGGTCTGCCAGTTGCACACATACACACATAGTACACACATGCACAGCTCTTTGTATCTGTATATGTATAACTATCACATCTTCATTTGTCGTTCTAGCGCACTTCAATTTGCCCAGTTACGGCACTTGACGTGCCCACTTGATCGTTCCTGCTCTCGATCGCACTGACAGTTGCCCCCTGTACCCCTCCTCTCCCTCTCCTGTCTCATTTGATTGACACTCTTGTGTATGTGAGTGTGTTTGTTTGTCTGTCCGCTTGTTGTTTTCACCGTTCCCAATTTTCTATACAATTTGCCGCAAATTGTGCCGCCAGTCCGAGACTAGGCTGGATACTAACTTTGGCAACAATCGAACAACAACTACAACAACAACAGTAGCAACAAAAAAACAAAACTAATCCATGCAACGGTTTAGACGTTCCACTGTCAATTGTTTGCGGCGACTGCCCCAATTGTCAATTGGCAATTGCCAAGTGGACTCAGCCGCCGTTCCCGTCAATTGCTTTGGATTTATTGAAGCAGGTCATGATGTTGCCGCCGACACTGCTACTGCTGCTGCTGTTGTGATGTTAACGTTGGTATTGTTTGTGCAATTAGCCATATATTATATGCAAATATATGTGTCTACCTGGCTATATATACAGTCTGTAGATCGTTTGTTTGTCTGTTTACTGAACTCGTGTAATTTGCGCTTTCAGTTAGCGGCGTGGCAAACGAGTTTTTTTTGGTCAGAAACGTCACGCATGATTCAGAGGAGACTGTGACTTGGATTACCTCAGATGGAAGATGTGCTGAAGATAATGCAGGAGCAGCAACAGTGTTATGCTATATGGTTATATGGTATTCACACATTTACAACTGTTAATTAGTCGAGGCCGTTTGGCGATTGACGTGAGTGTGTGCTTTAATTCCTGATTTGATTTTCCAATTATCGATTGTATCTGTGTGTGTGTGTGTGTGCGCTTTATATGCAAATTAACTGAAGTATATAGTTTGCATTTTATTTCCAGCGAAACGTCAAAAATGCAGTCGCAGTGCAGTCACAACAGTGCAGCAGCAACGCTCTCACTTTCTCTATAATTGTTGTCTTGGTCATGTTTTGATTTTATTTATATTTATTTGTGGTAGTTTATATTTATTTTTATTTGGTCTTTTAACCGCCTGACTGCCTTTCTGCCGGTCTGCCTGACTGTTCCGACATCCGCTTAAATATTCAATTAGTTCACTTCACTTTTGTTGCCACGTTGCATATACGTAATGTAAGAACACTTTTGTAATATAAGAAATCATTTAAATACTTAGCCAAATTGGATAAGGACTCTTCATTAAGTGGTGTCAACTTACCTGCAAGAAAGAATTGTTCAAAATAATGATTAATATAAATTGTTTATCGATGCAATATAATATTCTTATTATTTAAATCATTTATTTACTGCTATCTGCGGCACTTTTGACACGGGACAATTGTGTGCATTGAAAACAATGCAATAAATAAATTATTTATAAGTCTGTCTCATTATTCCCTTGGGCTGTGTCTAGATTCTCTGGCATGCAGTGGACATAAATGAACTTGTCGCTGCCAACACCTATGCAAATAGTCAGCTATCTAATGCAGCTTAGTCATTTAACAGACTTCGAGTAGTTGTAAAACACACAAAGCAAATGGGACAATTCCGCAGGGGAGGCAGGTACATGGTTCATTAAGGTCGCATATTTGCCTACACTAATTGACAATAAATTACGTTAAATATATAATAATGTTTAGGAATACTAGAGAGACTACCTTAATATATTGCAAAAGTATAGGGGAAACTTTATTAAACATTTAGTTTTAGAGCTACAGGTTTAGTTATAAGTATAATAATACCTCACAATTAGCGCACTGTTTGCTCCCCTGGTAGCCTAATTAAACCTCATATATTGCAGTTTATAATTACTTGGCTTAATTAGGTCACGTTTTTTATCTCGAAAAAACAATTGCCTGCCGTTCTTATATAAGTGTGGCCAGAGCAGCTGTTACACGTCAAACAAAAACTAGACTTGGACTTCCATATTAATCCATATCGCGATCAACTCGTATCGTATAGTGCAATGGATTCCATTCAGTTCAATTTCAATTCGTTTCGTATTCACTTCCTGCAGAGAGGCACGACACAATCACAGCTTTTAAAGCGTTAGACTCTGGCTGCCAATCATGACAAGAAATGGACATGGACACGCACCCAACAACAATTGACAGTTGTGGACCAACAGCAGAAGCAGCACAGGCAGCGCAGTGTCTATTTATAACACACACTAACATAATTGACGATTGGCGCCAATTGAAGCAAAGCTAGTCCACATCTTGAAGAGAAGGAGCTGCTGCTGGCAATATTATGGGTATGGGGAGTTTATTTAATTGTTATTTCTGTGGCCCGTAGGCTGGACAGGATGCCTAACAAACAAACGACACTTGTTTATTTTGGACCTGCCTCTGCCTGGGCTGGCATCGCCTGCAGTTGTTGGCCAGTTAGGCGCGTCCGTCTCCGCATTTCGTGCGAAACAAATTTCAAATCAATGCAGACAACCAGTGGTAGGGGCAGGAGGAAAGGGGGTAATTGCCATGAGACGCCGTGGCTTGCACAAGCTAAAAATAGACATATACCATTTAAATGACCAGAGATCCCATCCTGCTGCTCATGCTACGTACAAATATGGCCAGGCGTGTCCGTGGTCCAAGCACAATTTTATGCAGAAATAATTTGTTAATGCCAGGCTTTCGATTTTGCCCCACCCCATCGAAAGAGATGCTGTGCAGATCTTTCAGCAGTGCAGCGGCAACTTCTCCATGTAGTACTGGGTACTCTCTAATGCAACTGCTAATGCGGTTGGCAAATGCTTTAGAATTTTCACGCTTACAACTCTGTGGGCGCATCATTTTTGCAGTGAAAATGTGCAAATAGAAACTGCTGCAAAACGGCCATTAAATGTTCCATTGTTAGTAAAAGGCTAAGCCAAGAAAATTATCAAGTTCCGGCATCGCTTGCTGTGCGCACTTTCCCGATATCATCGCATGACAAATAAGAAGAAAAAGCAGAACGAAAAGTTGTTTTATGCCAAAGGTTCTATACCCTTGCAGGTTCTTATACTCGTAATCGCCGATCGTTCCTACACTAGTGATATGTTATGGTACCGATTGTGTATGGCAGCTATACGATATATCCGTTCGATCCGTCTCGTTCCGACTTGCAGCAATACAAAACATGTGTACCAAGTTTCATCAAGATAGCCTTAAATCAAGGAAAGGGAAAAGGGCCAAAGACAGGGGCCTTCACAAAGTTAACCCTTTTTTGGCCTTTTAAAAAACATACTTCTTTGCGTTGCAATAGACGATTTCTCGATTCCTCTGTTGATGCTGATTCAGCATATCTATACTTTATAGGGTCAGAGTTGCCTCCTAAAGTGCGTTACAAACTTCTGGCCAAAATTAAATACCCTCTGCAAGGGTATAAAAAGAATGTTGCATGTAGATTTCCCATTCTCCCATTTCCATTCCCATTCTCATTGCCATTGCCATTACCATTCCCAGTTCAAAGTTTTCGCGGCACGCAAACGTAATTCTAGAATGGAGAATTTTCTGGAAAGATTCGATAATCTGGAGAACGTCTAGCTAGACAACAACAACGATTTCTATATCTATTTTTATTATAACTCTAGCTTATGTCAGAGATTAGATCAGTTTGCTCGAGCCATGTCCAATGTCAATTGCATTGTCTCTCGATAGAAAGGCTGTAAAACGAATCAAGAGTTTATTTTTTTATTCAACTTAACGATCTTTCGAGTACCGAACGTACCAAGTTCGTATATGTAGAAGCCGTGCTGTGTTTATTGTTCTCGATGCATGTAGGAGCTCGAATTGATCAATAGAAGAATAAACAAACATGCTTGAGTTTACAATGGGATACCCTGTAAGCCTGTAGACAGTGTTGCCAACTCATCCATGAATTATTATCACAAAATACTGTTTAATTTTAAGCTGACAAAAAATCACCGCAACTTCTACCTGAACATTGTCAACAGCCGGTAGAACCTGTCCCGAAATTTGTCACAGTTAAACAAGCCTGAATAATATTTATATTTTTAGGCTGTTTTTAAGATCTTATCATGTAAAATGTTCATGCCCAGGCAAATTGATGTGAAAGATGTCGTGGATAAGAATACAGATAACAAACAAGTTGTAGAAATCTAAAAATATGCCTAACAGTAAACCTGAAACTATATACCCCCTTATACTCCGGGGTAACAACAGGGTTATGCTATATCTATAGCAGTCGCACAAGTGCGTTAGCTGTGATTGAATTTGGGCAGGTACGAAGGGCGATTGTATCAATAACTCAACGCTTGACTGGAAGTTCGATACGTATACTTAATATTTGCGCACTTGAATGAGTTTATCACGTGCTGCACGTTGCATTTTGAGTTCTCTTATAACACATCATCATAATCGAACGCACGAGCTAATCACCCACATTTGAAGCAGAGAAGGCGTTACGATCCCATTGGCTGTGTGTGGATCGTGGCTTGGCTTTGTCACATGCATACATTGAAATCTATCTAACCACACCCCAACAATTTGTAGTTACTACAAATTAACGGGTTGACAGAGAATGAAATTACAATAGATGTCGAGCAATATCTACTTAAAGTCTACATAGATAAATAACACTATATATATACTATATATGTAGACAATTTCAATGCCTTTTGACCTTATTTGGTGGGCGTACAGTTGAAAATAGTCAACACAATAATGATACCCTGATTGAATAATATATAATGAAGGTTTCGAAGAAAGGAAAGCTATAATTTTGTAAGATTAACATAACTTGATAACTATAGATTAAGTAAAACTATAAATTATCTTAAATACAGTTGCAGTTTAAGCGTCGTTTGACCTGGA
Source organism: Zaprionus nigranus (assembly GCA_018903425.1). Classification (NCBI taxonomy): domain Eukaryota; kingdom Metazoa; phylum Arthropoda; class Insecta; order Diptera; family Drosophilidae; genus Zaprionus; species Zaprionus nigranus. The sequence continues at coordinate 682,431 of JAEIGD010000014.1, read as the reverse complement.
AAATGAATATTTATTGCGTGATTTAGAAGCATCCGCATTATGGAAGTTCCCATAAACTATATTGGTTTATTGGGAACATGATATCCAAAGCGGAGGTCACCTACGGTAATTCTAGATAACTGCAACAATATATCTAACATATGTCTATGCAATATATGAATTTTATTTCAGAGAAAAAACCTGCATTGCAATATGAATTTATGACAATAATAGTTTCTGCAAGCTTTTCCAATTGTGTTTAGACATACAGCTGTGTGTATAGAGTTGTTGTTGCCAGTGTTGTTGCTGTTGTCATTCCAAAAAAAAAAACAAAAAAAAACACATCTGAATGTGTCAACCAAAAACGTATGTTAAATATCATGATAACTATGACTTTCATTCTGTGGAGAAGTGATAAATGGCAATGCAATTAGCATTAACAAGGCACTTGACTTGATAGAAAATAGAGGGAAAGAAAGAGAGAAAAAAAACCAATACTTGAAATGCATAAGTAATCGTTTATCGATGACGAATCTGGTGCAGCCCAGTTGCAAACAAAATTCCCCAGTGAGACACACAGCTTCTATGCAAAAATCTACGACCGTTGCCCCCCTCTCTCTCTCTCTCTCTTTACACGTTTCTTAGTGCCTCCTCTCTCTCTTGCTGGTATTTAATGTGCATTGCTCGATCTTTCGATAAATGTTGTAATCGACAGCGACGTCACGTCTTTATGTTATTAACCTGCCAATTATTTGACTATCAAATAAATGCACAAATCGTTCGGTACGTGGTACGAAGAAGAGAGCTCCCTATAGGCAATATACTCCCTACCTTGGTGTGTTTGTAGCGTTACCTGTTGTTGCCATGCCCAGAAATGTTCATTAGGCGAGCGACACACAAACACACACACAGACACCGCAGTCGTGACAATTTTTATGACACGATGGTTTTAATTAAGCGTTAAACAAACATTGCTCGACACATTTTTAATTTTTCGTATTTCTTTTTCCTTTTTGTTTTGTGATTTTGTGTCAAGTGTTGCATTTCGTTTTTCTGTGTTTTTTTTTTTTGGTTTGTTTGCCCGTCTGGCGACTGTCTCTCGAGTTTTCTTTGGTTTGAATTGAGTTCGGACTTGTTGGGGCTTGGCTCGAGTGGACTCCAGCACGTGAGCCCCAAGTACACAAAAAAGTTTGTACATTTGTTCGTATTGATATGCAAATCTGAACTGAACCAATTTGAAATGTTTTGGCCTTGAAGTTCCGTCGCATCGCATCGCATCGCGTCGCGTCGCGTCGATTTGAATTTGAGTTTTGTTTGACAAGTTTTGAGCGCTGCCATTTCTGCATTATAATAAGAAAAGTCTTCAGGGCGTTGGCGCAAAAAATAAATCTAGAGCAGATTGGAAGCGATATACTTAATGCGAAGTAGTAGCCAAGGTGTAATTAATATAAAAGATGACCTCCTTTCTATAACTGATAAACATTGAAAGTGGGCGGAAGAGGGTTTATTGAGCTGGTGCAAATTTAGAGGGAGTGAGAGTAGGAGGAAGGATGGTAGATGGAGGGAGAAAGGAGAAAGAAATGATCTACTAGAATCACTAGAAGATACCAAAATTCTCAATAGTATAAACAAACCCTCATAACTTTCTTAAAAGCAAGCACGCGATCGTAATTTGTGTTGCATACTTCAGAGAGCGGTTTGGAAATCGGTAACTATTAAAATTATTTCCTTAATAACTTCTTTGCTAATTATTCGACCGCAACGAAATTTTCAGAAATCTCGGACGAACAGCAACTTTGCACAAAGTTATAATACCCTTTTACCCTATGGGTAGTGGGTATAAAAAGTCTAATAATTTAAATACTCAGTTTTTGTACAATCAGAATTAGTATCACTTCAAGTTGAAAACTGTTTCAGGATCAAAATATGAAAAATAGCCAAGAAATATATAGAATTATTTCTTCTACTCTCATACTAACAACTTCTCTGCTCAAAAACCTCTTTAAATTTCTTTATTTCCTTAGATTTTTGGCCCTCATTCAACAACTTTGAACTTTCCATAGACCATAAATGCTGCAATCGTTTCGCATTTGCTGAATGAAATAAAAATCGAGGCAAAAAACCGCAATACTTGTGCATGGGATATACGAATGAATGTATGTATGTAAGTGTATGTGTAGCTACTCTAATCATAAATTAATGAATACAAATCGAGTGTGTATGTCAGTGTGTGTTTGTAGAGTGGAGCTAAAACTTACGATTTTTCATTTAAAAATTCACCACGCGTAAATTCCGAAAGTCGCCGCGATTTGCCTTTCTTGCTCGTCGTCGTTTTCGACTTTGTTGCTGTCGAGTTCGCTGGTCTTGTTGTTGCTGTTAGTAATGTTGTTGTTGTCGTAGATTTCGTGTTTGCTGACGTTTTGCTGTTAGGCATTAAATTTACGCACGTCTGCGAAGAGCAGCCAACGGAGGCAGGCAGCGAGCGACTCTTCTCAATGGCAGACAATGCATGCGGATGCGCATGAAGATGTGGCAGGGTTGGGGGCGGGGGCGGTGAGGGGCAAGTGCAATGGCTCAGCTCCAGCTCCAGCTGCTGCTGCTGCGGACAGGTGCATTTGAGAATACTTTGATTTGACCAGCGTCGCAGCGTTTGCTTCGGTGGCGCTGTCAGGCAATTGTCCAACGAATGTTTCTTCATGAGCGGCAACAGCAACTGGTGTTGTTGTTGCAGCTGTTGCTGCTGCTGCAGGCATTTGTGCTGCTTGAGACTGCGACGCGGACGTGGCGGCGATGGTGTCGCTGGTGGCGATATGGCCACCGACATGGAAATGGCATCTAATGAATTGGATTTTATCAACGCCATGTGACAGTCAACATCGCTGCCAGAATTGCTGCTGCTGCTGCGGCATGCTGCTGTTGCTGCTGCTCTTGCACTCACGTCGTCGCTGCTGTGCAATGATGCGCGTGTACAGCTCCTCAGAGTCCAGTGGCAGCAGCAGATTGCTAACACCAACACGTCGCTTGGCCTGGCTGCGCTTCGCCTGATGTTGTTGCTGCTTCCCGGCATTATCGCTGCTGTCAGTTGCTGTTGCAGCTGCCTCCTGCGGCACATTGTTGTTGTTGTTGTTGCTGCTGTTACCTGATTTACTATAGCTAAGAATATTGGACAAGCGTCGCATTTTGCTGCACTTGCTCGCCTGCTGTGCCTGCTGCTCAACAGCAACAGCGGCTGGCAACAACATGCCAGCAGTTGCTGCTGCTGCCGGCGCGGACAGTTGCTGCTGCTGTTGGTGCTCATCCACATGGCTGACAACAAAACGCGTTGCAGCAATGGCAACTGGTTTGCTGCTGCTGTTGTTTACGGCTGCAGTTGCTGCTGTCACCTTCAACGGCACCGACACCGGCAATCCGGCATCCAATTTCTCTCCTTGTAGGATGTCATAAATTGTGCCATATTTGTGCGTGACATGTTTGCCCAAATCTGAGCTTGCATCCTGTTGAAGTCCCTCCTCCTCCTGCTTCTCCTGCTGCTGCTTCTCCTCCCTTTTTCTAGCACGTTCACGTTCCTTTTGACGTTCCTTTTCACGCTTTTGTTGCTGTTTCTGTATTATATCATAAATCACATCGTTTGATTTATGCATCACCACGCTGCTAGACGGCGTCGTTGATGTCTCCCGTTCCAATATCGAGCTGAGGCTCTTGCGCTGCCACTTGTCGCTGCTGCCGCCGTTGCTGCTGGCGCTGGTCAGCGAGTTGCTGCTCTGCGACGGTGTCGATTTGCGATGCAGTATCTCATAGATGGTGCCATAGGTCATGTACTTGTCGTACTTCTGATAGGTCAATTGATATATATCATTCTTGCGCTGTATAATGTCATAGATGGTGCCATAGACAAGCTTGTCATAGATCTTAAAGTTGCGCTTATAGCTTGCACTGGAACTGACACTGGAGCAACTGTTGCGACCGCCAGCCATTTTGGCATATGCCTGCAACTGTTGCTCCAGTTGGGGCTGTGTAGGGGACTGTGCCGGCTCTGCTTTGCTGCTGCTGCTGATGGACTCTTTGGTGGAGTTGCGACGTGGCAGAAAGTAGGAGGCAAAGCTTTTGCGCTGACGTGAATTCTGACGTTTGAGTGAAGAAGCTGTTGCTGTTCCTGTTGCTGCTGCTGCTGTGGCTGCTGCAGTGTTGCTGGGTGTGTCCAGCTGACATTCCAGCGTATATTGCTGCTGCTGCTGTGGCGACTCCACACCTCCATCAATTTCGCGCACAAGACGTTTGAACTCTTCGTACGATGTGCGTCGCTTGTGTGCCTTGGCACGTTGCTCCTCCTTGGCCGCCAACTGATGATCGAGTATCTGTGATAGAAAATCTGAATTCTTGCGCATTGCTTCTGTGGTGGCGGTGGCAACTGTTGTGGCTGAGCTTGATGTTGTTGCTGTTGCTGCTGTTGTTGGAGGTGGTGTTGCTGTTGCTGGCGTTGTTAGATCGTCGCCGGTATCCATTTCATCCGTTGTTGTTGTTGCTGTCGCAAACTCGTTTGCGCAATCCGGTTTGCTGTTGTTATTGTTGCTCGTGTTTGTGGTTTCTTGTTCTGATATCGAGGCAAGCGTTGTCATCACAGTATTGGCTGTTGCTGCTGTTGTTGTTGTTCTTGCGTCATCTGCTGCCTGCACAGACAATGTTGCTGCTGCTGTTGCTCCTGCCACCTCAGCAACACTTTGCCGCCTTTCCGGCTGCTGCACTGCCTCAGCAAACATTGCCTTAAACTCTTCATAGGATTTGCGACGATTTCTGGACTGTGTCAGGCATTCCTTGTAATTGCGTCGCGCAATTTTCTCTCCATTGGTTGCCCCTGTTCCTGCTGCTGTTGCTGCTGTGGCAGCTGCCAATGCATCCAACTTGTGTTGCATCTCCATGAAACCCGAGTCCATGGAACTAATGGTGCAGGTGGAATCGAAGCTTGTCTTACGGCTTGAATTATTGCTGCCTGGGGAACTAGGGTTTGGGTGGCGTTGCCGGGGGGGTAGCTAGCAGATCATTGGGTGCGCACAATAGATCCACATGTTGTTGCTGTTGCTGTTGCTCTGCTGTTGTGTTATCACAGTTGTTGTTGCTGGCTGGGCATGTGTCGGAGTTGACAAGTTGCTGTTGCTGCTGATCATCATCGTCATCGAAGCTAATCAGATCCTGCACAGTTGCAACAGTTGCTGCTTTTGTTGTTGGCTCCTCGGGCACAGCAGCTAACATGTTGCTAGTGTTGTTGTTGTTGTTGCTGTTGGCCGTTGCGGTTGGCTCAGTCTTTTGAACGTTCGCGTCACGCTTCTTGCTTACAATCGCATAGAGCGGCGTCGTCGTCGTTGTCGTTCCGCTGGGCAGCTGCGTTGATGTTGACAGTGTCGCTGTCACCGACAAACTGCCCGCTACAAAGCTGGCGCGAGCGCTAGACGCCGTCGCTGCTGTCGAGCAACTGTTGCTCGTGGCAGCGGGCACGCCCACACCCACGCTAGAGCCCCCGCCGCTGGTAGAGCTACTGCGATTATGAAAGATTTTCACACTGTGCATGGGTAATTTGCCGTGATGACGATTGTTGCCATTGCTGCCGCTGTTGTTGCTGCTGTTGCTATTGTTGTAGCTGTGCCTATTACGTGCAATGCCCATGGAAACGGTCGCATGCTGCTTGTGCCGCTGCAGCTGTAGTTGACGTCGCGCATATTTGCTGGCAATGCTGCACACAGGATCGTCCAGCTGTAGAAGGTCATTGACCTGTTGCCGCTGTCGCTGACGTTGCTGCTGCTGTTGTTTTTGCTGCTGCTTCTGCTGCTGTTGGCTCTCGCTGCTGCTGCTGCATTGCCTCAGAAATCGTTGGAACCTTCGATTGGCACTGGCACAAGTGCCGTTATGCCCGGCACGCTGCTCATTCATGCACTTGGCACAGCACAGAAACTCGTACAGTATCTCACCAGCAGCATCGCCTCCACCTTCACCTCCCACTCCTTCTGCTTCCACTTCCGCAGTTGGTGGTGCCGGCGACTGTGGTGAGCTTGGGGGCGTAAATGTTGAGTATTTTGGCTCCAGCAGAAATTCCAGCTGAGCCGCAGCGGCTGCAATCGCTGCCGGCGTGCATAGTGCGGACGCGGATGTTGTCGATGACGATGTTGTTGTTGTTGTTGCGGTGCCTGCTGTTGTTGCTGATGTTGTTGCCTTGTTGTTGCTCACTGGCATGAGAATGTATGTGTTCTTGGTGTTTTTCTCCATGTGATTTTCGCCACTATCTGCCGCATCCAGTGCAGTCTCTTTACCTGCTCCCCCTGCACCAGCGCCTGCTCCATTGCCAGCCAGTATGGAGCTCTCAATGCTCAAGCCACTGTCGAGCAACATAAAGGTGCCATCCGATGGCAAGATGAGACGCCCCTCGGCCGCTGCACTGACCAGTTCGCGCAGGGCGTGGACCTGCTTCTCAGTCACGTTCCCCTGCAGCTGTATGCCGTGCAGGGCAAAGGCTGTTGGCTTGTTGTTGACCGAGTTGGGATCGGTGCACCACACCACAGGCATGGTGGTCATCTTGGATTATACCGCCACCAACACCAACACTGACACCAACACAGCAATCGCGCTGCAGGTCAATGTTCGACGCGATGGTTAAGTCGCTTTTTAAGTTGGTTTTTTTTACGTTTTCTTTTTTGTTTTAGTTTTAGTTTATTTAATCGTTGCGAGTGTTGAGCGGGCAAGAAACTGTTTAGAAGAAATGAGAAACTTTTTTTAAGTATTTGCTCAAGGGGGTATTCAAGAGGCTGACGCTGGCGCTTTAACTTTGTAGATAATTTTCATAAACTGTCTCGTGTGTGTGTGTAACAAAAACTAAACCCTTTTTCTGTAGGAGGGAAAATACATAATGTATTTTTAAAATTTACTAAGGCTAATATTTTACCATAATTTATTAAAATTAATAATAAAAAACTCTAAACAAGTTTCCCAATATTTTGCCTTAGTTTATTGATAGCAATAAAAAATAACTATTAAGCATTTTCCATTACTTTCTTTTTAAATAATTCATTTCGGGGAACTTTTACGCTCATTCCTTTAAAGCATTTTATTTGCCATATACAGGTACAGTTTACGAGTATATTGTATAAAGGGCAATATCAGAGTGCATGGCTAATCTACCATTGCTTATAGCCCATTTTCACGGACTATAACTAATGCAACTCACATGTTGAACCACAAATGTGTTCAATCTGTTTCGATTTCATTTGACTTTTGCAACAATTCACAAACGGAAAAGAAAAACATTTTAATTTCTTCTTTGATACAACCTTGATTTGTAAAACAGTGAACTAGAAAAACAATAACAATAACAAAACTGAAAGGGAATATAAAACAATTGCAGCAAATGCACGAATACATTTGCATTTTTGTTTATTTTTGTTTTGAGTTTGGCATAAATTGTGAATAAACACAAAAATTCAAATGTTTCTCCGTGTGTCGTCGTGTGGACGCCATTCAAAATGGATCGATAATGGGGGCCAATGTCCAATTTTGAGTGTGTTTTATGGTTTTGGCATGTGATGGAATTGGGAGTGCTATAAAATTGTACAGTTTATGGCTGATTTATATTGCATACATTTCTGAAATTGCAATCTACACACGCCTTCAATATAACGACACACAGTAGAAAATAGAGCAGTGTTGGAAAGGTGTTTTGGATAAACAAAGAGATAACAGTTGATTTTAACAGTTAAGAAGAATGTAAGAAGAAACATATCGTTAGCATTCTAACATATAATCCATAAGTAGAACAGTATAATCAAATACAATAACACAGCTCAGAAGCAAGCACAGTGTTTGTAAATTATTTAATGCAGAATTCAATGGTAAGAATTTAACATTATAGCGAATAGATTTAACATAGAATGGAGTCTTCTAAGTCGATCTTGACCATGTAAAATGGTTGACATGGATAGCAAAATTGCAATTTGCACACGAGTCCAAAGTAATGGAAACAGTTTAGAAAATAGGGCAATGTTAAGAGTATATCTATTAACAGTTTCTATAAACAGTTGAAAACAATTTAACATAACGTCGAACTGATCTAAAAGTAAGAAGAGAATTCTAAGCTGACTTGGTCAAATTATTCTGCATTAATAACTGAAATTGCAATATATACACAAAGTAGGGCAGTGTTGTAAAAGTATTTAATAATACAAGAAAAATAACAATGAATGTTAGCAGTTCAGAAGTATTAAACATATCAGCGAACTAATCTAACATAAGTAGAAAGAAGTCTTCTGAGCGTCGACCTTCAACATGATTTGGCAAATTGGATTCCAAGAAAAAGGCAATGAGGGAATACAACAAAATAATTTGTGGATATATGAATCTGGAGAGCTTTCAAAATATTTATAATTGAATAATTTTTAAATATTTCAGCATCGTAAATTGTTGTTAAACAAAGAATAAAACGCGTTTGGATGTGCCGGGTGAGAAGATAATACGTCTGTCCAAGTCGGAGCTACTGATTCCGATAACTTTGAAGTAGTAGCATGCACAATTAAGCTGAGCAAACAAGTTTTATTATCTCCAGACTGGGATTTTTTTTTTGCTGTTTTATTCGAGGGAGATTTATGATAGAAGTTGGGTGACAAATTATGGTGAATTTCCATGAAATTGCTTTGTGAATTATTTTAGAGTCGCTCTTTGTTATCTCTTTTGTTGAACTGTTGTGGGCAGTTTGAGCTTGAAATTATTGGTAACAATTATGACAGAGACGCAAGTTTATTCGGCCAATAAGCACGAGAAAAACAGCAGCAACAACCAGTCAACATCTCAACTATCCGAAGGTGGCTTCATTAGCTGACCATTGAACTTTTTATGCCATGTAAGTGCATAAGAGTAGTGTGAATACACGCACATACATGCGATTGCGTGTGTCTGTGTATGTAAATAAATATAAGTGACTTCAAGGCTGCTGAGCCGCAAATGGAAATGGAAACAACTTGGACTTGGCAGCAGTCGCATAGCAGTTCAAGTTTACGGTGACTGCGACTGACTGACAACTTTGCCGACAAAGCAAACAAACTGCAAGGGAGTAGGGAGGGAGGGGCGTGTAAGAGGGGGGGTGTCAGTTAGCCACAGGCACTTGAGACACAAAACGATTTAGAGAAGCCACAGGCACACAACTTGCATTCATTCATGTGCATATCCTGAACCAGAGACAGACTGGAGACAAATGGCTTAAGCTACTATGCTTCCGTTCTCCCTCCCCCTTCTTTACAGCCACCTTCCTTTGACTGTACTCTGTACATCTGCAAACACAACAACGCACACAGGCTGGTCATAAAAAACCAACCATATAAACGCATACACACACACACCCCCCCCCCCCCCCCCCCACCCTCTGAGCGACTGACAATATTGTCAGCATCAGCAAATGTCAATGTCAGGCCATAAAGAAACCGAAAACAGCGAAGCAATAAAATAGAATATTAATACAACAACAACAAAAGAAACTGCATCAAGACATCAGTATTTTTTCTCATTTTCAGTATTAAAATTGAGAATCATTCGCATATCGCATCATTATCAGAGACATTGATAAGCAGAGACAAAGATATGCTAAAACTTTTGCCAATGATTCATTTGACCTTTAGCGCCAGAGATTTACAATACTTAAACAAAGTTTTATCTAACAAAACTTAAGCGATCTAAACAACGTTTTGCAACACTAACAATGGTGAAACTTAAGAGATTACTTAAGTTAAAGTTTCCATTTGGTAACTCGAGTTCTTAAGAGATTATCGAATCTAATCACAATACATCATTATGTTATGCTTTTGTGGAATATCTTGATATTGTAATTATTATAATGATTGATATTTCAAGTTGCTCTTATGCCTTGTTATTCAATTTTAAAACATTCTAATAGCATATTAACATAATCGATCGATTAGTCGCGATCATTTAAGTTAAGAAAGTTGTCGGAGTGAAAAAAGATAGAGCTGACGTAGCTTTATGCATATATAATAGTAATCAAACTAAATTCGCAAATGAAAGACAAAGGAATCTAAAAATATATACATAAACAACAACAAGTAAACAATGTGTGAGGGTGAACTATAAATATAGTATATTATTGATAATATTTGATATTTATACAGTGGGGGGTAATATCATCGTATCATATCATGTTATTATTACAAATACCTTTGCACAAAAAACAGATGTTGCTCTTAAAAACAACAATCGATAGTATTATATATTTGATAATATGTATTTGTATTTGTATTATTAAGCACGCACAAACCTGTCCAACCAGACCCCCCAGACAAGGTATCTGTGTGTGTGTGAGTGTATTCATTAGCTGGACTTTGTCGCCAGCACTAGTGGAGTACTCGTATATATTCGTATGTCTGTCTCTCTCTGTAACTTGCAAGAACTCATAGGAATGCACTTCAGGCGCTCAACTATCGTGCAAACCCCGTTAGCAGAAAACAACAAAAACTAAAAGACAATAAAATAAATGAATTCACAAAAAGCACGAGCCAAAAACGGAAGGCTAACAGTAGCCACAAAATTAAGCTAATCACTTGAGCTGTGTTAGCTCTGTGTGAGTATGCAAAATGCCCGTTAATGTTCATATGTTTAATAAACGATTTGTTTCTAGGTTTCGCGATTGTCTTGTGTGGAATGCCAAAGGCTGTGGCATTAGAACCGGCAAGGTTAGTGTGCAAGGCCTTAAGGGTCCCTCTCTCGCTCTCTCCTCAGAGACTGACCTATGCTAACCGAGTATTCGTACAACCCAAAATGAATCGTTACAAAATTGAATTGAATTCAGATTGACTGAGCACGAGTCTATGGTGGGTTGTGGGTGTGGGTATTTTTTGGCTGGGCGGTGTCGGCGCGTGCCAAGAAAACCGAACCGAACAAGACCAACATAATAACACACACACACACACACACTAAGAGCACATATTGAGCCACACTGACCACGAGTGGAGGAGCCTATTGTTGCTGGTCTTGCTCGTGTTGTTGCTGCTGCTGCTGCTCAAAGGTAACAATTGCACTCAAAAGTACTACGACCCAATTTGAACCGGTTTGTTTTTTCGTATTTCGTTTCTTCGTTTTTGGCTTTTTTTGCTCAAACCATTTGGCATTAGTTTGTTGTGTGTGTTTGATTTTGGTGCTGCTGGTGAGCAGAAATGTTGCTGGCAACATTGTTGACAAGCTTTTGTTGCCAAGCAAATTATGAAACAAACACGCGCTTCGACGCATGACACGCCCCATTCAAATCATTCAACAGATCTACTAGCTTATCTTGCCACACAAACACAAACAGACACATTACTCACACGTGTGCATACTTTCTCCCCTCACTGTCCAGCAGACAAACTTAATTTATGTGCAAATTAATACTAAGCCAAAGCTGTGCAAAGGTTTCAAAAAAGTATTTTTCAACGCGCAGCAGCGAAGGGAACTCATAAAAACGTTGCCAAAAAATAAGTTTGGGGCTTCGATTTGGGTCATTGCACAATGTCGAGACTAAATTTAGTAGCACCAACTAAGCGAGAGAGTTCAGCAGCCTCAGTCAGCAGACCCAACCCAGCCCTAGCTTAAAAAACGAACAGACCGTGGAATCCACACACAGACTCTCGGATGTAATTATTGCAAATGGCTTGGAAACTATGAAAATAAAAAAATCGAAAGCTTCACGAAACCGAAGCCGAAGGCTTCACATAAAACAAAAGTGAAGCTCCTTCGACAACCAGTTTGGAGTTTTTTATTTTGAGTATGGAATACCCAAAAAAAACTACGAAAAAATGAAAAAGAGACGAGATGAAAAAATACCATATTTATTGGTGTTGAGTTCCAAGAAGTAAGCGTCATTGTGTGGGAATTTTCCACACATGAATTCGAAAGAAAAAAAGTAAAAGAGCAACAGCCCCAACTACAATCTTAACTCATGTGCGCTATAACATAAACAGAGTCAAGTCTAAATTCTGTTCATGTTCCTGGAAGAATTTAAACCTGGAACAGTCGTTCTATGTGGAATTATTCTGGGTCCGTGCGGAACCTACTTGAAATTTATGTTTTCTATATAGAATACAGAGTAAAGAGTATATACTCTAAATAGTGCAATTATATACTCCGTAGAGTAGAGTATATCTTCTATAAAGAGTAAAACATAGTATATATACTATAAAGTGCAGACTATACTCGATTTAGACTATACTCTATATATAGTACAGAGTGCATACTCTATATAGACAACAAAATGTATTCACAGTTAAGTTCTGATTGTTTCTTTAGTGCAATAATAATTTCTGGTCGTCTTTATTGTGCTTTTGTTCTATTCGGCACCCTCTCTATATGAGTAGTAACAGCTAAAACTGCTGTAAAGCCTCAACAGGCTACAACAAAACAATTGAACTGTTGTTTTGCCTTTTGTTTTCCTTTCTTGTTTTTTTGTTTTTCAGCGCCCTCTCGGTTCAAAAGCAATTTTCATATGTTCTCCACGTATGTGTGTGTGTGTGTGTATCTGTGTCTTTATCGCTTTTGCTGACGACTAACTGACTGAAAAGCGTATGACTCATGGACAGGAAATTTACGGGCCAAAGAGAAGAGACAACAACGACAGCAACATTGGCAACGGCAGCAACAGCAGCCACACGCCAACAACTGTGACGCAAAAGAGTCATAAAAGAGCGCGAAAAGAATTTGCGAATATGCAATGCCAGACAGAATAAACAAGAGAAGAAATAAATCACAAAATACGCCACATAAGGTAGCAGTTTAAATAACAAAACTAAACAAACTGAGTTATATTCGTAGTTTAAGCCCTTACCTAACCTTAACTAAACTTGCCTATAATTCTTAAAGTTCGACTATGAATTATAACTTGAACACTTGTCTAGAAATTCCTTTTTTTGAGTTAAAAAAAATAAATAAGCTCATTTCCATTGAGTTTAGCTTATAGAGATAAGCGCAGAAACGCGCTTAAATGACGTCCAAGAATTATAACATATGGGAACAAGCTATAGAGCTCTATATAAACCATACTTTATACATATAGCGTGTGTGTCTGTGTGCAAAATAATGCAGTTTGTTCAAGTCACGTAAGTTCAAATTGATATGGAGCAGGTTGGTAGCAACGCAAAAACTACCCAAAGCTGGCCAAGAGAGAGAGCCAAGTCAAGTCGAGTTATAAACTAAGTATTTATATCGGTAGCGTTTAGTTTTTTGCATTTTTGCATAATACTATGCATTTGTCAGTCAGTATATTTTCTATATATATTTAGTTATATTTTTTGCAGGCAACTCTCTTAACTGAGACCCCGTGAAACGACCTGTTCTGTTGAGTGCAATTTGCATTTTAGCACATAGTCGTTGATAAGAAAAGAGTTCTGCTGTTGGCACACAACAACTGAGGATGTTAAACGAAGTCAAGCGTCGTGTTATATAAAAACCATATATGGATATTATGTAAAAAGAATGTCCGAAACTTATTCTTGACAGGCACATTTCAACGGTAAACGAATGCCAGGTATTTCTGTCTGGGTTTCTTTGTTTTCCTATCTTATGAAACTAACTCATTGAAATTCTAAGAGACAACTACGATGTACACACATAGAAACATATCACATATATAGGGTTGGGAACAGTATAGGTATGTTGGGGGGAAGTGATTCTCCTACTAAAAAGCACAGCACGAAACAGCAAAGAAAATAGAAAGTTCTGCGCCCAGCGCTGCCGAAGTGCAAATAGATAATAACAACAACAACAAGTGTTGTTACAACAAACAAATACAACAATGTTGCACATATGTTTGTTGTTGTTGTTATCATATATTTACTCATATTATTTGGCCACACACAATACCTTATTCACATATGTTGCTGCAACATGTAGCTAAGCAATGCAATGTTGGTGTTGTAGCTGCTACTGTGTTGTTGCTGTAGCTGCCGATCCATATACAAAGCACAAATTACATTGTAAGTGCACATTCTGCACACACACACAGACACATAGTTGCACACACACACAGACAGACTGTATCACACACTCGCGGTCGCGCGCGTAAATACAAAATATACACAAAGTGACTTTGCAGCACGATTGAGACAAAGAAAACACAGTCGCTGCTAAAAGTATGCCAACATGCCGCGCACGCGTGCAACAAGTCTCTCTCTCTATCTCTCTATCTTTCTAACTATATCAATATTGATATAGCCGTATATATATAAATTTGTATATTTCTTCACTCAAATGAAACCAAATCGAAACGCGAATCGATTCGTTTTGAGTTAAACTTTGGAATCCGAAAGAAACACGCACGGTACGATGCGATACGAGGTGGGGAAATTCAATAGATATCGATAAGATTTCCTACTACAAAATCACAAATTAACTTATATATATTTGTTTTTTTTTGTTGTTATATTTCTTCTGTTGATTTTCGTAGTTTGCGATTGTTTTTTATTTTTTTGTTTGCCACCTTCCGCTCGACGTCCGTTTTGTGCACCGCTTCGCAGACAACTGATACGTTTATGAAATTTTTATAGAAAGGTTTTAAACCGCGCGACACACGAAGCGGGCGATCCGTCTTACACACACACACATATACACTCACACACGCACTGACAGAGAGCGACTGCTTGCCTTGGTGTGTATCTAGGTGTGAGGTGTCGAGCCAAGCTTTCGCTCTCTTATACGTCTTGAGAGAGTTTTTTTAAGAAGTAAATGGCCAAAGCAATGGTCACCTCTATAAGGTTAAGATCTCGTTGCTCAGCTGACTGTCTCTCTCTCTCTCTCACTCTCTCTCTCGTTATGTAGTCAAAGAGCGCAGGTAAAGAGATCGTGTAAGATCGTGTGCTGACAAGATAAATGTGAATTTGCTTTACTTCCAACAATTACCAGATGACAATTAGTCATAAAACGCGTCGAGTGTAAAGATCAGACAGAAGGGGGGAGCTCAGTTTAATATAATTAACTCGCATTGCTGATGTTATTGTGCTGTTTGACATTTGTTTATAAATATCAACAGCGTATTTTAAATCATTCACATCATCAGTTGTCATCGAAATCAAATTATGCGCTTTAAATGCCAACAACGGTTGAGTTCTTCTGAACGCTATTGAACTCGTCATTGATAAAGAGTTCGCTCTAAAGAAAACACAGAAAAACAACAACAGTGAGGAAAAAAAAACACAAAGACATACAGTCTGCTTAGGCGTCCTCTGGAATATTAATCGATCCACGTTCGTGCGAATATTTATGGTTCCATAAATTCTGCGAATATCGCATGAGACAACACACAGTTCTATGTAGGTGATTATATCATTCGCTGAGTGGGTTAAATTGGACAGTACTTAAAAGGCAATACATACAGAATATGTCAAAAGTGCTCCAGATACGATATTTTTGTGTTATATCATGTAGTTTTTTACTTACCTAGAAAGAGAGAGAAGAGAATGAGTTTATAAGTAAGTAGAGTAATAAAAGGGTTTTTATAAATATTCAATTATAAATATTATAGAGAAGCTTAGATAATGCATTAGAACTTATTATCATGTCATTAAATACATATATATCAGATAATGCATTAGAACTTATTATCATGTCATTAAATATCTATTTATAAGTAATAGTTATAATAATGACTCATTTGCTACTAAAAACTTAGGAGTATCTTATAAAATAACCATTTATAAGTAGTAATAATTATAATACCCACTTAAATACTACTTAAAACTCAGATAATGCAAAAACTAAGATTCATGTGATGGGAAATTCATCTATAAATATTATTTATAATACCAATTCATATAATACTTAAGAACTTATGATCAATTCAAAGAATACCCATTGAAGTCGGAAATTGTAAAAAACTATTCAGTTTTAATGACTCATAAGCTATAGGCTAATATGATCGTTAAAATACAGTTGGTTGTGCACTCTATATATGTAAAGCGCACCGATAATTATCACAGTGCGTGTAAAGGTCATCAGGAAAGCAATAAAAATGCGAATCAAATACCCCAAAACCCAATGCAAATGCTGGTCAGGCAAAGCCTTCAAATGCACTAGATAGAGTGAAAATTCACTGTAACAACAAACTCAAGCTGACTAGACAAATTTGATATCTTAATTCACCTCCATTAGTTTAATTTAGTCTAGTCTAATTTGGGTTTACAGTTCCGCACATTCCTGTGCAAATTTCTCTAAACAAATTAACTGTTAAAAACAATTAAATCGAATTCGTTGAACAAATAAATAATGTGCGAGAAAGAAACTTATTACTCGACCTTCTTTGAGAGCATTGCCTTTATGCTGACAATGTTTGTGTATCTTCTCTGCTACAGCTGACAAAATTATTTAAACAATTGTTTTCTGTTTTCAGTTTTCTGATTTTATCATATAGTAAATTTGCTTCTATTGAAATGTTGTTAACATGCCAGAAGTAATTGAGCATTTCGCTGTCGGTCATCAACGTCAGCTTCATTCGTTGACAACGAATACAAAGCAGCGCAACATGAATCGAACTCGAAAGAGACAAAATTGAATTAAATCGTGTTCAATAAGTACACACATTCACACACATTCACATATGTATATCTGTGGGGTAGTACTGTCTCTATACATATAGAAAATATGAAAATAACGTCAGACACGCAATGCATAATCGAAGTCGAACACAAAACAATTGTCCAACAGTTCAATGACATTTTGTGTTCATGTTCAATAACAGAAATTGCAATTGGCAACAAAATAAACCAAAATACTAAATATATTATTGGTATTTTTGCATTTTAATAGATGGAATACGTTAAAAGTATAAAAAACAAAGCTTAATGAGCTTTCTTTTCGATAAGATCTAATAATGCGGTTTATAATTGACCCAATAAACGAGTCCAGCCTTCTTCCCTTTCAGGTCTCCAGTTAATTAGTTTTAAAAGCTGTTTTAAATATTTAATTATATTTGTGATTATCAAAATTAAAACGCATTTTAATAAAAAGCACTTGAACTTATGATTTATGTGCCTCAATCCCTTTTGAATGGATTAAATAGTGCGATTAATATGCACACAATTGTCTAACGCCACTGACATTGAAATTTGGCAACAACGCACAACACAAACGCAAATTTCGCTGGCTGATGACAATTTCGAACTGAAATCACAGCAAATATTAAAAATCAGCAACAGCGCTTCTGGTGTCGCCGCCTTCCGTGTCGGAAGATGATCAATACACACAACATAAACATATATATACATATACGATATATACGATGTATTGTCTAGCTGAGCAGCGGATCAATTGAATGGCAACAACATTAACAACAACTACGAATGAGTACTCGACTTGGTAGATCTGAATTTAAACTTGCACTTGCGTAATTGATACGCACAATGCCTACAAAATCGGCAAAGAAAATAATAATAATGCCTATGCTCGACGAGTGCATGCAAATGCGATCGATAGATACATTTATTCATTGTATGGTCTGCTGTTCTGTGTCTGATTTATCGGTTTATTTGTGAACTCTTTGGGTTTGTGGGTGGTTTCTAGAATTTCGCAAATCATTATTATACACAGGTGCCGCTGCTGCTGCTGTGATCGCACGGTTCAATGCGCTATCGAACTTCCGACATGTGTTCTCGGATCCGATAGGGTTGCGCCTCCTTATCGCTGCCACATTATCGACGACGACAACGACTCATTGACAGTCAGAAGGTGGAGCATATTTATTAGCGATTTATGTGGCTTGATAATGGTCATTTACGAATTTACGGCTAAAACGCTTAACAATTTAGCAAATAGTTACGCTGTTTTTCCCATCAACGGAAGTTAACCAAATAAATGGCAAACAAAAACAACTCTATATAGATACAAGTTTGCACAGTTGAAATTAACAGCTACCGAGGTATTTCCCCAAAATAACACTCCAACGAAATTCACTCGAATTAAAGCAAGTTTTAGCCTTGTCTGGTAAAACTCTGGGAATCGATGACAACGTTTGACGTCATTGCAGCATCAGAAAGGCAGTTCAATGCGCCGCTGCATGACCTACATTCGTGGTCCGCACTGTTGCCGGCTGAGCTGAGGTTATCTTAACTAACTCTGTATACAAATTGCAGTCAAGCGTTTGTTAGCTCAATGACGTAGATGAGATTGAAATGCGCAAATGAGAATGAAAGAGACCACTATAGTATATTGGGTAGAGTACGCTTTTTTTTACATAAAAGTCACACAGGCTCCGATTTATTTTTTGGCAAATCCCATTAAATGAATGAGATTGAGGATCGTATAATGATTACAGTTAATTTTTGAAAAGTGCTCATCGAATTCTGCGTGTCGTCCACTAATCGAAGTTGCCGTTTTTGAACTTGGGATACTATTTTTTGTGCCGCACAGTAACCTATGTGTGCCTCCTGGCACATTATGCAGTTTTTTAGAGGAACAATAGCACTTTCGAATGAATATCCACCAAATCGTGTACATAAAACTCATTGAAAAAACCCGAACGAACTTATTACCCAACCAAATTTTATAGATACAGTATCAATGAATGGAATCTCTACATTTCTCTCTTTAAAGCTATAATTTATCCTTCAAAATAACAAACGAATTCCTTACCTCTTCTCATTTATTACAAACTTAAAACCAATACCAAATATTATAATTTATATATTTGTACGATTTTTCACCTTTCTCGCTAGTTTTGCAATAGATTTCCAAATGATTATCCATAAATATGCATTAGACCCTGTATTTTTGTGGTCTCGTGACGATGCGGAAGCGATTTGGTCTTACAAATTGGCCCAAAATTTACGTTCAACATTTACATAAAACAGAGAGGCTTATCCATGAAAGGAAAAATACTGCTTAAATTATGCAATGTCAATGAGCAAGCCACAAAATATATACATACTACAAAGGGCTGACTACACTTCTCAGAAGTTTCACAGCCTCTTAATGGATTTGTCAATTTGCTAAGGTGCAAAAACAACAACAAAGATCGAAGTTGGTTAAGGGTCATTAAGGAGGAAGAAAGCTCGACGAGGCTCAACTTGGTTCGACTCGTTGCAGTTACAGTTAGCGGTAATTTATTGCATTGCAAATAAATAAAAGAAATTGACCGCAGAGTTAATGCTGAGTTATGCATACAATTAAATATGGTTGACAACAGCAACTGTTGCTGCTGTGGGTACTGTTGTGGTGGCGGCAACAACAATTGCTAGCAATTAGGTCAAAATAATATTGACTTTTGCTCGCTCGACGGCCTTGAAAAATGTTTGAGAAATGCGACATGAAATGCATAAAAAGAAGAGAAAAACTAATGCAGTGCGGCAATTTTGAGATAAAGCAGACAAAGCGAGTAGATTATTGAATGGGGATTATGGGTATTCCTTGATTTGTGTAAACACAGGCGTGACAAATGTTGGTATACCCTGTAGTAGACAAAAGAAGGGTATACAAAACACATAAATTATCTAATTCATATATATATATATATATACATATATATATATATATATATATATATATATATATATATATATATATATATATATATATATATATATATACATATATGTATATTTACTATACTAGTTTATTCTAGAGCGTATCTGGCAGTCGTGTGGCTCCTGGAATTAGGTTACCTGTTCAATATTTAGGTAAAGAAACGCAGCTTCCCCGTGCTGCATGTCAATTGAAGTGGTTCATTGGGGACCTCTAAATTTACTGTTATGTGCGGCAGCAGGCATACGCGGCCAGACAACGACGACAGAGGGCCAAGATAAATTTAATTAATGATGATTTCTGTTGTTGTATTTTTCGTTCGATTTACCGGTTTTTGAACTTTTCCCTACGCCCAGTTCAAGTGTTGTATGTCTTTTCTCCCCTCCCCCACCGCCTCTTTCTCTTTCACACTCTCTCCATCTTTTTAAATTTATGCAGCTGTTTTCGATTCGATTTCAGTTTTCGAGAAATGCATTTCTCCTCCAGAAATGTATGTCAAAAAGACTCTAGAATTAATCCTCACATAAGTGTTTGCATACAAGGAAGGGGAGGGGAACAGGGGGAGGGTAGCGGAACTTAGCCAGAAATTGGGTCAAGTCTATGGAGGTTTTTTTTTTATGAGCACTTTGCACTTGACACTGACTTAATAACACACACAACACACACACAGGCATACAAACACGCCTGTCTCTATTTTGATCGCCCAGAACATTTGAACATAAATAAATTCCCTCCCAGCCCCGACAACGATAAAATTGCTTATTATTGATGTAAGTGTAATTGTTATTGTCATTGCAATCGTATACGATATTTACTTTTTGGCCAGCAAAAGCAATTGATATGGAGAACTGGCTATCTTGTCCATAAGGTTGCTCATCAAATCTTAATTGCTTTCGCATACTAAAGTAGCATGCACCCACACAGACAAAGGTACTAACGAGGGGAGACTTAGAACTATCAGCACTTAAAAGGCAATTCAACTTTACATAGTACCATCTATAGTATTAGTATACATATATAGATATATGTACATCTTTTAGTTTAATTTCTTTATTCACTACCATAAATCGCAATAAAATAATCCATATATCATATCAAAATTCAAGTGCGTTGGAAAATTTAAAGCGTCGCATTAAAATTCATTAATGAAAAAACAATCAACGCGTCGCTGGGCTTACTAATTTTGTGTAATTTGGGTCTGTGAATACCCCGACGAAAGCCCTGAACTGTTCTGATTCATCTACAGTTGAGCAATGTTATGAAATTGCAGTCAATAAACTATTGTACTATGTATTGTTTAACAAAATAATTGACATAGTTTTTTTTTGGAATTATAATATTTATTTGCTGCTTCTTTTTCTTATCAGCAAAATATCAAAAGGCAGCATCTGTTGTCGCATGACAAGTTTTATTTTTATAGTCTTTTCAGACTGAATATGAATATGCATGCTGTTAAAACATACAATACACACACACACACATAAATAATATATGGCGCCTGGCACAAGTCACACACACAACAATTTATTATTTTTGTTGTTGTTGCTGTTATGGCAACATAACACACATATAACAATTGCCCGGCAGCAGAAATATCAAATGCAAATCTTAGACATGCAGTGTTGACAACTCAGCTTTTTTCCCTCAGAATTAGCTTTTTTTAATTTTAAAGTTGCCAAAGTGATGCGTAGGAAAGTATGCTTTACTTTTCTAATGTTTTCTTCGTTGTGTTTATTGCTGGCGCTTAAAAGTATGTGATGCTCCGTATTTCACGAATAGCATGTTTACAGAACTTGTACAGTGAAATGTAAACATAACAGAGTCATGTTAAACTTTTTTTTTTGACGCCCCCGCCCCCAGGGCCATCCAAGGGACCCTTTTCGAACTGTTTTTTTGCTTAAAAACGAAGGGGAAATGGAAAAAGTGGGTAAAATTTTTTTTTACCTTTTCCCGGGCGAACTGGGTTCTTGACGATTTGGACAGCAGTGTCCTGTTAAAGGAAAGCCCAAAGAACAGTTTGAAAAAAAACCGCAAGGCGCTGGGCTTTCTAGTTTTAACGCAATTTCAACTTGAAAAACGAAAAAAACTGCCGTTATTCCAAATAGGTTACATTTTCGCTAACAACTCTGTTTAGTCAGGACATTTAGGGGGACACGCTCTTCCCGCCCACCAGCACCTTCCATTTTTAAATTAATCCGACAGATCGGCCTGCGGGCCCAACGGTCTGCCTGCGTGAACTGAAACTCGCGTCCTCCAGTTCCCTTCGCCCACCCACTCGTGGTCTGGTCGACTTTTGCCTCGACCCGACCGCGGGAAACGCCACAGATGGCGCAGCGATCCTGCTGAGAGCCAACGTTGACGACTCTCCTCTCTTACCACTAGCGTCTGCACAGTCATTTTAGGCGTCCCTCCGAGGTCCAATTGGACTAGAGACGATTTCAAATCCATTTTGGAATAAGAACGATATGCGTATGAGTTATCCTAACTCAAATGCAAGCTCGCTAGTTATACTAGAGTCAACGGGCATCCTGGGAATCCATGCAGAGACACGGTCTGTTGTTGAACTCATCTCCAGCCACCTACCTCTTATTAATACGCTACAGCAGTAACAGCATATCCCGAGGTCGAGACTCTGATCTAAGCGGACTAATCTGGAATGGTACCAACCAAGAGCACCTGGAGTCCTCTTGGAGAGATTTTCGACCGTGGAGTCACTTTTACAAATGATTAAATTTGGTTTTAAAATTTAAATCCATAATCCAACTTTTAAAAGGATTTTCTTTTATGATGCATCATCCAAATAAAATAAATGTAAGTTCCTGAATCTTCAATGAAATTCTAAGTAAACTAATACTTAGAATTTACTTTGAAGATTCAGTGACTATTTTGGAAAAATACATTACACACAAAGCAGCTGCTGCAACTATACGATTACTGTATATGAAATGAGTCCAACCTACTGTAATTCAACAAAATCAATCGTATCTACATCAAGTACTTAGCAGATAGCTCATCGCATGCGGGTCTGAGTCTGATTTAATTGGGAAAGTCCCAACGACATGTGAAATCAAGAACAAATGCAACTACGTCAATGATACTGATATGATTCACATCGTTTCGTGACTCTCTCTAAGAGTAACAATCGCAAACAAATTGAGTTTGTTTACTTACGGTTCTGCTTCGATAGACTTCAATTTGGCCACATAATTGGATGGAATGTAGCCCTCCTGACGTGTCTTCTTACTGCGCGCCAGCCACCAGTCACCCTGTAATGCAAGCAAGATACAGTGAAGCATGAATATAATAGATAAACACCAGTATAATGTGTAAGTAAAAAACAATGAAATATACACCCCACTAAGTGGGCAGTTATCAAGGGGCTTGTAGTTTATTTGCCATTCAATTTGGCGAGATAAAACCGAAACTACGACGATAACGATGAATGTATTGTTCCGTCTGGTTTTATTTATAGATATATAGGTAGATTATCTGCACACAAAACACAGTAGTCTGTATTTAGTCTGCTACAATGAGTCATACTTACATATAATAAGCTAAACAATTTCTTCAGAGATTAAACAAGATTAGTGTGGAGATTTATAGAATGTGGAATTGAGTCTGGGAATGTTGAAAACTTAAATATAACCATTAATGAATAAAGAATTTAATTAAGATTTCAAAACTTTATTTGGCCAAGGAATCTTGTGGAATTTCGTTCAGAAATGTAACAATTTTCGGTTGAGATTAATTAACAAACAACTCAACTTCTGCTGCCGGGTTGTTTTGATTGCTATTTCTACGCTTGTTAGGCGCGTTGCTATTGTTGTTGTTGCAGCAGGTGTTGTTGTTTTCGTTGCTGCATTGAACAACTATTTTACACGAAGCTTAAACAGTAATTAATTTAGCTGTCGTCAAGGGAAATAAAAGCGAATACGAGTGCGAATACGAATACGAATACGAAAATCCGTATGAATTAACATTCGTGCATTTTCGTTTCGTTCACTTCAATCGAACAAAATTGCCATGGCCCGTTGGCAGCAGCAGCAGCACAGCGAAACGTGTTTCGCAGTGTGCAACAACAACAACAACATGTGGAGAGTTTTGTTTGAAGCCACAACTCTCGACTCGACTCAGCTCTGCTCGACTCTCGTCCCATCGACATGGCTGGGCTATCAGTACCTCTCATTGGCACTTGCCATTCCCAGTTACTGTACTTGTTGTTGTTACTGATGTCGTTATTGCTGTAGTTTCTGCTGCTGTAGTTGGACATAGTTCATATTTGTGTATGGGCACAAGTAATACAAATTTTCTTGATTGTTGGTCTATCAATTTGCAGTGGGCGACGCGTCGTTGGCAGAGCCGTTAAAAAACACAAGAAAAAAACCGTCACACACACACGCAACCAGTCGACCACAGTCGACCTGGCTAACAATAACCATCAGTAATAATAAAACACCAACAGCAACAACGACGCAAACCAAACAACAACAAACGGCAACAGCAGTGAGGCACGCAAAAGTAAAGTTTTTGTTTGTATACCCTCTAAGTGAACGGCAGAGGTAAAGGGGGATTTAAATGCGAAAATTAGAGAAAGAAATGTTTGAACTAATTATTGAATATATGATTATATAATATATAAAATTATAGAATTTATATTATATAGAATATATTTTAGCCACTAATCGGGATACGTTTGTGGAAAGACTATACTATTTTTGCGGTAAACAATTATTTAAATTATTTACACATATTTCAGTAAATAAGAAAACTATTTCATTGAAATATTTATACCGTTTTTGAAAACCTGTACTATTTTTAAAATAAAAAACTACTTTAAATACTTTACACACACTTCAGCTGATAAGTAAACTATTTAATTGAACTGAATGATTGTGAAAGGAACAAATTTGCAAGACTATGGTCTGGATTGGCTGGAAGCTTGTTCTTTACGAGTATATAGTCAAAAGCTAAACGAAAGTCTCAAATCATTCAAGATACTTTATATAAACTACACAAGATATCAAATCAATTTCGAAGTGATGTCTTGTATTTTTATCATGATATCGCGCAGTTATAAAATCTATTTAATTTTGTAAACCTTGTTTACAGACTAACATAGGCATAGACTAATCAGCTGTATTTTCTAATACCAATATATATTATCTAAAATATTTACGACAATTGGCATATGATATAACAGCTATATCCAAGTAATTCTTGTAACATATTGTGATTTATTTTTCCGTGCAATCTTCTCATTACGCATTGGTTTTCAGCTTTGTTACGAAAAAAAGAAAGAGAAAAAGTGAGAAAGAGAGAGAGAAAACTACGAAAATTAAATTAAAACTTTATACATTCAGTAGTTTTTGGTTTTTCGCTATTTTGTTTGGCTTCGGTTACGCGCTTTCCATGTCTAGTTTCGTATTTTGTTCGTATTATTTCAAAGCTTTAACCACAAAACCTAAACTGGCTTTTGCCAAATTTGTGCAGCGCGTTGTTGTTGTTGGGTTTCGCTACGTCAAGAGATAAAAGCGAAACAGTTAGAGATATTCATAGGAATATCACACAAATAGCCAAACTAGTTTTCTCTATCTATCCCTCTCTCTCTCTCTGTCTCTCTCCCTATCACACACACCACACACACACACACACGTTTTTTTCTTTTCAAAATTGCAATTGAGTTTCGTATCTTGTATCTTGATGGACAACAGCAACAGCAACAACAACAATAGCCCATTCCCGGTCTATAGAAGAAGAAGTCAAGTGCGGCGCGCTATCATTAGCCTGCCCTCTTCTGTAGGGAAGGTCAATGAACAGACAATTTTAGGGTTCATTGTTTATTTGAAGCTTGTTTTGATATTTTTCACGCTCTCCTCCCTCACCTCTCTCCCTCCCTCTCTATCCCTGTCTTGATCTATCGCCCTTTCTCCCACTCTTCGTGTCCACTTGACGCGCGTTTCTTTAAAATGCATTTCATAATCGCGTGCCATGTGTGTTTGCTTTCGGTAACAGTCGCTATATAAACACACATAGACACACACACATACACCCATAACGTCTACATACAAATCTATGTTTGCCTTGATTCCATTGAAAATTGATTTGATTTTTTTTTGTATCTCTTTTTTTCTTTATTTGGCTTTGCGTTGCCTTGCTGCTGTTAAAAGTGAAGCATAAATCGTATTTCGAGCGATTTCTTTTGTTTATTTTTTACAGCTTGCCTCGTTTTACTTGAGCGTATATTACCCAGACAGAATTTTAAAGCTTTGCATGACCGTCGCTGATAAGCAGTTGACCCCAATGACGGTGGCTCAGCAGACAAATCTTAGGTCAATTTTAGAAAGAATGCACGAAATTAAATGAACGTGAGTTTTTTATGGTGGTTGGTAACAAATATAATTGATTTAGAAAATATTAATAAATGACTATCAGTTAGGCTTTGTATATGGTATTTTATAATACAGCTCTCTTCACTAATAACTTAAGATTGTCATTCCCTACTTCGCAATAAAACTCAATGATTTGGAAACATATCAGCACTTTTATGCCAATTCTAAGACTATGAATAGTCTTTATATATGGAATATTATAATTAAGCTCTCTTAACTTTAGAACTAATAACTTCAGGCCACAATTCTATACCTATTTGAATACAAATATTACATTGCATATATTATATAGATTGTACTTTTATGCCTATTGTATGACTATAAGTTGGGCTTTTTGCCAATAAAACTCCCTTCACTCAAGCATAGATAACTTCTGTTGGTTTTGGAAGTGTTATAAAACTTTCTTTCTGTATATTTAAAGACAAAGTTGTATATGTATATAGTTTCATATATCATAATACAGCTCTCATAACTCAAGCAAAAGTAGTTAGGCTGTAATTTTCCACCTATTCGAATACCATACGATTTTCGTAGCTCAAAGAAGTACTTGAGACTTGTCTTTATAGAGCTAAAAAGCTCATGCATAATATCTCAACAAAAGCAGAGCAGCCGGCACGGGGTAATCCAAACTTGAGGGGGGAAGGAGTGGCGAAGAAGAGGGGGGGGAATCCTTGAAGGGTTTCTCGCTTAGCTTCCTGGCAAAGCGAGAAATATGAAAGCGGGTTTTCAGCTTCTTTTACAGTTGCTGAAGAGATTCGCACAAAGAATGCAAGCGACAAAACTGCACAAGAGACGTGTGTGTGTGTGTATCGGGTATATATGTGTGTGTGTGTGTCTTTAGTGTATATGTGGGTGCGTGTGTTCCATGTTGTGTGTGTGCTGTCGCTTGGCAAATGACAATGAACAGCAGAAGAGACAACAAACGACGATGGCGATGACGACGACGCGACGACGACGACGAAGCTTGCGAAGTCGACACACCCATAAAATACTTGAACATACAATTTTGATTTCTATGCATGACGTTAAAATGTTGTTGTTGTTGCGGCTGCAGTTTTAGTTGTTGTTAAAAAAAGTTTACAAAAGGAAGCCGGGCAGCATTTTTTGTTGCTGTTTTATTTAGTTTTTTTGCTGCTATGGCAAGTTGAAAGTCTTGTAATTGTTGCTGCTGCTGCTGTTGTTGTTGTTACTGCAGACGTAGTTGTTGTTGCTTGTACTTTAATTAAACGTTGCTTGTCCCCACAAAAACCGCCGGAAGCAGCCTCAGGCGCTGCCGTCGCTGATAACTCAACTTGTTTGGCGACAGGGAGAAAGAGAGACAGACAGAGAAAGAAAGAGGAAGAGAGAGGCAGAAAGAGAGAGGAATAGATAGCATGAGAGCCAGCATAAGCAAGACGTACTGAGACCTTTTTATATGCGTTCAATTATGAGGGCTACACAAAATTGCAGCACACATTTTTGAATACATTTTTCATACGTACCCGTTAGATACTTTGGCTCTGCGATTGCCCCACACACACACAACTCACTTGGCCCAGAGCCAAAGGTAGACGTCATGCCTCTTAGGCGCCGCCACTTGTCTGAGCAGTCAGCCAGGCGGCCACCTCCTCCCCCTCCTGCCCTGCCCAGTGCCCTGGTCATCATCGGATCATGCCTATTCCTTTGCACTGGGGCCGGGCGTAAGGTGGTCATGGCTGTCGCTCTGACGTAAACTCTTTAAATATGCATGCTATATATGCCTCACAACATTGTACATACATATATTTTCATGTTCTGCAAGAGTTGAATGCGCCTTATGTCACAACAGAATCCCCCCTCCCACTGCCTCGTGGGTTGCTGTTGACCTCCATGAATGCTTCTGGGGCTGGCTATGCTGGCCTGGGCTAATCATAGAATTCAACAAAATATGCCAACAATTTAGTTACTCAATGCCACCACGAAATGATCGCCCAAACCAGTGCCGGGTCTGATCTGATCAGCTTTGGCATCTGGTTCGGGTTTTCCCCACAAACGTGCACAGCAGTTGCAGCTGCTTTAATTTCTTTGTAAATAACCTGAAATTGTTTACAACCAGATACAGAGAGATGAAGTAACTAACCCAGATACATTTGTATCTTTCTTACTACAACAGATTCTGTTTGTTTTATGATGTACAAGCTATGATTAACTCGAGTTCAACATATAAAACAACTAAATTTATAGTTAAAACATATAAATTTATAAAAAATTATTCGGAAGGGAATATATATATATATATACTGCAAGTATCTTGCAGTTATTTGTGATGATTAACTCCAGTTCTACTTATAAAACAGCTGCATTTACAGCTTAACCTTTTAAATTCCTAAAGAAGATACTCTATGTAAAATGTATCTCAAAGAGAATATCTACAATATTACAGGTATCTTCAAGTTTGTATTGCACTTCGAGCTGTAAAACCTGCGCGAAATACGTCTGGTTAGTGTATCATTTAACACGAAATACAGTTGGTTATGCAGGTTTTCCTTTCGGTTTTCGTTTGCTTTACGAGTCGGTTCAAGTGGCATGTAGCAAGTGGCCAGCGGCGACTGCGTTGGCCGCAATTACAGCGTCTGGTTTCGAGCTGCCAACTTCAACTAAAAAGCTGCAATACCTACTCCCCCCCTTCCCACCTCCGCCCAAAGAGTCGCTGACATTGAAACAAACAGCCAAAGCTGCAAAATGCATAAAAAAGAATAAAAAAATGGCGTATGACGCACAGCTCAAAATTGCAATGGAAAATACGGAAATTTAATAGGGAAAAAGAGAGAGAAACCAAGGCAAACAAATTCTGTGAGATTGGCACAAGAAAAATAAACAGAACTAATCAAAATAAACAAATTTGTTGCGAATAACGATAGAAACAAGCCATAAGATATATTTCATTTATCTTTATAGATATGAGAAGTGTTGCATTGTAATTATAAATTGATTTTATATTTATTACCCCCTAATTAATGTCAATCTGATGTCAAAGGCACGTCAATAATAAATATGAAAAACTTGTATATTTTTTATAAAAAGCTGATAAGCTGACATGACACACATGCACCTGTGTGTGTGTAATTCCGGGAAATGTTTGCATTGAGTGACCAGCGGCGAAATTGTGTCGCTTTTAATGCGTTTGTAAAGAGTTTAAGCATGATAAACTGACTATATGCGATAAAGATAATAAAAATAAACAGACGAGGTGCTTTATAAGAAGTATTAATACATATTTCCAATTTGAAAATCTCTTTACACTTCCTTTATTGGCTTCTATGCAATATACGATATTATAACATAGATTAAATGATATTAAATGGAATTTTAAAGCAGAATTCAATATAAAAATATCACCGGACTCCCTTTTATTCCGTATAAAATTTAAATATACCTAGAAAAGCTTAGATTAAATGAAAATATACGGAATTTTATTTTAGAAACTAATTTGAAAAGTCCTAGAAACTTAATTTATTCCCTTTGATGCCATATACAATATTATTACCTAGATGTTTCCTATGTACATTAAGTGATATTAAATAGAACTTTAACGTAGAATTCAATCTAGGAATGTCTCTAGACTCAATACAGTCCCTTATGTAGTATACCCAATAATAACTAGACTTACTCACATTAAATGAGTTCTATATCGCTTGAAAAACAAACAAAACACAATCTACTAAAGTACGTATAGAGCACACAGACACACATGCATGCACACACACACACACACACACGCAATTCCCCTGAAAGCTTTTGCAGCGAAACTTTGCAAATATTTAAAACATTTCAAACATGAAATTCGCATGACGAAAACTTTTATGATTAAACATAAATAAATTGCATGCGAAGCCTTCGTGGTGGGGCTGCTCCAATGAATCGGATAATAATGCTTTCACGAACTTTTACAGAAATTCACATTGTAATTTATGCAAAGCGAACCCAGTTGGATTGCGTGTGTAAGTATGTGTGTGTGTATGAGTGTGCGTGTCTGTGTGTGCGTGCACATATTCTCATTTTATTTTCTTTGATAAGATATTCGATTGACCGAACGCGAATTACTCCCACTGTGTTATCAACCGTTATAATATGACTCTCTCACTCTCTCTGAGTCTTTGGGCACATGATTCACTCACCTGTGTGTCATTCATTATCTCCAGGTGCTCACCCTTGCGGAAGCTCAAGTCCTCGTCGGTACGTGCATCGTAATCGTAGAGAGCGACAAATATTTTAGCATTCGCATTGGCGGCATCACTCTCGGGTATCTGCGGCACTGGGCGTATTTGCTCAGCTGGCTGGCCGGGCATGGGTATCACGATTTGTGGTACACCGCCGATGCCAGCGACGGGATCCTCCATGGGATTGCGTACGTCGCCAGCATGGGGTTTCTCGTCCGCCTTCTGTGTGCGTAGACAGTTGCCCATTGTGATGGATGATGTGATAAACGGGGGAGCAGGAAGCAAGGAAGGAAGTCAAAGTCTGCGAACAATCCTCAGTCGTCAGTTGTGACGTATTTTAAATGCAATAGATATGAATGGAAGTCTAGTTGTTGTTGGTGTTGTAGTCGTTGCTGTTGCTGCAGCTGGAGTGGAATTACTGTTACTTTCACTCACACACGGACAGAGACGCTAGCGCAGGCCTATTACAATGCAATTGCACTAGTTTGTTTATACTGAGAGGACGATTCACACATGTACACACACATACAACCGAATACAATGTTGTTGTTGTTGTTGTTTGCTCACTCGCGATCAACCATGGGGTGTTGGCACTTATCTCCTCTCTCTCTCTCTTTTGCTCTTTTACACTGTTTTTGTTGCGCCTGAACGTCGCGCGTCGTCAGTTGTAGTTTATTAATTGAATTGATGCCTTATTGTTATTATTTATATTAATGAGGATGCCGTGCTGCATAAATGCTAGACTGTTCAGCTCAGCGATAATATAATTTATTGAATCACTCTAACTAAATTAAATGCTTGCACACACACACGAATGCCACTGTTGTGAGTGCTTTTGTATGTATTTTCTTATGTGCGAGTATAGATGTTTCGTTGTTTGTGTGTATGTGATGCTGCTGGCCAAACAACAAGATAGACGCGGCCGCAAAGAAAACAATTTAAAAACACTGATAAACTATTGAAGCACATGCACACATTATTATTTTATTGTTTTCCGCCATTTATTGTATTTCTTTTACATTTTTAAGTTATTTAATTCGAGTTTTTCAGCTGCAGCGAAAATAGCTCCCCGATGAAAACCTGCGCGACAGTCGATAGCACTGTTGAATCGATAGCCAAGACTTGCTTGTTCGATATGTTTGAAGCATAAACAGGTCTGCTAACCGATTGCAGCAGAGTTGCATTTTTGACAATCATGAGCAATGTTATGTGGCGCGCTCCCAATTGGCACTGTTAAATGTCGGCACAGTCTGGCAACGCTGCAAGGTTGCATTGCTAATTTGAAATACTGGCGCCAATTGTATTTATGCAAGCGTATATAAAGCGCTTGACTCAATAAGGGTATATATTTAATATTCTTAAAAAATATTGTAAATAAAACTGACTCTTGTGCATTTTACAATGAAAAGAACTCAAAAGCCAGTCACACTTTTGTTATGTCACGCGTATTGAGTACTGTTTGCTGGGCTCATCTCTAGTTCCAATGTCCGTTAGTTGATAGAAAGAAGACCAACAACAGAGGCCAATTGCAATCATGAAGAATACCGGGTAAGACGCTATTTTGGAAATTAATAAGACATTGTTAACTTTAAAATGTACTATAGAAAGCTAAAGGGAAAAACTTTATTTATTACGGGTGCATCGCGCGGTATTGGAAAGGCAATAGCTCTGAAAGCAGCGAGAGATGGAGCGAATATTGTAATAGCCGCAAAAACTGCAGAGCCCCATCCAAAACTGCTGGGCACTATCTATACTGCCGCTGAAGAAAGTAAGTGTTCTTTTGTACTTTGTTACTGGAGTTTGTACTTTGGATGCAAATGTTATCAATTCTACTTTTACTTTCAGTCGAGAAGGCTGGGGGCAAAGCATTGCCCTGCATTGTTGACGTTAGAGATGAGCGACAAGTGCAACAGGCTGTCGATGCCGCAGTGGCCAAGTTCGGTGGTATCGATATCGTCGTTAACAATGCAAGCGCCATTTCACTGACTCAAACTTTGGAAACGGATATGAAACGTTACGACTTGATGCAGAATATAAACACAAGGGGGACATTTCTGGTGTATGTGTGATGCCTTATCTAATATGATATCCAATCTTATTGCCCAACAATATTCCATAGGTCGAAAATTTGCTTGCCATATCTACTGAAAAGCGATAATCCTCACATCTTGAACTTATCGCCTCCCTGAGCATGAAGCCCCACTGGTTTGGCAATCAAACGGCCTATACAATTGCCAAATATGGCATGTCCATGTGTGTGCTGGGCATGTCCGAGGAATTCCGGGATGAGGGCGTGGCTGTCAATGCTCTTTGGCCTAGGACAACTATTCACACGGCAGCGGTTGATATGTTGCACGGTGCCGATGGTTCAAAGTATTCCCGTAAACCTGAAATGATGGCGGATGCTGCCTATGTTATACTATGTCGTGACTCCAGGCAATATACCGGAAAATTCTTCATTGATGATGAGGTTCTGCTAAGCGCAGGCGTAAAGGATTTTGTCCCCTACGCTTGTCATCCGGAAAACATAGATCATTTGCAATTGGATTTCTTTTTTAGATGATGAAGGGCCATTGGCCAAATTGTAATCGGTATTTGATTTACATGCATTTTTCTAGATCGAGCTATGTAAATATGTTAATTTGTTTTGGACATTTAATATTGTATTAATAAAACGAAAAGTTATACAAATAAAATGCAGGTTACCTATTATTTTAAACATTACCATCTCTAATATCGATGTTTAATACATCGCACGCAAAAAGCCAATCACATCGATAAAGAGTTATCGATGCGCAATGTATCGCTTTGTGTTTAACATACCTTAATACATGTGCAAAAATGAAGTGCAGATTGTATTTGTTTGTAGTGTTTTTCGTGTTTTGTGAGTGGAAAAATGTCGTTGAATCGGCTAATTTAAACCACCCGCGTGTACTGCTGCCCATATTCCAGGAGAAGGCAATCAATTTCACCCTGGAAGTTGTCGATGGCAATTGCTTCAAATGGTGCGTCTGCCGCCACAGCCGGTGTCGGCTTTATAACCTAAAAGCCAATTTCCCTCCTAAAATATTGTAACTACCTATAAATGCCTAAACATCTGTTATTTTTAGGTCTTCATCACGTCAGGATTTGATAACTGTAACGCCAGTGTTCAATGGTTTCAGCGAATGCGCCAGTCAGGCTGTTGTCACCGTGCAGACGCGCGAGAGACGTCGCAACACGGCGATTGTCTTTGCCGAGGAGTTGAGCATGGGTTCTTTTCTGCGCTGTGATGTTATTGTCGACACCATAGATCGTCTGAATGTACGCACAGCCACGCGGCAACTGTACTTGGAAGAGGCACCAGCCATATTTGAGCTGCACGCCTTCGACTCCCAGGGCAATGAGTTCTTCACGCTGGAAGGCATCGAGTTCAATTGGGACATATCTTCGGCTAGTCGGAGTATGCCGCCAGCTCTACGGTTTCTCACTTTCTCGGACAGTCCGTTCCATGTGGTGCCACCATCGCTGGAGAGATTCGAAGCTACTGGCATTAAGGGATACATGATATTGCTTGAGGGCATCAACACAGGCACCTCCAAGGTGGCTGTCAGTATGCCACAGCCTGAATATCGTCATGTGCCGCCCATTGAGGTGACCATCAGTGTGCTGGCGAACATTATTATTGAACCATCAGAAGTGACCCTAATGGCAGGCGACTCGGTCGAGTTTCGTATTCTTCAGTTGAAAATGGATAAGTTGCATGACATCACATCGAATCGACAGTATTATCTGGAGGTGGAGGATACCGATATTGCGTATCTTAAAAGCAACAGTGCCACAGGTTCCCGATTGGGACGCACTCAAGTCTTTCTACGGGATCGCAACATGCCGCAAAATAGTGACGACTCACCCGACAAGCCCAAGGGACCCAGCGCTCTGTTGACCGTTGCAGAACCCCAGAAATTGGGTATCAGTTTGTTGCCGCACAACAATTGGGTCACAGTTCGTGGCGAGCGTCATGAAGTTGCCTTGGATCTGTATGCTGGAGATGGACAAAAAATAACACTGGGAACACGTTACTCAATTGGCTCCGAACTGGAAGAATCTCTCTTTACTATATTGAAAAAGACGCGCAATGGCAGCCGACTGTATGGAGAAGCCATCAAGGAGGGTACCACACAGGTTTATGGACAATATAAGGATGTAAGTAGGAGAAATAAGTTAGTTAGTCTTCATTTTATCAACTACTTTTGATGTTCTTGCAGCTTTCGGTACAGGCAGAGATGCAGATCTTTGAAAAACTGCAGTTAAATCCCGCTAAAGTCATACTGCCCTTTGATCCTAACTCCATCAAGCAGCAGAAATTCCAATTCCAGGCATCTGGTGGAGATAAAAACTATTTGTGGTTTTCAGGCAATCCACAAGTGCTGCAAATTGATGGACAGGGTTTGGCCATAACAGAAATTCGTGATGTCCGTCTGCCCGTGGGATCTCAGGAGCTATCTGATGCAGGAGTTGGTTTGGCGGCGCATACAACGGTTCGTGTTGCCTTGGCCAAGAACCAGAAGATCTTCCGCCAAGCACATATCTATTTCTTACCCCCGCAACGACTGGAGGTTAAGCAATATAACTTTGAGACTGCTCTGAGGGATTATGTTCACATTCATGTCGCTGTTTATGCCCATGTGAATAACAGCTATGTACCGTATACAAAGTGCGATAACTTGCACTTTCAATTGGACTTCTCGCATCAGATATTTCAGCTGGAAAATGGTGGTAATGCTGGACCTAGAGGACAGGATGACATGGCTCCCGAGGCTTGTCATGTATTGCGTCTACGTAGCACAGCCGTGGGCAGCACCTCGTTGCGCATCTCGTACACATTCAGAGAGAAAGTGCTGCAGGATACTGTGGACTTGCATGTTTTCGAGCCACTCTCCATACTGAATCCTGTGGAGAATGAAGTGGTATTGCCCATTGGTGCATCGCGGAATGTTATCTATGCCGATGGACCACAACGCATCTTTACACTTGAAGCAGAGCTTACTAAAGTCAGCAAATTTGATACGAAAGTAATCAATGTGGAGGAAATTGAATTCGATACACAGAATGCCATCACAGCCTTCAATGTGCTCTGTCGTGCGGTGGGTGAGACCGAGTTCACGTATCGTGTACACAATACACTGTCCACATCCAAGTTTGCTGCATACAATGCTGAAGTTACCACTAAGGTGCACTGTGTGAAGCCGCGTTTCCTTAAGCTTTATGCCCGTCAACAGCTGCGTTCATCGTGTCCTGTGGAGCTGCGTTCGTCATTGCTCTATCTTAAGGATGAGGAGAATAAGTTTGATATTGAAATCGAAGTGCAGGATGTGAAGAATCGCAAGCTGATGAATATTAGCTCCTTGTTCCTGGAGTGGGAATTTGCAGCTGGTGATGAACGCTATCAGGCAGATAACATTCCACACCAGCAGCTGGCTGAGGTGGAGCCGTTCCATGGGATCGAATTGCCTGCACGAGATGTGCTTGTTGTGTCGCTTAATGAAGTGGCGCCCAATTTCCGCATTAAGGGCACAGTGGTGCAGTATCAAGACAAGAAGCTAGCGCAGCTGGGACTCTACGCAGAGCGTCCTCCGTTCGGTGTCAAGAATGTGAGTAGTTGTAGAAATATATTGACTGTATATACTAATTAAGTTAATTTTGTACAGCAAAAAACAGGAGAAGTAACCAAACCGATCATAGAGAACGAGATACGTTTCCATACGGTGAACAATACGTTGTTGCCACAGAATCATGTCAGCATCTTTATGGCACCTTCGCATAGTGAACGTATTCCGATCACACAGGGCAGTGGCTTCTTTCAACTGGAGCTCTCCGAACAGGGCATTGTACAGGTGACGCATGATGAGAAGCACAAGCAGTTGCTATTGAAGCCGCTTCGCTTGGGTCATGTGCGACTGGAGCTAACGGATCGTTGCCTTATGAATGAGCCAGCACATTTATCCATCTCTGTAGTGGGCATTGGAGCCATAAGTGTACTGGCCTTGGATCGGGTGGAGCGTACCAATTCCATTGAGGCCATAGTCAGATTGTACGATACCAATGAAAATTTACTGCAAATCGATTCGCAAATGTTGAGCGTTTATCAGTTGACGGAATTGGTCTTTGACACTTCGATACTCAGTGTCAAGTTGGATGATCAGCATAATTTGGGTGTAGGCGAGATACGGTACAGCATAACGGGCAATAATATTGGAGAGACCAAGATTGTGTTCCAGAGAGGAACAGGAGATCGTCAGGTGTCCAGTGAACCACTGAATGTGCAGGTCTTTGCTCCCATTCGCCTCTATCCGCGCAACTCCACCTTGGTTGTTGGCTCCAGCATACAGATTTACTACCAGGGAGGACCACAGCCGAATACCAACATTGTGTACAGCGTAGAGAAGCGACAGGTGGCAAGTAAGGTCGCATCATATAACCAGTTTGATTTGCAACTAATTGAACTTGTTTTTTTCAGCCATGAACTCTGCCATTATCACGGCACACAAGCTGGGCGCCACTAAAATCACTGGCAGATGTCTGCTCAAGAATCCCATTAACGGCAAGGATGAGGTGGTCTCTGAGGATTCAGTGGAATTGCGTGTGGTTGCCTTGACGGGTGTGCAAGTACGCACGCCTCTAGTGCGTATACGTAGCGGTGCCGTCATGCCAGCCACGCTCTGGGGTCAACCAAATCTGTCGCCTATGGTGCTGGGCACACTGGAGAATATGCGCATCACCTGGACAGTTAATCAAGCGGATGTTGTGGAGATCTTCAATGTGTTCACTTCGGCGGGTAAGTCAACAGACTATATAGCATTAGTATTTGTACTACTTGGGTGTGCACAGATACCGCGTTGCAGCGCAAAGTTAATTAGCTCAATGCCCACAAGTTGCACGCATATCAATTGTTCTACGATGAGCTTGCATGGTTGAGTTTCAGTGCAGGAACAGATACGGAACATACAAGTTAAAGCTTTAATATCTCTTTAAATTAATTAAGTATTTTGTTTTATTTTATAAGACATATTTATTCCCTTATTGCCTTGCCTAGATTGATAATTAAACCTTTATTATAGTCTGTCAAATATGCAAACCAAATATGCACATTATTCATGCATATGGGTTATATAATTTATTATAAATTAAAAATGTAAATGATAGGTTTAAAATAATATAAAAAAAAATATAAAGTAAAAACATCTGCAAACCGATTCGTATATTTTAATAGTTTGAATAAGTTAAGCTTGAAATTTCCTGAATATTTATTTACATTATAGTTTTTTACAATTATTACCACACTTTTTAGGAGATGAATTTTATAAAATAGAGAAATAGGTTTATGACAAAAACTGTCTATGAATAAGTTAAATTATAAAGGTTATTTTTTTATGTGTATGACTTTAATTGCAAAAGTAATGAACGTGATTTTAAATTGTTTGCACTGATATACAAATCTATCTCTCTCTCTTTTTCTTTCTCCTCTCTTTGTCTGGCTCGCAGGCATTGAGTACCAGAGCACCGACTTGATTTCAGTGAGAATACTCGCTCTAAATCCCGGCAAGGTCACCATCACAGCGACAGCGCAATTGTCAGATGGCGTAAAGCTGCCATCCTCGAGCGTGGAGCTAATTGGTAAGTAGAGCAGGCACTCCCCCTACCCAAGGACTCCCCCACAACTCCCCCGTCCCCTATTTGTCACCATTCCTTCTAACGTCAACAAAACCGCAAATTGAAATTGTTATCGTAGTTTTCAAAACACTGGAACTGCTCGCACCAAAGCCCATAACAATGGATTGGATTTTGGCAGCACCGCGCAGTACGCTTCAGTTGAAATGTAATATGGATGAGGCTGTCTATAAGTTGGATGCGCAGAGCAGCGGCATTGTCAATGTGTCACCAGATGGTGTTGTCCACACAAAGGATACACTCGGCCGAGATCTGATAATTGTAAGTGTGTGTGCATATCCTGTTTGCCTCCACCAAAATCGGCTTACCTCTGGGAAATTGCATTTGATTTAATACGTATTGTTATGTACGTGACTGTGTGTGTGTGCCTGTGTATGTTTGCCATGTTTGTGTGTGTATTTGTTGTTCATGTATTTTTTGGTTTTATTCAGGCCAAAACTGTCGACCAGACGCTTCCCATCGGCATCGAAGTAAAGAATGTGCAATACATTCTGGTAACTTTGTTGCCGGACATAAAGCTAAAGCAAGCGGAGCATAAAATACCACGCGGCATGAATTTTGTATTTAAGATTTCGCTCCATGATAATCTTGGCAACGAGTTCTCCCACAACATTGAGGATGTGAATGGGCTGCGCTACGAATTGGCTACCAAGGATGTGGTCGATGCACAGATTGGCAATAATCTGACAATTGCGGTGAGTCCAAGGCCCAATAACCCTCCTCTCCCTCCTCCTCTCGCGACCCCTTCTCCATTTCCAGTGCAGTTCAACACTTTTCTACCTTTTTTTTAATGTCCTTTTCGAATTCCACTCAAAGTCAACGCCACAGTCGAAAAATTTAAAACTTTTCGCCTGTCATATTTAGTAGTTTTGGCATGAAGGAACCGTGGAAGCGAGGTGCTTTTCAACTGTTTACTTGACCTCAGGCTGCGGCTAGTTTATATGTAAATGTGAACTTTAAACTTTTAGCAAGTTATTTCAATTTCATTTTGCGCGCCTCTGCTAACAACAAAACCGCCGCATTTTAATGCACTCGCCAAGACAAGCACAAAAAGTGGAGCCTGAGTCGCATCGCTGCCCACCTGATTCACTCTCCAAGTGTACATACTGTATAATGTTTATATACTATAGAGTATATACTCTATATATAAATAGCGGAATCTCAGCGTCCGGCCGCACGGCACGTCGCCCGGCTTGTTCGGCACTATTTTCTGTTTCTTGCTGTCTGTTTCGGTCTCCTACTTTCCCCTCTGGCTTGGACTTTCGGCACGTTGATGTCACCACATAAAAATGCAACGATGCGTTGTCGCACATGCTGCAGCAGCGGCTCTTAAAATTTGCGGCTCTGTCTGAGTGACCGCGGACCACACAAAACAGCAGCAAAAACATGCATTAAATTCAGCGAAGAGAAACTGCGCTAAAGTCTTAAATAGCAAATAAAACATTAAACATTTGCAACGTTCTCCATTTCTCTCTTGTTTCTCATTTAACATTTCTCACACACAGTTGAATTTGCAACGCGAGACGAGTAACATGATTGCCATCAGTTTAAGGGATACAACCGGAGTGAAGCATGCTGAGGATTACATCAAACTTTCTGTGGCTGACTCCCCAGCTCATTTACCCCACCAAGGTGAGTACGATAAGGGCTGTGTCTGTCTGTGTGTGTATGTGTGGCATAAACAACATGTCTGCACAAGGGCCAAGCTTGCCTGGGACAATTTGTAAATACTATATCTATGATAACTGCACATATATAATATCTGTGATATGTTCTCTACTTTACAAAGTGCTAGAAAATTCCCCATAAATGATTAATGTATTTAGATACTAGAATAACTGTATAGCTCTTTATAAAAGTTGCGTGAAATTTTAGTTGTTTTTCCATTAATTTTAAACACTTTGTATCTGTTTTTCCTGCCGACATGTGCACAGCACATTTTTGTTGCCTGTAAAAATTCTTTTTTCTTAGAAACTTACAGCTGGTTTCTTTTTATCTTTTGTTTACGCATACAAGTTATAAAAACTTGTAGAGTTTTTGCTACTACTTTTACTTGCGATTCAGAATCGTATTCATACTGATGTTTATATTTCGAAAATATCTTTATAATAGTTTACTGTTACCTTGAGCATTTGATAAACCATTTTATCTTTCTCTCTTTTTCTGCATATGCCAAACAAATTTGTGCGTGACTATTTAACGCTTCCACCAACAACAATGTAAATCTTTCGATGGATCCAATGTGAAACTGCTTACCAATTCCAAACCATTCCAACAAATCCAACCAACTCGCAAATGCAACATGACGCCCATCGATTGCGCCAACAGACAATTTTCTCTGTGGGTGACATCATTTGCTTCGATTCACCGCTAACATTGTCATCGATTTGGAGCAGCTCCAATGAGCAGATGGTGGCGATTAATAAAATCACAGGTGAGTAGTTTACCTCAAATGCAGCCAGCCAGCCAGCAGCATGCAACCTTGCAACTGTCTCCTTTGCTACCCGTTCCTTCGCCTTCTCTGCCCCTTCTCTGTGTCGGTTTTATTTGCATTTGTCGTCGAACACAAACGAAACCTTTAAGTCTGCAGTTAGCATAAAATCATTTTGATTGCGCATGCTGGAACAGTCGGTACGTGTCGGAAAGAACTCGATTGAGATAAATAATATCAAAGAGGTTTAAATATAGATTAGTACGAGGGGCAGAACAATCGTTCGTTGACCCATTTTCTCTTAAAGAGAGAAGGCAACTTTATAATTAGTGCACATGTTAGTCAATAGCATGTGTTCCTTTCAAGTATTCCCTTAGTTATGTGGACCGACCAGATGCTCACATCGATCTAGCTGCATATACACACATATACCATATACTATACTACGTTCCCTTTCATCCACAACACAAACTTTCTCTCTCGCAAACTTGTAAACTTTATTCAACTCAAAACTTTATCCCTTGCATATTTAAAGTTTTGCATTCTAACTTGATGTGCATAACTAAAAACTGAATTTACTCTAATCTAACTAGGTTGTCATATGAAATCAGGTTTAATTTCAACTGCATTTATTTATAATTTAAAATCCAAAGTTGCTCTATGAAATTTAATTGAATTTATTTTGTTTTATGCTGTTTAAAATTTGAATTTGAGTTACACACATTTTGTGCTATTAAATCGTTTTTCCAGTCTTTCATTTTCAATTTCCATCGATCATTTAAATTTAATTTCAATATAATTTACGCATTCACAATAGTCGGCAGGGTGCTAATGCTTATGTCCAAACAATCGTCAGTTTGTCTATTTTAATGGTAATTTATGCACCGCTTGGTAGCGTTGTTTGATAGTCCTCGCTTGTTTACACCCCCAAAGACACACATACAGACAGTTTGTTGATGTACAAATTCAGTAAATTGACTTACATTTTAGGTACGATTTATTGATAACCCAATTAGGCTTAGTTGAATGAAAGTTGAAAAATACTGCAAATAATATAAAAGTATACGTTTTTTACCATATAATATAGTTTGAGGGGTAAATCATGTTAGTAATTCCACTCTCTTTTAGTTTTTGGATAAATGCACAAATAAGACGTCTTTAATCCTTAAAAGTGATTTATGTTTGGTCACCTACCCCAACTATAAGTCCAGATAGCCTTAACACACACACAAACACATGTGTCTTTTTTTTTATGCACACAAATTCAAATTCACTTGAGCGCACTCGACTGTGAGTTATTCTAAGCTCTGAAATACTCTATATACAATGTTGGCTGTGCACACCGTTATAGCTTACTCGCACACACATTAATATACTCTAGGAGTTCTTGGTGAGCAAATTTGAATAAACATTATCTTTTCTAACTTGGGTTCTTTGAGGAACTGTGGTAGACGAAGCTGTTCCTTTCAAGAGAAACTGAAATTGACATAGACATGATATTGATCATGAATATATACTGTATATTATATATATTTTTCTTTAAATTATGGTATAATTGTTACTAAAAAATGTTTATTCCCATATAAGCTGTTTCTAGTTCATATAGATTTAACCTTAAGCGGTACTTTCTTCAGATACTGACTGGGGAGATATATACTAACATATTTTAATATCATATATGAATTATATATAAATTTACCATAAAAGCTGCTTCCTTTTCAAGCATATTTAAATGATATCGTTGTTATAATCAGATTTTGTTCAGGAATATATATAGTTTTATTTTCTCAATTTTATTTATCTATGTATTGTATGTAAATTCGCGATAAAAGGTGTTTCTGTTCCATAAAAACAGTTGACATTGATATTTTTATCAGAAGCTGATAATATACATATAATATATTCTATATTTATAAGAAAGTTAACAGAGCATCTGCCGTTCGTACACTTCCACCGCGGGCACATTCACGTGTCT
Organism: Zaprionus nigranus; assembly: GCA_018903425.1. Taxonomy (NCBI): domain Eukaryota; kingdom Metazoa; phylum Arthropoda; class Insecta; order Diptera; family Drosophilidae; genus Zaprionus; species Zaprionus nigranus. The sequence continues at coordinate 640,251 of JAEIGD010000014.1, read as the reverse complement.
CTTGTTTAACATGAAAATGTGTGTGATGTGCGAGTGTGTGAGTGTGCGCGAGTGTGTGTGTGTGTGTGTGTGTGAGTGCGCCTCCCTTGAGCTTTTTCGAGTGTCGTGTAAAGTGTTGAACAAATATTGCTGCAGCGCGTAAAGGTACAGTGAGAATTGGCTAAGTTCAACAAGCTTGCACTTGTTTTATTGTTTCCCACTCGCTCTTTACAATGTAAATTGTTTACAGACACGACGTAATGCCCGCACTATCTTAGCCAGATCAGTCAGCTATACGCTTAGCATATGATTTTTGTAGCCCCCTTTCGCAAGTCGTAAGACCCAAGACCCGCGGCACAAGTCGAGGCAATTCAAGTTGAGCAATTGCAAAATAAACTTCTAACGTAATTCACAACACAGCGCAAGCTAAGCGTAATACATTATTCATAAAGTGACGGCAAAGGGAGTATGGCAGGAGCGCGAGGGATGGGGACTGGGGAAAACCGAAACTCAAGCGTGGAAAACTTGAAGGAGAAAAACAATTTTTCACACTTTGCACGTCGCGAAAGGAAGAAAAAAAAACGGAGAAAAGGGATAAAAAGCAAATAGTACAGGCAGCAGGACACACTGACGGCGCGATTATGCAACGTTTTGTTTCAAGTGTCGAGAAAAAGTTAAAGTATTCAATGTATTTGTTAAATATCAATACTAAATAAAAGTCAGATGAAAATGCATTCAATATTTAGAAGAAAAACTTGATGATATGATGATTATGTAAACTGAAGTACGAGATTGACAGTTTGAAAATCAATGCCCATGGCAATCATTTGTGCCACGTAAGCTGCTTCTCATTGACACACATTCAACTTCAGACTCGATTCGACTTATGAGAACTTTCTACATAGGAGTTCATTGCAAACTTAAGCTTAAACTATAAAGAGAAAAGCAGTTGAAGTAGAAAATCGATGATAGTCTACAGATAAATGGAAATAAGTAAGAGGCAGAGAGAGAGGGAGAGAAAAAAAGAGACGCAGACATGATAATGTGCCACATAATATAGTAATAATTTCAGTCAAACCAACTGTGATTAGCAAGCTGTTGTCAGTGCATTGTTGCAGACAAAGATGATAAAGACATATACATGTGGAAAGGTCAAAGGTTGTTGCCTTGTTAAAATACTTGGCTTATGGTTTGATTAACGCTTTAACTTTCAGAATGTGCGATTGCTTTGATACTCTGCAGGCAAATCAGAGTTAGGGTAGTGCGAACAGTAGCGTAGATTTAAAATATAATGCTGCCTTTATTTCACATTTACAGAGTATGCTGGCAGTGCTGATTGTGCTGCTGTTCTGTCTCATGTCTTGCAATTGGCATTGTTTTCATTGTGTGACCAAGAGAGAGAAATCCCCAAGCAATTTATACATACTCAATATTCCTCGCAGCTGTAGATTAGTTTTATCTCTTTCTCTTTTATCGTGTGCTCCTTGTGCAAAGGAAAAGTGGAAAATCAAAGCTGTTTTGTGTCATGGCTAAACCAAAAGAAAACTCCCAAAACAATTAGCCTGATGTCGCCTGCAGTGCTGCTTGAAAATTAATTTAACAACATTCACTACTTATTTAACAGTGGAAACTACAAGCTGTGTGTGTATGTCTGTGTGTGTATGTGTATGGCTGTGAGCATTATTTACAGCAAGAATGAGTTGTGTGTGCGAGAGGCGATGTGTGAGTGCCATGTCATGTTGTCGAATAAATTAATTAAGCTCACAATAGCGTTAAAAGCAAATGTTAAGCTTCATGTCTCCTCTCTTGTCCATCTTGTGTTGTGTCGTTGCACTGTCCAGACAGAGGCAGACAGCAGAAAAGTGTGAGAGCGGGAGAGAGTTCTTATTGCTGTCACTTGATTTTAAAGCTAATACCCCCTCGCCATCAACCTCCTTAGCCTTATCATTTATGCTACATTTTGCTATTTGAGTACCCCATCTGACCCATTTGCCCCACATCCTTGCAGAGCAGTTTGGGGCACTTTAAACATGCCACACGACTGGGCCTGCTGCTGCGACTCTACTCGCATTTCTTCGGTTCGCTGAGCGATGTTATTTACTATTCAATGCGGCGCACCATTTGCATTGACATGCCACAGAGCAGTAGCTTGGGGGGTGAGGAGGGGGCTGGGTACAGGTAAAAAATCATTGAAGCATATTTAATGCCATCAAATATTAATATCGTTGTTTGTTTGCCAACGTCGACGACGACGACGACGACATTCCTTGCATATTTTAGGCCTTTTGCGTAGATATTTTCGGGCAGTGCGTCCGCCTCTTTGAAGCTTCCTCCTTTTCCTCGATTTGCTTTCAAAGAATTTGCCAAAATTTCCCCTCGATAAAGTAGAATATTATTGCGAGTCGAAATTCGATTAGGCAAGAAATTAAAGTTAATTTTAAGCATAATTTGTATAGTTATATAATGCAAATTGTTAACCTTTCTAATTGAGGAAGGATAAAGTGAACTTTAAGCATACTTTTTATAGTCATACAATGCAACTTGTTAACCTTTCTAATTAGCTGCACAAATTTAATTTGTTTTGATTTCAATTTAGCTACGATAATTGATTTTGTGATTTCAATTTTCATTTGCAGGCGTTGCGCGGGTGCTTAATCATCAACAGAAACTGGGCGAGAAGGTGGTGGTGACATCGGGCAACAAGCTGCGACGTGGCGGATACCTTAAATACGATCTGGAATTGCGTGAATCGGATGCGGTGGGTAGACCGTAACCTAGTTATGCCTTGGGCCATAACTCATTCTACTTTTGCTTTGCTTTCAGATTGTGTTTACCAAATCTCTGGACATATTCAGCGGTTCGGAATATCGGGCACAGTTAGTGCTGCGCAATCACATGCAAACAGACAAGTATAGCAATCTGGTAAGTGTTGGAGAAGTAGAGACAGATAGAGAGGGCATCATTGACTCACTCTACAAATTATTTCAGATTGCCCAAAACGTCTCGAAGTGCATAAATCAGCTGCAGCAGCTCGTTGTGGATGCGTTCAGCTGTCGCTTGGTGGCCAAGGATGAGCTGGGCAAACGTCTGGTGAAGCTGTATCACGTGGACGCCATATTCGATGCACCAAGTGGACAATACGCGTGTCGACTGCAACTAAAGTCCAACTTCAATGAGCTGCTGTCCATCATGAAGGCAAACAATGTGTTCCTCGAACTGGAGGTGGGTCGTCTTGCACTTGGCATGCACTCAGCAATCGCAATTTGCTAACGTATTTAATTTGCAGGCGGCAATGCCGAATGGCGTTTTGGATACGATGTCACTGAAACTGGTGCCCGGGATTAAAGTATCGCTGGATTCGTTGCACGTGAACGATTTGAAGTCGCAAGAGCTGCACGTAAGTGGCTTGGAGAACGCACTGAAAAAGCTGCAGGTGAGTTGGGCAAGCATGCAAAAAGAAGATTGATGAACACGAAGAAAGGTAATGGACAAAGCAAGGGAAGAACAGAGCGAGAGAGAGAGAAAAAGAGACAGAAGAAGAGCTCAGCATATATTCCATTTCCATTTGGTTTTTTTTGTGTCTCTCCTTGTGCGTTGCTCAAGGATGTCCGTGCTTAAATTCATTTCTTGAGCTGCACTCTCTGTACTTGTATCAATTTATTTGCCTGCCTTCAAAAAACAATCATAAGCAGCAGCTACAGCGACACTGGCTGTGGCAAGGAAAGACTCCTCGGACCCATTTTATGTGGCAATAAAATACAGGAAATTGCTTTACAATGTACGCTGCTGTTTCAAGCCAGTGGCATCTTCAGAGCGACAGAGAGAGAGAGAGAGTACAATATTATGTACGACAAGTGTTGAAAGTGCGCTGCGGCTCTGTGGCGGAATATTCCATGAATTCGAAAGTTCCTTCTTATAGATCATCCTACAGTGAGAGTCAGTCAAGCTGACTGGCTCAGCCAGCATTGTTGCCAATGCCGCAAGTGCTGCCCGCAAGTAGTTGCGGCTCCTTCTACTGCTGTTGCTGCCACTGCTGCTGCTGCCACTGCTGCTGCTGCCTCTGCTGCTGCTGCTGATGTTGCCTTGCAATGTCAATGTCCACCCCCAGGGCAGGGCAGGCCAGGCTGGGGCGGTTTCGTTGCGCTGCTTTTGCCTTGGCAAAAATGCAAAATGACAGAATTTTGCTTGACTTCCGTTTCCGGCTTGCTTGTGGCAGTATTTGCTTTTGCGCGCGCTGCCTTCCACTCTCTCTCCCACATTCTCTCGCTATCTTTCTGGCTAAAATATATGCTGCATTTCAGCAAGTCTAATTACAGTTAAGTGGCCATTTTGAAATATGCCGCATAATATTGCATTAGCTGCAAAAGCAGTTCATGCAACAGGACTTTGCCACATTCGATTGCTCACAAATTGTATCGTTGCTGGCATTTCAAGTGAACAAAGGAGATAGAACCTATAGGGTGTCCTTAAATTAACGCAACTTTTAAAGTACACTTTTTACTTTTAAGTACACTCAGTTTTTGGTCTTTAAATTGAAATTTTTTTCTTGAACCTTAAAGCATAAGATTGGATAGGATAGGATCGCTGCTTCGATTTTGTCATTTGGAAGACCACTGAGAGTTTCGGTGACATTCCAGCAGCCTCAATTCGACTCAACAAAGTAGATATACATGTATGGATATTACAATTCAGACATGTCCGTCTGTATTATAACCTTCATCTGAGAGACTGCAAAAGCTAGGACTAAAAATGTTTTGAATTGCACGCAGCTTAGATTTTTTTTTAGAAATTGGCCAAGTAATTTTAAAGATACAGTGATTATTTTTGTTCTGTACAATAATTTGCAAAGTCTAAAAGATTACTGAAAATTTGGATGTGAGCGGATAATTAGCATAAAAGTTATTTAAGAAACATATTAAATGGGCATACAGATTTGCATGCCTTTAAGTGTGCAATAAAAAATTATATTGTTGGAAAATCAGAGTATCGGGTATATTAGAGTCGAGCATGCTCAACTGTAGCTTTCTTATTTGTTTTTGTTGTTGCTTGTTGTTTACTGCCTGCTGCTTCTGCAATTGCCTTCGTTCAATTCAAGACAATTAAAGAGACAAGTTAGCTGCAGCTGCCTGGCACAGTTAAGCACATTAAAGTATTATTCTTCGTTGCTGTTGTTGTTTATTAACAATTAATCATTTAATGCTGGCTATCTCGCTCGCTCTCTCACGCACAGTCTCTCGTTCGCTCTCTTCAACCACAAAAAGGCAAATTATGCGGCTGTCAATTTCAGTGCACTCGGCAATTTTATTAAAATTCACATTTTCGTACAGACAACACAACTGTGACCGCATAGCAGATATCACATTTACTACATGCCCTCTCTCTGTGTGTGTATGTGTGTGTGTATTTACATATTAATGGGAATATGGCTTACATATGTATGTAATTTAAACCCCTTTCGAAGAGTGAGGAGCGTTAAAAGCGCATTGGTCTGCATAATTTTCAATTAATAATTAAATATACTTTCGTGTATTATCGATGGACTAATAAGAGTATGGTTGTTGTTGTTTCTCTGGCTGCTGTTGCTGCTGCTATTGATAGGTCTGCACTTCCGTTTATTAACATTGTTGATAGTTTTTACTTTTTTTCAAGTATTTATTACATTTTAATATTATTGCACACGTGTAAGATTGTATGCAATACCCTTTAGAGTTGGCAGTAGGAGAAAAGGGAATGCACAGAGAGTAGCACAACTTTTGTGTATTTTTGTAAGGTATGCGCTAGTCTATATTACCCTTTTTGTGTGTGCGGATGTGTCAGCAGTTGTTCTTTCTGTGCGCACATCCGTTACAATAATAACTTCTGTTATTTCGCTTTTCATTTTACATTATTCACATTAATTTTGCAAAACAAAAATAAAATAAATTAAAACAATTGCAGAGTATGCTGCAGTTGAGCATGCTCGACTTTGTTGTAGATGATCGAAAGTGGAAGAAAATGAATTATTAGTAAATGTATCTGCCAACTGCAATTTGTATTTTTTCTACTTTTGCTGGGTATCTACAAGTCTTGTACTATGCCTAAGCCATTTTTTGGTTAATTGTTTATTTCGTAACAATTTTGCAATTGACTTCAATTGTTTCACATTCGGGTTGCCAATTTATTTATGAGACTTAAATCAAATTCAAAATTTCTTGTTAACTAAAGCGACGCATTGCTAATCAATTGACAAAGGAGAGAGAAGTGAAAAATGCACAATTTATATGGAAAATATATTTATGCTGCGATCTGCAAGTGTTTGGCAAATAAATAAAGCAACAATAACTGCAACTGCAACTGCAACTGCAACAACAATAACTAGTTAAAAGGCAGTTGCCTCGAGGGGACAATGAGAGAATTGCAAAACAAAAGTTCTTCGATGCAATAAAAATCAAGAACGGCAACGGCAAGAACAACAACAATATGTCTCTGTGTGTGTGTTGCGTGTGTCGCATGAAATACATTTTAATTAAATAAATTTGCAACACGCACGTCGTCGTCATCATCGTCGTTGTCGTTGAAGACTTTGCCCCGCACAAATATCAAAATTCATTTTCATTTTGCATTCGAGGAAATTGCAAATGTTGCAGTCATTAGTACAAAAACCATAAACCATAACCAATACCAACATGGTCTTATTCTTCTTCTGCCCCTCCTCTTGCGTTTTGCCACTAATGTGAAACTATAAAATTTCTGAAAGGCTTTTTTGGCAGCAACTGCAGCTTCATCAAATTGAGAAAATAATTATATCATTCAGTCTGAAAGTTATTAATTAATACACACACGCTCTGACGTATTGTTTGCGCCTGTGTGTGTGTGTGTGTGAGATATACATATTTAATTCAATTAAATTTGCAATTGAACTGTACGCATTGTTTGCTTCAATTTCAGGTCAAACCATCAGACTCCAAATACATCTCCGTCGAGTTAATTGAGCAGGCGCACGGCCTCAACAAATATCGTGTGCGCTTTCTCAAAGACTTGCGCCCAGATGAGCATTTCTATGTGATGGTCTATTCACCGGAAACAAATCAGAACATTGAGGTGAGTGTGAAATGTTTGCAGAGAATTTCAGAGTGTATAGAGTGATAGAGATGCAGTGTATGTATGCATATATATTTATCCTGATTATTCAACACAGCTAGTTTTAGGGCTTGTGTTCCCATATAACTGAATATGCAATATTATAACAAGATTTATAGAAGGGGGACTTATTATTTGTAGTGAAATGGGGTTACCTTTACAATATATTGTATCCTTGCAGAGCTTATAGCTTCATTATTAGAACAGTGTTTCCCTTTTTTCGTGTATACAGAATCGGTTATCAAATACACTTGCATTGACTCACAAGGAATACTGTTTCATTAGTAAAATATTTTTTATTAATTGATATGGTGTTTAAGCAAAGGTAGCTAGAGCCTAGTTAAATTATTTATATTAATAAGATTGATACATACATATTGTAATAAGACAGATATTTGAGGTATCTAATGAAGCTTAACTAGTCTGGCAACCTTGATCCGGCAAAAGAAACAATATACATACATAGCTATACAAATAAGTTAGATTAATTAGCTTGTATGTCACATATTTGTATTGCATATAGTCTTCACACTGCAACTGCAACTTGAATTGAGTTTAACCTCAAGTTATCTTCACTTATTAATGAGTTAATTTGATGTCTTAGCTTGTCATGTTTCATGCAAGTCGAAAGGGCAAACTATTGAAGGCGAAATCAAATCTGACATGGTTGTGAAATTTGACAGGAGCATGAAATATACTCAGAATGATTTATGTATTAATGCACTCGGAAATCAAATTAGCAACAAGTTTAAACAGGCCTCATTCAAAATATTTATCAACTATTTATGTATGTGTTTGTGTGAATTCTTTGGAAAATCTATCTATTCCATTTAGGCATTATTCGTGTTGTTGCTGTTGTTGTTATTGTTGTTTAGAGCTTGCCACACGTTTTTGTGCAATGTTTCATTCGATTCGGCAACATTTTGTATACATTTTCGGTTGCGTTTTCAATTTTGCACCCCAAAAATGTTGTTTATTTACCACGTTGCAGCTGCAACAGCAATGGTGGCAGTGGCAGCGGCAATAAGCGCAAATGTAAATACGCTTCCATTTGGCATTTTTCATTGGTTTCATTGGTTACCTGATGCCATTAGATAGTGCAAACAGAGAGTGATAGCCAAGCCCGCGCACCGCTATCATTCTGCTTAAGTTTTCCCCAGTTCCCCTCAGCGAACGCAACACGATTTAACTTCCTGTACAGCAACATGCCCGCAGTCTCGTTGTTGTGTTGAATTAAAGGCGCCAAAAGGGCGCAAAAACGAAACGCAAAAAGCGAAACTACAGTCTAGTTGCTATGTTACCCTACCCAGGGTGAAAACAGCTTAAATATTTAACTTATATGTTAAGCGTTTATTGCATACTTTGCAGCGGGTTAGCAATCATTATCTCTTTAAAAATGTATCTTAATTAACTTATATGTTCATGATATGATCGCCATAAAATATTCAGAAATTATTTGGACTTTGATAGTTATTGTATTTACCAAAAATTAGCTGTGCTGCTTTATAATTACACTTGGAATTCGGATTTTATCAATTTACAGGGGCGAAAAGAGGCGTGCCTAAATTCTCAAACAAACTTTGGTAACCCTAGCTATTATAGTGGCTGAGAACTAGGTTTTCAAACGGACGGACAAGACAGACAGACTGATAAGCAGACATGGCTATATTAACTCGTCTATTGATCTTGTTTAAGAATGTATATGGTTTGTGGGATTTGCCACATTTCCTTCTGCATGTTGCTTACATTTTCTGTTGGCACAAAGTTATAATACCCTTCTACCCTATGGAAAGCGGGTACAAACAATGTACAAAAACTGTTGTTGTTGTTTTTGTTGGTTGCCCCATACATATAAAGCCGGAACGGAATGGAACGGAACGGAATTGCATAAATAAGTTTCGTTTATGTAGCAAGCGGACTCCCTTTTCTCTCTCCCCCTCTCCACGCCTCTGTTCGCTCAGTTGTCCAGCGGAATACAGCAAAATGGCGTATATCTTGACCAGGCCCCCTACTCCCCCTGCACCCTGTACGTTGCTGTACGTTCTTGGCCAAATTGCATAAATTTCTGTAGTGCAGGGCAGAGTAGGGTGGAGGGTGAAAGAGGGGAGAAGGAGGGAGGTACACTTCTCTGTTCTGGCAGGGGTTCATCTATAAACGCTATCTCGCATACAGCTTGCACATAAACCAAGCCAAAGTCGTTAAGTATCTGCTCGTTGTGTGCCCCCTCCCTACTCCTGCCCCACTCCTATCCCTCCTCCTTCGCCTTCTGTGTCCATTGTTTCATCTGTGGCCTGTTCATCCGACGCTTGGGGACACAACACACATCATGTCAATAAATTCAGTTCCATAAGTCGATCGCTTGATCGGCGTCTCGCAAGCTCGCAATGCTCATTTATTAGCCCAAATGCCCAGAAATGCTGCACGAAATGAAGGACGGGTGAAGGGGGACGAGGGATGGTACACAGGGAGGTGGTTGCGTGCTTGTTTCCTTGGCACAATCGCAGCCGCATTGTAATTGTCCCGCGCGTCGCTTAAGCTGTTGGTTTAACTTGGTCAACAGCCGGTGGAGGAGGTGGTCAATGTGATGGAGTGGGTGGAGCAGGAAACAGGGCGCAAGGCGAATCTTATGTCAGGCGGTTATTGTTATTGCCACACTGTGTGAAGGATAGTTGAGTGTGTGTGTGTGGGAAAAGAAGAAAGAGAAGGTACACACCTTCTCTTTCTTATTTTCTACATACAAACACAATATCTCTCTGTTAAGAAAGAGTGTAAGTGAGGGGAGAACTAGGTTCGATCAAAGGAAGATCGAAGGGGCTTGACTTGAAAACCAGAGGCAGGCACAGATGAAACTGTATCACGTGCTCAGCTCGTCTTAAACAAACAAAAATCTTATAGATACATTATTGTGTTATGTAGATACATAATAGCGACGTGTACATACATTAAAGTGTCTTGGAAATACACAAAAATATATTGTAGATATATATTTTAAAACGTCCTTAAGATACAACAGTATCTTTAAGATACAATAGTATTCTACAAAAGTAAAGTGTAGATACATCAAATTATCTTATAGTTATTAAGTTATTCTTTGGATATGCGTTAGAATTTTAAGAAATAAAACTATTTTAAAGATGCATTAGAAAAGTAGGTACAGTAAGTAACAGACACGAAAAACTAATTTTTAGAAGAATTCTATAGATATAAAAGTATCCACTGGATACAAAATAATCCTAAAGATGCATAAGTAATGAAGGTAAACTAAAATAGCTGACACAAAAACTATATTGTAAATAAACAATAGTATACATTAAATTATCTTATAGTTACAGAATTATTCTGTATTATCAGTACAGTAAAGATGTAAGATTCTCTGCACAAAATATAGATAAAGCAATAAGCCGTATCTTTAAAATACATTAGTATAGTAAATGCAGAGACAATAACATACGGAGAGCCTGCTGCATTGTTGCTCGATACTGCCACTCACCTTGTGACGCCTTGTTTTCATTTCAATCGAGTTCAGTACATAGTTTTGTATCTCCATCACTTACTGGGTATCTCATAGTCTACCTCACAGTCAAGTTCTTCAAATTAAGTCTAACTATAATTCCATTTCCAATGGGGATTTCTGCTTGCCTTGCCTTGTCCCTTGCCTGGCCTTGCCTCTGTCCCAAGCGATGTTTGCTGCCAAGGACAAAACTAGCTTAAGAAAATATTTGAAATTTCTGGTAAATACCAAACCAATCCCAATGAATGAATGCGAATGCGAATGCAATCATCTGGTGCAGTGAGTTGCCATGGTTGCTGTTACTGCTGCTGATGGTCAAATGGCCAAAAAACTTTTGCCATTTCTTATAATTGATTTCTGTTTTAGTTTATTTATTCGCAAAGCAAGAAGACGAACTGCAAAGCGAATGAAGTTGAACCTCAAAGCATTCCGTTTTAACCTATATATTTCTCTCTCTCTATCTCTCTCTCTTTGCAGGTGCCCATCGTGGGAGATACAACAATATCCCAAATGTGCTCGGCACGTCCAGGTGGACCGCTATTGACAGTGCTTCTGGATAATCTGAAGTTCATTGCGTCGACAATGCTCATTGTTGTGCTATCCATATGGGGTAAGTAAGGGGGATAGTTCTGTCTCTCTGACTGTCCTGCCCTCCTGCCTGCCTAACTTCCTCATTCCCTTCGTGCCTGACTATATATTCAAATATTAATCGCTATTCTATTGGCGCATAAATCATGCAAAAGGCGCAAGTAAACTTGCTAAAGCGGAGTCAAAGGCAATAAATCATAAGTGGCGGCAACCCTGACAGTGCCTTGCCTCTTACCTACATAGTTGTTCTTGTTGCTGTTATCTCAGTTGTTCCTGTTGTTGTTGTTGTTGTTGTTTGCAGTTAATCGCAAATTCTATGAATTTTTAATCAACCCAACTACGCGCGCTGCTACTGCCCAGGTGGGCTGGCATCCTTGGCTGGAGTTATCCTTTGACGCAGGACCTTTTTAGTGACGCTTCATGCGAGCTGCGTTTTAGGATGCCCGCTTCGTTAAACTTTGCCATTTTCTTGCATTTTTACACGCAGCACGAAGAGGAGACTCTACGTCTGAGTTTGGTGCTAGTTTGCCAGGGGCGGAGGGAGGTAAAAGTTTGCACTGTTTTTTATACCCGCTACCCATAAAGGTAGAAGGGTATTTTAACTTTGTGCCAACCGAAACTGAATGTTACAGGCAGAAGAATGCCTGACAGACCCCATAAACGTGGCAAACTATATATATTCTTAATCAGCCTCAACAGACAAGTCGATATAGCCATGTCCCATGTCTGTCCGTATGAAAACCCAGATCTGAGACTATAAGAGCTAGGACTACGAAAAAAATATGAAGAAATGTATAAAGATTGCAAATTTATTTTAGATTTTGCTCCCTCCGCCCTCGTTAATCGAATTTCAAGCGTAATTTTAATTCTGATTTGGTTGTGATCGGATCATTAACGAAGAAGTTATTTTATTTATTATAATTCTAAAGAGTTACTGATTTCTAAGACGCTCTTAAGTATGCAACATAAATACGTTACGATAAAAATATACCCATTTAAGAAATCGTTTGATCAGGTGGATAGAGGGTATATTACAGTCGAGCACACTCGATTGTAGCTTTTGTGCTTGTTTTACTTTTTTTTTGGCTTTGTTGTTTGCCATCTCTCAGTGTTGTCTATGGGTTTGCGGGTGTTATCGGTTCCAAAACACTTTACACCCAATAAAAAAGAAGAAGAAGAAGTAGGAGCAGAAGTAGTAGAAGAGGAATGTCCTTGTAGGTGAGGTGCAAACTTAACAAGGAGGTTTACCTTGTTCGCCTGCCAACCGCAAAACTGATAAGAAGTTTCAGTGGGTTTTTCTCAGTTTTTGGGTTGTTATGCTACGTGCAACAGTCGTCGCTGACTCTGCTGACGCAGCGTAAACAACAAGCAAAGGCAGCAGCAGCAACAACAAGCAAGTACAACAACAACAATAACATAAGCAGCAACAACAACACAGGCAGCTGCTGGCAAACGCCACTTGATTAATTGCAACATTCAGTGCATGCATGCAGCAAGGAGTGGGCGCAGGAGTGAATATGTATACACACATCTATAGCCTGCAGTATTTTTATTTAACTCCCCCTCTCTCTCTCTCTCCCACTCTCTCTTGTTGCAGTCTACATATACTTCTTCCAGACGCAGGGCGTCACGCAAGTCAACTCCGAGGGTAAGTTTAATTAATAATTTTGAGTGCACACAGCGTTGGGCAGGGGAAGAAAGAGGGTAGAGAGTGTCAGCTCTACTCTCTCTCTATCTCTCTCTCTTCTTTCTTGTCCCCTCGAGGCATCTCTACGCACAACTTTTGCTACACTTCTCTCTATTAGTTTTAAGTTTTTAGTCATTTCGTGCATGAATACCAAAAACTTCTGGCAGCGATAACAGGCCGCAGTCTTTGCACTATCATCATCAGCAGAGTGGGAGGGGATGAGGGGTAAAGCTAGCAAAATTTCTTATTTATGACTTAAACTTTGATTTTGCTTCAGCGACCGGTTCTTTTTCTAAGACCACGCCCCCTTTTCTGCCTCCCCTGTGGACAGCTTTAGTCTTTAGCTTCTCTCGTTTTGCGCTCAGGCGTGATGTGACTGCAAATTAAAGTTGAACCCCATTACGGATGAGGCTCCAGGTCAGGCTCAGTCTCAGGTCCACTCTCCAGGTCACTTTCCAGCTATAAATACTCGCTCTCGTTTCTTACGGCTGTGCATGCTAATCAGGCAGGCAACTCTCCCTCCCTCTTTTCTCACCTGCCTTGACTGGCATCGTAAATAACAAAACTCGACTGGGCGCATTTGCACAAATCAATTTGATTTGATTCACAAATGCAATCACAGTGCTTGCCAGTCCATCAATATCACAAGTATACACACACACAATACACCCCTATACACACAAACCCCCCTGTACACACCTCTACACCCATATCTCTCGATACAAGTCAAGGGGACAAGGACATTAGCTGCAACTGCTTAGAAGTCAGCTGGAAGTGACCCAATAAAATGCAACCATAAATAACACACAACTACAAGAGTGAGTGCAATGAGTGGTGGTGGAGCAAAGCAAACCTTGACACAGCTGTAAGTTCTTTATGCGATAAGCGTGCACACGTTTGGCGCTCAGTGTATTTAGCATTTTATCAGCAATGGGCCACAAGGCGCTGCCAACACTCAAATTACCTTTAATTACAAAATTAGTCTAATTACTTAAGATTTGTGAGGGCCATCCCCCATCTACAGCCACGCCCCCACCCTCACTCGACATCGCGAGGTCAGCAAGTTCTCCAAGTGGTCCAAGTAGCCCCCACGTTGTCCGTGCTCGCCCATCCGCACGTAATTTTTACACTAATTTTAATAGCTAAATTATTTGTTGTGTGTCCTGTTGTTGTTTGCCGAAAAGCGTTTGCTCTTCTCTCCCTCTCTCTCTTTTCCTGTTCCTCCCTCTCTGACTCTCTATCTCTCTCCTCCTCTGTGTGTCGTTCCGTTCATTTTTCATGCCCAAAGACCGCTTTTACTAATTACTTATAACACGTTATTTAGAGTGAGGTGCAGTGGGGCCAAGATAGCGAAACTTGAGTTGTGTTTAAATGTGCGATAACTTTTGCAAGGCACTGTATATAGTTTGCAGCATTTTTCAACTAGAAATAGCTACTTTAAAAGCTGCACAATGAGCTTAACTTATAAAACAATTCAACTGTCTATACAATGTTATATTTTTATACTCGCTATCCAAAGGCTTAGAAGGGTATTATAACTTTGTGTCAACAGAAAATGTATGAAACAGTCAGAAAGAGGTGTGGGAGACTCCATCAAGTAGATATATTCTTCAACAGCATCAACAAAAGAGTCGATATAGCCATGTCCGTCTGTCTGTCCGTAATAAAATCAAGATCTCAGAGATTAACATTAACAGACCACCAACAAAATATGAAAATATGTTAAAATTCTGAGTCGTGCTTGTTGAGCTAGAAATAGCTACTTTATATCTGCAGAATTAACTTATAAATAACTATGCTCAACTATTGTATATTTTAGTATTATCTGTAATATTTCTAAAATATTTAAAAATCTTTTATAATTTTGTGTCTTCTCTTACAGCCTTCTTGCATCGATCAGGAGTAAATTCCAATTCGCATTCGACCAATTCAAGTTTGTACAGACAATCGCCGAATAGGTCACCAGGTGGTGGTAAGTAGTATATCATATCTTTATATATAATCTATCATAATATGAAATTAAATCACTTTCTCTTGCAGATATGTCAAATTTGTACGGTCGCCAGAACAACTCAAAGTCGCAGGACGAATCGTTTATCTACGGCCATCCGCAGCTGAGTTCCCCGCAGAACAGAAGCGCAACTTTACGTCGTTTCAATTAGACGAATGTCCTTAGGGAGCAACTATAGTGACTAAGTAGGAAAAGCTCAGGTTAAAAGAGAAAGGGAGAAAGAAAAACACTTCCAATTAAATGACTTAATATTATTCTAACTGCCACATTGACTAAAGAAAGTTTCTCGGTTTTCATTTCGTTTTTCAAATACTAATAGAAACTATGACCTAATTATAACATATACAAAATAAGACTGTTTGAGGATTTCGCTCGGGAACGAAATGTTAAATTTGGTAAACACACATTTCTGTAAATAGAACCTAACACGAGCTGATACAATTATATTTTTGATATTATGTAGAGAGACACATTAAGCATAAGTAGGAATAGGATTTACTTCGGATTCACACTTGATTCACACCGATTGAATAATTTATTTATTGATAACTAAAGTTAAAATGAATCACAATTGTAAATCTTGTTGAACTGTTTTTTATAATAAAGATAGAATGTGAAAGAAGAGAGTAAAGTAAAGTAGACACAAAATGTTCCACTTACATTTGAGTTGATGGGGAGAGGGTAGAGGTATGAGAGTGCACGTGCAAATCCACTTGAATTACTCGGGTACTATGTCTATCTCTCTCTCTCCCTCTCTCTACGTTCCACGTTGAGCTGCCAAAGTGTTCAGTGCATTCCGAGTACTCGAGTACTTTCGTTTTTAAGCGCTTTTCAGCTGAGCTGCTGTCGGATTGGATTGGAGAGGGTATGCGAGTACAACCCCTGTATGTATGCTAAAGTATTCTACGATTTTTGTTATATGCATTTCTAATTAGAATCGCATCAAGTCGAGTATGCCATTAATTTTACATTTGCGCATTTGAAGTGCCACGGAGCAACGCCACGCCCACTTGAAAAAACCGGGCAAGTGCCCCGAAAGGGGAGGTGGAGGGGGGCGTGGTGCAACTGCACATCGAGTGCGTGCACGAGTCTGTATAAGGTTTGTTTTCCATTTCAGTGCAAAAAAAAGAAACCTTTATTCTCTTTTCTCCTGCTGCTCCTGTTGCGGTTTTCTGTTATTAATTAGTATTTTTAAACAGCTTCAGCAGCAGGCAATTGGGTCAGCAATGAAATTAGTTGCAACTGCACTCGATACATTTGTATATTTAATGAGCCTGCCCCACAATCCCTTTGCCTGCACCAACCTCCTTCCCTACTCCAGCTCAACTACTTGATTTATTAACCCTTATGGCTGTTCGGTAAATTAACATGTGGGATAAGGCTTAAAGATGGCTCTGCATGCCTGTGTGTGTGTATGGTGCGTGTGCTGGTGTGCATATGTGTGTGCTAGTCTGCGTGTGTTTCCTGCCTGCTGCACAGCGTACAGCTTCATCATTTTAACACAATTTCCTTGGCACTCAAATGGAAATTTCCATTTCGTTTTGACTTTTATTTTGCCTTTGTTGTTGTTCTTGTTCTTGTTGCAGCTTCATAAATTATAAATAACTTAATCGTGTCCGAGCGTATTGAACTGTGTGACCCAAAAAAAAGAGGAGGTACCCAAGTAGGAGTGTCATTTGAGAGTGTATCCCGACTGAAAGATGCGCTGTAGAACTTATAATAATACCAAGATCTTTTAATCTTTCGTTGTACTTAAGAGCTGGACATTGAATTTTAACTTATTGATCCAAAGAAAACAACAAGAGTAAATTTACATCCTTAATTATTAAATTAGCTAAGTTACTTGATGTTTACTTGGGGAATATTTATAATTTTATACAATTCTAGAATCCCTTTTACAATTTTATTGTGAGCACATGAATTATTAAATTTCTTTAGACTTTTGCCTGATGAATCAAAGTTATGCTCTAGAACTAAGATATCTTTATATATTTCTTTAAAAGCTATTTTTTTAAAAGCAGGGAAAAGTATTCACATTGAAATTAAATTAATATATCTAGAGAAACCTGCAGGTCGAATTTGGTGGCGTTACCTAAAATATTTGCTGAGTTACATGAGGTTAAAATATCAAATATTCTTGAATCTTTGCAATTTTATACTTGTTTTCGCATTTTTTTAGGGCGCACATTAAGTGCATACCTTCTTAAGCTTATTAACTAGTTAATTACTTAGTTAATAAGCACGTTGAGCTTACCCTATTGCAATGTGTGCAGGGTATTAAGAATTGGGCTCGAAGATCGAGAAGTTTGCTCAAGTTGACGCGGCTTAAGGGCTGACAAATGCAGAGGCATCACTCAACTAAATACATATGTACATATGTGTGTGTGTGGGAGTGGGTTAGTGTGCGTATGACTATGACTGCGTGTGTGTGTGTGGCTATTGATTAAGATGCTTCAAGTTGACTTCATTCATGTGTTAACATTATAGAACGAACGTTATTTGCCGGTTAGTTGTGTGCGTGTGTACGAGTGTGTATGTTTGTGTGCCAGAGTGCGTGTGTGTGTGTCATGCTTGATTTGCTCATTTCCGGTTCATTGAAGTCCGGCCGGCGTGTGAGTGTCCGAATGTGTTGAGAAGCGATATTCTAATCGGATTTGTGTGTTTGTCCAATATATGAATTATATGCCCAGCCGGCTGTGCGACAAATGCTGCTCATCTGTGTGTGTGTGTCTCTGAATCTGTGTGCGTGGATCTATGAATTATTAAAACAACAATTAGCAGGCCAAAAAATAATTATGTATAATCAAAATATATTCGGCAATGCATAAATGCAAAGTAAATTGCGAATTTTCCCAGACTGCATAAATAAATATTGAGCAATTGTGAAAATAATATCATTATTAAATACACTATCATATATTTGGCTAACTTTGTTTAAATGCTGCGCGCTTAACTTGTTTTTCAAATTGGGTTTTTTCAGCGTCGTTGCACCTGTTAATGAGTGCAAAGCGAGTTGCTAATTTAATTTTTATCGGGGGAACGAAGACATCAATTACACTCTGCAATCTAGCAGTTTTTCCAGCTACTTTTAGCTACTGCCAGCTTATACTGCCGCTGATGTTGCAGATTCTAATTAATTACACACACACAAAGAGATATTTGAGTGTGAGTTCGCTTCGAATTTTTACAACTTTAATGCTTACATTGTCTGCCAAGCTAATTGAAATTCTAATTATTTTCAAACATTTTTGGCCAGCCTGGCGCGCTTTGAGAAGTAATTAAGATAAGTAACCGAGAGGGAGAGGGATGGGGCGGGGGAATGATAAAGATAATGAAAGTAAGAGTGAGTGTTTCCAGCAATTTGTCAAAATTTATCAAACGATTTGTCTCGTTCTCTTTTGAAAATTTAACAACTTTTTATTGAGGTAATTGGGGCTCTACTTATCGCTAAAAAATATCATAAAATTGACATCGTAAACTAAATTTAAAAAAATGTACAAAACATACAATTACAAATTCTCACACACACATATGTAGAAGTAAAGGAAATACTTATTACTAGTAATAACAATCACAATGAAAAGTGCCGTCGATAATCGGAGGAACGAGGCACACAAACTTTGGCCGCACGCTTCGAATATTATTTACTCTGGTTCTGTTTCTGGTTCTTGTTCTGATATCTGATATTCATATCCATCGTTGTTGCTGTCGTTGTTGCCTAGTTGTATGTCTAAAGGTATATAAAACTTAATTATGATATTGCTAGTTTCACAAAGTTGAATTACTCAGTCAAACGTTCGATTTGTATCGTCGCATGTTTGATGTTGTATTTGCTGCCTCGGGCCAATTGCGTTGCCTGTTCCAGCACCACATCCGAGTCGCTCGATGGGTCTATCAAAGATATATAAGTTTATAGATTAGCATGATGTACATATATAGACTAACATAAGTTTCTACTCTATGTGTGTGAGTGTGTGCGATACTTTGACTTACCTACAACCAAATGAGCCATCAGTACGTTGTGGTCACTAGTGTGTTGCCAGACATTAAGATGATGCACAGATCTGAATGGGAAAGGAAGAGGATATAGCGTTGGGATGGTATCCGTACTCATATCTTGTAGCTCTTATCTCTAATGCACAAAACATTTTGTTCCTGATAAGCACTTGCTATAATTGTATTATAAATGATAGTAATAGTATGACGATAGTATCGGTTTTCGTATTTTCTTGTAATTTGATGCCCAAATCTAAAAAATGAAAAGCTCTGATTGTATGCCGATAGTATCTGTATTCTCGTAACACGTTTCTATAATCTACTGTAATTTTAGTAACATTCCTAATTAATTTATAATGATTTATAATCTAATAGATCTGAATTAAAGTTTATTAATTTTTATTATTAATTAATTGATTTTAATATAATAATGAAATATCTGAATTAAATTTAATCAATTTAGTATATTGAATATCCCTTGAATATGGCCTGACTATGGTAAATATATGTTATGTATATTTCCCCTTTAATACATTCTCATTATTTCAACTATCGGTTGCAAAAACTATCGCATGTTGCTCCTTAAAGAACCCACAGTTCGATTAAAAGTCTATCTATTTCTGACTGTATCTTTGCAGCTTGTCTATAATTAAGTTCATACTTACTTGACACCCCTCACGCTGGCCAGCTCCAGTTGCAGTGCCCCCAGGTTGACGTGCCGCGGCACCGCATCCAAAAGAATGGAGATGGACTCACGGAACAGCTGCACCGTTGTCATAATCACAATCACCGAGAAGAGGAGCGTGCACAATGGATCCGCATACTTGGCGCCTGGCTGTGGGTCAGTTAATTGAATTAGCACTCGGACAATATTAATTGACTGTCTCGTCTAGACTTACGTAGAATTTGATTAGGACCGCCGCCAGAAAGACGCCGATGCTCTGCACCAGATCGCCAATGACGTGTATCATCGCTGCGCGCAGGTTCAAATTGCGTTCCATTGCACTAGGGAGACAAGTTGATAGAGAGGGGGAGGGCATGGATTAATAACCTGAGGGCACAAATTAATAACTACGAATCAAGCATAACTAATGCGGCTTTGTGCGTTGCGCATTGCAACTGAATTAAATTCCAATTACGTGTAATCAAATAAACAATTGCCCGCAGTCAGCAGCAGCAGCTGCAACTGCCTGCGGTTGCTGTTGTTAGTGTTGCACATTTTTTCACTTGTCAACAAATTGCAACAGACTCATTTGAATCAATATCTTGTATCGTACATCATAATGTAAACTTACCCGCCTGCTGCTGCTGTTGGCTTTGAGCCATTTGTTATAACAACATTATCATCACTATGGCCATCATCATAACCATGACTGTTACTGTGACTATGGCTGTGGCTGTGGCTGTGACTGTGACTATGGCTGTGACTGTGACCATGGCCATTGTCGGGCCCCATGAACCAGGAACCGTGCAGTACGAACATCATGCTGTGGGCGAGTAAATATTTTGGTATATTGATATTTACATTTAATTATGAGTGTGGCTAGATTTATTGTACGCTCTTAATTCCCTTTGAATTGCGAAAAAGTTCTACATTATTTACAGCAAATAATTTAACGAAAAAAAACTATTCAATTTTATTTAGTCTGTTTGAAAGTAAAGAAATTAATATTCTTATCTTTGTGCTCTAAAACAGATCATATTATTTTTATGCGCATATCAAATGTGTAATCCAATTTAAGCATATGCAGAGCGAGAATCAAAATAAATTTAATAATATGAGAGTGGTAAACAAGCGTTGATTGGACATCCCTAGGTTTACTTATTCAATGTAAATATACATAAATTATTGACTGTTAAATTAATTTTAAAGTTTTTCTCAAATTTCTATGTTGAGCTCTTACATAAATAACATAATTCTCTCTTATCTTTTAAAATATCAACTTAAACTTTGTATCTAAATTTGTAATTTTGTCTTTATACCTTTTTTCAAGAATTATTGAAAGTTGAGTATAAATTTTATTACTTTTCCAACTTTATGGTATAATTGTTACATACTTTTGTTATTATTTTTTCTCTATATAATTATGACAAAAACTTGAGAGCATTTCAACAAATTAAATGAATATAACGATGACTATTGGTTTTTTACTTCGATTACTTACATTATATTAATGCCAATGCCAATGGCCGCAATGGACATCATGACATTCACATCTAGCTGAAAGTCTTGTGAGTAGATGCGTGCTATGGCCATCACGACCAGCCAAGCGGTTAGCAGCCAAATGCCCAGAATGGAGATCAGTGCACCCAGTACCTCTACGATCGGGATAAAGAGAACAATTAATAAAAGATGTGCAAAAACTATTGCATAACCTTATGCGCCAGCTGCGCTGCTCAGAACTGTGAATATGTTGACTTCAATAACTAGTGTAACTATTGTCTGATTGAAATTAAATAAAAAGGATAGTTAGATATTATAGGTACCTTACTATGTCCCTCATAAATCAAATTCAGAAATGTATTAAATTAGTGTAGAAATATTTAATCTGCATAATCCTATAATCTGTATATTCTACACAAACCGATTACCAATTTTAAGTAGTTAGTTTCTATATTTGCCGAGATCAGGATGGTTATACAGACAGACC
This sequence comes from Zaprionus nigranus, assembly GCA_018903425.1. NCBI lineage: Eukaryota > Metazoa > Arthropoda > Insecta > Diptera > Drosophilidae > Zaprionus > Zaprionus nigranus. The sequence goes on along the minus strand of JAEIGD010000014.1, from coordinate 618,709 downwards.
GACAGACAGATGCAATCCTTAGAAGTTCTTCAATGTTGACAGGGTATAACCAGTAAGAAAAGCAACAGTCGCGCAGCACGCGACAGTGGGATACCCTTCGACCTATGTATGTATGTTCCTATGTATGTACTCATATATGTACAAATGCACATGCTTTGAAATTAATCCCGACAGATGGCGCTCGCGCTTCGCGCTCGCCCGCCTCCCTTGTTAGCTGACAGAAGCACTTGGTTTTATGCTCATACTCTCTTAAATAACTTTTGTGATTATTGTCCGATCGGATTGTAATTTGGATACTACGTAGATATTTCATTCAGCTTAGTATATGTTAAAGTCAGAAAGTTGTATCTTTTATACAGCGCTTACAAATTGAGTTCAAAAATTTATTTATTGATTTGTGGGGGCGGTGGGCGTGGCACCTAACATTTGTAATAAACTTGATCTGCGCCGAGTACATAGGAACCTTCATTCCAAATTTGGTATCTCTAGCGTTTATAATAGCTGAGATCTGTGTGTTCATCTGGTCAGACGGACATCCGGACATCCGGACAGACATAGCTCAATCGACTCGGCTAGTGATCCTGAGCAAGAATATATATACTTTGCGGGGTCTGCCACGCCTCCTTCTGCCTGTTACATACATTTGAATTTTGCACAAAGTTAGTATACCCTTTTTGACCATTTTCAATGGTCGAAGGGTATAAAAAGAGAAACAGCTTAAGTAATGCAGGTGTGTATAATGACAGCGTACACATGCTTTCTAATAGACTTGACTGCATGATAAGTTGCTGCAGGCACTGTACACTTGCCATAAATGCAATTACAGTGAGGGGCAGTAACTGTTGACCGCGTCTTTGTGTCTTTGTGTGTGTGTGCGTGTGTGTATGCGGTTGACTGTCAACTGAGCGTGCAACTCATTAGCATAGTGTCGGCCATAATTGGCTACTTACCGAAGCGTTTGTAACCAAAGGACATGCGCGAATCCGGCGGACGGCCGCCCAGCCAGATGGCCACCAGTCCGATGACGAAGCTAATGCAATCAGATGCTAAATGTGCCGCATCGGCCATAATGGCGAGACTTCCGGCTATATAGCCGCCAAGGAATTCAATGATCTGTGGTTCCCCAGTGACGACGACGACGACGATGTTGAAATTTATCATAATTAAATCTCGTGTGGGTGTGTGTTTGTGTGTGTGTGTGAGTGTGTGCTTTGTACTTACCATGAATATGCAACAGAGTGAAATTGCTAGCAGAATTTTTAATTTGGCCTCCTGCGTCGATTTGCTTTTGAGGTTCTCACCGAAACCGGGTTGAAAACTGCGACAAGCCGCGGCGCCTCCACTAGCGCCACCTCCTGCCACAGTTGCCCCACTGCCGTCCAGGCTAGGGTTGCCATGTTCCAAGTGCTGGAATGGAAGGTAATAATTGCCTTATAAATATGAATGTACGTGTGTGTGAGCGAGTGTGCGACAGTGTGTGTGTTTGCATACAAATGGCTGCTGGCTGCTTGTCGTGCAATTTTCATAGCATACAACGCGGCGCCGCCTTAATTGAACAACTAATGAACTAAGTTTGCTAGACAAAGTGCTATATATACGTAAGTATACAGATATAATAGATATATAGTCATAATATAGATCTATATATGTATATATATATATATATATATATATATATATATGATATATACATCTGTATCTTATGGTTAAATTACCAGATTTGTGCAACTATTGCTGCTGCTGCTGCTGCGCAGGAGTGGCACCTCCCAAGTATGTTCCATATCCAGATCCAGTGTGTCTGCAGCGGCGCCTTCTCCTGCTCCACGTATTGACGCTGCTGATGTTGCCGTCCTTGTCGCACTCATGTCAATGCTGTTGTTGTTACTGGTGCTGCTATTGTAGTGGTATTTGGGATTACCATTTGACATGTGTGCGCCGCGATTTGAACCCACAAAATTCAGTCTTATATGGTCGCTATGCTGCCCCAGCTGCAACTGTTGTTGCTGTCGCTGTTGCTGTTGGTGCTGCTGATGTTGCTGCTGTTGTTGATTATCATCGGAATAAAGTGAAAAACTCTCATCGTAGTCATCATCATGCATTGTGGGTGTGCTGTCAAGTTTTTGATATTTTGACATTGTTATGCTCAGTATGCTCTTCTCTTTCTCTTCTTTTGTCTCTCTGTCTGTGTCTATGTGTGTTTGTGTTTGTATATGCGTGTGTGTGTGTGTTGGCGTGTGTATGTGTGATTTGAGCTCTGCTTGCTGTCTGTCTGTCTGTCTGTTGTTGCGGCGCTTATCTACATTGCATCTATCATAATTAGCATGTGGTATGTGTGATGCTCATCGCCATCGTCATCATCATCATTATCAGAGTCATTGCTGGTTTGGGGACTAAGGGCAGCGTTGGGGCGTTACGTCTATTAGAGGTAATTCAAAATTTCGCCCGTTTAATCGAGTCAGCTTTGTATCTATATCTCTCACCCCTCTCTCTCTCTTTCTCTCTTGGTATCTGCGTGTTATTTGAAAATTTGTTAGAAAATCGGTTTAGTTTAGTTGAGTTTTTGGATGTGTGTTTGGGGTTCTATAAAAAAAATGAAAGCATTTTGTTGTTGCCATTGTTGTTGTTGCTGTTGCTGTCAGCTTACTTTGTTTATAAACGCACAGTGTGCACTCAGTGTTGTGTTTACTCTCGCTCTCACTGTATGTTCTCGTTGAGTTGGCGTCGCTTGTTTCGTATTTTGTTTGAAGTTTTGTTAAAAGTTTTTGTTGTTGTTAAGCACTCACTTAAATATTTCTTTGTTTTAGTTCACTTTGTTAGAATTTTTTCACTGACTAAGTAAAATGTGTTTTAGTATTATTCATTATTCTATTTTAAATATATGGAACGATCTTAGTCATTTTGCATAGCTTTCAATTAAATCACTCGTAAATTTGGCAAACATCAACTTTTATTATCATTTTTTAAATAGTTTTCTTCTAAACTTAATTGCACTAACATTTTTAACAATTTTAAACATTCGTTTATTTTAAGTTCAATCTCTGTCAAAAATTTCAGTATGTTTCCCAAATTTTTATTTCGGGCTTAAATTGATAAAAATAAAAAATAATACAAATTCATATGGTAGATATTTTTATATTGTGTTCTAAACTATTTTAATAACCATTTGATTTGCCTCTGGTATCCTCTGCTATTTTATTTATGATTCTATCCAAATTGGTGCAACATCAAAATGTTATAAAATTGGTAAAATCAACTCTTTATATTTTGTCAAGAGAATTTTCCTAAAAATTGGACTATATACTATCTCTCTCAAATAAATTGATTAGGCAAAACAAAATTTGTATCTAAATAAATTTTTAACAAGTTGCTGATACAAATTGTGGTATATACATAGTTAAGAACTTTCGTATTTCCAAGTACCTCTAGCTATTTAGTATTAAACTCTTAACTTGGCTTGAGTAAAAGGTGTCTAAATTGATTTTGCATACAAATATTATCGTAATTAAAATGTAAATTTGTCTTTAAATATTAAAAATTTCTATTTCTGATCTAAATTAATTAAATAAGTAAGTTATATTATATTGACAACATTAATAAAGAAATTGCATATTTTTCAAAAAAAGTTAATCCAATAAAGTAATTATCTTCTGATAATTGTATGTTTTTTTATATTAAGAATCGAAATAAATAAATCATTTTCTATATTTAAAATTTTGTGTCTTTTTACTTATGAAACTTGTTAAGGGCATCATAAAGTCGCCTATTGGAATAATTGTATTTCCTACACCAATTATGCATTCATTTTGCCCGCCCAAAACTATCACACATTTTGTTTTCTCAGCGTCTTCTCTTCCAAATCGACAATTATTTCGTTGTTTGTGCTTCGTTATCTACTCGGGTAACAAAATAAAAGAACCACAAAACGGAAAGAATAAAAACAACAACAATAATCATTATGTCGTTTGCATGTAAGTATTATTTAGTTTCTGCTTCTGTTTATTTTTATCATTTAGTATGCTTTGAGCTTTCGTTCTTGCGGTCGCTCGCTTTGGGGACCTCGAGCAGGCGAGATAAGCGACACAGTTGGAAGAGCCTTAACGGTGCAGGCACAATGATTAAGCTGTTGGATAAACACACACTCACTCACGCACTCACTCACGTATGTATTCACTTCGCTCACGCACTCGCACTTGACATAGCTACTCAATACGGATACTTGAAACGCCACAACTGATTTGCATCACATCGAGTGAATGAGTGAATCAATAATTAGCACTTGATTCGTAAACATTCAAATTTGAAATGTTTCTTGACAAGTTTTTGTTAGGCGAGGCAATTTATACCAAATTTTCAAGATAAACATTTCAGATTAGATAAAACCATTATAAGCAGACGAAGATCAAGAAGACGAAGCAGTATAAGGGGTAACAATTGATTTTATGTGTTCTGATTTAACAGAAAGTTAGTTAAACTTTGTACTGTGGCAAATAATAGACATTTTCTTTGACTAATGGTATCCAATATCAATTAAAATAATCACTTGGTATTCTATAAAGTTTTTATTTGGAAATTGCAATTTGAATATAATGGGGATTTTCTCTTTATTTATTAATTAATTGTTTTATTTACCAGTTACGAAAACAATCACTAAATGTATTTCATAAAGTGAAGGTTGTTTAAAGGTTTATTTGAATCAAGTTTTCAGTTTTCAAATTGAATACTTGGAAATATTATGGGCATTTAATTCGTTATAGATACACGTTTTAGTATTAACAATAACTTATTGTACTTTATAAATTGATGGTTGACAGGCGACTTCTAATGCGCAGAAGTTTTGGAAACTCATTTAAAGTATTTTCCGATTGAATAATAGTTTTCAGTTTTAAAATTAAATCAGAAATATTTGGAATACGTTGTAATACTGATTATTTATAAGCTTATCCATTGATTGCATTAAAAATTGTTCAATATAATCACTTGATGTTTTCTATAAACTCTAAGGTGATGAGAGATTCTAATAAATTTTAACTTATTCTTATTTCTTTTAATTTGTTTTTTGAGTATTTTTCTGATCTTAGTTCCTTTTTCCCCATTAATTTGTATTTTTTTTATATCAATCAATGTTTTTAATTTGCCATTTGAAATAGAAGTGAACAAGCAACCTTTATAAACACCACGCTATATTTATTATTTATGTTCCGTTATATGTCAAGCTCTGCAAGTGGACAGTAACAGTGGACGTTTGTCTAACATATTATCTTCAAAGAAACTGGAAAGAATTGCCGATGGCGAGGCCTGCTGTCAGCGAAAGATACACGCCTTATAAACATAGATAGGTACATGTATAGTATGTCTAGATGGGTCTGTGTTTGGGTGCCACGCTAATTCCCGCTGAGTATTGATAAAAATGTACGTGAGCTGGGCGCACTTTGTGTCGAAGCGGTCCCCACGGTCCCCCAATGCCAAGAAAGGTCTATGAATGTGATGTGTTGAGCAGAATTTATTGTTGACAGCACGGCGAAAATTTTGTGTGCGAGAGAGAGAAAGAGAGAGGGGGTGAGAGGAAGGGAGATAGGAAGAGAGGGGAGCAGTAAATTTCGAATTCCTTCCTCTTCTTCCAAGATTTTTCCATTTATAACGGTTTATTTATGGTTTGGTGCTTGCATTGCGCAAGCAGCGCAATCGCAGACTGCGTTTGACGTATTTTCCATTTCTTGTTCTACACAGAGAGGCGTCTAAATTTAGCAGATTTACTTAATAATATTGAACTTGATATAATATCGAAATTGAAATGGGAATGGAAATTGATTCACCCCCACCCTCCTGTTTCATTTTGATTCGTTGAGTACGCGCTGAATCATTTATTAATGAAAGAGACAACGACAACAACAACAACATGCAATGCACTTCCCCATGGTATGTCTCGTTCCACTGTACATTGACCTTATCAACAGGTTTCCTCTTCACGTTGTTGTTATTGTTATTGCATCGAACTAGTTGCTGTTGTTGTTTATGATGTTGGCATTTTACAGAAGCTGCAACACGTGAAGCCGGTTGAGAGAGAGAGAGAAGGGAGACAAAGAGAGTGATAGAGGGAGAGCAAGTGCAAAAAACGAAAAAGACCGTGAGAGAGCGCGTTTAAAGCGGCGTGTGTTGCGCTTTTGATTTCGATGTAGACCTTATCAGAGCAGGGAGTACTATATAAGATAGGTGGCTATACAGGTAGATATGAATTCGTGCAATTGAGTGAACGTTTTTTGCGATGACTTTGCACCTCGCGCTCTACTGTTTGTTGTTGTTCTCATTGAATTATTCATAAAGTTTTGTGTTTTATGTAAGTTGCCATTATGCAGGCGTTGCATTTGTTATACACAAACACAGAATTGTTTTTTACATTTATTGTTGTTATTGTTGTTGTGTCATTAACACCTTCTTTGAGGGCTTTTTATTTTGCACTTCGCACTGATTTGCATTAAATTTTTCGTTGTTGGGTTTGTTTTGCGATATTCTCTAGTGGGGATTATTACGTTTTTGCCGTTATTCAAGATCATTAACACGCCGTCAATTTAATGCTGTTTTGTGCTCTCTGTCGACGCGATTTGACGCCAACGACGCATGAAGTTCAACTGAAGAAGGCGACTGCGGCGCGGCAGCACCTAAGCAACGAGCACAGATCGAGTGAAAGAGTGCGAGAGAGCGACGCAGCAGAGTGGGAGAGCCAGCTTCGGGTGCTGCGAAAATGTTACTGTATGTGTGCTTGTCTGTGTGGCTTACGTCTAGGTGCCAGCAGATCGAATGAGAGAGCGGCAGTGTGGTAGAGCATCGTCGCGTGCTTGTTTGTGCATGTTGTGAGTGAAGTGAGAGAGGAAATTTCGTGAGAGCGGTGTGCCAAGCGAAAGAGAAAGTGTAGCCCTTGGAAACTTCGTGCCGACAGCAGATCGAGTGAAAGAGTGTGAGCGCACACAATTGAGAGTGCGGCAGAGTGGGAGAGCCTTCGTGAAATTGCGATATGAAGACGCAGCACGACAGCAAGAGTGAGTGGGAGAGCCGATGGCGCTACGTCATGGCGCCATCGTTGATTGCGTGCCATAGATTTGCGTGACTTTGTCTCTCTCTCTTTCTATCTCTCTACCGGAAGTGCAAACGCCGAGGGCGCTATCGTTGGCATCGTTGTTTGCGTACCCCCACCCCTCATTTTCCCCACTCTCTTTCTCTTTCTCACGTGCTCATTGAGCTCTCTTGCGCTTTAACTCAATCATCTGCGTATCTGCCGAAGATCAGCACTGACAGTCTGCATTGAGCAGTTGTAAACAAAGGAGTGTTGTGCATCTGTCCGATAAATACTATATATAGAAGCATATATATAATCACATATCTGGTAAGTACAATTATTATTAACCATTTTCGCTAATTTAATGCTTAATGCACAAGTGATTTCGCTGCTCTGCACACAGATTCTAATTAACGTTCCAGCAGTGTGCACTGCGTAACTGCCCCCGTCTACCTCTACTCCTTTCCATCACTCATTTGTCCATATCACGTGAGCGTGACAGTTGGCCAAGTGCAGCAAAACAACAGTTGATTTACAATAAATTGTAATTTCTGCATTGCGCATTTTCACTTGTCAAATGTGTTGAGTTTTTACAACACACACACACACAAAGGGGGGCAACCTAACGGTCAAAAAAACAATTCCATCGCGACAATTAAGCGCATGATGTCAATGCTTCGATAAAGTTTATAATAAATGCAACATATAATAGAATTCTTCACAATAATTAAAGCACTAGAAAATTGTTTACACTTTAAACGTTTTCCAGTTTCCCCTTTAAAGCGCCTTTTCTTTTGTTTTCCTTTTCTTTAAATTGACCCAGTTATGAACAACAAATGAGAAATAAGTCGAAATAATTGAAATATGAAATCCTTGGCAAAAGTTTAATAATAAATAATAAATCGTATTGCATTCTGCTGCTGCTGCTGGTCATTTGCACGCTTGATTCGTCTTAAGTTTTGTTTTGCAAAGGATTTGAAACTGATATTTTGATTGGCCGCTTCTCAAGATATTTCACTCAGGCTCTCTACATCTCTTTCTCTTTACATATCTTGCTATCTCTTTCTCTCCCTCTCTCTTGCGCAGCTTAACTAAGCCATAAATGTTACTGGCAAGGCGTTTACGCTGCATGTCTGAAATGCCCGAAACGATAAGATTTCAATTAATATAAGAGAGCAGCTTAAGCGCCGATGTCAGACATAGATATCTGATATTACTACTCGTACTACGCGGCATGCCTAACCCACTGTAAAAAAGAAGTACGATACGTATTAAATTACCGACAGCCAATCACACAAAAAACAAACCAAACAAAAGCTATAGTGCACGACAGTGAAATACCCTGCGTCCAGTTCCTTTTGTGTCTTGCATAACTTCTGTGTTTATTATTCAATCGGATTGAAATTTGGAAGATATATAGATATTAAAGTCAGCTAAGTACATATTGAAGTCAAAAAGTTATATCTATTCTAGATCGTTTAGACCTAGAGTTTACATATTTAGTTATTGTTTTGCAAAGGCGGTGGGCGTGGTATTCAACATTTGCAATAAATTATGTCAGTGTATGGTAATAATAAATCTTCATGACAAATAATGTGTCTTTAGCTTCTATATTGGCTGAGATATTGACATTCATACAGACATATTCACGTACAGAGTCGACATCGACTCTTCCAGCGATTATAAGGAAGAATAGATATACTTTTTTGTATCTGCTACGCCTTCTGTTAACTGCTACAGATATTTGCATAAACTTAGTATACCCTTTTTTTGACCATTTTCAATTGTCGCAGGGTATAAAAAGAAATGGCAACCTATTGCCAAGGTTGATGTGCCCAAATTGTAGCTAAAAGTGCAACTCAAGGGGGGCAGGGGAAGAGAGTGGAAGGTAGCCACAACTTTCCACAGTATCGGCAGGTGCCTTGTTTGTGCTTGCGTGTGTCTTAGTTACACCTTGGTGAACATAAACCGCAAGTGAAATATTTAAGAAAATTAAATAGAAAATATAAATTAAATTTCTTGGAATTTGCTGGGACAGGAAAATGGGAGAGAAAGAAGGAGGGAGTGAGAGTAGAGGAAGAAAGCCAGGGAGAGAGCAAAAGAGCAAGAGGGAAAGCGAGAGGGAGACAGTAAACAAGCGTCTTCTCGTGGCTTGGCATTACGTATACGCCCCCGTGGCTGGCAACCTGATGCCGCAGCTGTCTGCGCGCCTTGAGCCAACTTAAATACCAACAAAACACACACACACAAGTGTAGTCTATGCTGCGCTTAGATGTTTCGGCAGAGCGTTGCCACCCATTTTAAATAATCACAGGCATTTCAACTGGCTTCTGTCTGCCCCTGCTCCCAGTGAACTATTGACGCTGCCGTTACCATTGATGATGTTGTTGATTGCGTCTGTTCGAGGGGCTGTCTGCTTCTGTGTGTGTCTCTCTCTGTGTGTGTGTGTAGGCGTTTTCACTGATTGCTAAGCAACAATTTGTGTTGCCTTCAACGAATTCTTTTTTTTGCTTTTTTGGGGCAGGTTAACGATAACTGACGAACATGAAGCACAGATTAAACATTAAACATTTTACCATCTGAACCTAATCTCATGAGTAAATGGCAGCTGCTATAAAACGCAATGCCAGCAGGTACTCCCTCTCTGCCTCTCTCTCTCCCCCTCTCTCCCTCTCTGTATCAAACACGTAGATTCGCGTAATTAGAAAAGCAAACAAATTACGACGATGACGATGACGGCTCGACTGACACTTAAACCACATCGCACATCCCTGTGAACCATTTATTCAGCTTGGCATCCTTTAGATACTCACGCACACACAAAGAAAGGGAGATAGACTGACAAACGGAAACATCATCGAGGCCGCATAACGAAGGAAATCAAGAAGCTACTTCACAGACAGGCAGCAGTAGCAGAAAAAAACTCAGGTGAACAGGTGAAAATGGTAAAAATATCGAAACGTTCTTTGTGTCCGCATGCGTGTCATGTGTGTGTGTGTGTGGGTGAAGGTGAGTGAGTTGGCCATGCCAGACACGAAAGTTAACTCTCGTGCTGGGCACAAGACACTGCGCGTCCAACAGGGGCTTGGGCGTGTGGGCGTGGCCTGGTGGCAGGTGACAGGAAAAGTGAATTTAATACAAAGTGCCTTGAGCATTTCAATGACTGCAAAGCGCTGAGGCTGCGTCTTTCTTTCAGTGTGTGTGTGTGTAGGTGTTTGGGTGTATAGGTGTGTATGTGTGTGATGGGAGGGGGTGGTGGGTATTAGTGTGCAATGCCCCTATTTGTATGCTTGCTTTTGCCTTTAAGGAAATAAGGGTTTCAAGGCGCATGCAACAGGGAGAGTCTTGATTGCCCTGCGATGTTTCTTTAAATTAAGGATATTTGTACCTGTAAGAGAAGATGCTAAATATATAAAAAAATATATATATCAACAAAGCAACATTGAAAATAGGGAATATACATACATAGAAGAACAAAAGCATAGAAATATAACTAAATTAGCAATATTGAAGCAAGGAAATATAGAAAGACACAAACATGGGAATATATTTAGACAAAAACATGGAAATATAGAAACTTTGAAACACACATATTATTATACATAGAAACATACAAACATATAGAAAATGTAGGATAAAGTACAGAATATTAAATGTAGAACAAATTTTGTAGATTTAAACTGCATTTCATACTAGAATCAAACATACAAAGTATAACAGAGAAAGTGAAATCTAGAATCAAGTGAAATTGTTGATATATTTATTTTGCTTCATGCTATCGTTTATTTATCTGACATTCAGTTGCCTCAAGACAAATGTGCGACTCGAGTCGCAGCGGATACCAAATGTGAAACCCGTTAAGAAAGCGAGACACCTCGCTGTGTGTGCTACCAATTGTGTTGCTGCTTCTGCTGCTTCTGCTCTCTCATCGCACTGAGAGCTCTCTAATGACATCAAAAACTTGATATATCCCTCTGCCTGATAGAGCAGCAGGCAACGCTGGCAGTGGTGCCGATGCTGCTCCAGCTACGTGAGTGTTTCATTGACACCATGCAATTTTATTTTCACTTTTTTCTTGCTTTTCTGTGCCGACAACTCAGCGATAGCGTTGGCGATGCCTGAATGAGGACGTTAGACCTTAGCTTTGTGCCGCTATGTGTGTGTGTGTGCGCGTGTGTGCGCGTGTGTGTCTGAGTGTGGGTGGCTGAGTGGTGCGTTCGTGTGCATTTTGTGAGCTTAATTGAAAATTGAGTGCTTAACTTTGATTTTGTTTTCGGCGGAAGCGCCACTCGAACTCCAGCGTCACCATCGTCGCGTCGCGTCGCCAGTTGACACTGCTCCACGCCCCACTGACTGACTGACAAAGGGGCGAATGGGCGAACGGGAGAAGGGGGGCGGAAGGGGCTGACTGACTGTGCTGGCTGATTGTTTGTGTGCGGCTTTTGGCACGTTGAATTTTGCACATTGTGACACCCCACGCACACACACACACACTCGCACAAGATACATCCGGAACGAAGTGTGAGTAAGCTTTTTTCTCATATATTTTTACACCTCGGTTATTTCTTTTTTATTTTCGTTTTTCCTCATTTTTTTGCTGTTCGTTGTTTGGTTTTCCAGTCAACAACTCTCGCATTGCGGGGGTCGCTCTCGATGCCGCCTACCGCCTTCCTTGCCCCGCCCCCTGCCTCTTTCTGCGTGTAGTTTGTTTTAAAATTGACAAATTGACTTGTTGGCACTCGTTGACGCCCCTGTTGCTATTTTGGGTGTTTCAAAGTGAATTCATTAAGCACTTTAACAGAGGCGAAGTCGAGTTCGAGTTTAATCTATGCAAATGCAAATCTAATTGTTCTGCGGTCTAGGACTGGCCAAATCGAAGTGTTTTGCATTAGCCGTGACTTGTAGTTGATTAAATTTAATGGAAATTCTCTAAAGTATCCAGCAGGGTCAGCACCTGGCAACCGTTCTTGCCCCGGGGGCATGAACAGCTTGACAGTTTGTTGACACATGCAATGAGCTTCCTCAACATTTTCTTTACCTCTTTTTTCAACAGTTACTGTCTCTCTCTCTCTGTTTGTATTTACTCACATGTCAGTTGTTGTTTAATTATGTAACGGTATCTAAACATTAATGTGTTTGTATTTGCCTCTAACTCAGTTGGCTCTGTTGGCTCAAGCATTTTCGAGTGTCCGTAGAGCAGCCGCAGCAAATAAATGGCGCATACCAAAAAAATAAACAAGCCACAAGCATATAAACATTCCCCTGCACACACACAAACACACACACAGACTCTGGCACACACGTTGAGCAAATCTAATGAACTTATCTAAACATTTGCCTGCACTAATTACAAACAGACCCGAGCTGCAAGTTGCCCATTAATCATGGGAATTATCGCTGTTATTATAAATAATGCTAAAGCCGAGGCTATAGTCATGACTTCAAAAACAACAGCAACAACAACAAGCAAGAACAACTCAAACAACAACAGCTACAACAACAACTGGATGTGACCACAAAATGCATTTTACTTATGTGCTTCTGTGGTTTCTTGTCTCTTTGTGGTTAGTTGTTTCACTGCAAAGCAGGTCAGCACGACGAGAGCAGTAAATAATACAGATACATACAAATAGTTTAGTATATATATGTATGTATATATAGCATCTGTCGCTAAAGTATTTATAGCAGGACTATACAGTTGCCTTGGTTAGATAAACGTGGCTGCTGCTGTTGGTGCAGTGGTAGCTTGGAATGTCCATAAAAATGACTTGAAATTGCATCGAATTTAAGCGATTTCTTCTATTGGAAATATAGGAGATAAAAGTTTGCTAAATTATAGTTAACTGCGTTAATTTAAAAGATATGTTTACTTCTGACCAATAATATCCTTATTGAATTTTAAGCAGCTTAACTCCACTAAGGCGACAATATTTGAATGCAGAAAGTATAATTGGTAATTATTATTTGAACTTAATCAACACTCAAAACTGGTAGGTTATCGAACACTTGATCAGTGATATGTCAAAAGTGGCGGTAAGCCGATAATTCAAAAGAAATGAGTTTGAAAGGAAGTGGCGGCAAGCCGATAATAAAAATGAAACGAAGTCGATAAATGCAGAAAAAGATGTGACTGCAAATATACATAGGTAATTAAATAAAATAAAAGTAAAAATAAATTAAAACGTTTTTAAACGATGTAATTTAATAAATGTAAAGAAAAGGTACGTGCACAATTTTAACAAAGATATGTAACTGTCATCAGCATATGTAGAAATTATAATTTGCAGTTGCAGCTTAAAACACAGAAAACAATCGAAAGCTAATTTTGACAGTGCAAATTCCAAGGAAGGAAACAAGATACTCAACGAATTGATATTGCCATAATTGATTATTAAACACGCTTAAAGCTATGCCTTTTCCTATCTACGTATATATTCCATATTCCACAATTATAATTTCTGAGCACAATCTGCAGTGTAAGTTGCTCGCTTAAAGCTGTCGCACACTACGATCTCAAGCATTGTGCGCTAACCCGATTTCATGCACCATCTAAATGAAAAAGACAAGCTCACACACACACTAATACACACTTAGTATGCACATATATATGCGCAGAAATGAGTGCACATAAAAATCACAATGCGCACTTTGAAATAGTTGGCGAAATGTATGTGAGGGTGTGCTTGTGTGTGTCTGTGTGAGGAGAAGTTGACATGTTTGATAGGGTCACCAGGGCGGTACAAGCTAAGAAAACACAGCAAGACACACAACACGCAGAGGGAATGAGGTGGTTAAGGCGGAATGAGGTGGGTGTTGTTGTCTCACCTCTATCAGGGGGGTCGATAGAGGACAGAGGGAGGGGAGAGGGAAGGCGGACAGCAGCAGCAACGTCGTCATCAGCATTAGCAACATTATTGAGAATAAATGTCACAGCAACTGGCTGCGCATTCAAGTGACTTAATTAAACGTTTTCCTGGCACAGATAAATGCCGAAGTGTGTGTGTGTGCTGTGTGTGTGTGTGTGTGTGTGTGTGTGTGAGAGCGTGCGTGCCATCATGGGTGTGGAAGGAAATCAGCATGAGGCTGCTTGGCAGACTAGTTGAAAGGTAGCTCAGACAGTCGTGCTGAATCGTTAGAATGAATGATAGCATGTATGTGTGTGTCAGTGTGTGTATGTATGTGTGTCTGTGTGAAGCACGTTCTTATAAATTGCACACGCACACACAGTTAGACGGTGCTTCAATCTTCAATCTATTTGAAATTAATGCACGACAAGCAGCCCAAGGTCGACTACAGGTCGTTGTGCTGCTCACTCGCCGCTAAGTAGGCTTATAAAACCCAACTAAAAAGACCTGTGTGTGTGAGAGAGAGATGGATAGAGGGTGAGCGAGGGGGGGAGTTTATAGTTTTGAAATTGTGCCACAACTTTCATCTGTAGGCAAAGTGCATTATTAACACTTCAGCGCAATGAAAGATTTCTGTGTGTACCAACAAGTTTTTCGTTTCGGTTTTACTTTGCCCTTTTGTATACTCTCTGTGATGGTATATGAAATATGACAAGTTGTTTGCATTGCATTGAAGATGACTTACTTGTCTTACATTTATATAGCTGTATATATACATATATTCTTGAACAGTGAGTCGGACTAGCATTATCCATCTTTCCGTTTATATTTCTTTCGTTCTGTCTGTTATAATTGTAACAAATGTCTCAGTTTTTAACATATCTCTGTACATACTTACTTCTTATGTGTGCACGCTATATACATATGGATTGAAACAATTTTTATTAGATTTATACATACTTTAGAAACTATAGCTTTTTGTTTTAATTATTCAAATATTCCTTTAAAATCGGCACATCATTTTATTAACATCTTTAAAATAAACTTCTACCGTTTTATTTAATTCAGACTTCTATAACATATTGAATTCTTAGGAACAATCGATAGAAATGAGTATATTTTCTAAAGAACTTGAATTGCTTTTTAATGTATTACAAAATTTGAAATTATATTGCACAGTGATCCATATAAGCAGATTTTAATAAACATATACTTTTTATTAACTTAACTTAACTTACATTTAATTTTAATAGAATAAGTCACTCATCAGGCACAAAGAAAGGCTTTCATAGAACTAACCATTTTAGTGTTAAGAACGGGCATAGGTCTTAGCGTTCTTATCAATACATGAAATTGTTATACTGTTATAAAATAGGTAACTATACAATTGTTGGCGACTTAATTCATAAGCTGCAAGGGCATAAAACCTTCGGCATGTCAAAGATAACATTCCTTTCTTGATGGTGTTCTCTTTTTTGGACTAAACCGAACTGTAAATGGGGCTCAGCGTCATCATCGGCTTTTCAGAACTACAAGTATTGGCCACTCACCTTGCGGGAGGCGGCGAGAGAGAGGTAGGGACCAGGGGGTAGGTTGGGTTAGACAAGACTGAGAACTGTTGGGGGGCTGTTGCGTAAATCCCAATACAATTTTTATGTTTCTGGGTTTTTTTTTAGCCAAAGCGCGCGCGCACCCTCACTTGCTGGCTCAACTTTTTAACGATAAACTATAACGGCGCATGAAAAGACTGCGGAAAGTTGTTGGCAAACTTTTAAGCAGAAATTTCCCGCTAACGATCAAGCTGGCGTCTTTTTTTTTGTTTCTTCTTTTTTCCTGCAAGTTGCGGCGCAAGTTGAATAGAAGCGCGAGTCGAGAGAAATCGAGAGAGACTCGAAAATTGACCGCATTTGTGTCGAGCTGGGGTGTGTGTTGGGCGTGGGCCCATACGGCGTATGAGCAATGTGCACTTAAAACTCAGCTGCTTGTCCATTTGGCGTGATTTTTGATTTGAATTTGCCACTGCATTGCTGCTGCTTCCTCTACTGCGATAAGCAATGAGCAGCAAAGTAACCCAAAATTGTTGCTGTTCTTCCCTATCCCCGACTGTGGTCGCTGTTTACTTTGCACGCTGCAGAGTCTGGCTGAGCTGATAAGCGGCAGCTGCTTAAAATGCAAGCAGCTGCAGCCGCTCCCCTCCCATTCCCCTCGCCCTACAGCAACCCCAAATAAGAAGTAAGATATACGATATATTAGTTTATGTACATATAATTTCAATGCAGCGCCAGCCATGCGTGCAATTGTTTGATAGCTGCACTTGCTACTTGCTGCATGCTACATCCTGCATGCTGCACACTTGCTCTCCCTCTGGGCTTGCCATGGCCAGCTTAAAGCTGGAGTAAATTCAACAAATTTTGCGTTTTCAAAATGCTTCACATTATCTGAGAGGACTTTGTAGTCTGCCTACTGCTGTTGCTGGCACACACGACGTATGCGCAATGGGGCGCAAATACCTTTGAAATAATTAAGACTTTTAGTGCCGACCATGTACGCAGCAGCAGCCGGCTGCTATAGCAACTTGCAACTAGAACTTGCAACTATGCCTCGGCCATTACGTGCCAAAACCGCCATCAGTGCAAAATATGCTAAGCACTTTTGAGTGCCAACAGAGTTGCCTAGCAAGGGAGGGAGCAGGGGAGTGTAGGCAAGTAAGGGAACAGTCCCTATTCACATTTGCCCGTTTTGGTAGGCTCACAGTTCGAGTTGCTGTGCGAGCACAGCTGCAGGGATGCCGCAGGATGCCAATGCGAATGCAGGCAGGCTGCCTTTATGCCGTCTCCTCTGGCCTTCTCCCGGCTGTTGCTGCTGCAGCTCCTGGCTGCTGTTGTTTTTGCTAACTGGTGTTGACGCTCATGGTTTATTCATGAAGCGGCAGCCAGCCCCTCCCAGCCCTGCTACCCTGTCCGTCACGTCTGGCTGCGACGGTGTGGGTGTGTGTGTGACCAATTGCATTTAAAAATGAGTCGGCGGTTTGTGATTGCCAGGTAGCATACGTGTGTAAGTGTGTGTGTGCCTGTGTGTGTGCCCGTGTATACCACAGTGCATGCAAGGACATGTATTCATAGTCTCGGAGCCGCTTTGATAATTCGTTTTGCACAGTTTTGAGCATTTTCGGTGATTTGCATGCAAACTTGCTGCCCTCTCTCACTCTCGACGCTCTGCTAGCCTCGTCTCTTGCCAATGCATAAATCAGACTTTATTGACAACTGTTTGCCTCGGCATTTTTGTGTGGCAATGCATTAAAATCAAGTTAATGCTACATCTGCTGACATTCGATAGCTATGCAATCGACAAAACGAAAACAACCACACCGAGCAGAACTTAAATCATTTCGTGTGCCTGTAAAAACCGATTGATAAATTCTCGTCATCTGTCAGCACAGCTGCCAAACCAACTGGCTGTCTGTCTGTTTTTTTGTCTACCTATTTGTGTGTATGTCTCACTGTCTGTCTGTCGCTTTCCTCCCTGTCTGCCCCATGTCTGTCTGTCTATTACTCTATCATCTCTGTCTGTATGTCTGTCTGTGTATCTGTCTGTATGTCTGTATGTCTGTATGTCTGTATGTCTGTATGTCTGTATGTCTGTATGTCTGTATGTCTGTATGTCTGTATGTCTGTATGTCTGTATGTCTGTATGTCTGTATGTCTGTATGTCTGTATGTCTGTATGTCTGTATGTCTGTATGTCTGTATGTCTGTCTGTTGGTTTGGTGTGTATGTTGTATGTCTGTATGTCTGTTGTCTGTATGTCTGTATGTTGTTGTCTGTATGTCTGATGTCTGTGTCTGTGCTGTATGTCTGTATGTCTGTATGCTGTATGTCTGTATGTCTGTATGTCTGTATGTCTGTATGTCTGTTGTCTGTATGTCTGTATGTTGTATGTTGTATGTCTGTATGTCTGTATGTCTGTATGTCTGTATGTCTGTATGTCTGTATGTCTGTATGTCTGTATGTCTGTATGTCTGTCTGTCTGTCTGTATGTCTGTATGTCTGTATGTCTTTATGTCTGTATGTCTGTATGTCTGTATGTCTGTATGTCTGTATGTCTGTATGTCTGTATGTCTGTATGTCTGTATGTCTGTATGTCTGCATGTCTGTCTGTCTGTATGTCTGTCTGGCTGTATGTCTCTATGTATTTCTGTTTGCCTGTATGTCTGTCTGTCTGTATGTCTCTATGTATTTCTGTTTGTCTGTCTGTTTTTTTGTCTGCCTTTCTCTCCGACTCTCTGTCTCTGTTTCTCTGACTGTGTCTCGCTTTGTCTTTCTATCTATCCCTCTGTCCCTCTATCTCACCCTCTGCCTTACTGTCTGTCTGCCTCTCCCTATTCGTCTCTTTTTCTGTCTGTCGCTCGCTCTCTTTTGCGTACGCTGCATTTACCAGAGACTTGTTTGCCAATGCGGTTCAGCAAACTGTGCTGCACAAATGCCTTTTGCCTTCGACCACTTTGACCACACACAAGAAAATTTGTTTGGCTTTGAATCCGAGAAATCATCAGCTTGGTGATGAATGGTTAAAAGAGTTTTGCCCAAGTTGAGCAGCTAAAGCAAATCCCATTTTAAATAGGTCATCAGCAGCTCGCTCTGTACAGTTTTCTCTGACAATTAGCTCAACTTGTAATCGCTTTAAAACTCTAGAAAGTTGAGCCAATTAATTTATAAGAAATTTCCAAGTCGATATCATATTCTAGCTAATTATTCAATAGAACTTTTGGCTATTTAATATACCTTATTTAGCTGCACTAGAGTGTGAAGCTACAATCGAATTCAATTGAAATTCATTATGCCTTAGCTACCATTGAGCTTAAATGAGCTTTTGGCTTGGGTTACAAATCAAATCAGAAGCTTGAGTGTTCCTGCTTTGCCCTCAAGTGTTCTGAGTGCCAACTGGTAACATAGATATTGTATATTTATAGCTCTAGATATTCTTATGCTCTGCTCTTCATTAATCAATCGATATTAATCAATGCTTAAGTGTGGCACATTTTCGATAACTGTCATTTGATTTATCGACACCTAGGTCAACGACCGGAAATGATTTACAAGCGGCTGAACAGATAAGCCTGCCCCTCCCTCTTTCTATCGCTCTTCCCCTTTGGCTATGTTTTAGTTATGTTAAATTTTCGTTTTCTTTTTTGTTTGCCTGCCTTGACAGGAAATTACATTTATGTTTCTTATTTTTAGTGACAATTTCCTGTACACACACACACACACACACAGGGGCTGAAATCAAATTCATGTGAATTGATTTGATTTGATTTATTTACCGAAATGCCGTCATGAATGGAAAGGGGGCGGGGGTAGGTGCAGCAATTCAAGCAAATCCTTGTCCAAATAGTGGGCTATAAATTGAAAATGGCGTCCACGTGTTGGCCAAAAGCTGACGAAACACGATCAAAATGACACGCGGGTGGTGGAAGGGAGGGGGAGGGATAAATGAGTGCAACTGGGGGGTAGGCAGAAGAGTGATTCAGGCAGGAAGCGTGCCGCGAGTAACGAGTGGCGATAGCATTCACTGTGGCGCTCAGCACTCGTAACTCGTAACTATATATACGGCTGATGTGACACTGACTGACCCATAAACCTAAATCGGCCAACGAGCGTGGCTTTATGTTTATTTGATGCTCATAACGCGATGTTCTTGTCGTTGCTGCTGTTGTCGTTGCTGTTGTCATCGTTGTTGCCGTTGTTGCTGTTGTCGTTGCGTTTGGCTTTCGGCTTTGCCATAAAATTGATTGTCCTGTTGCGACAGAAGACAACGCTCAATTCCTGATTTGCCATTGTTTCCTCTTTTTTCTGTCCCTCTTCTTCTTATCTTCTCTTCCTCCTCTCTCTCTTTGTCAGCCACGGGGCTGCAGTTGCTGGCTTCTTTTGCTGCTGCTCTTTGCTACAATTGAACTTATGACATGCAATTTGCTTGGATATTAAGACAAATTGAATGCTTTCGGCTCTCTGCTTCTCTCCCCTCGCTCCTCTCCCTCTCCCTCTCTGCCCATAAAAGCAGGCTCCGTCTTTATCTCTGAGCTGCCCCAGTAAAGTGTCGAACAGGAGCAAGTTTCAGTGAGTGCAACAGCAACAACAGCGGCATATTTTCCAATTACACGTACTTCACTCAAATTTTCACCCGTAGAACAAGTGAATTCTTCTCTCTCCCCTTTCCCTTTCGATTTTCTACATGTTCTGGGCTTACCTCAAATTTCAATTTTCTGTTTCTGCGTAAATACAATTTTTCGCAGTTATTTTCACATTTGGTTTTTGAGTGCTTTTGTCGACGCAGCCCCCAAAAAATGTAGCAATGTTTTATGGTCATCATCGGAGGTGGAGGCGGAGTGTGGGTGAAAGGGGGTTGCAATGATGATGCAGCAGGCATCTACTGTTTCTCACATTGTTCGCACGCTCTGCACTGCACTTTGCCTACACTTGGCTGCGTGTGTGGCTAACCACCTTTCACTGCTGCGGTCAGCCGGGTCAGAGGTCGGACAAAGTACGCTTCTACCCCTCCTTATTGCCTTGCCAAGAGCCTGCACACTCACGCTGCACAAGGTATCGCAATGTTTTGGAACGGTTTGTGGACACAGCTCAATGGGATTTTAATTAAAGATATCATACTGTATGTATGACATGCTATAAATGCAATTTCATTAGCTTGATATCAGGAAAGAATCACTAGATAGTGAATGAATGTCTTTGCCACAATGAAAACCAATAAAAATCTCTATAAACTCTTGGTTATCGGTTGCCAAATAGTTTCTGCAGCTTTATAGCAAATACTCTTACAGTTATATCTACCCTTTGTCAACCGCAATTGTTGAAGTTTTCCCCATTAACTTGTTGATGAGATATTCATAAATCTCTCACTTTTTATGTGCACTTAATGGCAACTGCTTTATTTGTTGCGCTGTTCACAATTTGCTAGATTTTATTAATCTTCAATAGGTATATTTTCGTTAGATTATAGTTATATATATTTTTAACTACTTTCAGTTTCACTTTCAGCCCTTTTAGGGCACACTACACTCTGGGCGACTTTATAGAAATTAATTCAATTAGTTTTCATAACTTATTTGATTAAAACCTTAATTAAAAGTGTTACACTATTACATTTAACGGCTCAGTCTGATAAAAGTGTATTTATTGTTTGTCATACAATCTGTTTTGCGTGATTTTAGTTTTTTATGGCAACTCTTGTGTGTGTGTGTGAGTGTTGATTTTGTGGTACTTTTGCACATTTTAATACTATATAAACAAAATGCCTTTTTAAATTTATTTGTATAAATTGCATATACAAGTGGGCAACAGCAACAACAACGTGAATGCTAAAGGGAAAATGCAGCTGAATGTGAAATGTGGAAAATCATCTGTCAAATGGTTTCGCATGCATGCAAAAATTGCAACATTGCAATGTGTGGGAGTGTGCGTAGGTGTGTGTGTGTGTATGAGTGTTTGTGGTGGTAATCTCTGATGTGGCACGTGTTGTTGTTGCTGCAATTGTTATTGCTGCTGCTGTTGATGATGACGATAAGGTGGGAACAGAGTGGGAACAGTTCACATGCTGCAGTGTTGCATACTTTTAAGCGCATCAATATACACGCACAATATTCTGCTTTAATGCAAGTCGAACAACGACGCACGGTAATCTTCTTAAAGGTGGGCGAAGGTGGGGGCGTGGCCAGCCAGTTGGCTCTGCCTTTGGCTCTTTGTTTTTAATGACTCAACGCCATTGTTTGTCATTGCCTTAGCCGTTGTCGTTGTCGCTGTCGTTGCCTTGGCGTGGCATGCGTCCAAGTAATTTTAATTCTATTACCCATTACAAAAGAAAGAGTGAAAGAGCGAGAGTGAGAGAGCAGCGAGAGGGAAAGCGCAGGCAGCGCTCTGCAGTCTCGACTGCACTTAATTTCTATTATAATGATGACATGCCGTCTGCAAAGCAGTCACTGCTGCGAGGCTGGCCGCCAGCTGCCACGCCCATACGCCCTGCAAATGCCCACACGTAGCACACGAATGTTGTAGCTGGCGTTGGCGCTGGCTGCTGCTGTTGCTGCTGCTGCTGCAGTTTGCCATTTTATTTTATACCGCGTCGCTGCTCTGTTTTTTCCGCTTTCCTTTCGCTCCTCTCTACTTCATTTCTCTACCCCCCTCCCTCCTTGACTGTGCCATTTGGCGACGCGCCGCTTCCGCTTTTATGGACATTTAGATGCAAAGTTTCTGGCATAAAAATGGCGTGGCAGATAATTTTCATAATTTTCAACTACATTTCATTGTGCAACTGTGCGAGGGCGTTGGCGTTGCCGTTTGGCGACGAGGGCGTGGCCCTGGACCCACGATCTGCTGCTGCTGCTGCTGGTGCTGGTGTTGTTGCCGGGTCTGGCCAGTCGCTTTCAACTGGCTCGTTATTCTCAGTTTTATTTTCGTGTGACACTAAAAAGGAAGCGAAAAGTCAAAGTCGCTGCAAAGTTGGCTTTTTATTAGCTCGCTCTGCTTGCCTTTCATTTGGTCATTTTGTTCACATTGCTGCCAGCAGCAGCAGCAGCAGCAATAGCAGCAGCAACGGCAGCAGCATCTTTGTTGTACACAGACTGTTGGCTGGCAGTGTATTATATTTTATTAGCTCAGCTCTCTGGCTTTGCAAATTTATGCGATTAAACGACTTTAAGACGACAAATTTAGCAGGCCAGCCTGAAAGTATGCAATAAAAAAACAACGTGCAACGTGTTAAGCGCTAAACACGCTCAAGTGCGAATGGGTGAGCGACTGTGTGTGAAAATGCTTAGCATATTGCAATCAAAATGGAAAATGTAACATAGTTACGCAAAACGCATTACGTGGCGTCAACACCAACAGACACACACACACATGCAGTCAGTCTGAGCATATGTTGTGTCTGTCGATGGGTCGCAGTTAAGTGCATGTAAACGGGTTTATGGCACACACATCACACATCTCTCGCATCATGTCTATTTTTTTCTACACAGTTGACTTTGCTGTAATTCGTTTGGCACCTGCAAATAATGCAAAAAAAGAAGTGAGACAGACAACAGAGAGAAAGAAAGAGAGAGAGAGAGAGAAAAGAGGGGAGAGAGGTGAGAGATGTGAGAGAGACAGTGAGAGAGAGAGAGGGGAAGACAGTGCTCTTTCACCTTGCTTTGCCAGCTCTAATGGACACGCTCATGATAATCAACTGCAGCAGACAACAGGCGCCAGTCAGGCAGATGGGCAGTAGAAGGAGGATAAGAGTGGGGGTGCTCAGCCAGTAGATGCTGCGCTTCAATTTGGCTTGCAATAATAAGCAGCAATAATAAGTGAACTTTGCGCTTTTTGATTCCGATAACAGCAGCAAGGACAACAACAACTTTGTCATAAATTTAATTTAAATGTAAATGAATTTTTCCCACATGGCAGCAGCAGCTGCAATCGCTCTGCATTGTAAAGTTTGAAGCTTACTTATACAACTATATTTGAAAAGTCTGTCTGTCTGTTTGTCTATGTCTGCGGTGTCTGTCGTTATAGATTGCCAGTTGAGTTTATGTTAGGCAATTGCCTTGATACTCCTGCAAAAAGTTGAGGCTTTTCGTTGGCAACGCATTCGCTTTTTGTTGGCATTGAAATTGTGCAGCAAACGTTTCCGTTTTGAACTTTGCCATATCCGGCATTTGCTTACCATTCAAATTGGCTTCTCAGTTCTGGCCAAGATGGCATATATTTCTTGGGCCAGGCACAAAACTTGGCCCAGCTGCAGCAGCATCAGCAGCAGCTCAGGCAACTGAAAGTTCTACCAACTTCAGGTGTAATGTGCGGAAATGCTCACATTCAGTTTTGTCCATGTTTGCGTACTTTAATGTAAATATTTGTACATTGACTTGACTTTTAGACAGTTAGACAGTCAGACAGTTAGACAGTCAGTGCTGCCATCTCTCTCTGCCATCTCTTGCTGTCTCTATCTGTGCTTGCAAATGCAAATTTGCTTGGCATGCAAATCAATATGAACCCAGCACAAGTGTCACTTTTTGCACCGTTGTGCTGCACTGCTTTATATAATTTGATTGTGTGTGCAATCACTTGAAATCGCACACACACATATGCTTGAGCAAAAAGATTGCTGGGTATTTTGTTCGAGAGCCAACAAGAAATTTGTCCAGTTGACTTCATTCTTAACATGCTGACAATGCTGAATTTGTCAGGAACTACGCCAGCTAGCTAGCCATATATATAGATTACACACACACACTAACGCACATACACGACACTGTTATCTGGGCTGTACGCAAAAATTTGTTATTTTCTATTTCACTTTGTAAATAAAAACAATTAAGGTTTTTCGTAACTTTTGTCAAATTTAATTGAAAACTTATCAAACATTTTCCACTCCAAGTGCGCACACATGGCGAATTCTCTCGACTTTTGCTAAGATAAAAATTATAATTAATGCAACTTTGTTTTCTTGCCTGAGCTGCTGTTGTTGTTGTTATTGTTGTTGATCTACTTTAGTTGTGCAGTACAGCGTGCAGTGTTCTCACACTTGCGGCGATTGCGAATTGTCATGCGGTCTCAAGTGGCCAACAGAGCATTCAATTGCAGAATACCCTGCAGGCAGTTTAGAGGGTGGGGTGGTTTCAAGTGGAGTCTATAAGAATAGTATTTTTTATTTTTTATTTATTTATTTAAAGTCGACTAAACTAATTTTGGAAATCATTACAATTATACTTTAAATACATATAAATTGTATGAAAATAAAGTATGTAAAGTTAGTAAGGTAATAATAAGGTAATAATAATTAATTAAATAAATAATAATTATCTAAATCTAAATCTATTAAAAGGAATAACCATTTCATCTTTTAGGGCGGAGGATTGGGGAAAATACAGTAAAACCCAATCACTAACTGCACAAAAACATGAGCAGAATTTACGCGAATGCGATTAGAATAGGAAACTACTTATAGGTGAAGAAAATTAATAATTATTAGGTAGTTACAGAATAAGTGTTAGGAAAAAATGGAATATAGGTTATTATATCTTTCTGAAGAATTTTTTAATTATGTGAAACTGACTAACATTTTTAATTAATGTTATATCGTATATGTACTTACATTGTCTGTGACTGCTCAGCCTTGGTATGGAGGAGGAGGAAGCATCTGCACATAGAAATCGCGGTGCCTGTACAGATTGCTTAATCCTCAACGAAAGATCTGCTCTGCTTCATAGGAACGTAAAACAGGGCCCGGCAAAAACCACCATTTTCTCTGAATAAATCTATTATTTTCCTTTATATATTTATTCTTCTTAAGATTTTCGCAATTGAAATTTCTGTTTCGCTTTTTAAGCAACATTTTTTAATTTATTGTTATAAATTGATGTTTTCTATATCTAATGCCTTCAGCTGTTCTACGACATTTAAAAATTAATTTAAATTATAATCAATCAATTAATAAGTCCAGCCAGTTCATGAAATAATAAAGCCCTTTTAAATAAAATGGATGTGTTCTCCATTGTTTTTTAGACAAACTTCACCATTTGTTTCTACGTGAATAAAACATTCTTTTTTGCCTAAGATTTTTATTTTCTCTAAAGATATTCACAATTTCATTTTATGGTAAATATTTGTTGCAAATATTTCAACATTGTTTTGTGAAAGAATTACAATTTCTTCGGATTAAATCTTAAGCTCAATATATTTAAGACATTTTTATGATTGTTATGCGCCAAGATATTCATCTCTATTTTGGACAATAACTAAACTTCTATTCGACTTTCATAAATCTCTACCTGAGTTTCTGTTCAAGTACCTTTGCGGCTATTTTTGGTCAATACTCTCACAGCTTAATCCATTTTTTTTCACACATGTTTGCAATTCACTTGGTATTTGCTCAACTGGCACAGGAATTTCTCTGTGCATTTTTTTGCCTCTTCCCATCGTGGCGGCGGGCACAATCGAAAAGGCATTTATTGTGCTGGGCCGATTAGTTCGAGTGAAGCACGCGTTTAATTAGTGAACCACTTGGCAGGCAGTGAAGAAGAAATTGGCCTTTTGGCATCCGGATTTATGGATACTCTCCTGCCGGCAATCACTTCTCTCACACAGTGAGCACCCTTAACTCGCAATTCATAACTCCTTATCACAAGAGTTTTTCAAACTAATCGCTAAAGATCACAAACCAAGCAAGTGATTAAAGTCAGCGCTCGCCACAAATGCAAATTCCAAAAATATAATCGAAAATCTTAAATCGCAAATCGCCTCATCGAAATTCCAAGGAAATAATATATGAGAGACGTAAATTTTTGGCTGCAACTCTATGTGAGGGGGAGAAACTATTTGCCGTGCAAAGTGCGCGCTGATAAGGGGGAATGTTTTGCTGTTGTTACTGCTAATGGTAAATAAGATTGAATAAGAAAATATATGATCGGGACCACACGGTGAACAAATATAGATTTATCTGTCTCACGACTGGAAAGGGGTTGTAAAACAAGCACGGACGTATCCGGCTTAACGACACACACTATCAGCAGCTGATTTGTATGCTATAATTTGCAAAGGGGACCAGCCCTCGCTACCCCCCTCTGAGAGGGGGGAGTCTACCGATGTGACGCAGTGTCTACCCGATCCACATAGCTGATCCCGCGGCGATTAACTGAAATCGTTCTAAGCGAAACATTTCCATGTGTGGTCAAATCTCAGGTGCCAGTGAGGGAGGAGGGCCAAGGTGAACAAGGCAGCTGATAAGCGGCAGCAACAAGCACACGCCCGTGTTTCTCATATCTAATCAGCACGCTCGACCCCACCGTGTGGAACTACCCATCCCCACCACACATCTCTTGCCCTATTGATAAGCACAAATCATTTGCATCACAAATCATTCGCCAGTTGAAAATGCTTTGATTGAACTTGCTTAGGTTTTTTCTTGCAGCACGTCATATCGTATAAAAGCCTACGCTATCGTCTTGGGTGGCATCAGTCTGGCATTGTGGTTTCTACCAATAACACCAGCATGTTTCTGACCAAGAGTCTCTTCTGCCTTCTGGCCCTGGTGGCGGCCACCAACGCACAGTTCGACCCCAACTACGTTTCCGGACGCAATGGAATGGTTCATCTGTTTGAATGGAAATGGGATGACATCGCAGCCGAGTGCGAGAACTTTTTGGGTCCCTACGGTTATGCCGGTCTTCAGGTAAGCAGAAGAAGCAAGAATATAAGAGTGACTGCGTAACTCATTGGGATTGATTCGCATTGCAGGTTTCCCCCGTCAACGAGAACGTGGTGCGTCCCAACCGTCCATGGTGGGAGCGTTACCAGCCCATTTCCTACAAGCTGAGCACTCGCTCTGGTAACGAGCAGCAGTTTGCCAGCATGGTGAAGCGTTGCAATGATGTGGGAGTGCGCACCTATGTGGATGTTGTCTTCAATCACATGGCTGCCGATGGTGGCACCACTGGTACCGGTGGCAGCACTGCCGATCCCAGCTCTAAGAGCTTCCCTGCCGTGCCCTTCTCCTCTCTGGACTTCAACCCCACCTGCGCCATCACCAACTACAACGACCCCACCAATGTGCGCAACTGCGAGTTGGTTGGTCTGCGTGATCTTAACCAGGGTAACTCTTGGGTGCGTGACAAGGTCGTCGACTTCCTGAACCATTTGACTGAATTGGGTGTTGCTGGTTTCCGTGTGGATGCCGCCAAGCACATGTGGCCCGGAGATCTGCAGGTCATCTATGGCCGTCTGAACAATTTGAACACTGCCCATGGCTTCAACTCTGGCGCCAAGCCCTACATCTTCCAGGAGGTTATCGATTTGGGCGGTGAGTCTATCAGCAAGAGCGAATACACTGGACTGGGTTCCGTCACTGAGTTCCGTCACTCTGACTCGATTGGCAAAGTGTTCCGCGGCAAGGATCAGCTGCGTTATCTGACCAACTGGGGCACTGCTTGGGGCTTTGCTGCTTCCGACCGTTCTCTGGTCTTCGTCGACAACCATGACAACCAGCGTGGACATGGTGCTGGTGGCGCTGATGTGCTCACCTACAAGGTGCCCAAGCAATACAAGATGGCCTCCGCCTTCATGTTGGCTCATCCCTTCGGCACACCCCGTGTGATGTCTTCCTTCTCCTTCTCCGACACCGATCAGGGACCACCGACAACTGATGGCACCAACATCGCTTCACCCCAGTTCAACAGCGATCTCTCCTGCAGCAATGGTTGGGTGTGCGAACACCGTTGGCGCCAGATCTACAACATGGTTGCCTTCCGCAATGCCGTCAACAATGCTGACCTGCAGAACTGGTGGGACAATGGCAGCAACCAGATTGCCTTCAGCCGTGGCAGCCGCGGCTTTGTTGCCTTCAACAATGATAACTACGATCTGAACAGCTCCCTGCAGACTGGCCTACCCGCTGGCACCTACTGTGATGTCATTTCCGGCCTGAAGAGCGGCTCCAGCTGCACCGGCAAGACTGTTGTGGTTGGCTCCGATGGACGTGCAAACATTTCCATTGGCAGCTCTGAGGGTGACGGTGTTCTGGCCATCCATGTCAATGCCAAGCTGTAAAGAGCTCCGACAACATTTACAATACACATTGAGATTATATTAAAGAACATAAACGAAACAACTTTAGCCTTTCCTTCTTCAGCTCGAGTGGGTTAAGGCTTCGAGTGGGCAAATTTATCTGTAAAAATTAATTAAATTGCGGACAACGCGCTAGCGATGGGTCACCTGCGATAAGAGTGTGTTCATTACGCAGCTGACAAAGTCAGGCAAAGTTTGAAAGAGAGAGAGAAAGAGAGAGAGAAAGTGAGGAGGAGAGAGAGGGAGCTAGTTGAAGTAGAATAGCTCTTGTGCAGAGATATTTCTAATGCTGATTTACGCCATGAGTGGCCATAAAAACATACATAGATAGAGCGCATTATCCGGCAACTAACATGCCAAACATATCGCACAACATTATCATTTGTCAACCATCTCTCTCACATGCTGCTGCAGCTGACTACACAGTCACAATGGCAACGTATGCGGATGTGGCAAGAGCCAGCATAGCTTGCAGTTAAATATTCACTGTAAACTACAGTAAGCATTGCCTGGAGAGACATGTGAGAGACAAGAGAGACAGAAGGAACTAAAGAGAATGGAGATACTAGAGAGACTAGCATACAGCAAAACAGATACAGAATAAAAAAAAGGCGAAGAGAGAGACAGAAATACAGACAGACAGATAAGAAGACAGATAGAGATACAATCTTGGAGACAGACAGAAAGACAGGCAGATGGACAGATGCACAGGGAAACATACAGAGAAACAGACAGACAATGACATATACAGACAGACAAAGAGAGTTACAGAAAGACTGAGAGACGGACTGAGAAACAAACAAACACACAAAGGAGACCGACTGAGAGACAGCAAAACAGATAAACATACAGATATACAGAGTGAGATAGACATACACACAATACTACAGACAGACCGACAGACAGGCACAGAGAGAGACAGGCAGACAGACATACATTAAATTTTAGGGACAAACAGAGAGAGGCAGACAAACATACATGCAGAAGATTCTTCTGTAAAGAGAAGTTTTCTTATTTCTTACTAAATCTTGTCTCCTGCTGTGCTTCAAGTTGAGTGCCCACTGTACTCTGCTGTACGAATAGGTACTCGCTTTCTGCAACGGCTCCGTCTACGTCGATGTACAATTTTGTTGCATAAAAATATGCACTCATAACTTCTGTCCAGGACTGTTGGCTTGATATGAACGAATGTGTGCAACTCTATCAAAGGATTTTCATGTCATTTACTGGAGGTCAAGTGAGTCGGTAAGCGCACACACACCCCTCAACACACACACACACACACACAGATACCCCTCACACAGTAGTTTATGTGTGCATAGCTCGCTTGCTTTGCATATTTTGCTCGAGTGTGCAAAGTTGAGTTTCCTGCTGCTTTAACTTCCTGACTCTGCGTATACGTAATACGTAAATATGTGTGTCTGTATGTGTGTATTGTAAATATATACAAAACAGCGCATAATTCTTAATAAAGTCATAAAATTGCAAAGTAAATCAGTTTTCTGAACGAACGCAGCGCAGATAAACTCGACTTTTTATTACGCAAAACGCAATTTTCATATGCTTCATGCAGCAAGATTGTGATTTAGCATGTGTGTGCCCCTCTGTGTGATTGTGTGTGCCTGTCTTCCTTTTTTTACCCACAACTTTTCGTATGAGCCAAGGCAAATCCATCTGCATAAAGAGCAAAAAATCACAAGTCACATCAAACATTGTGTATATAAAAGCCCGAGCATGTCTAGATTGCGGTTACCCACCCAGGGCGGCAGACTACGATAGAGAGAGGGAAAGGTAGAGGGGGGCGCGGGGCTAAGTTGATGTCTAACTGACAGAGGCCCCAGCCAGTCTGTGCTTGGTATGAAGAAAAAAAAATAAAATTAATTTAAAATTGCTGACAAAGGAGAGAGCGTATTTTGTATTTATGCAAAATAACCAAATATGAGAGATATTATTCGCTCTCCCTGTTTCTTTCTCTCTCTCTCTCTCTCTCCAAGGCACAAGATTGTTGTCTCCCAATACACTGTGCCACGTGCAGCAGCAGCAGCAGCACGAGTCATGCGTTGCTCATATCAAAGATGCGCTTAAAGCATCTTAAAGCGCGCGATGCAGGATTCCAAATTCACTTCGTTTTCCGGTTAACATTTTTCAATCCTAATGCTCAAGAACTGTCTGTCATACGTGTGTGCCAGTGTGTGTGTGTGTGTGTGCGCGCAAATGCTTTCAATTTGACGTCAGTTGGATAACATTGCAACCCTTGCGCTGGTAAACATGTCCTGACAGCCTGTCAAACAAGTTTCAAAGCTGACTTTTAAATATTAATGCCATGTCGGACGTTCGTAATGCGGTCGCTGCCAAAGGCAAAACTCGTATATTTCTTATTAGTTCAGCAGCAGGGGTGGTGGAGAGGGGGGACTGGTGATATGTGAACTTATAAGTGAAATGCTCAATTTGTGGGAAAACTTAAAAAGAAAACTTCAATAGTGTTTCTCACACTTTGCAACAGAGCGCTTTGCATTACTTTGACAGCACTTTCAGGCGCCATTAACATCGCAGTTTGTCCCTCTCTATCTGCGTGTGTGTGTACCTGACAGTTCAGCCTTTTTCTTTTTAAAACAAAGCACGGCCTCGTACTATTAATTATTTACCTAATTGACGTCATGTGTTTATGTAATATCACATTTCCTATTAAAAGTTCCGCTTTGACACTTTTTTTCCTGTTGCGTTTTTCTGTTGACGAGTTTATCGGGAAACTTTAAGCAAAGTTTTTGTAACTTGTATGAATAAGTATATATTAAGGTGGTTTTAAGTTGTATTGTTAAAGAGCGAATTTTTTCAAACTGCAATGGGTGATTGCAAATGCAATTTAATTTAAGAAATTCAGTTTTTAGGAACGTTTTTAATAGTTTTAATAACTTAACTTGGCAATCGTATTTTTTGCGTCTTACCGCCACACTTTCGATAACATATTTATAAAATATTAAGATTTGTGTTGAGTAAGTTTCAAATAGATCAATGTATCGGTTTCCCGCCACACTTTCGATAATTGATTCATTAAATCTGAAGATAATTGTTGAGTAAGTTCCAATTCCGGGTATAAACAAAGTATATGTTACAAGTTAAGCAAAACAGTTACAATTAATGACTTAAATAATAATTAAATCAGTTATAAACAATTTTCATAGGTGGCTTACAGTACTAAATAGTTTTCTCCATCTGTTTTGCAGATGAAAATGAGCTTAAGCCTGTCCCACCTGGATTGCTAATTCAATTACCAAATATTTCATATCATTTCGTTTTATGCTCCATATTAAAACTAAAAGGCGTGATAAATTTATTGCACTTAATTGCCCCCCTGTGTGGATGCTGATGCTCTGTAGATGATGATGATGTTCTTGTTGCTGATGCACTGTTCATGATGATGCTGATGATGATGATGTTGCTGATGTTGCTGCTGCTGATGATGCAGATGATTGTTGCCGCATTCTCACCGCATCCAATCAAAATGCAAAGGCCGCAGAGCAAACACAGCGCAAGTGGAGCGCAAATGGACGCAGGATATTAGAGCTTTTAAAAATTACATTTACCGACATTTATCTTCAATTTTTTTATGCGCTGCATACGAGCAGAGAAGGCAATAGAAATAGAAGCAGCGCAAACTGCTGCAAAAATACAAAACACGATGCGGGGAAAAAATGAAGCAGAAAAACAATTTGATTTAGCTGCAGGCAAATATTAAATGCATTTGCTCTCTCTCTTTTTCTCTCTCTCTCTCTCTATGAGCAAACGTTCAGCGGGACACAACATCAACAACAGAATCAAAAAGGGCAACACGAAAACTAGCAGCAGCAGCCTTACTAGGAGCAGCAGCAACAGCAGAGGGAGCAGCAGCAACGAGAGCAGGATGCGGCCGCGAATTGTAGCCGCGCTGACAGGCAGCGGAAAGCACATTTGTAACGATAACGTTCATTTCTATTTCAAACTACCAGCTGCAGTTGCTGCCTGAGCATGTGTGTGTGTTGTCTGGATGTGTGTGAGGGTGTATGTGTGTGTGTCAGTATGCGCGACCATTAATTTTGAGCGCGTTTAACATGAAAACTACATAGCACAACTGATTTCGTGCACCCTGTACAAACACTAGCCACATATACACTCCGCACAAATACACACACACACGCGGCACACACACACATACACTCACTCAGAGACAGTGAGACTGGCAGATAGTTCATGCCCGCGGGCCAACAATGAAACAGTTATACTATAAATAAGTAAGCAAGAGGGCGAGAATAAAGCGAAAAAAAAACATAGAGAAAGATGGAGAGAAAGAGGGGGAGGGGCAGAGCGCGACACACACGCGGACAAAACGAAGACAAACAAAATAAAACGAAATAGCAAACCCAAATGTAATGGGAAAAGCGCAAAAAGCGGGTCAGTGCGCACAAAATGGCAGCAATGATGATGGCGGATGCCGCCGCCGCTGACGACGACGCAACGACGACGACGAATACGAGCGGAAACTGACGAAAGCGCAAAAAAGTGAACAGCGCGCTGTGAGTAGCAGCAGCAACAGCAGCAGCAGTGGCAGCGGCAGCGGGGGCAAGTATAAAATGCAGATATTGCAGCGCAACCTCCACTGCTCGCTGTGCCGTTGTCCGCGCCATCGTTCATCAAGGCGTGGCGCGTATTTTACGCAAAATGAAACAAATAAAAAGGACACACGTAGTGCAGCGAACAAAAAACAACAACAAAAAGAAAACACACACACACACACACAGACACGTGCTGAAAAACGCGAAACCAAAAGCAAATGTGTGCAGACAAAATAATATACAGCGTGGCCGCAGCACGCGTCGCACACAAAACGCGAATCATCAGCTCTAACTCACAGCAGGCACACACACACACAAGTATACATACACACACAACCAGCTAGACAGACAGTCAGTCAGCTGCGGGACTGGGAAACAAATGTTGGCGTACGCGTCGTATGCGTAACGCAAAAATAAATATGTGCGCGCGAAAGTATGCAACAGCAAGCAGCAGCAGCAGCGCGTAGAAGACAAACAAAACAAGTGTAAAATGCAAGCGAAATATTTTTACAAGCTCTCGCGCACATCGCACACATTCAATTCCCAATTGCGTATCCCCAAAAAAAGTAGAAAACAAGCTGTATATGATAAGCACAATTAGAACATAATGAAATTTAGAATGCGCTGAAATTGATAAGGTAACCTATGTAATTTAACTCTGTATGTCAGCCGGACATAAGCAACAGTTGAGGGCACACGACAGTAGGATATTTTTCTTTCTAAACTTAGGTATGTACTTTACACTATTTTTCTATAATTACATTTTAAAAAACTTTAAATGAAGTAAATCGGGTCAGGAAATCTGGCCACATTCACGAAAGAAGAATGTATGCATTTGCACGAGGGCATGTGGGTTCAGGACGCTACAACACATCTATGAAAACTATGCTCGACATATCTTTAGGTACACATATTCTGCAAATATTAAATAATTGAATCTATAGTAATCTGAATAATTGAATTTGAAAGGATACCTCCCCTTAAGATTTGCATGTAAATTAATGCCACAGTAGCTGACACTATTTGACTTTCTACTCATTTGTCATCTACATTTCCCTTTTCCTTAGCTATCTTTCTCTTCCCCCTCCCTTCCCACTCCCCTTGCTCTGCCCTTCATCCTCCCTTTGCCTGCCCTATGACACATTGATTGTGATTGCGTCTTTTGTGTGTTAAGCCGTAATTACTGCGGTTCACCTCAAGATGACAGCGTCATCGTCGTCGCCTTAAAGACGCATCAGCATTATTAGCAGCTTGGACTTGCTCTCTCTCTGTCTCGCTCTTTCTCTGACAGCTGCTAAGCTGCCCAGTTGGCTGTACTTGCACTGTAGTAGATCTGTAACCACTTGAAAATTTAATGCGAATTGCATTGCGAATCTGACACCGAAAATGAGTTACAAAACTTTAACTTGATTTACTGACGACATTTCACTGCTGTTGTTAAAGTTAATTAGTCGTTGCTGTGCTTGTTGTTGTTGTTGCTGTTGCTGCAGCTGTTAAATTATAGCAACGAGTCGCAGCACGTGCTGCTCGTCCTTAGGCTGCATGGAGCAATCCATTGCAGACAAATTACGCATACGTCAGGTATGCATGTCTCTCGGGCAATTAGGTCAGCTGAGCTGCAGCGTCGTGCTCAATGAGAAATGGGCCCCAGGGTTGTGGCTGTCCCATTGACAAACAGCTGCCCGGGGGGTAGCAGCGCAGATGGAGCGGTAGGGGCGGTGGGAGGCAGGCGACCGACTAACACTTCTGCTAGCCAAATGTCATTGTCAGCGCTGGCAAACAGATCTTGGCCACTTTTTGTGCTCGTGGCTGCTGCATTGCCGATGACGAGGACGAGAATAACGGGAACAAGCACAATTTGCTGATAAACAGCCAAAGCCAGCAGCTGCTGCTTGTTCGGTCTGTCGCCTGACGACCAACAATGTCAATTACCAGCGCAGAGACTGCCAGTGCATGAGCCTCGTGTCGAATTATCACTCAGCATCTGCCTCTGCAGCAGATTTGCACATCCTTTTTACCTTTTGCTAAGCACATGCCATGCCCTCCTTCTCTTTTCTGCCTTTTTTTTTCCGAATGTGTCTTTCTATTTTAAGTGCTATGCAAATAGCCAAGCATCGGCATCAGCCTCAGCCCAGCCACAGCAATGGCAACGGCACCACCGGCCCAGAACCGAAGCTTGCTTTCGACTGATTTCGTTCTTTATTCTTTTGTCGACCCGCTTTTAGCCAAAGCAAAAGCAAAAGCCATTCCCATTCATTCAGACTATTCGCAGTCTAAGAGTGTGAGTGGGCAAATGTGTGTGTGTGTGTGTCTGTATCTGTGTTTAACTTGCGGCCAGCTTGTGGTGTTGTGGGCAACTGCTTGTGCTTTGCTTGCCGCTTTGTGTGGGTGTAGCACACGCGCGTCTCTATGCTTGTTTGTGTGTGTGAGTGTGTCGTTGTGTGTGCGTGTTCGCCATTTACTTTTTATTGGTCAAGTTAAGCATTTTGTGTTTAGCATTTGAACACTTGAAATTGTTTGTCGATTTGTTTGCTATTTGTCGACAGTCAAGATTGCTTGACAACAGCACAACGAGAGAACTACGAAACGGGACAGCAGAAGATAGGGAGACAGAGAGAGAGAGAGAGAATGGGAAGAGCATCGGGCTGCAGACAGCTGTGAGACCATGGAAGTTCCTTGTGATTAGTTGCTCTCATTCACGCATAGTTTAATTTCGTTTAGTTTGAATTGGCAATTATTTCAAAGTTTTCCTACCAGACCAATTGTAGTTTGTGCATATTTTCGAATACAATTCAAAGTACTCTGCAGACACATTTCAATGGGAACAGAGTTGACTAATCATGCTCTCCGCGCAGCTCTGCATCTAATGAAAGTGTAGCACACTTTTTAGCGCTTAATTAATTTAAATTGACATTTTACGGAAATTGGCAAGGCAAAGATTATTTTTTTATATTATTAATTATTGTTATTAATTGACTAATAAATATTATAAATTTATATTTCAATTAGTTTTTATGTATTAGTAAATATTAAGAATATATTAAAATTCATATATTTATAAAACTTAATCTTAAACAATGCAATAAATATGCAAATGAAAACGTTTCACTTTAGTGCTGCGCATTTCTACGCTGACAATTCGCTCACGTTGGCAATTTCAATCTGCGGAATATTTCTAAAAAAAGGGAACGAATGAATTTTTCCCGGCATGTTCTGCACTTTCCCACTCCTAACTTACATGTCTATCTCTCACACTCGGCGTGCCGGCACTCGTTGACATTCATATTTCGGCCAGTTGCAGAATGTCTTCCGTTGCACACACACACACACCTCGCAGTTGCTGCGATATAAACCGAAAATTGTGAATTCCCCAGTGCGCTCTGTTATCGTTTATTGCATTTTACGGTGCAGCAGATATTTTTCTTTATTATTACGCTCGTTATATGCGTTTTTTGTAGCTCTCCTACTGCTGCCAGGGTTGTCAACACAACCGACGGGCAGACGGGTGTGCACCTGAAACATCCTGACAATGTAAATGTTTGCCAAACGGGCAGAAATAATATATGCTCGTATTATAAATAAGCGCATTGCACTGCTGCTTCTCTCTCTGTTCTCTCCCTTTTCTGGCCAGGTGAAGTGTAAGGTTTGCTTCCTCTACATATATTTCCTTTTAACGGCTAAATGGCGTAGCGCTGCTTGCCGCTTTTGGTAGTCGGCTGACCGGTACGTCAATCAATCCATCGATCAATCAATCAATCAGTCGGGCAATCAATGCCGAGTGGCGTGTGGATAATTAATGCCAGCCGCACACTCTCTGCACAGCATAAAGAGCTGAGGCCATTTAAGTCCCGATGCTCAGCGTTTAATCAACTGCTCAATTTGCGATTTGTGTGAGATTTGTGCGTAAAGCCGCAGCTGACAAACTCATCGAGGCGGCGTGGCATAAATGAAGGCAACAAAAACCACAACACAACAAACACGTATCGCATCGTGATGCTGATGCCACGAGGGTGGGGTGAGGTGAGTGAACCGAAATTGATTTGGAGCTAATAGCGAACAGTTACGCTGAGCTAAGCTAGCAGACTAGCTAAGTGGATTAGAACTTGGCCAAATGCTGTGCAAATTAAAAAATAATTAGACGAAAAATGCTAAAAAAAGGAAGGGGGAAAGGAATGAAACCACGCTAAACTAGCACGTCCGTTAGAGAGGCAAGAAAGAGTCCCGAACTTGGTTGAAAACTAAATTAACCAGTATATGAACTAAGCGAAAGAAGCATAGCAAATGCACAAAACTTTGCACAAAAGAGGCAACAAGATGCGAAGAGACAGACAGAGAGAAAGAGAGAGAAAAGGGAGACAGAGAGAGAAAGTTGAAAAAACAGGCAACGAACCCATGAAAAGAATCAAGTAATTCGCCATTTGAATGCCAGCCACGTTTCGAACGATGTGCAAACTGAGCCTACGCAGAGAGACACAGGGAGAGAGAGAGGCGGAAAGAAAGAGAGGGAGAGAGCAGGCAGGCAGTCAGTTATGAAGGGCAGCAAAAGCTGCAACGCATCATGCTAAATACCACAATGAAATATTTGCAGCATGTGGCAAGTATCCCACACACACACACCCCCAGAGAGGCAAAGAAGCAGGCGGGCAGGCGGGCAAATCTTGCTTAATAAAATTATGAAGCTCTTGAGCAAAAGTTGATGATTTTCCACCAAAAAAAGAAATACTAAAAACAAAAGCAAAAGCAACACAACAACAACAGCAACAACAAATGGCAGAACACTTAAAGTTTAAGTGTAATTGAAAACGACAAAAAACTCAGCCAGGAAAATACTTGTAAATGCCTCAACGTGTGTTCGTGTGTGTGTGAGTGTGTTTGGGTAGCTCTGCGGTTGTGTGTGAGGCTGCCTCAGACCAGGCAGTAATTTAACTTTATGTGGCTACGGTTCAAATAAACTTGAGTCAAACTTTGTAAATTATATACATAAAAGCTGCTATAAGCCAGCCACGTCGAATGCAAAAGAGCAGCGCGAGCAATGCTTAAACGTTTGCGTATGCAAATGTTGCGCATACGCCACGTTGACGCCTCAGGTGAAAGCCAGTCAAACGTTGCGATATGATAGAGAGAGGGAGGGAGTGTATAAAAGAGCTACCAACGTTTACTTGGCAAATACAAATAAACATTTTTCTATATATGGGAAATATATTAACATAGCATGTGAGAAATATATTTATGTGTTCGTATATTCTGTTCTATCGATTGCTTTGCTTATTTACCAAATATTAAAGACATGCCAAATTAAAGAAATCACAAACCAAAATCATTTCGGCAGTCTTGTTGCGCAGTGTTCAATTTCTTATGGCAGCAGGCATCAAGAATCGCGAAAGTACTCGATTTCACTCGTGTCAAAACACCTGATACAGCAGCATGTTTGTAGAGGCGTCTGCTTACAGGCGTCTGTGTATGTGTGAGTGTATTTAGCTGTGAGTGTGTGTATCTTTCATTTCCCCGCTAATACGTTTGACATGCCGCACATGCAAATCTTATCTTCTAATCGACTTTTGCCCTCTCATTTCCCTCCCTGCCTCGACTAACTTTCCTTTTACACTTTTCCGCAGAGCCCAAAGTGCTTAAGATTTCTGCTGTTGTTGTTGTGGTTGCGACTTCAGCCTGACTTAAGGCCGTGAAATTGCAAATAAATTTGGAATTTATTTAAGAAGGGAGAAAAGACAGTCAACTGTCAAGGCAGATTCCATTAGAAAATGGGGTGTAAAATAAGTTGACATAAATAACTTTGGGATTTTCAAATATTCATAAAATAAATTTATTATTATTATAAAAAAGAAAATTAATTAGGTAGTTAAATTGAATTTTTAAATATTTTCTTTGGATTTTACCTCCCCCCTTTTGCTTTAAATCAGCGTGATAAACTTTGCCAGGAGTATCTGCAGTTCAATGAGGCATTAAAGGGGCCCGTCTACCTTTTTCTTTTTATGTTCTTTAAGGCACTTTGTGCTGTTTGTTTTTCGCATAATGGCTTTTAATTATTATATATGTATTGTTTTAATTTGGCAACCCTTTCAGGTGAAAGCCAAAGCCTGCGACGCGACAACTTTTCTGTCTGTCACAAGAGAAAGTCGCCGCTTTCGCTGACCTTTTTATATTTTTGGTTTTCTTCTTGTTTTCATTTTGTTGCCCCGCTTTTATCACACCGCATTGTTAGCCCGTTTATTTATGCGCAAAGTTGCACAATCAACTTGCAAAATAAAAATAATGATTTCAAGTTGTTGGGCTACTGCAATAATTTGTGCTCCTTGTGCGGTGCACATAACTCAACCGGAACACAACGAGGGCGGCAGGGGGAGAAAGAGGGAGAGCTGGAAAAAATGTAAATGCAGTGAAACTTTGTGCGACTCCTTTGTGTCTGTGTGTGTGTCTGTTGTGGCATTATTGTCAATGCTGCATGT
Source organism: Zaprionus nigranus (assembly GCA_018903425.1). NCBI lineage: Eukaryota > Metazoa > Arthropoda > Insecta > Diptera > Drosophilidae > Zaprionus > Zaprionus nigranus. The sequence goes on along the minus strand of JAEIGD010000014.1, from coordinate 579,155 downwards.
TGTGCAATTGTCGTGACACAACTTAATTAAAGTCAAAAGGAGCTGAAAATCAGCACAAAACTATTTGTCATCTGCCGCAGTTGTCAATGACTTTTCAATGACCTTCAACTTTTTAAGTAGGGAAGGAGCGCTCTCCCCGTCTATCTCTCACTCTTACTGTCTTTTTCACTCTTGCTCTATAGTTTGCTTTAAATATTTGTATTCTCGCTACACATACCATAGGTAGTTGGGTATTGGAACTTTGTCCTACTTTGTAACTGTCAGAAAGAAAGCTGGCTGAGTATTTAATAAATACTATATTTAAATATATTTTCAAATAATTTCCTTTTATTGGTTGCGAATAAATAATAGTTATGTAAATTGTAGTTTTAATTTTCAGGGGTATCTCAGAATTTTCAGTGCAAAGAATTAACCATCTGATTCTGAACATATTTCTTTACCCCTGTGCTCATTTTGGATACCATCCCCAACATACTTTTTCATCTTTAGACAAATGTGCAGCGATCACAACTCTGCTGATTAGCATGATCATATGATAGTTGGACAGGACGAGATCTTTAGTATAAATTGGGGAAACAGGTGAATCCCAATGCAACTTTTAAAGATTTATCCTCCAAATAGTGCTATGAGACGAAAATTTTGCAAGATATTTTGTAATTTCATGTTTTTAGTACCTTCGCGATCTTTTAACGGCTAATGATTGATCACATTGATCATTTCAATAATCATAAATGGTCCGTATTCACCGTTGTAACGAACTGATTCAGATTCTTGCAACAAATTTGAATTATTCTTTTAAATAACTATGTCGCAACTATTTTGATGGAATAGGATTTATATATTATTCAAGGTAAATATTGAAAGGTTTAAATGAGATAAGTTCCAATTTCTAGAAATCTATACAGAGTGCTAGCGATTACATCAAAACCGGTAAATTTAAATTTACACACTTAGTAATGAATTTATAGGCTCCGCCCACAAGTATGCAACACAAAATGCGCAAAGCACAGGAGGCAGTTCATAAAACAGACGAGCACATTCGAGAATATCATTCAAACTTGTTAAATCATGTTTTACGCTGTTTTCCATTTCAAAAATATTTAATTAAAATCTCAGCTTGCTCTGTGCCCCATAAAATTGTCACACATAAATTCCGCTCTGATTGCCGGACACGAATTCGTGCGAATTTTAATAAATGTCAAGTTTTGCCAGTGCGCTCTTTGCTGGCAAAGTGATTGATTTATGTCACAATATTTGCTGGCAATGGGCAGGGACACGCCCCCCCTTTGCACGACAGGTGGGTAAACAGGTAAGCTGGCCCCGGGGCAACAACTCAGAAGAGTCAGTGAGATTAACAAACTGTGGGAAATTAATATCGTGGGAGAGATATTGCGCTATAGATACATACATACATGTGTATATGTTTGATCTCCATTATTGACTATGTTATTATACTCTACTTTATGTTTCCAGTTGATCTTTTTTCGGTTTATGTCGATTCGATTTCGTTATTAAACTTTTAGCTGCTGCACTTGTCATGGTTCGCACACAAAAATTCGATTTATGTTCGCTTTCAATTTGCGGCACAGTAACGGCAATGGCAACGGCAACGGCAAAGTCAGTGGCAGTGGCAGCGGCAACTGCAGCAACTGCATTTTATGACTGCATTTGGTGCCGCTCAGTTACCAAAAGGCCAACTGTCAAAGCATTGCAAAATCTTCAAGCCAACTGTCATAAATGTCGACATCATTAAAATGTCATAAAGTTGTGCAGGCGGCGGCGCAACCATCCAAAGGACACCAGCAGCAACCACCACCCACCACCACCCGCACAGACATACCGGCAGCAACAACAACTACAACTACAGCAGCAGCCAAGTGAATGGAGACGCTTGCTAAAATGTGCAAAAATTTCGCGCACTTCCGTTACATTTCGCATCCTTTCGCCTGTTTATTTTTTGGCGATGCTTCCTTCAGACAAACCGCTGCGGATGCACCGAACCATTCGCCTCACCTACCCCACTAGCCAACCACCTAAAATCTGAGACAGCGAAATGACAAAGCAAGTTGCAAAAACTATTTCCCTTTAAGAGACACACGAACAAACAGCACTAAGAGAGTGAGAGAGAAGTTCATGAAAATTTTATTTGGGTGAGAAAACACTTGCGCTGCCTTCTTTCACTTCTTGCTTCCCCCTCCCACCACCATCTCGCTACCATCCCCCGTTCGGTTTTATGGCCAGTGGCTGAGTCAGTGCCTCAGCTGTGATGGCATTTAAAAGTTTGAGTGTTTATGGCATAACAAGTCCATTAAAGCACCAAATGCTCGTGTCAAATGAAGCGTTTACAGTGCTGCAATTCGTCGCATTAATCATACGCACCGTGGTGCCAAACATGAAGAGGCAGCGGGGATCGATGCGAAATGAAAAGATACCACAAATAAATCCAAACGAAATCCTAAGAAAACCATAATCGTTTGTTTGCCATTGGCCCCAATCCACTCTCAGTCAATAAACGGCGAAATCGAAGCCATTAAAATATATTTCGAGGGCATTTTATTTTGAGAGCTAATTAAGTGCGGCCATTAGAGGCGCCAGCGTTGCCCGGGACAACCAGCCAACCGAGCAGCAGCAGCAGCTTGGCTCTAAGTTCGATTAATGAGGCGCAACAAGCAAACAGCAACAGCAGCAAACACCCTCCCTCCCTCCCACACACACAGTTTCAGGTTGAAGGCGTGGCAACGACATTGAATTAAAGTTCAATTGGCCGCAGCAAGCCAAGAGTCGTTAATAAAGCTACTAATAGCCGAGCACCAATATCCAGGTCAGAACAACAACAACAATAACAGCCTTTATTCAGTTCTAATCAGAATTTGTTTTGCTTTCTCGTTTGAGGTCAACATTTGTTTTGCTTTCTCGTTTTAACCGAAGCAGTTGCTCAAGCATTTCCTCCTCATCATCCTCTTCCTGCTGCAATATTTCATTGTCCAGCATCATGCTGTGATAGTGTCCGAACATTAACACCATCCCAATGCCAAGAAATATAAGCGATATGATATTATCGCGTGCAATCTCCATTTCGAAGCCATACAGATACGTATAGAATCGATTCTGACAGCCAGGGCAATTGGGCGAACCACAGCAGGATGCCGGTTCCCAGGTGCGATTGGCAATTTCATAATCAATTGGACCGTTTTTACCACAACAATCAAGCTGATACTCGATCTGAGTGATATGCTTCTTTGTCCACAACATCTCGAGCATCATGTTCGCATAGTGTTGCCCATCAATGGTACTTGAATATCGAGATATGCCAATGGCAAACAACGTTATGGAGACCATCAAACTCATCAGCATATAGTTGGCATATTTGTAGAACGATGGAGCTAAGACCATGCGAATGCCCACAATGGCAGTGATCAGATATGCTAGCAGACTTAATCCGCGCAGCCAGCAGAGGCGAGTGTCCAGGCCGATTAAATAGAAATAATTACTGAGGTTCTTCAGTGTGGAGTTCTTCACCATTAAATGATTGTACAGATCAAATATCAAGATAATGCACACGGCTATCAGCAGCACGTTAATTTCCAGCACAAAGCCGGGCGATATGCAATAGCGGTAAACCATGTTGGGGCTGTCGCTGCTGGCATCTCACCGTATCCCGACGCGTGGCAAGCAAGACGAACGGCCGCACTGTGAAATGCGATTCAATGTTTATTTACTTTGAAGTCAAAACCTTCGACTGCCAGTCGACTGACAACTGACGTCCGTCGTCTGCCTGCCCCGTTTAGAAGTTGACCCCAAAGCCAACTGTTGATTTGAGGCAACGCGGGGTGGCTAATATTAACATTTGGCTAGCTGCCGCTGTCGCTGCTGGTGTGCTTTGGCTGGTTCCGCTGGATGCCAACTTGTTGCTGAGGTTTCAAGTGCAAATGAGTTTGCTTTTGGAAATAAAATGCGGCACCTGTTGCCCCCCGTTCCCCCGCCACGCCCTCGCTCGCCCCATGCCACAAGTTGCGGCAAAAAAAGCAGCCACAGCTAGAATAACATCCAAGCGAAATTAAAAATTTGTACGTCAGCTATCCAGTTTGATGTTGATTGCTCATGCTCAACCTTCAAACAAAAAAATAGAAGAAGAAGTCAGCGAGGAAAAGCGGAAAAACGAAGTGAAAAACAAGTGCGAGTAGTCGCATGTTTGTCAACATGATACGCTGTACGGAGAAGTGGAGAGAGAGAGAGATGAGATTTTGTGTGGAACACACACTCAGACACACGGTTTATTTTATGGCTTTTCGAAATACGCACTCAAACACACACACACGCAGACAAACAATTCAATTATTGATGCTGATTAAGCCGGGATGACATATTCAATTTTATTGCTGGACTTTTATTGTCGTCAGTTAAGCCCGCATGCAATGATTCACAGCCGGATGAGAACTGTTTGCGCTCAGTGTATGCACATATTAAGGTGTATTTTATTCATGACATAAATCTTTGCGATGTTTACTCTAGAATTATATAGCGATTCATGAAGGGGACCTCCCTTTCGCATGTCATTTGTGAATCAATCACGATCATCAATTTTTATTCACTAATTTAAATCAAATTAATTCTAAAATATTCTTTGTCAGCTATAAAACTTTTTTTGTTGCTGTCCTTTAAGTTAAATAGGCCTCACGTAAAGGAATGCGACATCCGGAGTACATCGGCTGTTTTTCCCACGATTTAGATGTCGAGCATTTAAAGTGCTTCATTAAAAACTTTTTCCGTTTCCAGGTCTGACACCTTTTGTGGACCTGGTCGAATCTGTCACAGTTTCTTAATTAAATGTACCAAACGCAGCTGAGACCGTGTTCCGGCAACAAATGACAACAACAACAACAGCTCTACGTATTTTGAGCCCTTCGGTCTCTGGTGACAGTGGACAATCAACTCGTGTTGCGAGAAACAACGGTTACAGCTGTCGATTAAGGTGAAGGGAACAGTTAAAGGATAATGTAAAAATGCAGTTGGTTAAAACATTAAGCTGGGGAACAGAAATATATAGCAAATATATACTTGTTCTTATTTAAAAAGAAGACGATGTTGTTACTCTCCTTTTTACAATGATCGTTAATACAATGATTGTATAATCAAGTGGTCGAGAGGATTTCAGGCAATACGAAGTCCACATCCCGCCCAGGCGAGCAATAGTTACTCTCGCATAACATATGACTTAAAATGCGAGTTTATTGTAACCCTGAACGACTCATAAAGGGAATAGTTCGGCCTACACTGCGGTAGAGTAAGTGGCGAAAAAATAATAGTAATTCTACAAGGCACAGCGAAGTGTAACCTGCTTATCAGGTCAACACTGTCAATGTCCGCTTGAACTAAGATATTTACAATCACTACACAGATTAAGTAACTTAAGTCAACTAGTAGTCTTAAATCTTAAGGCAAAATTCAATGCAATCCTTCTGAACTAGGTATTGAGGACACCAAACTCATGATTTGTACTCAAGAATTGGACTAACAAGTGAGGTATAGAGGGTCTTTATAAAATAAGGATCATCAAACTCCATATTCCATATTTTTATAAATCCATGCATGGTCATAGCATTAGTGGAGATATGTTTGAACTTGTGTTTGTAATAACTATTATTATTAGTTATTAATCTGTGTAATCTTTTTTATCTTCGTTCCTTTAAAGTTTGTACGATAATTTCCATAATTACATTACGCACTTCTCTCTCAGCATTGTCGCTGTAAGTTCGTTAAGGAAACGCAATGAAGTGTGCTATAAATAACAAAAACAACAAGTTCATAAAAAACTACAAACATTTTGAAGGCAGTTAAATTAATTTAATTTTAAAATAATTGACAGTTTTGCGCCCTCGAGCCGAATGTGTTTTAATTAATCTGCAAATGACAGTATAATAAATTGCGAAATTATTTCGAAACGCTTGGCTTGATTACAATCACAAAAGCATTTCTCGGGGCTGTAAAAAAGAATACAAAATAATAAAACAATAATAAAAAACAAGAGCTCAACTCGAATTACAATAATTGGTTTGAATGCACTGAGTTCAAGTCAAATTAATGCAATGAAAAAGTTAAGAACGATTTATTTCTGTAAAAGTAAATACTCTGAACTAGATAAAAGAAGTCGAAGAGGTTATTGTAAGATATCTCTCGGAATATAGTGTGACAATTTATATAAAAGGAAACTTTCCAAGCTAGTCATCAAGATCAACTTGGTCTCTCCCACGACGAAGGTCGTCCAACATACGCAACTAATTGAAAATTGCATTTTGATGGCTTTGCGAATGGCAAACGAAGAGACAAAGGTTGCGCCTTGTCAATTATTTACGGGGCAAGTGAAAGCTTTCACACTTCTGGTTACGTGCCGAGCAACTGCAATAAAGTTGGCTCAGGTGGAGGCATGGTGCTGTTGCACTAGTTTCGCATTGCTACGTGGCAGGGATTGAGTGTGCGGCGTGTGTCCTTGGCCGCATGTTGGCGCAACAATTGTGGCATTAACTTTACTTTAATTGATTTCAACTGACGCTTTTCCGAAGACAGCCTCAAGGCAAGGGTGGTGTCTTGATGAGTTTATAATCACACACTATTTGGAGCTGTTCTACGTATATAAAAGCCAAGTGGCTTGACGGGATTCGACACAATGTGTAAACGTAACCTACGATTGCGGGATGTTGTGGCGCAGATTCTTTCCGAGCATGTACTCGCCGACGGAGGGTGTTCCAGCCCAATCTAGGAACGCAGCACTTTATCTGCTGCGCTGTATCTTTCTCATGGGCATTCGTACGCCGCCGAAACGCTTCTGTGTGCTCTACTGTGTGTGGTCGTTTGCTCTGAATCTGAGCTCCACCTTCTATCAGCCCATTGGCTTCATGACGGGCTATGTAAGTCATCTGTCGGAGTTCACTCCGGGTGAATTTCTCACCTCGCTGCAGGTGGCCTTCAATGCTTGGTCTTGCTCCGCCAAAGTGGTTATTGTCTGGCTGCTGGTCAAGCGATTCGACAAGGCCACAGCGCTGCTCGACGAGATGGACACGTGGCTGACGAAGCCCAGCGAGCATCGGATTGTGCATCGTGCTGTAATGCTCAGCAATCGCATCTTCTTCTTCTTCATGTCCGTCTACATCAGCTACGCTACGAGCACATTCCTCAGCGCCGTCGCCATTGGCCGGCCACCGTATCAGAACTATTACCCCCTGCTGGACTGGCGTGCCAGTAGTTGGCAATTCTGGCTGCAGTCCGGCCTGGAGTACTTCGCCATGCTGGGCGCCTGCTTTCAGGACGTTTGTGTCGATTGCTACCCCATCAATTTTGTGGTTCCACTGCGTGCACACATGGCCATCTTTGCGGAACGACTACGTCAGTTGGGCAATGATCCCGAAGAGAATGCTGAGCAACGCTATCAGAAGCTCTTCGAATGCATCAGAAATCACAAGACAATCTTACGGTAGTCCCCCTGAACTGCTTACCCCCCAATGTTTGTTGTCATTATCTATCGCTTGCAGCTTTTGCGACACTTTGCGTCCCATGATTGGAGGCACAATCTTTGTGCAGCTGCTTGTGGTGGGTCTGGTCATGGGTTTCACCCTCATCAACATTGTTAAGTTCGCTAATTTTGGATCACGTGTGGCGGCTCTCTCGTTCATGTCCGCTGTGCTGCTGGAGACGACGCCCTTCTGCACACTCTGCAATTATCTCGCCGACGATGGGCTTAAGCTGGCTAATGCTCTCTTCGAGTCCAATTGGATCAGTCAGGAGCAGAGGTACAAGAAAACTGTGCTACAGTTCCTTCAGAGTCTACAGAAACCAATTGTTTTCATGGCTGGCAATGTGTTTACCATTTCTGTGGCCACCAACCTGACGGTAGATACCCTGTCAATATTGAATCAAATAGGATATTTGCATTTCATGTCGTTCTTTCTTTTTCTGCAGGCCACCAAGTTTTCATTTTCTGTTTTCACGCTGGTGCAGCAAATAAATTTAGCCGAAAAACTTTCGAAACTATCCAAAGCTAAGCCGGTTGAAGCTGAGTAAAGTTTTTGTCTTTGAAAACCACAAGAAAACAACGAGAATTTAAAGCGAAAGATAATATTATATTTTCTACAGCACGGAGTTTTAATCTGCACGTGCATATTTAATATTTTAGTTTTTTTACCCGCTTCCCAAATGTGCCAATCGAAAATGTATATTACAGATAGAAGGAGGCGTGGCAGTCGCCACAAACTGTATATATTCTTAATCAGCATCAACAGCCGAGTCGATATCCGTCTCTCTATCTGTCTCTGTCTGTCGGTCTATCTGTCTGTCCGTCCGTATGAAAGTGTATATCTCAGTTATACCACATTCGAGCACAACCAACTGTAGCTTTCGTGCTTGTTTTCCTTTTCTATTTCTTAAAACTTAACAATTTCCATGTTTTCCCAACCTTAAGTATTCGGAATTTCGAAAAATATATTTGCAATTGTGAAAACATTAGTCTACACACTAATTCACTATATTCAGCTATAGAACTAGTTGCACCATTCAAACTGTATCACTTGTAAACTGTTCAATTAATAAAATATTGTAGACTGCACTCAGAAAGCTTATTCGGTCTTGAATTTATCCGCAATGTTCATCTGCTTTGTGATGGTAATGACCGAAAAGGCAAATTTCGCAACCTGAAATTAAGAACAGATTACAATAAACTAGGGAGGGGGTTAGGGGCAATGTTTTTAGGCCTTACGCTAATGTTGCTGCTCATTGATATCTGAATGATGCCGCCGGCAATAAAGACGATGGGCTGCTGCACGTTGTGCAGAAAGAACAATAAGCGTCCTCTGATATCGTGTACCGGAATCTATCCAATTACTTTGAAAAATGGCATGCGCCAAGGCTTCACAGTCATCCATAATGAGGTTGCAGGTATAGCAGAAGGGGAACGTCTGCAGCAGAATCGTGATGACAAACATGAAAGAGGCAATGCCCGTCCACAGATCCGAGAAGAAGAACACGTTGATCAAGGTTAGCCCGAGGACGACACCAATCAGCAAAAACTGCGTGAAAATTGTGCCAGATATGACGGGTCGTATGAGTGCGCAGTATCTACAGGAAGTAATAGATTTAGCCAGGGAAATATCTAGTGGTTCAAACATTTCCTACTTGAGAATGAGCTTGTGATCCATGACACAATTAACCAGCTCTTCGTAGTTCTGTTCCTCGGTCATGGTGTCGTCGGTGCGCAATTTCCGTATGCGTTCCTTGAGAATGTCCATATGGGTACGTAGAATGAGAGTGTAGACAAGTGGATACGTATCCGACAATTGATCTTGCAGCACAGCACCAGACATGACCATATACTCCAGCGTAGAGGCTATCCATAGGTTCAGAGTGCCATCGTGCCAGTCTATAAAGGGATTATAAAGCTGCCAGGGTGGCCGACCGCTTAGTACTGAGCTGAGATAAGTCGATCCCGCGTAGCCACAGTAGACAAAGGTGAAGATGAGGAACGCGTGATTGGCACGCGCCACCACCAGATGAATTTTCTCTCGCTCCTCCACACTGGTGCAGCGCAAATCCAACTTATCCAACAATTCTCGCGCCTTGATCAGACGCCACAATTGGGTGTAGGTGACTGCCACCTTGACGGACGAGCCATACGCATTGATGCACACCTGCAGTGAGGTGAGAAACTCGCCGGGCGAGAAGAGCTTTATCTGCGTCATGTAGCTGCCCAGAAAACCCAGTGGCAAGTAGGTGGTGCACCACACAAATGTTGTCAGTGTCCATGTGAGGTATAGGTAACGCAAGAAGCCCTTCTTGGGTGGCACCCAACCGATAAACTTCATGGCACGATACAGATAGATGCAGCCATCCCCAGAGCGCACATGTTCATCCAGTGGAGCCGGTTTGATCAGCTTGAACACCATCTTGAGCCGGATACAACTTGCACTCGTGTGTGCCACCAGGCAAGTGGCTCCGACATTTATATAGAGTTATGGCGCCTAAACTGATATCGTATTTTGGGCAAACTTAGGTCGAGAGTTCCGGTAAGTTTTCAATTCAGTGGAAAAGTTTTTCATCAAGTTTGAAGCACTTGCTGTTGTTTAATTATTCACTTGAGAATTTCTCGCTTGGCCCCGTTATGTTTAATTAACAGCGCGAGTGCAGGCAGGCCTCGAGACTTGCTTGCTGAGGCTGGCAGGCTGATTAGGGCTGCAATTGCTGCGCGACGCGGTGCGGTGTGGTTCGAGTAATTGGTAAGGCGCATATTTCCACATGTTGGCTTTCCGGTCTGCATTAATGATGCCTGCGCAGTGAAACGCACAGAAAAACTTCACGCTGCCAGCAATGGGAGAAAAACAAACGTTGCTCATACGCAGCGGGTGCCGCCTGCACGATATGCATCTAAATGGAGTCAAATAAGTTTTCAATTTTAACTGACGGCGACGCGGCAACAACTTCAACGTGAACAACAACGAGGACGACGACGGCTGTCGCTCTGGGGCAAAAGTCATTTGCATGTGCGGCCAATAAACTTTTTGGCCGAGCCCGTTTTCAAGGTTGATATCATTAGCTGCCATCTAATATTCAAGGCTGCCATTGTCTTCAGGGAATGCTGACTACGAAAAAACGGCATAATAAAATGGCCGCTAATCGCTCCCAAGTCGAATTCCCATTCAGTTATTCTCAGACCACTCACATGGCGACGGTGCGCAGTCTATTTGAAGCTGGCCTGTCAAGCTGCTGCAAAACTGGCTTAAAAGTTCTTGAGCAGAACTTGCTTGTTGTTATCAACAAACAACAAAACAATATGCGTGTAACTTCTGTGGAAAACTGTCTCGACTGTATATTTTTGGTGGCATACTTTTTAGCGCATCAGTTAAATGCAACTCAGGGCTCCCAGCCTATTTCCTAAACGATCTGTCCTTTTATAGTGTTCGTCTAGCCTGAAAATATCTTTAGTTGTGAGGAGCAGGTTGTATTGGCTAATCAATAGGAAATGCAAGTTGACACTTCGGTGCCAGCGGTTCATCTACCAGCAAATAATAGCACCAATTCAAGTTATAGACTACAAATTTTGGACATTACAGCTGTGCAAAAATGAACTGAAAGCTGGCTGTGATTGGTAAGTCAGCAACGGGAAATGAAACAAGGATCTGAAAAATATTAATATTAAATATTAATATAATACATCATAGGAACACAGACTTAAGTTAGTATAAGTCACTATTACAACTTAAAAGTGGTCTTAGAGAAGCAACTATACGTGATACTAATTAGGTTATGGATAAATTTGGGAATCTGATCCCTAATGGAACTTTGTCCAGATTTTATTTTTTAAATATAACGTTCTTTTGAACGCACAACCAAATGATTTATTTACAAATCTTTCTTTCGGCTTACCGAATGGATTTTCAATCATAAAAGGAACGTTTCCCAGGAACGTACATTTCAGAAATATTGGTTTACATTGCAGCCCTTAAGTAGTTGCATTTGTTTGCTAAATGGAATTGTCAATGTTATTTAATTTATTAAACCATTATGGTATGTTCGAAATAATCAGTTTTATTAGCCACACCAAATGCAGTATATGTTGAGTGGTTTAGATTTATTTCAATCGCAGCGAAAGCGAGCTGTTTTTATTGCTAGGTTTAGCAATAGTTTGACATCAATCTTTTAGGCATTAATTAAATGACAAAATTTATTTGAACAAATGTTTATGAAAATGTATGTACATATATTTAACAATATTTAGCGTTACTTGCTGCATTGAATATGGTTAAATATTATATTAAAAATGCGGCTTTCGCGGCGCAGTATGATTTGTTTAACGTTCTACAGATACTTCTGTAAATATGATTGTAACTAATTAGTAGTTACAACAACAGAGTCAGATGATGACGTGCGCGAATGCCAGCTGTGGCCCGTTTTGAATACACATTTTAATTCATTTGTTGCCTGTTAACGAGCAAACATTTTGCATAATCAGTTTTAAAGCTACTAAATACGCGTGTGTTTGTGGCGGCGTGGGTGTGTAGTAGTGTGTGGGTGAGCGTGGTTTGTCCGTCTGTGTAGCTTTATATCTGCTGCTTGACATTTCTGTGCAGCTTTAATGAAAAAATATGTTCGCAGAGTGTTATTAATATTCCTCAGAATGTCTGGAGTTTGACACATGTTTTGTTGTCGTTGCCGTTGTTGTTGCTGCTTTTTGTTGTACTCATACCTCTAGTGCTGGTGCTGGTGCTGATCCTGCTGCTGCTGTTCCTGCTGTTGTTGCTACTGCTGTGGCTGTCTCTCTCTGTACAAGTTGACATTTTTTTTCATTACTTCAACGTTTCAATAGAAGCAACAGCAGCCAGCAAACTGGCTGCAAATAGACGTGTGTGTGTATGGTGTGTGTGTGCGCTGTGTTGTGTTGTGTACAAAGAAATTCTGTTATGACCAAAGCAGCGCATGAAGTAAGGGCAAGGATAATCTTTTGTTTGCCATTGTACGGCTCACACTTCAGTTCTTTCGCATTCTGCTTCAGGTAAGCAGATGCTCGAGCTAATGCTGAAACCGGTGCCGGTGTCGGAGCTGAAGCTGAAGCAGAAGCAAAAGCAGAATCTGCTGCCATTTTGGGGAAACATATTTGTGTTTTTCTTCAGTTATTTGCTCGTACACACACCCACACCCTATCTTGGCTTCACACACACACATACTGGTTCACACATATTATGCCTGACAGCGCAGCTTACGTGCTGACGTGTTATAGAAATTTGAACAGAATTTATGCTGTGTAATAAACCAAGTGTGGCCCTGGCAATAGGGCAATGGGCAACACTGGTCATCCCTTTGGTCCCATCTGTCTAGGCCAGAAATTAATTTTGCAGCAGCCAAGTAGAGACTCGTGTTGGGCAGAAGGAGGAGGGTCAAATCAATTAAGCCATTTAATGGCATTGGGCAAAACAGCATTTGTACCCTCCGCTTGGGATGCTTCTTCACTTTAAATGTGTCGCCTTCGCATTTGGATCTTACCTAATTGCAGTTGGCGCGTATGTCTTTTCTTCCTCATCCTCATCCTCTTTCCCTTTACCTTTTCCCTTTCTCTTTCTTTTTTTTCTGCCGCTTCTCGTGTGCGTTCTGCGTGCATTTAATATCATCAGCGAGTCATTTATTATCGCTTGACGTATTTATTTTAATTAACGGAAATTAATGCCACACTGCGCAGCTGTGCGAACATGTTTGCAGTTGCTTACACACATTTCGGGCTCTGTCTCCTTTCCCCCCTCCACCACCTCTATCTGTCTCCCAGTCGGCTCGCTCGCAGCTCGGCAAACACCTGACGACAGGCGCACACATGAATGCACAGCACTCAGGCTCTAAAAGGATGCCACAGTGAAACACCAACGCACACACGCACACAGACACATACGCACACCCACCCACCACACACACATACAGACACTACACTCAGAAGTGTCAATCTGTTTTTGATATGTTGCAAATTAATGGAGTTAACATCGAGTGGTCTGCGCTGTCCCGGCACGGGGGAAACTGGGACTGCCGCAACGCCGACTGGGATCACGCAGCTACCTTGGCACAAATATATGAATATATTTTCTATACATTCGCATATCCGAATATATTAATAGTTATTTACCACGTTCTATTCAACTGACTGCACAAACAAGCCATTTATTTATCATTAGATAGGCGAACGAAAAAGAACTTTTGCTGCTTAACTTTTGCAAAAGGTTTTTAATTATTACGAAGAGCACTTGCAATTTGCCAAAAAAACTCTCAACTAAAAAGTGAAAAGTTGTAAGCTACTTTAAGCAAATGCTGCGAACACGCATTGCTTGGGAGCCAAAAAGTTTGCATCCATTTGCAAGCAAGTCGGAAGAGCTCATTCATCTACATGGGTTTTACTTTTTGACTTAAATGCCCTGTAAGACCGCAGAAATGGGTATTATAATAAGCAGGTAGAAGGGGGTAATATATGTTATGTTGGGCTTTCTATTGATTTTCAAATTATAGAAATATTGTAATTAAAGTTAATTTATTCGACATTTCTAAGCAGATGTTTGCAACTGTTCCCACTGCAGTATGACAGCTGATCCCACAACAAAGAGCTTTGCCTACTTTTCTGCTGGATATATTTACTTTATTTTGAGGAATATATAAAAATGCGTATATATTGATTATAAATTTATTTTAAACATTTTGGGGAATTTAAGAATGGGAACAGTTTATATTTAAGAGTGAGCAGTATCTTAGAAATACTCATTAACGTGTATATATTTATTTATTGTTTTATTTATTTACATTTTATTTATTTAATTATTTTTGTATTATAATTTATTTATTTATTCAATGTAATGTAAATTTTTTTTAAAAAATTTAATGATTAAAAGGCATAAATATTTTATTTTAAATTTGATTTAAATTTCAATTGAAACATTAAATATATAGAAGGTAACCTCTTGAATACTGGGCATCTGTTAGTCGTGCACTCTCATCGCATTCTATATGTATCCGCTTTTGGCCATATGAGCGCTTTAAGCTGAGTTCGGCATCTGCTGCTGTTGCTGCTGGTGCTGCAAATTATTCAAAATCACAAGCGTGCAAGTGAAATATGTTAACAGAGAACCCAAAATAGGGAAAATTAAAATAAAATGTTACATAATGCATGGCATAAGTATAAAATGCTTAGAATAATTTGGCAGCCAAGCATTAAATTAATTTTGTTTTTTTGCTGTTGTTGTTGCTGCTTTCGGTTTAGTGCTCTGTGTTTTTTCGCATTTCCACTAAGCGCCGCAAAAGAAACAGGAACAACGTAAAAATCTAAATGCACTTTGGTGGGCTGAGGCCTGCTGTAAGTGTGCGAGCGGCGCAAATAAAATGATGATGAACAAAATTCCCCAAATCAGCAAGCGACCCTGAAGTACACACCCGCACCCGTACTCACACACGCACTGCCAGAGAGAGAGAGAGAGTGTGCAGCATATGTAGATGGAGATGGAGATGTGTGTGCAGACCAGGGTCATAAATGCCATTATTATTTGTAAACATTGCGACAGCGAGTCCCCCAAATTGTTAACTTGGATACAAGGTCGTGTTGCAAAAAACACAAACACACACACACACACATACGTATTCGTATGTGTAAGCAACAGTGGCGCATAAAAATCCGCACACATACATATATGAAACATTATGCTAGACAACACACAAACTTTTAATTAATTTGCGTCTGTTTGGCTCGCGAGTGCACGCCTGCGTCTGTGTGCCTGTATGTGTATGTGTGTGTATGTATGTCTGCCCTTTGACACACATAAGCAAATAACAACAGAAACATTTAGTTGCGCTGCGGTGCTAAAAATGGCTTGACCCAAATGTAATCAGGTAATTTGTTCTGCACTGTCAATATTTGCACAGCCCCGACTCGCATATTTGAAGTTCATAGCGATTTTGCAAGTTATTAAAAACACACACACAACACACATATACAGGCACATACACGCACACACACTCACACCTTAGTCAGACAGTGATTTGCCTCGGGGGGCGCCCATCGACTATTGTGCAAATATTGCATGCTCGGCTGAAGGTGCGCCCCATCGGGGCCTGGAGGCGCCTCTTCCATGTTGCCAATCAGGCTGCCAGTCTGGCATCAACTCACTCGCTCAATCAGTCAGTCAGCCAGGCAGCCAGGCAGTCAGTCAGACTGGCTGGCTTTAGACAGCAGTGAAAGTAGTACAAAAGAGCAACAACCAAAATTGATTTAATAGACCTACATTATGCGGGCAACATGCCCATCCACGTTTACTATATACCATATCTGTATATGTGTGTGTACACACACACAGGTAATCCTAACATGTGATTCCTGGAATTCATTTCAAACTCATTGTCCAACCTGTCAATAAAGTTCTGCTTGTTGAGCTAAGCCAGGAACAAAACACTGGCAAATAGAAGGTAGAGAAGCAGACAGAGCTAAAGACTTACATATATCACAGTCTACGGAGAGAGAACGAGAGATAGAAGAGGGGAGGACTGCTCTGCATACAATTATGGGTAAATAACAGTTTAATCGTGTTAATTGACTCTTTTGCACAGCCAGTAAACACTCATGAAATTGAAATTCATGTGTATCTTCTGCAGATTTTGGCATATTTGTTCACTTGTTCGCAAGGAAAATTTAAGTTTGTTTTCGTCTTTCCATATCATTGACTTTGATTCAATGAATGAGCTGAAGAAGTTATTTGACAGTGTTGAGTACATATGATAGGCGAAGATGAAAGGGAAAGGTTAAACTATCAGGGCACAATTTATTAAGAAATTTTAGTACTAAAGACTTTTAACTGAGGTCTTTAAATGACAGACCCGTAGCTAGGCAAGTGCCAGGGGCCCTGTAAAAAACAATGTAGCAAGAATAACAACATACATTGTACACTTTGTGGGATCTACCACGCACGCAAGAATAATTGAATGAGATGGAAATATCATCAATCAAGAACAAGTGGGCCCGAAATAATAGTTTTTGGAAATCTATTGATGGTATTGCCAATATAAAATTGGAAAATAAGGAAGTATTAGGTTTTTTCTTTTTGTAAAATATTTGAAGTGGCGCTTGTCACGGGCTTTTTTTGTTTAAACGTTCGTTATAATGTAACGAATAAATTCGACCTAAAAGTAGGCAATGAAACATTTTTCATGTCCAAAAGCGCCATCTATGATCGTTCATGTGACCTATGGTACGATCGGCCATTAGCGCCATCTGTTGCTGATCTGGCCACTATTTCCACTAATTAAATGCAATTATCTGCAATCTTATTGCATCAGTAACTAGGTCCAGGCCAATCGATATATCGATCACGGGGACTGTCTTTGATCTCTTCTTCTTTGATTAGCCCCAGACGTCGGACGTGCGCTCTCACTGAAAAAAGCGTGGGAAAATAATAATTATATTTTTGGCACATGCTGCTTTAAAATTTTTTGGAAAAATAAATAAATAGTAAGTACGCTTCTACCTAATTAAATATATAAATTCTAAAAAGTGAATTTAAATAAATACTTAGGATGCGGAATATTTTTCTGGATTAAGAAAAATTTTTACAAGCGTGACTAGACCCCCAACTTTGGTGCCAGACAAGGTAAATATTTTCTTTCATGGCGAGAAAATTGTTTTCTGCAGAATCTAATTATAATTAATCCTTAGATTCTGGCTCCTTATATATACTTCCTTATATATACCTAGATAAATTATGGTATATTTAACTTTGGCCATAATTTTCACCTTTGGGTGCACCTGCACTTAGGTGTCCCAAGGAGGCTGACTTTTTCCCCAGGGTGCTCTAATCTATATGAGAGGGATCACCTATACTGGAGACCTATAAATAACCGAAAAAAAAGCAAATATCCCAACATTTAAAGCCAAGGGCAAAACCCAAATGACAAACTAAAAATGCCACGTGTTCCGTGATAAAAATTTAAAATGAAGAAAATACTTAAAGTGAAGATTAATTAATCCAATTGGATTAAACACAAAACCAAAAACAAAGACCGTAATTATAAGTGTTTCTTAAAGATTAATTGCGTAAAAATAGTTAAAAGTGAATGAATGCTACAAATTTGTTAAAATCTATTTTTTTTTAAGTTTACTTTTAGGCTAGTTTGAAAAGGTGATAGTTAAAAGAAATGCTCGTGGTGTGCCAAATTTATAATTTTGGTCTTTTCTTTGATTAAGTACTCCCTTTTGGTGTCTTAATAATTTTTAAAAATATTAATATCATGGCTTTAAATTAAAAAAACATAATTATCACACCGACCCTCAAACACTTTAATCTTTCTATAAGTGAATTTAAAACTAAACATAACACACATAAACACACCAAATAAATATGACACCTCTACAAAACGAAAGATCTTTCGTCGTGGGATACAAACAATTGTAAGTGAAAATCATATATATGTATAATACAGTATGGTACAGTAATTATGGTAGTGGTTTCCTTGTTGGATTTTATTTTTAATTTCACTTAAAATAAAAGTTTGTCGATGTGTTCTTCAGTATCATTTATAGACATAAATTAACCCATTATTATTTATTGCAGCCACTTGCATTTCCATTTACTACACCTACCTATAGAGATCCGTTTAGTAATCAAATTTGTATATATAAAAAGATATAGTTCTTCCATTAGATTCCTTATTAAAATTAAAAATAGTCCTGAATAGAAAAATTACGGAAATCAATAATGAATATTAATCTTCAAGATATTAATTAGTAGAATCAATAAGAAATAGTGAAACTAGGATAGATAAATAAAAACGAAAATAATAATGAATTTTAGTTTGAATAGTTTAGTTTAGGAGTTTTAGTGTTAAGCAAAAAAAGTTATAATGATTCCTAACTAAATATAAATTGTTTCCGGGAGTCAAGGGCGACGGAATGAAACGTATTAACCGTTAGATAGCCACAAGGGATCGCCGATTATACAGTTGCACTTGGCGATCATGGAAGTGTGGGGATATGGCCGCTCTAAATATTGGAGGGAGTCAAAAAGGCTGCTTTACTTTTTGTCTTGTGTGACCGACTGCCCTGTCTCTTTTTCCCTTCTTGTTCATTTGATCGTACTTAGTTGTCTGGCGATATAGCAGCGATTTATTTTATTTGTATTTATATTGTCGTGAGCACCGTTGTTGCGGTTTTCGTTTGAACCCCCATTGCCGACACTTGGCGCCGCTTGCGCACCTAACTTCAACAGTACTACAAAGAGCCACTTGACTTAAGCATATATTAAAATTGAATACTTTAAAGCAAATAATTAAACTATAAGCCGTCGAAAAGTAGCAAAGGCCCAAACCAACGAAGTCCACGGTTTACAGTTCAGTCTGATCGGTCCTTGTGCTTTCTAGAAAAGTGCTAATAAAATACGAACTAAGACATACTGTGAGATGTAACTATCCTAGAACGAGCTGGGTTCTTTTTATGCTTAGTTGATGGATAGAAGAGCAGTTGATATGAATAACAATAAATGATAGCTGATATGAAAGGTCTTGAAACTTACATAGTTTGAGTAAATTACATAGCAAGAGAGAATTTTGCCTCTCAACTTGACGTTGATTGTCTGGTTTAAGTAAAATTGTTGTGGAACAAGTTAAAATTCAAGTTCTTATAAAATACTTTAGAAATGATTGGCTTTCCTGTTCATAAGGCAACGCTTTATATCCTGGAAATGTGAGTTTATTAAATTAAAATTTACATTCATTTCCCACCGCTTTTTAACCAATAAAACTGACCTGACTCATTTAGTTTTAAAGCTAATTTCAGCCCCTTCTGGGACTTTGCTGGAAACTTAATTTGTTGTGTGAAGCTGTGGTTTGAAGTCTGAAGTTATTATTATGTCTGCATGCCTTGAAAACAAGCGAATTAGGTGCTGTTGTAAAAAGAGAATGTAGTCCCATAAAAGCTTAATAATATTTAAGTTCACTCAACTTTAAGTAGCTTTTTTCTGCTCAAGGTTAACAAATTATGCTGGATTTGAAAGATATAAACTAATATTTTGCCAGCTTAAGTAAAGATATTCATTGAGATTAGTTTCCCATGCTGACAATTTGTCTTGTCAGAAAGTTTTGTGGTTGCTTATACATATATCTAGGCAATAAATTGAATATATCACAAAAAACTCGAGCCTAAGTCAAAACAATGAAGACGAATTGGGTATGGGAGATTCAAGACAAATAAAGATACCTTGTAGTCAAAATGCTGAAGTTCTTTGTGGGTACTTTTATTTCAATTATGCCGGTACATATATGTTATATACATATAACATGTAGAGTTAAAGTCCGCTTGGGATTGCTTTAAGGCCTGACCAGACTGACTGGTTCGGCTGTTCACTAACACGTTTGTACACAATTGCTTTGGGTATTTTTCGAGTACACCAAAAAAGTAGGCAACGTTTTTCAATTGAAAAGAAAAACTACAGCAGAGAAACAGAACCAAACAGAACCAAACAGAACAGAACACAGCGCTGATAGTGTTCTTCACAGGGCGGGAAGCTTAAGGGGGGCAGTGTGAGACGGTCAGACAGACACGAAATCATTTCGAACGTGGCTGACGACAAAAGTTAAACGAGGTCAAAGTGTATGAATCCGATTCGAGCATATTGACCGTTGGCTGAATGGCTGGCAAACATGCGAGCCAACAATCGAGGCAACACAACAAAAAACCAAGCACCGAAAGCTGTGCCAGCAGTCGTCTGTCTGTGTGTCTATGTGTGTGTATGTGGGGTGTGTGATTTGTATCCAGCACTCTTGTGCTTGTGTTTGTGTTTGATTGTGTGTTTGCATTATTTATTGAGCAGCAGCAATGATTAAATTTCAATAAAATGAAATGAAAATGCATTTTGAGTGACTGGCAAATTGCTGGACACATTATCATTTCCTGCCACCTCCCCTTCTCCACCCCCTTGGGCCACTTGTCACTTGGCTACTTTCCCATGTTGCACTTCTGTACAATTATGCCCATCCAGCTGTCCCTATGCTGGCTGCAAGTTTTTAATACATTTTGCGACGTTGCCCAATTCCTTTTGCAATCGCCGCAGCTTCCTTTTACGACTACTTTGGCTGTGCCTTGCCGCCTTGCCGCGCCAAAGCGCTCATGCAAAAGCAATTTCCTGAAGTTTTTACTTCGCCACGCACATGGAGAAAGAGGGAGAGGGAGAGAGGGAGACAGAGAGCACGCACGCAGCTCACAGTGGAAACGGATTGCCTCGACACTCGACAGCATTCGAAAACCAATACGACTGCGATTATGCGGCTCTAGCTGTGTCTGTGTCGTACGTCTATGTATGTCTGTGTGTGTGTGCTCGTGTGTATATGTGCGGATGATGTGGCGCGTCCTGCGCGCATACTCAAACTTACAAATTGCGCGCTGTAAGTAAGAAATCATTGAGGTTGGTCGCCACACTAATGGAAAACGACAAGCGGCATGTGGGCAAACGTTTTGCCGACCTACGTTCGTTGCCCCCTTCCCCCGTACCTCTCTTGTCCTGCTTGTTGTCCCCACTTGAGTCTACTACAGCACTCAGCGGTTGCAATCTCCTCCAGTTGCCTCGCACGTAGCCGGATGTTGCCGAGCGATAGTTGCCGTTGTCGTTGTCAGCTTTGTGGCTACGAGGGGGCAGTGGGCAGTGGGCAGGGGCTGCTGCGGTTCAAGTTTACTTCACGTTTGGGTTTGGTCACCGCAAAAGTTTAGCTGCTAGTTGCGGCATCGCCCTGTCATTCTCTGCCTGCGCCTGTGTCCAGCCTGCCCGTGCGTGCCTCGGCCTCAGCCTCGTCCTGAGCCTGAGCTGCCTGCAGCATTACAGGATCAATTTCTTTTGAGCACTGATTTGCCTTCGTTGCCGGCAAGCAACGGCAATCGAATGATGCCATTAATGTGAATTGGCAAGGTGGACAGGAGGGCAGGGAGAGAGAAGGGCCTTACTCCTTGCACTCGTTGTGCTGTCTGTTGTGCTGCTGCCTGCTTGGGCCGCTTAATTAAATGGGTAACGCAATAGGCACGTGACATTAGCAAAAGTAAACGCAATTTAGAATTGTGACACACTTTGAGCGTCTTCTCTAAACGAATTTCAATTTGAATGCGTAGCAAAGAGCGCGTTAAAGAGAGTGCAAGCCCCTAAAGAGAACTGGAAGGCGCCTCAATACGATGCGCACTGGAAGTATCATCAGCTGTCAAATAAAAATGAAAACGAAATCGCCGCGTAACTGACCTGCGGAGCTTGCAGAGCTTTCACTCTGTGCTCTCTCTCTCTGTCTTTCTCTTTCACTTTCTCTCTCTCTCTCTTGTTGCACTGCGCAGGCTCGTTCCAGTTGTCAGACAAACACGAAGCTTGGCGCTGGCTTGGATTGCCACACGGGCGTGCACCTCGTTAGGCTTATCGTGCTGCTTCGTTGCCAGCTTCGTACTGTGTTCGTCCTGTCGTGCCGCCACAGCCACAGCGTGCCACATGCAGCCTGAGCCACAGAGTGTCCTTTTCAGTTCACTTCGTATACTCGTCGAAAGCTGTACACGTTACGGAAGCGACGGCGCTTTTTGCTGCCTTCTCACCAAACGGACAACAACAAACTGAGCACAACAACAACGACAACAATTATAAGTTGGAACACAGCAACAATTGCGCACAGCAACAACAACAACACAAGAACGACAAGAACGACTCTTGCCGGCGGCAAAGTATTCGAAATTATTTTGGGCAAAGCATAAAAGAAATTTACGCCAAGCCGCCAAAAAGTTCGTGGCCCCGCAAAGTTCAAAACAAAGCGTGGGCTCTGTGTGTGTGTGTTCGTGCGTGTATAAGGAAGAGTGTGTGAGTGTGTGCACACATTTCTTCCTTGTTTATACTTGAAAACGTGTAAAGCAGCAACAAGGCGGAAAATTCGCCAACGCGTCGAGGTTCGCTGTGCCAGTCCCACTGTGCAGGCTCTGGGCTTCAACTGTAAACGCAGCAGCAGCAACACAGAAAAAAAAGTGAAAGCGCACGCCGGAAACGAAAGGCAGCAGCCAAACGGGACACAGCAGCGAGGCACGGGGCACGGGCACGGGGCACAAGGCACATCGCACAAGCGGCAACTGCAACGGCAACGGCAACGCCAATGTGCTGCTGCATTGTTGTTTTGTTAGCACTTTGACCCAAATCGCATACAACGCGCGTGTCTTACAGTTAGTGGCAGTGCCAGTGTGTGTCTCTGTGTATCTGTGTGTTTCTGTGTTTGTCTCTGTGTGTGTGCAATGCATGACCGATAAGCGCAGGTGTCATTGCCGTGACAAAGTTCCGTGTGAACAGCAGATAAAAGTCGCGCCAAGTAAACAGAAAGGAAAGAGTGAGAGCGAAAGAGAAACCGACAGGGAAAGTGAGTGAGATAGCAAAACGGATAAAAGGATACGCCGGAGCTAAACAGAATCCGTTAGAAGCAGCTCGTGCTGTCCAAAGTTGCCACAGCAGCAAGAGGAGGAGGAGCAGCTGCCACTGTCGGCCTGCTGGCATCTGCCAACTTGTAGTTAGCAGCTTTTCACACGTGAGTTTTCACTCTGACACCAGTAAAATGTATGACTTTTATTTTTGTAGCTTCCTCCCCCTGCTCATCCCCTTTCCCTTCTTTCCCTCTGCATATTTACGAGAGATTTGAAACTTTGACATTCGTTAGTTTATGGCCAACGGCAGCGACCATGGCAAGTGTTAACTTGGCGGCCTGTCACAGTCACAAATATTTTACACATTTCCCATTTTCGTATTTCCACATCTCCACATTCGCGCATTTTCACATTTTACAATTTCATTTTACACTTTTACATTTACGACACGCGTAAGCAAGTGTCTTTATATGACACTGAGATATCAGCAAGTTAAGCCTCTCATTCCATATCAACATGCTGTTTAACAGTCCCGTTGGGGAAATCAGTTAAAAGACTGTAAACTATAATCGGCATTATTGTGAAATCTTTCTCTCTTTACATATGTATTTCTTTCTCTCTTCTACACATGGATTTCTTTCCATTATAATATCGTCAATGTGATCTTAACTCTTTACTTATTAATGTATAGTTCGTTATGTTTCTCGAGCATTCTCTTAATGCTTATAAATAATATATTTTTAACACATTCTTTCGGCTGCAATCTTTATTTTAGAGCTTTCACTTTGCTTGACCTTTTCGTCTTTTGCTGGTTTTGTCTAGTTGACCCTTTTGGCAAAGTCGTTTACTTAAAGACTTTTCGCATACGCATGCTGCGATGTGGCTATAAGCTGCTTTGGGGAGCACCAAACCAGTTGATGTTTTTGCACGTGGTAATCCCTCTAATGATAAAATTTTAGATTATTTTGGCACAACAATTTCGGATTACGAATCGTTTATTGAATGTTTTATAATTCGTTGAAGCTCTTTTTAATCTTTATCTGCTTAAATTGCGTTAGGTTTTGGTTGTTTACTTGTATAGTATGATATGCTGAATATAATAATAAACTATATCATGTTAAAAATAGAATTTTATGTAGATATGCAAAATTAAATATTTATTTATGCGTGTCTTAATGGTTTATAAAGCTTCGAACATTGAAAATTATCAAAAAAGGGTAATCTCACTTTGTGCAAATGTATGTAACAGGCAGAAGGATGCGTGGCCCTATAAAGTATATATATTCTTGCTTAGGATCACTAGCCGAGTCGATTGAGTCTTGTCCATCTGTCTGTCCGGATGTCTATCTGTCCATTTGTCTGTATGAACACACAAATCTCAGCTATTATAAAATCTAGAGACACCAAATTTATCATATTGATTCCTCTAAACTCTGGTTTTAAGTTAAACTTTGTATTATAGGTCTATTTCATTGTGGCGCCCACCGCACCCGCAATTTAATATAAAATATACAACTTTTTGATTTCAACATATACTTTGCTTAAATATCTGCCTTTTCTTTAATTTTCAACACGATCGGATAATAAACAAAGAAGTCATTTAAGAAAGTATGAGCATACCACTATGTGCTTGTGTCAGTTAACAAGACAGGGAGCCGTGAATGCAGCGTGGGCTTCATTTAATCTGTCATTGACATTGTTAATTACTATTTGAACTATTTGTATGACAACTTAAAATTTTAAGTCTTTCTGTATATGAGTTGTTTTATAGGATTATAAATTCTACAAATTAGTTTATTTAATAAGGTATAGTTATGTTATTTTGAATGCTAAATTATATATTTATTTATGCATCTTTTTTTGCTTGGAACATATCTCAAACTGCTGCACTATAAAATAAATCAGCTCTCTTTGCTGGCATTCAGCACATTTATCCCTCCATAAAATGCGAGTATAATTTACAGACTTAAGTCGTGTCGATAAGCGCGACTCAGCTCATTAATATGTAACGTATAAAATGGCGAATTTACAGCTCGCGCTGGCAATGTTCTTATCGCATTGCGAATAATTTAAATTTATTCGCGGCATTCCATTATAAATATGTTGAGGGAGGGGAAAGGCAATAATTTTGGTATTTTATGCCTAATGTACTCGAGTGCATTTTAGTAATATAAATAGGAATTATTACCGAATGTTTGCATTGAATTAAGCGACGAGAGCGTGTCGAGTTAATCAAAATCGGCAACGTTTGCTTTTGCGTTTAATTATTTTGGCTGAAACGTGCCGTAAACAAGTCCAATGCGATTATGGCAACTTAACGTGAAGCAGGCAAGGAAAGGGGCATGGAATGAGAGGAGTGTGGAGGCATAGGGAAGACAGTGTCTTGCGGAGGGATTTACGCTTTGCTAAAGAGAAGAATATATATGTATATAAGTATATGCAGATGGCATACAGAGCTATCTACAGCGACGGCTTCTTAATGAAATGACATCGTGAAAACACCAGGAAAATCGCAGGGAAAATTGCTAGGAAAAGCCAAATATTTGCGTATGCCCTGGAGACACAACGCTAATGGGAAAAGTCGACGCGGCGAAGACGGCGACTACATGAGACTTTGGCGGTCGCGTAGCGGAAATCAGCCAAGTGTGTGTGTGACAGTATGAGTGCAAGTGTGTGTGCTTGTATGTATGTGTGTGTGTGCATGTGTGTGTGTGCGTGTGTGGTGGGGCTAGAAAGCAATTAAATATATTTCCGCTTCGATGTCAAAATTAATGTGAATTTGATATTTGAAAGCGAGCACGCACACGCACAGTTAGGGAAGGAGCAGGATGAGGTAGGAGCGATCAGGGGAACAAGGAAGGAGGCATGGCTGGGCGTGGCTGGGCTGACAAGATGCCTGGCTATGTCAACGCTTGGCTGTCAGGCATTTAACGAGGCCATCGAGCAACCTTTCATTGAAATGGGCAACACAACGAGGGAGCGCAGCCGTGCGCTCAGCCCTTGAGGGTTCACGTTAACATGCTAAATATGGCGACGCCTTTGCGCCATGTGGCGACGGCAACAGCGACGGCGACGGCGACGGCGGACAACGTTGTCAGTTGTTGTTTTTGTGTGGCGGCTCCTGCAGGAGGGTGCTGTCTGGACGTTGACACAAATTTCAGTTGGCATGTCAGGCGGGTGTCCCCAAGGAGAGAAGGAGAGAGGGAGGGAGAGTGTGTTCGTTGTAATTGCTAATGAGTGGGCTGCGGGGTGTATGCGCAATGTCTGTGCGGCTTACATTACTCATACGTGCACTCGATGCGTACTAAGCCAGAAAGTCAACTTTGGTTGCTCCTGCTGCTGCTGGCTAAACATCTTAGGGCAAATATTTAAATTAGACTACTGTAAAAGCAAAACAAACAGGCAGTAGCAGCAGCACTTTTTTCCCCACTTGCTAGAGAGATTGCTGCTCTGATTTGATTGTTTGTGCGAGTGTGCGTGTGCGAGTGTGTGTGTGCAAGTCGACAGTTTTTGTCTTGTCTAGTTATTTATGCAAAATATCTACAAGCATAATAACAATGGCAAATAAAAAGCAAACAATATTTAAATAAAGGATTATCAAGACAGGCCAGCTAACTTTGCCTGCAGCACAAGAAAAACATGCAAAATGGAAAACTCGTTTGGGACATTGCTTACGACTCTCTCTCTCTCTCTCTCTCTCTCACTGTGTATGTGTGCGTATGTGTGTGTCTTGGCTGGCAGCCCAGCACTGGCAGTAACAGTGCGTAGACTGGCTGGCAGCCTGCTGCGTCCTGTCTGTCCTGTCTGTGTCAAGTCGCCGCATATCTTATTGTGTCTGTCCTGTTCACTCTTTGCTGTTCGCTCTCTGCCTTTTGTTTTTATTTTTAAATTCATTTTTATTCATTAGACTCAGCTCGCTTATTGCACGATGATGTCATGTTAACATCGCATAGCGCGTCGCGTCTTTCCTCGCACGTACTGCGAGTTATTATGCTAAGCATATGGGTTCCGGCTTCGCCAGACACATTGTCCTCACTCTGCCTAGCTGTCTC
The DNA here is from genome assembly GCA_018903425.1 of Zaprionus nigranus. NCBI lineage: Eukaryota > Metazoa > Arthropoda > Insecta > Diptera > Drosophilidae > Zaprionus > Zaprionus nigranus. The sequence continues at coordinate 552,197 of JAEIGD010000014.1, read as the reverse complement.
TCAGTCGCTCCCTCTCTTCCACTCTCCCTCCCTCTCTCTCTCTTGCCTTCACAGATGAATTTCAAGCGTGCTTTGTATCATATTTTATTCAATCACAAGCTTATAAGCATTGTCAGCTGCTCCTCGTCTTACAATTGCCTCGGTCTGTCTCTCTCTTCTCTTGCCTGATCCTGCTGCCTTTTCCATTTCAATTTCCATGTCATATGCATGGCATGCATATTGAGTGTTGCCACACTGTTGCAGCCTTTGTCCTGCATGGCCCAACTTTTAATTTCCATTTATTTTGGTGACTTTTGCCAAGCTGATGCCGGCTTATCTGATGTCCTCTCTCTCTCTCTTTCCTCTCTGTATGCTAGCTTGCCCATTGTGTCATTGTGGGTGCGTCCTGCAGATGGCTGCCCGCATTGTGTCGTCGCTTTGCAGATATCTATCGCAGCCTTTAATGCTTTCCATTTGATTGGTCGCCTCTCTCTCTCTCTGTTCGTTCCAGACTTATCGAGCGTAAAATACTAAAGTTGCCAGTTCAATTTCCCCAACGAAACTTGCCGTATCGTGCATATAATGATTTACTTTTATATGCACAACAACTGAAAGCATAATCATGTAGTCTGTCGTTAAGTGGGGCGTATACTTAATGCCACTTCGTTAGCTCAACTCAAGCTACGCTCAGTCAATTAAAAGGGGGCCTGGCATCGTCTGCCTTGGTCTGGTCTGGTTTTATGACTCGCCAGAAATTCATTTCAACTATGCTGTAAAACATTTACAGTGTAATGAGCCAATTAAATTTACATCGCTACGAATAAAGCTGCCTAATGAGGACTTTGCATAATCATCGAAGAGTGCGTCGCAGTCAGAGAAAGAAAGAGAGAGGAGAAAGCGCTGCAAATGACATTTAATCGATGCTTTGTCTTGTTAACTGACTGACTGACTCGATTGCCCCATCCTGCAGGTAATCAATCAGGATCAGAGGCTGCTCGAGCCCAGGTTGCAACTCTTGTTGTTGTTGTTGTATTTGGTTAACAAGTTGCAGCTTCAATTTGCCGGTTTCCACTTGACACAGTCGTCACAGTCAACTCTTGTTTCGATTCGGCTTAATTATTGAATATCAACTAATTATGCTAAGAGCTCGTTTGCCAGTGTACGTGTGTGCGAGTGTGTGTGTGTGCATGTATGTGTGTGAGAGTGTGTGTTGAATTAGTGATTTATTTGGTTATTCGAGGCTTACTTGGGGGCTGCGCTTGTAGCTTGTGTTTTACCTTGAAATCCGAACATTCTATTAGCACAAAATGAATTATTAATAAGTGTGTCAGTGCGGTTGGGCTAACAAGGTATGCGTTCGTGTGTGTGTGTGTGCCAAAGGACTACACAAAGGGGCGTATACGTAATGTGCAAGCTTGTGTGTCGACTGAGCAAAGTCATTAAAACCTGTGACAGACATGACAACAAAAACAACAATAGCAACGAAGCAACACTGAGCTTACCTTCGACACACTTACATTCGGTAACACCCGCACACACCCACACACACCTCACTAAAACTTTAGCTTTGTTTATTTAGGCGCTAGTGTTGCGGACTTCACTCTGCACTCTCTCTCCAGGCGTCGAGCTTGGCGCTTAAGCAGAAAATCATTAGTTAAAATACGCAAATATCTCTAACGTTTTTATTAGCCGAGCAAAAGTAATTGCCCACAATTAGGGCTTAAATTGTATGGTCATAGAGAGACATAGAGCTAACTGCAATGCCTGGTCCTAAGCACACATACATACACACAGACACAGACAGAGTAAGAAACAGTCGCACATAGTCGCACATGGCAGCCCCCAAGTCCCTGGGGATTAAGCAAAGCGTGAATACGTTCTGCTTGCTCGTTAACCAAGAATTACCCCATACATACGTTGCTCCTGCCACACTCCTACTCTCATCTACATATACATATATATATGTCTATATATATTTGTATGATATTCTTTTTGTTTTGGCCTCTAGGTCTCTGCATTTGCTTTACTTTGTATTTTTATTGAAGCCATTTTGCCACAGCAGAACGAACGAGCACACAACTGAAACAACTGCGACTGTGTCTACTTTCTTTATCTCATTCTCTCTCTCGCCTGCCCTCCTGTCTCTCCCTCTCCGTCTCTCTCTGTGTGTCTTTTTTGGCTTTGCTTTGTTGTCTGGCGTTGTCGCTTTACATACAAATGCGCCTTGGATTTTGTTTTCAGCGTCCAGTTCAGTGAAGCAAACACTTAGAAAGATGAATATGCTTATATAGTAGACTCGCATATCGTTATACTTGTGCTCTCTATATATAGTAGTGTATATCGTACTATTTGGTCTGCTGTGCGCTCTGATTGACACTGATTTTATTGTGTAGCAACTTTTTATAATTTTGGCACTGGCAGAAAGTAAGTTGTTCATTGTGTTGATTGAATAAAAAGGCGCGTTGTCAAAAAAAAAGGCAGATTCATTTGGTCATTGCTAATGTGATAAAGAAATAAGATAAACTATGATTATTATATATCATAGGGATTTACATAGTCACAGTTGATATATTTGGAGATTTATTATTATATAGATAGTTGAAAAAACTCGGAATTATTTATATAACAATCTTAAATATTTAAGTCAAGTAAGTACAGTACGTTCAGTTAAGTTAAGTATTATTTATCATAATCTTCATATTTATTTCTGAATTGAATCTGAATCTATGATCGTATAAAGTTCGTTTTACAGTTTAGGTTTTTTGTATAAAATCTCTTTGAGGTTAGGTTAACCATAGTCTTTTTTTGAGGTTAGGCTTAATATATAAAGTTTCTTTAGAGGTTAGGTTTATAAATGCGTATTTTAAACATTAAACATACAGAACATAATTATTTATAATCAGTTACATGACTTTCGATACATGTTGTTTGCATACATAGTTAAACTGCAACCAGCTTTGTATTCTTCTTAATTCTATTTTATTTGGCAAGCATCATTTTGATTATCTTATCGTCGGCACCGCTGATTCTACCTAAAGATGGCCAAACTGACTTTAAAAACAAGCTCCTTTTCTTCAAATCTGGTGCCAGAGATTTCATTTTATCTAATTTGCTAATAATAAAGAGCTCTTTTGGGTAGACTTCAAATATATATCCATATATACTATCAGATTGTATAGCAGGTCCAATGTCAAGCTTATTCTTAGGACTCTTAGGGCCTTCCACTCATTCGCTAGTTTAATTCCCACAGTTTTCTTTCAGTGCAGACCTTGCTGACTATTATGATAGCTCATAGCTCTGCTGCTCGCTCGTGCGTGCCAGTGCCTGGCTTTTTGTGCTAGTTCCTTGGCTGCTTTGCATAAAAACTCAACAAAACACCCACTGAACGATTCACTTTTTAATTCGCAATTGAAATTCACGTCCCGCACTTGGGCAGAGTGAGTGCTCGGCAATGCACAGCAATAATTGCTGAGAGCATTTAGTTGTACCCACATTCAATGGCGGCCAATTCGCCAGCAAATGCATTTAAAGTTTCACCGAAATTCAATTAAAACTTACAAAGTAAATCAGGCGTAATGTAATACGCAAGAGGGAGAGAGCAAGAGAGGGAAAGAGAGAGGGAGAGCGAGACAGAGGGCGAACAGAAGAGTGGAATGTAGCGTGGCATATTTTTATGGGTACTCGGAAAAGTACGTTAAATAAATATGAAATATTTTCAACCCACACGGATTTTATGTCTGCCTCTTGTTGCCCTTGTAACTCGTTAGCGGCACTGCCACTGCTGAGTTCAAGGTCCTTTGCCGCAAGGATCAAGTTGTGCGCGACGGAGGCATCTAAAAACATGTAAGTGCCAACAATAATAAAAACAATGCCTGGGCCAAAAAGGAGCACAACAAGAAGATTTAAGCAAAAGCAAAGCGAATCACAAGAGAAAATGAGAGCAAATGAAATGCACTGAGTAAAGTGAAACTAGAGAAGAATCTGAGCTGAACTAAACCTACTTGACAAGCAGGTGTGGGCGAAGGATTTATAGAGAAGCTTCCTCTCTGTGTTTGTCTGTGTACGTGCCTTTCTGTGCCTCTCTCTGCTCTTCACAAATGGACTGCCAGACAAAAGCTGTCACAGACTGCAACACGAGGCGGGCACTGAGGTTGCAGTGCAAGTTACTTCTGTCTCATTTTACTCCTCTTTTAGACAGTAGAAAAGCAGCAGTAGATGCCTTAGTTAAATTACGGAAATAAACATTTCACACTCCGCCTTTAATGTGGATGACTCCCACGCACCAGTGCTGCCAGCGCGATTCATTTCCAGTTATGCGAAAAGCAGCGCGCGTGAGAAACTTTTTCAACGAGACTGCCAGAGAGAGAGTGCGCTGTAGTGCGAGGGCTGCTCATAAGGTCTTTATGAAGTTGACAGTTCTAATGAAGTGGTTTCCTAGATTTTAAAGAGGTTTAAAAGGAAAGTTGAACAGGATGTCCAGGGCAGTGTATGAGTAAAGAGAGGGTAACATATAATGGAGTTCTAAGGATAACCGATATGGATCTGTGCCTTTATTTTTCACAATCTTTTATAGAATTGGAAAACATTTTTATATTTATAGAATTGGAAGTTTAGTTTAAATAAAATTTGTATTGCAATTATTATAGTTTTTTTTAACTACATTTGTAAATATGATTAGCGTACTTCTACCTTTTAGGAAATTTAATCTATTTATTTATTTGAAGTCGACTATTGACAGTCAAATAATCTAATCTTATATATTAAGATTTGCCTTGGGAACAATGCAATTAAATATCTCTTAAATGCCCTGCAAATCAAACATATCGAACGACTCTCTGTGACAATTTGGGCGTCTCTCAAAAAGGCGTCATGTCAAAATGTTTCGTCGCTTTTTGCCGTTTCTGTTGCCTCAGTTGCTGCTTTTGCTGCGGCTGATGGGGCAGTTGTTGTTGCTGCCTTTGCTGGTGCTTGTAATGTGAGCTCATTACCATAAAAGCGTTACGGCAAGGGGGGTGAGGCGCAGCACGCACATATGAACGCACGGCCAAAGTAGCTGAAAATGAAAAGAAGAGGAAAAAAAAGCAAAGCGTGAAAGGGGGAAAGGGGGGAAACGGAGATGAGAAACAGCAAGAAATGGAAGCCGGCAGCAAACTTATAGATGTCTTCAATTTCAGTAATAACACTTTGGGGCATGTGGGATTTGTATCGGGCAGCATGAGGAGCAGGGGGAAGTAGCGCAAGCTAAAAAGAGCGACCCCTTCGGCGCAAAGTTTTTAACTGCTGCCTGGTGGATTTTAAAGTGTGTTATTGCCTTCTCCTCGGGGCGAACTGACTGAATGACTAACTGGGCAGCAGACTGAGACAGAGACTGAGAGTCTGTCGGAGTGCTCGATCAACTAGTAAGGCAGGCAGCTGCCAGATAGACAGACAGACAAAAGTGAAAAGGCTTAAGAAATATGGCAAATGGTCGATGGCCGCTGGGGGCTTTGGCTATTACGCTGCAGCAATGGAAAACATTACGGCTTCTGTTGCCAATACATTTGAGTGCTGCAAGTAGCCAGAGGGATGGGGTGTTGGCAATATGAACACATCAACACATGAGCCACACACACAGTTCGTTATGGAGCCTAGTCAGCTGTAGGTGAAGGCATTTTTCATGCAATCGGCAAACTTTTCAAAATCCAACAATGAACCTTCTCGTGCTTGTCGAGTTGCTGAGTTTATCGAGATGCCTGTACCTCGTGCCTTAGATTTGGCATATCCCTATTGCCAACTGCTGCCTCAGCCTGAAAGTATGCCATGGAACTTTGCAAATATGCGAACTGTGCTTGAGAAGCGTTGGCGTTGGCATAAAGATGCTGATGCTGAGCTGATGCTATTGAGCGTATGCGAGGCATGCCAAAGCTTTTTGGCATAAATACGCTGCCACATAATGCACAGAGTATTTGAAGGATATACACACACACTTGTACACACACATGCAGGCACAGCCACTGCAGCACACATCCCACTTAGACAAAAGCTTAGCCGCATGCGTTTGCTTTCAGGCGAGCAGCAAGAAAATTCAATTTGTGAGCGTATGTGAGAGTGTGTGTCTGCAACCTGTATGTGTGTGTGTTTATGCTGCGTGTATGTTGCATAGTCCTGCTACTGTTGCTGCCTCTGCTGCCTCCTGTTCTGGCTGTTAGCTCCGCATTGTTTTGGTCTAGCCTCGGCCACAAGACGACAACGTATTTGCTTGCACGCGCGTGTCTTGCTCTATCTGTGTGTGTATGTGTGTGTGTACGAGTGTTTATTCCCCGCTCGTATCGCCTGGCAATCGGTTTTATCTGGCAGTGGTTTGTTTGTTTGTCTGCCTGCCTCTGCCACTGCCCCTGCTTTGCCTCCTTGTCGGTCTCGCTGCTCGTTCGCCTACATTTTCGCAGTCTAGCAGTCATAACTTCATTCAAGATAAAAGCGTATATCATGTGCTTATGCCGTTATCCTTTTATGTTGCATTCTTTGTGCCTTCATTTTATTATCTCTTTCACTTTCGCAACGTAAACTGATTGCCCGTTGCCCGTTAGAGTGGACCTTTGCAGGCCTTGATTTTATGTAGTGGAAAAAGCCCATGAAAACAAGTAGAGGGGGGAGGCACCACAAAATGTTGCACGTTCCGTCAACTTTTCTAAATTGCCAAATAGTCAACTGGCAACCCTCTGCTTCCTCTATCTCTCGCTCGCACTCATTGTTATTGTGCAGAGCGCATAAATCATTGCGTGATTTCGCCACTCAGGCGTGTAGCATACTTTTCAGCGCTTGGCTTGGCTCATTTTGTTTTTGCGGCTTGCGTAGCCCGCAGCGCGGAAATTAATTTCGTGCTTTATTGCAACTAATTCGATTATGAGCAACGAAACCCGCCGACGACCCATGCGACCCATAGCGACCCCCAGTGACCCACAGGACCACCCACAGTGCTGGCCAAAACAACAGGATACGTGTCCATTGTGCATTGTTTAATTTGCGCATTTGCAGGTCGCTCTGCTCTACTCTACTCCCTGCTGTCATTTATTATGCATAATTCATGTGAAAACTAAAAAACATCGAGCATTGCGCATCGCACATTGCTTGTTTTTAGAAACTGTGCACTGGCTGATTTATTGTTTTGTTCTATGTTTATGCGCGCCGTAAACTTTTACTGCAGAGTACAGATAAAATTCAAATTGAATTCCATAAACTGACGTCACGTGCGCTGCCCGCTTTAATTAATTAACCACAATCGGACGGAAGGGCTGGAGAAGGGGAAGAGTGAGGAGTGGGAGCAGGCAGCTGCTCGAGTGAAATATACACAGAAAAAGGCGTAAATGAATTCAACATTTCGTTGCTGCGGCTAATGAGTCGGAAATCGTGCCATAAAAGCAAACTCGGCCAGGGAACCTTTTGCTTTGCCTTTTCCTGTTCCATTCTTAAGCGTTTCCCCCACCACCATCCCCTCTCTCCAACTACAAGCGATTTGTGTCTGCTAAAATTATATTTTTATTTTCCGCTTTCATTTCTCGTTCATCGATTTCTCGCGCAGCTGATGACTTTATCAGCGCAAACGTTTGTCCTCTTGCCAGGGCGGTCACTTGAGCAGAGTCGCCCCACTACACTCTACACATACATTCACAGGCACATACTATGTATGTGTGTCTATCTGTCCCTGGCTCTGCTGTTGCTGTTTCTGGTCTGGCCGTGATCCTTGGCAGGCGCCTGCAGCGCATGTTTTTCGGGCTGCGCATTTAATGTGCGTTCTGTTTTGGGGGCGTTTGTGGCATTTGCACGCTTCATTTGACATAAAGAGCAAAAATAACCGCCAGCGCTTTTGTGTGTGTGTATGTGTGTGTGGCCAGTGGCCCCGGAGGTAGGGCCGCGTGACCGTTGCGCAGATTAAGTATACGCCCTGTATTTGTTTTGTGTATATATATTAATGTGCAAGGCGAGACGAGGCAAGCGAGGCGAGGCGAAACCAGTACTGTTCATCTCATTGTTGTTGCCACTGTGAATTGTGGTCACAATTCGTAATGTGCATAATATGCAATCAAAGCTGAAATTATAACAAAATACGGCGCAGTCGAACAGCGTTTTGCTCTTAGCGAGCTGCGCTGTCGTGATCCGTGTAATTTGAAATTCTAATATAGCATAAAGGAATATCATATAATATAACACATATACCGGGTGTGCTATTTCTTATCAAGGCATGTAAAAGTTAAATATCTTTAAAACAAAACAACTAATTTCCGTATTTTAAGTATTTGTATTTAATTTAATCTTTTCTAATTTATTGAGACTATGTTGTGAATACAATATCTATTCCTTAGGCACCTTTATTGGCCACAGCAAAATATGTGCTTTTTGTTGCATTACAGTTTTAAACATATCGGGTGGTATAGCTGTGATCTATGGCACGAATATTTTCCTTAAGCTCTTGAGTATTCAGTGCCTCGCTGACGTAAACATTGATATACAAATAATCTTACAAAAAGAAATCCAGAGTAGTCAAATCCAGAGATCTACCTTCCATTAAATAGCGCCACATTTATATTAAAAATTTCCTGGGAATTATCATTGCAAAAATTGGATCGTTGGATACGCACTGTGCCATCGTTTGGTCTTAGTCGTTAATGTACGGGTTGCTTATATTCTCAATAAAGTCAACACGAAGCGACGGTTAGATTGTCTTGAATCGTCATTTTAATCGGTTGTCAAATGTTTAAGTTATTCAATGTCAAAATACCGACACACAAAATGGAACACCCTGTATTTATACCATATATATTTTTGGCAATCTGACAGCAATATCAGCACGGCGCTTTTACCTGATTCGACTTAATTTCGCTGCCATTTTAGTTTTGGCCCAATTAACAATTCAATGCTGCAAATAAACAGCTACAAATTAAATTCCATGTGTGTGTGGCAGTGTAAATAATTCCAGTGCTGCCGCAAAATGTAAGTGGAAAATGGAAAAGTTGCATTGAGAGCGTGAATACCATTAACATGCCACAACAATGAACGGGAGTGCGGGGAAAGCTGGATAAGGTGTGGCATGATAGGAGCCCGAAGGGGTAACGGGGTGAGGGGCAAACATGTTTTTCATATCGGTTTTCAATTAGTATAAACAGCAATTATAGCACTTGCAAAACTTGACACTTGGCTATCGATTGCATTTCGATCTCTCTTACTGGCACACATGGCGTATGCGCGTTGACAGCGCGTTTTAATAAGCCCAGCTATGTCTGGTAGCGTATTTAATTGAAACTGCACTAGACAAAGCTCCGACTAGCTGGCAAATATATGTCATATATCTCTCTCTTTCATGTCCAGCCATCAGTAATAGTTGTTGTTGCTGCGGCCACTTGAACGTGTCTCATTTCAAATTGTTGCACGTGCCGGGGAAATGGCAACAGCTTTCAGCAAATTAAATTGACTTTTCATCGCTGCGAAACATTAGCCTGCATTCCATGCCACAGACACATAGACACACACACTCTCGCTTATTTGGAAATTAATTTTCTAATTAATATTTTAGACAGATGCTAAACTAACTGTACTTTTTACCCCTCCCCCCCCCTGCCCACTGTCAACGAACATGACATTTTCATTTACGCAAATCGCATTTTCTATTTCCCATTGCAGGTAAGTTGACTTTTCTAATTGGCTAATGCAATTGAAATTGGACACTAAAGTAAGTAGCAATGTGAAATATCATAAAATTAATAATAACCAGACAAACGATACAGTGGAGAGTAAGATACCCTTCTCCCAGTGTTGAAAACCGGTTAGAAATACACTAACAACTCCAAACAGAAAGTCTGCAGCCGCCTATTGTTTTCTCACTCGCATGCACGCCAGCAAAAACTACAGCATACTAGCAGGCGCTAGGCTCGGCTCCTATGGGAGTTAGGTGACTTGAATAACTTGTTTGTTTATTGTCCGATCGGATTGAAATTTTGAGAAGAGCTAGACACTAGAATGAGCAAAGTATAAATCCGGAAAGATATATCTGTTATACATCGCTTACAAGTCGAATTAAAATATTATTAGGAGGCGTTGGGCGTGGCATCCAATATTTAAAATAAACTTAAGCTGCGCATACAAGACAACAACCTTCGTTCCAAATTTTGTGTCTCTATCTTGCATAATAGCTGTGATATGTGTGTTTACGCGGACAGGCATGGTTAAATTGACTTGGATAAGGTATCCACGCCTAGTTCTGCCGATTATATTCAATTGCATAAAGTGAGTATAGCCTTTTTGATCACAAATAATAGTCGCAGAGGATCAGCATATCGGCACAAAAAGCCAAGGTAATTTGAATGTGCGATAAAAAAGAATTAAGAGCTGCAAAGGCTTCAATGTGTGTGGAGTTATTGTTGTTATTAGTGTTGTCTCTTTGTGCCTCAGTCTTGTCCGAGTCATGTGATAAATTTATGTGCTATTTAAGTAGAGTAAAGCTCTGAGAAAGCAGCGGCGGCAGCAGTAGCAGCCTGCACAAAAGAAAATCCAAAGATTAAATTAAATTGTACACGTCCCAGTTTTAAACTAAACAGACGACAGCACAGGCCAGCAGCAGCTGCTTGCCGCCGTACATCATAAGGACAGGCAGGCCCACAAACACACACACACAAGTACACACACACATACACACATCCACGCAGAGACAGTCGAGCAGGAGTTACTTGCAAACGGTTTAGCGCAATAAATCACAACATTTTCAGATGCTTACACAAATGCCTTTTTGATCCTTAATTTTCTGATCAAATACGTGACATTAAGCAGGGGTTGTGTTACTGTAGGGGGCGTGGCAACTAACATATCGCAAGCATGTTGAAAATTGAATGGAAAGTACTGCGAATGCGAGCATTGACATGATTTGAGCGACACACACACACGAACACACAAAAGCGAAACAAAGCGGTTGAATTTTTCAATCGCAGCTGCCCACAGACACACACACACAACACACACATTCACACACACACTGAAAGCCATAGCAAATGTACGACTTTGGATTTGCTTCAGCCATTGTTGTATTTCACTTCTAGATGGCATTGTAAGGTTGCCTTTTACGACTGTCTGCAACTGATAGTCGGCTTGGCAATGCCTACAATGTTGCCGCTGCCACTGTTGCTGTTGTTGTTGTTGCGACAGTTGTTGCTGCCATTGTTACTGCTGTTGTTGTTTCTATGTTTTACGCTTGCTTACTTTTCAATTTATTGCGCAGCATTAAAAAATCCGAACAACTTGCCATAGGTACTTGCACTGGCAAGCAATCCGGCACTCAGGCGGAGTACTCACTGTACTCACAGTGCAGCACCCACATACACTCACAGTCGACTCATTGTGCTGCCCTTTGACAGAATGTCAATTGCAATGGGCAAAGCATTACGAGCGCAACAGAGCAGCCATTGTTGGAGTAAGACAGAGTGAGAGGCGGAGATAGATAGGGAAGGAGACAGAAAGGCAGACAGGGCGCAAACTATCAGATACTCTGGGCTGCTTCTCGAAACGTTTTTATAGCAAATGCTTGCAAAATAATTGCAGCAATCGCCAGTGCAATGAATCGAACATGAATTTTTGATGATTTTTAATGAAATTGCGGAGAAGTGAATGCAGTGGAATATCATTTCAAATATTGAGAAGAAAACACTGATAATGCAAAGAAATATAAAGATACTAACATTATACATTAAATTTTATATCTTAAATACGTTCAAAGCTCATCCAATTCCACTAGAGTGGTCATACAGGTTGCAACTTTCACCTCGGCTTAGAAGTGTTATAACCGAGCAAACTTTAAGCTATTGGACAACAACTCGATTCATTTTTATCGTATGCACACGCTTGCCTGCACCCAGTGAAAGTTTTAGAAACTATTCTACCTCTCCCTCCCTTTCCCTTCCTCTCTCTGTCTCGTGTCATACAATATTAAAACATAATTTCCCCAGATTTATGCAGATGGCCCTAAATGTTGCCGAACACTGTCTACATTTATTATATTGAGAGCATGCTGCAACTAATCTGGCATTACGTCAAAGTCCAGAGAGACAGAGAGAAAGAGAGAGAGAGAGAGACAGAGGAAGAAGTTTAATTGAATTGAGAAAAGGCTTTTGGTGATTAAACGAGCATGAATTTGAAATAAATATCCCTGTGAAACTCAATATCCCCGATGAGGCTGGCTTTGTTGTAATTTTAATTATATCAACTGGCAGGCGACTTGCCTGGCGAATACCTAAGCATAAATAAGGCACGAGAGTGCGTCAATGTGTGTGTGCTTCTGGGTATGTGTGCGTTGTACAATTATTGAGGTTGTCGAGCAGAAAGTGTGCAACACTCGAACACACACGCCAGGAAATTGCCATAATTTTCATTAAAATTGTTTAACATGTAGCTTAATGATGTTCTGCTGCCTACCCCCCTGTCCCTCCCAACGAGTGAAGATGATCAGGCAACGGTAAAGAGTTAACGATAAACGGTACCTGCCACGCATGCTGCCGCAAATATTTCGAAAAGCGCGTTCAAATTTTTGTCGACTAACACAACTTTCTGCAAGCTGCCACAGCCAGCAACCGACGCAGGTACACCTCCTCCTCTCCCCTTAAACATGAAAATACGCACATAAAATTATAATTATTATGAAATTCAAGGAAAATACCAAGAGAGGGGGAGAGAGGGAGAAGGAGAGCGGTGCCTGTCTGCTGTCAATGGCAGCGCAGGCCTTCAACACTTTCGCCACAAAGCACACAAATGCCAAACGGCAACAAGGAAGAGGAGAAGAACGAGTTGGAGAGGGAGAAGCAGATGTACAGGAAGAGGATGTAAATGGGGGGGGCAACAGTTCTGGTTCCAGCTCGAGTTCAGGCTTTCCCTAGACGCCTTCTTACCCTGCCGCATTCTTACTTTGAGTGTCGAAGGGTTTTTGGCATTGACTACGTTTCCTGCTCCCACACCTGCCCTACGCTTTGCTCTTCCGCTTCTTCTCCCCCTCCCCCATCCTCTCGGAAAGTCATTTGCACGTGCTTTGACGTCAACGAGCAGAATTTTATAAAAAAACTCATTTAATAACGTTTCGAATTGTGGCGCCAATTTGACTTAATTAGGCAGGTCGCGAACTCGCCGAAACGGCGATTAATAAACTTGTCGTTAATTACGTGACCAACATCGGCTTTTAGCCAACAAGCTAAAGAAAGGAAATGAGAGGGGCAGAGAGACAGAAAGAAACTGAGAAAAACCAATCAAGAGAAAATTAAACAAGAATCTCAACTCATTTGGGTGCAAAATTAAAAATACCTCAGCCAAGCCAATTTCGCGGGAATCGAGAATCGAGAATGAATTGCGTTAAGCGTTTGTCAATTGTTATAGGGAGGCAAGACAGCTGCTATATCTTCTTCTGCCCCTCCGCTGCACCCCAACTCGGCACAATAATTTGTCTATTTAAACTTTTGCTTTGGCTTCGCTTTCATCACTTTCTTATGCGCCTTCTTCTTTTATTTTTACTTATACTTTTTTTTTATTTGCATGTCATTTATTTTGTTAATGTTCGTAAATAAACAACCGCGCCGTCAGCCGAGGGGTAGCGGGGGTAAGGGGGGCAGCTGACTCTGTCAGGCTATCGTCCGTTTAGCGACAAGTCAAAAGCAACAGCAAGAAGCTATCGAAGTAGCAGCAGCAGCAGCAGCAACAACATCAATTTCAATTTTCCCACTCGTCACCCGCGTCGCCCGTCGTCGGCGACATTGGCTTTGCGTCATTGTAGAAATATGGCAACAATTTATAAGTGATTCGTCATCGTTTATTGGCTTCATCGAAGCGCGCGAATGAGCCAGACCCCAAAGAATTATGGCTGACAATTTCCAAGTCGCCCCCTCTACTGATTCAACTGAACAACAACAAATCACAATAGCCGACAGTGTTGCTTGCTATATTAGCTACATATACATATATACAATACAAATATATATATATATATTGTAAGTTACTGATAAACTTTGCTCTGTAACTAATTTCTCAAATTTTAAACTTGGCATCTCATTTTGTTTATATCCGATATTTTCAACACATACCTTTAAGTTACCGAAAGTGTTCGATACTAAGATGCGAAGGCGCAAAGACATCAAGTCAACTATGAGAAAAAAATGAAATAAAATTATTAAATTATTATAAATAAACGCCACACAAATACAATGCAAATACATAGCTTCAATTCTTGTAGCTGGTGGCACTTCATTAGCTGAGTGGCTGAGATGACCGAACAAAAACTGTTGCCTACTTTTGAGTGCTCTCAGAAAATGCGACTTAGCTGCGACGCTGCGTTGCCAAGGCCTGCAAAGTGGCACTCACACACAGCTTTGCATGCACGTGTGCATGAGAGGGAAAAGTGAGGGGGCAGTTTGGAGAGTGACAAACTTTTCGCTGGATTTTCTGCCTGCTGCGCCATTGGAATCAATCTGAAAGCAGTTCCGAAACGCTTTGGCAGCTCGCTTAAGCAACTGTCAGACTGAGCTGGGGACAGGCAAACACTCGAGCAGCATAAGCCGCCGCTGTCGCTCATTGTTGTCCTCCCTTCCCCCTGTTGTCTTGCTCTCTTTGTCGCTCATTCTACGCTCTTGGCAAGCACAGAAAGTTTGTGCGGAAAATGCAAATACAAAACTTAAATGAAATGCAGTTTCACATGCTCCAAAATGTAAACTTTTTGATTATCAAGTTTGCCAGCGAGTGTGCTAATGTCTATTTTAGTGTACGTGTAAATGTTTGTGTATTTGTGAATGTATTTGCGACTGTGCCAAATAAATTCCATGCACAATATTAAGTGCAAATTGTTTTGGCGCAATTGTTGTTGATTTTCTCTTCTCTTCGGCTGTCTTTGCCCAGCTCGTCCCCCCACTCTTCCTCTACGCTATGCCCCTCTTTTCCTCTGCGCCTTGCCCCTCTGTGTCTGTCCTTGCCCCTCTCTCTCTCTCTCGCATATGAGACGTCTGCGTCTCTTATACATTTTATGCATGCCACGTTGACGTTGGAGACGACAACAGCTTTAGGGCACAAGTTGGAAAGAAAAGAGAGAGACAAGAAGGGAGAGGCAGAGAGATAGCCAGCGAGTGAGGCGTACACAATTTTTGGCAGCCAAACCGCTTTTCTATTAAAATGTTCATTAAATTGAAAGCAATTAGTATGAGACCCAGCCCAGGACAGGCACGCGTCCACAGCAAGTAAAAGCTGTTGCTGCTGAGGCTGTCACACCACGTCCACGTTCATCTTCTCCCCTCTTTCTTCCCCTCCTTTGGTCTCACTCACTCCCTCGCCAGTTGCTATTTGTATTTTGATTATTGTCAAAAACCCGAGGCAGCAGCTGCAATTTGCGGACACATAAATGAACGCTGGAACGTGAAGCGTGCGTAGCCCTCTCTGTCCTCACTCCTCCCTCTAACTGACACCTCCCGCTGGCTGGCTGTCACCTTTCCCACTGGTTGCCGTCATTCAATTTCCATGAGGCGCGAATTAGGTTGGCGATAATACAAAAGTCCCGAGTGCCATCAAGATGTTGGCCTGAGGCAGCTCGGAATTAATTTGCTGCCTGCCTGCAGCAGAAATGAATTCATTTCACCTTGATTTTTGGTCATTTTAAGTGGTGCTTGGAGAAGCAACACCGAGTGCTTCTGCTGCTGCTACAGCTGCGCTTTATTTGCCGTCGATTGGCATTGTTTATAGCACGCGGGCACTTGGGCTGCTTAGATCACTCAACTAGAAATTGATAGCGCTGCATGGCGGCCATTACTTTTGATGGCCGCGCGTATTTTGTTGCCTGCCGAGAGCAGCTGAGGGGAGTCATCCGAATGGAGAAGAACCACCCGAACGTAAGGGAACCACCACCACCACAGACCGCTCCCACTTGGAGGGACATTTTTGCTGGCTGTCAACGCGTACGGCGTCAGCTGCGCTCTGCTTATTAACCGATTTCCGCTTTACTTTTTACACCAGCATTCTTCCCCACTTTCCCGCTATTTATATACAGGTTGGCAAAAAAAAGGAATACAGGAAAGGAACATAAAGTATTATTTATTGATATGCCGCAACACGATTTTACGCGACTATAAAAACAAAAGCCGAAGCGTTCTTTGATTTAACAGCAATTGTTGTGCATTTGAGTGGATCCATTACAGGGCAGGCCATATTAATATCTATCTGTCTCGCTCTCACTGCAGCTGTCTCTCTCACCCTCGCTGCCTTGGTCTTCCTTGTGCTGTCCTGCACTGGCTTTTTTCCAAGTATTTGCTTTGCCTGCCTTTGACAGCTTAAATATTGAAAGTTGTATGGAAAACTAACGGAAAATACTGTTAGCCAAAATGGAATTCCTGGCAACAGCAGCAGTAAAAGCTTCTCCTGTTTTTGTTCGTTCAAAATTTTCAATAATAATAGCCAGAGGACAAAAGAAAAGCGAGAGAAAATATTACGCAACGCAAAACTCGTTGCGGCTTCGTCTCAAGCATTTCCTTTTTTAGATCGCCGTTTTACGCTGTTTGTTGTGATTTGAAGTGAGCTCGGCAACATTTGAGCTGACGCGGAATTCATTTATGAGTGCGTGTGTATTAGTGTGTGTGCTATTGATTATAGCAACAGAAGCAGTGTGCAGCGTTCGAAGGGACAAGGCATATCGAGCATGGCCTGTGGCGAACAGAAGAAGGCACGTGTGCTAGGTAGCAGAAAAGCAGTAGCAGGAGCAAGCGAGAAGAAAAGAGAGGAGGATGGAAAAAGAAGAAGCAAGAAGAAAAAGATAGAGGATGGCAGGCAAAGGAGGAAGGCTAGTGACAGGTGGAGAAAAGCAGAAAGTGCGAGCAAGGGGGCACCAGAAGACTTTTAAAGTTAGCTTCCAGTTATGCAAGGCAGCTACTAGGTATGATTCTGGCGACCACAAGAAAGCTGAGAGCATGCTGCAGTGAAAGTGATGTTAAAGAAAAAGAGAAACAGAAGGGGCAAAAGGGAGTGGCAGGCCGCATGCCACACGCATTCCTTTGATCAATTTCGGGGGGGCAATTATGTGCGCAAGGTGTGGGCCAGAATCGTTGCGTTGGTTTACCTACCTGTCACACACACACACAGACAGGCACACACACACATATACATAGTCATATACACACATAGCTATACGCGCGCACATATTTCAGTCACGCACACGCACCTCGTCGCATCAAATGGCCGCTAGATGGCGTGCCTTGTCGCATGTCAACTTTTGTTTTAATTTTTCCGCGTGCCTGTTTTTCTGCCTCTTTTGCCATTTTCCCCTACTGCTGCTACTCCGTTTCCTTCACCTTCCCCTCCTACGGCTTCTACCTTCTGTGTGTTGTTTTTATGATGCTTAATTTCTGTCACCGACTCCCCCTTCCCCCCCTGCACAAAATGTGCCATTTGCATATTTGATAAAGTTTCTTTCTGTTTTTTCTGCGTTTCTGTTTTTTGTTGTTCCTGTTGTTGTTGTTGTTGCGGGTTGTAGCAGAAGCATAAATAAATAAATTGTGCGTTTAGTGAGGAGGAAAATTCAAAGTTTTGTTTCTCACAATGTTAACAAATATTTTCGCTGGCGGTGACTGCTGTTTGGGTCTCATGATTGTTGTCATTATTTTTATTGTTTTGATGTGCTGACTGTCAAGGCAGGGCAGAGTGGGGTGGGGAGTTAAGGAGGGCAGTGCATCAGGGACATTTCTGGCTGACAGCTGACAGTGGAAGCGGGTCAACTCCAGCTCTGTCATTACCTCTGGCTGAGCATGTGGTCTGGGTTCTCACTTGCCCCAAAAAGTAGGCAATTATTTTTGCTTTTACTTGGACTAGTTTATTTTCGGGACCGAAAAAGTAAATAACTCAAACGCAGACACTCGCGCAGACTCACACACACTCGCACACACACACAGCAGGTGTCTCTGACATGGCAACTAAAAGTATGCAAAGGAAACTCGCCATGTGGCAGCAAACGACTTCGGCGGCCTTCGGATTTGCTAATGGCTTTCGCTGCACCGCACTTAATTTATCAACATCTTTGCGGTTGACAGTGACATGTACCAGCTAGAGCAGCAGCAACAACAACAACAACAACAGCAGTCAGAGGGCTACAGTAAGAGGCGTGCAGGAGCGCTTTAATTGAATTTGCGTTCGCCATTTTGCCAGTTAGCGGGTTAAACAGCGACAAACACTTTGCGTAAATTATGCGATTAATACGTACGCGAGGCCATGCAAATGGCAATGAGACACTTCCACCGGGACTGACAACCAGCCTCTCACCATGGGGCAAGTGGAATGTACTGGAGGGGGGCCGGGGGGACTCGTCTCTATTACGTTGCCTCGGCGCATATATCAAGTGCAGAGCAGAGGCAACTGTCGCTGGTGCTGGGGATTGGCATTGGCATCAATTATGCTCGGTTGCCAGGCAGCAGCAGCACCGTCAGCATTTTGTCGGCACTAAAAATGATGGCAGAACGACACTCAGGGCCAACGTGAAGACGTGCAGCAATAAATTAAAGCGCTTCGCCCGTTAAAGTGCCACCAGCAAAGCGCGTTGGGCATAAAGTGGCCGCAGCGATCCCAGCACATTAAATATGACAAATAAAATGCTAAACATAAACACACACACACACGCACACAAAGAGAAGAGCGGGCAGATTATTGAAACTTATTCATGACTTTTGAACTCGGCCAAGTTATGCAAATGAACTGGACATCTCTCTAGAGGGAGGAAGGGAGAAGGAAAACTCTGGTGAAGATCTCGAGCACTTGTATTTCTTATTGTGCTATAACTTTCGTAAAGTTGGGAAAGATGAGTGGAAGAACTTGCTATCGCAAATCAAGTAGAACTCACAGTTACTATGGCTGCCATGCTAATTAGTAAGCTCTTTGTACAGACAAAGAATGAAAGGTTTAGCTGATGTTTGTGCCTATTGTCATTAGCAGCAGGCATTTATTTGGCAGGGAAACTGTGGGAAGTTTAAATAATATACCCTCTTTAACTCATATACCCTCTGCAATAGTATAAATATACCTGCTCAATTAAATTGCATAGTATGCCGAGAAATGAACGGTCAAATGAGCTTTAATATTCGTGTCAACCATATTGCTTTGCCTACATTTATATGACATGGTAAACAGTTCTTAAAATATGTTGTATTTCCCACACTCGATATCATAACAGTGCACTTGAAGGCCACAAATATTTTCCTATATCATTTAAGCGTCGCGTTGATATGTTGTTATTGGTTCGAAGAGCTCAGGCAGTTCTTGGAACTGTTGTCAATACAAACCAATTTCTTGGTATCAAATTAAGTGAATCTTGACAACATTTGTTTGCCCACTATTTTTTCCCAGCGTGCAGGGCACCCAGCAAGGCACACAGCCAACATGACAACGATTAACCTCGGGGCAAATGAAACATTAGTCGAGTTGTGCTGCAGCTGGGTCAGCGGGGGTCTGTCGACAAGGCAATTACAAATGATAGGGGGTGGAGGGGGGGAGCTATTCCACTCTTTGACTCGCTGATGCCATAATTTCTATGGAAACAACTGGCGATTGGCTTCAAATTGATTTAAATATTAAGAAGATCACCATTTGCATGCTAGTCATGTGTGTGAGTGTGCGAGTGAGTGTGTGTGTACTGTCGCTGATAATCGCTTCAATTAATGAGCGCGTCGCTAATTGCCAACGGGTTGGCAGTTCCCGGCCGCCATTGCCTGTCCAGGGCAACATGCAATAACTCAATTGCAGCTCTGACTCTCACTCTCACTCTGAGCGAACTTATTTGCATTTGTGCTGGACTCTCCCAATGCAATTAGGGCACGCCAAGGACACGCCACAACTGGGATTGCGACACGCATCACGGGGCTAAAGTTGCCATTCGCCATTCGCGATAAGCGCCACGAGGGTCCCCTTCCGGAGGGAGGAAGTCCCATTCGCTTATCGTTAGCGCCTTATCGCAGCGCACATTTGAAGTTAATTTATTTCGGCTATTTCTGATCCCAGAGCACTGAAGACTTCTCCAATGGAAGGAAGCCACAACTTTTCATATAAATTTCGCGCGTTGAGCGACAGTAGAAGTCAAGCAGACAGCGAAGACAGGCAGACTGATATTTATCAGCTCGATAAATTGCGCAAGTTGTGATTGAAAATATTTTCACAAACAGAAAACTGTCAGGTTGCGAAAAACCTGAAGAAAAGCACTGCCAGCGTAGTCCTCGTGTCGCTTTGTATTTGTGTTAAACGGCAGAGCAATAACTGCGAAGTGTTTACAAATAAGAAAGCCCGTGCTGAGTAGGCAACAAAGAGGGGGAGGGGATGGAGGAGCAGCTGCCTGGTCAGAGCTTAGCTGCATGACAAGTGATTACATGATTGCCGTTCAGGTCGTGCTGGCAAAGTTACACCATGTCCATGGCCAGAAACAGTAGAAGCCTGATACTCCCTGTTACTGTTGCTGTCGTTGTTGCTGATTTAGCTATTGTTGTTGTTGCTCTTGCTGCTGCTGTTGTTAAATGTTATTGTTGTTGATGTGCTTTTTGCTGTGGCAGCCGCTTGACATGAGACGCCGAGATAAGCGCTCGGGTAACTACGACAACATGGATAATTTGAGAATGGAAAAGTTATACGAGTCCACACACACACACAGACGCACCCATACTCAGACACACTTGTGTACAATCTATTATACGCACCATTCCGCCATTAAATGAATATTAATGATACAACAAGATGAGTCGATTATAAAGAGATTAAATTCGAATACATGTGAATAGTTGAGGAAAAAGATTGTTGGCTATTCAATTAAAGCAGCGCAAACACAAATTAACGAGAAAGAGGTATATCATGATCACTAATGATATGATGTAAAAGCGATTATATATCGACTGCATAAACAAGCAGCCAATTAACTGAAGGAGGAGTAGAAGGAGATACGGAGCATCCGTTACAGATTGCTCTTGCAAATAATAAAGAAAGTAATTTGAAATTCCCCTTGGCACAACGATAATAAAATAATACAATGTATGTATAATACATAAACAAGAAATATATATATAATATATATACTGTACATAAATAGTATGAGTATACTTCAATAAATATGC
Source organism: Zaprionus nigranus (assembly GCA_018903425.1). NCBI lineage: Eukaryota > Metazoa > Arthropoda > Insecta > Diptera > Drosophilidae > Zaprionus > Zaprionus nigranus. The sequence continues at coordinate 531,108 of JAEIGD010000014.1, read as the reverse complement.
AAAGCTCACTCTGAACTCCTTGAATCCTTGTTCAAGCAAGTTGAAAATCAATTTCGTTGAAGGCAGAGCGCAGAGTGAGCAAAGAGGTCACTGGAAAAGGTCAATTAACATTGATCGATTGCTCACTTATGCTAATATTTAGTAACTTTTCACTTTCCCCGAGTTGCACTCACTAATTCAGCGTTTAAAACGCTTTGCGACGCATTGAAATCGCTTTCAGGAATGTTTCCGTACTGCGCGCCTGCTAAAATTGTTTGCACAGCTTAGAAGGACGCTGAGAGGGAGAATGGGAGGGAGGCACAGTAGGTGTGTGGGGGTGTGTGTGCTCTGCTTATGCTAGAAATACTGCTTAGCAACCCGCGCTGCTTCCCTCACCTCCTGCACATTCCATTGCCCCCTCTGGCATTACGCTTTGTAGCTGTTGAGATTTTATAGCTTGCATTTGTTTCACGCTCACTCGACGTCAACGGCATTGACACACATACAAACAAACACCAATGCCAACATTTGTGTTACTCACACACACACACAGGCAACACTTGTGCACACTCATACACACACAGTCACACTCACATGTGCATTCAATTTACAATGCGCTGCAAATGAAATTTTGTTTGTTCGTTTGTCGACATTTTGAACTTTCGTTTTGGCCCCGTTTCCAGATGTTGCAGCCACGTTAGCTAGCCGGCCTTGCTACCTCCCCTCTTTGCCAGCCTTCCCGCCCTTCTGCAGCTGCAATTTGCACTGTACTTTGTTGGGTACTTGCAATCTTATGCATTATTGTTATGATGGCCCAAACAGCGCTAATGCAATTTTATGGCCCAACAGCCAAGCCAAAAACGATGGCAAATTGTTTATGCCAGAGATTGCTTCATTAACTAGCACTCTCGGCAACAAACTAATACAATCCCTTATGATGTGTGCGAGTGTGTGCGTGCCTTGTAGTGTGACAAATATTACTGCCTCAAGCGAATCAAAGTTATCTTTAGTGTTTCTTTTTGGTTTCAATGATTACTAAATGAGATTATTACGTTGTAGAGGATTGCGTGTGTAATGTAATGTGCTTGTTATATCCTTGCAGAGGGTATATTAGTTTTCACCAGGAGTTTGCAAGAATATATAGTCTAAATCAATTCATATAAAGACAATAAAGTAGTACTCAATATTATTAGCAGAGTTAGGCGTGCTGTATGCGAAGATAGTAAGACGACAAGCGCTTATCATAGTTATATTGTTCTCTTATAAGCTTGATAAGCACTTCATAATCACCTCAGATTGCCCACAGGTTAATGGTGCATTGTTAATTAACAAGTCGAATTGCACGCAGTTAATTGAAAGGGAAGAACAAAGGGTCCGCTGTGTAACTACAGCTAATTGAAGGGAACACATAGATGGATAGTGTTGAGGTTCAGGTTCAGATTGTGCAAAGTGTAAACTGATTTGTAGGGATCCGTTTGGTCACTAATTAGTCAAGGTTTATCATGTGCACTCTCTATCGCTTCCTCTGTCCATCTGTCTGTTTGTCGCTGTGTTGCATTACAATTTGATGTGCTGTTAGGGAGCGTAATAAGCGAGCAAATATTTGCACATAATCATAATCAGAAGCATAATAATCATACCTTTTGCCCAGAGAGAGAGAGAGAGAGATGAAGGAGAAAGAGAGGGAGGGAGACGCGGGGCAAATGTGCGGCCCGTGAAAAGGTTTAAATATTTATGAAATTATGCCAAAAGTTTCAACAAGTCATAAATCTCTGTTGATGTTTGACTTTTTATGCAAAATTTATTTCATTTGCATAAAAATGGCTGACAAAATATTTTGACAGGCGCAGGCCAGCGTAGCAGAGTGCCTGTGCCACAGTACATGTCAGGGAAGGTGTGGCAGGACGAGAGGATGAGGGGAGTGTGTTGGCCAGGGCTAACCGACAATAGCCAAAGCGTCATGGCGGGCAGCAAAAAGATACACGAAATTCAAACAATAAACCTTAACAGACACCACAGACCCCAGTGCCGCTGGCAGCTGACACCCTGCACGAGCCACGCCTTTAACACCTCGCCCCCCGGCCATCTTGCACACCTGGTACTTTGTGTGTGTGTGTGTGTGTGTGTGAGTGAGTGTGTTCAGCCTTGTCATAAACAAGGAATGGAATTTTCCCTCAAAAACTTTACCACGTAATCAATCACGCTTCATTTATTGACACGCACAAAGGATGATGGGCCTAGCAAAAGGACATACACACACAGAAAGAAGAGGGGAAAAGAAGAGGGTGAAAGAGAGGAGCAGAGGCAGACAAGTTGCGCCTTTGGATCTGGTCAAATGGAGACACCCGAAAAGTTTTGCATGCATAAATCCGACGCAGACACGACTGTTAGTCCTGACAGCTCATTTGCGCCACTTGCCAGCTCCGTCTACAACTCCGACTGGGCACGCCCCCGCTGCCCCATGCCTGCTGTCCACCTGATTGGCGCGAAGAAGCAGAGAAAGAGCAAGCGAAGAGAGGGAGATGGGGAGGGGGGGAGAACGAGAGTGATACAGCGCGATAGCCGCAAAGTGTGAAGGATTTATGACAAAAATTTATGAGCGTCGAGCGACACCGACACTCATACGCCATGTGGGCTCGCGAATGAGCTTGACAAATATTTACGGGCTCAAGGACACACCTTATCAAACGTTGGCGGCCATGCACAGCTCTATCTACCTGCCCCTTCCCCTCTCTCGCTATCTATCTCTCTCTCTTTACTGCTCCTGCTGAGGAATTAATAGCGGCAAGGTGCAAACTTTGGCAATTTACCAATAAATAGAGCATAAAATCCATTCGCCATGGCTGGCTAATTCGGCAAGTGGCAAGTGGCTGGTGGAAAGTGGCCGGTGGCAAGTGGCAGACAGCAAGTGGCTGGCTGCTCTGGCTGGGCAGCTTAGTGGTTGGCCAAAAGCTACCGCAAATGTTCTGATGATCAAATGATTGCCTAATTCAGTTTGCGGTCTCAACACCTTATCGAGTTACGAGCTGAACTTGGCCAGACTGCAAGGGGCATGCAGTGAGTGAGCTGGCAACTGCTTGGGGCACTGCCTGAGCAGGCCAGGGCCGTGTCCGTTGCTCGCATTACATTTCTTTCTCACTGGAAAATTACAAAGCCGCATATTAGAAAAGCTACTGTCAGAATGCTGGCGCTGCCTGTCAGCGGAGTGGTAACTGTGGCACTGGCAACACCAGTGGAATGTGGCACAAAGGACATGCAATTAATTGCCTACGCAATGCCTCTAGATCAAGTGGGAGCAGCGGGGGTGCGGTCAGGGGTGATATAACTGCGGCTGCATGCCAAATCTGCGTTGGCTTTGTGCACCAGCCGCCAGGCCACATAATAATGTGTTGGCCATGCAAAGGGCAGGGCACCCTCCCCACTGCCCCACTCACACCGCCATTTACACCACCACAACCAGCAACACCATCAAGTGGAGGGTAAATTTATTGGGTCCATTGGCATGTGCAGCGCATTCGGCTTGCCGGCCTGTCAATTCCATTACGAATTGTTGTTTAAACGGATTATGCAATGTGGAAGTATTGTAGTTACGTTGGGCTGCAGGTGCCACACCCACACACACACACACACATACAAACATAGAAAGAGAGACACAGGCATCGTGCGTGACAGCTGACAGTTCGTTGGACGCACGCTTCAGTCGCCTCGGTGGGAATTCGATTAATTTTTGATGAATCAATGTCAACTACTGCTGCAAATCTGTGAGCTGTCAGCACGCTGCAAGAGATGGTCGCGACCCGAAGCCGGGGCAAGGGTCAAAACGCCTCTTGTTGGCCAAACAAAAGCCAGTGCCGATGACATTGATGGCTGCAGTGGATAGAAAGAGGGATAGCAGCAGAGGTAGAGTGGGTTGGGAGAGTGAGAGAGGGAAAGGGATCAGGCAGGCGGGTCACCTCTTTTATTCAGGCTCACATTGCCGGCATTTGAAACACGTAATTTCACACACACGCACACATATCGATGACATTTGTTAATACAAGCACAAAAGGTGTGCCATGAAATATGACATAACACAGCAGCAGCAGCAGCAGCAGAAGGACTCTCTGGTGTTACGTGACTGCCGGCATTCTCTGCACAGCTCTGCTCTGCTCTGCTCAGCTCTACTCTTGCTGCTGGGGCTTCTTATTTGACAGAAATTGGCATATCGCGTCGCATTTTTTACGCATCAAATGAAAATGTTATGCCACGGCGAGAAAAAACTGAGAAAGTGGCGAAAAGTATGTTCGATATTTTTCAATCAAATTTCCGTAAATGTCACGTATAGGCAACGTTGCCCGACTGCTTGCCTGCGTGCTGCCTGCTGCTGCTGTACTTATTAATAATGCCTGTAAAAGCCGCCCTAAGCGCCAGCCGAAAGCACACTATAAGCATCAAAAGATGAAGCACAAGTGGGGCCCAAAAAGACACGAAGCAAAGTACATCGGCACGAGCTACCCGGATACACTTAGAGAAAACCTTTAATGGGTATTCAAGGGAAGTAATTCTGGTAAAGATGTAGTCTAGTTTTAACTGAGTCCAGCAGCGCAGATAGTTTTAACAGCAAAGAAATGAAGCTGGCTTCGATCATCAAGTAAGTTTAGTGAACATTAAATAATGAACAATTAAATCTGTTTGCTTTTACACCTGATTTTATGCTTTCCCACAGTGCACTAAGTTTCGTTAGACACGCACATATTCTCAGCTCACACACACATTTAGTGTGCGTGTGCGTGTGTATAAGCGTGTGTATAGCATAGAGAGGATGCTCGCATGCTGCGTGCGCATTAAACTTCATTCTTCGCGTCGTTGTCAGCTTCTGTTGCCACATTGATGCCCATTAACGGGACTTTTAGTGTAACCCGCTCTCCCCACCACGCCTCGCGCGGAATTTGAGGCATCTTTTTGGCATTGCGTGTGCCCCTAAATTTTTGATGAACTCAAAATTGCCGATGACATTGAACTGTGCGAATTTCATAACGGGCTTTCTGGCTGAGTATGCTCTGCTGCTTCCTCTTCTTTCTCTGCTTCCTCTTTCCCTGCCCCCTCTTTAGAGTGGGTTTCAGGATAATGAAAATTAAGGAGAGTTCACAACACACATATTTTACAGTTGTTTACCCCGACATCAGCAGAACCAGCTAAATATTTAACAGCTTCGAGCAATTTCATTAATAAATATTTCACTCGCTGGATTCATAATTTATGTACACCAATACACACACAAGCACACACTGTGTGGGTGTGTAATTTAAGCAGTTGTTGTGTGGAGCCAACAAATTCGTGAATTTCGCACAGATCTGGCAAATTAGTATATATTTTATGCAGTGCTTTATTATGCATGCGCCTGGAAGTATGCAACATATTTCAATTGTGCTTTACGGCATTAAAAGCAGCACAAATAAATTGTCCAAATGCGCGTAATGGCGTGCACGCACACGTGCTTGTGGGTGTGTGTGAGAGTGAGAAAGATGCCTGTAGGTGCCACAAAAAAATGCCAGTACTCCATTGGGTTTACGGGCCTGCCAGAGAGGCCCGTCAGCACCTTTGTCATTTATTTATAGTTGTAGGCGTGTCACACACTCCCGCCTTCAGAAGTGTGTACCGTTGTGTGTGTGTGTGTGTGTGCTTGCTCGTAAATAACCACTGCGAAGACACATGCCACTTTATGTCAATTATTTTGACAGCTAACAAGCGCAAATATGCAGCCAGGTCGCAGTTATAACATCACACTCAATGCGTCCATTAGCAGCCGCAGAGATCCCAAAGAGGGTAGCGAACAGAAAGAACAGAAAGCAGAGCCAATTGGGTGAATAAAAAAGCTAAAAACATAAGGAAATATTGATGTATATATTATATTTGAGCAGCAACTGTGGGGGGAACTTGTAAGAAAAGTTTCAGAGGGCGATAGTTGTGAGAAATGTTTCAACATTATTTTATAGAGTATAATAACAATATACAGGATGCGCCATTTCTTATGTCAGCATGTAAAAGTTAAATAACTTAAAATAGAACAACCTTGATTTCGGTATAAATATTTTACATAAGCTCTTCAATGTGCTATGGCATACTGGAGTACACATTGTTTTTCATTTCATTTTCAAATTATTAAACAAAAAGAAGTCTTAAGAGATCAATTCGAGGGTCATTCAATAACGCCTCTTTTTCTTTTGCAGTATGTCATGTCTTTGCCTTAGCTATGAAAGAAAGGAATTATGATCATGATCTCCCAATGCCCAGTGCTCAAAAATAATCGACACCAAGCGACAAATACTGTTGTCATACGTTGCCTGGCTTCAATGATATTTTCAATGATATACACGTTGAGTAGACAACTGGAGGACTCTTTTCAATGTGCAAAGTAACTATTTCGGTACGTTCTTTTAATATAAAGCGAACATGTCTAAAATTGTCTTTAGTCGACCTTTCCAAAACATATGCAAACAATTCAATCAGTTGTCAAATGGGCAACTTATTCAATGTTACAATACCAGCAAAGAAAATGTAAAACGTCATTTCAATATATTTAATTTATTTAATACCAATTCAAGTGAACTTGTACAAATGCATTCAATATAAATATTCTACTACAAAAACTTACTTTATTATTAATTACGCGATCTGTAGGTTTTCATTTTCTAGAGAATATTTAAAAGCTCATGCAGACTTATAAGATTCCCCATTGTGATGCAGAGTTGCTTCTAATTCTTCATTATGCTGAACTTTTAATGATATATTTTCCATATAATTTGGCTTTGTGTATAGACGCCTGGCCTCACTGGCGATGCCAATGCCCGCTTGCCGCTTGGGGTTTAAACAATTAAGTCGTCTCATTAATAAAGATTTAAATTGGGCTCAATCGAGGCGCATGCGATGCGAATTAATGATGACCACAGGCAGCAGCCCAAGTGGTTTTTAACCCAAAGTGCCTGCCATATTTCTCACTCACACACATAAACACACATATACACACCACACACACACTCACTCACACGCACAAACATTCAACTACAAAGGACCGAAATTGTAACGAAATTATGTCATGCCTTGAGTCCAGACTGAAAGTGGTAGGAGACGGGGCCGTTGGGCGTGGTCAGCCCACAGGCCGCTGGCAACTTGCCGTTGGACTTGGGGCATATCAAAAGGCAATTTAATGAAATTACGCTCAATATTAATCACTGTCAAGGCTAATTGAGTATGAAAACAAGCAGGAGAATGAAAAAGAACTTCAGACACATGCGACGCGCTGAGCCAGAGTGCGAGCACAGCATTCGCTGTGAATCAGTGTCATCGTTCATTAGACGCGGCCGGAAACAGAAACGTCATTTGACATCTTAAAAGGGTTCCACGTCTCTCGCACCTCGCCCCTTGCCCCTTGCCCCTGTGCGCATGTGTGTCAACGCAACTTATGCGTAACCAAACGCAGCCGAGGCAGCAAGGGCAGCTGAAGTAGAGCAATGACAACAGCAGTAGCTACTGATGAATTGATGCACAAGTGGCTGTCCCGCTGTCTGTCTGTCTGTCTGTGTGTCCTGTAGTCATCATAGCAGATCCCCAAGGTTGCCACGAGAGGCGAGTCTCGCCTGTTGCTATGACACGCGCATAATTTGTATTGTTTTCACTGCCATTCTGCGGCTGAGCTTGCCCTCTCCCACCTTGTGCTCATTTGTTATGTTCCAGCTGGCATTGAATTACTATTGCAGGGAGTAGGACACTCCGTCTTCCACTCCCCCCAGATCCGTCTCCTTATCCTTATTTTGCTAAGCCACGTCGCGCTGCAGTCGTCGCACATCGTTTGTCAATCGTAAATTGTGCGCTGACAAGGACAAATGGCATTGGAAGTCGATGTTATTTGCTGCCGATTGTGGCAAATGAAGCGGAACCTGTAGCCGTTTTTTACGCTAGATCCGCATTGAAAATTATTACTGTACTACTTAACCCACGTGGGAGTGGGCGTGGCTGGCAGTAGGGCTGCCTTTCTAATGCCTAATGTAATCAGAGCTGGAAAACGAAACTGGGCTGGCTGGCAGTGTTTGCAAAATGAAATTAACTGCAACTGACAGTTGAGGAGGGGGCGGAAAGGATGGCGTTAAAGGGGTAGCCTGCTGGGTGAGAGGTGGTTGACAGTTGGGAGAGGGAAGAGGGGGAAAGAGGGCTGACAGCTGCGGGTCACGTCGCTGGCTTGCAACTGTCAATCAGTTGAGGTGGCGGCTCAGGACATGAGAGGCAGCATTAACTTATTGAATTTTAGCCACTTTAGCGGGCAGTGCACTTAGCTGATCACACATACTAGAATAAACACCAGCATATACACTAACACACACACACCGGGGCACATGCACTTGTGCAATTACCCGTGAGCTATGGCTACACTCGTGCATGTGAAGCTGGACACGGCCACGTCAAGCGGCGCCGACGTTTGTTGCGCTCCAATTTAATGTGGCAGCAGCGGGCAGGATGCCTGCCCCTTTCTCTCCATTCTTTTCCTCCCCCTTCCTGCAAGACCGCTCCTAAATCAAGCCCTTGTTGCTGCTGCTGCCTCTGCCTCTGCATCGCCCACCTGTCAAGTGCATGTAGATAAATTTCCAAGCTAATAGTGCCGAGCGCTCAGGCTAGCCGCAAAGAAACGTGGCCAGTGCTCTGCTGCAGCTGGCTGTGATTGGGATTTGGATGTGGATGGGGATTCCTGGGGGCAGAGGGGATCGAGGGATTGGCTGGGGGATTGCTGGGCAATTGCAGCCGGCAGCTGTTTAAACTGTTACAAAAATACTGTTTGAGCCTGACAGCGGGCGTCCAAGCATGCTAGGTTTCAAGCCCCAACCTCCTGTCTTTCCCTTGCTTCTGTCTCTCCTGCCTTTCCTCCTGGGGCTGCCCACTCGCTCGCTCAGTTAACTTAATTGAAAATCACAAAAATTGGTCATTCCGGCACAATGAGCAAAGCAACTTGGCAGCCGGCAACGATAAATGTTACCAAAGTGCATGGCAGGAAGTACAACAGCAACAACAATACTGGCAACAACAACAACGACAACAAAAGTAACAACAAAAACAAAAACAGTAGCCGACAAATTCAATTCGTGCGCTTTAAGGTCTTCACAACGAAAGGCTTTTCGCCACTTGCAGAGCATGGGAGAAAGGGCATAAAGTGAGTGATAGTGAGAGAGGGAGGGGAAGGGGCAGAGGAGGAAAAGGGAGAGGTAAGCAGGGGAAGAGAGAAAACGAGAGGGAAAGGTAGAGCGGTTGAAGCGAGTCGAAGTTAAGTTAAGTAAAGTTGGCTAAGCAAAACATACTCTCTTTCACTTTTTACTCAGGACTCGGGACTGTTTTTTCCGGCCGTCTGCATGTTTAGACAAAAAGCAAAAAGCGAACTTTTTTAAACACAACTCAAAGGAGAAAAGCAATGTAAAAAGGGAGCACAAGAGAGAGGGAGAGAAAGTGGAGATAGTGAGCGAGAGTGCGAGTGAGAGAAGGTGCGAGAGATGCTGCTGGTGCTGCTGGTACTATTTGTGGCGCGGCCATTTCGCCACGTTCCGGTGTTGGTTCCGACTGCGACGGGCACTCTAATACACACAAAAATAAACAGACTTACAAGCACAACACACACACACACATACAAGCACACATACAAGCACGCAGACACACGCAGCGTGCGAGCCACACATTAATTCATTTAATGGCTGTAACGCAGAGTAAACAAGGCGAACAAAAAATTGCTCTAAAATAAATACAAATTAAAGCAACAACAACAGCAGCAACAACAACAAGAATAGCAGCAGCATCGAGAACAAAAACAAGTACAAGAACAGCAACAACAGCAACAACAGCAGCAGTAGCAGTCCGCGCCACATTAGCAGCACATAGAAAATCGATGTTGAGTATACGCCCGGTGCTGCACGCTGATACTGCCTGGCTGTGGCCAGCACACACACACTCGCACACACACACACACGTGCACAACATGCAGCCAAGTGTTCATAATGCCATTACAGACAATTTTCAAAGAGACAGAGCAAAAACGAGCATAAAATGTGAACTTAACTCGACGCTGATTACATATAAATAGCACAATGTGGGCGCTGCTGCTGCGGTTACGCCCCCTCAGAGAAGAGAGAGAGATGTAGGTAGTTGATAGCAGGCTAGGCATGCACGTTACCTGCTTTTAATTTGCCACTCGCATTTCAATAGCTTGCCGCGGCTTTTCAGCTTAGAATTCCATACAAATGGGCCATAGTTTATCAACGGCAAAAAGGGTCCTGCTGCCCGCAAATGCCTGTGGCGGCCTACGAGAGTCCGGTCACGTAATATTTATAACGCAGTTGGCAGCCAGGGACACTGGCACACAAATTTAAATCTGCAAGTATCGTTGATATTTATGAGGTCAAAAAATGAGAAGCATAAACTTGTCAGTCACACGTAGCCACATAAATTCGAGCAAGAGGCTCCTTCTCCTTCGCCTCCCTGCTGTCTCCTCCTCCAGCGTAATCCGAACTGGCAAAGTTCAATAAACTTGGGCGGGATTAGGCTCGGCAGGAGCTACAATAATTTGGAGTAGGCGCCCAAAATTGCCGTTCAGGAAGTGCACTAATTTATGGCCCACTGCCTAAGCTCGACTGGGACTCGCAGCTGTTCCGACTGACCTTTTGCCTGGGCGTGGCTGACATAAGTAGGAGATACGGGTGCCATATGTACCACATAGCGAGTATGTATTAGGCTGAGTGATATGCAGGTGGCAGGGGCGTGGCAGGGCCACAATTCAAATGAAATTGAGCATGCTGCTGATGTAAATGGTCAAGGATCTGTGGCTGGGCTGCTCCTTTTTTAAATAACATTATGCTCAAAAGTGCGCTCGGGCGTGAAAATTAGAAGCCGGCACAGCAAATAGGGGACACATTTCTGGACAGTGTGTGTGTGTGTGTGTGTGTGAGAGTGTGTGGTCAAAAAGTTTGGCAAGGACATCGTCGCACAATGTGTGTTATTTTGATTAAATTAAATTTGTCTGCAGCTCGGCATAATAAGCACTTGGAGCGCTCTTTGTGTGGGAGTGTGTGTGTGTGTGAGTGAGAGTGTGTGCGACAAGCTCATGCTCCAATAATTTTATTACAATGACAACGAGCCCCGGCCCCAGCAGCAGCAGCACCAGCCCCAGCTACAGCCCCGTTCGCATTCTCGTCCCCAGCAACAGTGACTGTGACTGCCTTTGGGGTCAGTCGAGCCCGCAGCTAATTAGGCGTTTTAAATGTCGGACGACTAAAAAATCTGTTGGCCAACATATGCTTCATGCCTGGCCCCATACAGCCTGCAGGCCTGTCCGACCGAAGAAGCTGCTCGGGATTCCCGTTACAATATGGCCGCAAAGCTCAATATGCTCATAATCAACGCTCGACGAGGCGGAGCAAAGCCGGCAATTAATTATGCATGTGTGTGTGTGCGTGTGTGTGTGAGCAAACATATGGACTAAGGAGTTGGGGGAGTGTGGGTGACAAGGGAAGGGGAGGAGGGCTGGAGCAAATCGCTGGCTTCGTCCATTTAATGAGCTTAATTAAATAAACAAATGGCAGCGAGTTTTTCGCCAAAGTCGCATTAAAAGTTCATGCGAAGCGAACTAATACACATGTTCAACCCACACACACATACACACACAAACTTGTGTACCTTACCCGGATTAGGCAACTGCCAATTAGTGTGCAGGACATGTAACCATATTGCTGTCTTATGCATAATGTAAAGGGAAACAGGACCAGAAGGAAAGGTTATCTTGTGCATGGTGAGGGTACTATACCCTGGCAGACTCTTATCTACTCTGATTGTTCATATAATAGTTACATATAATGGTACAGAATTGAATAATAGTGTATGTATTCATTTGGAGCTATAAAAAATAACAACAATCGCTGGACATATTCAACTCTTTTATGGAAATATTTATTACTAACTCCAATGAAAACTGTATGATATAGTTGACTAACTTTAATGCAATGGAAAAACTGATAGTTGATTATTGCCTTACTTTGACTAACACTGAATATTAAGTTATATCGAATACATATTACTGCTCTTCATATAAAAACAATTATTAAGGTCGGTTGTTCCTAGGCTATTAATATCTTATGTCGTCCAATTTTAATGATATTTTATGCGCATATCAAATATACATATATAGAAAAAGTTTGATGTAGTTAATTTGGTTGCAATATCTTTACTAATAACAAAGTTCAGCCGATAGTTTATATGGAAGCTATACGATATATCGGTCATATCCGGCTCGTTCTGATTAATTTGTAGCGTGCAGCAATAAAAAACATGTGTGCTAAGTTAAATCAAGATAGCTCTAAAACTGTGAGATTACTTTGCGTTGCTAGAAACAAACAGACGGACAGACGGACAAACAGACAGACAGACAGACAGACAGGCAGATAAATATGGCTAGTTCGACTCCTCTGTTAACCCTGATGCAGAATACATATACATCTGAAAGAGTCAGAGATAACTCCTGAGATATCTTACAAACTCAAGTCCAAAATGAATATACCCTCTGCAAGGGTATACAAATGGACAACTGGTAAGGGAAAATGGGAAACGGGCAACGAGAAATGGGAAACTTATTAATGAAGCCACGTTTGTCAGTAGCTTTAAGTGCGCTTTGCACTTTTATATTTATTTTTGGGGCAGATAATTTTATCGGGTGCTTCTAATCGAATATTTAATTAGTCTAATTCGATTGCAAATGAACTTGCAGATTAGCAGCAAAATTGTTTGCAAAGCCAATGGCCGAGATTTCTGATTGCTGGCAGAAAAAAGCAAACAAAGACAAGGCAAAGATGAAGAAGCCAAAACCCAAAACCCAACAGGGGAGGGGGAGAGGAGGAGGGGAGAGGGAGGGAAAGCGTGACCCAACCAACCGGTGGCTGTAACCCCTGAGTCCAAATGACCTCAAAATAGAAGATTGAGAACAAGAACTAAATTTCTTAAGTGCTTTCATGTGCCAAGTCAGTTGGGCACCCAGTACCCTTACCCTCCTACCACTCTCCCTCTGCCTCCCCCATGTCCATGCTCCTCTCAACTGTCTCCCCCCTCTCTCTGAGCCACGGCAATTGGCAATGCCTACAATGACGAGCAGGACGACCCTTGGTCCTTTTGCTTTGCTTTATTACACTCGAATCATTTTCAAGAGTCAACTTGGCTCCGCTTACTCCCCCCGCCCCCTTGCAGCCTTCGCCCTTGGCGTGTACAGCTGAAAGGGGTTGGAAAAACAATTTTGAAAATTTATTTTCATTAATTTTAATTCGCTGCAAAAGTTTTGCGTTTCCCCTTTGCCCCATTTGTATATCGGACATGAACATAGCTCAGCGAGGAAGGGGCACAGGGTGGGCGAAATAAGGCACAGGGAGTGCGGTGGGTGGCAAATAATTACTTTTTCAGATTTGGCCAGCTCGTCCCTTTTTAATTATTTGCCAAGGCTTGTCGCTAACTTCCATTTCGAGCAGCAACCAGGCGAGCATAATTAATTTATATCATTTTTTTACGCTTGAAACCTTCGCTTTCCTGTTGCTGTTGTTATTTTTGTTGTTGTTGTGCCTAGCACATTTCCAATAATTAATTGAAACACTCGCAAATCGTTAATATTTAATTAAAAGTGCAAACGCAGCAGCACAAATTCAAAAGCAAAGGACTTATGCGCCCATCTCCACTCGAGCCCAATGACAATGCAAACTTCATACATGATGTGGACATGAAAAGGGGGTAGCCTGGGGGGTAGGCATGACTCTGATTTAGTCAGCGTTGATTGCACTTAAGCCCCGGCAAAAGGCAGGCAAAACAGATTCCGATTCAGCTTCAGCTTTAGCTCTGATTTCGACGCAGATTCCCATTCCTAATGTCAATAACATTCGATCTGCCGCTGATGTTGATGCGGCTGACTCAGCAGGCGGCAATCAGCGCGCAGTTCAATGTCAATGTGCGTCTGTATGTGTGTGTGTGTGGGAGTGTGTGCGCTTAGGCACAGCTGGAGCCTCAGGCAGACACAACAAACAGTGCTAAGGACGAGTTTTTATTTACGTTTCGTCCGCTTTGAACTGTTTGGGTAAATGAAGTAGGCGTACCCAGTTGACCTCTGTGCCGTCTATTGACATTATCAACGTCATCGATAACAGTCTAATAATATCAATTCAAATCTCTTATCTTTGCAGCACTAACTGGAAACTGTCTTGGGTGAGTCTTGTCTTGAATTTAAACTGAAATTAAACTGAACTAAATCATGACTAACATTGCCAGTGCATGCCTATGCTTCTATGCTCCTATGCCATGCCAGAGAGTGTCAATTGATAATTGTATCCTCTGCAAATTGTTTGGCACATTGCGCATACGCCAGGTGGTCGCACGTAGAGTGCGTGTTACTCACTCATTTGCATGCAACGAACGTTTCTCCATCTCCACTCTGGGTTTGCCTAACTATCTTTCTATCTATCTGTCTGTCTGTGTTTGTATGCCTATGCTAGCTGTCTGTCTGTCTGCCATACTGCAATTAATTGCAGAAGTATTGTTAATGAACTGGCCAAAGCAAAAAGAATAACGAAATAAGTTAGTATCGAGTCGAGACGAGCGGAGTCGAGGCAAAAAAGGACAATTTGCAAAGTGACGTCAAAACAATTACGTGCAGAAATACGCTTGATAATAAAATGAAGTGACTCCCGCTGCTCTGTAGAAGGCGACGGCAACGGCGATGGCGACGGCGTTAGTTCCACTCAAATACTAAAACGTGCTTAAGTGTTGACTTTTATAAATTGTGCTGTCGTTTTTCTTACCTGTGCCGAGTCAAGCTCGGGCTCGGGCTGTGCTGGGCCTGGCCTTGGTCCCACGTGGCGCTGCTGCAGTTGACTGCGAAGAGAATGTGTGTTTGGGGAAGGGGGTGGGGGCCCAGCTGCCTGTTGGCATGTGCTCAACTTGGTCAGCAATTAATTACATACACAACTGACTGGCAGATAGACAGGGGGGACAGCGGGTGAGACGGGTAGTTCATCAGTTGGCTGACAACTTTAAAAGAGCATTAAAGGCAAATTTAGTTGGGCCAATCAGCGTGGAGAGAGCGACTCAATGAGCTACGCTGCTTGTTGTCCTTGCCCCGCCAGAGCACAACAGATTTATATTTGGCTGACACGCTTCACTGGCCACCAATGGCTGTGGAGGGGAGAGAGACAGAAGCAGAGAGAGAAAGAATGGGGTGCCCGTTAAGTTTATCTCGCTGCGAAATATTCTCCCATCTTTCTTTCCCCTCTTTCTTTCCGTCCTTCTCTGCGGTTTTGCAGCAATTAATGCTAACAGATTAATTATACGCATCGCTGCATAATTCGCTGTCTGTTCTCAAATTTATTTTTATTTTTATTTTTGTTTCTCATTTTCATTTTTATTTGGCGTGCAGAAAGAAGCAGCAAAAGAATAGCCAGAAAAGGGACAGTCGCTTGGCTCTAATGAGTGCACATTAGCTGGCAAGGCTGGCACTAGGCAAAGGCAAAGGCGTACGCGGCACCCCCAATTTGTTGGCATAATCAAGCCGACAAACCTGCTATACGAGGGAATATTATTTTCTTTCTTTTAAGTGACTGCAATTTGCTATTGATAGCTAGGCTGATAAAGCAATTTGGGTTCATTCTACGGAAGCCACTGGGGCAACAGCTGTCGCTGACCTGATTATTTATAGCACTTTGTTTAGTTTGGGCAGCAAAGTTTTTGTTTTGCTGCCATAAATCTTTTTGGCTATGCTTGTATTAATGTGTCAACTACACGGAAAGTAACGCACACACACTTCAAAGACCTTCAATCAGCAGCAGCAACAGCGGCAGCAGAAGTGGCAAAAAACAAATAGGGGGACCAGGCATATGTGGCAAGGCGTTGGGCCATGATAATTATAACCCAAGCCAAGTGCAAGGGATTAACAAGGAAGAGGGGGAAGGAGAAACGTTGGGCAGACAGTGACATTCATGTTGATTTATTTGCCGCTTGGGGCCGCACACACGGGGCGTATGATTTATGCCGGCAACTGTCGTATTTATGAAAACAAATAAATATGCCGAAGCTGTCATTAAAGCGCACAAAGCACATTAATTGCATATTAAAACGTATTAAGGATACATTAGCCAGCACTATCTACAAAAAAGAGTGCAATAAACAGTTTCCTCTATTAAAAGTGAAGGAAGCAGAGCCCATTGAGAGCAGCTGCTGCTGCTGCTTGGGAAGGCGACAATTTGCGCACAAGAGTATTTACTTAGCCGTATTAAGTAATAAAAGCGTTGTAAAAATCATAAAATGGAAGTACAAAACCAAGCATAGTCGAGTCGAGTCGAGTTGAGGCGGCAAACGGGGCGTATTAAATATTATAAAAGGCGATTTGCGAATCTCATATAAAAGCCACACGGCATAGACCGAAATCTACATGCTAACTGCCTTACATATACACAGAGAAACGCACACACAAACACACACTCACAGAGGCTGGCAGCAGCCGACTGGCGGCAATCATTAGCAACAAAAGGCCGTAAACAAACAGAACAACAGCCGTAACAAGTAAACAGAATGCCGACCGTGTTGTGTTTTTGGTTACTCTGTGCGTGTAAGAGTGTGTTGTTGTTGTTGTTACTGGCAACCACAAGCCAAAGGCCAAAATGTCTTGGCTACAGCTGTTGCCAGACGAAGACATTCAATTGCATATGCCAGTGGCGTTGATAATTGTGCCAGAATTAAAAAGATTTAGTAGAAAAGCCAAGGCGAGATTTGCAATGTCTTCACGGCTAATTCTTCTACTTACCTACCTGCCTTTTTGTTTGTCGCATCTCTAATTAAAACAGCTTTCTTTGTGTTTGTTTACCACTCAGTTTGATGAGTGTGAGCGCACAGCTCGGGCAGCTGCTCCATCTTTTTCTCGCTCTGCAGGTAATTAACATTTTTATGTACTTTTTCAGTAGACTGACTACGACGTCTACCTTCAGCTCGACACCAGATAGAGAGACAGACAGACAGACGGACGACCAGAAAGACAGGCTGGCAACTCTGGCTGCCACATAATTAAAACGTTGATTTATGCAACAGATAATAAATTCAACAATGCCAGCAGAGCCACGGTCGAGTGCCGAGTTTCACTGTCCTTTAATTTTTACTTTTATTTCATTTTTATTTACGACTCCCGGTGTGTGTGAGTGTGTGTGTGTGCATGGGTGTGTGTGTGCACTTAACGTTGTATTTATTTTATCGTCCCTTCGATAACGATGCTTAAAAGCATTTTTTAATAAACCAATTTCTTGTGCTTCCCCAGCCAAGGCAAATTCAACTCGGCAAAGTCAGCTACAATTTTAAAACACACTGATTAAATTTGTCGTTGCGGAAGAGAAACAATAATGAGCATCAGATAAGCGAAGCCGACAACTTAATGCTCTATAATGCGAGGCCGCATTTAGATAACAATTGAATTATTAGTTTTAATTATAAGAGAGGTAAATTGATTGCATTGTCAAGGCTGCGCAATCTGCCGTGAATTACGAGGTGCAGGTGACTTAGAAGAGGAAGGTTTCTCTAAAGAATGACAATTGCTAAGCCTACTTACGTATATTATATATTGTAAGTATTAGTTGGAGAATATGCATGATAATGACCATAAATATGCCTCAAATATTGCTAAAAAATGGTTTGAGAATCACAATATTTATATAGTGGAGTGCCCTGCACGGAATGAAGTCCAATAGAGCACATGTGGAGGTATAGCCAAAATGAAATTTTATGGGAAAGGACGTTCATAAGCAGTGCAGTGCAGTCGTCAATTCATTTTATATGTAAAGAATCAATAAAACTTACCGAAAGTTTATAATGTATGTGGGACTTGAGGATAAACTACTGGTTTAATCTTCAAGTTGCAGTTGTTCTATTAAATACAACTACATTATTGAATCTTATGGTTTTGTTCAGTTTTATTAAAATGAAGTTAACTAAAAATTTTAAATCAATATTTTGTTAATCTGTAATCTTTAATTTCATCGTCGTAAATTGATTTTTTTTACGGCCTTGCTCTTTCACGTCTTAACTCTTTGCGTCGTCACCCTCTCTTTTTTTTGTTCTAAGTCCTTGCCAGTCCGTTATGTGCTTAGGCCATCTGACTCGGCGTTGCCAAATATGTCCCATATATATCATATATAGTATTAAACTACTATTGGCTCTGCTTACCTCACATATCTCAAACTCTTCCACAGTTGCAAGCGTCATCTAGCATGCGCACACATATTCCCCATATATATTAACGATATTTTCCATCCCTTTTCTCTGCACTCCTTTCCGCCATATCAGGTATATAAATAATTGATTGCGCTCACTCGTAACGGGGCCCATTAAATTTTAAACATCTCAAAAATTGTGCCTTTTGGACGTGTGCATTTTTGATTTATGTGCGCAACGAGTTGACGTCAATCAGTTTGCAGATTGTTGTTGCCTCTTTCTCTCTCCTTCATTCTCTTACTTTTTTAACAATGTAACCACAGCGCGCAAAGGCGAAATGAAGTAATCAGAGTGAGGGGGGAGGTAGCAGCATCAGCTCCAATCAAACTTTTCCAATAAAGTCTTTAGCCTAAAGACAGCGGATAAATCAAGCAATCAGAGCGAAAAGGGCTGCGCCGACAGCCTCGAACATAATTTATGGCATGTGCTTTAAAGTTGCTGGCCCAAATTACTCTCTGGCGCATATAAAAAACCCCAACGCCATAGAGGGGAGACGTGGAGACGAAGGGGGGAACAGGAGAGAGATAGATAGATAATATGCGGCTGGGCGAAATCAAAACCAAAGCAAGCGGCCACAAAAGTTGGCTGCAAAAGTGCGAAATTTAACTTTGTCGATTACACCGTGGAGACCATTGAGCACGCTGCGTATACGTAACGTAACGTATACATAATAAGAGCAGACAGACGCGCCACGTGCATAGTTTGATGCGCAGCTCGAGCCTGTTAATAAAAGGCAGGCCAGGGCAGCCAGGCAAATGAAAAATACTTTTTCCCGTTGGCCTGGGAAAATTGACTTAATCTAAAATAAAAGTTTAGTGCGTTTGGGCCACACACAAATAGTCAGACAGCGATGGCAGGGGGAGGAAGGGGGTTAGGGAGAGGGAAGAGGGAAGCGAGCACAGGTCCAAGTTCACAAACGATACTTTTATGGTTGTGCGTGTGTGCTTGCTGTCGATGAGGTAAACGAACCAGCAACGATTTACCAACAAACACATTGAGAGGGGGATGGAGAATGAGTGCGAGAGAGGGAGAGGAAGAGGGGGCACGCACGCTGGGATATGGCAGCATGTTAATTTCCCAGGAAACGCACGATAAAGTTGAATGCTTTTTCGAAAAACTATTTGACTCTGAGCAAAGGGTAGAAAGTCGATGCCGAAGCAAACGAAGCTCAAAGACTCGTTACATATATCACAATTTGTGTCAGTTTGTGTGTGCAGCAGTCGCAATTCGGGATTGGGATATGGCAAAGGGAGTAGGGGGAAGTGGTATTGAGACGAGAGCTGGGATCGGGCTAACTGCGCCACGTGTCTGCACATGCGCCTGAATTAAATCAAATAAAAAAGTTTTAATAAGGAAATAAATTTCGTGCAAATGCTGAAAAGGCAGCAAGATTTACGATGCACAAAGATAAATTTACAAATGTGAATACACCACACACAGCACGCAGTCACCACACACACAAACACATAGCTGAAACACATATGCTAAATGGGCATTAGAACGAGCAACTTAAACTGCAAATGAAATGGCAATTCATTTATTGCCTCTTCAGTATTTATGGCAAGCAAATAACTATGCTGGGAGTGTGTGAGTATGTGTTGTGTATGAGAGTGTGTATGTGTGAGTGCTGCCTGTATGTATGGCTATGTATATCTGCATAATGTGACGCAATTACATTTAAAAGCTCATAAAACGAGCACAGCATTTTCAATTGGAAAATAAGCCACAGATAAAATGCCAAGCAACCAGAAAGCAATTCAACCCACCCTGCCCCTTCCTTTCACTCTCTCTTTGGCAAGGGGAATTTAAAAAACAAATGCAGACATTAAACAAACAATCGGCAGAGAAGAAATATAAAACAAGAACCCCCTGGAGCAGAGGAAAAACATATTTAATTTCCGCTATATAAGCACAACTGACTTGTGATTATTTCCGTTTATGATAGTTGCGCCATTTTTGGCATTTGGCTGCATCATGGTGCGTATCCTTGCCAGCAGGATACCCCCCACATACACACAAACACACACACACACACACCCCTCGCCTGGCAGCCTGTGCCAATTCTGCGGTTAGCATGACAACAACACTTTCGACCTCAGCTCGCACAGTTGTAGCTCATTCCTTGTTATACCCTACGACCATTGAAAATGAAATGAAAAAGGGTATACTAACTTCTTGCAGGTATATGTAACAGGCAGAAGAAAGCGTGGGAGACCCTAAAAAGTGTAAACATTAATGCTCCATGTCTGTATGTATGAACACACACAACTCAGCTATTATACAAGCCAAAGGCACCAATTTTGGCATTAAGTTTCCTGTATACTATGCGCAGAATAACTGTATATCAAAAATTGGGTGCCACATCCACCGCCTCCGCAAATCAATAAATATAACGATAATAATAATAATATTTTTTAAGTCGATTTGTAAGCGACGTATAAAATCTATGACATTCTTACTTTAACATATACTAAGCTGACTACCTCCCCTTTAAATTCCAATCCGATCGGACAATAAAGACAGAAGTTATTCAAGTCTACTTACTCTCCATTGGCCCGAGCCTGCCCCTGCTGGTTTGTTTTAGTTTTTGCGGGCGTGCCAGCACATGTGCATAAGAGTTAGATAGCAATAGGCGGCAGCAGACTTTGCTTTTGGAATAATTAGTGTATTTGTAAGGATTTTCAACACTGGGCAGAGGGTATCTTACTGTTTTGCCGACTGTAGTGTTCCTTTGGTTTTTATTTATTACGCTTTGCCTCGCTTCGCCTCGCTTAGCCGCTTAGTTTCGTTTCGTTTCGTTCGCTGCCGTTGCAATTTCGATGATTGTTTGCAGCGTCGAGGAGAATTAAAATATTTTTGCATTTCTCTCTCAGCCTTCGGCTGCATTTGAATAATTACAGCGTTTTGCTTTCACTGCGAGCTGTTTGCGTAGACATTTGCATTGGCAGCGCACTGCGTAATTAATTAAAATATTCAGAGGTCAGCGGGGCGTATGCGTAACGTGGCCTTCATCGTCGTCGTCACAGACGACCCTGGGGCCACTTAGGTCGCTTTATTGCTGACCCTTTGGAGTTTATCATGATGTGCCCCACCATGAGAATGACTTCTTCACAATTTTTTGGCTAAGGCATAAAGGATTCCTCGGATTTTTAAGGCACTCAGTCAGTCAGCGAGTCGGTCCGCTGTCAGTCTTCATCCCTTTGCTTCTCTCCCTATCTCTCTCTGTCCCTTCTGACACGTTTCTGTTTTCCACTAAGCGGGTCTCGTGTGTTGTGTGTGTGTGTGTGTGTGGGGGGGGTAAGGGGGTTGAGGGTGTGCCCTGACAAGTGCTCGGTTCACTTTTGGGCTGCCTCATTCCTCCACTTGCCCCACTCCCTGCCCCTTTTTAGAGTGCTCGCTGCTCCCGAGCGTTTTGTCAGCTTTATAATTAAAGCAAAAGTTAATTTTTTGCGACTCTGTCATAGCGTTGTCCTCCCCCACACCACCTCTCCTCATGTCCCCTTTGCTGCCCTACTCTTGCTCGGGCACTAGCTGAGCGTTGTTTTGCATGCGCCCTTGCCGGAAAACTCATTATTTTTTAAATGAAACTCTTGCTTTGTGCCTCGGCTCCTCAGCTCGCCTTGCCTCTCTCTTTTCCCCTCCCTGCCTCGTGTGTTTGTCTCTGCCATTGTGCGCATGATGATCCCAGTCGCAATTAACTCAAGAAAATAATGTTGCGGCAATGACGAGCGAGAAATGTAATATTTCTGCCCCGTCTCGTTGCTTGCCATCCTCCCCCTGTCCCTGGCGCAGCCACTGTTCTTATGCCACCCGCATTTTCTAGCCATCTTTACCCACTTATGGCCTCCGCCTCCTCTTCGCCCTGGCAACCAATATGAGCATGTTGCATTCGTAATAAGCGACCATGTAAATGGGAATGGAGAATGCAAAGTTGGAGTTGAAGTTGCTACTGCTTCTGAAGTTGCTCTGCTCTCTGCTCTGCTCGCCCCCCTCTCGGCTCATTTGAATGCCAATTGCATTGCTGCCTAATGTGAGTTGAGTTGCCTGCGCTCCACTTGCCGCACATTGGGGCCACACTGGGGGTGCAGCACGGCGCTGCTTTATTGCCGTGCAATAATTATAAATTTTAAAAATGGCAAACCACGCATTGACAGCGCATTCCGACGCAGAGCGAAAGCAATTTCAAAAGTTTCCAGGCACACCAGATCACATAGAGTATGTATGTACATGTGTGTGTGTGGTGTGTGTGTGTGGAAGCTGCTTGAGAAAGTCGCCTGGCAACGCGGAGCCAGCAGCAGGTGAAGGTAATTGAAATCTGTGTGCAGCAGTTTAATGAACTTTGACATGCATCCGCCTGGGCAACGATTGAACTTGCTTCCTTCTGCTCCATCTCATCCTTCTCCTGCCCTTGCTGCCTCCCTTGGCTCATAAATGCTTGCATGCTTGTAAGAATTGCTTAGCTGGGATTTGGTTAATTTTAGCACCAGTAATGACATGCCAGTGCCTGCCATCCCCAAGCTGCGTTTGCCTGTCGCCCTTTCCATTGTCTCCTTCCCCTCTTTCACTTGTCAATTTCTACCCCTAACCGTGTTCACTCTTATGACCACCCAGGGAATTGCGTCACACTCGTCGTATGCGCAACGTGTACGCGTATTGTGGGTCGCTTCTGCCCCATTGTTTTAGCATTTTCATTTTGCATTTACGCTTTCATTTTCATTTCTCGATTCGGGCTAAAGTTGTTGCACGATGCAGAGAGAGAGAGAGAGAGAGAGAGAGAGAGAGAGACAGGGAGAATTGAAGAGTTGGGAGGTAGAAAGAGAAAGATAGAGAGAGCTGCGGCCACTTGTCAGTCAATCAATAAAATGCAAATATTTGCCAGTTTCTTGGCATTGTTTTGCGTGGCATTTGCCACATGCCATTGCCACATGTGTGTGGCAACACTGAGAGCAGCCGCCGCTGCCGCTATCGCTGCCGTTGCTTTTGAACTTCAAAGTTCTGCATAAACACTTCACAAAATTCTATGACAACTCCAATAACCTGGCACTCTCAGCCGGCAGCTGCTGCTCCCAAGTGGGTGTGACCCACTTACCCACCCACTGGCAGGGTATAGGCTGGCACAGACGCACACATACACATGCACACATACATAGGCGCACTTTGGCACACATATGCCGCCTGAATGCTTATGTGGCAGTTGTGTTTGATGTGTGCGCCACAAATTGCTTTGATGGTCGCCAGTGTCTACTTTGAGCTTCTATTTGTCTCCCTTCCCCCTTGTCCGTTTCCCTCTTTCACTCTCTCTGTCACTCTTCCTCTCTCTCTCTGTGCATGTCTAAAAGTCATTTCGCTTGCCAGTCTCCCGATAAATCCGATGAGAAGATACTAAACCAGCCGACACTCTGTGTCCCACATTCTGCAGCAATTGGGATCGGTTAGATAAGCAGCTGCAAGGACATACAGTGTTTTCTTTAGCCTGTTTTCGTTAAGCTGCCACGCCCACCGCCACGCCCACTGCCACTGCCTATGATTAACCAACTTTAATTATACATTTTCTATAATATGAAGGTTTGCAAATAACAAAGGGCTTTCAATAATTTCTAGTTTAATTAAATTGGTTTCTAGGTAGACTTCCAACATAAACAACCTAATTGAATATCATAATATTTTACTGTAAAGTGTGATTTTAGAATCCAAAATAAATTTGCCATCAAAATATTAGAAATATATTTCATTTTTATTTTAGTGCGGCATAATTGTTTCTTTTAATTGCCATGATCAATATTGTTTACAATTACAATTACAATATTATTGTGGAACTTGGTTTAAGGTTCAAGTCGCAATAATATTGTAATTGTAATCCTTAGTTAAACTTTTAAATCGTCGTTGTTTAAGCGTGTGTGCTTTTTCTGTCACGTCGTCGCATTGTCACGAGATCTCAGTCTTCTTTTTCTTCTTATATGTCGTTGCCATGCCGTCGACGGTGAGCTTAGGACACCTATCTCGACGTTGCCTGATCATTCCCACATTATTTATTATTTCACTGCAAAACAATTTCATTCTCAAATTGTACAAATGAGCAAAAAGACACCCCGTATATATGTTAGTGTTTACCATTCCCCTTTGCAGGGTATATGCTGCCCAAAACACTACCACTTGTCGACAATTTCATACTGTATACATTTTAACATGTGCTCAGCAAATTCTTGTATTTATCCAGTATTTATGTATATTAATTCCGGTATTTTTTCTTCGCTGTCAGCTTAGCTGAGGAAATTCACACGCCCGCTGAAATCTAGTTGAATCTGTGAATCTATTAGTTTGAATTTGTTGCCCCAGCTAATGCGAGGCTTACACGCTGTCACGCCAGCATGTCCGGCCAGGATATCCTTTTAGATCTTCCCCCTCCTCACTCCTCTCGCATCTACACGCAAGAAGAGCAGGGCCTCAAAGATAAAGCCCATCATAAAATGCACAAATTTGTGTCGCTCGGGGAGCACTTTACATGCGCTGTGCCAAAAAGCAAATCCAAGCTGCGTCCGAATCCAAATCCAATTCGTATCCTCGAGCTCAGTTGGGCCTCCAATATTGGTTCAATAGCCCGCACGCTGTCCCACACGCTGTCCAACTATGTTAGGCGACTCTCCATTCCCGACTCTCGTGCGCAAATCCTTTGAGGTCAGCCAAAATGCTCTGCAAAACTTTTTCCAGCCACACACACTCGATTGTATATGAAAGAGTGTGTGTGTGTGCGTCTGTTTGTGTGTGCCCACTTCGATTTCTATTATTTGAAGCGCACTTCAGCTTCGGCTTCAGTTCAGCCGCAGTGCATATGGAGGCCACTTTATGGCTTTCCACTGATTTGGCTGACCTACGAAAGGGGGCAGGGAACAAGGGGAAGGTAAAGGGCACAACTGTTTGGGGGCTGGTTACGGTTTTAGATTTTTCGTTTGTGTTTTTGTGGATCTCGCAACAAAACAGAGGAAAATGTATAAAAATCGCTAGCTGTTTTGCGGTCCGCACGGAAATCGCCTTAGGAAAAATATTGATGCCGTTGGCGAGCATTTGCCAGACCCAAAACCCAAGTCAGAGAGAACCCGCAGCCAATATACACCAGCAGTAGCCATATCCAGCAAGGGGAAGAGAGAGCGGGAGGGGAGGGACAGAGGCAGCAGAGAGTAAACACGCTGGCGCATGTTTTACTGCAGTTTTTGTTTGAAGTTTTATGTGGCCCATCTATGGTCTGCACGTTGTTGTCTGTGTGTAAGCCGAACAGAAACAGCAACAGCAACAGCACCCAGCAACAGCAGCAACACGAACACAAACAACAATAGCCGTGGGCATATTCAGTGAGAGAGGGAGGGAGGGAGAGAGGGAATATGCGCGCTCGCGAGTGCTGTAAAAATGATTTTATGAGTTTGCATAAAATTTTGTGGTTTTCACGCCCATGTTTATTGCAGGCGGCACATATGTTGCCCCATCGTTCGTCCTAGTCTATTGATTTTATTTTTGTTGTTGCTGCCCTCCCCCAATGCCAGAGAGAGAGCGAGAGATAAGCTAAAGCCTGACTATATCTGGCTCCACCAATTTTTAAAGCAATTTTTTCTGCTGTTTGTGCAGTTTCTTTTTTGTTTTGCTTTCTTTTTCTTCTTGTTTTGCTTTCGCTTTTGCTGCGTGTGTGTGTTCTTCCCTCTTTTATGGTGAATGCGTGGCTTGTTAAATTTAATTAAATTCCTGTGGCTTATATGACACTTTTGGGTCTTCCCCCACCCCTATCCCCCTCACTGACAGTCTGTGACAGACAGCTTCACGTATTGATCCATCTTGAAATTCAAATACAGATTCCGTTGGTTCTGAAGAATGTGCGCTATTTGCAATTCGATTTCATCGGATCTTCTTCTTCTTGTAGCAGTGGCTGGAACTGAGGAGGGGAGGAAGGCATCCGGCTCATTAAACGCCTTGGCCACGTCAAATAATCATTAAATTTAATTTCACACATGCCTGACTGGGCCTGCAATTAAATCGTCAATCGCACTGTGGTTCCCATGCTACAAAAACAAATAAAACGAAATCAAACTTTTACACTTCTTAGCACATCAATTAATTAGCTTATCAAAATTAACCTGTTTTTTATTCATTGTGTTTCCTTGTAAAATATCGCCATTAAGTTAGAACACATACTACGCACTGCAGTTTGATGTTGAATATATCAAAGTAATGACAGTATAAATATTTAATATTATAAAATTAATAATCGTCTGATTCACGTTATTTTTGCAACATGTATGTAATATTTTATGAAAGTTTGGGTAATTGTTTATTTTTATTAGTTAATAAATAAAGTTGGTGGTTATTTTAAATAGTACAAATACGTCAACCTTCAGTGTTACTTTAACAAACTCAGATTGATTCACGCATCAGAATTTCTACTTAAGATAGTCCAACTTAACAGATCGACGTTTCCAAAAAGCCTTCTGAACACCTCCTTAACGACTATCCTGCCTCTCCCAATTTCACTGCGTTATTATTCTTGTCAACTGCAACACTGATCCTCCCGATAGTAGTCTGCAGTGTATATTATTGTACTATTGTATATGTAAAATATTTCTCAAGAATTTTGGTCGACTTTAGCAAAGGCTATCTATCTATCATAGCGCTGAGTATTTATGGCGCTGTCTTCATACAAATGCATCCACTGTACATCGGTTCGGTTCGCTGCGCTTTAGTTTGGTTTGGTTCGCTTGGATTCGGTTCAATTTTGCTACGGTTTGACACTTGCACGCAACAAGGTGGTAGCTACTGTTGTTACTTCTGCCTTTGCTGCAACTTCTGTCCCTGCTGCAACCTCTGTCCCTGCCGCTGCCTGCCAATTACCCGTTCGCTCTAATGACAGCGAAATTTTAATAAGCGTGCATAAGCTAAAAGCCAAGGTACGACTCAAAAGTAAAGCGCTGAGTGACTGTGTGTCTTTCTTTCTGTGTGTATCTCTCTCTCTCTCTTTCTCTGTATCTGTATCTGTCCCTCTCTTTCTGTCTCTCTCTCTCTGTGTTTGTGTTTGTAATTACCGCATTCGACGGCAGGAAGCCGCCTTTAGTTTATCTAAACGGGCGGGTTTTAGGGTTCGGCTTCCCCACATAACATACACTTGGCAACCCTGGCACGTACTTTGCGGCTTTGCTTTGCTGGCTATAAAATGCCACTTAAATCCAGCCAAATCCGCCAAGCGAATCCCGCTGCTGACCCGCCGCTGCCAAAGAAAAACAATTAATATTGCCGTATGCAACAATAACCTTTTGTTTTTAGTGCGACGCTGTCCGCCGCGGGCCACTTTAAGTCCGCATGCATGCAACCATTGGCGGGGGCAGGGCACAGTGCCAGGGAGGGGGAGTTGTTTAACTTGGCGGATTCTTGGCTTGACTGCCTGCCCTGCAGGTGAAATAAATTATTATTTATTACGGTCATTAGGGCTTAATGGCGGCAATGATGTCCACCACGCACAGACAGAGGGAAGGACGGAAAGAGGGACGCTGCCAGGGTAGCCCGTGGCCCGTAGTCCGTTGCCACGGACTTCCGGCGCTTAATCGAAAACGAAGGAGCAACATTTGCGGCCGGACAACCTTTGTGGCCGCGCTCTCTCTCTCTTCCTCTCCCTCACTCTCTGCGGTCACAGTGGACCCTTTTTAATGGCAACCGGTTCACATTATGCGGCCTGCGTATTGTCCTTGAAAATATTACTCATAAACAAGAAAGAAATCCGCCGGATGGACAAGTCGGGTATGGGGTACGGGGGCAGGGGGGCGTTTATCGTAAATTCCGAGGGCATTATTATCTGGCTGGGCGTGTGAAAAATATTTATGCATTGCCGAACTTCTGCCCTGGGCCGTCATAAATATGCGGCAAAAGGCCAAAAAGCGTAGCATAATTTAGGCTCTTGACACGCACCTCACACACACACACACACAAACACACGCATCACACACAGTCAGGCACACGCAGCCACCTCCTCACTGAGGCATATTAATGGTGCTGCGCGCTGACACATTGTAAATTCAAATGCATTTCTCTGGCAGCTGTGACTCAGCTTAGCTCTACTTCGCCCCTCTTTGCTCCCCTCTCTGCTCATAACCAACTCAAACCCGATTTAGTCTCAGTCTCAGGCCCTAAAACTTACCCCAAAGCTTTTACCGCAAAGTGAAAACAATCAATCACAATATGCATATGGGCCTGAGCCCGCTAAAGGAAATGGAAACTCGGGCGTCACAAAATTAATTTCATGCATTTATGACGCACCTCCACCCCTCGGGGAAAGAGGACAGGAGGAGGGGAAGGGGTAAAGGAAGGTACAGGCTGGCAAGGAGAGGCACAGGACAGCTCCTCCTCATGGCGACAATTTCCATAGAGCGCAGCAAAGATTATTTTGTGCCAAATAAAGCAGGTAGCGCAGGCAGTAAAGAAATATCAAGTATACGCCGCGCTGACTGGCAACAATTGCAGCGTTGTGTGTGTGCAACTGTGATTTATTTACCACGCGAGAATTATTCTTCTTGTTATTATTATGTAACTGCAAAAGCAGCAGCAGCAGCAACTGCAGCGTGCCCCAAACCACTTGCAACTTCAACTCCAACTGCAACTTGCAACTTCGTGGCAGCAGCAAAGGCGCTTGTTCCCTCCACAAAATTACATGCACTTTCGCGCGTATGTGTGTGTGTGTTAGGTGTGCATGTAATTGCGCTTGTCGTTGTGTGTGCGTTCGCTTGCACCAGTTTCTGTTGTTCCTTCGTTGCCTTCGCCTTCGCGCTCGCTCGCTCTGTTCCCTCTGTGATAAATGCGCATAATTTCAGTAGTTTTTCTTGAAGTACTACAGCAGGAAAGTGTGTGTGTGTGTGTGCACGTGTGTGTTGCGAGGTGTGTATAATATTCTCTTGCCGCGCTTTATTGTTCACAGCGCCGCGTTAAACATTATGCCAGCTGGGCGGTTTGTCTTGCCGGAATTATGAAGACGATTACATGACTTTATAGGTGACTATACGTGCACAACGCGAGTGTGTGCGTGCGGGAGTGTGTCCATGTGTGTGTGTGTGGCATGTCGTATATTTATGAGCAGCGACGCGCTGCGACAACGACTGACGCATGTTTAATGAAATACCTGCCACAATTTATGAGCTAGATGAAAAGAGAAAGAGAATGAGAAAGAAAGACAGAGAGAGAAAACAGGCAAAAATGCTGCAACTGAAGTTGCCCATGATGGCACTGCAGTCCCTCAATCAGGCCCGTACCGCTCGCGGGGCCCTTGTGCAGAAGTTCTCGAGAGCCAATGCTTGCCTTGCTTTTAAATGTATTACATATGTTAGTTTATAAAATATTGCACAAAAAGAACAAACTTAATGTTAATTACATAGACTCCTTGAATTTATTTTGGCTAAATCTTCAATGTTTTTTAGAAATTTATCTCGATTATATTCTCGATCCACTTATTTAATAAGTTTTGCCACATTATGCTTCGCATTTATGTAAACAAAGGAGGGGATGGCAGCGTGATGGTACGGGTGGCAACGCTGCAGGCGCCTATCGATATAAACAGAGTTGCAGTAATGAAGAATAATCGAACAGTCAGTTGTAAGAGTAGAAGTCGAGAGGTTGAACGAAAGAGTCGTTAATTAAGTGGTGAATTAAGTTGTAAAAGGCAGACAAGTCGGTAAAAAATAAAGAGGTTGATAGGTCAAGTTTGTTAAAGTAGAATATATATATAATATAATATAATATATATTAATATACTTGTATTATTCCCATAACCATTATATATGACGGCCATGACCGTCTATTTGAAACTAAAGACACTAAAATGTAAATAAAGCTTTCTGTATACAATAGCTTTGGCTACTTATTCCACGTTGTTTCTGGTAGCAGGGGGCCCATGTGTAGTAGGAAAGATGGTATATGTATATTATATGTAGATATTAAACATATATATTAATCACCTACACCTGGTAGGAGGCCTTGTGCAGCGCACACTCCGCTTTGATACGGGCCTGCCAGCAATATTATTCACACGCCGCGCCAACTTTAAGGCGCTCTATGGCAATTTTATTTGGCTTTGGCTTCAAATGAAGCGCAGCGTAATCAACAGCTGCAAATTTTATTGTTATCCAGTACCCTCTCTCTCCCACCCCTAACCCACTTTCCCCTCCCTTTCCACATTCCCCTTTCAATCCAGGCAACATTTTTATTACACTCGCCGCGTATAAATGTGCTGCCATTTAGCAAGCATTTTTCATGTTCCACTTGCAGTTGCAATTGTTGTTGCTGTCGTTGTTGTTGTTGGACGCTGTCCTTCCTGTTCTTCTTGTTGTTGTTGTGTTAGTTACTGCAAGTTTTGTGCCGAATATTTGGTGTGCGCTTTTCAATTCACCTGCCGCAGCGCCAAAATGTTATCCTGTGTTTTCCTGTAAATAATTCAACTGAAAAATTCATAAAGCTGCACCACACACACACACACACACACTCCCACACACAGACACAGGCATGTGCCAGAGTGTCCGTGTTTTTGTTTTTCTTTAATTGTTTAGAAAATAAATCACCGTAGCCCGAAATAAGTTGACAACGCCACATGAAATAAAAACGACAGCGGCGAGCGGAGGACTAAATGGAACAGCGTACAGTGCTGCACGTATGGCAGCGGACGGGGGGACGGACAGCAGGACGAACGAAAGAACGAACTACTGGAACTGCTGCTGTTACTGCTGGTAGAACTGGCCGTGGTGCCGAGCGGAAACGGAACTAACAAAGCACAAAACGAGCAGGCAAAAACAAAAATTTCCCACACACACATACACACACAGACACACACGGCAATAGCAAAAAAGAAGAAGAAGCAGCAGCAGAAAACGAACGAACTATAAAAATTGGAAAAGAAAAAGAAAAACAAGCGAAACGAACGGAAAAGCAAAATTGCCAAACTAAAACTTTGCTGCAGTCACGAGTAAAAAAACGACGACAAGAAAAAACAAAGTGGGTGTAAATATTGCCATACACACTCCAGCACACACGCCCCCACACACATACAGGGGGTGTGAGAGAGGGGGGATACCAACCTAGGCCAGTCCCTGTGTGGGAAAGTTTGTTGGCTGTAACAAGCGTGGCAAAGCACAAAACAATTTACGAAAATTTGTACAATTTCTAAACTTAAATAAACAGCACAGCGAATGGTTTTATTTTTATTATAACTGCCGCCATTTCACTTTGCATGAGCACACACACACTAATGTAAAGAGGGAGAGAAGCAGCGTCTTAAATATTTTGCAACATTCTGAGACTGCAAACTTAATGAGCTGTTGACGTGGCCGAGGCGACTTTGGTGACGTTTGATACGCCTGAATTAAGCATTCAAGAAAGGCTCTCTCTCTCTGTGTCTCTCTCCCTCTTCCACCCTCTCCTCCTCACCCTCTCCCACTCTGAAGTTCAACAAACCGTCGTCGACATGCAATGACACAAAATAACTCAAAAGGCCATTGTACGTTACTTTAGTGGTAAATTAACAAGCGTCGCCCGGTGACGCAGACACAGCATGCAACTCGTGCCCCAGACGCGGCAGGGGGGAGGGGGGGGGGCAGGGCTAGCCTGGGCTTAAATTGAAAAAGTTTTCGCAACTTGTGCAAGTTTTTTGAATCCTTGTTTTCTTTGCCTTCCTCCCTCCCCACCTTTCCTTGCAGCTCAGCTGCTCTTTGTAACTTGTACGAAAGGATTCATTGCAGCACAGCAGGCGTACAAACAGGTCACGCACAGCCAAGGGAAATGCATATGCCTGTCTTCGTAAACGCCTGACTGGCTCGGTAGACGCTCGCAAGGAGTCTAAGCCTCTTAGTTAGCAGCCACAATGCGTATACTTGACGCGCGCTAGAACCTAATGACGCAGAAGAAAAGCCGTCTGCAGTTATGGCTAATAATTTACTGTATTTAAAAGAAAGGAAACGTTAAGCAACTCTCCCCCGAGCACCTGCCTTTTTTCTCTATCATAATCTACCTTCGACCATCAAAAAGGGTATACTAAGTTTGTGTAGGCTTAAGGTGACGAGTTAGAGCGCACAAAATATACAAATTCCTGCTCTGGATCACTTTTATAGCCGATTGTCTGTCTGTATGAACGCAAAGATCTAAGTTATTATAAAAGACAGAGACACCAAATTTGGCATGAAAGTTTCTGTTTAACATACGCAGATAACGTTTATTTCAAATTTTGGATACCACGCCTACCGCCTCCGTAAATCAATAATTAAATTTTTCAACTCGATTTATCAGAGCTATATAAAAGATACTACTTTATCACTTTGATATACTCTAAGCTGATTGACGTATCTACTTTCGCTTCAAATTTCAATGCGATCAGACAATAAACACAAAAGATATTCAACTTACCTTATTCCGCAAAGGTTCGAGCCTGCCCCTGCTAGTATGCTATAGTTTTTACAGGTGAGCCTCCACATGTGTGTGAGAGTAAAAAAGCAATAGACGACAGAAGACTTTGTCATTAGGTATTCTGAGTGCATTTGTAAAAGTTTTTCTAAGCTGGTAGAAAGGTATCTTACTGTTGGGCGTGCTCGACTGTAGCGTTCATGTGGTTTTCTCTCTTCTCCTTTCAATTTCAATTTGAGCAAAAGTTTGTTTGGCCGTGCATAATGCAGCGAAACGATAACCAGCTCAACAGCAGATATCGAACTATAAGAGATGAAAAAGGATTTGCCACAGTTTACATGACTCGCTTAAGTTTTGTGATATCATAAAGGGGAGACGTAAAGTTGGATGATTATAGGATAAAGTTAAATTGATACCGGTTGAGACAACACTTAATATATTTTAGGGACTTTATATATTGTATATCCTGATAATAACAGATTGATGCATTGTTTCTTAAGTGCCATAAAAGGAAAGGTTCTGCCCTTATTAACGCATTAAATGTCATTGTAAAGAGGCTATTGAAATGGTCTCCCTTATCAACTTTCTGCCACCCTGGGCCCACTTGCATAATATGTCCTGTAAATGTATATATTGCATTATATGTATTACTTTATATATGCGTTATTATATCTGTACAGGTGCCCATGCAAAATTGCCGGCGATTCTGATTGCATTTTTATGCGCATCTGTCGTAAATTGTAAGTCGATTTGATGCGTTTGGTTTGACCAAAAATGTTCCACGATTTATGCAGAACACAATTGCTCAATTATGCCCAGCAAAAAGAAGAAGAAGAAGCTTCACTGTAAATAAAAATAGCGCAAATTAAAGTCATTCAAGTGCAGTGCAGCGGAAACGGAAATGTGCGCAAAACAATTACGTGCGAGAGAGCAGACAGATGGAGCGGGTGGGAGGGGGAGGGAGTGTGCTATGCAAATGTGTGTCGAGCTGTAAGCCGACACTTTTGCATACACATGTAGCAACACGCCCACTGCAGCAACAACAACAACAACAACAGTTGCCGCTGTAGCTGGTCAGCACTTTAAGAGAATTTATATAATGCGCATTTTTATGCTGGCACTCAAGTGCAATCAAAATGCGTTACGCGCAATTTCCATTTACAATTTGTGGTGGTTAGGTGTGCATGGCGGAATGCGGGGCAGAGGCAGGGGCAGGGGGGAGAGCGATGCACCCGCAATATTGGCCACAGAATGAACATTGTTATGCGCCAGCATATTTACGACTATTGGCAGCGCATTCGCAATAAACTTGTGGCGAATGACAGACGCATGCAAATCCCCCGTTTGGAATAACTATGCATGTGTAGCAGAGTGTAGCACAGTGTTATCTAATGC
This sequence comes from Zaprionus nigranus, assembly GCA_018903425.1. Taxonomy (NCBI): domain Eukaryota; kingdom Metazoa; phylum Arthropoda; class Insecta; order Diptera; family Drosophilidae; genus Zaprionus; species Zaprionus nigranus. The sequence continues at coordinate 497,043 of JAEIGD010000014.1, read as the reverse complement.
TGCGTGGCCACAGCTGTAATTGCGTGAATTACCAGCGCTAATTAAAATGCCAGCACCTGCGGGCAACTGACCCTGATAACAGTTCAACGCAAAAAAAAGTTAACAATGGAAACTTTTACACATGTTTGCGTGTGAGGATGAGGGTGTGTGTGTGTGTAGGAGTGTGTATGCCTGAGTATACGTGTGTGTGTGTGAGTGTACACGTGCTAGCACGTTCTTAGCAATTGGCTACTGACTGGCGAAATAAATATAAATAAGGCAAAGCGATTTGTTTGGCTTTAGCTAACGACTCCCCAATGCAATTGAGCATCAATCATACGCACTGTGTGCCACAGCTTCAGTCAGTCCATGTCTCGGTTCCGGACTGGCTGTTGTTTCTTCATGTTGCTGCAAATCCCCAAATAAACATTTAAATAATTTACTGCCGCCTCTCAATTACTGTCAACAATAATACGGCGCACAGTTGCATATGAAATATTTATGACTATCTTCGTGTTGCTCTCCCCCTCTCTCTCTCTCTCTGCTTGTGTGTGTGTGCCATGTGGCATGCCGTAACATTCCCGACAGCGACAACGACAACAGGCCCAGGCTCAGTGCATTATGCAACAGCAGCAGCAACAGCAACGGCAACAACAGTCGCATGCCATGACAAACAAAAGCTACAAAATGAAGTATGAGGTCAGCATACAACTGTACAAACAGCAATAACAACTAAAAGAATAACAACAACAACGAATGGGGGTAGAGAGAAAGAGGCAAACACAAAAGAAAGACACATGATTGTCGCTTGAAACTTGAGCCACAGCAACTAACCTCATGACATCAGCTTTTTGGTTTTCAACTTATTACAATTTCCATATAACCTCCAACGCGCCCGAGGAGCCTGCAGCCAGTGCTGCAGCAGCAGACATGGGACAGGGATACCCCGGGTACCCCTCTCTCCCTCTGTCTCCCTCTCTGCTCCCCCAGTGCCTGTAAAATGCAAACAAATGTGCATATGCACTGCGAGTGCTGTGAAAAGAAAGCACAATGAGCACAAGTACAGTGAAAGAGACAGAGAAAGAGGGAGGGAAGGGAAGGAGGAAGGTGGGGTCGCAGAGCGCAAGGCAGTCGCTGTGCAAATGCCATGTCCTTCGTCGTTGCGCCGAGTCGAGTCGGGCATTTGCCCTTGTCGCCCAGCTGCTGGGGGGGTCTTTAAGTTTTATGGCACCATTGTGTCAAGATAATAATATGTACGAGCACCAGTACGTCTGTATGCGTTGCTGCGTGTGTATACGTGACTGCATTTAAGTGCATAGTTGTGTTGTACACACACACACACACACACAAAAAGAGGGAGGGAGAGAGAAAGTCATAAAATAGCACTCCTTCTGCATGACATTTGCCAGCGAATTACTCTAAACTGCTGCATTTGATACGAACCAAGCAGCAAAGTAGCAAACAACTATAAGCACTGGCTGCCCCACACTGCCCCCTATCCCATTCCTCCCCCACCCCTGTTCCCTTGCCACCTTCAGCTTTTATCAATTCTAATGAATTGCACACGAGTGTGTCATAAATTCAAGCCGCATGACATTTGCTAATGTTTTGCGCAAATAACTTTTGCCACGGACGCTGTTGCTTAATTAAATATCATAGCACACTTTGCTGCACCAACACACACACACACAGCACTGTGCCACATTGTTTTGTAATTAAAATGAGCAGCGGATGCTTTGGCAATTTTGCGGCAAATTTGCCAAAATTTTCAATTTGAATTTACGCGCACGTCGCATGCAAAAATTCATTAAATATCTGTTTGTTCCGTTCGCGATCGGTTCAAATAAATAAACTGAGAGAGAGAGAGCAAGAGAGAAAGAGAGAGAAAGAAAGCGACAAGCCACAAACAAACAAATCCAAAACATTCCCGTATAACAACCAAATGAAATATCGCATAATAAAATGAGAGCGACCCGCAGATAAAAATTACGAGTTGCCGGAAAACTTTTCCCAAGCTTCAAATTTGCGCTTTTATTTTTATGCGTGCAAACATAAAAACACAAACATACTAAAGACAGTCGTATGTGTGTGTATGTGCGCAGCAAAATAAATAAAAAATATTATGAAAAACAACTACTTAGCATCTTCTGCAAGAAGTCCAAGCATTCGCAGAGTCAACAGTCGAGGCATTCATTACGCGCAGCGGAGCGTTCATTGTAAAACTGTTGCCAACATTCCCTCCCCCTTCCCCTGTCCCATTCCGTTGTTGACCTATAAATAATGTGGCAATTTTGCTGGTTCCATAAATAATATTCATTTTGCTATGCAAATTGCAGAGCTCACAGTGCGTATACGCAATTAGATCGATATTTGGCGAAAGAATATGGCAAATTTCAATGCACAGTCAGGCGACGCAATTCAATTTATTGCAACTTTCAAGCAGTCATAAGGAGCTCAAATTTACTCACACTCTGATACACACACACACACACGTTGTAGGCTTGTCGGCGTAAGCTAATTGGCAATTAGGACGACTTTGAAATTGAATTGATTCTAATTTTAAATATAGCAAACAAAATGTTTGCCAGGAAGCGAGATTAGATTTCGCACTCTACTCTTCTCTCTCTTTCTCTCTTCTCTCTCTCTCTCTTGCTATCCCTAATCAGATTGCTTCAAAAAGTTAGCTGCTTAACTCAATAATCGAAACTTAGGCAATTACTGTAATTGAAATTAATGCTGAAACAATTTGGGTTCAAATATGATTGGATTGAGTGTTATAAGGCATAAATTTGTGGTGTGCTTGCTTGATTTATTTGTAAGGTATTAAATGCATTAAGCAACATTCTTCATCTTTCATTTTATATAATTTTAAATAATTATTTCCTCAAGTTTGCCTCTTTCGTTCTCTTCCATGTCATACATCATATTTATATACTTATTGTGGTCTTCCTTTTTGCTTGCCTGCTTACAGATTGCTACTAATGCGTCGCATCGCCAAAAGTTGTGAGGAGGCTGACAACAACAATAACCACAAACGACAACAACAACGACAACGATAAACAAACAACAACAAACAAGAAAGCACTCGCAGGATCTTCTTCTCTGGGATCTCTTGGGGAAAAAGTTGCTACTTGAAAAGACATTACATTAAAAGCGATTCATCATCGACGTGACGACGCTCTATACTCTCTGTTGTTGTTGTTGCCGACAGTCTTCCGCATTTGGTGTGGTTGTTGTTGTTGCATTGTTATCGTCGACTGGCAAAACAAAGAGAGAGCAAAGCAAAAAAGAGCCACTACAGCAAATTTAATGTAATTTCATAAAAAGCGGGTGTTAATTTTTTGCCCAACAACAACAGTTCAACACAATAGCAACACACGGCAACAGCAGCAGTAGCAGCAACATAGCTGCCACATTGCTACAGTAGCAACAATAGCAGCGTCGTGGCTTAATGTGCTAATGCGCAGTGACATGAAAAATGATGGAGAACATGCAAGTTTTGCCCTGTCGTCTGGCAAAGGGAACAAACTAGCCAACTTATTGTAAAGAAAGAGGCGAACAACAAGCTGCAAATTTGATACATATAGGCGGGCCACCAACAACATTGCGTGCGTGCTATAGAGAGAGAGACAGAGAGAGAGAGAGAGAGCACAAAACACGAGCTCAACAACTCTGCCAGACAGACAACGAGGCATTGACAAGCGACAACAAAAGGCGAAAGAAAGACGGCGAAAAAGGCTGCGCCGCGCTGCACATCGAAGAAGCAGTAGAAGTAGCACTAGCAGCAGCATCATTTATCAGCGCATCAGCCCGACAACAACAGCAGCAGCAACAGCAGCCGCAACAACAAGAGGCATATGTGTTGCTGGGGTGCTGTGGCATTGTGCGGCCATTGCTGAAAGGAAACAGCGCGTTCATTCAAAAAGCCATTAACCCTAATAAGCAGGCAGCAACAACAGCAACACAACAGAAACAGCAGCAACAGCAGCAACATCGCAACGCATCGCATTGCATGGCATCGATGTGCCATTGTGCGCTGTAGTTGCTGAAGACGTTGCGAGGAGCCGAGGCAGCGCCAAGTAGTCGCTGCCACAACACGTCAAAGGGGAAGCAGCAGGAAGAGAAGAAGGAGGAGGAGGAGTAGCACAAATGTTGCCGCCACGGCTGCTACCCGAGCGGCTGCTGCGTATGCCGCTGCATTTAATGGAACTGCGAATTTTACTGCTCTGCCTGCCGACGCTGCTGCTGGCCACCACATTAGAGCCAGGTGAGTGCCAAACCAAAAAGAGAAGTTCACTTCGGCATGTCGAAAGTTCTATGCACTTGCAGGTTCCTATCTCCCCCGATCCGTCCTAAACTAGTTGTATAATAATGCTGCAGAATTGAATGGAATTGTGTACAATATATTGAGTATTATGGTCTAACATTGATTAACACTGATGAGATAAGTTATTTCGAAAGTCAAAACTGGTCTTCATACAATGGCAGCTATATGTTATAATGGTCCGATATATATAGAATTCCTATTTATAGCTAGTTATAGTTTAATCATGATAACACTACAACGAATAGACAAGTTTAAATAAAGGTGCGTTACAAGCATCTGGCTAAAAAATATATACCCTCTCCAAGGGTATTACAACAACAACAACGAGAACACCTGCCTGTGAATCGTTACAGTTGTTCAATTAATGCCAGCAATTTTGGCACAGCGTTTTAGTGGCCTCGACAATTGAATTTAAATGAAATGAAATTTTCGAGCGCACCTAAAAGTATGCAGCAGTTTATTTTGCTATTTGCATTAAACGCCGAGCTGCAGAATAAACTGTACGATGCCTGCTAGCGTATTTGGGGCTTCTTTGCTGCCACTGCTGCCACGCCCACCAATTAAACATCTAATCCCCGGCGCAACTTTACCAATTTACGGATTTATTATGCTAGGCGAATTTTATTACGCTGGCAGCGCGTTAAATTCGCCGTACTCAGCGCGCTAAGTAGGTACCTGCGGCGAAAACTTTCACTCAAAATATTTATATTAAAAGCGAGGGGAGTTTGAAATATTAGCGAATACTTTAATGTTTGCCATTCATTTTGAAAATGGAATGCGCGGCAAACATACAGAAAGATGGAGAGGGAGGAGATAAAGTAGAAACTGAGTCGAATAGAGAGAGAGAAGAGACAGAGACAGTCAACTCTCGCTCACTTGAGCTGCTTCTTTTATTTGGCGCAAACTTTCGCCATTTATGGCTAAGCAGGCGCGCCAAACAATGCAGGTAAACATTTTAAAGCCGCGTCCGCAATTGTTTGGCAAACAATTATTAATTTTTCATCAGAGTTCGCTGGCGCGCCGAGGGCTGCTTGGCCCGCAGCTGACCTTTTGCTAATTTGCTTTAAATGGACGATGGGCGGCTAAAAGCAAATCCACACCCCACAGCAGGCGCCTTTGTTTGCCAGTAGATGTGCCTGCGTATGTGTGAGCGCGAGAGGGAGCAGTATGAGTGGCGTCACGTATACGCATCGTTAGCCCCTCTAAGTTATGGCCAGCACGTAACATTCACAAATAATAAGGATAATGAAAAATACACAGGGGAGAGATTAGCGTTAGGGGCGGCCCACCACTGCTTGTTGTATTCGAGCGACAGCTACTGTTGCCCTTGTGGCTTTGGTTTTGACCTAAAAGCCCCACGCCGAGTGCCTCTACTTCTTCATTTTTTGTGCGTTGTTTTCTTTTTTGTTGGCTTCCTCGTTTCTTTTTCTCTTTTACGCGTTACGCATAAATTATCAACGTAGCACAATGGCGACACCTTATCAGCGGACCACGAGTCGCGAGTGGAGCGGAGTCGCACTCTCTCATTACGCTCAGCCTCTCCTAGAGCAGTTCGCGTGACAGCGCAGAAATTGAAAATTTATTGCGAAGAAGAAAAACCGAAACACAAAACTTTTTCTCCTTCTGTATCTGTGTTCAAATTGACTTTTAAAGCGCGTGTTGCGGAAGAGGCAAATAAAAATTGCGAATGCGAAATATGCAAATAGCACGAGAGCAGCGCGAACTAAGCTTGGCAAATATTGAAGCAGTTACAAATGCTCATGTCAGATTCGCAAGGAAGCCCCGCAACGAGTTATGGCAAACAGTCAAAAGAAAGTTAGCTTAGAGCAGAGCTGAGTTGCCTGACACACGTGTCAAATGCTGTTGCTCGAGGGTGGACTGAAAAGTTGCCAGCCTGACTATGATACAAGCATTTTAATAATTTTTCAATAATTTATTTTTCAACAAAGTCTTCTTCTACTCGTAAGTCAATGCACTTCTTTAATCACCCTCAAAAATGATTGGCGCAGGATACTAGGGCGTGCTGAAAGTATCTCGTCTTTAAAGCTTGTACCTCCATGTATTAAATCGGCAACCCAGATATTGACAGCTGTAAATGATAATGAAAAGTGCCATTAAACAGCGTCCATATCCGTTTTTGTTTCACTAGACTTATTGCACTTCAAACATAAATATTTGTTGTTCGTACGATATTTAAGTTTGTTTATTTTTATTTTACAGAAGCACTGATATCGACTTATCGTATCAATTGTTCTACTATAACTAAAATACCGATGACATACGTTAGGAGTTGCCTTCATAATCAGGCTGGAAACTCTTCAGACTACCCTCGTACGTTTGTTTGTCTCTCTGACTGTCTTATTGACTGTCTCCCTCTCCATCTGACTGTCGCTGTGAATCTCGTCGACCTCAAGGTCGCTGCACACATTAGTCGCTGCTTCACTGCCCCCTCCTCTTTCTCCCACTCTTCTCACTGTTTACCCTTTCTCTGTTTACACTCTCGCTCATGTTTCAAGTGCAAATGAGTTTGTCTTGGGCCGCGTCTTCTAATGCGTCGTAAAATTTCAGCTATTTGGCAAATTTTCTTAGTGGTTTTAATATTAAGCTCATGGCATTTGTAACGCTAGACGAGGCCAGAGGTGAAGAGCTGAAGCACGTTGCGAGGCAGCAGCCAAGTCAACCAGGCAGGCAAGCTGGCAGCTTAAAAACTGCTAAGCACTTTGGCCACGCTGCCAAGGAGCGAGTCGACTTAAGCAGCTTTCGGGCTTAGCTGTGCAGCAGACAACGCCAACATATTGGCAGCGCATTAAAATATTACGCATACGCCATGGGTGCGAACGGAATTGAGCTTGCGGAGCGCAGCGGGGAGGTGGAAGTGTTTGCTTTTTTGGAGAGACAGATAAATTATCATTTCAGAAACATGACAAGTGCGCACAGCAGCAGCAACAGCAACAGCAACAAAAAGAACAAGAATAAGAACAACAACAAATGTTGCTATCAGCAGCCATGTGTCGTGTCAAGAGGTCATACAACTTAAACGCTCGCAAGATTGACAAGAAATATTTATTATTAATAATAAACATGCAAGCCACGCCAGTCGCACTTGCTGACTTCATTATTTATCGCTTTTTAGTGCCAGCAGGAGGGGAAAGAGAGCGAAAGAAGGGAAATGAAAAACGTAAAACAAACTATGTGTGTGTGTGTGTGTGTGTGTGTCTCGACTGCTACATATTATTTTCGCTTTCTTCTTTTTTGCTATTTTTGCAATACATCCGGTTGTGAGTGGCTGTCGAGGGGGTCCGCCATTTCTATTGCCTTTTGCGCAAGTTTTATTACTGTTGCCTACTTTCAGGCATAATATAATTCACACGCCTAAGCCGCAGGCAGCTGACATGCGCACGTAGAGCGTAGGAAGCAACGAAAAAGCAACGCGAACGCTGCGATAAAGCCCAAAGAATGAAAGAAAGAAAGCAAGCGACGCGTTGAAATATGCGACTTTAGCCATTTTATTAGCAGTGCGTGTTTTTTCACTATTATCGCATTTAGCGGCACACACAAACAGACACACACATACAGCTTTAGGCGGGCACTTGACCTTAGACGCCACTGCAGGGCAAGGCAAGCGTTGGCTTTTGTGCTACTCCCTATGAAGCATTTACATTCCTCTTAACATGCGCAATATATTTCGACTTGTCAGTGTGCCTATGTGTCTGGGTGTATCTGTGTGTGGCTCTGCTGCTGTCATGCATACAAATGCAAAGATAAAGACTTTATATTTCTGGCTCTTCAGCTCTATATATGATGTTCATATATATTTATGAACAAAAACATATACGATATTCCTTTTCATTTTTTGTTTTTTTTGTTGTCCGCCGAAATCGACCTGACCCATCATAAAGTGGCCGCCTTTGTTGTGCTCGTGGCATGTTATGCTTGTTCTCATTCCCCTTCTTGCCCCTCTCTTTCTATCTCTCTGTCTCTGTCTCTCTCTTTCTTGCTGTTATTAATGGCACGCTGTTATTGTCTGCTTGATTTTAATATCCTGGCAGCAAATAAATACGAAATACGCAGAAATTTAAACTCAATGCAGCGTGACCAACAAACTTTGACGTCAGAGCAAGCAGAGCAGCATAAATTACTCGCTTCGAATACGAATACGAATACAAACAAATTCCATAGCGAACACAAGTACGAATCAAGACACACCCAAACAAAGAAAGAGAAATGAGGTGGAAGGGATACGGATTGCATACGCATGCCTAAAGTATGAACTATAAAAATTTACGAGGCAATAAAAGTGCGAGCTCGCCTCGCTGTCTTTTATGGCCAAGGAGTTTCGGAGGTGCGGACTGAGAGTAGTTGCCGCGTAGACATTGCGCATTTTGTGCTTCAACTTACTTCGATTTTCCCACACACACACACACACACAGGCACAACAAATTGGCAAGGCCAAGCTCATGTGGGTAGCTGCTTGAAAGTTTCAGCGTGCATTACGCATCGCTGATTGATTGATTGATTAAATTCAATTTTACAGCGCAGCGTTGAGTTAATAATATGATGAAGAGCCTGCTCTTACCTGCCTTCTGCCTTCTGCCTCCTGCCTGCCTGACTTGCTGGCTCTCTTTTTCGGCTGCTTGAGCACGCAACGCATTAAACAAAAAAAAAAGAAAATAATAAAAATAGTAGTAAAACAGTTGAAACAGCAACAACAACAGGAGGCGCAGCAGCCGCAACGGTAAAAGAGCTGAACGCAACACGGCGGAAATTTAATTTGAGTGCAGCGGGTCAGCGGGCACTCGTTGCCAGGTCGCCGGGGCAATCAAAGTTTGCTAATTAAAGTACACATCAAGGAGCTCTGAGAGATCGTTCCGTTGTAGTTCACTCGCAGTAGTTGGGCTGATTAAAACGTACACGCTGCGTATACTTAATAAATTGGCCACGGCCTCGTCCAATTTTAAATTGCAAGCTAATGGGCGAGAGCAACGACTGACTATATATAGTCCACCCTTAAGTGGCTAAGACTTAACAAGTGCTGCTGCCGGCACTTAACGAGTTGCCAACTATCTTGCGGGACAGACAGACTATTCCGTCAAAGGGGAGAATTGGCTTAACTTTCGGTAAGAGGAAAGAAGAATTTCCACAGAAGTTGTTGCCAATTTCAGATTAATGGCTTGACTTTTAGCTGAGCATAAAATCAGCTTTATTTTAATTGACTTCTGTGGCTTCCAGCCTCATAAAGGGCTCAATAATCCACGCCAAAATATCCTTCTACAGAGTGCGCTATTTGTTATGTCGCCATTCAATAGTTGAATAATGTAAAAATAATGCAACAAATTTCTGTATACGATATGAGTTCTTCAATGTTCTCTGGCTTCACATTGCTTTGCTCTGTGGTACAAATTGCTCTTTAAATAATCAAATAAATAATGTCACAAAAGGAAGTCCGGAGGAGTCAAAAATATAGATGGCTATTCAATATCGGTTCTTTCCAGAGTATTATCGTGATTGTTAGTATCACAGTGTGAGATGTCTTGGTCTTAGCCGTTGATGAACGGGTTGTTCATGATCTCTTACTGTCCCATTCTCAAGAAAGTCAACACCAATCGACAAATACTGTTGTCACGCGTTGCCTGTTTACAATGATATTTTCGACGGTATAGATGTTAATTAAGATAACTGAACGACTCTATTTATTGTATAAAGTAACTATTTCGTCACGTTCTTGTGATGTAAAACGATACATGTCAAAAGTTGTCTTGAAACTTGGTTTCCAAATCATAGGCAAACAACTCAATCTGTGGACAAATGTCCAGGTTATTCAATGTTTCAATACCGACATAAGAAATCGACATTCATATCTGTCAGTTCTATTTAAAACTATAAACAACATGGTTTGTATTGTTCTTGAAAATGTGTAAAAACTTCTCAGAATTTCATTGTTCAAACTTATTGATTAAAAGCTGATAAGCAAGTTGCTTTCAAGTTAATGTAATTATGGGCAAGACAAAAAGGGAACAGTTGATGGACGACGGCAATGAAAGCATTATGTTTGTACGCTGCTATTATATGCGTCGGCATGTGTGTGTGTGTTTGTGTGACAAGCGACAAGCTTGTGCTTGAAATCAATAAATGCCATGTAGCGGCAATAATCGTAAATAACACGCTGAGTCTGTTTGGCTGTCAATCAAAAGATTTATTATTTCAACGGTATCAGATTTTCACAGCACTGCTGGAGTGTGGAAGGGTAGGGGCAGAGGGGGGATGGCGTGGTTGGAGCGACAGCAGGTGAAGCTATAAGCGGAAGTGAGTTACACAATCGATTTTTGCACAGCAATTGCAGTCCAGGCTAACAGTTACTTACGATTAAGTCCGAGCAGAGCAGGGAGCGGAAGGAGACGGAAAGCGGGTTGCATTTGCTGATTGCGTTCAATCTCAATCCGAAACTCAAACTGGAACGGGGAGGGGTAGAGAGGGGGCGAGCAAGAATTGCCCCTGAAGTGACCTTTAATGCAATTTGTGCTTGCACTTTGTCAGCGCCTTGTCTAACGTTCTCTCTCACTCTCTGTGTGCTTCTCTCACGTTCTTTTTTGTTCTCTGGTTCTCTTTGATTATAGACCAAAAGTCAATACTCACAGATAACGATTGGAAGAAGCTATGGATGCGCGGCGGTATAAATGCCGACTCAAAATTGGATAATAATCTCGACTCCAGCGACAGCCCCATGTTCGAGGACAGCGAGGTAAGTCGAATCAATGCCAAACCGGACTGACTGACAGACAGACAGACAGGTTGCTCAAACAGTTGCTGCAGCGATGGAGGGCAATGAAGTGTGTTTGAAATTCAAATTGAATTGACTTCAAAGCTGCAACTGCATTTGCTGCAGCAACGTGTGCCAAGTGCACTTGTGTCCATGTCAAGGACAACTGACACTGAGTTCTGTAAGGAGTGAAACCTTTCAGTTTATCAATATGTTAATTTGATGGCACCAAAAACGAGAACGAGAAAGAATCGAGCGAAACGAGGCAAGCGGAAGCAGAAGCAGAAGCACACTCGATACGCACGAAGGACATGCAAATAGTGGGCCAGGATAATGCTAATCGCCAAACGACATGAAGACGAGAGACTCGCGCACTAGTCTAATTAATCTTTAGTGCTTATTTATATTTAATTCGCGCTTCGGCTTCGAATCTAATTATCCAAATAGCAGGCACGCCGCAACCTCCCTCGACAAGCATATCCTGGATATACTATATATATAAGAACATTCTATATATGTCCTGCTGCTGACTAATTGTACGACGTGGCTCGCAGTTGGGGTTTTTCGGATCCTCTTGTCTCGTTTGGGTTCAGCGTTTTATTCTCTCTTCTCTTCTGTGCCATTTCATTTATTTTCTTTTACAGAGAGCACATAAAAAAATGAACTTTTAACTTTTTGTCCTGTATTTTCTCTTTCTCCCTTTTCTCCCCCACAGCTGATGGCGCACAATACAACCGTCCAGTTGGGTGGCACCGCCTTTCTGGTCTGCAAGGTCTCCGGTGTGGATAGAGTGGGTGTAAATTGGGTTTGTTTTTGTCTCTCTAATTGGGCCGCATACTGCATAGCCCCCTGTCACTCTCGCTCTCACACTCACACTCCCACACTGTACACCCATTGTAGACTTAATTCTATTCGTAGTCCAGTGTGTTTTACATTATATATTTTTTTAAAAAAAAAATAGTCTAGTCTCCTTTCTATGCATGCCTTATAGCGTATGTTGTTGCGCTTTTTCTTAGCATTTTCCAGCGTTTTTTATTCATTCAGCTTTGGCTTAGCACCGCCAGCTGCCACTGCTGCTGCAGTCTTAAGTGCATTTTGCCCCCTCGTTTAAGTTTCCATTTCGAAGTTTTTAATTATATAGCATTTAGCGGGGAAAGCTCTTGGCTTATTTGTAGTTGATTTCTGGAAAAGCGAAATCGGGCACGCAAAACTCCAATTTGTTTGGCAGACTCGAGCACAAAATGCGACACAACAAAAGCAAATACAAGCTTTATTTGCAGTTGAAAGGCAGAAAACGTTTGCCATGACATTGTGTACACTTTGTTTGACATTCAGCGCTTGCTAACAAGCAATTAAATGCTAAATGTGACACGCAACGTGGCCCCACGAGCGGACGCGACCGTAATTGGGGCCGGGCATGTGCCAAAATATCAATTAATCAAAGGCAAAGCTATGCCTCAGCCACATATCAATAGCAAGATGCAAAGCTAAACACAGCTGGATTAAGCATACAGTGCCAGAAAACTAGCTAGATTACAAAAGGCTTCTTTTATTGAACACTTCTAAACTCCTGTTGAGCAGATCTGCTGTAAGTTAAATGATTCTTAAAGCCCCAGAAACAAGTCAAAAAGCAGGCCAGCAAGCACTTCAAATAATTCAGCATTTCTTTAAGTGTATTTCAAGCCACGTGCTTCATTTTTTATACTGTTCAATTTGTTGTTGCCGTTGGGACTGCTATTAAAATGCAATTAAACAATAAAGGCAGCAGCAACAACAACAACAACATTAAATTGACCTCAGTTTTCCATAAGTAATGCGACATTTTAATTTATTTGTGTAGTAGAAGTTGCGGTTCACATTAACACGCAAACACACACACACACACACAGACTCACTCTCACACAGACACACACAACCTCACTCTCCCACAGCAAGTGAAGTGCATTTTATAGTCACTTTTGTTATAAAATGCCTGACAATATGTTTTGCTAATTGCATATGCATACATATATGTATGTGTGCGTCTGTTTGCTTGTATACATTTTATGTTGCCTACTTTTGTGCGCATCGCCAATTAACATTTCCCTTGTTATTCGCATGTTAAAAATTTTATGCCCGCAGGCGTGTGCCATCGATGCGAAAGAGCATGTGTGTATGTGTGTGTGTGCGTGAGTGTGTGTGTGTATCTGTCTTTGAATTTACTCTAATGCTTGTACTTTACTATCTATCGCAACAGAATCAAATTTCTTGGATACGCCGCCGGGACTGGCATATATTATCATCGGGTGCTCAGCTCTATACGAACGACGAACGCTTCGCGATACTGCACACGCCCGGGTCCAACATGTGGACGCTGCAGATAAAGTTTGTGCAGCGCCGGGATCACGGCATGTACGAGTGCCAGGTGAGTGGAGGGGAGGGTTTGGGCTGGGCAATTCCATATGTTTTATGCATGCAATGCAGTTGAAATGAACTAAAGTGCATTTGCATATGCTCCGCTTTCTGTGGGAGGATACAATGCAGGGCAGGGAGGGGAGGGTGTGATGGCTGCAGCACACAATATTGAGGTTTTTGGGGATTTTACAGTTTCGCTGATTTCACATCACAGTCGATTTTTACACGGCGCATGATTTAATTGTAATATGCAAATTCGTTTACGTATGTCGGCCCAGCTTGGTCTCGCTCTGCACTGCCTTTCTCTCTCTCTCCCTCTCTCTCTCTCTCTCTCTCTCTCTCTCTCTCTATAGGCAGTGCGTGCTTCCCATCCGCTTCCTCATTCTCATCCGCATGTTCCTGTCCAGTGCGCGCTGACGTTGACACGCTGCTGCTGCTACTGCTGCTGGTGCTGCATGCCTGGCCAGCCGAAACCATGTGGCTGTCAGGAGCAGACGCTGAGGCTACCAGATAAACTCGACATTGACAAATTTAGCCAGTGACTTGTACACACTGCAAGCATGCGCGTGTATGTTTGTGTGTGTGTGTGTACTGACATGCAGCCCAAGTAATGCAAAAGTAACCCAGCTCACAATGCCGAAAGTCATGCAGAGCAGATATGCCAAGTGGGTCGCCCACTTCCTCAAGGAGAGAACGAAGACACTGATGAGGGGGAGCTGCTTGGAAGGTGGAGGGGGGGCAAAAAAAAACAATCAAATGACGACAGCAACAAGATGCAGGAAGCGGGAAGACAACTTACCGAAAAGCAACAAAGTTGGAAACGCCTGAAATGGACACTTGACAGTAACTCTGTTTGTGCAGCAGCCCAAGTGGTACTCAGGCAGCTCCCTGAGACATTCAAACGGACAAAGAGACAGAGAGAGACAGCGAGACAAACAGACAGTCGGACGATGCCTGCACTCTGGTGCAGCAGCTTCAAAAACGTAGCTTCAATTTCAAAATTGTTTGCCTGCAATTTCAATATGAAGCGAGCAAGAGAGTTCACATGCCAGTATCAGCAAAAGACTCGGGGATGCAGAGAAGTAGTCGGAGAAGGAGTTCGAGGAGGAGTCAGCGTAGTCAGTCCATCCAAGGCTGTCCGTCAGTTGGACTACGAGTACGAGAGCTGCATGCAAATATGCCAAAATGATTATTTTTCCTTCTGCAATTGCTTGGCCAAGACCAGCACGAGAAAGGGAGAGAGAGAGATAGAAAGAGAGAGAGGTTGCCGGATATTTCGGGATCGAACGTGGTGTAGGAAGCGCCAGCACTTTTCCACTTATATAGAAAATGCTCGTTTTTGTTTCATTTTGCGTGCCAAATTGAAATTGTTTGATTTGCATTTCAATGAGTGCAACATTTCTTGCAGTCGAAACGTTTCACTGGGGTCGTTGCAGATGGGCAGATGGGGTGTGGGGGGAGTATAACCTTAATGCTTACATAGAGAGAGTGGCGCCTGCTCGGAGTTTACTGATGCATTAACATTCGAGTTGATTACGATGAATGCTGCAACAACGCAAGCGAATGTGATTGCGACTGTGAATGTGAATGTAAATGTGAATATGAATCAAACTGGCACTCACACACTCGTATACTCTCTATACTCCCGCAGGTCTCGACACCGACTGGCATCATTTCGCACTTTGTGAATCTTCAAGTGGTTGTGCCCGAGGCATTCATACTTGGCTCCGGTGAGCTGCATGTTGACATGGGCTCAACAATCAATCTCGTTTGCATTATTGAGAAGGTGAGTTTAACTCTCTGCAGCGCTGCAGGCAATTTGCATACAAAGTGCCACGCTGCGTATGCGCAATATTACGCATGCTTTCTATCATTCTCTTCCCTCTTCCCTCTTCTCGCTTAGAGCCCCACACCACCACAGTACGTGTACTGGCAGAAAAACGATCGGCTGATCAACTACTACGACTCGAGGCGGGACATCTCAATTGAGACCACACCGGGGCCGCGCACCCAGAGCCGTCTCATCATACGCGAGCCGCAAATAACCGACTCCGGCAACTACACCTGCTCCGCCAGCAACACCGAGCCAGCAAGCATTTATGTCTTTGTATCAAAAGGTGAGAATCACAGATATAGAGGGAGAGAGCTGAGCGCGGATTTAACAGCTGCTGCAAATTGCCATGGCTCCAGGGCGGTGCGGGCGGGGCATGTTGCACGGTACAGTTGCATGCAATTTGCATCATGGGGCTACCTCGCGGCCAAATTGAATTTCTTGTGATTTTAGCATTTAAATAGCCATGCCGCGCACTTGATACCGAACGCGATAAGAAGTGTAAATGAAAATATGCAAATTACGTAAGCGATGCAGCGCGCAAGTATCGCCTGCAGCTTATTAAAATGATAATGAAAATGCACCCCCGTCGCCCTCTCTCTGCCACTGTCCATGTCTAGTAATCTTGCACAAATTCTAATTCAAATTTGTATTCCGCTGTCACTTGCAGGCGACAATATGGCGGCCATCTCCCGGCGCAAGACCTCCTCGGCCGATCGCATAGCGCACATATTTAGGTCGATGCTGGCACCCTGCGTGCTCCTTAACACGGTCATCGTGAGGTGAGTAGCGCTATATTCCTCTCTCTTTATAGAAAACTACCCATAACTTTAGCTAAAATTTCAACTGAATGCAAAAACTTTTCCATTTCTTTTCTTTTGTCTCTGTCCCACTAAAGACGCATTTTCTTGACCTAAGCAGCTGGGAAAGGAAACAGCTAAGGAGGATGGCAAAATAGTAAAGTATGATGACAACACAAAAATCCTATTTAAGCTATTTCAATGTTAGAATTTAACAACAAAACAAGAACAAGAACAAAACTTATATAAATACTTATACGAACACATAAACAAAATGAGATAAAGATGAAGAGAAAACGGAGAATAAAATGAAGGAATAAATCTAGCGTAAATCTTAATTAAGTCTAGAAAAACTGTGCATTCAAGTGTAAAAATCATGTTTAATACAATCACACATACCCACACTAATCACATACAGACACACACATACATGCAAGGCATTTATAACACACACACACAAGGTCATGTCTACGAACTCGTAAGTCTAAGTTTAGTTCGCATCGTTTTGCATAATTGTGTACAGAGTATGTTAAAGTGTTTTTATCTAATAATCGTGCGTAAAGAAATAAGTTAAAGAGTACGTAAAGAGTTTGCCTTTGGTTCTATTGTTGTTTAGTTAGTTCCCCCCTTGCCCCCCGTCCCCTACATACATATGGTTCAAATCTTGTTTGCCTTGCAAAAATAATAACAATCATCGGCTGATTGCACTCTGATTTCATTGGGTTTGCCTGGCAGCCAGATGAAATCTGAATGCATCAAACCCAGCACACACTCATACTCTACACACACTCACATGCACACTCAGACTCACACTCACAGTCACATTCACACTTATACATAGGCAAGTCAAGTACTCGTCGCATTTCGCATAAGTAGCCAATTTGAGTCCGAGCTGAGAAGAGAGATGCATACGAAATGTTATTATAACTGTTACTAATTGCTAATTGAAAGCGAAGCGAAGGGAAGGAGACAGCAACAACAAGAAGAACAGGCATCCATGATAATTAATTGCATAATTAAGTTTGTAAATAAAATTGTAATGCAAATGGCGACAGCAGAGCAAAGAGAAAGAGAAAAAAGAGCGAATACATAACGAACACATAATTCATTTAAAGTGTAAATAAACAAGGCGAATACACAATACATAATACACACACAAGGACACTCACACACAGAGAATGACAAGGATACTCACACACAGATAGACACCCGACCGAATAAACGAGTCAACAACAGCTCTTGCATCAGATCTAGCTATAAAGACAAGGGATACGGCATCTGTTCTAGCATAAGTTTCAGCAATCAGCCAAAAATCGGAAGGAGAAGCTTACATTAGAGAGTTGCTAAAGCTAGAAAGATAGTAGATAAAACTGTTAGATACTCTACAATTTCCCCTTTCAAATACATAAATAGATCAGACAGATGGACATACATAGTTCATACATATAGTGCGTATATTGAATTGCAAGTTCTGATAAGCCTGATAAGATTCGTACCTCTTCTCTTTATTCGCCTTCGCAATACGAAAAACACCTGAGGATTAGACAAACATCTACGTAATTCATTCATGTACAATTTCGACTCGACTGTTTTCTAGAGATCGCATAGCACATTCCCAAGCTCCCGTCTAAGGATCCCCCCATTTAAAAGATAAAGTCAAAACATATTTGAGTGTTCAAGTTCTTTGAGCGAAAACTCACATTGATAAATATCAAATAAATAATGTACCAAAAATGAAAAACAAAAACACATTCACAACTACAAAGCAAAAAAAAAGGCCAGGACAAAATAAGAATAATAATAATAAATAACTGTTGAAAATTTCATGAAATTTGAATTGATTCATTAGCGTAAAGAGAAGAATACGAAAATTAATATAATGATGCGTAAACAAAGCCGAAATCATTGCGAAAGAAGTGAGAAAGGGAAGGAGAGCGAAAAAAAGAAAAACAAATCCAATACAACCAATGTCAGTTTCCTCGATGTGTTTGTGTATGTGTAAGCCCAAAGCTCGTTTAAAGCCAGCACATTTGATTTTTATTCCCCACACGCACAGCACATGTGAGTGTATGTGTGTCAGTGTGTGTGTGTGTGGTGAAGAAATAAGAGAAGAAGAGAAGCGCAAATATTCGTTTGGTTTCCACTGTTAAGCATTTCCACTGTAAATATTTTAATTAAAGCATATTGGAATGACCGATAATGGCCATTAACTAATTAATGGAAAAAACCATGCAACATAATAAAGCCAGAAATTAATATAAGTATGTACTTTATTCGCGAAATACAAAACCAAAAATATGAAAATGAGATAGCAAAACTGAGAGTGGCAAATCATTTAAAAGTTTTCAATGTAAATGCTCGTACTTAACACAACCATTTGATGAATATGAATTTAAAAGAAATAAACAAATGAAAAGAAAATACGAAAAACTACAAAAAAAAAAACCAAGAAACTAAATTTATAATTAACACACTTATCTGCCGCCCCGAAGGGTCGGACATAATACTAATAATAATAATTATAATGACGATGATATATGACATACAGAAACCAAGAACGCAATAGCCATACAATGATTGCATTGAATCCATTCCAATAAGGAATGCATTGAAATAAACCAAGTGATTATCATGAGAAAATAAATGTAATTTAAATAATAACTATATCACTGAGTTGTTTTTATAGCAAGGGAGGGTGGTTTTATGAGTCTGCCTGAAAGTAGGCAACGTTTCATTGCGCTCTACTTTAATCTTGGGGAATGCCAATCAGGCCCCACAGCCGCACTCAAAAAAACGTCAAATCGACATCCATTGTGCCCGGACGCGCACCATAATTGGACACCATTGTTGGCGCACACCCACACACTAGCACACACACGGGCACATCCACTAAGAATGGGCTGAATTTTCAGCTGTGCGCCAATTATATTTCGACATTCTTCAAGAGCTTTGGCAGTTTGCTTTCTGTCAACATTTTATTCAACGAGCCGCCGCTCATTTCATCAGCAAACATGTTGCACTTAAACACACACAGCTTGCCATACACCCAAACTCACTTACTCACCCAAACACACACACAGCAACACGTAAACAAACACATTCAATGCGCATTTCTTAAAGGAAAAACTTTGTTGAGCGTGTACAAAATCAAATGCATTGAACGCGGGCCGAACCGAGCAGCATTGCAAAGTTTTGTGGCCACCAAAGTTTTGGGGCAAATCAAATGAACCAGGACCCGGCAAACTCGCCATGTACAATTGCCGTGCGCAAAAACAACAACAAGAGCAGTTCGAGCAGCAGAAAGAGCCGGCAAAGAGCGTGGAAGTAAAACATTGAACTGCAAAAGTAATGGAGAATTTTCAACAAGAAATTATAGTGTACACACACGCTGACAAACTCACCCACATACACACATACATACTCACACATAGAAGCAGAAGAGGCTCCGACAACTTGGACATGCAGCGGCCCCTTCTACGGCATAAAACTTTACTTTTATACTCTTTCATGAGGCTTATACTATTGCACGAGTTGGATGTGCAACCGGTGACCCAATAAAAGTTGCACAACTATATATACATATATATATATATATATACATATATTCCTAATTAGGACAGCATAAGAGGCAATGTCAGTGATATATATGAACTGTTTAATAAAGTATACACACTTTTCTCTACTTAAATTTGTGGGCGAGGGAATAGAGTAAAATAAGAGGAAAGCAATATTTAGATTGCTCTTTTGCCTTCCTCCTCTTCTAGGGTATTAACTCTTCGACAACTCGCTAGCCACAGTTATTCACCACTCTTGCCCCTCTTCAACCTCTCTCTAGTTCCGCACAAGCAGCCAAAATGCTGAAATTGGCTGTTGACAGCATCAAGTTGAGTATGTCGAAATACTTCGACATTTCAGAGATTGAAAACTTTGTAATTTCTAGAATTTTCGACTTCAACTCGACTCGACTTTGATTAAAAAGTTTCGAAAGTTAACTACAGTCTGCACACGTAATAACCGACGTATTTTTCAGTGCAAATTCATTTAAACAACTAAAAATTTTAAATTTCCCTACCTTCGCACTTAACAACAGGCAAACCCAGCATCATTATGAACATTTTATGTAATCGAATTTTCCAATGCATTAGCTTTAATGATATAACATTACTGTCAACGCACTGAGCACGTCGGCAATGATTATAAAACGTATTCGCGCAGCTCGCAGGCATTTCCAGTGACAGCCAAATTTGTTAGAATTTTTGATTCCCTAAACAAAACGCATTAGCATTAGTCTATTTATATTGAGTAACTAGAAATCGCATTACGTGCTTAAATTATGTGAAGCGTTCTAGGTAAGTAGTTTTAATGAATCGGTATAGCAATGATGAGGGTATATTCATTTTGGCCAGGTGCTTGCAACATACCTTAGGAAACATCTTCGACCTTATAAGGTATATATGTTCTGATTCAACATCAACAGAAAGGTGGATCTAGCCAAGTCTGCCTGTCTGCGCAAATGGTCTCTGTTAAACTAGTCTCTCCGTTTTAGAGTTATCATGATGAAACTTCCTACACATTGTTCTTATTGGTGCATACTGTAAATAAGTCGCAACTGAGCAGGATCGCACTAATAAAACGTTTAGCTATCATACAAACTGTCGGCTAATTTTCCTTTTTGTCATGATATTGCATATAAAATATCATAAAAATCGAACCACTATAACAGTTTTGATTTCTAAAAATAAATCAACTTATTAGTGTTAGTAAACTTATTCAAAGTTACTAACAAATGCTCTCAATACTTTTCAATTCTGCACCATTATATATAATTAGTATAGGAACGATCGGAGCAGAAAGGCACCTAGTGGGAATTCCAAAAGTAGCATTTCTTTCTAGTTTAATCTTAACTTTTTATACTTTTTTAATATATTTGAAAATATTTTAACTTGCCAAATTTTAAACCTAAAATTTGTAATAAAATTCTTCATTCCGTTGATATTTTTAACTTTTATTTATTTGGCTTTTTTAATGAAAAAAATAATAGTCAGAAAAGCAAAAACAAAAAGTTATACAATACGTAAATATTCATGAGTAAATAAAACTGTTGAGAATTTTGCTATTTACTTTGTACGCAACAAAAAAACTTCTTTATTATTTCCATTGTCAGTTAACGACGCAATACATTGAGATTGAAACGAGAGAAAGAGAGAGAGAGAGAGAGGAGAGGGAGGAGAGAGGGATATAGAAAATGAGAGGGAAGCGGTGTTTGTATTCAAACAATTGGGATTTAGTTGCAAATGTTTTCAATTCACATTGTTGCAGTAAATTGTATGCGATCTCAGGCAAGAGTGAAAGAGAGAGAGAGAGAAAGAGAAGAGAGTGAGACAGAATGTTCTTTTGAATTGCATAAGCTGCAGCTGAGCTCAATCAAACTTCCGAGCGACTTATCGGGTATCGCTGGCAAGCAACAGCAGCAGCAGGAGCATGCCGGCTTACGGCTGCCAAATCGGAACAATCGATTACAATTGCCACTGCCGGGGGGCACATCAATCAAAGTTGCAACGCCAAAAGTGCACACAATAAATTGCAAATAACTTGAAATAACTGTAATCAACACACACACACACACACTGACAAGCAGAGGGAGGCAGGCAAGTGCTAGCGCGAGGGCTGAGCAAACAAACAGGACGCAAAACAATCATTCAAATGGCGCGCATTGCGCATACGCTCCGTGGACGCAAGCTAAAGGCTGCATTAAGCTGTCGCCCTTGCTGTCGCGCTGTCATGTTCTTTGCTGCCAGAAATTATTGTGCATTTGTGAAAATCTATGCCACGTGGGCGTGTCATTTCACAGGGCTGCACATACACACACAGGCTGTGGTAATTGATTGGAAAACATCGCTACAACACACACAAAACAGCCTGCCACCCTCCGATGCCCCCTCCCCCTGTATCGCTTGTTGCAATTGTTTAAAAGCTTTTGCAATATGCTACAATGTGCTCTGCTGCTGTGGCAAAAGTTTTGCGGCAGAAAAATGCGCGTATCTCGTGTTTAGCACTTCATATTTATTACCTGTCGAGTGCACTCAAATCAGTTGCACCCGTTGCCGCCCCCTGGCAGTTGCTTCTCTGCGCTTCATTCGACAAGCTGCTGTGAGGGGGAAGGGGGTTGGTAAAGGGCACCGTGGCTGGTCAGCGGCAAAAGTTTACCCCTTTTTCTGTGCTTTGATAAGCATAATTGATGATGCAACCGTGCACAGCATTGCAAAGGCAAAACAACATCAACAGCAGCAACAGCAAGAGCAACAGCAGCCCTGGCAGCAACTGCAGCTGCAGCAGCACGCCATAAAATAAAGCCAAAAGCCATTTACGTGGTTGCCCGCGCGCGTTGAGGAAATATTTTTGCACATATTTTATGGCACATTTGTGTATTGAGCGCAAGTGGTGAAAAAAGTTATCATCATCAATGCTGAAGCTGAAACACTGCTGCGAGTGTATCATCACGTAATTCACTCTAACCCAAGGCGCACTTTATACACACTATCTGCCTCTCTCTCTCTGGCACACTCTAGTGCACACTCGGACATAAGTAGCACTCCAAGTCGTGCCCGAAGGTCGAACCAAAGTGCAAGCATAAGTTTCATTTTTATTTATGCTGCATAATTAAAAAAGTTAGCCACATGTGAAGCGATAAGAGGTGTGGAGGACGAGGGAGAGGGTCTTTGACTTTGAGTTTCCCATTGCGAAAGTGTGGTCTTTAATTTGATAAAACTTCGAGAGTAAACAGCATTCTGCATAAAGAATCTTACGTGAAACAAGTTGCAAGGCGGTGGCAACTAGCTGCGTAAATTAATTTTCAAATTAATCTTCATATTTTACATGATTCCCTTCCAGCATGGGCGTAGTGGGTGAGGGGGAACTTTCAAACTTGCCAGGAGTGCGGTGTGTTGAACAAGTTGTGCATTAAGCTGCAGGAAATATGAGAGATGCATGTGAAGCAAACTTCATCTACCTATTTAGGAAGGAAGTAGTTTGACTAATTATAAGAAATGTTACATACTCCATAGGACACTTTTCACATGTTATAACTCCCTTAAATATCAATTTAAAATATTTGATTGTTTTCCGATATTTGGTTAATATCTTTACTTGATAGTCATTGGAGCAGCTGCAGCTGTAATATGTTGTATATGTCAAAAGTCATAAAAGAGGACTTCCAAGGGTTCAGTAGAGAAAACAATTCTTTATTCTATATTGTTATAATCCAATCTGATTTGAAAATGCATATTTTATAGCCAAATTAATCTAGTGGTTAAACCAAAGGCAAAGCCAAACAAAATTCCAATAGAAACCCCTTCGTGTGTTCACAAAGTTCTGTGGCTTCTGCTGGTTAATCATTGAAATGATATGAAATGTAAAATGAATAGTGAATATTTTCCACTGTTACTCAGACTGATCCCGCTGGCCTGCCACTTGATTAATAAGTGAAGAAGCAGGAGAATACGCTGTCGTGCATCGGATGCATTTGCGCATATTTGTTGACTAATATCCAATTCTCATTAGGACTGGCTTCGACCTTGGCCAGGCAGGCGTATGTGTGGTGGGCGAAGGCGTGGGCGTGAGCGTGGCTGGGGTTGTAAGTTAAATCGAAATCATTAATTTTAATGAACAGGATATTGTGCGAGTGCAAACATAGGTTGGTGCATCCATCGCATTGGGAATGGGCCGTGGCCCAACTAATGAGCGTCTCCAGGGTGCGGCTGTCTATGCATATGAGTGCAGTTGAGCAGGTGTGCAGGTGTGTGTATGTGTGTGTGGCACACATTTGTAAATTGTATGTCGTATGTAACAAAATCGCTCGACGTACTCAGCGCATCAATTCAACATCAATGTCAAAGGAAGCAAGCAGGCAGGAAGAGGCAGAGGGAGAGGGGACAAGAGATAGAGGGAGCTGGGTACAACATTTGACATTTGTAATGACCTTGCCTGGCGTTAAGCGAAATGGCCAATAAAGGCTTGAACTCTGGCCTTGCTTCCCGTCTGGCTGAGCTGACCAGTCTAATGAACCCAACTTCGTCTCCGTCTTTAACTCCAGCTCTATATCGTGCTGCCCCTAGGGGTGCCAAGTTGTGCTCATTATGAAAAACAAACAGTGCAGGTGCTTTAGAGGTTTTCACTTATATTTCCCTTATTCGAGACCTCCTTCTACTTGTTGTTGTTGTTGTTGTTGCTGTTGTTTTCCGGCTCAGCACGTGTTTGTTATGCAAACAAGTTGCCATCATCAGTTCAACTCGGCAGGAAGCCTTCGACATGAGGCACTTATAATTTGTTACAGTCGCTGCAAATAAGCAACAATAACACAATAACACTTGAGTGTGTGTGAGAGTGTGTGTAACTGTATGCGTGTGTGTATGTGGGAGTGTGAGTGTGAGGAAGCTTGGCATTTGAGTGTTGGACAGTGGAAGTCCAAGTAGCCGACGGCGATTGCATGCAACTTTTATCAAATACTTTGTGACATGCAAGGCAACATCAAATATGCAACAACACACACACAAAACACACACATAACACATACACATGCATGCATGAAATACTCATACATATAGACGCCACACATGCAATGGCGTTTCGAATTTCCGCTTCCGGCTATTTTAATATTATAAGCAAAGGCATTTTGTGCTGAGCGCAGCAGCAGCTGACGGCGATAGAAGAAGGAGAGAATGAAGAGAGGAAGGGAGACAGGCAAGAGAAGCTTGTGGGAGAGGAGGAGAGACACAGAAGCTTCTGGGGAAGACCAATTTGGAGTTCGAGTCTGTCATTTGGCAAGAAATCGCATGTGTTGGGACTGAGTTAAACAAATGCTGATGCCAGCAAAAGCGAACGAGAATTATGAATAAAGAGAGAGAGAGAGGGCAAGAAAGGGATAGAAAGAGAGAGAGAGGGAAAGCCAGCTGTCTCGCTTTGTTTTTTTTCGCATTTTCGTACCATTTTTTTCACATTTAAATTAACAAGCCGCGAGGCATTTGTGTTTCATTTACTGCAAGGCGCACCAAAGCTCAAGCCTTGTCCTTGCCACACAGCCGCTTGACGACCTCGACTGCGGGCGCGTACGCCCTCTCCCTCCCTCCGCCCACTCTTCTTAATGGTGGCGAGCGCAAACTTTGCTTTTATGTTTGACGGAAAAATCCACTTTGCCGTGATATCCGGACGGGGCTGTAAAATTAAACAGCGGCTGCAGCACTTAAAAATTTCGAGCGAGCTTCAAAGCAGTTTAAATTCATTGCAAGTGGATCGCACTCTGCTCGGCACTGCACCAGGCAAGATTTATGACCCACTGCCGCGGAGGTTCAGCCAAGTCCACGTGGAGTCCACGACATCGTCTGCGTCCCGTCGTATGTGCCATGGCGCTGAGGTGTTAAATTTGCCATTTGCATAATTGATAAAGTTGCCAGGGAGAGAAGGAGACAGCGAGGGCCGTGGGGCACGTCTTAAACTGTCCAAAAAGGCACAGCCACAGCCACAGCTCGACTAGTGCTTAGCATGCTGATTTCTGACCTATGTCGGATGTCCGCATGTCATTTTCACGAGCCAGAGACGCGCCTTCCCCCCTGCCACATAATTCAGATTTGAGCCATTATGGGCCACCAACTTCCGCAGCTACCTGACTAACTTACCTGGCCTGGCCTGTCCGGAGTGACTCACTCTGTGTGTTGGTGTGTGTGTGTGTGTTTGTGCATCCGCTTCGGGTGCTTGCTTGGCATGCGGCGAGTGCATAAATTCCTGGCACTACTTTCGCACGTTCCGACTACGACTGCAACTGCGACTGCGACTACGACTCGGGCCACGACCTCGGACATTGAGCTGCTTTCTTTAACTTTTGATTTAGTGTCGGGCTGCAGTTTAAGTTGCAGTTATACGACTGTGCTGCACCTCTCTGTCTCCCCCTCCCCTCTTTCTCTCCCTCTCTCTCTCTCTGTGTGTGTCGTTGCAAACAAAGTTTTATTAGTTTCTGCATTGTTCGCCAAACAGGATGGCCAAGTGTTCCGCTCACCCTTCGCCTCTCTCTCGCTCTGTCTCTGTTTCAAGTGCGAGTAAAGTTCTTGCGCAACTATTTCAAAAGAAATCAAGCCTTTTGGTTTATATTACTCAATGTCCGAGCAGTCGCAGTCGCAGTCCCCACGGCATGCGGCCCTTCCATTCATTCCATTGTCCCATTGTAGCCCATAAAGATCGGAGCACAGTTCAAGCGCGACGTTGCTTTTGATTTAGCTTAAATGCAGCACTGAGGCCAAAGGGATGAAAAATAATACTACAACAAAGGGGAGGGGAATACAAAGAGAGAGGGGGGGACTTCCTGTTGAGCAGCGTGTAAATCATTGAGTAATGGATAAAAGCAAAGGACAATGATAGAAAGTTTAATTAGCGGAGTGCGTAACATGAGTCCGCAACGTTTTAAGCCTTTTCAAAAACTTTGCGTTAATTAGACTAATTACCCAATAAACTCTCCGCGCCAGCTGGCCAACGGATAATCCCAGAGAGAGACAGAGATGGATTAAGGGAGGGTCTGCCAGAAAGAGAGGTGCTGTCCAAAACAGTAAACAAAACATGAAAACAGAAAACATAGAAAAGAAACCGAAAGAGCAAAAGAAAAATGAATAAGCGTGCTCCCAAATGAGTCATCAGCACAATTCATCATCTCTCGCTGCCACTCACTCCCCCCTCGCTGCCTCTCTCCCTCTCTATATGCAGTAAGGTAGCGCAGAGTCTGTAGATGAGAGAGTGGGAGGCTTGTGGGCGTGCGTCCGTTGAACGCATTAAAATAAACTGTTTATGCTTCAATATGGCGCTCAGCTCCGTCGGGTCCCGCAGACGAAAATCAAATAAAACCCACAAAAATGGCGACTGTGATCGCAACTCAGAGTGTCCTTGGCGTAGCTTAGATAAGCATGTTCGACCATTAAAAGACCCTATAAGATGACTTGATTAATCAGGCTCTTCTTGATGGACTTCCCAACGCAGAAATCGATAAATTAAAACTTACTAGAAATATATAAAATCTATTCATTTACTTGATTTAATTTGGTTATTGATTTTTCATATATTAAATTTCTATATTTTATTCTTTTCTTAATTTCAACTTAAGAAACAGTCTCAGTCTGCAGAGTATTCACAAAGCTATCAATAACCAAGCAATATTATTTTTAGATGCTATCAAAAATTAATTCAGTTATGTTTTTAAAAATAGGAATTTTCCCTTATAAATATTTTCCATAATTTTATGCAGTATCTGATTAGATTTACTCTGGAATGAGTTTATTTTTTTGTGGATTAAAGTCACCAATTTGTGGCCAAAAATAACCTATGTCAATAGTAAAATATTTGTGCCACATGAAATGTGCAGATACGTAAGCCGGATGCGGATCGGCGTTGACTGACGACAATATGTGGTGTGCTTGGTGTGTGTATGGTGTGTGTGGTGCGTGCCGGCGCCTAATAAACATCACGCACAGCTCTGCGTGGCGAAAAGTGAGAAATTATGCTGACTGCTCAAATGTATGCAATAAAAATTTTTCAGCTCACGCACACACTCTCGAGCGCCTCGGTGGCCAATGATGGCCGCCATGGCGACGTCTATGAGAGCTGTGAGAAATGGCTGTCGAGCTGTGGCAAGAGAGAGAGCGAAGTGAGCGGGGCAGCAGGGGCACGCAGTACGTTGAGCGAGCGTTATTAATTTCCAAGCTGAATTTAGATGCGCTAAATGACCCGAACTGCTCGACGGCATTTAGATGTTCATGCGGCACTAGATAGCAAGCAGTAGCAACAGCAACAACAACAGCAATTACCACTAATACACACACACACACACACACATACACAGTGCACAAGGCATCTCCCCAAGCGACTGCAATGCGGCGCACAATTTCATACTTAATCTGACGCTGACGCTAGCACTGGCAAATTTAATTTGCCGCTGATTGATTACAAGCGATTTTGTGTAATGTCCCCAACGGCCCAAAAGGAGAAGGGAAGCATGCTAACGGAGGTTTGACGTGAATGTGAGGATGGTCACTGCTCATTGTTATGGGGCTTGGGCGCGCCATTTGACTTTTAACTGCTCACTCGCCTGTCACACTGGCGACTTGGCCAACATCAGCTTGCCCTGGCTGAGTGTGTCCTGATTGAATGCCTTTTTGGTAGCAACATCGAAATTTATTTGCCTGTTCAAGTCCATTGAATACAAGTGCAGCACGATAAGTACCCTGTTAGCATCAGTGAATGCTGATGCTGATGGGAGGGGGGGGCAAGTTCTGTTTGCTTTCAGGCTTGGTCTCGCCAGAGATTCCTGCAATGCTCCACGGCAGCGATTTCTTTAATGACAATGCTCGAAATTAAATTCCTGCGCTGCGCTTTTGCCTTCTCTTTCTCTCTCTCTCTCGTTGCTTCTCTTCGCTGTCTTCTTCTTGTTAATTTATTGTCTTGAAATCTAAGGGCATTTATATATCTTTAAGTTTGCCAAGTTCTTGTCATTCATGGCGATGCCTTTATTGAGTTATTTCTTGGCATTGAACGAATTTATCTGCGTTTGAGCAGCATTCAAGTGCATTTCTCAGTCAGCTGTCCTTTTCCAGCTCCCTCTCTCTCTCTCTCTTTCTCGCGCTGCTTTATAAATTAGCTTACAAATTCGATAGTTTATGCAGGCAGAAAAAGAGAGGAGGAAAAGGGCAGGCAAAGACTTTTAACTATTTCCGAAATGAAACTTTTTCATGGCATTTGGCTGATGATAAATTTCTGAATATCTGCATAAATGACTCGTTACACACACACACACATAGAAATTACCCTCTCGTTTTTGGCAAACTGCGATCAAGGTCTTTGTTCGATGCTGATTAGAATTGCTTTGATGCTCAGCCAAGTCGTAAAGCTTCATAATATTCATATAAAACATAAAATCCAGTCCAGTTAATAACTGAATCCCAATGCCAAGTTTTACGACCTCCAAACACGATGGCAATCTCAAATAACTCGACTCGAGTTTTAATTGCTTGCCGAGGTGTATTCCCCACATGGTCATATCCTTTCTCAAAACTACATATCGAGTGTGTTTTATTGCTCTCCACTGATGAGGCTGCTTCTGCCAGGCAAATGGAAATGCGCAATTTCAGTATCAATGGTAGGAAGGAACCGTTAGCAGCTTGTTCTTATAAGGTAAACAAGACAGGTTGCATTTTCCTCCGAACTCTATCATTCACCTAAGAAAAGTTCATTATGTGAACAGCAAATATTGGTCTATATTTTGCACTATTACTACACTAGCTAATATCTAGCTACTCGTCTCTTTAAATTGAAGGACTCAAGCTTTACCTTTAAAGTCTTTCAACTCCTTTGAGTACTTTACACTCTTCTCCCGCAGGAAGCGGCACTTGCACTCGCAACTTGCATCTAGAACAAAAAGTTTATGCAAAATACACAAACTCTATATATGCTACACACATATAGAAAATGATTGTGCTGAGGAAAGAGAGGAAAAAACAGCAACGAATGCTAAATAAATTCACTGGCGGCGCACAAAAGGCGTCTTATTATCGTGCTCACAAGTGAATGCGAGTGAATAAAGCAAACTGTGCGAGAAATGCTCGCTTTGTGCACCATTCTGTCCCTGCGGATGGCCCTGCAAATGTGCATTCGATGCACACGCAACACACATTGGGTAAGGTGAGTGTGTGGATGAGATGAGAGATATCAAGATATACATAGCTCGGCGACGATATACACTTGTGACTGGGCAAATTGCTAGCCGGATAAAGAAGACAAACAAATCGAATGCTAGTAAGCTGCCTAAGACAGACACAAGCAGGCCTAATTGACAGTCGCATGGATGCGTATACGCAATGCATGCTATGCCCCTGGCTACCTTGCTGCTTCTCAATCTCTCTCTCTCTCTGATTGCATAACTAAATAAAAACCAAGTAACAAGCTTCAATCTGAGCAAACAAAAGCGCGCTTTGCTCATACATGAAACGGATGAACAGATGAAACGAGAGATGAGGCGCATTCATCATGCCATATACGGCATACAGAGCATGCACTAATTACGAGCACACTATACCATATAAATAGAGTACTGGTTGAGGTCAACTGCACGTCCGGCCAAGCCAATCAAGTCTGTTTGCCCAGCCAAAGGTGCATTTCAAGGCAGCAGCAACAGCAGCAACGACTGCAGCTTTGTGGTCAGTCCAGAAAGAAACGAAAGAGAAGGAAATCAAAAAATTAAACAAGCGACGGCCTTTTGAATTGAATCGGATATGGTAAAGGGATATGCAGTATATACTATATAGTATGCTATACTATATATAGACGATCAGAAAGCGGCAGCATGCAAAATGCAATAAACATGAATTTCAACCCCGTTGCCATTAAACGAAGCGTGCATTTCTGCTGCAGCAGGCTGTTATAACACACTGAAAGGCACTAGAGTGGGGGCATGATGGAGAGGGTGGGCAAAGGGAGCAAGGGGGGCAAAGAAAAATGCAGCTGAGTGCCGAGCTTTGTTGTCCATTTACGTCAACAATTTCATTGAAGCGCCGCACACGCACAGACACAGACGCACACATAGAGATGCTTACAAGAGGGACAGAGAGAGCGAGAGGGGGGAGGAAGAGGTATGAACGAGATCCAGTCAAAGCTCGAGCTGCTGCCCGAGCCGAAGCTGCTATTTGCCAAGTAGTTTCAGATAGATACATAGATAAAATTGAACTGGGATTTGGGGATTGCACAAAAGTAACTGAGCAAATTTCCGCAGCTAGTTGAGCTTTGTGCAACTGTTACTGCTGCTGCCGTTGCTGCTGTTGTTGCTACTGCTGTTGCTGTTGCTGTTGCTGCTGCTAAAAACCAAGCAAATTGAATGCTGATGCACGGCGGCAGCAGAAACATCACGAGGCCGAGGCTACTAAAAGTTGCCCAAAAGCGTCCGCTGAGTGTGTGCTAAGTGCTCGCTGTGTGTGTGTGTTGTATGTGTTTCTTGGGTGGGTGTGTTTTATATATGTGTGTGTGTGGTTTGGGTATGTATGTTGTGTTCTGTGACTTAAAGCAGCGCTCGATTGCAGCAATTAAAGACAGCACTAGCAGGGCAGCTGCTGTTGCTCGTGTTGATGTTGCTGCTGCCGATGCTGCTGCTGGTGCTGCTGCTGTTGCTCCTGCAATTTACAACAACAGGAAATTGCATGTGGCACTCGACGCTAATTCACACCGGAAAAGCAACGACGCAGCAAGCTGATGTCCGCGCTCGCTCGCACACAGAGACAGAGACAGCGACACTAGAGCAGGGCGCACAGCGCGGCGCAGGACATCTTATTCAGGCATTGTCCATGAACTGCACGCTCACTGGGGCACGCACACACACACACACCATACACGTACTCACATAGATAGCACACACACACATACACATGCATAAATTGCAATCTACACGGGCGCGTTTTCATTTATTAATAATGCATTTGCCACGGGAGCTGCCGCTGCCTTTGTCTGTACTCCTCTCTCTCACTGTCTCTCTCTATCTTCCTCCCTCTTCTCTCCTTGGGCTGCGTTTCGTGTGCGTTTTGTTTTCATTTGAGATTTGCAGCTGAGCCTCAGCAACGGCAGCAGCAACGGGAGCGGCATCCACCACAGACACATTCATCTGCCGCAGATGCAGCAGCTTAAATCTTCATTAGTCGTGATTTCAAGTTTCAAATTAGCGCAGATTTTTCTCCGCTTCTTCTTCTTCTTCTTCTTATTCGCTCATTGCGTTAATTTTTCACACCGCGCGCACGTTTTCGTGTGGTTTTTCAATGTTGACTAACGCTAATTAGCCGGCAAAAAGGCGCCCAGGAGTAAAGCTCCTGGCAGTACCTGGCGGGAGATAAAATGTGTGTGGCGACTGTGGTGAATAAGCCACTGATTTGAGTTGAGGTACAGTGCGAGTATAAATGCATTAACCAACACTGAAAGCGACTGGCAGGGAATTGCTCGGATTTGAGCAGATTAATGGGTTTCCAGAGGGGAAGTGATGGAGTACTTATGAACAGAGAGAAGGAGAGACAATTGACTAAGAAACTGGAACACAAATACTTTACCAACACTGTATACAACTGGCAGGGAATTGTTTGGATAAGAGAAGCAGGAAGTATACGATGACCAGAAAATAACAAGACTAGCCAATTAACGAATTAACCAACACTGAAAGCAACGAATATAGAAGTATTCGAAGTTTAGGCGAAAGGCAGTGCAATAAATGAACAGAGATGTAAAGAGTTAACATTCTTACAGTTGCTTAATCCACATGGATATCGGGTTCTTTATACATAAACCAACACTGAGAACAACACCAACATTTCTATGTTTGAAGCAGATTAAAATCAGAACAGGAAAATGTAAGACAAATAGATAAGCAGATAGTTATAGAGACAACAAGGTACACAGTTGCTAAATCCACAAGGCAATTGGACTAACCATTTAAGGAATACCATTGCTCAGCTTTCGAAAGTTAAGTACGAATAATATGTAATATGTCTACACAATATCATTATGTATATTCTAAACAAAGAGCTTAAGTTGCAGCTGCATTATAAATATATTAACCAACACTTACTCTGATAAGTAAAGAATTGCCTGGCTCAGCGAACATAAAAATAACAATGAAACGGAGGAAGATAAGCGGGACAAACAGGGACAACAAGCTGCAAAGAATCTATATGGTTTTTGACAAATTCAAGTACGTTACTATACATACCCTACTAAATATAACTATTACATATAAAGCAACATATGTTTAGTATACCCTTCTATGCGCTTTACATATTTGCAGAATACCACAAATATGAATAGAAACGATGCTAATCATTAAATGACTTCTGAAATGGAATTTGTTGTCAAATATTAATTGCAGTTAGAAATTTAGATTAAAAATACTTTATTTAAATACATTTAAATAATTAAATAACTTTAGAAGAGCAGTACATGCGACAGTCTGATGACAAACTTAATTATTAATAAGTTCATAATGCAGCTGACAATGGAAAATAACAAATTTATTAAGCATTTACTACTGTAATTTGACATTGGCGAAATATGCACAAAGATAGCTTGAGGGAAGGAGAAGAAGAAATGACACATTGCCAAAGCAGAGCAGAGCTGATAGGGATAGGTGAGGGAGGTGAGGTCACCCACACAGAGGGTCAATTATGGGGGTCGGATGTCACATATCAAATGCAGTTTCTTTTGCAGTCCAATGAATTATTATGGCGCTGTTGCTTTTGACATTTATGTGCTTTGAGCTACGGCAGATTCGCCGTAGACACGCCCACAGAATGGAAAAGAAATCGAATGAGAGTAGCAAAAACAATTCTGACCCCCCCCCCCTCCACCATAAGGTGAGTCAGCTGAGTTTGGCAAAAGATTTATGCGACTTTTCGAGAGTATCAGTTGAAACAATCTGCAAACAATTTTTGGCAGCACTTTCTAAATGAACTAAGCAGAGATCTTTCACTTCCAGCACTAGCTTAATTTCATTTACCCTCCTCAACCCCCTCGACTGTTTTGTTTTAAATTGAATTTCGGTTTTATTTAGTTGCCACTGATTCCTGCAAATCTTTTGCGGCTGTTTATGCTGCTTTTCACTGAGCAGATGAGGAGCGCAAGAGGGAGAGAGAGAAAGAAGAGAAAGAGGGAAAACTTTTGGTTCTCGCGCCGCGGGGCTATTTATCACAGTGGCAAATTAAACACAGCCGCAACTAATCCTATTTGAGTTTGAATGTTTGGCCTGAATGAATGAATGAATACACTCGTATTCGTATTCTTATTGCCGGGATGCGATTCGATTTCATGTCAACATTTTTTCTCTGTTTGCCGTGACAAATTGTTTATGCTGCTGTTTAAGTTTCAGCTAACCGAGACTGTGTGTGTGTGTGTGTGTTGTGTGTGTGTGTGTGCTTTAATACTTTGCATTTCACTTTTATTTCGGCTGTGCCAATCGATGGCATTAGTGGAAAATCAATTGAGCGATGGCAGCAATCAAAACCGTAAGCCATGAAACCAAAACCGCACATCAGTTGTTGAAGCTGTTGCTGCTGCTGCTGTTGCCGCTGCCTGCTGGTTGTAGTTGTTGTTGTTTCTGGTTGGTTGCCAGCCTGTTTGTGGGTGTGCGTGTGTGTGTGTGTGTGTGTGCATGTCTGTTTGCGTTTCAGCTTAAATTGCCTTTGACAGCTTGAAATATACGATTTTTATTCAATCTAGCACTTGTGCATAGTATTTTTAGAGCAACACACACACAGTTGCACACACATACACTTGCACACCACCGTATTACGCCCACGCTGTGTGTCCAGTTAGCACTTTGGTTAAGTGTTTTCTCATATTGCTAAACTTTAATGACACCTGAAAACGCAACGTGCTACCGAAAGACGACGCGTGTTTAGCATTTTTCATTTGACCAATTGCCCCCTCCCGCCCCATTCACCTTCCTCCTCCCCCTGCTACTTTCTGGAGGCGAAAAGCGAAATTAATTATGCACTTTCGGTTTCAATGTACCCCATTTCCCCTTTCTAGCTACCCCTTTCTTCCCACTAATTGCGGTCTTGTTGCCTTTCTCATGCACTTGGCGACGCATTTGCATTAAGTTTTTCACTTTTTGTTGTTGCCTTTATTGTTATTGTTGTTTTTACTATTGTCTTCTCGCATTTACCTTTCGGGTTTCTGTTTCTGTTTTGGTCTTTTTTTCCGTACTAAATTACGTGCAACTATTTTTTATGCGCATTTTGTTTGCTTTGCTTTAGCTTTGGCTTTGGCTCCGCTTTGTTTCTGGTGAAAATTCTTGCTGCGTATCACACAGAAAAATTTATCACTTTCATGTGAATGGGTTCCAAAAAACCAAGAGACAATAAATTGAAAAAGCGCCACACTACAAATAGAAAAGGAAAGCGTAAGGTCGACGAACTCAAGGAGGAGACAATAAAATTATTTCTTTTTTAATAATTGATTTAAATTCAATCTATAATCTTAATGAGCATCTGGAGTTGTTCCTTCCTGAGACAAATAAAAAAAAAAACCAAGTACAATAAAATTCAAGATTGCATTATAATAAAAGCAAAACTCGTCAATAACTAGAGTATATGTATATAAATCTGTGCAAATCAGTTATGACAGTTAAGTATACCTTAATTTAGCAACTGAAAGAAGAGAAAGAATCTGGACTTTATCAAGCATTTAACGAGCTAATAACTGGCGACTTTTGTATTATCAGTTTCACAGCAGATTGTTAATTTATTTTAATGAAAATACAAACACGTTTCCATAGAACCCTGCCAAGAAAGAGGAGCAAGAGCAGTCGGAGGGGGAGGGGCTGGAGAAACGGAAAGAAATACAAACATGTTATATGCGCACTTAACATTAATTTCACTTTCTTTCACACACATGCTCACACACAGTCACACACACAGAGAGAAGCCTTAATAGCATGGGGGAAAAAATAAAACATGTTTGATATCAACATAATTAGTCACGTAGTTGTTATGCTTGTTTTAATGCGACGACGAACGCGTTCATAATGTGGCATTATCATTATGCGACGAGCTGCAGAGCGAGTGGCAGCAGCAGCAGAAGACACCGCATCGCAGAGCAGCAGCAGATGCGTGAAGGCAGCATTCACATTAATCCGAATATGTTATAAAATAAACAAATTACCCATAAAGATGTGAGCCAGCTGTAAATAGACAACGACAACAAAACTAAATGCACGGACAGACGAAGGTATGCGAATTTTACTTTCAAATATGCGGTAAGTGACCAGAAAGAATGCTGCCCTGTCTGGTACTATAATGATTCCCAATTAATTTGTAACTATAACAACTCGATGCAACTTCATGGGCTGAGAAAGTGCGATAAAAAATGACAATTTCAGATGCAATGGGGAAAGATATGTAGATAGATAGTTATGATACATATTTACCTAGTTATAATAAGGTTAACTGATCTGGTATGGTTTAATATTGTATGGTAGGGTAAGCAAGTGGTAAGTAGGTTGAAGTAAGAAGTAGGAAGAAGTAAAGTAAGATAAAATTTGAAGATTGTAGCTTCAGGTGTTGGTTTAAATGGTATGGTAAGGTCAGGTAGAATAGGGTATGATGGTGTGAGACAAAAATATGATACAGTGTGGTATTGTAAGTTGAGTTAAGTTGAAGTAGGCATAGGTAGAGTATGCTACAGGTTTGAAAAAGGTAGAGTTTGGTGTACTATAATCTGGTATAGCAGGGATAAAGAAGGATTGGGTATAATAGTGGAAGATAGACACAGTATGTTTTGATAGGAAGTGAGAAGTTTAGATAATGTAGCAGGTGTAGGAACATGATTGAGTCTGCTAAGGTAGCAGTTGTTAGAGTGGGTTCGTTTATATAAGATAATATGTTTAATATAATATGAAGCGGTAAGGTAAATAAAAGAAAAAGAAAGGGATAAATTACGTTGTAATTTATGGTAAATATAAATGTCACTATGTTAGTGTAGTTCAACTAATGCTAAAATAAACAAAACCAAGTTATTAATTTTATAAGCCAAGGAAGGGCAAGCCAAAGTTACCTAAACCCCGATAAGACAATAAGGTAAGGCAAGCAAAGAGAGTCCCAGATAATCTAAGGTAGCTCAACCCCAACTAAGGTTGATAATCGGCGAGAACTTTGCAGCTAATTAAAGCGTTATTTCGTACGCTCACTGTCAGCAGCAGCAGCAGCAGCAGTTGGATTGGCAATTGGCAAGAACAATGCACATCATCATCATGGGAAATCTCTCGCGAGCGCACGCAGAGAGTAGCCGCAAAGTAGTCGGAAAATGTCGAGAATATGAAAAACGCAAGATCGTATCTTTGCTGGCAGACAATGCGATGAAAAATGTGTAACTTGTCGGCAGATTCGTCGGCAGTCGCAGTTGCTGGAGCCACAGAACTTTCACAGAAAGTTCACAGACAGTGGGCAGGCTGGCAGCAGCAAACCACAATTCAAAGACAGGGGGACAGAGAGACAGGCAGAGGGACAGACGCACAGACAGACTGAGTGCTGGCTACGTGAGACGCATGCGCATGCGCCTCGTGTCTGCTGTGGAGCGTCGAGTGTCGACTCGCTGATGTACTGGGTCTGTAGTCAGGGGTTTCTACTAGCTTCCAATTGTCCGAAAGTAAAATTAGCTGCTGCTGCTGCTGCAGCTGAGGCGTGAAAATTGTGCAGCCTCCTTTTCCCTTTTCCCGTTCTGGGCGTGCCGCACTTTGTGGAATAATGAGCACTGCCTGCCGCCTGCCGGAGTGACTAACAACTTCAGCTTCAACTTCAACTTCAGCCTCAGCTCAACGGAGGCTTCAGCTTGGGCTTTTGCATGCGGCAAGTTGAAACGCGCATGACAAACGCGTCGAGCACGTAATTTGTGTCGCTGGAGCAGAGCTGCCACAACGGAACTAAGCTCCAAAAAGCGAACGTTAGTTATGAATATGAGTGAGTGCAAGAGTGTGTCTCTGTCTCTCTCCCTCCCTCTCTCTCTCTCTCTCTCTGTAGAACCATGCGCTGACCTTGCGCTAGAAAACTGTTTTGTGGCTTGAAGCAAGGTACTCCGCTGTCGACTCCGTTGCCTCTGCCGACGACGACGCTGCTGGCAGCTGCCTTCTTCAGTTGCCTCTTTTGTGTTGGGGATTTTACTCAAATGGGCGAAAGCTGAATGCCATTTTTGGTTATTTTCACCCACGGTCGTCAAATGTAGTGCGAGTGCTCGTGCTCGTCTGGCTTAAGCGATGAAAGCGCTGACAACAACAGCGACAACAACAACACAGCAGCAACAACAGCAGCAGCAACAGCCTGTGCTGACGTTCAGTTTGCTGGCCATTTATCAAAAGATGCAATTGAAATGCCCAACGCATTTGACTTAGAAAACAGCGCATACTAAATAAAGTTCAACAAATTGCAGCGGCTTGAAATGTGGCTAGACTGCTAAATACCCTGTGTGTGGGAAGTTTTGACAACAGCTTAGAAATAGTTCTGAAAGTCATATAGATGCAGTGCAGAGATCGATGACATGTAAACTATGTGAATGAAAGAGTGATAGAACGGGAAAGGAGATCGATGACATATAAACTATGTGAATGAAAGAGTGATAGAATGGGAAAGGGAGAGAGCGATGCACAGAAGGCAAGAAACATAGAAAGGAATAGACATGTGGCAACTCTCAGCAGCTTACAATAGCGTGATCGAACTCGATAGCTTACACGAGTATCGAGATCGAGAGAGGCCTTCTCTAGGCGAATCTATGATCATTATTCACGATGACCACGGCATTCCTTGCTGCCTCTTAGGTTTTGCCTCTTGCACGCTCCAATTTGCTATAATTAATCAATCCAGTCTATGCAAATTCGTAAATAAATACTAGAACTTATTTCTGTGTACGATATACATTAAAGACACAATAAAAGAACTCTAAATAGAGAGTGTAAATCGTACATTAAAATATGATAGAAATACTGAATGATATGAATTGGGAAAAGAGAACTAGTAAGAAGGAGGAAAGGGAAGGAGTTAGGCGACAAAAGAGAGATGGAAAGGCATAGGAAAGGGTCAATCTATAATATTTGTTGCAATAGAAATCACATTGCTATACTTGGTACAGAACACATAAAGCTAAGCAAACTAAAGGAATAAGCGAGAATGGAAAATTAAACATCACTATCTCGCTGTCTGTTACTCTCTTTCTCTCCCTCTTTGATATTCTTCATAGAAAGTAATATTGGGGCACCCGTTTTTTATTCTTCTTCTTATTTTACAGAGTATGGTTACTTACAGATATGTATATACAGACTATTTTGATTTTATTATGGTGCTGAGTACAAAATCTTTATCTCTCTCTCTCTGTCTGTCTGTAGATCGCTCTTATTCTGCCTATGTTCTTCTCAGTCCCTCCCTCTCTCTCAATTACTGCAATTACTGCAGAAATTACTAAATGTACCGTCAAGTTTCCCAATAGTTCAAGCATAAACTTGTATTAGATCTACACACCAAACTTATAGTATATTTTTTAGTATTTATTACAGTATTTTCAAACTAGAGTCGTATAAATTTGGCATACTCAATTGGTATTTTCCAGCACGGGCCGTATAAATTGTGCAATGCAATTCGTTTTTATGCCAACCATTCCTGGACAGGTCAGTCAGGTCAGTCAAGGCTCTACCAAGGTGTAACAACGAGGAAGGAATGAAAGGAAAACTAGATAACTTGGCCTATTCGCGCGGGCAGTTGGGCACATAAGAAGGCTGTCATAAAAAAGGAAAATATATCTCAATAAAAACGAAATCCTATTTTGGTCTAGAGTTTTTTTTTTGGCAGTCCCTGCACACACACACACTGGCACACACACGCACACAATGAAACACTAATGTAGTGAAATAATTTTCGTTAATCGAAAGTAGCGAGGCACGTTTAACAACTCCCTAGAGAGGGGGGAGAGGGGCCAGCTGTGACACGCTGTGCTCATAAAAAGACAATAAAAAAGTGACATTTTGGCCGAAAATACAGTTTGGCCATAAAGCGAGAAGGCGCAACGTTGGCGGCGAGGAAAAGTCACAGACGAAATCAAATCACGGCCAAAGTGGAAAACAACAACAGCAACAACAACAACATGGAATGGCAATATTGACAATTTATGTGGCTGGCAACTTGAGTTGGAATCTTTATTTGGTGTCCGAATGCCCACACACACGCAAGCCACGTGTGCGTGTGTGTGTGAATTAAGAAAAGTGCTTTATAAGTGCTGCTCCATCAAAATCAAACTTCAGAGGCTAAGCAAAACGAAAGTAGTTCTACGCTCGCCTATTAAGCTGGAGGAGTTTGCGGCCCAAATGAAAACATAATTACAATCTTGGCCTGGCCAACATACATTCACTCTCTGGCTACAACAACAACAACAACAAGAGGAACAATTTTCATAATGCCAAATCGAAAACGCACAGCATGTCAACAGCCTGCGGCGCGGTCCCTCTCCATCCCCGTCCCCCTCTGTCTGTCTTGTTCAACTTGTCCAAGTCGGCGTCGGTTGGCTTCATTAAAGCCGCATGAAGAAGACATAAAACTCGCAACTGAGCAAGATTTATTTAACAGTAACAAAATTCGCAGGCCGCGCGACAAACTTGGCTAGAGCCGAGTACAGTAACAACACCAGCAGCAGCAGCAACAGCAACAGCAGCAGCAGCAGCAGCAACAACTACGACAAACTAGTCTGCCTTTTTAGCCGTCAGCTTTCGTGCGGTTTAGATTCTTTCCGTTGTTATTGTTATTTCTCTTTCTTCTTGTCGTTGTTGTCTTTCATTCTGTAGCTATTTCTATTTTCGACATTTCTGCGGCTTTTATTTCTTTTTAATTTCCGTGTCGCTTGAATGAATGAAAAGACTTTTCAGAGCATTACGGAATTATGAATTCTAATCATTTTAAAACAAAATGCTACAAGAAACGGTTTCTTCTTCATAGTCTAGGAATGAGCTAAAAGAAATTTACATTTCTTAAGCCATAATGGATTTCGGTTCACAAATAGTTTATATGCTAATCTCTCTGGTGATATTCTTACATTTTGAAAAGCATCGAAGCGAAGACGTTTGACTGCATTAAAGTTAAACGGAAATGGGCAAAGAATGTTTATAAAAGTTGATTATAATAAGATAAAGATTGGAATTGTATATTATATATTTAGTATATTTATTATGGTGTACTATTCTTAGTATTCCCTATAGAGTATGCCAGCTTCGTGTTTGTTCTCAACATCTTTGCTTCGTTTCTTTTTCTGATTACTTTGTTATTGCTCGATGACACTTTAAGCTCCGATGTCGTCGCTATCGTCGGCATCGCCGTCGCCTGTCTTGGATTCAGTTTTCGTCTTCTGGCTGTTGTTGTTGTTGCTGCTGTTGTTGAACGCGATTTTTTATTAATTTTGTGTGTGTTTTCTAGGTCAATTCCGCAAACGGAAGCCGTTTGACCAGAATAAACTTTTTTCCACTTTTGGCTTTTTTGTGCACATTGTGTGACCGCCAATCGTAGTAGAAGTCCCACTGCCAGGCAGACAGCAGACGGCCGGTCAGACGAAGAGAGACAGAGCAGACAGACAGACAGGCAGACAAATAAACCCGCCGTAGATCGTCATAGAGAGCATTTTGCAGTGGCGCCTTTGTTAGCAGCTTTTCTTAACACATTATTTATTATGTTTTCTATATATACCGACGGGTTTATATACACGCGAACTTTCTTTGTCAGGCGATTTTCGGTTGGACAAAATACAAAAATGGGAAAAATACAAAAAGAGACAAAAACTGAAAAGAAAACTATGCATAAAAGAGCTGAAAAACCCCTCAGCCAAGAAAGACTTTTGCAATAATTAACTTTATGTGGCGCGTTCATTGTGCGCGAGAAAAGAATCGCACGACAGGGAGACAGAGGAAGAGAAAGAGAGAAAAAGAGAGATATGCGAACTGGGCGAGAGAATTGCCAGTTGGCGATTAATGCCAAACTTGAATCTTAGTCAATGGCAGCGCGACATAAGCTGATCAGGGACAGAGCACATCGAATCGCAAATCAATGGCGGGAAGGCAGCTCCCACTTGGATGGGAAATCTCCACCAGAACGGGCGGAGCTCTTGGCCAATGCGACTGGCTTTTTGAGGTCGCACAAAGTGAACAACAGCAGCAGTAAAAAAGAAAGAGGAGGAAAGAAGAGGAAGGAACGAGAGAAAAAACACATTGACAAAATAATTAAATAATAGCCCCGGGGCGCAGTCAGGCGTTGCAGTCAGCCCGACGACGTTGCACGGAGTAAAACTAATAGAAGCATATTTTCCTCTTGGACAATAACAACAACAACTACCGACGATGGCAGAGCGGAAAATGTCCAAGCAGACGGCAAAGCCGCTTGGCTTTTAA
Organism: Zaprionus nigranus; assembly: GCA_018903425.1. Lineage (NCBI taxonomy): Eukaryota > Metazoa > Arthropoda > Insecta > Diptera > Drosophilidae > Zaprionus > Zaprionus nigranus. The sequence goes on along the minus strand of JAEIGD010000014.1, from coordinate 454,995 downwards.
GAACGACAGAGAATGAAAAACCTAGAGAGAGAGAGAGAGATAGTGGGAGGAAGAGGGGAGATTGATAGAGGAATATATAAAAAAGAAACATGAATAAATAAAATTAAATGCAGCATGCCCACTTAAGAGATGAGCATGCAATTTTAAATATAAATTAAAAGCACAAAACATCAGACAAGCACGAAGGCAAGAGGCAGAGAGGACGAAAGAGAGAGAGGGAAGGAGAAAGAGGAAGCATGGTAAAGAGAGAGAGTGCTGGACAATATTCTGGTTCACTTTTTCAATTCTCAGCTCACACACTCGTAAGAACTCGCTGCCTACTCTCTCCACTCGGAGGACAATGGTCGGAAAACTGACAGCCTGCACCTCCTCCTCTTGCCCCGCCTCCAGCAGTGGCATCGATGGAAACCTCTAACCGACTCGTTCAATTACAAAATTGATTACCATTGAAAATTGAAAATTAAGTACAGTTTTGAGTTTTCAGCATAATTGCAGTTGATTTCAGGCAGAGACGGAGGCAGCTCGACCAGAACTTGCAGTGTCATTAGAAGCAGCTTGATTAGACGACTGTGCCAGTCTCCCCTCTGTCGCTGTCTATGTGTGTGTGTGTGTGTGCCTGTGCATTTGATTTTAGATGGTACTATAAATGATTAAGTGAAAAAGACAAAGTCAATTGTGGACCGACATCGACTTGGCCTCCAGAGAGCCAATCAAGCCGAACGTCAGCTTAATTTCATTTAACGTTCAAGTAGCATTATACACAACAACAACAACAATAACAACAATGACGACAGTAACAGCAACAACAACAACGACAGCCATAACAACAACTACATGAATAGCGCGGACACTGCTTTGCCTAATTCGAAGCAGCTAGAAGCAGAAATACCCTGCAAATACGTGATGAAGTTAACGGAACAATGATGTAAACTTTGTATAAATATAATATACAAATAATATATTATATAAATATAGTTGTCATTTAAAAAAAAAAAAATTGAAAAACAAAAAAAAAATAAATATTTAATTATGCAATTTAGTGTATGTTACAAATTTATCTTCTAACAGAACTTTATAATTGATCTTTTGTCTAAAAATTGAAAAGTGAATATCAAGATGAATGAATGAATACTCAGATAGGGTTTTTATATAAAATTGCAGTACTAGCACTTGAAAAAACAACATGTTTCTTTCATACTATTAAATTTCTAACATATTTTGGTCATGTCGAAACTTTGACAAAATATCTTAAGATGAAACAATCAGTATCTTTCAACAATCTTTCAACATCAGCTCTGGTATACGTAAAAACGACAATGTTCTATTGTTGTTTTCACATATAAAACAACATTTTCTGGAAATATCAAGACAAATAACAGTTTTTAGAGTTTTGTTTTGATTTCGCTTCAACTTTAGTGAAATAGAGCGACACACAATGTTTCATTGGTACTATTAAAGTATACAGTATACCCCACTTTATTTAAGCTAAAATCTATATCTATCTCTATCTCTATAAAACCTCAACTCAACTGTTCAATTTTAATTCCCTGCTTAGACACGAAGCTTACAGGGTATTAACAACAACTGCTTAGCCGAATTACACAGCCTTAAAGAAGACAAGGCGAACGCAAATTCGTTTTGCATTATTTCGTTTCGTTTTGGTTCTGCTTTTGGTTCTCTTCGTTTAGGTTTTGGTTCAGTTCGCTTTGGTTCTGTTCTTTTTGCAGCTGGTACGATTCGAATCGATTCGATTCTGTTGATTTGGTTTATCATCAATTTTATTGTCACTAGGCATTTACGAGCGATTATTTTAGTTGTTGGTTTTTATGGCTGCTGTTGCCGTCGCTGTCGACCTCGCATTAGGGGCGGGGCCTGTGGCTGGACCTCTCTGTTTGGGCCTGTGGCTGGGCACCCCTGCCTGTGCCTGTGGCCATGCCTGTGGTCCTCTGTCTGATCCTGCAATTTGGCCTAAAAGCGGGCTCCGTTCGATTCTCTTTGGTATTTCATTTATAGTTAAACCTAACGGGGCAAGTTTGATTTATTGGTCAAGAGGTTATTCACCATTATGTTTCGGCTGTAATGTTTACTCAATTCTTGTGGTTGTAGTTGCTTTCGTTGCAGATGTTGTTGTTGTTGTTGCTATTACTGTTATTCCAGTTGTTGATCAACACAATTAATGCAGATTGTAGGCGTAACGTTGACAATTGCATCGATTGCAGCTGCTGCTGTTGCTGCCTCCGCTTGTCATTGATTTTGTTGTAATCGCCGTTGTAGCTGCCCTTGTTGTTGTTGTTGTTATAGTTGTTGCAACGATTGTTGTATTTGTTTTTGATGTTGCGGTTGGCGATAAATTTTGCAGCGCGCTCTAAATGCATAAAATGTTTACAGAGCCCACGCTGTGCAATAAATCAAATAATTGCACTGCCAAATGCAGAAGGGCAGTGTTGGCTCAAATGGGCGTGGCGGTCAGACCTACACACACAACCTAAACATCCTAAGACTAAACGCACTAAAATATCCTGTATAGGAGATATAAAACAATTTATTTAATTATTAGACAAAGAAAGAACTTTTTGTTTTCTTTGCGTTATTTTGCATAGCAATTCTTTATAATCAGCAAAAGAATATAATTAATGTAGATGTCACTTAACATTAATTAAATTCTCTTGCTGATTATAAAGAATTAAATATATTATAAAGTTTTTATTATTATAATTAAAATATCACTATATCAAATTAAAATATAAATATAAATTATATTCTGCTTATCAAAACATTCTAAAATTGGTCTCATTTAGAAAATAAAACCATAACAATTCGTAGGAAAGTTCTTTATACTGTATTCTTGATTAGAAACCTTACATTACAATAATTTATATAACTTTTTAATTGTATGTTATTTCATTTACATATTATTTAATTTCTTACTATCCACTGCATATATAATACAATATAGTACAATATTACAATCATATCTTTAACTGCAATATACCTCTTCATATTGTTAATCCCTCCTTCTGCAGTTGCTCAACTTAAATTTGCAATGCAGTCAGTTTTTCCTTTAAGATGAAACTCTGTTTCGCAGTTGACTGTGAGCAGTTCGTAAGTTTGGCTTAATCAGAAGTGTTAAATGCCTCACGAGCTGGCAAATGTTTCCTTCTCATGACACACTTTGAGCAGCCAGGCCCCTCTTTCTCCCTCACTCTCCTGCATTCTCGGCAAGTGTTGAACAATGAAAAGAAGCAGCAGATGAAGAATAATGAGAGGCAGCAAGCAAGAGAAGGAGAAGAGCAACAACAACAACAACAACAATTCGAGTGCGATTGTTGCGCATTTTTGCTTATGATACGTTGGCATATTTCTTTTTGGTCTGCTCTGTTCTGTTCTGCTGCACTCACAGATTGCGATTAAACATGCAGCAGCAGCAACAACAACAACAACAACAACCACAGCGTGGTGCGAGAACATTTCTTAGCCCGGCCCAAACACGCAGCGTTGCATGAGCAACGGTAAAATGCGTGCTCACATGCGGCCAACTGGGAATCGACATGAAGTTGAAGACGGAGATGGAGACGGACTCCCAGTTGGAGTCCCAATTGCAGTTGCAGTTGGAGTTGGAGCCGAAGAAATCGAGTCACACCAAACGCAGTTGGAAACTTTTGCTTATTTAACTGTTTCTGTTGCTGCTGTTATTGTTTCTGCTGCTGTTGTTGTTGCTGCTGAAGACGCGTCTTCTGCCTGCAGCCACTTAGAACAACGGAGCAACGACGTCGACGCTGCGCAGGCGCAGCCGCTTTTCATTTTTAACTGTCAATGGCAACTGCAAGTGCAGCTTCCTCTCTGTCTGCCCCCTTTATCACCCCCTCCCTGTCTACCTCTTTGTATCTCCTTCTCACGCTCAGCTCTGTTTACTGTGGCAGCAGCAAGTGCAACAGCCGCAGCAACAACAATGCGCGCTACGTTTGCTATCGCTGCAGGCAGAGATTGTTAGCCAACTTAGCTAACTCGGACTCGGACTCGAGCTGTCAGTGAAGTGGCCAGTTGAAGGAGAAGTCAAAGGCGCCTCCGCCCCTCTCTGCCACAGTTCCAGCCTCAGTCATTGCGTCTCTTTATGCCACATTCTCTGCCCCTCTGCCTCCCTCTTTCTCATAGTCTCTACCTCAGTCTGCACCTTAGTGTCAGCCTCAGTCTTCACCTTAGCCTTTCCTACATCTGCCTCAGTCTTCACCTTTGCCTCCCTCTCTATCAAAATCTTTGCTTCTTCCTCTGCCACAGCCCATGCCCCTCTCGTCTTCTCTACAGGCTGACTCTCCCAGTTCTTTGTCTCAGTGCCCATCTCCGTCTCAATCATAGCCTCCTTTACAGTCTCCCTCTTCTTTCCCTCATTCACCACCATCTCCATCTCCGTCTCTGCCTCATTCTCCAGCTACGTCTTTTCATTTGTCTGTCTTTCTGTCCCCCTCTCTGTCTGTCTATCTGTCTCTCTCCAGTGTCGATACAAGTGCATTTCACTTCAACTTCAACGCGTATTCTTGCTGCAAATTAAATGCATTCAACACGCTGCCCCGTGGCATCGATAATATTGTTGTTGACGTTGATGTTGCTGCCACTTGCCGCCGTTTGCTGCTGCTGCTGTCAATGTTGTTGCTGCTGCTCGATGTTGCTGCTGCTGCTGTTTTAAGCAGCATTTAACTTAAGCCGATTTACAATTTGTGTGTGCGAGTCGAACAAGACGCAGCCAGCCCGATTACCAAACCGAAGCTGTTGCTCCCAGCGCCCCTCCTTCCTCTCTCTCTCTCTCTCTCCCCTCTCAATGTTCCCCCTCTCTCTCTTATTCCCTTTCTCTCTGCTTTGTTTGTGGCTCTCATTAGCATGTGGGTGCCTGGCATGATGACCAAGCTATTTGGGCCTGCCTTGAGTTGCCTTTAGAACTTGCCGTGCTGCAACTGCAACTGAAGCTGCAACGTCAGCGACAGCGCAGTCAGTTAGCATTGTCTAATGTTAACGGTGCATGCAACGGTGCGTAATTGAAATGTCACTAACGGAGCAAGAGGGGAAGGGGTATAAGAGCGGGAGGGGGGGGAGATATTAAATCGTGCATTATTGAAAACCAAAATGCAGTTGTTGTTGCATTCAAATGCAACATTACCTTCCAATGCCCAACGGTCATAAATCCTATTATCGCCCACTGTGCACGGTGGGGTGCAGGGTGCTGCAGGGAGTGGAGGGAGCGGAGGCCATCAGCGATATTGGGCAAGTGTTGGTCAGGTCAACATGTTATTATTGACAAATGGAAATGTCAAAATGAAAAATTAACTGAAAATCAACAGCTAACAGCAGTACAACAACAACAACAAAGCAGCAACACCAACAACAACTAAAACAACAACAATGACAATTGAAAATGTCAAAATTCGCGAGAGCAGCAGCAGAGGCAGCAGCAGCTCGAGGTAATGGACAAAAACAAGCAACAAAATGGCCAGAAATTTGGGAGTAATGGGGCAGGTTACCCTCTTCTCTTCGCTCCCTCTTCAACTACCCCTCTCACTCTCACTCGCCATCTATCTCGCTCTCACTCTGTTACTCGACGATGCCTGTCTCCCTTCGATAGCGCCCGCTGAAGTGCTGCATGCAACATGGTAACAAAAGTTGCGCGAGAAAAACAGTCAACCAAATTGACACTGGCCAACACCAAAGGCGCTACAGCAGCAACAACAACAGCAACAGCCAACAACAACAACAACTGCTGTAACAACAACTGCTGCAACAACAACGTTGGTGGCGTCGCCTATCGTCAGCGTCCGCTGCGGACATACTCGACGCGACATTTGAATGCAACTTGCCACCGCCTGCCACTTGCCACTGCCACGTTTTGTGTGCCGACCCTCGCTGCCGCTGCTGCTGCTGCTGTGTTGGCAATAACCACTTGATAAATGATAAATTAATTGAGCAGCATTGCCACACTGTGATGCCCTATGCAAAATATGGTGTTGCATCTGTTTCTGTTAACTATATCACAAAATGATTCCCCTAAACTGGCGATTATTAATGATTTGTTTGATAATTTATAGCACGCTTAGTCGAAAGCGAAACCAGATAATTAGTGTTGTTTTTTTTTTGTCGGGTAGCTATAATTAAATAAATCTTCTCGCTGCCAAAAACTAACATTAATTTTAGCATAAATCACACGGATTCTAATGGGATCTAAGTGAAAATAATCAAGCAATAAATTACCATCATATTAGTTCGGATTTTTGCATTATATTTCGCGATATTCAACTTGTTAGTGATTTATTTTAAATTCGTTTTAATTGTTATTGAATTTAATATTTCAATTCAACTTAACCTCGAACTTTTTACAATTTACAGTTGGTTTTTTTATGTTCTGTATTGTTTCAAATTGTTATTGAAATGTTCAACTATAGCATATTTTATTTTCGTATTCTGATTTATTTCAAATCATTTTTTTTTATTAAATCATATTTTTAAATCATTTTTAATATTAAAAAATTCAACCTAACCTCAAACAATTGTTAAAAACACTTTAACTATCGTAAAATTGCTTTGTTGGATACTAAAATATATTTTATATTTTTTATTTATTATTTTATTAATATTAAACATTCTACATAACCTCAAACTATTAACAACCTTTGAGTCTCAAACAATATTTCAATTATTATAAGTTTAATACTTATACTTATCTCACATTAACACAACAATCAATGCCTAAGTGTGTTTCAGATATTTTCTGTGCATTTATAAAAAAGGTTTTGATAAACTAAAGTTAATTTATATCACATTGTTCAGCTCACTGAATTAAAGAAGAACCAACCCAGACACCTTCAAGAGTTTCCAGATACTCAAGTCTCTACTGAACTCTACCATATATAGAGTAGCTGCAGTTCGTATTCGCCGACACTTCTAGCAATTAATTATATTTTGTTTGGCTGAAGAATTTGCATTTAGCTGTTGGAATTTCGCAACTTTTATCGCGCAACGTGCTGCGAGTACGTTTCGTCTGTGGGTCGCGCAAGGACGTTGCATGCAGCAACACGCGTTGCAAGTATGGGGGAGTGATACTGGCATCACCTCGGGTAAATACAATCTAAATCTGCCGTCGGTGAATGCGAAGCGATGCGAGGCCCGCTTTGAGGCAACGTCGCGTAGTTTGTCACCTGTAATTAGTGAACTTGCATTCAGTTTTTCATTAATTTAACTCGTGAGTTCTCGAACAAGAAGACAGGAAGAGTGAGAAAGGGAAGGGTAAGGGAGGGGGGAAACCATTTTACTGCAGTTCCTACTTAATTAGGAAGCAGCGAGCGTCGTCAGCGCTGATAACTGCAGTCGAAGTACTTTGGTAAACAGGTGCATATCAAATAATTTCACGAAAATCGAGGAAAATGTGAAAATGATGTGGAAAATTGCATGCGTAGCAAGAGGAAATTGAAACAAAGCCAAATAAAAAACGTTGATAGACAAATATTTGCATAACACTTCATGTTTAGCAAATGCTAAAGCAGAGACAGACAAGGCACACACACACCAGACACCTATACATACAAAACACACACACATAAGGCACACACACATAGAGCTGAGCAGGCACACTTAATGTGGCTAAAAGCTGCAACAGCAGCAGCAATCTGCTAAAATGTTGCTTATTTTCATCCAGTCCAGTTCAGGGAGAGGAAGACAAAAAGAGATAGAGGAAGGTAGAGAAAGAGGGGAGAAGGAGAGGAGGTGATAACAAAATCAACAGCAATGCTAAATTGTTTAATTGAATTTACCGCAGATGCGCTTAAGTTGGCAGTAATTTAGCAAAGCCATGAAGCACTTCTAACTGTAACTCGTTGTATCTCGTATCTCTCACTGGAGCTGTATCTGCATCCTTGTAGCCACGAGTGAGTGTGAGTGCGTGTGTGTGTAAGTCTTGTGTGTGCTGGAACGTGCCAGACACTCGTGCACATGGGCTCTCTCGATTGTCGTCGCAATACAAATACTCCTGCCGAGCACTTTCCAGATGCAATGAAACGAAATGTATCTACAAGATACACAAGCACACACGCACACCACACAGACACACACACATGCATACATGCATACATTGCTGTTGCTGCTGTAACTATGCATTAAATTGAAAACAGCAAAGAAAGTGCTCCACCGGCTTCGATTGCCAACTCAGTTCTAGATTTCTCCCGGGCGCAATTATGCCCGGCATTGTCCCCTCTTTCGCCTCCTCTCCTCCACCTCAGCCTGGCATGGCTACTGCTTTTCCATCTCCCCTCTGCCTGGCATGACTATCCCCTCTTTTTACTCTTCTCCCTCTACCTCTCCCCCTCCCCCGTGTGTGCTTTCATTTCTCAATCTCATCTTGCATTGCTCAATTTGACTCGTTGACATTTTCTTAGCCATGTCAAAGTTCGCCGGGCATGTTGCGCCACAACTTCTGTGACCCACTGTGTGTGTTTAATTAATTTGCCAGCATCGCGCTACTCATTAGTTGCGCTTTGGTTCTATGTCAACCTGTGTCCGCGGGGTTAATCGATGTGACGCGTCGATGACGATTGAGCAATGCGCGTACGCGTGCGCTTTACAACACTGTGCACCGCATGCGCACTCTTTGCTAAGAGAGAGGGAGAGCGAGAGTGAGGGAGAGCGTACACATGTCCAGCCGGCTTAGATGCTCTCTTACACTTGCTTGCACTCGTGCGCTCTTTCTCGCTAGTTATTTCTCTCTCACTGCTGCTGTTGCCGACATTGTTTATTCACGTTTGTCTTTGCTCTCTCTCATGTTATTGTTGTTGTAGCTGCCTTTGCTCTCTCACGTTTCTGTTGTTGGTATACTATTCTCTCTCTTGTCTGCCTTTGCTTTCTCATGTTATTGTTGTTGCGGTTGCCTTTGCTCTCTCGCGTGTATGTTCTTGTTGTTTCTGTGGCAGCTTTTGCTCTCTCATGCTGTGCTGCTTGTGATGACAGTGCTCTCTCACGTTGTTCTTGCTGCCTTTGCGCTCTCACACCGAGTTCGCTCTCCCACGTTAGTGCTGCTCTCTTCCGTTGTTGTTGCTGGGGCTGACTTTGCTCTCTGTTTGTTTGTCACGCTCTCTCACTCCGCCTTGCCGGTTACACAGCAGCGTCATCAACATCATCATGATCATCTTGACCATTTACGTGTGCTCAGCTGTGTGTCTGTGTGTGTGTGTGTGTGTGTTACTCTGTGCTCTGCTCGCTGCGAAGCTTCTGCTTCTGCTCTGGCACTGCCTCAGCTGCGCGGCTTCAACTTTTCTTTCTTGGCCTTCTTGGACTTTCTTGGCAACATTGCTGGCTTAAAAGTCATTTGGAAGCGCCAACTCTGGCGTCAGTTCGCTTTGTGCGCTGCAAGCGTTTAGTACGTTTCACCTCGTAACGGTTAAGATATCGACATTTATCGTAGTTATCGATATACACCTCCCAGCAAGGATACTCGATACTCGCGTGCGTGCTTAACTAATTCTCAATTGAGTCAAAGTATTCACAATAAATGCAAGCAAATCAGAAACAAATTGAAAGAGAATCAAGAAACGAAAAAGGCAACGAAACGAATTGAAAACGAAACAGTTTGAACGGAATAAACGTCGCGCAGTTTTCGTAATTGTTGTTGTTGTTAATGCATCCGCTTGAATTGGTTTTATTTGACGCACTTCCGCTCTAACACGCCTGCAACACGCGATAGCAACAGCAACAGCGACAGCAGCAACAGCGACAGCAGCAGCTCCAACGTGAGCCGAACGCGTCAACAGGTAAGCCTCGCATTCAGCCAGGATTAGCATTGCTTAAACTGTTGCAACAACTAAAAGCGACAGCTACGGGTAGACATGCCCCTTCCCCCTCTACCCCTTTGCCTACCCCCTGCCATCCCTTCCACAGTCAGCTCCAGTCATAACCAAAACCAAAGTCCAGCAATCTCACTCGGCCCGGGGCCAAAGCGGATTACTATAAAAATATTTACAAGCCTTGCATTATGTGTGTGTGTGCGTGCCAATGTGTGTGTGTGTGTGTACATATCCTTTTTGCTGCATATTTGTTTGTTGCTGTTTGCTGCTGCTGCTGCTGCTGCTGCTGTTGATACCATATTTATTTGCAGGCATCGTAAACCGCAGCCGAGGCTGCAATCAACTGTTGCGGGCAACAATGTAAGTTTTGTGGCCCAATGCTGAATAGTTAAGGGACAAACACACACACGCACACACACACACACACTCACACACACAGTGGGCACACACACACTCGCACAGGTGAAAAGAATGAAATGAAAACTTGTATTTAATCAAAGAAAAGGAGCAAAAGCAAAGGCAGCCGCGGTGGCATAAAAAAAGAACAACAAAAACAAAAAGAACAGCAGCACCAGCAACAACATTTGCTGCAACAGCGGCAGCAGAAACAAGTACCACACACACATCAGCTGCAGGTGTGTGTAACTGGAAACAAGTTAAAATGCCTCGGCTACATTTGGTCAAGTTTACATGACTTACCAAAGACTCCCCCTCCCTTTCCCCCTCTATCCCACCCCACCCCCTTAACAGAACTGAGACCAAACCCAAAGCTGAGTTGCAGGTTCTCTCTGTGTGCGTGTGTGTGTGTGTGTGCGTGTGTTTGTGTGTGTTTGTGTTGTGCGGCAGCAATGTGATTTTAATGAACCTACTAAGAACTCTCGGCCAGCTTGGCCAACTGGCAACCAGTCAGAAACATAAACTAGCTCAGCTGTTTAGCTTTTGCCGTAATATTCTATTATGCCTCCGACAAGCAACAACAACAGCAACAACAACAACAATAACAACAGCAACAGCTACAACTATTTCTGTTACTGTTTCTCCTTCTCCTTCTCCTTCTCCTTCAGCTTCTCCTTCAGCTTCGTTTGCTCCAAAATACAATGCGAAAAGCGGCAATAAAAGCGGCAAACAATGCGCAATATTTATGCAAGCATTAACTGCCAAAGCCTGCACTAACTGTCCGTCTGTCCCACTGTACTTTTGTCCCACTGTGCCGCTGTCCGTCTGCTTTGTCTGTCTGTTCTTGGGGGTATTATGCTCAGCTTGCTTACAATCCTAAGCCGACAGCGCCAACAGTTTCAGTTACTTTCTAAATAGCATTTTACGTTCGCCCAGCTCCGAGATTAGTGCAGCCTCAGCAGCGTCGCTGCCACAGCCACCGTCTCTGGCTCTGCCTTCTCTGCTGTTGCTACCTCTGCCTCTGCTGCTGCAGTTGCCGTTGTTCTTATTGCGGTTGATGTTGCGGTTAAATAAATAAGGCAACGACGTGCTCAAAGTTTGCCACAGCTCAGCAAATAAGAAATTGCATTGCTGCTGCTGCCGCCTCGCTGCAACAGCAACTGTTGCTGCTGCTATGACTTGCACAAATGAAATGAAATTATAGATGCGTTCTCTGCGTTCCTGCTGCGCTTTCCCAGCCCACTTCCTTAAACTGAAATGATATTGCTGCCATTTCTTGAGCTGTTGTTCATGCTGCTGCAGCTGCTGTTGTTGCCAATGTTGCTGCTGTTGTTGTTGCTGCTGCTGCTGTTGTGTGCTGCTGCTGCTGTTGTTGCTACTGCTGCTGCAGTTAATAATCGCCAGACAGTCAATTTGCTCCGCTTTAATCAAGTCAAATCTGCACCAACGCAGACAGACACACATTGGGGCACTCACAGGCAGAGACACACACACACAGGCAGGCACTCAGGCTCACACACACACACACACACATAGACTGGCACACTCACACCTATACAGTCACTCTTGTAATGACCGCAACAGAGCGGCGCATCTGTAATTTTACAACTCTACACGAGTAGCTCAGGCAGCATCTCCCACCCCATTGCCCTCCTCTCTCTCCTCCTCTTGCCCCTCCTCCCGCACAGCATGCTGCATTTATTATCATCATGCAACATGCCGCGCGTGCAACATTTCGCAGCAACTATTTAAGTCTCTATGGAGCAGGCCTGCACTAAGCCAAGTTTCATCAGCTGCTGCTGCTTGTCCAGCCCAAAAAATCAGCCTGCCCCAGCTGCAGCTGCACTTTGCCAACTTGTTGGCTTTTTGCGGCTCTGCATGACATAACCAAACATTCAACTCAGTTCGGGTCGTGGCAAGGCGAGGCAAGGCAGACGCAGCACATAGGTCAAAGTTAAAGTAACTGTAGAAGGCAGCGCTGCTGCTGACTGGGCCCTGTTTGTTTTTATGCAGCTCAAATATCTGGCAAATTAATGGCAAAATATTCAGTAATCCATAAGGAATTGCACGAGAGAGAAAGAGAGAGAGAGATTTGGGATATACGTGAGGGAACAGGGATATATGTATATGATATATGATAGCTCCTTTTGCCCAGAACTGTCTATACATTTTTGGGGCTGTATTTCATTAAACTTACCTTAGATATTAATTGAAATAGAAAGAGATTTGACTACATAATATTTTGCTTATAATGAAGTACAATAGTAGAATATACTGTAAGTTATCAGAGGTAATAAAGATTAATATTTTATGACTTAAGTCAATTCAAGGCTCAGTATTCAATATGCTTTCGCATTAAAGCTCAACAACTAACCGAATTATTCTGCCAAAACAACAACAAACTTGTCAAAAGCGAAAGCTTTAATATACACGTATTTTAAAAGGATAACCAATTTTAATCAGGTGTACTCATTGTAAACTTATTGAAGACTGTTTCATCTCATGAGTAGCGCCAAGGAGGAACAGAACAAATGGGTAACTTTCTCTTTGTTGTGTTTTGACTTGTACTGAGTTCTTCCTTCGGGATTCCTAATACATCTGCACTTACTATAGTTAAATAAGTTGCAACTCTTTTAATGAAAAGCATTGTACGGCATTGTTTTTCACTATTTATAGGAGGAATTAGTGGGCTTCCTGATATTTGGTAAAAATATGTGATATTTTTTCAACCCAGATTCATATTACATATACTCGTATATTAGTACATATAATACTATATAAAGAGCTTCCTTAATAGGAAGTATAAGACAGTTTTACACAAGTTGACGGACTTAGATCGTTTGATAACTTTCCCGAATCATCAGCCACACTTAAACTTAGCTAGTAAGAACCAAATAAATCTCTCAAATCAAGCCGAAATTTCTTTGTGCATTTCTTCTTCATTTCATTTTTGGTACAATTCATTTGCACAACTCACTAATACCCTATTCAAGCAGTTAAATGGGCCTCAGCAGGGCAGCATAAATTAATTTTTAATTGAATTGAATGAAAGTTTTAAGTTTTATTTTAAGCGATCACTTTGCCCCTCTCTCTCTCTCTCATTGTCTCTTCTCCCCCCACAGTGCCCCCTGGCATTGTAATTGGGCCTTTTCTCTCTTGCAAATTTAGCCGGAGTTACGTGAATGTAATTTATAATCAAGTCAAATGAATATAGATTGCACTTGCCGCATGCAGAGGCATAGGCAGAGGCAGCCGAAAGTGAAGTTTGCTTCTGCCTATGAATATGAGTGCTTTGAATATGAGTGCCCCACTCGACTCTCTTGGCTTCCAACTTCCCATTATCTGAGCCAAGTTAAATATTGTCGTTGCAGCAGAAGGCAAGTGGTGGGGGAAGGGGCGTAGCCGGGGAGGCAGGCAGAGCTGGCAAAATGGAGCAACTTTTGCTGAGCAACTTCGACGGCAGCAACAATTTTCTTTTTGTTAATTAAACGCAATTCTATTTATTAGTGTTGTGCAGCTGTGTGTGTGTGTGTGAGCAGACACAGATACAGATTGAGATACTATAGAGAGGGAGATAGTGGCAGTGTGCAAGCGAGACAGCGCCAATCCGTTTAGATAGCTCTGCGCTCTGGCTTTATAATTGGCGAAAATTATTTAATTATTATAAAGTGCAGCTTCCCCTTTGAAGCCGAAGCAGATGAGAAGTCTCTCTGCCTCTCTCTATTTCTCTCTTTTCCCCTCTCTCTCCCCGTCTCCCTCTCCCGCTGCAACGTTCTCACTGCAGCTGCAGTCTCTGCTGCCAACAACTTTGCGCTTAACTTGGCTTGTTTTCTTGCCTCCAGTTTTGTTTTTATTTCATTCGTTTTGCGCACAAACTTCTACTGCCTTCTTCAGTTGAGTTCTGTTCAGTTTATAACTGTCTATAGATAGCCGTTTTTAAGCTACTGCCATAGCCGTAGCCGAGTAACTGTAGTTTTCAGCTGTTTATTTAACTGCAATTTCCGCGAGTATTGTTGCATTTCCAATGCCATAATTAGACTAAATCTAATTTGCAAATCGCACGCTCTGCTCAGCCTCTGCCTGCCTATGCAAACATGGCACAATCTTGCCACCACAAGCAGCAGCAGCAGCAGAGAAGGGAAGAGGCAGAGAAGGAGGTGAAGAGTTCAGGGAGAGGGAGCTGTTGCTTTTTGGGTGATTTTTACGACGGGGATGCGATGTAATTAATTTGTGGCGCGCATTGTTGTTGACAGATGAGCGTGGCAGTGTTGCTGTTGCAGTTGCAGTTGCAGTTGCACTTGTTGTTGCTACTGCTGTTACTGCTGCTGCTGTTTGTTAACTTGATTAATTAAAATGCAGCAGCTTTTAATGGCGACGAGGCTACTCAGCATGTTGGCGTGCACATTTGCCATAAGTTTGCTATGTGTGCCAGTTTATCAGCTGCTTATGCAATCTGGCAGCAAGACTTGACAAGATGTGCCCTTTCCCTTCACCTCCATGCCCCCTCTCTCAACTAGAAAGAAAGCATGCTGATATAAATCTATCTAATTACTCTTTGAGCTTAATTTGATATGAGGAAATTATGCAGAAATAAACAAAATATGAAAACAAGGCTGGGAAATTTGACTGTCACATGTGCCAGCATTGAAAATCTGCCAGCAGAGATAAGAAATTAGCAGGGAGTCTCGATAAATGGAGCATATATTATGCATATATCATGTCGTATATATTGAGTATATTCTGCATATATATCAGCCTTAATTGGGCACATATATCATGCATTATATGAACCTCATTGACAGCGCTTTACTTTGTTGCATCTTTTCCTCTCTCTCTCTCTCTCTAGCTCTCTCGTTTTGATTGCAAAACTGTCAAAGACAGCGACAACTTTCGTTGCCAACGTTGCCCAACACTGTCCACATGGCTTGTGTTAGAATCTAACTCCAACTGCTGGGGGAGAAACAATTTTCCATAGTTTAGTCAAAAGTTCAGGCGATGTTTTCGGGGCTCAGCCATCAAATTTGCTGCACATTTTCATGAAAGCGACGGATGAGTGTATGTGTGTGTGTGTGTGTGGGAGTGTGTGTATGTGAGTGTATATATATGTGCGTCTATATGTGTATGTGTGTGGGTTTTGGGCTCAGGTTAATTTGAAAGCATCTAAGTTTTTGATGTGCTCGCTGCAGTCAGGCAAACTCACTTGCGTGCAGGAAGAAGGGAGGAAAGAGGAGAGGGAGGGGCCTGCCTGACGTTGACTTGTGGCCGTGTTGCTGGCAGCAGGCAAACATACACACATCCACACATACAGAGCACATACACCCTCGCTCTCTGTCTCTCTCCTCTCCTTGCCCCTTTTCGCACACGCAAAGTCAGTCAACGTGCCACATGTCATGGGAACTTCTAGACGCGCCGCACTGCGCTGCACCGCGAAACGCTCAGATAGTTTGCTTTGCTCTGAGCTGAGCTGAGCTAAAAGTTGCGAAATCATGGGAGTGAAATATTTTACTTTGTTCATTGCACATTTATTAATAAAGATTTTTCTCGACTTCTTTTTGCGCTGCTCGTCCAGCTAACAAGAGCAACGTGCAGCATGCGGCATGCAGCATTGCACTTGCTGCACGTTGGCATTTTTAATTTAATTTATAGCAAGACGCGCAAAGCAACAGACTCCAATCGAGTTCTCGTTCTTGTGCACGGGACGTATACGCAATACGTAATACATTCATTCATTCATTCATTTTTCTTGGATATATATATTTGGAATAATTCATGCGCATCTCTGTTAATACGCTGTAGCCTAACCCTTTTTCGACACACTGGCAGAGGGGGCGTAAGAGGAGCGGAGGGGCGGGGCGTGACAAGGGGCTGCCAGGTCAGTTGTCGGAAATTGTAGGCGCATGACTTTGAACTTTTGACACATTTGGCAGTTGCCTGTCACACAGCTTGTCAGGCTTGGGGAGGCTAATAGGTGACTTGGGAATCTCTTCAGGGTGTGTGTGTGTGCTGTTGTTGTTGAGCCTGTCGGAAACATGAGCTCTACAGTCCAATATAAATTCTTTATGCCTGTCTCTGTTTTGCATTTGTAATATCTCTGACTGAGCTGACCCCCGATATGATTATTGTGCAGGCATATAATGTTATTAAACTCACAGAGAGCGAGACAAGCAGAGCGAGTGACAAAGAGAGAGAGGGAGAGAGGGAGAGAGGGAGTGTGTGACAGACAGTGATGATTTCAGCGTGTGGCACGCACAATCAACAATTGATTTTTAATTTTTCATTTACAATCGACCAATGAAGCTCTCGATATTTATTGTGTATCAACGCGAGGCGACGAGGCACGCGCTTTAAAATAATACAAAAGTAATAACAGTAATTTGCACTGGCAAACTATCTGCGCTTTTTTTTTGTATATTTTATTTTATGCAATCACTTTCACAATCCATCAAAGGTTGCCACTATATACACACATACATTACTTTATATACTTGGTTTGACATGCTGTGTAAATTGAATTTGTTGCGCTAAATGCAATTAATCATTGTAATTGATTTTGCCATTGTTGTTGTCATTGTTCAATATTGATGCGTCTGTTAAATAATAACAATAATTGTAAGCAAAGGAGGAGGACGAAGAATCGAAATCGAAATTGGGAATGGACATGGAAAAACTGCGGCAGCTTTTGAGCATTAATAAACTATTTTAAGTGAGCGTGTGCCAGTTAGCGATGTCTGTCTGTATGTCCGCATGTCTGTTTGACTGTATGTCTTTATGTCTGTCTCTCTGTGCTTGTTTGTCTGTCTGTCACTTTGTCAGTTTGTCTGTGTATCTCCCTATCTGTATATATGTCTGTCTGTATGTCTGTCTGTATGTATGTATGCCTGTATGTGTATGTTTACCTATATGTCTGTCAGTCTGTATGTCAGTCTGTATCTCTGTCTGTATGACTGTCTGTATGTCAGTCTGTATGTTAGTCTGTATTTCTGTCTGTCTGTACGGGTGACTCTTTATAAATCTATCTGTCTATCTTTCTATCTGTCTGTCCATCTGCCTGTATGTATGTCATTCTCTGCTTGTATGTTCGTATGTCTGTATGCCACTTTGGTCTGTCTGCCTATCTGTATGTCAGTCTGTATATCTATCTGTATATCTGTCTATCTGCCTGTATGTCCGTCCGTCTGTACGTCTGTCTCTTTATGAATCTGTCTGCCTATCTTTCTATCTGTCTGTCCATCTGCCCGTCTGTCTGCCTGTTTGTATGTCTCTCTATGCTCGTATGCCTTTTTGGTCTGTCTGTCTATCTCCCTTTTTGTCCTTATCTGTCTGTCTGTCTCTCTTACTGCCAACCTGCTTGTATGTCCATCTGCCTGTCTGTCCATTTGTCTATCCATCTCGCTATCTGACATAGATAGCATAAATAGCCAGAAAAGTGATTAATTTGCCGATACCCTGTGGACAGACACAACATGCACTTGGTCAGCTCAAGGAGCACTCAAGAGGCAGCAAGAAAGAGCAAGAGAGAGGCATATAGAGTGAGAGAGCCACAACGAGAGCAAGAGCTAGCAATTCTCGCTGACCAAGTCCGGCGTGTCCATAATCCATTAGAAAAAGTAACAAATTATGATTTATTGCACTTGGGCGAAAAATTCATGAAAGCCGCAGAGTGCAAGCATATCCCCCCCTCCTCCTCCTCATCACTCCCCAGCCCTTCACATTTTCTATGACAGCAGCTCAAAAGTGAGTAGCTTCAGCCACTGCTATAGCTGCAGCAGCAGCAACGCAGGCAAGTCAAAAGTTTGCCTCGTAAAAAGGCAAAGAAATGAGCAAGAGGAGCAGGCTGCAGGGGATAAGAGGAGGGGGGAGGCAGCTGCTAAGTGCCATGCGAAAATGTAAAACTCTTGTTATGGCCCAACCGGGCGTATACTTATTTATGCTTGCCAAACTTTTGGCTGCGATACGTTGCGGCACATTGGCTTTTAAATTAAGTATACGCCGCGTATTGTAGGCGGCAACTGAAGCTGCTGCTGTTTCTGTTGCTGCTGCTGCGATTGATGTCCGTCGTTGCCCAACTCAGAGGGAGGGGGAGGCGTGGCACAGCCCCCCCAATTAATGCTCTATTTATGGCAGGCAGAAGCAAAGCAAATAGCCGACAAATCTTGAGGTCATCGACTAAGGTCATCGACGAATGACTCAATTATACGCA
Source organism: Zaprionus nigranus (assembly GCA_018903425.1). NCBI lineage: Eukaryota > Metazoa > Arthropoda > Insecta > Diptera > Drosophilidae > Zaprionus > Zaprionus nigranus. Next base: position 436,587 of record JAEIGD010000014.1, on the reverse strand, counting down.
TGAGTAATGTGCGTGTTGCGTTTGGCTTCTTTTCGTGCAACACTCCCTTTCCTCCTCCCTCTCTTACTCTCTATCTTTATCTCTCTCTCTCCCTTCTGCTTCACTTATTGCTTCGCATTTAGTTCACGCCTAATGAGCACAGCAAATTGGGGCAACCAAACGAAAATTTCGATGCAACAACAACCACAACAACAACAGCAACAACTGAGGGAGTTTGGGTGCTGCAACAACAACAATCACATGATCATTAGATTTGTTTGCATCCAATCGTCTTATTTACAGTTGCAGAGCAAACAAAATGCCACTTTAGTTAATAACTTTGACCGCAATCCAAGAGAGACGCGCTCAAAGAGCAAGTGTCATTAGCATATGCTTAGCACCAGAACAACAACAGCAACAACTCGAGACGCTATCAAATCAACTACTGCCCCTGCCCCTGCCCCTGCCCACCTACCCCTCTCTTCCTGCCTGTCTCCAAACCAGTTTAGCCGCGTTCTATTCCCACTGCGGACTAGGGGGAAAATGGGTCAGCGAGTTTCCCATTGATAGCGACGCGATTCATTAACACAAGCGACTTAATCGAACCGCAATTCGCGAATATGTGAGTGCGAGTGTGAATGGCAGTGTGAGTGCGATTGAGTGTGATTCACACGCTTTTTACGACACAAACAAGAACAAACTAATTAAAGCCAAACACAAAGAGGTGCCAGCAATGTAGCTGCAGGGGAGAGGGAAAGAGAGTCGGAGCCAGACAGATAGACAGACAGACAGAGAGAGAGAGAGAGAGAGAGAGAGAGAGAGTGAGAGAAAGATTGAATGACTTGCCTGAAGTTGGGACTTCGGCGAAAGGCGCAAAATAATAAACCATAATGACAAAATTACTATATTTAGTATGCTAAAAATCGGTCAAAGTGTCAGTAGGTTGTTGTCGGCAGTTGCCTTCATTAGCACCAGACATACACACACACACACACACACACACATAGTCGCACATTTCGCTCTCACTTTAGCCTTGTGACAATAAGATGATATTGCAATTTTTTGGCATTAACTTCTTTTCACCACCAGATGAGGCAGATGATCCCAAGTGGAGGCTCAGGCTGAACCATCGCCTGCGGTCGCTGTCTGGGCTACTGTCGTCGTCATGCTGTGACTGTGTCTGTGTGTAAATCTCTACCACACGATTTATGAGTGTAGTCGTTCTGCCACTCCCCCCCCCCCCTGCCTTTACTTCCCCTTTTCCTTCTTCTTTCTCTTCTGCTGCTTCTACTCGTGCTAGCAGAGCAACTTTCATTTTTGCCGCTGTAGAATATCAATATACAAAATGCTTGAGCATAATAAAAAGCGTATCGAACATTTCAATAGGTTACTGCCACGTGTGTGTATGTGTGCCAGTGCGTGTGTGTGTGAGGATGCGAGCTTGTCTGTTTGTTTTTATGGCACTTTATTTAGTCCGCTTTGGCCACTTGACGCCGCTGGTGCCTCCTCCCTGGCTGCTCTTCTCCCTCTCGTGCCACATCAAGTGATTGTTGGGCGTGTTTGTTGCTGTTGTTGTTGCTGTTGTTTTGTAGTGTATTTTGACGCGCTTGGAGGAGCGTGCTCCAGACTCTCGAGTGCGGCAATTACTAGACAAGGAGCAGGCCTGTTGCCAGTTGCCAGTTGTCAGTTGCAAGCAGCAGCAACAGCAGGAGAAGCAACAGCAACATCCGCTGCACTGATTAGACTGCGTGTTCTACAGCATTCTGATCAGTGAAAGAGAGAGGGAGAGGCAAGGGGAAAAAGGAGGGAGACAGCAACAGCGACACCGTCATGCTGTTCTTCGTTTTTTATACTTTTTGGTAACGTTATAAAAATTGAAAGCTTTACGCATTCAGGTGACCCACATTTGGTCAGCGACGACGACGACGACGCCAGCAGCAGCTGCTCGTCTGGCTTGTTTGGTGTCTGCCCCGCGGCATGTTCTGTTCCCCCCGTCCTCATCCAACAACATTTGCCCGAATCTGCTGTCGATGTTCATCTCCAGCAACAGCAACAGCAAAACACAAGCAACACCAGCAGATCAAACTGGCTACCAGTTCAGCTTGTATTTGTTGTTCTTCACTCTGTGTTGTTGTTCCCTCTGTGTTGTTGTTCTTCTTGTGACGTAGTCATCCATTGCCTTTGCTCTCTTCTTTCTCATTTTGGCATGAAATCAATCTCTTTGGCCCATTCACATTCTCGTTCGAACACGATTTCGGATACGGCATCGGGTTCGAGTTAAAGATTCTTGTTCTCTTTCCCCTCACTGAGCTTTACTTTGCTGCCCAATTTGAGCATTTCAATTTGGGTTCGTTTTTTACACATTTTCGTTTGTTTTCTGTTTCACCTTTTACCCTGTAGAAGCTAGATTGAGATTTACAAAACTTTCTTTAATCTATCTGCTTGATTCGAATCTTAACTAAAAATTTGACTTCAAAGATAATTCAATATGATATTTACAGCTGCAAATGGTTATTAAATCGATTTATCACTTACCAACTTCCATCTCCCATTACAGGGTACCTCTCTGTACAGCACTCCACATAGTTTTGCTTTCTTTTGCACGTCTTTGTACACGCGTACCCGGCTGGAATTTTAAATAAAACATTTGACGCTTTCATTTTAGCCAAAACGCCAAAGGGCCCACAGCAATTTCATTGACGCCCACCTTTTGTACGTGCCACGCCTCCTCCCTCAATCCCTCCTGCCTTCTATGGCTATTTTTTCATTTCTGTGTGATGCGATTTGATTTGTTGTTGGTCATCGTCGTCGTCGTGTCTGTTCGCCAGTCTTAATGTCATCATTAACTTTTGGCCATCTCTCTCCCATTGAACTTCAATTAGTTACGTCGTCGTCGACTGCGAAGCATTTCCGCAATCAGTTTAGATTTTATTTTCGTACATTTTTCCACCTCCGACTTTTTCTTTCTTTTGCTTTCTGATTGGAAAGTGTCGCAATTAAAAGTTAATTGCCGTGATAAAGTTGATAAAGAGACTCTGACTGACACGTGTGGTGGCTGCGTTTGTAATCGTCTCTGTGTGAGTGGCAAATTCGTTAACCAACTACAATTTATGGTAATTCTAACTCACCTTCTCTCCCTCTCTTCTCTTGGGAAATGCCCAGAACAGGAATCAATTAGTTGCAACTCATTTGGTAAGTAAACAACGGAATTAATTTTCTTCTTATAAACATGTCAACTCATAGGTTTAGGCAAATATTAGTCACACACACACACATAGCTTTCTCTATGTGTAACATGTTGGCCGCACCACATTTATTACAATTATTTTGGCCAAAATTGAATGTTTGCCAAATGTGAACAATACTCATACCCGCGAGTGTCTTCGAGTACCCGAATATATTCCATATTCTATGTTTGCCAATACTCAATATAATTTGACGTTTATATTAAGCACAGATGGGAATTGCAGCAACTGTTCAACGACTTGCGAATGCTCTCGATAAATCAAAACAATGACAGCCTTTTGTTATCGATTGCAAGTTACAGCGTATTCTTTTCTGTGTTGCATAGCATACAACTTTTGCATAGGGATGCATGAGCTGTTAAATTAACAGTGTTAATCCTTATTGTAACTATCGATAGGCATAAATTGATTAGTTTTATTATGTTTTATAAACATTCGCTGACTTACAGCGTGATGGAGATTATTTATGATTGTCAAATCAAAAAATGACCATAAATCCCTTTTTGTTAGTGCATAAATACCCATCAACAGACGCACACTATGGTTCAGTTAAAATAAGTAGCTTTATATGCATACAATTCGTCATCCATTACACACACACGTACACAATGTACGCAGATGTTTATGAATTCAACCTGATAATTGCTACTAAATACCTTTTAAATGCTTCACTTAAGGATTAATTAAATGTTGTTTAAGCCGAATGTAGCAGCTGTTTAGGGGATTTTCATAAGCCCAACGCACACAGATGCCAAAAATATATCGCACATGGAGAGTAGTGTTGTGGAGTTGATAAACTAGTGTGCTCGTTCCGTGATTAGAGTGACCACAACTCGATTATTCAGTTCGTGATCGTCACATTCTGCACGATCGATACATATTCAAGAGTAGCTAACTTACGATCGAACGGTAAACTTTCTAACAATACTCTAAAAACAGTTTTTTATTGTATTCTCACACAAAAGTTATTTAGGATACGAAATTAAATTTCATTTTATTAGCGGAATAAAATAACAATAACAATAAAATAAATCAATTGTGAACCAGTCGAGCCAAAAAATAAAGAGAGCAAACGAATGAGTTCACCCAGTAAAATATGAACAAACTGAACTAAACCAACAAATTGAACCTAAATACCCAGCTCCAATTCGCGCTGGGCTTGCAGCTTTGGCTTAACACACACACACACATTGAGTTTTTATTTCCATCGATAGTTGCGCATTGCCAACATTTCAGCGAGCGAGTTTTTATTGAAAGGCAACAGACAGAAATTTTGGCCAGCGAAATTATTTTTAAATGTCAGTGGGCAAAAACAGGGCAAACAGGGGGAAAAACAGGCAAACAAGCAGCAGGCAGAAGGCGCCAACAAATGCAAATGCAAATGCAACAAGAGCAACAACCATGTCGAACAAAATGTTCAACAAAATCAAACAATGTTCGCTGCTTGAGCCTTTAAGCCGCTAAAAGCTGAGAGAGACTGCCAGTTCCGGGCACAGATTACCCAGTACAGTATCGAGTACCCAGTACAGAGTAACGAATACCGACAACTGATTCCCGCTGACTGCTGACTTGTAGAGCAGCAAGCACATGTCGTTTTTTAGAGAGAGAGCTGTAAAAAACCTGGCCATGATTTTGATTTCGATATCGTGCATAAAAAGCAAAGGACTTTTTAATGTGCGCTTCGTTTTTGCGCCTGCACACACACACACACACAAAATAACTAAGTGAAGCAAACGAGCGTCAAACAAAGGGACTGCGTTATCGATACGCAAAACACACTGAAGCGACGTAGGGTGGAGCAGGGTGTTTGGCAAGTGGAAAACGATATTCATCATAATGCTTTAAGTGGGCTTATTTATTGTAAACCAAGCTGACGAGCGGTAATTACGGCAATAGCAAGTCAATTTGCAATCCGAGTAGTTTTTGTGCAATTGCAATCGCATTAATCGTTGCATTTGAGGTTAGATTAAGGAGGGAAATTCCTGTGGCAGTGCAATGAATATGCCTTTGTTGAGCAATTCGGCAAATGAGAGGATCCTTAATTAGTATCTCGACAGAGTTGCAATGCCATTGTTGACCAAACTGAACGCATTCAGTTCAGTTTGCTCTTCATGCCTGCGTTTTGTGCTAGGGAAATTTCAACTAAAATTGATTACCACTGACGTCCAGTGCTGGCTAACGTATTAATTACTCGACTGATGCATCAGCAGCAGTGCTGTTCGATATGTATTCACTTTAACAGCCTGGCCATAACTAACCCGATTTGACTTGCTAACGTTTCTAGATTTCTAATCGAATTTTACGATATTTTCCAACGTTGCACTGTGCAAAAAATCGATGGAATTTTTACGGAATTTTCGCTCTATATGCTAACAAAGGGAGACGGGGGAAAATTCCTAACGAACTGTTATATTTAGATTTGCATAAAACACAAAACAACAACAGTAACTGGAGCAGGAGTACAAGCAGGAGCAACTTCTGCTGGCTAATGAAGCTATTAGTGTTGGCCTTGTTATTGACCAATGCCGAATGCGCTGGGCTTGCTTGGATTTTCGGGTATTTTTATTTCGGCCGGGAAATGCCCATTTTCCGCAGACTTTTTTACTCAATTTCCCTGCAACCTTCTCCCTTTTGCAGGCCACAACAAAAGTTGATGCCAGTTGGTTGATTTCTGTAGCATTTCCGTAGTGTTTCATTTTAATTTTCATACTCAAAAGCGCTTTGACCAGAGAGCAGGATGGCATGAGAGAGACAGAGAGATGTGTGTGTGTGTGTGTGCGAGAGAATAAAGATGGAGCGAAATCAAATGGAATGAAATAAAATAAAATGTTTGACTATTGGCGGCAGTGCGCCATAAGTTTGTTTCTTGTGCGCCATTTTGTTTACACATATTTCCAGCAGGCACAGAGACAGAGAGAGAGAAAGAGCGAGAGAAAGGGCAGTTGGGCATTTAGTTTTGCGTTCGACAGTTGGCAGCGAGTTTTGTATTTGGAGTCAACTTATTGGCCTTTTATGCGCCATAATGTAACGGAAATTGTTCGGACATTTTAAAGATATTTAATATTTAATTCGATTGTCGCTCGAGTGCAAAACTCGAACTGTAACTGTAACTGTTCTCGTACAATTTACTGTTTGAACTTTCCCAAAACACCCGCTCCCCGCAGCGCCAGCCACCGCCTCCCTGGGGGCGCTCACATGACCGTCATAGAAGGCGGAGGAGGAGGAGGAATAACAGCAGCTGCCAGGCGAAGCCATTAATATTTTTCAACTATTTGCATAAATTAATGTGCGCACAAAATGTTGCCAAAATATGCTAGCGCCCCTCTTCTCTACCCCTCTCCCTCCTCTCTCTCTCTCTTGGGTCAGTGGAGTGTGGCCTGTGCGGGCTGCGTTTTAATAGCGATTTAAAGCGGCGCTTTCAGTTTGAGTTTTAGTTAAGCATGCGCAAAACTTCTGCCATATGAATCCCAAAATGCAATTGCATATCAGCCTCGAGTGCATATTACTCCTCCAACTTTATCCGACACATATTTTAAAGCCACACGCACACACATACACGCTCACCATCTGCATGTGTGTGTGTGTATGTGCTGCGGGTGGGCGGCGCTAATTCGCAATTAGTTACAGGCAGCACTCACTAAAGGTGCAGCGCAGCCTGTGTTAGCTGCCCCCACTGCCCTCTTCCTCCCCTACCCCCCTTTATGAGCCTCTGCCTGCCCCACACTGTGGTCTGGAATACATAGTACGTGCAAGCTGAGTTGATGGAAAGTTTTGGTAGCTTTTGGCCAGCGAGTGCCAGAGAAAGTGAGTGGGGGGAGAAAGAAAGAGAAAGGGATAGAGAGTTGGCAGGGACAGCTCAAGAGGGTGTGTAGAATTTATAATGCAGTAATTGAAAAGACATCTCAAGCAATTGCATAATCTAGAGTGGAGAGAAAGATAGAAAGAGAGTGAACAAGCGAGAGAGGGAGAGAGAGGGAATAAGAGAGAGACTGATTAAGAGACAGAGGCAGAGACAGAGAAAGGGAGTGAGAATAGAGGTGAAAGACACATAATTGACCTTATAAAAAAAATTAACAAAATACAAAAATATATTATAATAATAAAATAGTGAAAATGAAAAAAAAAAATTAATAATGAAAAAGTAATTTATTTAAAAATTGCAATTTTGCTGAATTAAATATCTAATACTAAATTTTTACAAAAAAAAATATAAGAAAAAAATAGGAAACTTAACCAAACACAATAAATTATTAGTACACTTTTAAAATAATATAATTTAAAAATATATGTTATATTTATAAAGAGAAAAAGAAAAGCACAAAAAAAAGCACAAAAAAAAAAACCACAATCTAAAAATCCACAACAACGAAAAGTAAATTGACATAAAATATAGAAATGCAACAAAAATAAATAATAAAATACCACTCTAATATATGGCAATCAAAACATAATTCATTAATTACAATATCGATAAATAATGAAAACTAAATTTAATATAATATTATAATAAATACAAACATGAATATGTTTAAATACTAAAATATATTACACTATATCGTTGTTATTATTATTATTTATCTATATTTTGCAATTTCCAGAAACAACAAATTAAACTAAAAGTAACTCTAACTCAATGCGAGTTGGAAATAACTAAGGCAATTAACAGTTAGTCAGGGGTCTGAGTAGGGGGAGGTGTAACTAAACTTGATCGGTTTAGATTGCTCAGCCAAAAATTCAATTTACACTCGCCTGCAGGGAACGAGGCAAGGCGAGCTGAGGTGAGCCATGGCACATGTGCCGTGTGTGTGCGAGTGTGTGAGTGTATGTGTAGTGAGTGCAGGTCTGTGGCTGTCTGGATGCGAGTTGGTGTGTGTGTGCGGGTGTGTGCTGGAAAATGAGTTGACTGGTAATTGAGTTTTTAGTAGCTGTTAGCGGTGCCACAGCAGCTCTTTGCGCCACTTAGTGGCAAAGATGCGCACACACACACACACGTTCAGAGGAGTACACAATGCTCTCGCAGACAGTTATAAGTGCACGTGTGCGTGTGTGTGTGTTAGTGTCAGTATATGTATCTCTGTTTGCCGCTAGACCAGCAGCAGCGGCGGAATTAGCAGCAACGGCAGCTGCAGTTGCCAAACAGCGCAGCAGAGGCGCATTGTTGCGCAAATTAACTACGTACATATGTATGCAGCACATACAGCCACACATACACACTCAGACACACGCCACAGCAGCAACGGCAGCAGCAGAATGCAAGTTAAAGTTCCTGCGAGGTGCAACCAAATCAAATTTGCACCAAAAACCAAAGGTAAACTTTGAACGTTAGTGGCGGACATTTGTCTGGCACATACATATGTGCACGCATACTGGCACACATACAGGCACACTCGCAGGCACACATTTAGGCACACTCGCAGGCACACACACTTACACATACATACACTCATGCAAATTATCACGTCGCTTATTTGGTAATTTACGCGAGTGTGAAAATGCTCTGCGTGTTTGCCTAACAAGGCGCCCACAGTCTATGTATGTATGTATGTATGTCTGTGTACGTGTGTGTATGTGGCACATACTCGCACACCTGCCTTAAGAGTTATCTTAATTAAGTTATCAAGACATTTGGAGGCTTCGACCAAATTGCAAATGCATTTTGTCAGCCGCAATAAATTCGCATAATAAACGAGCTGCGATCTGCGGGCAGCGGGACAGCGACGTTTAACTGTGTCAACAGCAGTGGCAGCGCACAAATTTGGCATTCAGCGGAAAAATAGAAGCAGCCATGCCTGCCCCACGCTACCCCACCTGCAAGCAACCATGCCACGACGACGCACCTGCAACTAAAATGTTAAACAGCAGACAGCGGAGGCTAATGGCCAAAGAGAGATGCACAAAAGTGGCCAAAATGTGCTGCAGGCCAAAGGACACACACACAGAGGGAGAGGAGGGAGTACAGGGGGAAGAGAGACAGAGAAAGGGGGAGAAAGAGGGGGAGACAGAGGGGAGACAGACAGAGAGTGCGCTGCAGTTGACGCTGCTGCTGCTGCTGCTGAAAATAACAAAAATTATGCTAAATAGGTAAAGCAGCTTTCACGAAACTGAAACTCAACTGCGAGCACTAAATTATGAGGCAAGAGGAGGGGGGGCGGAGTGCTCTGTGGGCGTGGCTGAAGTTGTTGGTGGCCAACTAAACGGCAATGTCAATGCGGGTCAGCTGCAGCTTGCGATGAGTCCACATCACAGCCAGGCGCCATTCAACAGACTAGGGCACAATCAGAGCGCAGGTGGAGGCAGGTGGTGGTTGCCACAGGGGGAAGTAGAGAATGGGCACAGAGGTAGCTGCATAAACGAGTCACACAACTAGGCAAACAGGGTGACTTGTGCGCCTCCAAAGGGAATTCAAGTAAATATTTTCAGAGTTTTTGTTTATACGAAATTGTTTTGTTTTTGTTAATGCGCAGGGAATTGTTTTTCAGTAAATATAATTAAGGTGAATTAAATGAAAATGTTATTAAATTTCAGAGAGATTGATTGAGAGAGGGGGTGGGGTGCGGAAAGGGAGAGAGGGTGGCAGAGAGAGGAACTGCAAGGCAGAGGCAAGTCGGAGGTATCAGCAGCATTGCCATAATTAAAAGATAACAAGCTGCACTAACCAAGCTACGCAGCATTTGACACATTAAAGCTGCCATTAGGGTTGCCTGGGCACAGGGTTGTCGCTGTGTGCAACTGTGTCAAAATGATATGAATGCGGGGCACAAAAAGTTCCCCTGGGTATTTGTCAACAGTTGCCAACGAAGGCAGCGACGGCAGCAGCAGCGACAATTGTGATAGCAAATAGAATCTTATCTGCGTAGCAGGCGCTTAACTGCCACGTCCCCCGCCTCCCTTTGCCACTGCCTGCCTCTGGCCAAGTTAGCCAAATGCTAAGGCCAGGCCAGGCCAGGCCAGTAACAGTGCTTGGGCTCGTGCTCTGGCCAGGCCGATAGACGCAGCAGATTCCTGCATGAAAAATGTTCGCACATACCTTTTGCGCCTTTGGCTCGAAAGCTGCTGACTGTTCACACGCTCGCTTGGCTGCCCCAGCACAGAGAAGGATGTGCGAGGATGTGGAGGATGCGAGGATGATGCAGGGCCTGAGGGGGACAGGAGCTTGGACTGCTGCCTGCTGCCTGTGCTGGCAGTGCTGTCTCTGCTGCATGCTGCCTTATGTTACGCTCCTTTGCATTGGTTTTGTTTGCTGTCTTGATAGCGCACTGTGTGTGTGGAGGGGGGTGAGTGGAGCAGAGGCAGACGTAGCAGAAGAGGGAGCCAAGCAAGTGCAGAGCACGAGCAAAGGACGCAGCTCTTCAGGCAGCACCCGCATCCGCACCTGCCTTTCACTTTATCTTGCTCTGTGCTCATGTTTAATAGGCGCCTCTTGGCAGCTTGGCTACCTCGAGCTTCCCTCCTGTCCTACTCCCCTCTCTTGCTGCCTCCCCTCTGTTGCTAGACAAACTGACTGCCGCTGGGCCAAGTGTAGCATATTTTTTACAGCCAAGTGATGATGCTGTTCCTGTTCCTGCTGTTGCTCTGTCGCTGTTTATGCTGTGAATTTAAAATGCAATTTAATACAGATTCCACTACAAAATGGGAGAGGGGAGTGGCTGCTTTGTGGGCGTGGCTAATGTACTTAATTTGGCCAACGACTACACACACATTATGATAAGGCTTTGGCCATTCGCTTAATTAACATGACTAATGCACTGAGTCACAGCTGTAGCTGAAACAGCTGAAAAAAAGGCTAAAACTAACCGACAACTAATGAGCTAGTGGCTAATCAGCGTACATGAGCCTACTCCCACGCCACGCCCACCTTGTGCCTGGCTGGGCAAACCAATTTGGCCAGGCACACGCAGCTGATAAGGCCGAGGAGAGAAATTGTGCCAGTCATAACTCAAAGGACGCGTCAGGAGAGGCGTCACGAGGCAAAGTCGTTGGGCAGGACCATCATTCAGCTGGGGCAGTGTCATCGTCAGTCTAGGATAATCATAAAAATGCTCAGCAGCCTAATCCTTTCACACACACAGTCACACACCACACTCACACACACACAGGCAACTCTCTAACGCATGAAAGGATACAAGAACTTTTGTTGTTGCTGTAAAAGGATTTTGCGCACCTTTCACTATCCTTTTTTAGGGCCCAGTGAATGCATGAATGCATGATGATTGAATGAGTGAGCAAGTGAATGAGTGTATGAGTGAGTGTAAGTGTGTGTGTGTGTGTGTCTGTGTCATGGCCAAGGCCCGTCGCAAAACTTTCTGTGCACTAATCAGCTGCCCGTGTGGCAGTCTCTCCTGCCTACACACCTTCCCCTCCTCCTACCACTCTCCTTCCCTCTGCCTGCCCCACTTGGTTTGATTATAAATTGAAAAATTTGCCTGTTTTGCAAATTTGCTAGAGAGAAAAATCAAAGTGTTTGCATGGAATTTCCTAATTCTTTTGCGTATTTTTCTACGCTTATTTCTTGTTTCGTTCTCGTTTCTGTTTTCTCCGCCTTTTATAGCATCTCCATATGTCGCAACCCGAGCAGGCGGTCAAGCGTAAAGGCCGTTCGTCCAAGTGGAAACGAAGGAGAAGGCTGGGGGAGACTGAGCTGGGCAGAGGGGGGTGCTGTTTCAGACATAAAGGATATGCTTGTTAGTAACCAAATTTGCAACAATGACAAGCGACACGCACCGACACACACCAACACTACACACACACACACACCCACACACACACACATCGATACAAAGGCTGAGCAAAGTTTTTGACACTTTCAAGTTCGTGCAGGTGTGTGTAGAGGCGTGTGCGTGGTCGATTTCCATCAACTTTTCCATTTTCCATTGGCAAACTAAGCACTTTGTTGTTGCGAAATATGTTCAAATGCTCACATATTTGAATAGTAAATGGCATTTCGTAGCTTACAATTGATAGAAATCGAATAATCGAAGAAGACCCAAACAAGAAGAACAAACAAGCGAGTTGAGTTTCCTTTTCTTTTCTGGCATATTCTGTTTACACTATTCGCAAATAAAGGAAGGAGGAAGAACTATGGGAGATTTGTGGCTGACGAGTTTTCAAATTGGCAAATAGCTTGCTGAGAGTGGCTCATTGCTATGACACTCGACACAGGTACATGGACTTGGGCAAGATGCGAAAATAGTGTTGTTAACTGTCGGTGGTCTGTCTTAGAGTATAGTAAAAAAGAGAAGCATCAGAATGAATATATAGATGTGATATGATGATATAATAAAGAAATATAGAAACAAAGGAATTACTACGGGAATCGATGCTGGAATTATGTCGGAAACAGTGCTGCAAAATGTTGCAAAATATTAAAAGCGAGAAATAATTGGAAAGATATGGTGATATTAGTAGATTAGTAGAAAGCCAGCTCATTCTACGATACCCTAGAGACTTAAAGCTGCATAAATGCCAAAACAGTGTTGTAAAAGTTTCGATTCATTGTTTTAATAGTGAATGGTTCACAAAATAACAAGGAAAATTAGACAGAGGTATAGAGGAATAAGGCTCATTGCTTGACCACTTCAATGACCGTTAAGTTCGAGTTAAGACGAGCTCAGTGTTGTAAAAGCCACGAAGAAATGTTCTCTATTAATATATATGAGAAAAGGAATAAACCCTAAAGAAAATAGGTTGCACTGTACCGGTTATACTTGTTAATAGATTGTTGCACAGTTTATTGGCATTGCAATCATATATTAAAGAATAATACTTTAACTTAAAAAGTTATACTCTCAAGCACATTGTCTCCTTTACCTAACCGCTGCAACTCTAAGACTTTTCTGCCCACGTTTTGCAACACTGCCCCTGTTTGACAGCCTTGCAGCGCAGCCAACTTAAGGCGTTACTCTTCTAGTTTCTTCAACTGACAAGCTGCCAGCCGCAAAGAACTCTCTTTTCTTTCCAATCTTCTACATCATGTCGATCTTCCACTACAAACTGCAGTCCAAGGTGCGTCTACAGCCCCTTGTGATGTTCCAGATCACTGCCGCCTATGAGCGTCGCTCGAAGACATCCAAAATGTCGGTGGGCACCTTGCTGGGTCGTCGCGACAAGTTAAACGACATCATCGAGATCACGAACAGCTTCACGGTGCAGCACAAGGAGCAGCTGGTCGGAGATGTGGAGCAGTTCAAGCTGGACACACAATTCGCCAGCGAAATGTTCGAGTTGAATCAGGTGACTTATCCGCAGGAGCAGGTCCTTGGCTGGTACTGCACTGGCAAGTCGCTATCCCACTCGGCCGCCGCTCTCCATGCTTACTACTCCCGTGAGTGCCTAGACGGGCAGCCGCTGCATCTGCTGATGGACACTACCTTGCGTGGCGGACGCCTGACAACGCGTCTCTATTGTGGTGTGGTGACGGGCGTACCTGGAGGCACTAAAGGTCTTCTGTTCACGCTGCTGCCTCTGCTCGAGTTGGACCCGGAGAATCACGAGTCTGTCGCTCTGCGTTTCATGCACACTCAGGCCTTTCATCCGATCAAACAGATGGGCCGCCTGCTGCCCGAACTGGTGCATGTGGTGGATGCCACTCGTGAGCTTGAGATGAAGCTGGAGCTAGTGTTGCGCTATGTGAACGATGTGCTCGCCCGCAAGCGGCGTCCTGACAACAATGTGGGCAGAGCCCTACACGATGCCCTTACATCGGTACCGCTTATGGACGCAGAGACCTTTCGCTTAATGTTCAATGCCAATGTGCGCAATATGCTAATGAGCATCACCCTCTCCACCCTGATCAAGACCCAGATGGAGCTCAGCGAGAAGCTCTCCTGCCTGCCAGACAACTAGGTGAATGGTCGATATTTCTTGAGTAATCTCATCTTTGGTTTATGTGCAAATCTATTTGGCTGGTCTTAGATCATGTATAAATATTTTATTGTTATAGAAATCGAAATAATAACCTCTCTGAACATTATAAAGAAGTTAATTTCATTTGCAATTGCATTTCAATTTTTAAATTCTTTTTGCTGACATTACATTTTAGTTTTATTTTTGGAGATACAATTTTAATTATTTCTTTAAAAAGAATAGATAGAAACAGAGACTTGTTAGCAGTTTACACCTTGACTTCATTCATATTCTTCGTTTGTTTTCTATTTGAATCGATTCCTTTTCTATTTCTTGGCATAGTTTAGTTTTAGTTACATAATTTCTGCAATAATCTGATATATATCTTTATGGCTTCCAGATTGAAACATATTCTTAACTGGGAAAATACTTTATTTCATTCAATGAATTCTTCTTGTTCATCCCTTGCATTTTAATCCATTCAACTCGAGTTCTTCGCCTTTGCCATGTATCATTTTATATCAGATATAAAGTTCATATTTGAATTTTTTATTTATCTGTGAAACTTCCAAATGGAAATGCAAAGAATCCTTGAGAGTTCATACACTTTCATTGCATGCAAGTTCCAATCATAACCCGCATATCACTTCATATCTGATATTTATTTACACACTATCAATCATTTAATATCTTCAATATTTTCACAACTTGCTCTTCATAAGTATGTCAATATAACGTCATAAATTCAATCGACATTCTTAACGTTCCCTTCTCTCTAGGAAAGAGTTGGAGTTCTGCGAGCTTGGTTATTCATGGCAAATCGGAATGCATATAGAACCGATGCAGTGCCCTCGTGTTACTTCTGCTTTTTATCTCAGCATGACGGCACATTTTAACCAACACTGTTGTTGTTGCTGTTGTTGTTACTGCTGTTGTTGCTGTGAATGCTGTTGTTGTTGTCAGCATTGCAATTTTTTCATATTTTTGTGCGAATACAATAAATATATTACAGCAGTGATAATGGCGTCAATTGCATAATGGATTAAACGCCGGTTCCCTCATGGCCTTTTTCTCTTCCCCTTTTTCTGCCACCCCTTCTCCTCCGCCCTCCTTTCTCACCACTCTTTGCGTAACCGTTGACGTTTGCTGTTTGTCGTTTTATTTAAGCCTTTATCAATGCAAATGCGAACGCAACCGCGAATGCAGCCACACGTCGCATAAGTCCGACACAGCTGCCCGTGCTCCCCTTTCCCCTCTTTACCACCCCTACCACTGCCTGCCAATGTATGTTTGCATTTTTATTTAATTTGAAGCGATTTATTAATTTTTTAAAGCTTCTCTGTGGCAACGAAGCGCAGCTGCTGCTGGTGACGCTGCTGCCTCTGCTACTCCCTCTGCTCCATCCTCTGCTGCTCCTTCTCTGCTCTCTCCCTGCCTTTGCTACAATTAATAAAAACTGTGCCGCATTATTGAAAGCATTTTGCGCAGTGTGCTGCATGCAATTTCAACTTCAAAGTGTGGCCAAATCAAAGGAACGTAAAGGAGTTCAGGAGGGGAAGAGTAGAGGGAGCAGGAGTAGGAGCAAGAAGAGAAAATAGAAGCAGTAAGAGAGGAAGCAGGAGTAGTGCAGATGGTCACATGCAAATACTTAGTGCACACGTGGCACTCAGCAGGGTCTCTGCTGCTTGCGCGTTTTCCCATTGCAGATCACGTATACGACGCATTGGCGCACACATACTGCGAAGACATTGCAAGTTTCTGCTAATTAATGTCAAAAATTATTTGATATTAAAAACGTTGCAAGTGAACGCGTTGCCACGTTTGTAATCCTTGCGCGCAGAACTTTGACAGTGGCAGCTTTCCCTGAACGTGTCTGGACTGGCGAGGAGACAAGCCAAAGGGCAGGGCAGGGGTGCATTGGGGGTGGGGGAACAGGAGGCGAACAGGGGGATCAACCAAGCAGGGCAGACCTCGCGCATTTATTGAAGCCAAAGGAAACTTGAAAAACGCCCAAGTCTAAAGCCCCGGCATTTCGCCAGGGGATTTATGCTGAAGTATGCGGACACACTTTGGGTGGGGAAGGCGGGTGTCAGTTGCAGGCACAAGCTGCCTCCCTCCCTCGCTGGTAAGTTGGCAGCCAGCTCAGCAATTGGCAACGCCTACACATGTGTGAAAGAAGGCAAAAAAACTGATAGATATTATAATAGACTCGCTTCACGTGCGGTGCAACTGCAAAACAATAATAAGGATTCAAATATGAAAGAATAACAACAGAGATGGAAGAGAGAGTGGGGGGGAGATGAGGGAAGGAAGGCAGCTCAAAAGTTGTGCGGGCGAAATGAAGATTGGCATAGATATGCACGTGATTGGAATGTAACGGGGCAAATTAAGTGGCTCCTGCGGCGCCAAGGAAACCAGCAACAAAGAAAGAAGAAATCTTTGCAAGACAATATATGTCATACAACAGACACAGACCCCCCTCTCTCTCTCACTCTTTGTGTCTCTCTCTCTCTCTCTTTCGCACAAATGGCCAACGAATTGAGTGGCAGTGGCAGAACGGAAAATGAAATGCACATTAGCACGACCAGGGCGTTGCTTCGCCACTGCCGACGGCAAAACCAAAAGGAAGGAAATTGTTACGTAGGCCAAGGCGCAACAACAACAACAACAAGAAACGAGACAACAACAGCAGCAGCAGCAGCAACAAGCTGGAAACAGTTTGGAAAAGAAAAGCCCAGAAGAAGCAACGCTGCACAAATCGAAATAAATAAATAAAATCAAATGTTCTGTGGAAAAACTTTGGCGCTGCCAAAGCGAACTTAGGTAAAACTGTGCGGCAACAGCCACACCACGCCCCCCCCACCCTCTTACACCCGCCTCCCGCACTGCTTGCTGAAATTACATCTTATGAGCGTCTGGAGGTTACGCTTTAGGGAGCTCAGCCAGCACGGCGTATACGTAACGGAAACGGAAACAAAGCGATAAACTTTTGTTAGTGTAGCGCGGCAATCCACACTCGAGGCCCGCGAGAGCGTAAAAGTGCGAAAGTGCGCCCCAATCGCACAGCCCGAAGCCATTTCGGAGTCCAAGTTGCAAAACGGAAGCATAGCCAAGGCAGCAGTGACGCCAGCAGAGGCAGCAGCAGAGGCAGAGCAGCAGCAGCAGCGTGTAAATGTCTGCTAACACTTGGCTGCGTTTCCTGAAGGAAGGCGAGGAGAAGACTGAGCAGAAGACTGAGCAGGAGCAGCAACTGCTGCTTGTATGTTGCACAGATTCAATGGCACACCACTCTGTATATATATCTGTATTCATCTATATATATATAAAATATCTATATATAATATATATCTATCTGCTCTTTAAAGCCTTGTCGCTGCTCATTAAAAGTCTTTGACCGCGCAACTAATGCAATTTTCTTCGTAATTTTCCAGCCGCAAATGAAGACTGATTGAGTACAAGTTCGAGGGAAATCCAATAAAAATAACCAACCGCCTCCCTCGCCCCTGCCCCTACCCTTCTGCACTTGCTGAAAAATCAATGGTTAACAAGCAAAAACAAACCGAAATAACAGAAAACTTTTGCGAGAGAGAACGCAGTGAGGGAAAATCTTAATTTTCAACAACAGAAACGTGACACATTTTCGCTGGCCGCATGGCAAAACTGTTCTCAACTTTACAGAGCACACACACACACACACAGGCAGACTGTGTATATGTTTGTGTGTGTGTTTGCGGCATTTCCCCTTTGCAAATTTCTTTTGTATTTTCGTCACACGCAGCGTGCAACATTTTTGTTGTGCTTCTTTTCAGGTAATACAAGTGCAGAACTCGGGCACACACAGCATCGTCTCTTAAGTAGCCAATATTGAATTTGTTTTCCAGCTAATAGCAATAGTAGTTCCCCTACCCTCTCCCCCTCCCAACCAATTAGGAACTGACCTGTCTTGGATTTCCCAATGGAAATCGGATATGAGAGGAAGGATTGAGGCTGAGACTGATTTTCAAGTGTTTCGCTAGAAAAAACGTATATCAAATAGAAGATTAGATATTAAAAGAGAACTTAAGTGTATTTCCAACAACTGTTTGAATTGCCCTCGCTGCCACATACATGCAAACACACTTCAGTCGTCATTTCGGACTAAATACACCTTTTTCCCTTTGTCACGTGATTTATTGTTTGTGTATGAAGGTGTGTGTGAGGTGTGTGAGGGGTGTATACTATGTAAATGTCTGGCTGATTTGTTTAAACAAATGTCCAGAGACTCATCCATTCCTCCCCCCCCCGCCCACCACAGCTTGTCTTCACAGCTGTCAGTCTCAATCTGGCGCCCTTTGCCGAAACCTCAAGTTGAACGGACCGTACTTTCTTCTAGTGTTTGCTCTGGTTTGTAACTCTCGGACTGAGGTGTATGTGCAGCTGTGTGTGTCTGTGTGTGTTCGTCCACTTGTCATGTCACTCAGCGTCATTGTCATGCAGACAATGCCAGGCAGGCAGCCAGGAGGCAGGAGGCAGCAGGCATTCAGTCAGTCGTCGTCAATCTTCTTCCCCCGGGGGCGTTTTGCCACTTTTCGGATCTTGCATTTCATTTACATTTTCAATGTCAGTCAGGTCGTTCTCTCTCTCTCTCTCTCCCTCTTGCTGACATTTGTAATTTACCGTTACAAATCAATTGTCAAGTTATGGCCGTGACTTCTCTACTCCCTCCCTCCCTTCCTCCTCTTCTCCGTCTCCCTCTCTTTCTCTGTATTAACGCGCGTGTCAATGCGATGATATCCTTGCACAGCCTCCATGCTTGCTGTGAAATATTTTACGCACAATTTATGTTAATTTGGCCACAGTTTAGCCATAAAGGAATCAGGCAGCAGCTTTTCCTCTCCCCTTCCCCCGCCCTTGCTCGGGACCAGCATATTTTTATAGCCTTTGTCGATATTTATGCGCGATTCTTTTCGCATTGGGCAGAAATTGTTTAGCTGCTCAAAGGATACGGCAAGCAATGTACGTGCTGTGGCAAAAGTTTTGGGGTTCATTGCACACGCACACACACAGGCACTCACACACACACACTTATATACAAATACTTACAAACAAGCTCACACACTGACTGTGCTGTGCGTGTTAGCATTTTGACAGCAAAAGGCTTTAAGTTGTCAGCGCGTTCTTGGCACATTTTATTGTTGCTGCTGTTGTTGTTGTTGTTGTTGTAGTTGCTGATGTTGTTGCTTTTGCGGCTTATTAACATATTGTTGTTTTTCCCATGTCGCGGCATTGACAATTCATTTTGTTATCACCCAAACACGCAAGCTTAGCGCCACAAGCTAAAAACAAAAACCAAGCTCAACTCTTGTGCCAGCAAAACTATCAGTAAATGAAGCCAAGAACGACTGCTAAATGCACTGCAAAGTAAGCTGAAAAGGTAGCATATAGTTGTAGAAGACAGAGACTTTATTAGGGCTTACTTAATTAAGCACAAACTTCATTAAACAATTATGAAATAATAATAATTTCATTGCAAATACTTTGGCAACAGTTTTAAACATAAACTAAACAGTTTTGTCTGTTTTCTAAACATGAAAATCTCTATAAATATAGTGTTATAATATCTTGTTGTTATATTCAAGTTTTCTTCAACATTTCTGTATATGATTTCTCTGTGATATATGCGCGATTTCCCTGGCATATACAGTACCTTTTTGGGAAAAGCTTTCTTAACCCACATTCCAATGTTTTAAATTTCATTTCTGATTCATGTCAAACTGACTAGATTAAGCCCCCACTCTCCTCTCCATGACTTGCATGCGACTTGAAGAACTTGTATGCCCCATTTTGTTAGCTGGAAACGCTACAACACTGTCCTGCTCGGGGGTAGAAATGCTTATGCCAACAAAGTATTTAGATATTTGGCATGCGAAAACTTGCCTGTCAGCTGGAGATTTGCGCAAATGATAAGTCCTGACAGTTGAACTAAGAGCAGGGCCAGCACACACGCACACACACACACAGAGAGAGAGAGAGAGAGACCTACACAGAGTGATGGAGAGAGGGAGACAGAGAGAGAGAGAGATAGACAGAGCTTCCCACTTGGCGTGTTGGCTGATTAAAGGCCGCCATATTGAGCCTTTAATTCCTGCATTAGGCGCGTGCAGCAGGAGAAGGTGTAGCAGGCGCAGGGGAATGAAGGACAGGGGGAGGGAAATGGATTCATATATCCAGGCGTCTTATGTCTAAATTACAGTGCACTTTGGTTGGGGCATTGCAAGCATGCTTAGGCTGCCGCAGAAGACGCCGTTGGCGGCAGCTGCTGCAGCTCCGCAGGCAGTTTAAGCTCTCTAAAGCACACAATCTCCTTCTGTGTGTGCGTGTGTGTGTGTGTCTACGTGTGTGTGTGTGCGGCTGCTCGTTATTATTAGCATAATTACAGGCGCATTAGCGTGTTGCGGCTTCCTGGGCAATTTGCTCGCTTGCCTGATTATGACAGCCTAAAAGTAGGCAACAAAGCCCGCTGCAACTCGAGGGAATTCGGGCCTGGGCCTGAGTCGACTGCGACTCTTGCTGGGCGGGGCACTTAAAGCCGAGAATGAATGGTGAAAGCGCTGCAGAGTATGCAACAATTTCTAGCGAACAGTTTATGCAAATTTTAGACACAGACACAGCGGGATAATTTTATTTGCCTCTCGCCTCTTTTGCTATCTGAGCATTTTCATTAACATTGCATTAATTAGTTTTCATCTTCTCTTTTTCCTACACTTTTCCACTTTCATGTTTACGCAATAAACAGCAACAACAGCAACAACAAGAGAAACAACAACAGCAGCAGCAGCGACGGGCCAAAAGGTCACCAGACTAAGAACAATTTTTAGATAAGTCCAAAGCGCAAATAAAAACAGAAAGAGAGAAAAGGAGAGAGAAGAGAGACGAGAAGAGAAAACAACATAAGAGGCGAAAGTCAACAGAAGGACGCAGCAGGAGCAAAGTAACAATGCGTGGTTCCCTGCGCAGCATAAAGCTGCTCGGGCTGTGCCTGGCGCTGGGCATTGTCGCTGTCGCGGCACATCCCAGCAGCAGCAGTAGCAGCAACACCCAACAGCAACAGTCGCTGTTGTCGAAGCAGCCCAGCTACACTTATCTGACCACATCGACTACGTCCAGCCAGAGGAATGACGCGGCGGCTCCCTTGCAGCCAGCCATTGTGTACGAGGCAACGCTGCCCAAGCAGCAGCAGCAGCAGTACCAACCAGTATCACCATCCATGGCAACAGCAGCAACATCCACGGCAGCAACATCATCGCCGGATGAGGCATCAAAGAAAGTCATCGGTTCCAGGTGAGTGCACAGTCTCATTGCGCTGACGTGCGCGATTTTAACAGCAACAACAACAAATACTAACCCTACCTATGCCCCTCTCCTTTCCCTCTCCCTCCACCTCCTCCCCCCTGTAACCCCCCTTTGCTTTGTTTGCGCTTGTTGTTGTCGCCGTTGTTAGGCAAGTCTTTTGTTTGCATAGCTTTTTGCAATTTTTCCCACTAATTGAAATAGAATTTCCCTCTTTGTTCTTCCCCCTCGTTGTGTGTGTGAGTGGGCGTGGGCGTGGGCGTGGGCGTAGGCCCGTTGCTGGTCAGTTGGCAAATGCCTTAGTATTTGAATTAATTTGCTCAACAGGCGTCGCGGCGGCCACTTGATGCGCACATCAGGGGGGCTGGAGCAAGGGAAGAACACGTGGCATACCTTGCGGCGCTGCGTTTAAAAAAGCGACGAATAAAACTTGGCAGGAGCAGGGCGAAAATCGAAGCAAAGAACAACAGGCGGAGGAAAAGAAAGGGGGGGAAGAGGCTGTCTGCAGAGGGAAGGTGAGTGAGGTTGGGAAAGGGAGGTAGGTGTGCAAATTGAGTGCTCATTAACTGCAAATCAATGCTAATCAGTTGGCTGTGCCGTGATGACTAAGTGCTGCCCCTAGCTCGACCTTCCCCTCCCCTCCCCCTCTCCCCCTGTGCGCCCCTAGGCCGATCAGCTTTCGCTCAGTGGAAAATGTTCACACAAAATGCGGCAAGTCTATAAAGTACACATCGCTGCGCAGGCAAAATGAAAATTAATATTTTGTTTTCCTTACGAATTTCGTTTATTCCCTCCCTGCACCCACCCGCTCTGCCACATCCCCCTCTGGCATTGGCAAAGGTCCTTGGGGGCATTTCATATTAATTCCGAAGCGTAAACAAATTCACAGCCCGCGGCATATGGCAGGCAGTTGTTGTCGGTTTGTCAGTCTCTCTGTCTACCCTGCCCTTCCCTGCCCTCCCCTTCTGCCTGCGCCCCCTTTCTCTCTCTCTTTATCAGTCCTGCTGTCTGTCAGTCTGAGCCGCTCTTCTCTCATCCCTGATAATGATTACGAACAGCTGCCGCTGCTGCTGCTGGCATTGATAATGTTGCTGATAATGATGATGCTGCTGCAGATGATGATGATGTTGATGAGATACGCGCGCGATAACGTTGCAAGGAATCTCTGTACCGTTAACCTTCTGCCTACACACACACACACACACATGCACACACATACACACACATGCAATGCATAAATTAAGCAGCCGCTGGAAATTGTTCTTAATTTATTGGCAATTTCATGCATGCTCGCCAAGGGCCACTTACCCCCTACATGTGTGTGTGTGTGTGGAGTGTGTGTGTCTCTGCCTTGGGGCGGCGAAAACAAATGCAAATCGGATATTCAAATGAAACTCAACGATTCGACAGCTAGTCAACATGTATTTCGCGCTGGCCTGCAGCGATTGTTGCCAACCCTTTTTCGATAAACATATGAAAAGTATTTGAAATTGAAATCAAGATTATATATGAGGCTTATATCTTTATGATAGGTTTACGCTTAGATTGTTTTAGAAAAGTTGCTCAGACTAATAAAGAAAAGTCTGTATATTAATTCGTAGTTGTATTATGATTATTCTCTATTATTTGTACAGATCGCTGCGCAGGAAAAAGAAAAATTAATATTATGTTTTCCTTAAACTTATCAAGCTAATAATATCGATAAAACATCAAACATGGTAGCTTTCAACTTCAAACTAACTTTATTTGAAGTCTTAACTTAACAGGAAATAATCAATTTGAAATTTTTTGATTTGTTCCCGAAATATTTTCTCATATTCAATAAATTATTTTCCATATTAATATTACAACAATGTGCTCGATAAATACATTTTATTGTGAGTTTTTACTAGGAATCCCCTGAATGCGATAGTTTTATTTAGACAAATTTCAATATAAATGTAATTTATGTATTTGCTGTTTAAAAATGCAATAAAATGTATAAATAGTTTAGAATCAAAATAAATGAGATTTGTTTGCTTCATTATTCACATTACTAACGCCCCTCTCTGCCACGCCCACAGCCAGCAAAGCAGAGATTTCAGCACTAAGCGCTGATTTCAATGGGATAATGAGCAAAGAAGAGGAGACAGACAGGCAGACAGACAGCTGGATAGACACAAGCATGACATGCAGTTAGATATGCAGATATCCAGGCAGATATATAGTGCATATATGTATGCATGCGTGTGTGTGTAGTATGTGCATATATGGTGTATATAGTTGAGGCAGCAGCTGCAACTGACTAAGTACGCTCGGCTCACGTGCTTAAATGTTAATGATGTGCGATGTGTGTGCAAGGTTGTTGTAGGAGTGTGTGTGTGTGTGCGGGTGTCTGGGTGTATGTGTGGGTGGGTGCGTGTGCTGTACGTGAAGATATGTTAACTAACTACTCGCTAGGCAGATGCAGCAGCGGCAACAGCATTGGAGCGTGACTGTGTGACTTTCTGCAACGATTGCATTCCATTTAAATTCAATTTCCATTAAAATGTCAGCAAATGCGCTGCACAGTGGTGCAAAATAAATGAATTATTGAACAAATTTTAAGGGAAGAAGATTAGTGCAGAAGGTTTAATGTAATTATCAACGAATTTTCCTAGATTATGTGTAGTTGTACAAAAATAATAACTATATTTGAATATAAACCTTATCCTTACATAGGTCGCTCTGCAACTTAATTGAGAATTAAGGAACTGTATTTTAATAAGTAATGCAGGCATTCAACCTAACCGATTACTCCTATTGTGTCTATATATTGTAGTCTTCCGATTTTACTTAATTTTCAAAAGCTTATTATATTTAGTTAAAGTTATATGTGTAATTTAGAAAGCAACAATTCAGGGAATGTTTGCCTACTTTCATCAAGCTTGTGTTAAAATTTAAGGACTTGTTTCCATTCCAACAGGCAGACAGACAAATAAATATAAATAAATATTTAGCCTCTTCTTTCATGTGCATCGTTCCACTGTGCGCTGCAAAGTATGCAGCGTGACTTGCACTTGCAGCAAGCGCAGCTGGCTGAAAGAAATTTCGCAACTTAATCGCATCTATTTGTCATTTATCATTCAGTCTGACACTCGATAACATGTGCTCTGCTTTCACTTCCCCTCTCTCCCCCTGCAGTGTGGTCTCCTCGGTGTCCGTTGTGCTCGATGGCAATGAGCCGCAGTTCCAAGATGCGCTGGGCCACAAGGTGCCCAAGCCACAACCGTCTCTGCAGGTGGCCAGCCCCATCGACCTGCTCAATCCCGATCGCTATGAGTTCTACACCTTTGACGAGCACGGTGAGCTGGTGAAGCGTCTGATGACTATGCAAGAGATCCAGAGTATTGTGGCGAATGGCGATGGGGAGGGACCTTCTATCATACACACAGCCCCACAGTTGTCGGAGCAGGAGCCGGAGAAGAATGTCCAGGATATTGTGAATCGTGTGCAGAATGTGCTCAACAAGGAGGTCGACAGCAGTTCCTCGAAGAACAGTTCGGGTGAGCTGCTCCCCGTGCTCGACACACCCGATGTATCCTCCTCGTGGTCACTCATCTTGCCCGCCATCTTTGGCAATACTGGTGGGGACATTTTCCCGCAACAGAAGCCACAGCAAATCGTAATGACACCCGAGTCGGAGCTGCTAGAGGCATCCACCAAGGCAGCGCCCACCACCACGAGGGTTACCAAGAAGCCGAAGCCTTCCAAGCGCAAGCCGGGCAATAAGCGCAAGACCACCACCAGCACCACTGAAATGACGCCACAAGTGGTGCAGGAGGAGCTCGATCCCATGGAGTCGGTCTACACGGGCATGCAGCAGTACCAGCAGGCCGCGGCCAATATGCACGACTTTGATGTGGCTCACATGCAGCCCATCTACCAGAAACTGCCCACCCGCACCACCGGCAGCAGCCGCACCACCACCCGTCGCCCGGAGACAACCACACGGCGTGTGTTCTACAACAATCAGGAGATCATTCACACGCCCACCTCATCCACCTCGGCGGGCAACTTCCAGGCAAGCAGCACCACAGAGAGGGTCGTCTTCAATCATCAGTTGGCAAAGAAACCTGGCAATGTGCAGCGCAAGCCATCGCAACCACATCGCGTGAAGAAACCCAATGGTGGAGCAAGCAATGCCAGCATGTCACCGCCACCACAGGCAGTAGCACCACTCGGCCCACAGGCAGCAAGCACAAGGTAAAGAAGAAGACAACCACCACCACCACCACAACTACAACAGAGGCACCCACACCTACAACAACACCAGCAACCACCACGACAGCAGCAACCACCACGACAACCACAGCTGCAGAGATCGATCCCGAGCTGACCAGCACCACGACCCCAGCACCTGCAACCACCACGCCCAAGAAGAAGAAGCGCAAGCCCACACGCACCCCGGGCCAGGCAGGATCAGCTGGCACCACCGGCAGCAATAGGCCCAGCAAACCCAAGCGGAAGCCCACAAACAAGCCCAGGCCGGCTCATACCACAGCTGATCCTGCCGTAGCTGCCTCTGCACCACAGGAGGTGAGCACACTGAAACCACCACGCCCACAGCGGCCACACAAGAAGCCCAAGCCCACAACTAGCACCACCACAAGCACCACACCAGAGCCAAGCACCACCACACCAGACCAAGCTACGCCAGAGCCAACCCACTACACCGACAACTACAAGCAGCACCACCACAACCACCACGCCAGAGCCAGAGCCAGCAACCACTGGGCCACCAGCTGAGGAGCCTGCTCCCATTCCAACAACAACAACAACAACCACTGAGCCTAGCACCACCACAAGCAGCACAACAACCACTGCAGCACACAACCACCGATCCAACCACCACCAGCACCACCACAACAGCACCAGCAATAACAACCACAGCACGCATACCTGCACTGCACCACCAGAAGCCACACAACAAGCCACAGCATGCCAGCAGCACCACCAGCACCAGGCGACCACCCAATCTGCACCACCAGAAGCACCACGGCAAACCTGTGCACAACGTACCCAACAACGATCAAGTCACCTACGGCTTCGTAAATGCACTACCAGCCAAGCCAAGCACCACCAGCACCACCCCATGAACCAGTCTACCCCGTGCCCAGCTATGATGCGGAAGCCACTGAACATTTGCCCACAATTGTTGGCCAGCAGGAGGCGTCGCAGCTGAAGAAGACACCGCTGCCTTCGCTGGCACAGCTGCAGCAACAGTTGCAGCACACACCACCGTCGCCTGCACCACAGCTGTCTCCCGATCAGATACTCTCCATGGATCAGATTGTGCAGAGCCTGACGCAGGATCTGTTGGCAAGCGACAAGCAGGATGTGCAGAGCAGTGAGGAGAAGCAAGCGGCGAGCAGCACCACCAGCACCACCAGCACCACAAGAAGAACCACAACCACCAGGCTGGCAACAACTACAACACCAGCAACAACTACTACAACACCGGCAACAACAACAACAAGTAAGCAACCCACAAGCACCTCGACAACAACCACCATAACAGCGAAGCCAACCACTCCCAGACCACTGATTGCCCACTACGGCGGCAGCACTTTGGCCACCATGTTGGATGAGGATGAGGAGGGTGCCAGCACCGGCTTCGAGCCTGCAGACTCCACGGAGGCAGCAGCAGAGACGACCCACAGCAGCATTGAGGTGGAGCCAGAGCGCGAGACGACGGTGGTGCTGATAACCGCTAGACCGCAATACTTTGCCTCCTCCCCCAGCAGCAGCGCAGCTCCAGCCAAGGCAGAGCCAGCCGAGCCCGAGACCACAGAGCTGCCCCACCACACACAGTTCTTGCTGACCACGCCCATGGCTCCATACGAGGAGAGCGAAGCTGAAACCGAAGCTGAAATCGTTGCAGAAGCCGAAGCCACAAGCAAACCCACAAAGAGTGAAGAGGTTCATCATGTGGTCAAGCTGGAGCCACTCTATGCTGATGTGCCTGAGGCTACCACAAGTGGCTATCGTGAGGAGCAGTCCGAAGAGCAAGAGGAGACGGAGGCCACCACTGAGCTGCTGCCCCGTCTGCCAGTGACTGAAAGCACCACCAACACAGCTACAACTGAGGACGATGACAGCACTGAGGTGACGCCAATGATAGCCAATCTGGTGCAGCAACTCAATCTGGAGGTGCTCAAGCCAACGGATCAAATACTTATGGGCAACTTCCAGACACAGGCAGCCACAGTGGCCTCCACACTGGTCGATGGCAGCAACACACTCGTCTCCGATGTGCAACTGAACTCCAATGAAACGAAGGATGAGCTGGAGTTCCTCATGTCCGATGTGATACAGCAAATCACGCAGCACGAAGAGCACCACCAGCAACACCAGCAGCAGCAGCACCACCAGCAGCAACACCAGCAGCATCAACATCAGCAATATGCTCCTGGTCTTAGTGCCCATGATGACTCCAATCGCCTAACCAACTTTGCACAGCTCAACACTTCATTCCTGCTGCCACCACCTGCCAAGCCGAAGAGGCCAGTGAAGCCCGCGAAGCCCGCGCCAGCTGTGGATGAGCAGGCAGCAGCTGCCACAATGGAGCAGGAAATCACAACGCTAATACCAAGCAAGGAGGAGCTGATCAAACAGGAAGCCGCCTACCTCGATGCGCAGTTGGTGGGCAGCAGCAGCACGCAGCGTGTGCCGGTGCTGTCGCTGTCGCAAATTTATGCACAGCAGCAGCAGGACGAGGATGATGAGCAGCAACTGTTTGAGCTGGAGCGACTGGAGCAGCTGAAGCCGCCAGTCCAGGCAGGAAGTCGATGTGGCACAGCAGCAGGAGAAGGAGCAGGACAAGAGCAGGAGCAGGGGCAAGAGGTGCAAACATCACAAGTCGAGACGGAGCAACAGGAGCTGCAGGCAACCACCTCGCAGGAGGAGGAGAAGGAGGAACAGAGCAAAGAGACAACAGCAGCGAGCAGCGCGGAGGAAGAGACGACGCCGCAGAGCTTGGAGCAGGACAACAACAACAACAACAACAACTGGAGAACGCGAAAGTGAGGAGCAAATGCCAGAAATGTTGACAAATGGTTACAACGAGCAAATCCTCGCGGAAGTCAGCATAACGTCGACGACAGCCAAGTCCGAGGAGGAGTCCGCCACGCAGGTGCCCAGTGCAGCAACTGCAGTGGAGGAGGAAGAGAAGGAGAAGGAGCTGCCTGCAACGACGCCGGCAATGTTTGTTTACCAGGACACGGAAGAGGAGCAGCAAACATCAACTGAAGAAGCGGAGAAGAGTGCAGAAGCGCAAACAGAGAGGGAGACGGAACAGGTGAACGAAGAGGAGAAAGAGAAGAAGAAGGAGCAACAGAAAGAACAAGAGTTGGATAAGGAACAGGAGAAGGAGCAGGAACAGGAGAAAGAACAGGAGAAGCAGCCTGAGCAGGAGAAGGAGTCAGAGTCCGAGCAGGAGAAACAGCCTGAGCAGGACACCACGCAAAGCATCGAGGACAGCGCCACAAATGCTGCCCAGTTGCTGCCACAGTACACGGCGCAGCAACAGAAGCAGAGCGAGGAGCAAGAGCCAAGCGAGGTGAGCAAAGAGAGCGCGGAGCAGCAGCAGCAGGAACAGGCGACAACCGTCAGCAGCATCGTTGAACTGGCCACGGAAATACCCGGCGATATGTCCGTCGTGTCATCCGAATCGGACATGTCACTCAGCTCGGAACAAGTAACGGAAAAGCTCGAAGTGAGCACAGTGAAAACGTGGCAGCTAAACGAGGAGTCCATGGAGGATATTTCCGATGAGCTGACAGCAACACTAACGCAGGAGGAGGAGGCACAAGATGAGGAGGAAGAGACAACGAGTGCACAGAAGTATCAGCTGAACGAGGATGAGGATCCCTATGTGAAGCTGGGCGAGACCACGGCCAGCGTGGTGAAGCAGCCAATAAGAGGGGGCAGTGAGGAGGATGCAAGTAAGCTAAAGTCGCAGGAGGAGCAGCAGGAGAAGCAGAAGGAACAACAGGAGCAGCAGTCACAGCAACAGCAGGAGTCAGAGCAACAGCAGGAATCCCAGGAGGAGCAGCAGAGCTACCATGTCAGCCTGCCTCAGCAGCCGATCAAGCTGCCTTCTGCTAGCTATGGCAGCCAAGCACTTGAGCAGCCAGATGAGGAGGACGAGGATGATCAGAGCAGCTATCAGTTGCCCATTTTATTGCCCAGCAGCAGCAGCAGCTCCAGCACCACCAGCACCACCACCACTCCCAGCACCACGACAACAACAACAACAACCACTCCCTCGACAACAACAACACTCGCTCCTCCCACCAAGCGCCTGCCAACATTGAAGCCAGTCTCGTACTACGTGCAGCCTTCCCTGCTTGGCGGCTACAATCAACTGGAGCAGCAGCAGCCCCTCAAGGTGCTTCCCTATAATGCCAACAGTGGCACAGCAGCCCAGCCTCAGCAACGTCCCATGCAGCGCCCCGCGTCGCTAACCAACCTGATGGCCTCCTCAACTCAAGCAACACGTCCTCCAGTCAAGCTCGAGCCCAGTCCACAGAGCTCGCAGGGCTTGGAGGCTTCTACAGCGCGCCTCGACGAGGATGTTGTCTCCTTTGCACGCCTCTGCAACGAGCTGGCCTTCAGCTACTGGCGCGCCATCACCTCGGAGAAGATCAGTTCGGCCAGGAGCCTGGTCATCTCACCCTTCGCCCTCACCTCGATGCTGTCCATGGTCTTCCTGGGTGCACGTGGCAGCACGTCGGGTGAAATGAATGAGATACTCAAACTGGACGACATGGTCACCTTCAATCCGCATCTGATCTTCCGCAACATCACCAACTCAGTGGAACAGTCCATGGAGGGAGACATTGCCACTGCGGCCTTTGTGCGCGAGATCTTCAGTGATCGAGCCAACGGAAAGATTCTGCCCTTCTTCAAGGAGAAGACACAGCAACTTTATGCCGGACACGTGGAGGAGGTCAATTTCCATGTGGTCAACGACATTGTGAGGCGTCGCACCAATCTGCTGGTCAAGCGCCATACCATGGGCAAAGTGCTGGAATATCTCCGCACCAACAGTGTCTGGGTCAATGGTCCACTGGCCACAGTGTCGGCGAATCTCTTCCAGACAGACTGCACCCGTGGCTCCACAACAGATCGTGATGGGGAGATGTTCTTCCAGGTGCACCCCACAGTGCGTCAGCGTCGTCTAGTGCCCATTCCCGCTGTGCTCTATCGCTCTGGCTTCACAGCTGGCTACGAGCCACAGTTGGATGCCACCATTGTGGCCTTTGGCAAGATTCAGGATACGGTAAGCACAATCTACGTGATGCCAGGCCATCAGAGCTCGGTGTCACCTACAGACAATCTGGATCGACTGGAGCGCAATCTGGTGGAACAGGCTTTCAGCACGGAGAACGCATGGAGCAACCTGCTCACCTCACTGATGGATCGCCCTGGCATGGAGGTGCAGCTGCCGCGCTTCTCCCATCGTTCCTTCGTCAATGCCTCGCTGGGTCTGCAGAAGATGGGACTGAAGGGTCTCTTCAAGTCCGACTTTGCAGATCTACGTGGCCTGACTGGCGCCGGCAATCGCGACATTTTCCTCTCCGACATGATACAGATCAACACGTTCAGCACCTGTGGCGAGGAGAAGATCTCCGACCATCATCATGTCGAAATGTATCCAGCGCCGCCGCTGCGCAAGCGTAACAAGGATGTGGAAGCCAGCGATGACGATGCCTACGATTCGTCTGAGGCCATTGTGGACTTTGGCTCACTGGTGCAGGAGTCCGCTTTGGGTCGTGGCTTCTACGATGATCTGCTCGACCCCAAGTATCTGGAGTTGCCTTTGCCACTGCGTCCGCGTCAGGCGCGAGTGCCCGATGCGCCGCGGCTGCGTTTCGACAAACCTTTCCTCTACTTTGTGCGACACAATCCGACGGGCATGATACTCTTTATGGGTCGCTTCAATCCGCGTCTCTTGCCATGAACGTCGTCCTGACATCATTCCCCTACTCCCCCCGCATCCCTAAGTAAGCCAAACATTTTTAAATTGTTAAAACTTTCATAAATAGTGAATTTACCCAGCCTGCAAATTAAGTTAATTTTACGTTTAATTGTTCAACTTGCTGTGCCTTAATCCCGCGTCCCCCGCCACCCCCGCAATCCCCCGTTGCCATGCAACGCGATACGAGATTGATGTGCAGCAAATACCAAAAGCGAAAAAGAAGCAACAAAAAACAAAAACAAAACTTGCAAAAATATCAAAATATATTCACAACAAATAACACACAGATATGGACACACAAATAAGGACGGACAATATCCAAATACTTTAAATGCAGTTTGCAATTTGCGCATCGACAAAAAAATCACATTCAATTGTTTTGGTTTGCATTTTATTTGCATTAACATTTTTTATCCTGAGCAAACAACAAACAGAATTAAAATACAAATCAAAAAAAATCATATATATATCAAAATAGAAAAGTAGAGAGAAGAAATTAAACAAAAAAGTAGTAAATAAAGTTAAATAAATTGGCTGCGAATGCGAATGCAAATAAAAAGTGTGCCTCATGTTTTGGCAACACAGCGAAAACAAAAAGAACAGCAACAACGACAACAATAAAAATGTAATTTAGTAAAATATACTTTAACAATACGCAAACTACAAGTTATATATGCTATTATGTAAGCTTAAAAATCGAAATAAATAAATGAAATACACAAAAAAAAAAACGAAAATCTTATTTGTCAATTCGAATTTACAACAGAGCCTGAAGGTAGACAGCACTTTAGCTCATTTCGCTTTTCATGTGCAGCTGGAGAGTAGGCAACACTTTTTACGTTACATTTATGTTTACCATACACCAGCATCTGCTTGCGGTTAGCCACGCCCTCAGCCTCCTCAGCTCCAGCTTCTAACTGCCAAACCGGAAGCAAGCATGTTTTTTTGCCCACTACTGTCCAATCAACTATGTGACATGGCCGGCACACACACAGATATACAGAGAAACACAAAAATACGTTGAAAACATTTCATATGGACGAAGCACGCATATGCTAACTGAGAAGAGATGCATGTAGGAATGACGCAGGATGATGTATGGAGTGTAGTCTTTGAGCTTATATATCCTTCAATTACAGGGTATTCATCAGTACGTATAACACATAGAACGCAAAAGCACCCGTAACAAAAACAAATGCAGAATGGCAAGAAAACAACAATTGCACAGATTTTAATTAATATTTAACATGAGTACACATAAGCGATGCTTATAATGAAATCTGAACAGCTCTGCCGGCCTAGCACGGCATATGCTTGCATGTGTGTGTGGGTGTGGGTGGAGTGTAGGCGTGTGGGTGGAGTGAAACCCAGAATGCCTGCAACTTTGTCAAACTTTTTCGTTCACGACTTCGCTGCTACTTTCTGTTAGAGCTGCAACTGCTGCTTCTTCTCTTGCTGTTGTTGTTATTGTTGCTGCTGTTATTGCTGTGAGGAAACCCTGCGGTTGCGTTGGTAACT
The DNA here is from genome assembly GCA_018903425.1 of Zaprionus nigranus. Classification (NCBI taxonomy): domain Eukaryota; kingdom Metazoa; phylum Arthropoda; class Insecta; order Diptera; family Drosophilidae; genus Zaprionus; species Zaprionus nigranus. Next base: position 403,671 of record JAEIGD010000014.1, on the reverse strand, counting down.
CCGATGTCGACAACTGAGAACGGTTGCTCACTTTGCATGTCGCTGTTGCTGTTGTTGTTATCGTTGGCGTTGCTGTTTTTTGAGCTTTATGCGGTTTTTGCCAGCCACATCTCACCCCTCTCCCTCTTACACGTATTGGTATCTGCGTTTGCGAGTGTGTGTGCATGCGAAATCACTGAAACAAGTAGCATACTTTTAGGCCAAACAATTGCCGGGCAGCCAACTGTGGCAAACTCAAAAAACGCAGAAAAACACAGAAGCAACTACAACAATCAGTGGGCAACAGCAGCAACAACAAGAAGTACAGCAGAAACAACAACAAGAAGTACAACGGCAGCAGCAACAGCAACGCGCAAGTAGGCAAAAAAGCGCAAAGCGACTCACGACTAACGACTGCGGACTGCCGCAAACTGAAAATATAACAAGAACTCCACACACACACACACACTCATACCCCCACTCTCGCACACACATGCAATGTCAATGCGCGGCAACTGTGTCTGCCTGGTAATACAACAGCAATGGCAACAGCAGCAGGGGAAATAGAGCCGGCACTCTCTAAATCTGTACAAATGTTGCCTAGACTAGTTGACGGTTCTGAAAAACATTTTCGAAATGAAAACAAAAAAATAAAGAGCGGCTACAAAAATATAGAGCGGCTACTCATAACTGTAATAGAAGCAAGAATGGGCCAGTTGGGGAGAGTGCGTGACGTTCATTCCAGCATTTTAAATTCCTTTTGAAAAACTCTTTAAAAGTGAAAAACTGAAACTGATAAATAAAAATTAATATATAAATATATTAAAATTAATATATATATATATATATATATATATATATATATATATATATATATATATACATATATATATATATTATATATATATATAATTATATATACTATTCTAATATAATTTTTATTAAGTTTCAATTAATAGTACTTCTTTACATTTTTTTAAGTCGACTTTTATAAGTCGACTTTCATAAAAATAAATTGAAATCAAAATCAGTTTATATAGAAAACCCCAAAGGCTAACTAAACTTATGCTTACTCTCTATATAATATATCATCTTTTAACAATATTATACTATTGTTAATTATTTATTTTATTTTTTTAAATTTAAATTAAATTATGTTATTTAAATTAAAGGATAATAAAAGGTTAAGTCAATTAAATTGGTCTATCAAATGAAATCGTCTCTTACAGCAACTGAAATTGGGAATATGCATGAAATAGTTTTTGTTTTGTTTTCATTTTGTTTTTATTCCATTTTTGGCAGTGGAGTCTTTCATGTAAAGCCTGAAATGCAGCGTATTTCGGAAGAGTGAACCACTTTATTATGCTGCTAATTTGTCATGCAGCTGCGAGTCGCGAGTCGCGACGCTTTATGCACTAAATAACATTAAAGTGCAACTAATTTGCAAAAATTTGTATTGCTGTCAGTTGCCGCTGCGCGTTGCTGCTCCAAGTTGGTGCTGCTGCTGCTGTTGCTGTTGTTGTTGCTGCTTACAACAAATGCTTCCGCTGGCTTTTCTATATATATCCCTATTTTTTATTTTGCTCTGTTGTCCTGGCACTGGTTGTCGTTGTTGCTGTTGTTGTTGCTATGGCAAAGTCGTAATTTATTTCCGCACGTGTTGCGTCAACAACGAGAAAAGGAAGACAAATCTGTCATTGTGCGCCACGCTTGTAACTATTATTATTATTATTATTATTATTTTTATTGTATTGTGTAATAAGAAAAGTATTATTTGCTGCACGCTGCTGGAACAATGCGACAGCTGTACAATGTCCGCTCAAGCCTCAAACCCCACTTCAAGCGAACCAAAGGCAACCCGACCAACAGCCCCGCCCCGCCCCCTTTATCCCCCGCCCTGCCGCTCAGTGTAATTGTTGTTCAACGAACTTTTCCTTTTTCCCTGCTCCTGCTGCTTCCAAGGTTTCGTTTTCGGTTTTGGCGGATGGATTTTCCATGCCTTCCCTTTTGTTTTCCTTAACGCTTTGTGTGAAGTGTCGTCTCTTGCTTTCTTAGCACCTGTCGAAATTACGCAAGTGTCACTTAAAACGGGAAACAGCGAACAATAACAACAAGTGTAGCAACAACATTGTTCGTCCTCATCTCTCCTTTCTTCCCTTTCTGTTTCTCTTTCTGATTCTTTTCTTTTATGGCCTTCGGCCCTTTAACCCTTTGGAGTACAATGGACTTAATGCTCTCTCTCTTCCTGTGTGGTCTTGTTATTGCTGTCCCCGTGTGTTAATGTTATTTGCATTTCATGCTCGCCTCGCTTTGTTTGCGCCCACCTCCCCCCTTTTCCTTTGACCTTACTCAATACCCACTTGCGCCCACGTGGCGTATACTAAATGTGATTTCGCCATTCCCCGTGCATAAGCTAATGAGTTATTGTTCGTCTTCCACACCCCTCTTTCTCTCACTCTGTTAAATAAAACTAATTTCAATATATGCGAACAACTTTTATTCCACAACTTTCACTGTTGGCCACAAAAATAATATGGAAAAAAAGCTAAAACCAAAACGGAAACAGTAAAAAAAATATAGAAAAGTTTTGCGCTTAATGAACTGGTCACCGCAGCAACCGACTCTGGGGTTACAACTGCTAATTAATTTACATTAGCAAATTGCAAGCATGTAATTGACTTTTATTGGCGTTTGCCCCGTTGCACCAGCAACACCAACAGCAGCAACACCAACGGCAGCAGCAGCAGCAGTAACAGTAAACACAAATATCCACTATGTACTCCATGATGTATATAGTTCTGCTTATATATACATATGTAAAAAGTTATGCGCTAATCACACAATGGAGACGCATTTGGTGGCCACTTTTGACAACGTGGCTTAATTAGAAAGTCGCCCTCAGCAGCAGCAACTGCGCTGTCATTGGTCAGCCTCACATTTATATATTATATATATCAATATGTTTATCTATGTGTATCCAACTTTGTATATAGTTTGCCAACAGCACAGCTCTTCCGGTACATAACAAATATTGAAGTGCTGCCCAGCCAATTGGGTCAATCGAAATACATTCTGCAGTAGATAATAAATTATGGATATCTTAACCAATTTTGTGGCCCAAAATGTATATACATATATACAAAATGTATTTTTTTATTTATTAATTCCTTATTATAAATTTAAAGTGTAAAAGTAATAATAAGTTGTTTATTATCCAAGCTAACTTCCCTTCTATATTTATTTATTTATTTACAGTTTACTAAAAATTTAAAAATTTGTCAATTAATTTTTAATTTAATGATAATAAACTTAAATGTATTTATTTAAACCAATAGCAGTCAACTGAATGAAATTTGAAAATTATAACAATCAAATTTTTAAGAAAGTAAAGACAAATTACAAACAAAAAAGTATTTGAAATTAGTTAAGTAATATTCTTACAAAACTTAAAATATATATTAAATTTAATTTTAAGAATCTATTGTAAGTAAATTTAAGATTAATAAAATGTATATTTTTATAGATTATTTTATACTAACTGTGTGTGTAATTTACATTTATCAAGCAAATTGGACTTTTATTTCTATCTTGGCTCCTGTTTCCCTACAAATATTTATTATCTCTTGAGAACTAAAAAAGACATTTCATGATGACCACTGTTTATAGGATTGTTGACCATAATATTTATAAGTTAATTGCCAATTGAACTTTTTGACAATTAAATTAACTTCTTTGAATACAGTCAAATGCAATCAATGTGCATTAAAACTAGTGCAAGAGAATAAAAATTAAATTAATCTGTCAAAAATGCAATGATTTGCAATCCTTTTATACTTGTGTTGCCTTCACTATGCAGAGAAGGAACATAAAATGAAAATGGAAATAAAAATGGAAAGAAGTAGAGAACGGCAGCCTTGCAGCTCAATTTAGAGAACTGCTCGGTTTGTCTATACGACTTGGGAACGATAATTTGAAAAGCGAAAGGAAAAGGAAAGGAAAAGCGGGCAACACTCCATGGATTAATTTGAGCGCGAAAAGTGAAAGCGCAATTGTCCCCAGCAGAGTTGAACAGACCAGAACAGACCAAACCAACATTCCAGTTCAGCCCCAGCTCAGTCAAAGGCAACTTGCGGAAATTTATGCTATATATTTGAAGAATTATGTATTTGGCTTTGTGCTTTGGGATCACTGGCAAGGAGAAATGGGAGCACTTGCAGGGCACAGAAACCCGGTCAAATGCTGTGCACTAAATCCGAGCTAGAAGCCTCAACCTGGAATTGAAATCATTTGCGACACGCTGCTCGTCCACAGTTGACGTGCGATAAATATTGCCGCTAGCCAGCGGGCAAAATGGCGACAAAAGCTGGCCACAAGAAACCAGCAGACATAACTCTGCATGCACGACCCCCGGGGAGAGACACACACACACACACAGATACACACTTGCATGTACTCATGTATATGTAACAGTTTGGGACAGCAGCTCTGCATGGCGCCGGGGCAGTCCATAGCCGACAGAGGCGACACTCGACTCTCGACTGTCGTCTGTCGGCAGCCTGCGGCCTCGCTAGCTCTGCGTATGTGTCTCTGTGTGTGCGGACAGCCGGCAGCGCAGCCAAACGATAAAACAGCATACGAAACATAGCAGCAACAAGAGCAACAAACAACAACAGCAATGGAAGCAGCGACTACAACAAGGCGCAGGCACACCCGAAAATGTTTGCTAAACAAGTTTCTGTTATAAGCGTCTGCTTCGTTTGTATATCAAGTGTTTATAAATGTTTATACCCAGCACAATGAAGAAGAGGGTATATTAGTTCAGGGTTTTATTTTTATAAATATATATATTAATAAATAATGTAACCATTTCCAACTAAATCAAGCTGCTTTAGAATGCAGAACTGCAGGAATTGCAGTTAAACATTTTTGATTTGATAACAGACTTAGTAAAATTCCTTGAAGCTTCTTAAAGGTCCCTGTATTGTTGCACAAATAACTGTGCATTCTCTCTTTATTCCTCTCTGTCTTTCTCTTGCTCTGTTTTTATTTCTTTCCTACTATAAATCGTTTTAACATTGAGCTCAATGAGTTCTTTTAATAAACTAATCAAAACTCATCCAAGTTCAACAGAGCTCTTAATGTTTACCTACTTATTTCTCTCTCTTCTCCTCCCTCTATTCTTTGATTTCTTTCCCTCTCGCCCTTTCTCTCCTTTCCTTTCAAATCCATTTCATTATCTCAATTCTTCTCATTCTTCCTTCTGCAGCAAGGGCATTTACACTTCCGGCAACTTCTTCAGCCATACTCGAACTTGATTTCCATGTGCTTTTGCATGTGTTGTGCGTGTCTGCATATGTACGTTCGTCTGTCTCTCTCTTTCTCCCCACTCCCCTCTCCCCAATCCGTGTATGCCTTGCATGTTTTGCGCTGGACCGCAAATTCTGATTTAAATTTCTCGTTTCTTTTTTCTCTCTCTGTTATTTTGTTTTGTGTCTTTTTTTGGAAAATTGTAAAATACTCCTTTTTGTGTGTTTTCGGTGTTTCGACGCTTGCATTTAAAATTAGTCGCTTGTACTCGCTGCGGTTGTCAAATTGTTGTTGCTATTGCTGTTGTTATTGCTTTTGTTGTTGCTGTGGGAGGCTGCTGCTGTGTTTTCATTTGCAACTCTTTGGCAAGTTGTGCAGGCGACACATATCCAGTAATTTAATTGAACAAGCTCGACGACAGCGGGCAGGATTCGCAAGAGTTGTGTAAATAAGCATAGAGATTTAATTAGATCCAAAATGCAATGGGATACGGTATTAGATGTGAGTGCAGCTGATGTAAATGGTAATGTTTACAACATGACATAGGGATGAAGTTGTTTAATGGATAAGGGAAGGAAACAGAAAATATTTGTTAAATCAAATGGGAAATCCATTTTTAGTGCTCTGTAGCGTATTAAAACAAGCGTGGCAGATTACAGAGATTGTATAAACTTTATATATTTTTGAACAGTTAGAAAAGCTAAGTCCGTAGAGTCTGTTATCTCTCTTTTATGCGTAGCAGACATACTTGATTAGTTTGTTAGATTCCTTCTCTTTTTCTGCCTTGCTATTCATTCATTCTCATTCTCATTCTCTGTCATTCTCTCCCTCTCTTCCTTTCACCTTCTCTCCTTCTTTACACAAATAAATTTCTTTTATTATGGTCAACTTAATAGTAATACAGCAAATTTAGTGTAACAGCCATTTCTTTTACACAAATCGACTACGCTGGTAATATTTTATATTATATCTTTTGGTATGGTCACCCTAATAGTATAACACCCTATTCCAAGTGACTCATGTAAAATATTTTGTTCATCCAAATCTACTTATTGTCTCTCCCTCTTTCTCTCTCTTTATGTTCTCTCTTTCTCTCTCTCTCATCTCTCATACTTCTTCATTCAATACTGTTAAACTTTGTTTAGAATTTTGCCGTGACTTTTTTTGATCCTTTTATTAAACAACATCATAAGCATATCATAAACACGCCACTCATCTATTAAATTACAGTTACTTTTCTATTTATAAGTACAGAATAAATAGAGGGAAATAAGTATTCAATAAATTTGGAACCAAAGCTGGCATACGAATGTGAATTATGGAAATAAATTTCATACGCAATTTCGTTGTATTTAGACGCACAGAGTAATGTGCCAAATTAGGGCCTATAAAACAAATACGAGTTTAATCACACACACATACAGATACATTCCAGTCATAGCTAACACACATCTACATGGCACACAGTAAGCACACACAGCGAGTAAACGCAGGAAACATGCATAAATATCGTATATAAAACTAACCTGCAAGTTTAATATATTTAAAAGCGGAACAACCAACGGCATCAATGTTCGTACATGTGTGTGTATGTGTGTATGTGTATGTAAGTGTGTGACTGTGGCAGCAACTCGGACTGTGGCAGCTCTCGCTCTGTTTTCATGCCAAATAAGCTTTCATAAATAATGAAAAGTGGCACTGCGGGCGGGTGCTAAAACTTGGTACGTTTGTAATAACCAACAACAACAACAGCAACAACATAGGAAGCAGGAACAACAGCAACACCAGTAATAACAACACTAGCAATAACAACAGCAGCAACAATAACGAACCTAAGAGCCAACACCAGCAGCGAAGCGTGCACAAATTAGTAGCCAAGGATTACCGGCAATTATTTTCATTGTATGCATTTGCCGCCATTATTTTGATTGCTTCGTTTGCTTTTGATGCCTGCCTGACCCCTGCCCTCCATGACCCCTGACTCTATCCCTGCCACATGGCTGTCTACACCCCGCGACCACACACAGAGCGAGGCTTAGTTATTGCTCAGTTGCGCAGGTCAACTACAAGCCATTTGTATGCCCTGTAAATTGAGATGAAATAGGGTATATTGCTTGCAGTACTGAGCATTGAATAAAGAAATTTCCTGCTGAAAACTGCAAGGGTATCTGCTAGTCGAGCAGGCAGTTTAAGCTACAGCAGTCATTCATGTTCACAATGGCCACAACGTACGCATCATTGCATATGGAATGAAAGGTTTATTTATATTTATGAATTCATCATGTTCATAAGCTACTACATGCTATATAGTATTCTCCCTACATAGTATATATGTTGTATTGTATGCCATATATTGGTATTGCTGCCGTAAGCAAACGTAAGCAGCGTGCTGGCCTTTGTTGCGGCCTGTATGTGTGTGTGTGGGAACCCAACAACAAATACAGCACAAAAATCATGAATTTCAAATCATCATAGGATTTATCTCCCTTTCCCCAATTCCCCTTCCCCATTCCCCCTTCCCCTGTTAAGCAAGTGTGCAGTGTGTCCATTTTGCAACTGTAATCTGATTAAGGTTTCGAATTCAGTCAGCGATTTATTTATAAAGGGGACAGTTTCAGTGTATTTTAAATTGTATTTTCACTCGCAAAATCTTAACTTGATATATAGAAAATAATCGTATTATACTAAACAAGCGCAGCAACAATTAATTTCACACAGAGTAATTAAAGCAAATCGCCCAATTCAATTAGAGTTGCCCACACAATGTTGGCACATTTTGTTCGGGTGACCCCATTTAAAATACTCCGCCCCTCGTCTAATTATAAAATTTGCGACTTAGTTGAATTAGAGTAAATTCCACTTTCGTTGATTTATCATTTCGAAGGGTTCTCTCATTAGTTTGTACTTCCTGACCTGAGCTTATCGCTTTCATCCTTGCCTCCTCTCACTCTCTCTGGCCCATCCATGGGGAATACCTAGAAATAAATGCCCGAAAGTAAAACTAATTTGTAACTACTCGAGAAACTTTTTAGCCAGCGGATCCTTTGACATGTGCCCCCAAAAATACCGTTAACTAAGTCCTTTCGCCTCAAGCCCACATGGTTTGCTTGTTATCTGCCAACAGACAGACACCCCTACACCCTTCTACACACACACACACACACACACACACACATTCACATATGAAACTAGGCACACTTCGGCAGTACAAGCAGATTAAAAAAGTTTCAAATTTAAACCAAGCGGCGCATTAATTTATTTAAGACCCTTAAATTATATCCTTTGATGTAGAGCATACATTCCTTCCCCTTTGCCAACTTTTTTTTTGCTGCTGCTGCGCTTAGAGCACCCCTTTCTCTTCTCTCAGCTCCTTCGCCCACCCGCCTCCTTCGCGCAACTACTTTTTTGGCGTATGTAATTACATTTTTTCCACATAAGAAAATCAAAAACAGAAAGAAAACGAGCGTTACAAAAAACTAGATGCCGCCTAGGACAGACGCTTGCCACACATGCACACACAGACACCCTTACACACATACACTGAGAAGAAAAGAAAGCGTAAAAATTACACATGCAGCAGTTTTCTGGCCTTTTTATAGACAAACCAAGCAAAACACGCAGCGCAAACGGGACGAACTCAAATTCAACGAATGCCTTGCACTCTATCTAGAATTTGGGGTAACCCAATGGGAAGTGACTAACATTTCATATTTTAAACATTGAACGTGAACCATTTTCAATCTTGTCGTATTCATTTTAGACTTAATTAATGTTTATATATAATATCAATTTATTTGACTTGGTCATCCTAATAGTTAATTCCGAGAAACACCCGCTTCATTTACACAAATTAAGTATGCCGGTTCCAATTGTTATGGTCACCCTAATAATCAACCCTAACCCAAGTGACATTAGATTCGTTTACACAAATCAACTTTGTCGTTAGGAGTATTACTGTTTAATATTATGTTTATTGCTATGGTCACTCTAATAATAAAACACCTTCTTGTAAACATCAATTTTGTCGTTTAACCAAATTTATTCTACTACACTAAGGTTAATCGTATATAAGAGTTTAAGTTAATAAAATCAATTGCCTGGCGCGGTCACCCTAATAAAAATGCAATTGATTTGGGTTAACAGTTGCTTCTTTAATTCAAATCGATTGCGCTGGTTATGTGAATGCATTTTTCTGCTATGGTCACCCTATTAAGAAAACAACCTATTCTAAGCGTCATCAGTTTCATTCACTTAAATGCACTCTAAGGTAAAGGATATTAAATAGTTCAATTTATTGGCTTGGTTACCCCAATAATAAAGCACTTGATTTCGGGTGACAGATGCTTGCATCACACTTAGCGACTACACTAGAAAGGGTATTGAAACCGAGCCGGGCAATGTCCGAAGTCAGAAGAGCAAAGCCAAAGCCTTCAAGCCGCACCGCACACACATATGTGCGAGCTCGCCTACGCGCCCACGTGTGTGTATTTGTGTGTGTACGTGGTGCAGCGTAGCGGAAATAATGAAATTATTAACACTTGAGCAACTTCCGGCTAAAAAACAAAAGCGCTGCAGCACTGCGACGTCGACGGCGGCGGCTGCCAAACAAAAAAAGCGCCTGCTGCAAGACAAAAACGAAGGTGGGGGCGGGAGCAGGGGAAAAAACTTGCGAAATACATTAAATGAGCGAAGAAGGCATGTAAACGGCCGCAAAGAGACGCGAAGGTGTGGGCAGAAACGGATCAGAGGGGAGGGAGGGAAAACGAGGCATGCAGCAATCATAATTGCAGTGCAAACTTGGCTCTGGTTCGCCACAGAAAACAGAAAAGCGAGCGAAAAACCGAAGAGAAGAAAAACGAGAAAAAAAAGGCAATGCGAATGTGTGTGTGTGTGAGTGTGAAAGTGTGTACGTGTGTGTGCGCCGGCACACACAATATAAAAACGCTTCTCCCATTTCATACCAAGCAGCAGACTGTAAATTTTGAAGAAGTCATAATAGAGCCGTTGGCATATTTTCTATAAACGAATTGTGCGCTCTGCCATGGTCATAAAGTATGCGTCTAGTTGTACAGACAATACAACAAACAAAGCGATGGCAATGGCACGTGTGCACCTGGGTGTTGGCAGGAGGGGGCTTTTAGCGCATCAAACTCAACATTAAATGCGCCTGGCAGAACTTCAGACAGAGCAACTTCTACACATAATTAAAAGACAGCCTGCTCAACTAGCCTCCTCCCCTCCCCAGCTCAACCCGATGTTCTGCTGTCTGTTTAGCTACTTGTAGCAAGTGTTAGTGTTATGACCGTGTTTATAGCGTAGAAGTTTACAGTTTACAGCCAAGTAGCGTAATCAGCAGTCGTTGCAGCTCGAGTACTTAGATAAATTTAGTCAGAAAAGGCAGCTGTAAAAAGCAGCAGGACAAAGAGGGGGCGGCAAAGACAGGGCACTGCAAAATCCTTTCCAGCTTTTTTTATTTTTGCTTAATATATGTGATTATATTTGAAGCATATGCGAATTTTTTGCTCCTTTTGTCTTTCAGTCGCAGCCAGAGCTGCCTGAGAGTTGCGTATTTATTCTCTTTCCCAGCTGCCCTTTGTGTGTGTGTGTGTGCTGGTATGTCTGTGTGTGCGTGGGTACTCGCTGAGCAGCTTAAAACGATGCAAGGCGAAAGGATGCCGGGAATGACTGGCTTAAAAGGCGGTCTAAAATGTTAAGCCATACGTGCTGAGTTCATGCTGGGTTAGTCAAAGACGAAAGTTCTCTGCATTGCAAGAGAGAGTTTTGCGAAAGCTGCGACTGCAATTATGAATTATATTCAGAATTTATGGCTTACAGTAATTTGTGCATCATAAAGAAACTTAGTGTAATGAAAACCCTGAACAGCAGTATGAAATATGGGCAGGAAAGTGGGCGGGTATACAATTTAAGAATATATACTTCGCAAGTAATTAAAAAATATTCGCACTTAAATACTTATTTACCTTATGCGAAGTATTATTGCTGAAAGCATATGAAATTCCTTATTACAGAATTCCCTTTTCAATTGGAAATTCGCATCAGTTCTTTATTACTTTTTATTCACGTGAATATTTCGCACTTTTTCACTTATATAAGGATGCTCTCTCTATTTCTCGATGTGTCTGTGGGTCTTTCTGTATGTTTTGTCTGCCTGTCTGTCTGTCCCTCGGTGTGTTTCCTTGTGGATCTCTCTGCATGTCTGTCTTTTCGTCTGTCTGTCTCTCGGTTTGTTCGTCTCTCTGAATGCCTGTCTCTCTGTCTGTTCGTCTCTTGCTCTGTCTATCTTTATCTCTCAGTCTTTTTCTCTCTCTCTCAGTCTTTTTCTCTCTCTCTCAGTCTTTTTCTCTCTCTCTCAGTTCTTTTCTCTCTCTGTCCCTCTCCCTCTGTTCCCCCCTCTCTGTCCCTCTCTCTCTGTATGTCAATTGGTCCGACAATCAACCACTTGTGTCCTTCAGCCTCTTTAATGTGGCGCGCAGATACCATAAATTACTCATACGCCGTGAATGAACTGAAAATAATTCATAAATAACATTAACTTCAGTGCTGAAAATTCTGCGATGACGTCGCAGCAAGTTTTGTTGTTGGCAATACAAATAGTGTAAGTTTTGAAATTATTTCTGCACACTCATTTTGTGCGCATTTTCTGACTTTTCTTCCCACTCATTGCTGTTGTTGTTGCTGTTGCTGATGTTGTTGTTGTCATTGCATTTGTCAGTGCTGTTTTTGTTGCTTTTTTATTTTTGAGTGCATTTTCCCGTTGCGCCAAAGTTTTGACTTCCCGTTTGCAAATGTATAAAAATGTTTTTCACTCGACATTTCCACTTCCACCCGAACTCGTTCCCGAACTCGAGTCCCTGTTCCTTTCCGCCCTCTGCACTTCAGCATTTGTTTATCTTTTTATAGAGCGACAATTTTGTAATGAATTTATTACTATGCCCTGCTGCTTCTCGTGTTATGCATAACGCCAGGCACGAGCTCCAGTTCGACTCAACGAATGAAAAAAAAGAAGCAAAACGAAACCGAAACTGTTGAAAATAAACTTAAATTAACTTGCAATGCATCGCCAAAGTACGCAACGAGGACCATGGATAAAAGGAAGGGAGTACAGGGGATAGGGGGAGATAGCGGCACACACATACATGCTGCATAGGATGGGATACGAAACGATATTTCTCCAGAAATTTGTCAAGTAACCAACTACGCACAAACTTTTCGAGTGCAGTACCCTCATTCCCATTCTCTCTCTATCTCTCCCACTCTCTCTCATTTCATTTTTCTGCCCTACACTGAGCATATTAAATTTGTTATTGCCTCGCCAAATACCCTAAGGGACATTCAACGGAACAGTTACGATAGGTATGTGATTCTCAACTATACATAAAAGAAGAGGCACAATCAAATGGAAATATAAATGGCAACACTAAAAATAAAAAATGGAAAACTAAAAATAATTTCAATTTATACGACATCGATTTTCGTTTTTAAGGGCTATCTTAATGGGTTTCAATAAATGCTATAATGCTTAGGATATGCCCTATGCCCACGCGCACCAATGGTAATTTGATATGCAGCCAAAAGGCAATTTAAATTGCATAAATTATTCTGATTAACTCGGGCTCAAAGCATAATTCGCTTAACAAAACTTTCCGATTCCGCCGGCCGACTTTGATCTGAGCTGAGCTCCAGTTCGGGCTTGGGCTTACGCATGCATACAGGGATACTTTTAATTGGCTGCGTATACTTAATATTCGAGTGGCTATGTGAGGCGAGTGAGTGTGTGCTCGTTAAACTTAAATGAGGCTCGCCAAAGCTTCGCAAAGCATCGCACAATTTGTACACGCTCCATTTATTGCATCATTCTATGTGTTTGTGTGCGTGTGTCAACGCTTTTACACTTAATTAATTAAACGTAATTGAAAATCAAATAAAGCGAAAGCCATCTGTGACAATAGAAATGCAAGACAATGGCGTAAAATAGCAATTGATATTGTCATTAAGAGGAAATGAGCAAAATAATGAACTGCACTGCACCCGCACACACACAAACACACACCCCCTCCTCACACACACTCACTCAGTCGTTGCGAAACGAAGTTCATGTTCGCAGCTGCTGGCGAAGGCTTTATAAACTGCCAGCCAAGACAGCACTCAAGGCGCGTGGACAGCAAACAACAAGGCGACATTGCTGCAATTTCTGTGCCGCAATAAGAATAACTGAATGCAATGAGGCATTGATAGACCTGCTGGATACCCTGTACAGTAATTTGCAGGGCAAGTTGAATATATAGGGTCAACTATAAGTGTGTTTAGCAAGCATTCATTGGAAGTCTTAAGAAAAGACAATGAAATGAAATGCTCTAAAAAGCCTACTATAGTTTATTCCCACTGATATTTCGTGTCCTCGAAAGTATGTGAGATAGTGAGTCGAAATAAAATTAAATTAAATTAAATTAAATCACATTTAATTTGCAGCTTCAGATTAACTTCTATATTATTTATTGTCACTGCTAGTTAGTCAATCCTCTGCTTGTTCGACTGCACGCCCAACAAACCCTGCGAGCACGTAAACAACTAGCGACATGGAAACCGCATGCGACACGCGCTGCTTCAATTGTCTTGCAGCCGCCATAATAAGGCGAGGGTGGGCGTGGCAGAAGGTAGTGGTAGTGCAGGGGGGACAGTGTGCGACGTGGTGCGGGCGGCACTTCAACTTTAGTACCAAAACGGGGCCCGCCAAGTGCACTTGGCGGCAATCTCGCGTACTTACTCGGTCAGGCCATGTACCATCTGTCTGCCCGTCCGTCCCTGCGTCCCAGTGTCCTGTAGTCACATTGTATGCATTGCATTGTATTCGGTGTGCCATTTGCGTTAAACGATGACAATTTCAATTGCAGTGTTCAGTGTTGTAAATGACAATGCAAACAGTTGCCCGGCTGGGTCTGGGTGGGTGAACGGGTGAAGGGGTGGACGACAAGCCAACGAGCCTCGAGGCCAAGTTGTCTAGTTGTTAACAGACCCAAAAGTTGAGGGAGGCGGAACCAGTGCTGCCAGAGGTGCTGAGCTCAACCGACTGCATAATTAATGGCACGCAATGGCAGCTGATTGATTCCGGGCAGAGGGCAACAGGTAGGTGGAAGGTAGGTCAGGGGAGGAGAAGAAGCAGGGAGAGCCGAGAACGGAGAGCAGCCGAGGCTATTGGCAACCACAGTCGATTGGCTTTAAGGGCTGCCTTTAAAACGCAATCAGCAATTTGGCAAACGACAAGCGACAAAGCGAAGAGAAGCAAAAAAAAGGGCATGTCTAGAAAAAATCGGAGGGGGCGACTACAGCGATGCAAAATTAATTACCAGAATGCAAATTAATTGCTGTCCGTTTGCTTGCTTGCAGCTTGGCAAGCGCATAAATCTTTCGTTCCTCTGTTCCTCTGCTATTCCTTTCTGCGTCTATCCCTCTATCCATCTATCCGTCTGATCAGGGCGCACTGCGCTGACGATTGCCCCAGGACGTTGCTGTCGACAGCGGCGGTGGCGGCATAGCCAACATACTCGTTGCAGACAGAACGTGGCAGCCAAAAGAAAATGCCAGCATACACTCACACACACACACTAACATGCGACGGCTCACACACACTTGTGCATTGCAATGACAAACAAATTGCCTAGCGCCAGTGGCAATGGGAGAGACCCAACGCTGGCAACCAAAAATCTAGTTGTGGCTTCGAGCTTCGAGCTGACTGTGCGGACTCGTTATAGGGGTGGCAATAATACCAAGGCATGCTCAAATGAATTGCTTGCCAAGCGAGGGAGTGTCAAGATTTGCTCCCTTTATCCCCGACTACCCCTCCTCCACACTCCCACGCGTTCCACTGATACCATCAGTTTCTCAACTGCAGTTTGGTTTGAATGCGACGCTCGTCGTGAGCGTCATCGTCATCGTCGCTAAAAGCGTCGCTTGATGGAGGTTATTTGCAAAAAACTTAAATGGAATTAGCCAGCGCTATGTAGTGTATAAGGGGGTACATCAATATTATCGAAAAACTTAGTTAATTGCAGTGTAGTAACTGTTTGTTAGCAGATAAAATGAAAAATTTGTTATTTATATTTTACTATTGGAATACTACACTTTTAAACCACAAAAGCATCATTGCACTACACTACAGCTTTGAATATTCAAAATATATTAAATATTAAACCATAAAATATAATTAACTAAGCGTGTTTAATGTATCAGAAATATTTATACAAGTTTTTCAACATTTACAATAAAATATTATAAAAGATTGCATATTTATTTTGGCATGTCTCGGTCACTTATTTGATTTATTGTACCCCTATGTTCCTTGAAGATCTATTGTACCTCAATCCAGGTATTATTCTAATCAGTTGACAATTTCTTTTCTTATTCCCGAACATGAACTCTATAATAGTTAGTTTTCAGTTTTATAAGCTTAGCTTCGCTTTCCTCTTTACACGTTTCTAGATATAGTACGTATACGTAAGATAGAATTGCACAGTAAATTTCTAGAGAGATAATTTAAATGTTTATTTTTTAAGCTTTGCTTAGCTTGATTTACACTCACGACCCTAAATTGTCCTCGGGACTTATATCGGGGCTTCTGCTTATAGGATATTCGTATTTATATTGTCATATTTGCGAAGCATGTGAGGAGATTGCTCTCGCATGGCCAAAAATAATAATAACATTTATCCAAGCGGCAGCAAATAACATAAGCCGCAGCAAATTTAAATACACATGTCGCAGCTAGAGCTGCAGCTGCGTTTGTTGTGCCTCTTACGGGTTGCTGCTGCTGTTGGCTATTTATGTGGCTTTATGCGGCAGTTGTTGTTGTTGCTGCTGCTGAGCGGAAATTGTATTGCGGCCAATATGGTAAATTGCCTTGAATCTACCTTAAAACCATATTTCAACACTAGATTACACAAACAGGCAATGCTGTGGTTGTACCTACAGCAGCAGCAGCAGCAGCAGCAGCTGTTGTTGTTGTTGTTGCTGCAGTTGCTGCCGCTTCTGTTGTTGTTGTTGTTGCTGCTACACTGCGGTACGCCATTACACCAAAATACTATCATAAAATTTCGCGCAAGCGTGTGTCTCGGCATTTTAACCGACAGCAGTTTTGGGCCGCAGCAACAACAACACCAGCAGCAACAGCAACAACGGCAGCAGCAACTCGCGGTGGGCGCTGCGAACAAGCCGCACACACACACACAGTGAGTGTGTAGCATGCACAGCACTATATAAACTGCACACATGCATGTAGCAGCCCTCCCCTCCCGGACACACTATACGTGCTGCCCTGTTGTTGTTGCAGGCTGCGGTTGCGCTTAAATGTGTCATTAAAGTAACAAAAAAGCCAACAAAAGGGAGCCAAAAAAACAAATAAAAGAAACTGTTCTGTACGAGAAGCAATGCTTAGATTTGAGCCGAGAAATATGCAGACTAACACACACACACACACAGATACACTGGGGAAAAAGTGGGCAGAATGCGGCTTTATAAATCAAACGAAAGCTGACAGAGAGTGCGACTACTTTTTCGGTCCTTTTGCCCATAGTTAGCTGCCTGCAAATCATTCATGGCAAACAAAAGAAAGAAAAGCGGACTATGAGTGGGAGAAAAACATGGTCAGAAATGCCGAGCTGCAAATATGCAGCATAACAAATGCCTCATTAGCATGTCCCATTCAAGAAGAGAGTCGCCCAAGTTACCCCAGTGGCAACACATGCAAAACGTTTTGAACTGCAAGTAACAAAGCAAAATTGTCTTTTATTGCTGCTCTCCCTCTCTCTCTTTCTCTCTCTCTCTCTCTCTTTCTCTCTCACTCTCCTGCAATTCTTCTCTAGTTCTACTTCCACGCTATTCCTTCTTATTTTCTCTGGTCTTTTTTTCGCATTGTAATTCGTTCACTTTTTGTCATCAGTGTTGAATTTTTGGAGCTTTTGCCAAACTAACGACGAACTAAAATATGCAAATTTATTTAACATGCTGGCACAGACATTGAGCAGGCCACGGCTATGGGTCAGAGCGGGGGGAGGAGGGGATATAGATTAAAAGAGCCAGAGGCAGGATGGAAAGAAAGAGATGTTAGGTAGAGATAGACGAGCATCCTCGAAAATATATGCAGCTGCATGCACAATAAACAATCAACTAAACACAATGCAAGCTCAAGCTGAACTCTGCCAGGGAGAATTGTGCGAACATGTAAATTCAGTAATCAGAATTATTGCTCTCACTGTTCCCCTTCGCTCTCTCTCTCCTCTCACTTTTCAGATCAACATTTGAAAAGATTCGTAAGTTGAAAGCGTTCATCGATTACTTACTGTCGTAATTCGTTAAAATAACTATTGACAGAGTGTGTGTTAGTTAACATAATGACAACTGGCTGAGTGCTCCATGTTTACCTATCGATAAGTGAAGACTTAACAGTTAATCGATTAGTGTCTGCGCTGAGCCTGACTTGAGAGAATATCGAAATGAAGTAAGCAAATGTTAATTAACATGTTTAAATATTTCATGTAAAAATACTTGAATTATTTAAAACGTATTTGTTTTGCAGTAACAAATGCCTTTTTAATCCCTTCAAGAACTTTGTCTCTCTTAAGTGCAACTCAAAGTGTTCTCTCGACAATCGCACGCTTTCGCCTGGCTATGCGCATACTTCCTTGACTGACTTTCGCTAGCATTTGGCATACGGTTAGTAAAGCTGTTGGGTTTGCGGCCCACAAGGAAATCTGCTCTGGCTGCAGCCCTATTTCATATTGTCTGCACCTACCTGTATAAGGTGAGTGCGAGTGCACTCACACACACACGCGCACACCGACAAACACACGCTCACTTACACAAAGCAGCCGCTTAACGACACTGCGACATGCAGAGACACACAACACACACAGACACAGACGTACAAACACACACATGCTTCCCTGTAGTGAATTGTATTGGTGTGCGCGCACATGCATATGAAAACCGCTTTCGTTTCCGTTTCAAGAAACAACTTGAAAATGGCGCACGACATGGCGTCTGCTGCTCTAGCCATAGCCATTGTTGTTGTTGTTACTGCTGCTGCTGCAGCCATCAGATAGAGATAGGTGCAAAAAAGTAGCAACTGTGGCGTTGTAGTCCGCACAACAAGGCAACGAGATGACAATCATACAGACAGAGAGAGAGTCGAGAACGGCGAGAAGTGAAATACAGTGAAAAAAACAAGGAATAAATAAAACAAGTTAAAGTGCTCAACTGTAGAGTGAACGACTATCGAATGCCCTGTAAATATGATTCAGACTGAAGTTTTTACTAACTAAAAAGCGATTCTGGGTTAACCCTGAGGAGGTCATGGCATTCTTGCATTACTATGCAAGTCATAAATTAAATAACCCAATGAAATCAAGCCATTGTGCTAATTTCCACAACATTTAGTTATTATTCACCAATAGATACTTAATAAAATATTTTCTAAAATTAAGTATGAAAAATTGGCAGTAAATTTTGGAATATCAAAAATTAAGTTGTTTAAATTATCAAATAATCAACTAAAACTTTTAGAATTTTCTACTTAAAAAGAAAGCATTTTAGAATATTCGGACACTCCCTGCTTAAAATTTGACAATAAATTCCAGGAATTCTAGAACTTAAATAGTCTAAACAGGGGCCCTAAAGCATATACTAGCATTATCTTTTCCTCATTCATATACTCAGCATTATCTTTTCCTTTTGCTTACTCAAATTCTTTTCGTTCTGTATTCCATTCTAAAGCAAATTTGATGACCTCTAATCATTTTAGAATTCGCCCTAATTAAGTCGGCAGTAGAGTTTATACCAACTCATTTACCAACACACACATGCACACACACTCACACGCAGGTCTGGGGTGTCATTTAAACTGATTTGGTTATGGCTTGCGGCTTGGCATTTCGAAAGCTCTTGCTGTACTTAGCCAAATGAGTTTCCTGCTGTGTGGTACCGACAAACAGTTTAACAACTTTATAATACCCTTTCACTCGGTGAGGGTTTTATGGCTACAGGGTATAATAAATACAGGGAACGCCCGTTCGTTCGTGCATGGCTGAGAAATAAACAGGAGCACAGGATTTCATTTGCTTTGCTTGCTGGCGTTGGCGTTGGGCACCCCTTCTTCTTGTTGTTGCTGTTGCAGTTTCTTTTTGTGCCATGCAGGCAAAGTAAATTATGCGACGTGCAAAATCAATAAATCAACACGTTTATTGCTGTAAACGAATTTCGGGGCAGGGCAGAGGGAGGCCAAGACGAGGGCAAACTTTGTCGACAGTCGAAATCGAAATGGGGGATAACGTTGGTACCGTTACTCGCCTGCTACTCGGTTAATAGCTTGAATGTGGCTTAAGCGATGATTTAAATTTATACAAATTGAAGTTTGAAGTGTCTACAACTGCAAGGGGAGTGGCAGAGGGCGTGGGCGGGCAGGATTGGCGGCATTTGCCAATGAATTGCAAATCCGTTTGCTTCATTCACGCTCAGCTGCTGCCAACTGCAGAACAGGCAGCACCAGCAGCAAAAGCAACACCAGCAGTAACAGCAACAACAACAGTAACAGCAAAAACACTAACAGAAACAACAACAACTGCAACACCAACAACAGCTGCAGCAAATGCAACAGCTGCGATTCATTACAAATGTGATTTTCCCTCTTAGCTGCTGCGCGGAAAAGTTTCCTGAATTTTAAGCACAATTTTCAAGCTCGTTGAGCTGCGCTTGCAACACGCGGCGAGTGTGTGCAAGTATGAGTGTGTCCATGTGTATACATTGTGAGTGTTTGTGTGTGCAGTTGTGTGTGCTGCTTGTACCTTCAGCTCCGTTTGGCACATGGCAAATCTTGAGTGCTTTATTGTTATGTTTTAAAATTCAATGAATTCTAAAAATTCCTTTGCTCCGCCCTGGCAATGCATTTTGTTGGCTTGCACTTTGCCACGCCCCCCGTCCCGTCCACTTCCCCATCCACCTTTCTTGCTTGCCGTTGCCCATTGCCAAGCGACAAGTCGACAGCATTTTGTAGTCATCGCATTAACAATATAATGGGGCGCCACATTCTCTACATCTCCTTTCATACTCTCTCTTTCTCATTCTCTGTGTGTGTGCAGAAGGTGCCAACAGCTGCTCGAAACAATTTCAAAGTGCAGAGGAGTAAAGTAAGTAAAAAGTGAAAGAAGCTGAGAGAATGGAAAATGCAAATGCAGCTGCACTTTCTGGCTCGACTCGACATTGATTAAAACTGAACTGAAACTGGAATTTTGCAATTTGGTACTTTAATAGTTTCGATAAAGGAATACCGATGATTCTCCAAATAACACATAAATTCTTGTCAGAAAAAAAGATCCTATCTTCAGGATTGTATAGCAAATATCCTTGTTATTTTATGCTATTCTATAATTAAAGTTGGCAGAAGCATATAATAAATTGCACTGAGTTCTTAAGGAATGTAAAAAGGCCTAACGAATAATAAGAGTTCTTATGGTTTTTATTATAAAAAAGAATACAAGCTAGAAAGGTACAGTCAAGTGTGTGGCCTTTTTATACCCTTCGACCATTGAAAATGGTCAAAAAAAGGGTATACTAACTTTGTGCAAATGTATGTAACAGGCAGAAGGAGGCGTCGGAGACCCCATAAAGTATATATATTCTTGCTCAGGATCACAAGCCGAGTCGATTGATCCATGTCCGTCTGTCCGTCTGTCGGACCACAGATCTCAGCTTTTATAAAAGCTAGAGTTACCAAATTTGGCAGGAAGACTCCTGTGTAGATCAAGCAGATCAAGTTTATTTCAAATGTTAGGTGCCACCGTCCCCCAATATAGTTTTTAAATTTGTAAGCGCTGTATAAAAGATACAACTTTCTGACTTTAACATATACTAAGCTGAATGAAATATCTACGTAGTCTCCAAATTACAATCCGATCGGACAATAAACACAGAAGTTATTGAAGAAAGTATGAACATAAAACCAAGTGCTTCAGTCAGCTAACAAGGGAGGCCATCTGTCGGGATTAATTTCAAAGCATGTGCATATGCATATGTGTATGAATTTAATAAATTAAACTACACGGGAACATAGGTCGAAGGGTATCCCACTGTCGCGTGTTGCGCGACTGTTGCTTTTCTTACTGGTTCTACCTGTTCTCCCACTGAATCTGATTCTTAAAGAATCTTTCTTGATTATACTACTCTTACTAAATGTATAATTTAAATACTTACAAGTATTGTACACACCAATAAAGAATATTCGAGTTATTAAAATATGCTTGAAATTCAGTATTTATCGATTTACGGAGGGAAAAGGGGGTGTCATCAAATTCTTAAGTAAACTTTTCGTGCCAGCAATAATAAAACATAATGTCGCCAATTTTTGAAACTTAAACTTTGCTATTATATTATCTTTGATATAGGTGTTCATACAGGCAGACTTGAGTGATAATAAATTTACATATGTATGTACATATATACTTGTATATATGGCTATGTCTTTTTTGAAGCAATGCTGGCATTGGCATCTGATTTTGGGCTTAAAACTACAGAGCGCATTCCGAAAATTGCAGCATCAACACAGGATGCACATTAATGCTCTGGCATGCGGCACACGCAGAAAACCCATTTGGACAATAGACTGCAATTGACCGCAGACCACAGATGGAAGATGGACGAAGTGAACAGACGAGGAGGAGGGGGGCGTTGAGGCGATTGCTGACCACTGGCATTGGGCGTTGGGCATTGGTCGTCGAGCATTTGCATAAAAATATGCCGAGTGTCCACTCTCGCGTATCCGAAGTGGAAAAAAGAAGACATCGCTCATTGCACACACACACACCATAAACATGGGCGAGTAAAAAGAAACGGGCACTCCATAAATTCGGATTCTGGCCGGAGCAGCCATAATTATGGCTAGCAATGCCAGCGGGGATGGGCCGGGGCCAACAACAGATGCTGTTACTGCTGCAGACTGTGCTGCATGCGCCTGCGCTTATGCAATATTAATTAAGCGAAGAAAAGCAACTGCAAGTGGATTCGGGAGACGGGACACGGGACACGCATGATGGCATTGACTTATTGTCTCCGCCAACTGTGGGCTATCTCAACCTACTATGTGGCATATCGAGGGAGCAACTTGTGCACCACTGGACCAGTGGGCCACATGTCTCCTTTGTGCCTCTTAATTTCCAGCTATTGTTGCCTTGCCTCGACCTCAGTCAGGCATAAATTAAATTTTGCAGCAAGTGCTGTGCTTGACGGCCCTCAATGGCTTCCACATGTGGTTGCCTGTCACTGACTCCTGCTTCAAGACAATGGTAGAGCTGCGTCAACGTTGCCTTGCTCCACCTCCTTCTCGTTCTGGCGCTGCTGCGTCAATTATAATTTGCAAATTTACGCCTTGCACTGCCTAATAGGTCTGAAACGACAGCAAGAGTACTCTGAGTACTCCAAGTACTTGTCCGAGTGTTGGAAGGAGTAATCACGAATAGTTACAGAGTGCTGTATCAAATTACATGCATCAATACAAACCACCAGTCTATATATATAGTATATCTATGTATATTTCTGCTGCACTTCTGACCAGCTCACCACATGCAACGTTGCTTGACTTCAGACAGACAGACGGGCAGACAAGCAATTGTATACAAATAATACAGGGCACATCGATAATGATGATGTTATTGTTGGCCCGTCTTACGGCTGATAACTAACTAACAATTTGCTTGCCGCAGTCTGAAGTTTTGCCCTTTCGGGCCTAATGAAGTGCACATAATGTGAATCCGAGATAGCTGCAACTCCTGCGGTCATCTCATTAATTTGGATTGCAACTCATTTTCAAATGTCTATTGAAAATCATTATCATCAGGACAGAAGCACAAGCACAGTAGACTCTTACAGACAGATAATATTATATATTTGGCCAGAAGTATTCACAAATATGTGCATTAATTTAGTGTCCAGAGAATCTTGCCAATATATGTATGCATTAATTGTGAACTCTGTCTGAATATTATTCATTATTCAGCTTGTCATATTCTTCCTGCAAGCAATAAACTTGCTGTAATTGATTACAAACAGAATACAAAGTGTTCTCTAAATTAGGACACAACGTACTTGGCGATTATTTAAAATGACATGGCCACTCTAAAAGCTGTCCTGTTAAACTACATTAAGTACATCGGTTTCATTCATGTAAATCGATTATGAACTGGATAGTCTAACTCTGTTATGAGAATCAACAGTGATCATTAACATTTGTCTGCGATTAGCAAATCTAATATCTGTCATGTTAACATGCAATAAGCACATCGCTTTTATTGATTTTAATCGATTACCAACTTGATATTCTAACTCTTATAATTGAGCACTTTTAATTGATAATCGTCTTGATTTTCGTGCTCCATATTTATTTTCTGTCTGTTACCATGGCTTAGATAACATCTTTTATCGCTGTTACTCACCAGCACTAACAAAGAATCTTTTATCGCTGTTATTTAACAACGAACAAAATGTGAATTAATAGAAAAATCCCTTTATTGCCTTTATTATTGAGTTTACATTTGTTCCATAGGTTTACCGTATCGATGGCAATTGAATAAAGCGTTAAACGAATGAAATTCATTAAATTCACATAGTTAACTTTTTTGCGCGTCCGAAATGACACGGGAGGTGCCATTTATGACTTGTCTTTGCACGCGCTCTGTCTCTCAGTAAGCGTGCGTGTGTCAGTGCGTGTGCGAATGTGTCTGTCCACTGTGGGCAATTCAAATGAATTTTTGGTCCGCTCCTCAATGTTTTTAATTGAAAAACATGTTCGTTTTGGTTGCATTTCTTTTCGTTTCGCATCGCTTCGTTTTGGTTCGGTTCGGTTTCAGTTTGGTTTTGCGTTGAAAAACCGCCGTATGCCACTTGGCGGCCGTAAGCCGCTGACGCTGTGGCTTGGCCTTGTTGGCAAGCTGTCCCCGTCCTCCATTGTGCTCCTGCTCCTGCCCCACCTCCCGCCTGTTGCCCACTGTGACTGCTCTGGCAAACAATTCCCTGGACCAACCGACGTACTGTGCGCACGCGTTCGTGCATAAATTCCGCCAAGTGTCCATTTTTCTGATTTGTGTGTAAAGTTCTCGTTTTTTCCCCCTTCTCTTTGTTTATTCTGTTTTTGTTCCCCCATCACCGGGTGGGGGGTGTCAGTTGGGAAGTGAGTGGCTGGAGGGGAAGGCCCGTTGCCTTGGCTGACTGCCGGTCATGGTGGCCATGCAAATGCGGGCCAGAAATAGAAAATGAATTCCTTCGAAGAAGAAATAGTAGTAAGAATTTTCTATTACATTTTGCGGCCGAAAAGAAATACTCGCAAACAAGAAATTAAAATACGCAGAGAAACGTTTTAAGAATTTTTAATTAAAATCAACGTTGTCCGGCAGCGAAATGCCTACAATTCGTTTAATCACCGCTCAGCCAGCCTCAGCATTGCGCATACGCCTTGGTGTACGGCTAATATGTCTTATTGAGTTGTTCAACTAATTTTTGGCTTTATTCGGCTCGCGTTTTTAGGTTAGATATAGCAATTCAAATAATTGTACATTTTTATTTACTAATATCTAACATTTGCATGCATTTCAAATGATCAAAAATTATTTTTTTTAATAATTCATTTCCCCGCCGATAATATCGGCGATTTTAACCCTTGAATTATCGATGGTTACATTAAAGCATTAACCATAATATTATTATTTAATTTAGATTTGCTCATGATTAAGCTAATGGACTTTTACCACCAGCTTTATAAAGTTTTGAGCAGTTAATTGTACATTGTAACTTTCTACGTAATCTTTTGTATGTTTTTTTTAATGCCTGCGTTATCCTTCTGAAAAGCGGGGTTATCTCCAATCAATTCGGCATAGCGTTTCTTCAGAAAGTCCACAGCATCCCAGGGCTGCAGATGATTTGAGCCCCAAATGATGTAGACCAAGTTTCCCACGAAGAACGCCGACGCCGAAATAATGAACACTATCTGCCATTGACTCCGCGAGCTCTGTAAAGTAAGATAACAATAATATAAGCCAGCAATGTCGAGAGCTGATTTGCACAATTCTAACATACCGTGTCAGTAACGACCACGCCCACTAGTAGCGGTGCCACAAGGCCAAAAATAGTTGCTACTGAGTTTGATAAGGACATTAGAACACCTGCATGATTAGGGGACATGTCCATGATGGTCAACATACTGCCAATGCCATTGCCTGCATTCAGACCTGCATTGATGGTCATCAGCACTATAGCCCATTCGGTGTGTTCCTTGTCGAGAAATCCAATTCCAATTAGCGCGGCAGCAGGTCCCCAAAAGGCTATGGTATTAATGAACTTACGCAGCAAGTCTAACGACATCCACTTGCGACTGGTGACTATATCAGCGAACGTCAAGTACACATATGACATAATCCACATGACCAGAAAGGGAAGCGCTGAGTACAGACCGTTACTCTTGAGATCCATTCCCAATACGCCATTAATATATTCGGGGGTCTGCAGTTGCATCGTCGAATTTGCCCATCCCTGAGCACCTATCGCGCAGTTCACTGCAAAATAGCTTCCCGAGGTAAAGATCGCACGCCAGGGTATTGGAATCTTCTGGTTGTGGAAGCCATCATTGCGCAACATCGAACGCTCAATGTAATCGCGCTCATCTTGGCCAATCAAGCGAGAGCTGGGTGCATTGTTGGACGCCAAAACCAACCAGAGTGCACACCACACTAGGCAGATTCCTGCCGAGACATACGAGATGCCAGGCCAGCCCAGCGAACTGTCTGCAATGAGTCCACTTGTAAACATGGATAACACCTGACCGCACGCAATGCCTGAAGTGACAAAGCCACCCAGCCGATTGCGATCCTTAGGTGGACACCACTTGGCTAGGTGCGCCATAACGCCGGTGAAAAGTAGGCCTTGGAATAATCCCATAACAATGCGGAGCACACAGAAGGCCACCCAACCTCCCCAACTGATGCAGAATGGCGTCAACGCACTCAACACAGCTGCTGTTAGAGTTGGAATAATCATAACCTTCTTGGTACCAAAGCGCCTGTATAAAACCCCAGCTGGCAATTGCATTACAATGTAGCCCCAGTAGAAACTAGAGAGTATATACGATCTCTGCGCCTCTGTCCAGTCGTATACCTAAGGCGGAAGTTCGATAAAGTTATTGCCATGATAAGTGAAATGTAGCTATCGGAAAATCACCGGAAAAATCGGCATCTGTCATTGCAATAATGGCAACGCTGACACTGATCCGTGTGATCATATTGACGGTCATTGCCAAGAAGAGCAACACCGCTTGGAGATGTCGTATGCCGATAACGGGCCCTGAAAAAGAGATAATAAAATATGAGCTACATTTTTATCAAAACCAAAGAAAATTACGAATACAGTATATAATTATGTTATATACAGTCGGTAATACTGTAACCGTAATGTAGTAACCCTTATGTTATATACAACAGTTAAAATTAATGTCTAATTAAAGCGTCGTCTGCATTGATGGTGATCCACATAATTAGGTCGCGATTGTGTCAATTGAATTAATTTATAAGCTATCAATTAAGTGCTAAATTTTAGTTAAAAATCCAAGCATTGCACTTATTTAGAGTATATATTTACCTGTATTTTCAACTGTGGCAGTCATTTGAATGTCAATCGAAGTAAATCTTACTATGGATATTATTTATATTATTAATAAGTCGGAATATAAGTAAAATGCGTCTGCGCGTCTTGCAAAACCGTCTGCTTTCAACAATATCTGAACTACTTCTAAATGTTCTTTAAGTTTATGCTAACACTTCCAAGAAACCTTAAAGCTTTTATTATGGAACATAAACAATATGATTCTATTATGATAAGAACTTTTATTTAGGTGATAACCTAAACAATCGTTTCTATGCGGATAAAAAGACTATCAAAAAATCATTAGACAGATTTGGTCACAGTGTATAAATAAAACATAAATAAACCATGTCTATAAATAAATTACACAGATGAAAGACACACGTGCACCAGCTTTTCGACATCAGATCACTTTTGTTTATAAATATTAACCAATGCATAGATACTTCGTGTTATGGCAGTTCTCATGATAATCTTGTTTGTTTCTACCATTAAGCTATTTAGAATACCTTTGCAGATAGCTAAATAGTTTTGGCTATCTGCATATACAATTTTATAAAATTGGACGAATATAACATATAGCAATCGCCCGAAATGCGGGATTTTGCATGAAAGCCAGTATTGTTTTTCAAAATGACTTAACCTATCAATGCCAAATAAAGTTATAGAGCAATCGACACATTTCAACTGATTTCGGCCCCAGGAACGATAAAAAATATGAGAACCACATGGTCATTATCACAACGAAATATTCTAGTTTGTCCCACTGTGCTTATTATTGCGACATTGAAAGCGAATAGCAATTTGGACGTTCTGCTTCTTGATGTCATCATGAACCCGATTTATGCTTTATTTTCAATGTCTTTCTTAATGTCTACACTATCCTGCTGATAAAGTATCAATTTATTTCCTTTTAGTTCAGCATCGCGCTTCTTTAGAAAGTCCACAGCATCCCAGGGCTGTAGATTATTTGAGCCCCAAATTATGTAGACCAAATTTCCCAGGAAGAAAACCGCCGCCGAAATAATGAACACTACCTGCCATTGACTCCGTGAACTCTGCACGCCCACTAGCAGCGGTGACACAAGAGAAAAAAATATTGCCGTTGTGTTCGTTAAGGACATTAGAACACCTGCATGGTTAGAGGACATGTCGATGATGGTCAACATATTGCCAATGCTGTTGCCTGTATTCAAACCCGCATTGATGGTCATCAGCGCAATGGCCCATTCGGTGTGCTCCTTGTCGAAAAATCCAATTCCAATCAGTGCTGCAGCCGGTCCCCAATAGGCTATGGTATTGATGAACTTACGCAGCGTATCAAGCGACATCCACTTGCGACTGGTGACTAAATCAGCGAACGCCATGTACACATATGACATAATCCTCATGACCAGGAAAGGAAGCGCCGAGTACAGACCGTTTCTCGTGAGGTCCATACCCAATACGTCATGAATATACTCTGGGGTCTGCAGTTGCATCGTCGAATTTGCCCGTCCCTGAGCATAGCCCACTAAATTAATTGAATGAAAACTTGCCGAAGTAAACATCGCACGCAATGGTATCGGAATCTTCTGCTTGTGGAAGCCATCATTGCGGTCCATCGACCGTTCAATGTAATCGCGCTCATCTTGGCCAATCAAGCGAGATCTGGGTGCATTGTTGGACGCCAAAACCAACCAGAGTGCACACCACACTAGGCAGATTCCTGCAGAGACATATGAGATGCCAGGCCAGCCCAGCGAACTGTCTGCAATGAGTCACTTGTAAACATGGATAACACCTGACCGCACGCAATGCCTAAGTAGACGAAGGCACCAGGTTGGTGTATACCGGTAAAAAATAGGCCCTGAAACAATCCGAGAACAACACGGAGCACACAGAAGGCCACCCAACCTCCCCAGCCAATGCAGTACGGAGTCAGTCCGTCATGACAATAATGGCGACGCTGACACTAATCCGTGCAATAATATTGACGACAAGTGCCAAGAAGAGGAGCACCGATTGGAGATGTCTTATGCCGCAAAAGGGCCCTAGAATAGAGAACTTCGTATGATTAGTTCATGATTAGCTAAGGAATTAATTAAAGTGAAATGATTATCAAATGCGACAAAGTTATGTGTTCCTATATATATGTAATTATTAATTGAAATAGACGTCTCACTAAATCCAAACTGAAGAAATTTTCGAATGCAATTAGTTTATGCCTCGACTTATTAGCTTAGCCATAAATCATTTGCAAATTATCGACGGTCATTGGCGCCAAGAAGAGCAACACCGCTTGCAGATGTCGTATGCCGATAACGGGCCCTGGCGAAGAGATAATTAAATATGAGCAACATTCTTATCAAAACCAAAGAAAATTACGGTTACAGTATATCGTATAGTTATGTTATATACAGACAGTAATACTGTAACCGTAATCGCCTTATGTTATATATAACAGTTAAAATTAATGTCTCATTAACCCGTCAATGAAGCCAATTGTAAGCTCAGAGATAAATCATCTGCAAATCATTGATGGCGCTCCACAAAATTAGGTCCCGATTGTGTCAATTGAATTAATTTATATGCAATGGATTAGCTGCTAATTTTTAGTACAAAATCCAAGCATTTCAGTTATTTAGAGTATATATTCACCTGTATTTTCAACTGTGGCAGTCATTTAAATGGCAATCGAACTAAATCTTAAGATGGATATTATTTATATTATTAATAAGTCGGAATATAAGTAAAATCTGTCTGCGCGTCTTGCAAAAACGTCTGCTTTCGACAATATCTGAACTACTTCTAAATGTTCTTTAAGTTTATGCTAACACTTCGAAAAAACTTTAAAGCTTTTATAATGGAACATAAACAAAATGATTCTATTACGAAAAGAACTTTTATTTAAGTGATAACCTAAACAATCGTTTCTATGCGGGTAAAAAGACTATCAAAAAATCATTAGACAGATTTGGTCACAGTGTATAAATAAAACATAAATAAACCATGTCTATAAATAAATTACACAGATGAAAGACACACGTGCACCAGCTTTTCGACATCAGATCACTTTTGTTTATAAATATTAACCAATGCATAGATACTTCGTGTTATGGCAGTTCTCATGATAATCTTGTTTGTTTCTACCATTAAGCTATTTAGAATACCCTTGCAGAGGGCTTATTAGTTTTGGCAATCTTCATATACAATTTAATAAAATCGGACCAATATAACATATAGCAATCGGCCGGAATGCGGGATTTTGCATGAAATTATTATCAAATGCGACAAAGTTCTGTGTTCCTACATATATGTAATTATTAATTGAAATAGACGTCTCACTAAATCGAAACTGAAGAATTGCAATTAGTTTATGCCTCGATTTATTAGCTTAGCCATAAATCATATGCAATCATTATCGATGGTTATTGGTGGCCTACATAATTAGCCGCCGATTGGGTCAATATCGAAATGATTTATGTACTATCACTAAGCAATGTTCATTGTTTAGTGGTGTTATCGATTATGAGCTCATTTCTTCTATCTAATCCAAGCGGATGCGATTCAATCCGAGCTTCGAAAAAGGTTTTAATAGTTCTGGATATACTCTAAAAATAGAAAAAATATATAGAAATATATGTATATTCACCAGTATTTTCAGTTATATGAGTCATTGGAATGACAACCGACTATGAATACCAATTCTTATAATGGATGTGATTGAAGTAATAAATAAGTCGGAATCAATTTATAGTCTTTACGTCTGGAAAAAACGTCCACTTTTGTCAAAATCTCAACTACTTCTCAGTATTCTTCAGCTAATGATAACTTTTCTAAAAAACTTTATACTGGAACATAAACATTATGATACAATTTAGATAAGAACTTTTATTTATGTCACTTTTCGTCTATTGATAAGCTAACCATAGTTTTTTATGTAGATTAGAAACCATCACGAAGAATTTGAATCAGATTCGGCGACAGTTATATACCAAAAGTCGGCACCTATACTTTAACACTTTTAAGATTAGCAACAGACGAAATTCGACAACTGATTCATTCTGTTCTGTGTTGCTGCTGCCGACAAGCTTGCCGAAGCTGTCCGAACACTCGAAGTCATCTTTACACTCGTATGTGTGTCCACAGAGCTCGTGCCTCTACACTGTGTTTTGTATATACAAACCATATCGATGTTAAGGTATTGAGAAAACGGATGAAAAACACACGTGCGGTGGCTTATCAAGATCCGAAGATAGAGATGGTGGGACGGTGGGTTTCCACAATAGATTGTGTTTCCTTTATAATTAGAACTACGATTCAATTTATAACTATTAAAGAAATCTTTTAGTAATTAATGTTCAGTTAGTTTAATAAGCTAGACTTCTGATTTGGCACAAGTATTAAGTTGTTGTCGTATCGATTTTAATTTGACTTCATTATTGGCGTTTGGTTTATTTTGATAGTCCTCTGCATCCCAGGGCTGTACGTCGGTAGAGCCCCAAATGAGATACACCAAGTTACCCACAAATAAGACCATGGCAGTTGTGGAAAACAAGACTTGCCACTGACTGCGAGAGCTCTGAAAGAACAGACTGGATAATCACTTTATATAATACTCGTTAAGGGTTTAACTTACGGTATCAATAACGATAAAGCCCACATAGAAAGGAGATGCCAGCGGAAAGATAGTCGATACTGCGTTTATAATAGCCATCGTCATGGCGGAATGATTTGGTGATATGTCAATGATCGCCAAAGTGCTGCCTATGCAAGCTCCCGCATTCAAGATCGTATTGAGAGTCAACAGGAAAATGAGCAGGCTAGTGTGCTCTTTGTCCAGCCATCCAATTTGAACAAACACCAGAGCCGGACCCCAGAAGGCCAGTGTATTCAAAGACTTACGCAGTGTGGTGAGGGTCATCCATTGACGGGACATGGCTAAGTTCGCGAAAGCCAGGAAAACATACGACATGCACCACATGGCTGCGAAGGGAAGTGCCGAGAAGAGTGAGTTTTTCTTAATATCCATGCCCAGCACACCGTGTATATAGGCAGGCGTCTGTAACTGCATTGTGGAATTTGCCCAATTTTGAGCACAGCGTACAATCATTACCGCCGCAAAGGGGGCAGATGTCCAGATGGCACGCCAGGGCACGGGAATCTGCTGGCCATGAAATCCATCTAAGTGTTTCAAGGAACTTTCAATGTAATCACGCTCATCTTGGCCAATGAAACGGGAGCTGGGTGCGTTGTTGTCGGCCAGCAATAGCCACAGTACACACCAGGAAAAGCATAGAAAAGATGAGCTATACAGGATGCCTGGCCAGCCCATGAAGCTATTAGCAATGAACCCACTTGTAAACATTGCCATAAGGGAGCCAAAATCGCAGCCCGAAAAGGCGATGACTCCCAATAGATTGCGATCCTTGGGCGGTGACCATTTGGCAAGGTGCTCATTAATGCAGGGAAAGATCAGACCCTGGAATAATCCTTCAACTATGCGCAACACGCTGTATGCTGCCCAACCGCCCCAGCTGATGCAGTATGGGGTCATCAAAGTAAGCAAAGCTGTGGCAAAGGCCGGAATAAACAGAACTATCTTCACGCCATAGCGTCGGACGAGGAACCCAGCCGGGAACTGAGTCACTATGTAGCCCCAATAGAAGCTGGAGAGTATGTAAGCCCTCTGCATCTCGGTCCAGTTGTATTCCTAGAACGAATGAGATCTTCAATCACTTGCAGACTCTAATCTTATAGATACGCTTACTTGAAATTTGGGATTGGTAGTGGCCGCATTAGTCATCGCCACAACGGCGACGCTGACATTGAGTCGGGGTATATAGTTCACAACGATGGCCAAGAAGAGCAGCACAGCTTGCAAATGTCTAATGCCAATATGAGGCTCTGCTCAAATATCGATGAATGTTGGTTTGCATTGAAATCATAATTATATCTAATTAATATTTACCAGTTACCTCCATTTAATACACTGAATATTTGTGGAAATTCACCAGAAGACAAGCTAAAGCGTCCGAGTCTCTCGATGACGGAATTACTTCTGAGAATGCTCAGTTGCATTTTAACGCAAGATGGAATAATTTGTTTTTAAAGCAAACACATGCCTGAAGTATGAGTATAATCGATTTAGCGATAAGAAACCAAACTAAGTAAAGACCAGAAACAACTGGACGAGAATTCTACTGAATTATCACATATCGTATATATTTTTACGAGAAATTCAATCCCCATAAAGACTGAAGCTTGAGAGAACTTCTAAAATGTTGTAAATACTCTCCGAAAATGGTCAAAAATAAGTTAAATCCAACAATAATATATTTAATTTGTACTTAAAATAACTCTAAACAAGTCAAGCTTTAGTACTTTACGGAACTCTGAAGTCAGTTATTTTACTATTACAAATATCTTTTAAAATATTTTGTTTTTATTATTAAAAGATCTCAACATGCGCTAACAACAATACAATGCTAGTTCATTTTAAATATTAATATCTAAAACTAACGAAGATAATATATTACAAGTATTTACATTGAGAAAACTCGTGCTTAGAAGAATCAAAAAGAGTATTCCTCTTTAGCTCCTAACTATTTTAACCGGCAATTTATATAAACGTAATCTATCTTGTTTCTTTAGTTTTCGATTCGTTGTCCTTAATCGCCTTAATCTTATTATTATTATCTAATTCGACATCGTTTTTCTTTAGGTAATCCACAGCATCCCAGGGCTGCAGATCGGTGGTGCCCCAAATGAGATACACCAAGTTGCCCACAAAGAAGACAACGGCAGTCATGCCAAAGACGATTTGCCACTGACTCCGTGAATCCTGCAAGGTAAGAGATCGTCAAGATAGATACAATATATTCCCAATTAATCCGAAATTCACTTACCGGTTCAGTGACAATAACGCCCACCAGTAGAGGGGTGATCAATGGAAAGATATTGCCCACTCCGTTAATTATGGCCATATTCATACCCGAATGATTGGGCGACAGGTCGATAATAGTGAGAATACTGCCGATGCCAGAGCCCGCATTGAGGCCGGCGTTGATGGTCATCAATGCAACGGCCCATTTAGTTTGCTCCTTGTCCAGAAAACCAATGCCAATCAACGCCGCAGCCGGACCCCAAAAGGCCACGGTATTAATAGACTTGCGGAGCGTGGTGAGGGACATCCACTGGCGGGACATGGCCACGTCCGCAAACACCAAGTAGATATACGACATGCCCCACATGGCGACGAAAGGAAGTGCCGAGTAGAGTGCATTGGTCTTGATGTCCATGCCCAACACACCGTGCATGTAGGCGGGCGTCTGCAACTGCATTGTGGAGTTGGCCCAGCCCTGTGCACTGCGCACAACCAGGAGGGCATAGTAAGGCGCCGATGTCCAGATGGCACGCCAGGGCATAGGAATCTTTTGGCCGTGGAATCCATCGTTGCGTTTCATCGATCGTTCAATATAATCCCGCTCGTTTTGGCCAACCAGGCGAGAGCTGGGCGCATTGTTGGATGCGAACAGCAGCCAGAGTATACACCATACGAAGCACATGCCCGCCGAGACATACGAGATGCCCGGCCAGCCCATGGCACTGCTGGCAATGACGCCACTCACGTACATGGCCAACACAGAACCGCAATCTGAGCCCGAGTAGGCAAAAACTCCGAGACGATTACGATCTCTGGGTGGCGACCACTTGGCCAGATGCTCGTGTATGCAGGGAAATATTAGGCCCTGGAACAATCCAAGAACAATCCGCAAAACACTGTACGCAACCCAACCGCCCCAACTGATGAAGTAGGGCGTCAAAGCACTTAGCACTGCTGTGGCAAACGTTGGAATGAACAGCACCTTCTTGGCTCCATACCGTCTGACGAGAAGCCCAGCTGGAAACTGCGTTACCAAGTAGCCCCAGTAGAAGCTGGAGAGTATGTAAGACTTCTGCGACGCACTCCAGTCATATTGCTGCAAACAGAAAAGGAGATAATTAGTTAAGTTGCTCTCAACTTGTTTTAGTTGTGCAGAAATACCGGAAAATCAGGATTAGAAGTGGCCGAATCCGTAATGGCCACAACGGCCACGCTGACATTGAGCCTGGCTACATAATTGACGGTTATGGCCAAGAAAAGCAGAGCCGCCTGCAGATGTCGTATGCCGATAATAGGCCCTTGAATTGAGAAATTCCCGTTATTAAGGCGCAAGATATTAATAACAACTAATAATGACAAATATATTAATAACAACTGTCCGATTGGTCGATTGCCCGATTGGCCCGATTACTTGATTGACGGATTGCTTCGATGTGCATAAATCAGTTATCTTTATCACGCACCCAAATGTCGTTATTGGTGTTGTTGTTGTTGCTGTTGTTGATTATCGGTCGTAAAATTCAAAATCGTCGCGATATCGCAAATAATTTTGGTCAATGCAAACCGATTAGGCCCCGTTTAACCAGTTTAGCGTGTGTCGAAATATTAATCAAGGTATAAATCACATAAAAATCCCCGGTAATAAATGGAATTCCAATTAATTTGGCAATTATTGCAATATTGATATATGAACTATGCATTCTAGATTGTAGACGCGATGTGCAATCTTATCGTGAGAAACAGTTAAAACGCAGCTCATTGACATCCATATCGATAATACATATCGATGGCCAACTGACCGCAGCAATAAGAGTTTGTCTCAAGGTCGCCATTGGAATTTTGATGGTTTCTTAATAGGGTTTCATTGTGAAAACATTCATTAATTCGTATTCTCATTATCTTTAAACTATTCTGAACTTTCTATAAACAAACAAGCAATATACTATCGTATTTATACACATATTTTATATAATTTGATTTGATTTAGAACCTTGTTTGTATACAAGACTCATCACATTTTAGGTTGACTGAGGGCATTTAAATTACAGCAATTACTTTTTACATCCAAATATAATTTCATTCATGATATTAATATTCACCAGTATTCATTATAAGCTCTCGTTTTCGAGTGTGTTTAAAGGTTTTTCAGCCCGCAAATGAGACGAACATTTTATAAATTTAATGCACGTAAAATTACGGTTCATATTATTTGCGAACAACAATTAAAATCGCATTTGGCCGGATACAACTGCACGGGGTAGTTTAGACACTATGATTCCAATTGATATACATATCACACATAAATGCACAATCTGAGGAGGTCAGAAATCGCTTTCCGGGCATATATTCACCTGTGTTTTCAACTGTGGCACTCATTTCCAGTTGAGTACCCCAAGTTTTTTGACTAACTCAATTTGATTTTATTATTATACGAGTATGTTTCGGCAGCTCCCAGACAGTCGGTAAACAGAGACGCGTCCGCGCTTGTCAATATCAGAAATACGTCTGAGCATTACCGAAGCTGTGCCCCACCATATAACCTAACGGGCTGCTCGACGGGTGATCTCAACGGGGGATACTATAGGGGGGTGGACATCGCATACTACAGGCAATAAGCATTTATGGCTGCAATTAGACTCGCTGTTTCTGTTGCTGTTCTTAACTGAGCGTTGATAGCAGTTACCGTCAGCTACTTTTCAGAATTCTTTTCAGCACTTGCTGCATGCCAATTTCTAATGGGTTAACGCGTTGCAGATATGATATACGATGGGTTATATAATGACAAAGTAATGAAACCCTAAACGCCAGTTCGTCTGTCCGTAGACGCGCACGAGCCCGCGATGACTTGTGTGTTTTGTATATTTGAATAGAACTGTTATTTATATACTGCGAGACCCCAAACCCCAGAATCGGATGAGCAGCTCTGATTGCACAATGATTATAAAATATGTAAAACGCTATATAGGATTGTTATCTAAAGTGATTCGGAAACAGCTGAGAGTTAATCAAAAATTACAGCATGTTCGTGCGAATTGCAGTTGCTAATTGGAGAAAGCTGTTGAAATTCTAAAGTGGTGTTGAGACAATTGAGAATTTAGAACAGAAATCGACTATTGTATACCCTTTTTTAATGCAATATATACTTTAAAATAGGAATGCCTTTTAAATTTAATATATTGTACAAACCGATGTGAGAATGATGCAATAGCATCCATTCGAATCCTTTTGCAGTTAAAAAAAAATATTATCGATAGCGAACATCGATAAGAGTATTTTTATTAGAACTAGTCAGTTTTGCCAATTTAGCTATTTTACCACTAGTTCTATCGTGCAGTAATTGATAAAAGCGGGATAAATTGCTAGATAGCGGTCAGCAGGTAAAATCGCTGTTCCTGGAATCATTTTATCTTTTTTTAAATGTATTTTTAAAATACTTTTACAGTATTTTTATATTTGAGTAGCAACAAAAGATCGATACACAAAAAGATAATTCAATTTTATCGACTTAAACTACAAGAACAATTGAATCGAGTTAAATAAGATCACAAACAAATTATTTATCTTCCTATCAGTTCTGGCTTTTTTTAAAGTTTAATTGCGGGACAAAATAGAAAATATTGCTGTATCTATATTTGTTAATACCAGAAACTCCACACAATTAGCTTTTATTTATTGAAAATGCATACAACTCAGCGTTTTTATATAATCTGGCTCTTCTCCGATCAAAAAATCTTGCAACTCTGTTCACAATAGGGGGGTTTTTCAAAATAGCAGTGCTAGCGTTTTTTATTAACTACCAATAAGATTTTCTGGATATATCTAGCTTTTTTCTGAGTTTCAATATTACCCAAAGAGTTGACAACACTGGTACTAGTACGCTAACACTCGCAAACAGGCCTACAATTAAGGGGGCAGCGTGGTATCTGCCATCGATATGTTTAATATCCTGATTGAAAATTCTACAAAATGTCAGTACACTGCAGCGAAATTCTGCGTAAATATTAAATTTAACAGATGTATGCCAGATATTTGTACATTAAAATAATGATAATCTAATTGACTTTACTTAAGTCCGCTTAAAATTTTATCAGTTCTGAGCCTATTATAGTCGTCATTTATAGTAATTGTATCTGTGTCGATTGTTGACAATAAATAAAAAATACTTTAATATTTTCAAATTCGTTTCATTGTGCATTTTTTAAATTGTCAGTCAGTGAGATTGATAAGCATTATCGACGAGCTGGTTTCAAAATCCAAACAGACAGTTTGGAAAGCCTTTCAGCTACCTCGAAAACATAAACTCTGCTCAAACAAAGACCCAGCACACAGACACAGCCAAATACGGCTGTGTGTGTAGTTTTCTAATCTGCAGTTTATCTTGCTGGCAAAACTGAACAACAAAGAATTAAACTGCCCCCACAGCTGACCAATGAACAGAGAAGTAGGAGAAGTGGGCGTGACTGGTGGAGCGCGCTTTTTGCCCCGAGCAGCTGCAGAATAAATGTGGATTTTATGAAATAATGGCGCTAAAAATACTTTATAATGCAAAATGCATGGCCAAAAAACGGTTCAGTGTGTATGGGGGTGAGCGTGAGGCATGCATCGATGCTGCGCTAAGCTGTGCAACAACAACGGCAAATGGACGTGAAAGTGCTGCAAGTGGAGAGCAAGAGAAGCAGGTGGATCCTAACAGCAACTAAGCGGCAAGCAGCTGCCACAATCAAGTCAACAGGAGTCGAAAAATGTTGCCACACACACATGCATATGCATGTACATACAAGAATAACAAGCATGACATGCTAAGCGCACATTGTGCATATGAACGGGTCTATCTGTGTGTGTGTGTGTGAGTGTCTTAGGTCTAAGGTCATTTTCAATTTGCATAAATCATGTATGTCCATGTGGGACCGAACCGGCTGCTCTCCAGCAGCAGCACCAGTGTGTGTTTGTGTAGTGTGTGCCCTCAAATAAAACCACAACAATTGCTTGGTAAATAAAAGGCCAGGCAACTTATCCAGCACAGCTGCTTTAAATTTGCCAAATATCCCGTATACGTCATGTGGAGCAAGAAAGGGAGGGCGGCAGTGAAGCTGTGCATACTATATAACTTTTATCGCAAGAAGCAAGCATTAAATGGAACTGCATATTATATATTTGCACAGCACACACAGATACACTACTATAATATTATGCCAGGCGTGTACAGTGGGGCGTATACGCAATGTCCAAACATAGTCACCATTTTTGTGGGTGCCAATCAAAATTTTTGACAAACTACTCGGCGCAAGGCAGGCAAAATTTGTGCTAACTTAGCAGTCAAAAAGTCAACCACATGCAGCAAGGAAGATGGGTGAGCAAGGGAATGGGATGAGCAGGCAATCCCGCACACCCCCACCCCATTGCCATGGAAAACACGCACACGCAAGTTGATTTATAAGACTTTCATATGGCGGCTGCGTTGCGCTGAAGTTGGGCTTAGCGAGGAGGTGTAGGGGGTCGTCTGTTTTGATCATTTGTGAATCATGTCTAGCTGTGTTTTGACTTTGATTTATATGCTGTGCATATGCACGAACCGCAAGGACAATTTTGCCCGGCATGGACGCGCACGCAACGACATCAGCAGCAGAGGCAGGGCCGGAAACGAATATAGCATCGGTTAGCGTCCAACAGTCGCCTAGTTTCGCCCCGCCGGCAACGACAAATGCCTTCGAAATACGGCCCGCATAAAGGGGTGGGGGTGGAAATCCTAAAATGCAAATGGCGCCATGCCACCACCCAATGCCATCCGCATCCGCACCCGCAAAATGCCAACGTTATAACCCAAATTATTTGATTCAACCAAAAATTGCATTGCACTCGAATTAAGTGGGCACGTCTCGACAGGGGGCGGGGCAGGGTTTCGATTCGGTTAATGCTCGGACGCCGCATTGTAAAATTTACGTAAAACCGCTTAATTGGGTTGAAATTATTTTGTTTATACGCGCCCGAGCGAGTGCTCGTAAACCGACTGAAAGTTTAAAACAACCGCGACTATTATAATGGCACAAAGCGCTGCAATTGTGGTTATTGAAGGATTTTAATATTGTTGCAAATGGGAATATTCGCGCTTATTGTATCCATGTGTGTTATGTGGATGCTTTTAACGTGATATGTCACATTAAATCCGCTAAAGTTCTTTCGTTCTTTAAGCAAAAAAGGCGCTGCAAGTTATACAATTTTAATCGGCACGGTATGAAACAGGTTTACAGGTTTTCAGGTTAACAATATATGATAAATCAATGAGGGAATTCCCAGCTATGCAATCGCGAAAACTTGATTCGAAGCTGATTTCATACTAAAAACTACAT
Source organism: Zaprionus nigranus (assembly GCA_018903425.1). NCBI lineage: Eukaryota > Metazoa > Arthropoda > Insecta > Diptera > Drosophilidae > Zaprionus > Zaprionus nigranus. The sequence continues at coordinate 363,486 of JAEIGD010000014.1, read as the reverse complement.
GCATTGCGAGTTTTTACTGATACCTCTTTAGTTAGTTGTAAATTTCATAATATTTGATGCATAGTTTAAAGTTTTCAGGTTAACAACTTAAGCCACTCAGGGATTTTCCAGTTTTGCAATCTTAAACACTTGTATCCATGCTGACTTCAGGCAGTTTTTAAGCCGAATTCAATACTTCTGCAGTTATAATGTTTGAAGAATAGTTTAAAGTATTCAGGTTAACAAGAAAAACCAATGGGGTAATTCCCAGCTATGTATTCGAGCTTTAAATCAGAAGAAAACTTGAAGCCGTACTTCTATAGTTATTTACATATTTAATATACATACTGTTTGGTGCATAGTTTTAAGTATTCAGTTTAACAACAAAGAGACCTGAACAACATACATAGCTGTTACCAAGATATCTCAAAAAAAAGAAAAGTGCATGAGCAAATTAACTTCACATCATAACCATTTTGTGAGAAGAAATATGCGAATTTGCGACCGATCCCGTCTTCGCCGTAACGACCTTTCGACTCATCGCTAATCATTAGGTGCATTCAAAAGACTGTTAAATATTGTATATAGTTAAGATTTGTAAACGTATTGTTAGTCTCATAATTTCGCAGAAGATTCAATAAATAAACAACTGAGGAATTTCCAGTTTTGGCATCTAAAACACTTGAACCCAAGTTGACATCATGTAGTCTTTAACCGACCAGCAAATTCTCTATAGTTACAGATACAATATTATATAATATCAAGTTTTAACAAACTCAAATATTCACTGGGAAGCAATATTATAATATTAATAATAATTGTAAATGTTTACAATGTTAATAAATATAAATGTTTACAACAACATAAACCAATTCAACCAACGCGATTGAATTGCCAAGAAAAACTTGAATCTTTGCTGACTTTATGCAGTTTTTGAACCCAATTCTGTAGTTAGTAAAAATTAATTATTATGTTTGCTGCCTAGTTTTATTCAAGTTAACAACATATTAAACATAGACCACTCAGGTCTAGTTTTAATTAGCTCAATAAATATTCATTACAAAACTATATTATAATTCATGATTCTTGCTCTTTCTGATTTTGAGTGATAAATCAATAATTGTTAGCTTTTAATTTTGTTTCTTTTTGCGTTGAGTGAGTTGTGTACAGTTTTTGTTCAGCGCATAATAAATTGCTCTGTCTGTGTGGCAAAGTTGCTTATACGTGTATAGTACATAGTATAATAAAAATGTCAAGCACTTAAATACATCTCTTTATGACACACGATGTGTGTTTAGCTCCGACTACTATTTTCTTTGCATAACAAGATTAAACTTGGCTATGGCCGCATCAACGTACTTCTCCTTCTCCGCCAATTCTAATTTGAGCAACGTTTTCAGCTCCTGCAGATTGGGCATGCTGCGACAATCGTTCACATTAAGCAGTGTGCGGAAAATAGACTCCCATGTCTGTCGATTGAAATAACGTGGAAATGCCTGTTTAGGCATCCAAATGCCGCCCGTCTGACGCTGTGTTACCTCCATGTAACGGCCAAAGAGTAGCACATGCATCACTCCCACCAGGCCAAACAAATCCAGTTGATACGTCCAGCGGCGCCCCGTGCGCATCTCGATGCACTTGAAGGTATCATCGTTGTGCACATAGTCGAATGTTTGATTAGGCGGAAAAAGTTTGGTGTCAATGGCGACACCAAAGTCGATCAACTGCAAACAGAGCTCTTTGGGTTGTGTGCTCAAACTGTGAGTGGAAAGGGAAAAGTGAATTTTCAGCTTACAGAATTTGAAAAGATTTTCCCAGCTTGTGTGCGCGCACAGCAAAAAAGCAGATGCAAATGCAGCTCGGCCTTGCAACTAGACGGAGTTGCTTAGTTACTCACGGCTTCATCAGCAGCAAGTTATCCGCTTTGATGTCTGCATGAATGATGCCCAGCGCATGCAAATGGTCGACAATGTCCAGTAGTTGGCAGCAGATCATCATAACAACGTATTCGTCCATGTTCTTGTTCGTGTGCTTCTTGAACTTGTTGCAAACATTGATGAGGGACCCGTACTCAGATAGCTCTGATATATAAACACTTGAATTGTTGCCCACCAGCGCATAATCGATGTGCATAAAGGCAGGAATCTATGCGGAAGAAAAAATTATAATTAATATTGTAAACTTGTTGGAAATCTATCAAGTTACACTTTACCATCTCTTCGTTGGCCAGACGCGTATGCACCTCGAGGCAGATGTAGTACTCCCAGTAGTTGGTGGGTTTCTCCTGTTTAAGTACCACCTTCTTACTGGTGTTGCGATGCACACCGGTAAACACGGTACCATATGCTCCTTTGCCGAGTACCTTCCCCACTTCGAACTGCTCTTTGTTCACCGACACAGTTGTGGTCGGTGTCAAGCGATTCAGATGTCCCACCAGCTGGCAGTTTGGCAACTTCTCAATGTACTGAGAGAACTCAATGGAGTCCAGCAGTGAATTGATAATGTCCACACTAAACGGATTCACATTCGTCTGTGCCAAGGTGCTGTTAAGCATCGACTCATCCATGCCTGTCTTACGATGCTCATAGTTCTCTCTGGGCGGCGTAGTGAGGCTCGTCTCTTGCCACGATGTGTGACTTAGCTTGGGGGTCACAGGTGTTTTCTTGAAGTAAATGCACTGATCATCGTGCGATTCGTCCACCACAATAGATGGTACAGGCAGTTCCTCAAGTGGAGCTGGTGCAGTAGCAGCTGTCCCCTGTTTCTTTGCCGCCTCAGGCAGCAGGGTTGAGTTCTTTATCATACTAAGGTTGCTGGCAAACATTTCTGTCTCCGCATTTAACTCAAAATAATCATTGGACTGCGCTTTAGATTCCGTCTTAGATGACTTCTCTAGTTCGGGATCCGAAAACTTAAAATTTGTTGGGCCCTTGCTCAGCTCAGTGCAATCTTTCATAAAGGAAGCTGTCAAATGTGCTGGTCCGATAGTTTCCAACTTCTCGGCCATCACCTCTGCTTGTTGAGTTTCTGGTATAGTGCAGTCCATTATTGCAGGCGGCGGCGCTGGTGGCTCCGGCAGGGAATCATCAAGGAAGACATCAAATTCTTTGCTTGCCACAGGCGGCGGTGCATCCTGCAGGGGGCAGTGGCTCAGTTCAGTGCAATCCTTCATAAACGAAGCTGTCAAATGAACCGGACCAATGGTCACCTGCAGCTGCTGTGGCTGCGTCTCAGGCACCGTGCAATCTAGAGCAGCAGGCATTGCCACTGGCAGCGGTGGTGGCGGCATCGTTTCATCTAACATAATTTCAAATTTCTTTTGAGTTGTCGACCGACTGGGGGCCGTGGGCATTGCCTTTGGCTTGTGCGCCTCGGCAGCAAACGACAAGTCCGACATAAAGGAGTCAGCTAATTTACTCATCGTGGTAAGGGGTTTGCTGTTCGTCGGCTGTGCTACTGGCAGAGAGTAGCCAACATCTTCGAACATCTCAAGAGACTCGTTCACAGGCATTTTATTCCCTTGCCTCGATGACTTGCTAAACAAGTCGGGGGTCTTCTGATTGCACGAGCGCTTCGATGTGCCGTCAAAGAGCGGCGAATCGATTGCCCTCGGCTTGGCCGGCGTCTTGGTAAATAGACTGCTGCCCTTTGGCATTTCTGGTGTGGACGGCGGTAGCGTTGGCACTGTTGGTTGGTACAGTTTCGAAGCATTGGCCAGCGATAAATCAGGCACTGCAATTGGCAATTTGGGCAACGTTTCTGTTTTATCCTCCTGGTAGCAAACCATCAGTGGTCTGGTCACCGTTTCCGTTTTATCCTCTTGGAAGCGCAACGATTTCATCATTGGGACACTGGGTGCGTTTGCCTCCCAGAGCTGCAAGCGCTCAAAATTGCCAGCCACAGCAGCACCACCAGTAGCAGCCCCAGACTCTTCGCCCACAACGGACAGGTCGCTGATCATCTGACGCTGAAATCGCGTCGGTCCAGGCGTGCACTCGCCCTGCAGCGTCTCGGATTTACTAGTCAGCGTTGTGACATGCGAACCAGGAGATGTCGATGTAGATATTAGTGTGGATTTAGTGGCAGCATTGCTGGTGCCACCAGTGCTGCCATGTGTGCCATGCTCCGACGTTTCCAAAATAGTTGAAAGCTGCTTACGCAGCATCGGTGATACCTGCTGAGCGGCAGAGGCTGCCATCGGCGTAGTAGTTTCCGGCTCGATGGGCTCCTCGGCACACGCTGCAGTCGGCGAGACATCCTTTAATATGGTGCCAAACTGACGTGATGGCGCTTGTTTCTGTACCGCCTTTGGAGTACTCACTGCCTGAGATTTTAAAAATATATTAAAGGTTTGCGTGGAGCATGTTTCATCAGCATCAAAGAATGCACTTGGAGTTGGAACTGCAAGTTTACTGCTCGCTGGCGGAGGCACAGGCAGTGTATCGTCTTCGTATATTTCTATTTTACATGGTGTAGGCGCTGCAGGAGGCATTGGCATTGCAAACAGCACTGAATCAGGAGAAGATAGTGCTGCAGTTGCCGCTGAAGATGCTGCTGGTGATAGTGCGATGACACGCTTTGGCACAGCACCTCGATTGTTTTGTTTCTCCTCCGGTAAAGGATCTTGGAATATTTTAATAGCATCTCGATTGATTTGTTTATCCTCCGGTAATGGATCTTCAAATATTTGTATAGCACCTCGATTAGTTTGTTTCTTTTCCAGTATGGGGTCTTCAAATATTTTAATGCCACCTCGATCACTTTGTTGCTGCTCTTGCTGTTTCTCCTCCTCCTCTTCCTGCTCTTCGTCATCTTCCATAACACAAGAGACCTTGGGTATCATGGATTTTGAGCTTGCTGCTCCTGACTGTGGGGTAGGAAAGAAGCTCTTGCGTCGTGGCATCTGTCCGCCAGGCAGGCAGACAGTCTCCTCCATGTCCATTACGCCATGAACGGTATTATTGCGTTTAAGAAACCACTTAGCTGCCAGACGCTCCTCAGTCTGGTACTCCCGCTGCTCCTCGTCATCGTAGAGATAGTCCAGGATTGGTTTTAAAGACGCCACTTCCGGCATCTTTTGATAACCGTCCGTCTCATCGATTGGTTGTGGTTTGTTGACAGTGGCAAAATTTGGATATAGTCGCACTGAGAACCCTGCACCGTTACCCCACCATTCTTTGTGCCGCAAGACAAAGGGATGCTTGGCGTCGCGACGCTTAAACCAACAATAGGCACGATACTCCTCCGGTGAGAACTCTTTATTTGGTCGCGGATAAGTCATGCACTTCTCGTAGCAGGGCAATGCAGTGCTGTTCGGTTCATCTTCAATGGTAACTGGAGTTATCAGAGGCTCCTGCGGCTTGTTCTTTGCCACAAAATTGGGTAAAAACTTAAAGGGCTTATCAAAGTTTCGCTCATAGTTCGTAATTGGAGGCAGTCTCTTCTCGTCCACATGAATAGGAAAAGCAGGATCATGTGCCTCAGTGCCGCTAAAGATCTTGCCATGTTTATGTGGCTGACTCCAGGCAATTGGCTCCTTCAGATTCTCCTGTTGTCGTGCAGCGTCAATAATCGAACGCAGCCCAGATTTGGGTTCCCCTCCGCCAGCCGCTCCTTCTGTTTCGCCTGCTACAACTGGCAGCGGAACATTCTGATCAGCGTTCTCATCTTGAAATACCTGAACTTGACGTTGAGCATTGCGGCCTGTGCCTGTGCCTCGGCTCGTGCTCGGCGCATCGCTCTGTAAAGAAATAAGTTAGAAATACAACAATAGACTAAGAGATACTATAACTAACCTGCACAACACCTGGCAGATTACTCTTGATAGCCGCTCCAGTACGCACGCTGCCGACTGTCACTGTGTCCTTTCGCTTTTGGCCACGCAGCGAGCGCAGGGCCTGCCGTCGATCCTCCAGCTCCTGATTGACGGCAGTTGCATCCGTGTACAACATGCGCTGACAAGCCGCATAGCCGTAGTGCTGCTGTGCCTCCTTAAGGTCTTCCAGTGGCTCAGCACGACAGTCGACGCCCAATTTAAATATCTCATTGGCCTTCCGCATGTTGCCACTCAGATCGTAGCTATAGGCCCAGGCAATATAGAAATCGGCCAACATGGTGCCGATGCCACTGTTGTACATCTGTTGATAGCACTCGATTTGATCGCCCTGGTTGCCCATCTGCAAGTTAAAATGGGGGTTAGCCAGTGATAATTATCGAGAATACAGGCTCATGTTAAACTAAGATATAATAAACCTACATATATATCTAAGGGAAACCTAAAGGCTCTTTATATATATTTTGAAAACAGGACGGTCTCAAAATTATATGGGTTGTCCAAGTCTAGAGACTCACTAGAATGACTTTCAGTAAGTGCAAATCACTATGGATAATTTTCATCGGGACAAGGTTTATCTCGCAAGGTAATATCTCGCGCTTTCCTGTGTTTGTTTACGGGTAATTTTACATCTAATTTTTATGGGGAACTTTCTAATATTCTATATTTATTATATATAAATATATATATAATACATTTATTATATATTACTTACGAATTTGATGATCAACTTGATCAGCCGACGATCCTGTTTGTAGCGCACGTCCTGCTCGAAGAGGGCTAAGCATTTGGTCAATACCTTCTGCAGGCCGGAGTTACTGCCGCCAGCAGGATAACTCTGTTCGAGCCAGCAGATGTAGTTGTACCAAGGCTCCAGTGGATCGTCGCCTTTATAGTTCTTTATGTCCAGCTCCAGTTGCTTTCGCTGGGCGCTAAGCTCTTGCGAGGCATCTTGGCAGAGCGATGCTTGCAGCAGGCTGACATTACGACCACTTGCCAAAGGCTGTATATTCTCCTTGGCATTGTCGAAATCCATTATTGTTTAATTAAAATAAACTTTACACACAAGTATAAAAACAAGAATAAAATGTAATAGAAAAACGCGCTAAGCAATGTAAGAGACGCTTTAATTGAATGGCGGCGCTGAACTGCAGTACAAACAATCGATAGTCGACCATATCGATAAAAATTATGTTTAGCAAAAAGCGAGTACGCTGCAACATATGTTGGGAGCAGAGGTATTACTACAAATAGTAAACAAGCAGTACATTTTATATATTGACATAATTTAGTTAGTGTTAAAATAAAACAGAATTATAAATATGTTTTATCATTAGTGAACAAATACTAAAATGAAAATGATACAAACTATCGATGTTAAGGTAGCCCTGGCGCAACGCGCAGACTTATTAAATTATTTAGACACTTGCACATAAGAACTAGGAATAGGGATTTACCATTAAGGTATTTGTGCGGGTATGTTAGGATATTTATATCCTGGCAAACCAAACAATGTCCAGTATAATATATATCGATTCAGACGGTGACTCTGACCAAACAATCGAATTTGAATTTCAAGCGCATCGTTTGAATTCCGAAAGTGAAACCAGGAGATCATTGCCACAATGTACATTTGATGCAAATCAATTGATAATGCAAGAACAGGAGTTTCTTCAGAACTATAACCGCCTGAAAAGTGCCACAAGAGAAATACGAAAACTGCTAAACGAGACCCCAAATCTCTTATCATGCCCCAAGATCATTGACGAGGTCGACCGCATTAGAAAATTGGACCTACGCTGGGATCGAGAGATAACATTATTCCAAAACCAACGAATAACGCTGATTAACGATAGTTCAAGCAAAACAGCTGAGGAGTTGCTGGCTAGCATAAAGCGTACGCGATGGTGTTATAACTGCCTCAAGGAGGCACAGATACGAGACGAAGTGCCGGCTTCCAAGTACTTCTGCAGCATCGAATGCCAACTTAAGTTCTATGATTCCTAAGCCACAAGCTGTAATATATATTTATAATATGGATAATAATAATAACTGGTCTATATTCTATACGATTCTTACCGTAGCAGATTTTATTTCAAATTGTTTATAAGTTACATAGTTTAAATAGCATAAATTAAAAGCGCTGGTTATCGCGATTGGAAAAGCCACCCCAGTTGCCGACGCCTTCGAAGTTACCGCGATCGCCGGCGTTCATTCCCTGAACTCCTCCGAATCCTCCAAAATCATTGACTGTTGTTCCACGGCTGTTATCATCATCTCCCTCAGCGCCATAGCTGTTACTGTTATCTCCGCCGCCATAGTTATTGTTGCCTCCTGACATGCCACTATTGCCCCATACACTGCCATAGCTGTTGCCTCCTGCACCACCACCATAGCTGTTTCCTCCTCCACCACCACCGAAGTTGTTACCTCCTCCACCACCGCCGAAGCTGTTACCTCCTCCACCACCGCCGAAGCTGTTCCCTCCACCACCACTGCCGTAGCTGTTGCCGCCACCACCGCCATAGCTATTGCCCCCCCTTCTGTCGTAATTGTTGCCGCCGCCACCTCCGCCAAAGCCACCGCCATAACTATTGCCTCCCCTCCTGTCAAAGCCGTTGCCTCCACGATTGCCATAATTATTCCCTCCGCGATTGCCTCTGCGATTACCAATGCCTCCGCCTCCACCTCCGCTGCCACCGCCTCGCCAGTTACTTGATCCATCTCTACCAAAATTGCCACCTCCAAACGGCATATAATTATTGTCTTCGCGGCCTCCATCAAACCGTCCGCGTTTCGCTGGTCCTGGTCCGCCACCACCCCCGCCGCTGTTAATGTTAGAGGAGCGACCCATGTGAGGCAGAATGCCAGTATTACGCTGAAGCTGATAGTCCCCAGCACGCTGCACACACAGATCCTTAATGACCTGCACCAGCTTGGCAAAGGGAGTATCTAGCTGCAGCACACTGCTGGGATTGTCACAGGCCAGGGTAATCAGATCCTCCAGTGCGGGCTTGAGTGCACAAATTTTGGCCGCATGCTCCGGATCCATTTCAAAGTTCAACCAATTGTCAACACGGACAATATTATTGGGCGCCAGATCGATTTTACGTGAACCAAACAGCATAATCTGGAGCGGAGCAACCATGGACATTTGCTTGCACGAGACCGCGCGAGTTCGGATCTTCTCGCCAAAAACAAAGAATGGATATTGGAAGGTCACGGCCAGATTGCTGCAGTTCACTGATGTCTTATGTAGCAGCGCAGCCTTCGACTCTGTGGTCAGCACCTTGCGCTTTTCCTTGTGCACACAGATATTCGGATAGAGGCCCAGGCAGAGAAGAGCCAGGGACATGTCCAACACGGGATCATCCGAATTGGCATCCACTCGTTGGGGCAACATGCATTCCTCCGGGAAGCCAGCTTGCTGTAGCAGATCGAGAAACTGATTCTTGGCATCGAACATTACATTCATGGTGGACATTTGAAGGCCTTTCCATTCACAGAAACGTGCCTCCTCGTTCTGACCACGTTGCCTTGACTTCATCCACAATTGGGTGGCAACTATCATGGCCACATGATCGGAGCACTTGATGCCGCTCAGTGCTTTCTGATGCGTTGCCAAACGACGCTGTCCAATGTCCAGAGCAAAGACCTCAGAAAATGTGCTGGAATAGGAGGCCATGCTGGCCACAAGATCGGCGCAACCAAAGACTGCGCCAAGTACCAACATCTTACCCAAGCGTGGCTCGATCGGAAGACGTGCTAGTAGACGACCCAGTGGGGTCAGTTCATCGTTGGCGTTCAGGCAACGCATGTCGCGTAGCAGCACCTCAGCCTCTATGACAGCATCCACTGGCGGTGGCTCCAGTGCCTTGGACAGAAAATGATGAATGGCGCCGAGACGGAGTAGCTTCACAGTTAGTGCGATCTCATGCAGTGGAGTGCGGAACATTTCTGGAGTAAGATTTTCCTCCAATTGCGCAAAACGAGCGCGAGAGCACAAGGTAAAACAGAATCCTGGACGTACACGGCCGGCACGACCCTTGCGCTGCTCCAGATTGGTTTTACTGGCCCAAACTGTTGCGTAACTGGTCAAATTGTTGTGCGATGTGAATAGTTTCATGCGTGCCTTGCAAACGTCGATCACAAACACAATGTCATCGATTGTGATCGATGTCTCGGCAATGTTTGTGGACAATATGATCTTGGTGACGCCATCGGGCACCGGTTCAAAGACCTTGCGCTGATCATCGCGTGGAATTTGCGAATGACAAGGCAATATACGATACTGTGGATTGCCAAAGCTGCTGGTGCTCTGTAGATACTTCATCAGGGCAAAGATTAAGTTCCATCCGGGCAGAAAGACTAGAATGGCGCCCGGAATATTCTTAGATCTGATGTGCAACAATAGAGTTTCGAGTAGCTCAAAGCTAACATCTGACTCGGAGAGCATGGCCATGGCATTGCGGGTCTGAATCGAGTATTTATCCTCGCATTCCTTGTTCAGATTCTGTTCGATATCCTCCTTATTATCGCTGAGCAACAATTTCTCCTCATCGTCAGCCTCTTTGCGCTTACGACGCGACTCTGCAGACGGTGTAAATGCGGTCATTTGTATTATATCCTCTAGGAAGAACTGCTGCACTGGAAATGCACGTCCAGGCACCTCCAGCACGGGACAGTCTCCAAAATATTTAGAAAACAGCGTAGTATCAATTGTAGCCGACATCAGAATGACTGAGGAAAAGAAAAGTATGAATCCTGCTATCAAACCCAATCAAAGTTATTAACCAAAACATACTGTGCAAATCCGGATAAGTGTCGACCATGTCACGCAAGATGACCAACAGAAAATCACTGTTAACATCACGTTCGTGAATTTCATCCACAATAATGTGAGAAATTCCACGCAGTCCTGCCTCCAGCTTACGCAGCAGCACGCCCACTGTGCAAAACAAGATGGAGCCATAGGGACGAGGAAACACCGACTCAAAGCGCACCGAATAGCCAACAGTGTCGCCCAATGGCTCGCACCGTTCGCGTGACACTCGCTCTGCGACTGAAATGGCCGAAATACGGCGCGGTTGGGTTACATATATATTGGCAAATGCACCCTGACCCGAGGTAATGTAATCATCCAAAATGTACTGGGCTATCTGTGTGGTCTTGCCGCAACCCGTATTGCCACGTATGATGACCACAGGGTTCTCATTAATGGCAGACATAATCTCTGATCGCATCGCTGCAATTGGCAACTTGTCGCGAAAATCCAAAAACTGACGATACTCTCCATCGTTCTGGCGACGTTCTCGCAACTGACGTTCGTATTGCATGGATAGATCATCAATGGAGACTGTCGCAAGTTCGCCTTCATCTATGTTGCACGCATGCCAGGCATTCCAGTTGGGCTGAGGTGGTGCCCAGGGTATTACTGCAGCAACCTCTGGACGTCGTTCGCCCTGCTCCTGGCCATCAAAACGACTCTGCTGAACCTGTAGATATAATCAAAGTTTTCAAACATATTTCGAATCAATATTCCATTGGGTACTTACAATTAGAGACATGGGAGCGCCATCTGCTTCCACTTTTATGTTGCGCGGATTAACCACGGGCAGATCAAGCTCTCTGATAACCTCATCGACCTCCTCGATCAGACGTTCGTCCAATCTGACAGGATATGGCTTGAGCTCTTCGTCCTTCTTCTTCTTAAGTGTGCCACAGAATGCCTCTATTACCTTCAAATGGAATAATTGACGCACCAGCGATAGAGCACAAGATTTGCTTGCTGCCTTCTTATTTGAGCCCGTCTCACGTGCTGTGACGCGACGCTTTAGTGCTGGTACAAATATCGACAACTCCGCCATGAAGCTCCTAAGTGAGTGATATTTCAAATAAATTGTTTCAATAACAAACACTTTAGCTGGCCCGTATATCAGCCTTACTTACCGCCAAAGATCAAGTCATCAAAACTGAACCTGCTGTGCGCAATTGTGTAACGCGTGACGACGATGTCTGTCAGACTTTCAGAGCAACAATGCGCACATCAATCAATTGTACAATCTCAATGTGGGTAAAGCCTTGTCATGTTGTCATGTTGTGTTAGTGTTGAAGCCTTTCAAAGAGGCTCTTCCGGTTGATGATGTTTTTTATGCTTTTAGTGTATTTTGTTGCAAGTCGCTCTGAAAGCCCGACTGCAAGTTGCTTCTGTTGCAACCCACACAGATCATTTGCTATGTACAGTGTACGTTTAATAAACTAAACCAAAGCACTACCGAAGACTTTTGACTACCGAGATAAAAAAAATGTATAGAGAAAATATAAAATACAAATGGAATTAAAGAAAATCATTGCAATTTAACTATATTTACATGCTGAACCCCCCCTTAAAAGTACTTTTCTCTCCAGCTGGTTCACGCTATCAAACGTGTACTGTACATAGATACATTAGTTTTATCTGTTTGTTTGCATTGAAAATGCATTTTTAACTCACGAATTGCGCACAGCAGGAAAATTTTCTCAAAACTACGAGCTGCGCTCCAGATTTAGCCCAAACAAAACGCTAAATCCAGTACGCAGCTTACCATACGGAAAAAAACAATAATGGAATGGAACAGCGTAAACTAGGCTGGCCTATACCGGGGATATACATACCTGGCGTGATCTGGGCCCACGGGTGTGTACTTGTAGTCATCGCGTATGTTGTTTGTCTGCTTGTAAATGTTCAAGCGATCCTTGGCATTCTCGATGGTCCAGTTGCCATGTATGGTGGCATTCATATCAATCGACTCGGCTTCATTCATTTCCTTTTGCTCCTGTACATGGTCCACGACACTGAAGTGATGACGGCCACCCTGGTGATTTAGTGGACGATATGCTTCGCCCAAATCCTGTGGACCCGACGAGTCGCCAAACACACGTCGGCCCTGTCCGCCACCACCGGCAGCTCTGTTGAAAGAACTGTCGCCAGCAGAAGCCGGTGCATTTGGGTCTACCGGCACATCCTTGGCATTTAATTTGCCCACACGTATTAAGTAATTAACGTAATCACGCGATGCGTTCTTTTCAGCATCCTTCTTTACTGTGGAATTTCCCACGGCCACATAGGGAGACCCATCAACGCGTACTTCGCACAGAAAGCGCTGTCGGTGTTTTGGGCCTATAAAATCAATAATGCACCAAAGGTTCTCGATGTGTTGCAATTATATCTTACCAGTCGGACGCACTTCGAACTTGGGTTCGGTATGGTTTTTTGCACAATATGAAAACAAAAACGATTTTATATCCATTTTGTGCAAATTCAATTAAAACTAAAATGATTTTTAATCTAGGAAAACGCTTTAATTCAGTGCCGCTGTCACAGTGAGAATAAAATGTGAAAAGCGACGACCAGGTGTGCACAACTAGTACAAAATTATCGATAACATTCGATATTGTGGGGCTGCCGTCCTTTAAACATCGCATAAGAAAATGTTGAGTCTTACAATCGATAGTTGTGGCCTTTTCGAACGCCTCTGTTGTGTCACTGTTCTCGCAGAAAGCTGTTAAATTTAAATGCGCGACTCATTCAGCAGTTTTTTTTAATTTCCAATCTGCTGTTGTTGCGACATTGAAAATTAATTTTAAACTTATGTTTACAAATTTCATTTCTTAATTATATTTTTATTAAAATGTTTTTTCACTGATATTTAATATTTACTGATTGCTACAACAACAATGTTAATGTACGCATTCTGCATACGATCGATTTTTGACTTTTCCATGGAATGGCAACTCTATCGATAGCCACAGCATACCGACGCTTGCCCATTTAAAATTTCAACGTCGCGAGCAAGCGGAAAAGAAGTGACGCGCACGATTTCGAATGACAAAGTATCTATTTAAAGTGCTAAAAATTGTTCTTAAAGTGAAGTTTAATATTTTATAGACAACTGAAACAAACATTTAACGCAAGTGCAAGTGAATCATAGTAAATTTATATAAAAAGTGAGCGCGCCATTTGCAAACAACAACAATGGACCCCTTCACTCAGGTATAAACAATGATAGTCATTGTCTCTAATTGCATTTGCAATGCAAATACACATGTATGTAATTAATTGCAATTTGCAGCGCATGCTCGAAAAGGCTGAACAGCGCAGTCGCGCCCTCGGCATAACGAACGCCAGCAAATTTCCATTGTCGGATTGCAGCATATCAGCAACGGCAGAGGCGCCTTCTGCTGCTGCTGCTTCTGCTGGCGTCAGCATTAGCAAACCGACGCGGACTCAAACGCCGACGGCTACATCCATCAGTAGCAGCAACATCAGCAACGCTGGCGCTGGAAAAATAGTGATCCTAGAGAAGGCGACGCTAGAGGCATCGCCCACAAAGCCGCTGCGTCACTACGCGGCTGTTAACCAGGAGAATATGGAAATGGGAATCGAGATAAACATAACCACCGCACAACCAATTGGGGTAAGTTCGTTTCACACACATTCTCCCTTTGTTTTTGGTCTTTCTTTGGTGGTGTTTTTCTGCATTTGCCTTTGGCATTGTCTGTGTCGTTGTCTTTGCGCTTGCTTTGTGTCTGCTTTGCTACATGTGTGCGTATATTTATTTTTCGTGCGCTGTCGCTTCCCTTAGGTGCACGTTGAGATTCAGGAGCAGGACATGACGACAGACGATGAGGATGCAGACAACGAGGCAGTGCAATTGATTGCACACTCTAAGCAAGAAGAAGATGCACAAGCTGCGCCGCCTGTCAATCAACCGCTGGCCCGTTTGCGTGACACATCGCGCAATCGACTGCAGCGCATGGGCGCACTTTACTCCAATACGGATGATCTGTCTTCGCCGATTCATCGCACTGAGGCACAGTTCCATGCCGGCGATGACGAAGAATTCAACGAACGTCACAGTCCACGCAGGGCCAAACAGCGCTTTGGGAAATTGGCGGCACTGGCAGATACAATTAACCAATGGGAGGATGATACAGCGCATCATGAAGTGCATCGACCGTTGTTGGATTCGGTGCCGCCTCCTAAGCCAGACTTGCCCAGCAGACCAGTGGCAGAGTCGAAGAGGAATGCAGCCAAAGCGGATACTGTCGATGCAAGCAACAAGACGAAACAACTCAAATGGGATCCTAAGGTATTGAGCTCATTGGAGGCACAAGGCTTCCAGAGACGCGAATCGTTAACGATTAAACATACCTATGATTATGCCACACAGGAAGATGTAGTGGCCTCGACGACGACAACGACAGCGACGACATCTGCCAAGCACCCAGTGCCGGAAAAATCGACAACGGTCGTCAGCAAGGTGGCCAAAACCTTCAGTAGCATCGCGCCTGCTGCGTCCAGACCTGACACGGCGCCTGCTGCTTCCAAGCCTGCGCCTGCTGTTAATGTCAAGTCAGGATTGGTCTCTGGACGGGCTGCCATCTTCGAGAACAAAGCCAACGGTAATGGAAACCAGGCAGCACAACGTAACCAGAAGGATCCATGCGAGCTGTCGCTAAAGGAGCGGATGAAACTCTTCGAGACAGGCAACTCCAAGGCAATTATTCCCAAGGCGCCCATCGGAAGTGCGCCTAGCAGTAGCCAGCTAAGAGCAGAGGAGCCAAAGGGTAAGCGATAGTTCTACTCGGTCTATAGAAAATGGTATCTAAGAATTGTCCTTTCATATTCTCTCATCCTAGTACACGCTGCACCCGTGCATCCTGTTACTGCAGCGGCGCAGGTCAGCATTAAGCCGCAACCGAAGCCAGAGAACAAGTTGAAGGACAAAGTTGCCGCCTTGGTGGCTTCAGCACAGTCTAATGCCGAGAATAGCATTAAGGACATTGATCGACAGCGACAGGAGGTTATGCAAATCATAGCGAACCGTTTCAACAAGCAGAAGGATCTATTTACGACGGAAAATGCAGTGGCTACAGCTCCTCCCGCACCCGCACCTCCTGCAGCACCAACGAAAGCTGCGGCGCCAGCGCCACCAGCGTTGCCTGGCAAAGTGGTGCGTCCAATGCCGCCGCCACCACCACCTCCAGTGGCCAGCTCCAGTGCTACTAGCAAGCGTCGCTCGCGTAAGCATGTCAAGGCAATATAACAAGAAGCTATTTCTCAACGTAATCCACTTTGTCTTTGCAGCTGGTGATGTTATCATTGATGAGGAATCAAAACGTGCACGTCATGCATCGAATACCGACCGTCTATATCCTGCACTGTCGGATTTGGACTCCATTGGCGACAATTGTTGCGCCACAACGGCGACAGCTTCAATTAATGACGATACCGAACAGGAAGAGGAGGAGCTTGAAAGGTGCGCAGATAAATGCTACTCCTGTCTGTTATTTCTGCTCTGCATTGAGTAGCCAATGATACTTATTCCTCCCCCATCCCATTCCCCATAGAGACTGACCATATAGATTTAATAGCTTTAAAGAAAACTAGACCAAATGGCCAAAATAAATACTTAACCAGATTTCTAATGCCTCTCTTTGTGCTCTTTCATTTTGTAGTTGCATGGAGGATGAGTCGGTGGAGTATCAGTCGCAGACTGAGGACAGCAGCTCTGGCATGTGCAATGGCAGTTTGGGCCGCGAAATCTTGCACACTGTGCAGCGCAACGAGGCCGAGCAGCAACAGCAACAACAACACGGAAAAAAGGTAAGTTCAGGTAGAATAAATCAGTCACAGCAGGAGATTCTGAAGACCTTTTTTCAGGTACGCTATGCAGAGCGGGATGATTATTACAGTCAGGATAGTTCACTCAATTCGTCAGCCATTTCTGTGGGCATTGATGATTATCTAGACGAGGCGCTGGGCGGTGAGGACGAGGAAAGCGAAGATGATCCCAATGCGAGTCATTTATCGCTTGGCGTAAGTATTCCCAGCATCCTTTTTTTACAACGCAACACTAAAGTAGCTATTCTCCTTGCATACAGAGCAAAGGCACCACCGCCTCTAATAGCTTCTCCTTCCGCAAGGCACCAGTTGCCATCAGTGCCATCGAGGAGCAGCATGAAGCCATGGACGTACAGACGCCATTGCTGAATGGAGCGCAGCCAGTCAGGTCCGAGCTAAGCGTTAATCAGGACAATGATAATTTGGTCACACTGGTGCACACTGTTAGCTTCTATCGTCGCCAGCAGAGCGCCAACTCCAATTCGACGCCAGTGCGTAAAATATGTCGCGAACAGCAAGTTATGCGTTCGGCCCTGGCTGGCGACTGTCATGCCAAGCATAAGCTGGAATATGATTCGCCCCAGCAACAGCATGATGATCAAGAGGAGCCAACTGCTGCAGCCAGCAGCGAGGAGGATGAGGAGCTGCATAGGGCACGCGAGTCGAATGAGGCAGCACAGGCGCAGGAAAAGATCAAAAAGCTGCTGGATGAGGTATGCAAGCAGCAGCAGGTCATAGGTCAGGCCAGTCAGGCACTTAATCTTTGTGCTGCAACTGTGGAGTTTTCCGGTTCAACTGAATCTGTGGAAGGCGAACGATATTTACTGCTAGCGAGTAGGTGGAATTTGCATGATCTCTTCTGGTATTTCCAAGACTAATAATCCCTTCGTTTTTTTCCTAGCTCATCGTCGACAGGCCTGTTTGGATGAGGTGCAGCGTCTGCGTGTCGAGGGCAGCGTGCGTCCCGCGGGTGCACCCAAGGAGAAGGGTCTGCTTACGGTTAAGGATATCACAATTCCACTGCGACAGGAGTATGTACGGAAGATGTCCACGGGCAACAACAATGGCCATCACTTGGTCTGCTTACTCAAGTACAATGAGCATGTGCTGGCCACCAAGACAGTGCCAACAATGCCCGGTCTGCTCTCGGTCAAATTTCCCGATGTGTTGCAGCTAAACAATGTCTATGCGGACTTCCGGGTAAGCACGAGATGATTCACCACAATCTTGCCCATTCTTAATCTTCTTTCTCCATTGCAGATAACACTCGAAATTTATGGCATGGTGGCTCAGCGTGATCAGCTGCCCCACGAGCTCAAGTATCACATAAATATGAATAAGAAGGGAGGCGTTAAGACGCCCAAGAAAGAAGGGCGGCGAGAATCGTTTGGTCATGCCGCCAGTGCAGAGTCCAGCGGGTCCGCATGTGGTGCGTACACCGCAGCTGGTGCAATATGGCTTCGCCATCTTCTCGCTGCGTGAAATACAACGCACCAGTTGGACTCTGACGCAAGTGCTGGGTGTGAGTCCACTCGACGGCAATGTCCACATGAAGGTCAATTGTGAGCTGTCCGTGAGTGTGGAGTACAAGGGATTCCTCACCATGTTCGAGGATATATCCGGTTTTGGGGCTTGGCATCGTCGCTGGTGCTATCTGAATGGCTCGCTACTCAACTTCTGGAAGTATCCGGATGATGAGAAGCGAAAGACGCCCATGGGCAGCATCGATTTGAATGCGTGCACTTCCCAGAAGGTCACCACAGCGCCGCGTGACATTTGCGCAAGGCTCAACACAATGTTGCTCGAGTGCGAACGTCCTGCATTGGATACCGATCAGGAATCATTGATTATAGTGCCCAAAGGACGCACAACAACTGTGCGCCATCTGCTCTCTGCCGACACCAAGGAGGAGCGCGAAGAATGGTGTGCCTACTTGAACAAGGCGTTGACACTGCTTCGTGCCTGGGGACAGCATTGAACGGGAGCAGAAGAGTAGGAACAGCAGAGAAGGCGCAGCAGTTGGAGATAAGAAAACAGAAGAAATAGAAGGGGGTGTAACAGCCACAGCAGCATCAGCAATTGGGGTCGGGGTTTCTCAATGTTTGTTTTAAGTTATCACTTTATTATTTTATTTTATTTCCGTATTTTATTATTATGTTCTTATGTTCTGCTTGCTGTATTATTTTATAATCCCTGCTTATGTGCGCTGGTATATGTTCGATTTTGATGTTCTTGTGCACAGCGTTGAAAGTTCTGTTGAAATACCGTTCTTTATATGTATCATAACGTTTAAGCGAATGTCTCAAATTATATTATATGTAAAATCCCAGTATTATAAAGAGTTTTTCTTTTCTTTCTATACACGGGTTAAGTTTTATTGAATACTTTTCACTATACACATACATATACATATATATATATTATAAGTTTTGGCTATGTGAAGCATATACGATAATTGCATTATCATTTCTCCGAGATACTTCGGAATGTTCGTTCTCTCAACTGGAATGTCTGTTGCGTCGTCTCATCTTAGGTGGTTTTACTGTTCTTGTAGGTCGGTTGTATTAGCGGCTGTAGGCTCTCGTCAGGTAGTTTCTTGTGTTCCTTCTCTTTGTGTATGTGTGTGTGTGGTTGCCTTTTATAATTGACGCTAGATCGTGAGTAACAGTAAAGGCTCGTTAGAATGATTATATTCCATTAAAATTTCAAACATATCCAGCATCCACTGTACCCTTAGATAGATTTCAAGCCCTAAAAACTATCTACAATATAGATTCGAATTCAGTTTACGATTTATTTAAAGTGTGCATTCGATTTCTCATGTTAATCTTCATCTATTTCACAACAATTGTACGTATTATAGACGTATATATGTATGTACTTGTATATATATATAATTCTTGTATATAGCATTTATATACTATACAGTTATATATGCTTGAGTCTAAGTGTAAATACTTCAAAATAACAACTTGCCCCAGATATGATTGCAGTTTATAATTGATTCGTGTAAACTTATCTCATTCTGTGTGTCCCTGTGTGTGTATGTGTATGTACATAACGGAACAGTAGCTTATAGCGGATACAGTTGTTTGTTTCGAAATTCATCGGAAATATATTCAGTATGTACACAGAGCAAAGGGTCTGGGAATTTATGGACTCTCGGTTTTAGCTACTGTCTCTATGTAACTTGATATTCCTTATGTAAAGCGTTCTCCTGTTTCCCCCGTCAAAGTTTCAGTTGTATATTTGTATGTACTGACCTGGTTTTAGTTGTGTCTTTAAAGAAACAAAACATGTTTTCTGTGTGTGTGCCTCATAACCTATTTGCGAGCTATAACAAACATATGTAGTTATCATCATATATTGGTTGGCTATAATACTGTGGGGGTTATAATATAGTAGGTCCACGTTGGACATAAACAATTTCAACTACTTTCAATATACTTAACAAGTTATGTTTTTTTAGGAGTTTTAGGGTGTACAACGGTCGCGAAGATTTGGGTATTTTTTGGGAACGAAATTAAAAAGGGAAATTGAAGAATTTCTTTAAATCCTTACTAGCGACCCTCGTTGTTTCTGTTGTAGTTGTTGCTGTCGTTAGAAGTCGCAAAAGAACAAAGAGATAAAGCTAATTTCCGATAAAAGTCTGTATATTTTTTTGGTGTGCCTTACAGACCTGTTTGCGGTGGTACGCCGCACCGCAAACACCGCACCATAACTTAATGAATAAGTTACCACAGTATGCAGGTCTCTGGGATGCTTCTCAAATATTTTCCCAATCGCCTTCGACTTACGCACTAAAAATCTATCAAAATTTCTGTTCGCCAATGTACAAAATTGAAAAAATAATTACCTAAGCCTAGGCCTCACAGGGTGCTGCGTATTTCTATGTATATGTATGTATAGTATGTATTCTCTTGTATTCTCTTCTCACTTACTTAAAATTCAACACATTTCACTTAGGACTACAACGAAAACAATTACGATAATAATAATAATAGTAATAGTAATAATAGTAATATGAATAACAATAAACAATGCAATAAATAAAATCTTTCTCAAAAATGATATGCATTAAAAACGCAAAGCGACTGCTTTCACTGTGTGTGCGTGTGTGTGTGCGAGTTAGGTAAGTCTGTGTGTGTGCTTACGGATCGAGAGTTGCAGCATTTATTGCAGAATTTACTGCACCACCTACAACAGCAGCACCACCATCATTCCTGACCACATGTGCGTTCTGTCGCCGTAAATCGGATCGCGTAGCCGCCGTGATGGCTGTGCCGAGTATCAGCATCAGCGCCATAGCCACATTGGCAGGCACATCTCCATACGAGTAGAAGAGTTCTGAGTAGAAGAGCGTGAAGCAAATGCCAAAGGTCTGCGCCGATGCATTAAGCAGCCCCGAGGATGTTCCCTCCGGCTCGGGAAAGGTCAGTTCGGCGCCAAACTCGAAGCCCACTGGCAGGTAGCCTGTCATGAAGAAGCTGTAGGAGATTGGAGGAGGGGGAAGGAGGAGGAGTTGAGTGTTTACAGCTGCCCTGGTAGCTTTGGTCGGCGCACTTACCCCAGCAGCGAGGCAGTAAGATAGACGACCACAATGTGACCCGTATCCAGCGTGAAGGTGAACACCCACATTCCCACCATGGAGAGAGCATAGACGGCCAGCGTAGTCTCCCTGTGGGACACATTAATGTAGAATTAGTTTAAAGTACGAGTATATGTGAAGAACCTGAAAACTTGCTTGCCACATTAAAGTTACAAGTTGCAAGTGGCAGGTGGCAAGTTGCAAGTGTTTTTAATGAGCAGCTCGTTAGGTTTAATTGCTTTGCACTTACTTGAATTTGTGCGTCTTGTCCAGCACAATGCCAGAAACAACGGAGCCCAGCATGCCCGCCAGCACAATGCTCAGTCCAATGCGACCGGTGTCGACCTCGTGACCTGGATAATACTTGAGCACCACCTGGTGAGACAGAGACAGAGATTCGTTTGTTAGTTTCGCCTCGGGTTGTGCCAAAATGGATGAGGCACACTGTACCGGATTGAGCAGTGTGGAGATGGCGTAGAAGACGCCCACATTGATGCCATAGGAGAGCAGCAGAAGGATGAAATTGCGATTGGTCATCAGATTCTTCAGCGACTGTATAAAGCTGACCTGCTCCGCCTCCATGCCCTCCAGGCGCTGTGCAGCCTCCTGTGCTGCAGATGGCGGCGTTGGTGGTTTGTCCTGGAAAACTAAAGAGAGAAGGGACTTACTCAAATCATTCATTCCGTTGAGTACATCTGCTGCTACTCACAGAACATCATCAGCACAAGCAGTACACTGGTTAGACCGGCCACCATGTAGAACATCATCTGCAGATCCTTCCCTACTGTCTCCAGGTTCTCCGAGTTGGGCACCAACATTGGTGGCAACACAAAGCCGACAGCGACGCCCAGCTGCAAAAATAGAGTGAGAGAAAAGTCAGCAGAATTTTAGCATTATTTTTGGCTTTATTTTTCTGTCGACAGTTTTGGAAAATTTGAATCTTTCGTAGCATCCGTTTCCGTTGCAGTTTCCGAGGCGAGTCTCGCGTCGTTATTTACGTTGGCTTTTTCGGGCTGTGCTCAAATTGATTTATCTGTGTGTCTGTTAGATCCTCCGGCTGCCAGTGTCACCCTGCACCATTGTTGATGCCGCCAGTTGCGCTGTGCGGCAGTTGTTGAGCTTTTGTTTTCGTCAAACTTTTCGCGTTATTGTCGGAGGCACCAAAACATTCCACAAGCGTGGATCCGTGCCCAGCTTGGGTCATGCATTTTCAGGCAGTTTTTCAGTTACTATGTATACCCTGTATACATAGTGACAGGCAATGGGTATATTGTGGGAAGGGGGTAAATATGCCTGAACTCAGAGCTTACAGGGAAAGCGCAACGTAATTTTTCTTTATTGGATCTTATTCTGTTTTTTAAGCTGTCCAGTCTTAGACATTGTATTTCTGATATGATAATATTAAATTCTCCAAAATTTTATTTTTACTTTGATGAAAAATATTGAAAAAATGTACCTGAACTCAGAGATCAAAGGGAAGATCATCATACTCTACCTATATAGTATATTTGAGTTATTTGGGATCTTATACTGTTTTTAAAGTTTTCCAGTCTTGCATATTTTATTTTCGATATCATAGTATACCATTCTTAACTGGGTATCTTACTCGTTTATCAATCAGCTTTCCCTCTCCTATTTGTTTTTGCGCTCTATTTTGTTTATGCGAGATCATTGTTTGGACTATAAATCCGATTTAGTAGCCAAAAAAAAAAGTGCAACTTTGACAGCGCATTGTAAAATTGCATTAAAAGTGGAAGCAATTCAAATTGAATTTATCAACATTTATAGTTTAGATAAGGTCAAACCTAACTCGGATGTGTCATTTATTATTGACATCAAGTGAGCAAATGAATTTCAGCATTTATTTGGCTTCGGCATATTTGAAATCATTTTTAAAAGCTTTCAACGTTTGCACTTCATCAAGCTGAAAGCTGAAAGGATTTGGCTATTTAAAATTCCCATTAAAAATCGAATAAATATCAGCATTAATAAATGATAATGGTGATAATTGTAAAGTGTACTTAAAGTACTGTAAAGGTATGCTTGCGATGAAAGCTCTTCAACAATTTATACTCTTCTTATCTCGCTCTAAACAATTGTTAATGTTATGAATTGTAAATTCCATTGTTGCTGCGCCCTCTCTCTCTGTAATTGGCATATAATACTAGCTAAAAACAAGTCAAAAACATATTGAAATCCGCCAAAGACCCATTATACTGCCAATTTATAGTCGGTCCATGCAAATGTGTGCTCAATTCAAGTTGGGGAGAGGGAAGGGGGCAGAGGGCAATGTCAATGCAACCATTTGCATAAATTAAATCGAAACAGACTCGAGACTTGCCCACGACGATGACTCTGGGGGGTTTGAGGGCAGCGAGGATGTGTGGCATGTCAAAAATACATATTTGAGCTGCGACTCGAGCTTGGAGAACGATGCTGGCAAATTGAACGAGGCGAACTGGCGAAATGTAATGCCTACTAGAGAAATTTAACAGCTTTGGCAGCGCAATAAAAGACAAACACAGGATGCTGTTGAGTGGCAGGAAACCAGGCAGAGATTGGGTAGAAGAGTAGGCGGCGCAAGAGCCGATGGGCCTGCCTGCCTGCCTGGTGTGTGTTTACATATGCGTATGAGCTGAGCCTGTGCTACTTTTCCCTGTTGTTGTTATTGTATAAAAATAGTCAAGGAAAAGAAACGATGTTTGTTCAGCACTTTGGCAACAACGTCACGCGGCAAAGCCAAAGCCAATGCCAAAGCCAAAGCCAAAACCAAAAGCAGCAAGAGAAGCAACCAAAACCGAAACGAACCGAAAGACCGTGCTCGGAGCTGTTGCTCTAGCAAATCTGCATGTAAGGATTCGGTAGCAAGTGGCTGCGGCGCTGCCTGAGGCGGCGTCCTTGCCAGATAAGGCAACCCTGGCTAGTTTTTCTAGTGCGCAGCGGGGGCACGTTTGCCGGCATCCAATGTCAAGCAGTACAGCAGTGCAGTGAACACTCGCTAAATGGAATGTGTGAAAATAAAGCTAAAAGTTGTCATTAGGAAGTGCTTACTGTAGTCACATTAAATCGATCGATAGAGCAAAGTTAGTTGATATAAAGTTTTAGATTAAAGCAGCCAGAGCAAGGAGATTCCTGTTATTTATCATGCGCCTTTGCAGTCCTTGCTTAATGCTGTTATGTTAAGTTATAACACATCGATAATGTGTAAAGCTGAGTCTACAATATCAATAGCATTTTTTTGGTCCCCTTTACGTGTGTTACCAAAGCAAGTTGATGTCAAGAGACTTATCGGAAGAGCTTTCCTATCCTGCTATATTACAGCAACCTGACTCCTGTTATTTAACATATTCTTTTTCAGTGCATGTTTGTTACTAAAACATGTCGATATATGCTAATATAGAATTAACTTGAATCTACAATGACAATAGCAGTACTTCCTCGCCTTTGCAAGTGTTCACTGTAGCTTTTGCTTATCGCCCGCTGCGCTTTGGTTTGTTTTTATGCGAGTTGCTACTCAGCGCTTTTCGGGGCAAGTTCGAGTTGACATTTTAACATGGTCGGTTGCCATGCGCCGACTAGCTGACTGGCTGCCTTGCTACCTTGCTGCCTGACTGGTGCTTTAAAGGCAACATTTGCATTTAGCTGCTTCTCCATTGAGCAGCCTCTTGACCTCCGCCAATGTTCACCGTGCCTGCTGCTTGCTGCATGCGAGACACTGCACACTGCAGGTGGAACGTTGACTGCTCGACGCTACTGTATTTACACTGACTGACACACACACTCAAACGGGTGCTGCATGCAATGACAGGCAGTCACGATGTAGACATGGCCTGGCGGGGGGCATGCCCCTTTGCCCCATACCACATGCCTTGCATTGTGTGTCATGCACATCCCATTGAGACTTCCTGCCGGGCGAGCCTGGCGAACAACAAGCGGAAATTATAAGCCTTTTCAGCGGCACTCGGGCGTATGGTAAATATGACAGCGCACACACCCACACACCCGCACGCCTAGACAGCTGCAGAGTGTGTCAGTGTGTAATGCCTATTTCAATGTTTGTGCTGCATATTTGCACGTTCATTCGTCCAGGTGAGCTTGCCCCATTTTGGCTCAGCTGCAACACGTCGCACGCGAGTACATTATACGCTCATAAATCAGCATTAAGAGGGGTTAACCTCCCTTCAGTCATATCACTCCCTTCTTCCCCTCTGTGTTATCAGTCCTAATGGCAGAGCAAGCAAACTAATTGCTTTGCTTTGTTCGGCGTCCGTAAACTGCCAGCAAATTGTTAATTAGCAAATGCCATAGTTCAGAGGTCACAAAGCAACAAACTAAGTACAATAAGCTGTAAGACTTATATATACACGTGCATAAGCTATATATTACAAAGTTCATACAAGGTGGCCAACAATCGTTGTGAATGCACCAAACTTCCCTGCGTATGCAGAAACTTTTATTGATGGAAAACCAATTAAAAAAGAAAATAAAAGGCCAAAGGTCGTGCACCTGTCATGGGGGCAATTGCGAAGTCGATTGCTGTATATAATATTTTATATATGTATATATATTTTTATGACAAATATTATGGTATTTCAGGTGACCCAAAAACTTGCAAACAAGTTTTAATAAATGTTACTTTACACTTAGTCCTGCTGTGTAACGAATTAATACTATTGTCTTGCTACTTTATAATAAATCTAATACATCTTTGTGATACGGGTAATTTAAAGTATTTGAAAATACCGCATATTTTCGATTAGAATATCTTTTAAGTTTGATTTGTATATTAATTTCGATTACCTAAACTTTTCAATACAAAATTTTAAGATTTAAATTTAATCAAAATGTCAAACAAAATTATAAATTAAATAATTTGTATTTTAAGTTATGAGTGATAGAACTGTCACTAGCATGCACACAGTGTTATTACAATTGATTACCTAGCCCTTTCTAATTCAAGTTGCAATACATAACATCATGTTAAAATTAACATTCGCTGTAGTGTGAGCAGCTGAATTTAGTGTGTTGGCAACGCTCGATAAAAATACAACAATAAGCAAACGGATTAACTGCCGTAAAATTATAAATAATGGAATTAAATGTTTTAATGTATTAATTTACAGTTGCGGTTAAAATAATAGCACCATTGGCAGATTTTGTTCGTCACAGTTTTTCTTTTTTATCTGACACTTTTTGATTACTTTCTTTACTAAAATTTAATGATACAATGCTTTTCAATGAATTAACGAAAAAAGTTAGCAGATCTTATTGGTACTTTTTAAAATAATTGCGAAAACAAAGGAAAACCTTCGAATTGTGGCGGTAACAAAAATAGCACTATTGTTCAAAGTTGGTTAAAACTAAATAATAAAACAAAATATTTATTCAGGAAATTAATTATAGCTATAGTAATATGTTTTAGTAATATAAATATTTTGTTGCTGCTTTGTTGGTATCCCTCCAGCTTGTAGTGTATTAATTTATGTAAATAGTACTGCCATGGTGATACATTAATATGTGAGATTAGTTTGACAGTCTTATCTGCTGGCTTAAAGTGTCGCAACTAGTTGCATTAATTAGTTGCCACAATGCAACGTGAATTATTCAGGCAATTCCACGTATATTCGGAATTCTGTGCCTTTGCTATTTTGGCACCACAAACAAATTATGTTCTGGCCGTAATCGAAGGCTTTGGGGCGACCACAATATTGTAGCATGCAGAAGTCAGTTAAACCTCTGCTGTGGTCGGACTTATGCACTTGACTTGACCTCAAAGTGACATTCTATGCCACACTTGGATGAATGCAACTGTGAATGCAATTGTGAATGCGAATGGGAATGTGAATAGGTCAATTCGGTTGTTTTCACAGTCGAATAAATTGAAATGTGCTGCAGTTTTCTATTTAACTGGCAGTTTCTCGAGTGCACACGAAAAGGGAGTGAGCGAGAGAGTCAGAGGTGAAGTACAGAGCAAGAGCAAGAGCAACCACTTCCGCTAGCCGGAAATGGGCACCCCCACACACACACACACACAGATGAAACGTGGAAAAACTAGCGAATGTCATTTCGGCTTGTCAGTGCAACATTCGGCATCAATCTAGCCAAAAAGCAGCTCTGCCCTTTTCGTGTTCATGCAAATTTTTACTGATTTACTTGGGAAGCAATGCAGCTTACCCTGTAAAAGGCACCAAGTTATATTTCTAGCTCTAACAAGTCCACATCACCATGGGGCGTATGCGTAATTAAGTAATGCTTTATCCTTGTGGAACTCACCTGATTACCAAAGACACCCACGCTGGTGGCAGATGACACCTGATCGGGTCCAAACCAAACGGCGGCAATTCGTGCGGGCAGCGACAGGATGCAAACCTGGAAGGAGGAAAGCAAAAATCACAATTTGCATCGATTTCAACTAAAATTCAATTTGCATTCTTCGTGCTATTTTTACCTGTGCAAGCGCCACAATTGCCTGACCAATGAAGCTGACATAGAAGAGCGAAGGGTCCACCGAAAAGACCTTGATCCAGGCGCCTATGCAGGTGCCCACAATGCCCAGCAGAGCGGTTTTGCGCAGACCCTGAAAGTGGAATGGGAAATAAGAAGTAAAATAAAAAAGAACATTAGAAAAATGAATAATTGCAGAGCCTTCGCAACTTACCACTTTATCCAGAAACCAAGAGCCTGGAAATATTAACGGTATATACAATATCATATAAATCATGGACGTCCAGTCCACCCATTTGTCACTGATGCCGTAGTAGCTGCCAGAGGAGAAGAAGAGAAACAGGACAAACTTTAATTTAAACGAGCTTTAATGAGCTTGCCAGGAGAAACTTTTAATTAAGCAAGCTTTAAAGCCGACCTTAAGCCGGCACTGCATGCAGTCTCTATTCTTTCTCTGTCCCTCTCTATCTTACCGTGTTATTATGTTGTTGATGATGGTGTACTGTATCCATTGCATGGCATTTGAGGCTGAATAGAAGACAAAGAGTATGAGCACCGCCCAGCGTCGTGCATAGACTTTGTAGCCTGCGAACGAGAGAACACACATACAGACATATGCATATGTGATTTCTATATACTATATATAGTCTACACAGGTAAAAGCTACTTGAGTCTTGCGCCTTCTCTCAAAAGGATTTGGTTGTTGTTATTCACAAGGCTGCGCAGACACACACACAAACACAGACTCACATCCAGCTCGAAGATTAAACGGATTAGTTGCTGGCTTTCTTAGCCAGCCTGTTCAACACACTGTCATATCGTATAGCTGCCACTCGTATGTGCGCTCTACTTAAGCTTAAGCCACAGTGCGCACTGTGAATGATGTGACTCGTGGTGGCGTGCCCAGTGCAACGCTTTCTACTTTATATTTTTCAATTTCCATTACAACTTTTGCAGCAAATGAATGCGGCATCACTAAACCCAGCCTCGACGTGCGCACGTATTGATACTCAGTGGGGTATAAAACTGACAAATAGGGTATCATTACGAGAACCTTATTTGAACCCTTTAAATTTTGATATCTTTATGCACCGGCCTCTCTGTCCGAACTCGACGATTTCTAATAGGAATTTTAGTTATTTTTATGTATAAAATAAAACAACTATTTTGTAAGTTTGACTTGAATGAGACTTTAATGATAATCTACCATAAAATGTATGTAATATAGATTAATATATCAATTAATATATCTCTTTCTCTTAAGTCTTTATTTCAGTTCGCATTTGAATAACTCATTTACCTAGTCCATCTACTCTGTCGCTTGAAATTCAATCACCAAGACTGCCAATTGGCTTTCCCTTCACTCTACAGGGTATCTTCTGTTCGTACACTTTTGCGTCAAATACTTTTCTTGTTTCATCTCACTTTTTTTTGTGGTTTAACATTGAAAATGTAAAAACGCACGCTTTGATGTGTGTTTTATTTTTAGTTGGCAGCACACTTACCCGCACACACACACGACCGCACATACAAAAAACACACAGTTAAATCAGAGATGGCAAACAAAACTATTGCATACCTTGAGAAGCAGCTAACTCAAAATGCCCCGTTTTGTGTGTGTGTTTGGGCAAAGTGTTTTGCATACAAATGTTTAGTTAGAAAGCACAACTAACATACCCATCCACTCACACACACATACATACACAGAGGCACACGTGTGCTAATCGAGTGTGTCTAATGTGTATAAGATTCGTTTATGCGCCTTGCATTCTAAACATGCAGATGAATCGCAATGGTTTCTCAACTTGTACTGACCTTCGGCCGGCGCCATTGCCGCTTTGCTGCTGCTGTTCTTGCTCTCCTTCTCCTTGGGCGTGATCATGTCTGTCGACTTGCTGGCGGCTATATAGGAATCAGCGCTCTCCACGGCGCCGCTGCCGCTGTGTTTCAGATCCATTTTACCTTTCTTGTTGTCTGTCTAGTTTGGGCGGTTCTCTGCTTCGGTGGGTCGTTTTATATATATATATATATATATATATCTGAACTTAACTTGAGTTGGGCAGTTTAGTTGCTGAAAGTGTTTAAAAAGTGCTGCAAAAGAGAGAAAGAGAGTAAAAAAATTTCCAGTTAGTTTTGGGGCAGGGCGAATTAAAGCAGCGCCTAAAAGTAGGCAGAACTTTTTTGGTTTCCATTTAAATTTAATTTCTACGCGGTTTTGTGGCTACAAATTGTTAAAAACTTTTTAATAGCACAGCACACACACACACAGGCTGACACACACATGGACACTTTAACAACATGTATAAACATTGCCTGCGGCCTCACAAAGCCAGTATAGTACAGGCTCATGTTGTGGCATTCATCGCCCTCTTTGGGGCAGGTGCCGCGCCACGGTTACACCTTTCTGCTTATTTATTTTATTTAAGGCGGTCAGTTATAATATAACTGCTTGTTTTTTAATGCTTGCATGTACCCTGTAATCAGTAATGAGGCGTGGGGCATAACAGGGCTACAGACAAGTTACCTACTGCCAATTAGCCCAGAGAACTTGATAGATAATTGACTACTTTAACGGCTCTATTGAATATAATGAATATGTATTAAATATACATGTATGTATATATATTATAAACATACACGCTGATTATATATGGTTATTAGCTCTGTGCTTGTTACAAGTTATTATCATTTAATACCATGCAATGGCTGAAAACTGCCTCAATTTTCTCATCAAAAAATATGAATAGAATATATAGTTTGATAGCAATTTAACTTATAGAAAAGCACTCTAAATAATTACTCAAAAGTAAATCTCATCATTAAATATTCTTTTATATTTTTAAGCCCTAGAAATGTATAATTATAAATACAATAAATAGAAAAGAAAACGAATCCAACTCATTTCACTATTTTCCTTTCTTCAACTCTCACTAAAACCCCCTCAAACTCATGCATTCTCCTACAGTTCCAACTACACATCCTTTCCCATCTACATACAGGGTATCTTTAAGTTAATAATACTGCTTTGTGCTGCGCTGCTGCGCGTGGTCACACTCTTTTTTGCCATTAGATAAATTACTTTTGCATGCGAAATGATTTAAATTGTGATTAAATGATGTATTTATGCAGATTCATTAAGGTATTAAAGAGGGTGCACCCCCTCCATCCGCCACCCTTTCCTCCTCCACTACTATTCAAATTTAGCGATTCACATTCACTCTGGCATTCATTCTTATTCGTGCTCATTGTACTCGCTGACATTGAAAATGCAGCTGAATAAACGAACTGATTGAATCAAATCTGCGCATGGGATTTGGCAACGGTGGATGGAGGGGGGGAGGTGGATTGAGGCGTGAGTGGCAAACAGAGAAATGGGTTAAGAGGAGAGAAAGAGCCAAGAAGAGGGAGACGGAGAGAGAGGCATCCA
Organism: Zaprionus nigranus; assembly: GCA_018903425.1. Lineage (NCBI taxonomy): Eukaryota > Metazoa > Arthropoda > Insecta > Diptera > Drosophilidae > Zaprionus > Zaprionus nigranus. The sequence goes on along the minus strand of JAEIGD010000014.1, from coordinate 332,549 downwards.
CTTGTTGCGCCCTGAGCTTGAGTCGAATGCGGATTTTGTTGAGATTTGCGCGATGATTGAATGACTTTCTCAATGGATCATGGGACTCAAACACATGCACACTCACACACACGCACACACACGTCCACTCACGCACACGCAGTTTGGCTGCAGTTTAATTGAAGTGCATTTCACTGCAAAGTTTCCAAGCAAAAGTTTCCACGCTTTCCCCGCTGCAGAGTCCCTAATTGATTTAGCTTTGTTAACCGAGGCACTTAAATCAATTTGCCTGCATTAAAAATGCGACAACAACAACTAGCAGTACCTGCTGTGGGAGTGTGTAGAGGGGAAGGTGGGAAGGGGACTAGGTTCGTGGGCTACCCTGCGTAGATTGCCCCTAATGAGATTGGGCTGCATGCACGATTTTCCATCATGTTTTGCATGTCTCGTTTGCGCGGGCAAATTCACTTGGGAACTGATTCACTGCAGTTCCGGAAATGTTTTTCAGAGTTCACTCTCTATATACCCTATATATATATATACATGGATTTCTATATCATCGAATCGCAGGCGACACACAGCTGCTTGAGGAATTCGCTTCAACTGCTTGAGGTGCGACGCGCTGGCGATGATAAACACTCGAAAATAAAACAGAACAAGAAACAGAAACAAAAACTCGCCGCTGAGTGGAACGCGCGATAAGAAGAGCGAAGAACAAGAGAGAGAGAGAGGGAGTGGGTGGGAGAGAGGAGAAGAATCAGCTGAAGCAGAAGAACCACAGCAACAACAGCAACAGCAAGAACAACACGGCAGAAAATACCTCATAATAAGCATGTTGGTCTTGCACAAGGGCCACCAGAGAACACATACATATATACACGTGTGTGTGCATACAGATGTTACCATATAATAAATATATCGCGTATTAAAGACAATGTTGTTGGCGTTGCTACTGCTTCTTCTTCTTCTTCTTTTTGTCTTTTGCTTTTTTGGTTTGCATTTAGAAAACACAACACGTACTTTTCAGACTCTGATTGGCGTCGATTCGATGAGAAAGAAAAGAAGCACAACAAAAACGTCGAGAGTTGGAAAATAAAAGTGCGAATTTAAGGTAGGTTAAAACAGCGACCGCAACAGACCGAAGACATTGACGGACGGGCGAGAACGGTTGAGAACGGTTGAACGGACGAACGGGCGAATTGAAACTGAAACTAAATCCGAAAAGTCGCTCATCGTCGCTCGTCATAAAGTTGATTTGCAAAATGCGAACCCGTCGTTGACGTTGTTGTTGTTCTTGTTGTTGTAAACAGCTGATTCTTTCAAGCAGACATACTAAATATTAGTAATACACACACACACCCGCACACACACTCAGCACTCTTCACAGTGCGGCGCGGCGCTGTGTGACGCGTTCAGCGCGATAAAGCTAACAAAAAAGTATAAAAAGTATAAAAAATATCAGAAAATAAGCAAAAAAAAAACGTACAAAAGCAGTAAAATAAAAATTGGTTTAAGTCATTTATAATTGTGCATTATAAAGAGTGTCGCTTAATTATCAATTCGAAACGTGCTAATGAAGCAATTGATAAGGCGAAAGGAGCGATGAAGGTGTGAGAAAGAGTGACGAGAGAGAAGAAAAGCGAGGAGAGAGGAAGAGGTAGAGTGAGGGGCATTGTTAGTCTTACTTTCAGCGGAAAAGAGACGCAATTTCAGGAACTTGGGAAAGATTTATAGCATGTTGCGGTTGCCCGATAAGCTCATTCTGATTATTTCCTTTGGCATTTCTTGATCATCAAATTGATACCAAATGACAACAGCTGAAAACGAAACTTAAACGAAAGCTTAAGCTGTAATTGACAAAGCTTTGAAGTACGTGCAATTTTAAGGGAATTTTCATACGATCTTGGAGTCACGTGAACTTTCGTCGTTAGTTGAGACGATTTAAGGTAACACTTTGTGAGTTACGTGAGCTTTTAACTTGCTATAAGTCGTTAGATATTTAATCTTTATTTCAAGAGTTACGTGAGCTTTCAGTGTAAGACAAACAAAAAACACTTAAACTTTTGCTCTTACATTTACGTGTTTAAGCGTTCGCTGAATAGAGGTTTACAAATTTATTATTTTATTTACATTCTTTTAAGCACAACGAAACATGCAAAACCACAAAAATCTGTTTTAAATTGAGGTTGAAAGTGAACTGATAATAATAACTGTTTAAATACGTCAATCCCTTCGGCTCAAACTAAATTAAACTAAATAAATAGTAATACTTAAATAGTAAACTAAAATTACAGCTTTAAGTTCCGAAAACCATAAAGCAGCTTGACAGTGAATTAAATATCAGTTGAAAATTAAAATTTCTGTCGACAACTTTATGAAGGTTTTAAGCTATTATAAGTCAGTCTATTAATGCCGTAAACGGACGTTTAAAATAAATATTTCATTTAAAAAATCAACAAATTTATTCTCTAAATGGGTTCAAATGATTGACTGACTTTGGACTACCACGTAATGCAGCTTTAAGGCTATAATAATATATAATAAGTCTGTTTACCGCTGAATAAACAGCTTTAATTTAATGCTAATACAGGCAATTTGACCCAGTCTGTGATTGCTCAATACATTCCACAATTTTCGCGTTTCAAGAATAATTTTACAGCGCTTCAGCTGCGCCCGCCCGCATACTTGCAGTGCGCACTGTAATTGCTGTAAGTACTTGCGACACTTACGCACGCACATGTCGTACTCATACTCGTGTGTGCGTCCGTATGTAGATTAACTGTGGAGTGGAGCGTCAATGTCGGACATGTCCGTTATTGCTGTCTGGCGCTGCTCGAGGTAAACAGACAGTGGACACGCGCTAAGCGGGACAATAAGTGATGGCAAATAACAAAGTTATCACTCATCGTTATCGATAACTGCAATTTTAGTTTGAGAATTTTAAAGTATTTTCCTTGATGTTAATCTAATCGATTGCATACTTACCCTTTACACACTGTTGCCCACTGTGCGTTGACTCATTCGTGCACAGGCTGCATTTAATATTCTGCCTTATGCATTGGTACCTTTATTTGCACCCTCTCTCTCTCTCTCTCCCATACTCTCCCCTCTCTCCCTTTTCCTTCCCTCTTGCAGTGCGTCGCTTTATAAATTATTTGATTTCAGTTTTGTTTCTCGTGGCTTTTTGATTGAATAATTCGCCTGCGTCAACTTCCTACCCGGTACGGTCCAGTCCCAGACAAGGTCCCTGCGTGGGCACGACGCCAAGTGGTTGGGGGTCATTATTCGATTAAGGCAAATTATTATTATGATTATTTATTGTAGTTGTTGTTGCTGTTGCTGCCTCTTCTTCTATATTTATAATGCAAATATTGACAGCGACTTTTATTAGTCTGGACTTATCGCTATAGATGCTCATAGCCACACCCCCCTCGCGCACTACTATCAAGTCTCCCCAAGTTAAAGCGAACTTTGTGCGAATTGGCGACACGATTTCGAAAAGTTAAGATAATTAAATCGTAGTTCAAGTGGTCCGATAAGAGTCAAACATGCCATACACGTCGATTATTAGTTTCCGCTATCACTCTCGATCTGTCTCTGCCGATTTATGTCGACTCACGACATTATAGTAAATACTTTAATGTCATTGCGAATCTGTTGGCAACGCGCGCGTCGAACGATTTCCGTGCACCTCCCCCTGCTCGGCCACGTTTTACTAATCTCTATAGTCAAGAGCGTGCTCCATTTACTGGACTTGCCTCAGCTCTATACTTACTGCCTCAATTACTGCCTGAACTAGGACCGTAATATATATTTAGTCGATAATAGTCTGGCTTTTTAATTATAGACTGTGTATAAAGACTGTCTCAACTCCCTAACTAATTTTTATGCAAATCAGTTTGTGGTTTAACTTTATTATTGTGTTCAACCCAAGTTTAAATATAGCAGGGTTTTACCATCTTAGTTGAATAAGCTACTTAACTTTACATATTCGAAAGGGGTTTTGAATACGGAACAGAGAATACGCCATATCTTTTGCGTAATGGATTAACACAACTTTATGAGTACAAGTTGAACTAGGTATCGGGGAATTTCCATGTGGTTGGGAATTAATAGAGGAAAACTTAATGACAATAATAAATAAACAGGTGGGAATCTACAATTGAGCCTGCTCGACCGATATCTGTCTTAAAAATTATTATTCATTATTATTGTTTACAAGACTTCTTTATTTATTATTTGAGCACTACTGAATTATTTCAAAGTATCTAGATGGTGATAATTATTCTTTACAGCATAAATAAAAGTTGTATCTTTAAATAAGGCATTTATTTTTCTCGATTTTGCAGAGTAGAAGGCTACGTGTCCAAACTTATAAGAATTAGTATTCTGTGTGAAATAGTAACACATATCATCAAATTTGGTAGCTCTAGCTTAAACAGTTCTTGAGATCTGGGCGTACATACAAACAAACTAATTTACTATGTTGGTGCTGATGAATAATTTACTTCGCTGAGTCGGATATGCCTGTTTTTGCATGCGTAATGGGTATAAACTTATAAAGTTTAATGAGCTGTTAATGAGAATTAACTTTAGAGACGGGAAAGCCCCCAAGGAAAGCTTAGACATTGATAAACAGTTTATTTAACTTACAAACTTGATATACTGACTTTAATAAACGATATTTACTACGCAATTAAATAGTATTAAATATAGCCAATGACTGTCAGTAAAGTGTTTCTTTAATCTGCGAAAGTCTTTAAATTAAAGTTACCCCCAGCTGGCAGCTGTATTTTATCTTATCTCTGATCACAAATGTTTTGATTTGATAGCACAATACTATGTCTTTGTTATAGATTACGGTTTGTAGTTTGCTGATGTATACCAAGTTTAGCAGATCTATTTATTGCTATTTTCTTGGTAAATTATCAAAGTTCTAACATGCGTCATTTGCAATCTAGATCGTTTTTTTGCAGAACTCTCAGGATTTAATTAATTCTTGTAGATAATAATATAAAAAAATGGTATAGTTGTAACATATACATATGTATAAATAGTATAATCTTGCAGGTGGTAACATATTTCCTTTTATGAATATTTTGCGTGACATTGATAAGTTTTAGTTTGGTTGGTTATGTGATCGTTATGTAGATCTTTTTTTGGCTCCGAAAATAATATACAGTAACGTATACGATATTGATCTGGAAGCTCTCTCTTTTTCTTTAGTACGTTGCCTTTATACGTTTTAACTTGATATATAGCGTGATTCGCAATAGATATCGTTGTTGATATAGAATTCTCAAGATCTTTTCAATTCTTGCAAATAATAAAATATAGACGATATATAAAATATTGAAGATATTTGATGATATAGAACAAGTTTAATCTCTCAATGAGAGATATTTCTAATAATTAAATTATTTTGATTTGAATTGTAAAGTAGATAGATCATTTATTGTACATAGATCATTTATTATATCAGAATCCATGACACGTCTTCTAGATATTCAGTTGGAGATGGAAATGTATAACTTGACGATATATAACAAGTTTAATCTTATAATAATAAGATTATATCCTTATTCAGGTGATGTATCTCTTTAATGTTGATATGGTAAAGTATTAGCTTAATTTAAGGCATGGCTAGTTCTTTGTAAACGCTAGAGCGTTCATTGCATTGGCATCTATTTCATTCTTGCAGATACATATTCAATTACAGTTTCATTTCGTAACTGTAAATGCATCAAGTGCAACTGCATTTCATGGTAAGACGCCTTTGATTAACGTCGAAATTCTATTTACGGAAATTTCCCCCAGGCGGGCAGTGGAAAGCGCTTTATGGCAGCGCATTTTCAATTATTGCTGCAACGTGGCCACAAGCGTCGTCTCTAATGGCTGCTTACTGTGCGTTGCCACACCGTCACACACACTCGCACACACACACGGTATGGCATCGACTGTTGAGCTCTTTAATACATGCAACAACATGCTGCAACCATGCGCTCATTAGGCTTGACTCGTGTGGCACAAAGCGAACGTCCGCTCTGATTGCCGCATTTCTCATGCACTTTTCCACCACCCGCCGTTGCCAGTTCAAGCTGCCACTTGCCACACTTCTTGTGCGTCCGGCGAGTGTTGCAGGGCTTTGTCTAGATTTTAATCTCACATGAATTCCAAATGCAATTTGTCCTGGCTGCCAACTCGGACTCGCTTCCAATTAGCCACGGATGGCGAGAGGACGAATGGGGGGACAGTGACGCCATCTGTTGGCCAGTGGAGGAAGCTCAAAATGAAGGTGCAGCTTAGATATTTAGGCAAACAATTTACTTAAATGCCGCTTGGCACCTTATTGTGCTCCACTTTCCACTTGCCACTCGCCACTTGCTACTTGCCACTTGCGGCGCCAAAACCTCATCGCCGTTACGCATTTAGCAGCGCATTAAATCAAACGCTGCCCCCCGCTTGCCTGCAGCGGCAAAAGTTGAATGAATATTTGATGTGCCCCATCAGATGCGAGTGATGAAGAATCAACAGACAGACATATTAATAGGAGCAGTAAACACACACACACTCATACAAGCACACACACACACAAACACACATGCACATATACACTGTGCATATATTTTTATTTGCCTATATTTATGCGCCTCCTCTTCGTCACCGTCGTCGTTTGCTTCGTGGCGCCTCATTAAGTGCCGCCTTGGGGGGCACGAGAGTGTTCAGGGGGCAGTGAGAGTGAGAGGTAGCCTGATCCAACTAAGCCGCCGTAATTCCAACTGCGATTACCGCTGCACGCATTTGTCAAGCGCCTCTTAAGCTGCCCCGACAAATCGCGTAATTATGTCGCCGCCTCCTCTTCTCCTTCTCCTCCTTCTATCCACAACATTATTTCCGCAACATTTATTTATTAATTAAAAAATTTGTGTGCAACTTGAATGGAAACTCTCTCTGTCTCTGTCAGCCATTTTATCTGTGCGCTGGCAGAGGCGCAACGCCGTCGGAGGTAAAGCTAGATTAATTACCATAAATCTTATTTTATTCGCTCTCTGCCTCCCGCTGCGTTGCCTACTTTTGTGCGCCACGGAAATTCTTCTCCAATTCCAAATTTACCAAATTATCAACAAAGTTTCGAAACAGCCGCAGCCGCAGCCGTCGCAGCGCCCATGTTCTTTATACGGCGGGACAGCTGACGATGTTGTTATCGTCTTTATTGCTGTTGTTGTTGTTCTTTCGCTGTCGAAAAAGGGTTCTAAGAGGGTATATGGGTTGGGTTTGCCCAGTTTATTGTTGTGTGGCCAACATTTCGCAGTGATTTACTTTCATTTTGGGTTTGTAACATAAAGTAAATTCTTCATGTTTCAGTTAGGAAATCTTTCAAAATAATGAATAATCTTTGTGAAAAATTTGTTTAATATTCGAGGAGATTTTGCTATGAAAATTTCATAAAAACACAGAAATAATTGAAGAACTCTTAAGACGAAACAGTAAATTAAGAATGAAAATAATATGAAATCAAGTGAAATCAAAGTATTATTTCAGCGTAATATTTTCACAAGCATTAAAAAAATATATTTAAGAAATAAAAACAATAAATTATAATGTTTTAAAACTAAAAAAATATTAGAGAATTATTTAAAGGGCTAAGAAAGTGTTGTTATATAAATTATAATTAATATAAATAAATATAACATTAATATAGGAAAATTTTTTATATATTATATTTATAACTTTCGCAGAAATATCGAAAAAAGATCTTTCGTAGCATTATAAAATGTTTTTAAGAAATTATAATATTAATGATTTATAAAAACCAAACATGTTGCAATTTAAATTATATTAAATATCAGTAAATAAAAAGTTAATAAATAAATAGTCATAACTTTCTTGCGGAAAGCATAAATATTACAGAAAAATCACCCAGAATATGTACAAATTCTTGTAAGCTGAAAATAAATTTCATGTAATCTCACTAAATAATTTGTTTACATTATTTTTGTAATTGCCACAGCCAAAGGTTGCTTCAGGCGCGATGAATGGGTTTAAGAAGGGGTTCCTACCTTATAACGTACTATATGTTATATCTTGATAAACACAGTTACTTACTATTTATAGTTACAAATATTTATATCTGCACATACATATATCTGCACATACATATATATTTGCATGTATAAATTGCCAATCTGCATGCTCAAGAAGCTAAAAAATATATATATAATCTAAAATTCTCTCAAATAAAAATATTTTGTCAACGAATTCGTTCTCTTGAGTTGTGCAAAAAATCACAGCATACTTTCAGGCTGCTGCTGAATTTTAAACAGTCAGTCAGGCGCGCAGGCTGACGTCGCCTACCGCAGCCTGCCCACAGGATATGCCAGTTTCGAGCAGGCCGGATGTGGTATTATGCAAGTCTGCTTATGGTGCCGCTGCTGCCACTGCTGCTGCTGGTGCCGCGTTTGGACATTCGTTTCATATGCGCGTTTTCGGTATCTCGATTAGTTGGCACTTTTCAGTTTTTCGCTGCGCTTTCCCACTTTTCCCCCTGCCCCCACTGCCCACAAATTGTTCGCAGACGAGATGCATTTTTAATTGCAAGTGATGGAAAGAGAGAGCCTTGCACTTGCTGCCGTTGTCAGTTTTCTAATTGGACATTTGTAATTAACTTCAATGGCAGCGTAGTTCAGTCCAGTCTAGCTCATTTCTCACAGTGTACCCCAGGAGTGAACAGAGCTGGACAGGACTTTCATTCGGATCCTTCGCTTCGCTTCACTGTGCTCTGCTTTGCTTTGTTGTTGCTCATGCAGCTTTGTTATTTATGTGGCATCGTTAGCTTTTTCGTGGCTGCCTTCGATGCTTGTTTATTGTTGTTGGCGTTGCGGCTGCTGCTGCTGCTGCTTCTGCCTGTGGCAAGGTCGCATTTGTTGTTATTGTTATCTGCCAATTGATTGCACGCTGCAGCGCACAGCGTACAAAGCGCCTTAGTTATGCGGGGTCAGTTTAAGGATTCAGCTTATCAGGAAGTCTGCCAGTTTCACAGCTAAGTTCTATCAATAGTTTAGCTTTATTTTGGCTTTATTTAGCCTTTACTTTTACTTTTTCGAGTGTGTCCCTGTGGAATTTATTGTCATCCTGTTGATTGGATGCTTCCGCTGGCATATGAGAAGGGGAGGTGTGCTTGAGGTCTGCACTGCAGCAAGACGGAGGAGAACGGTAGAGGGGCAGTGGCAAGGTAAGAAGTGCAGAATAGCAGAGGCAGAGCGCCATAAGGAGAGGGCATAGACAGGGCAGTGGCAGTGGCAGAGGTGCAGAAGGAGTAGAGGCAGAGGGGCAACGACAGAGTGGCAAAGGTAGAGTGATAGTAAGAACGGCAAGGACAGAGCGACAGTGGGAGAACGTCTGTAGTATAGAAGCAGAGGCAGTGTGGGAAAGAGAGCGCTGCAACGGGGGCACGGCAGAGGGTAAGTGGCAGAGAGAAGGTGTCAGAGGGAAGGTGGCAAGTGGAAGAGGGAGCGCGGAGGCAGGGCAAACACTTCAGTTCAAAAACCTCCGCTCATTGCGTCACACAATTCACGCTACAGACTAACCACAACACACAGACACAGATAGCCACACACATAAGCACACAGCACACACGTAGACAGCAGACAACACACTCACACAGACTTAGCATAGGCACACACAAAGTCGCTTAGTCAGGCAAGCAGGCACACAGACAACAAGCTTTGCCTGAAGACACAGAGAGAGAGCGAGAGGGGCGGAGACAGGGAGGCAATGAGAGCGAGAGACAGGGACATAGAGAGAGGGGAAGAGAGAGAGGTAGTAAGACTTGGACAGCTGAGATGCCAGCAGCAACGTCAGCTGCGATTGCCAGTCAGCGCGAGCTGAACCGGTTTGCCCCGTGCCTGCTGTGCCTCGCTAAGCTTTCTGTCTAGCGTCGCCCTTAAGTGGGCAACACCTTTGCACACCTGGAAAATGGCAATGCAAGCGCGGGCTAAAAGTTCTAAAAACTCTTCTAATCTTATGCCCAACATGTGTGTGTGTGTGTGAAGGCAAAGGGAAATAAGTCAAATGATGCATGCGGAAAAATCAATTTATGGATTTTAGTTTCATCTTGACTGAATTCCACGTGGCGAAGGCAGCTGCTTAATGCCGGGGGAGGGGCAGGGGAATGTGTTTTGTCACCTGCGCGCGTGCAATTAATGCAATTGCGCTTAATTGTTATCAAATGGCAGGTAAAAAGTGCTTGAGGCACGAGCTGTGAGGGAAAGAGAGGAGGAGCAGGCACTGGAGGAGGGACAGGGGAGAGAACAGTGCCAGGGGCAGAGGGAGGTACAGAGGAACATAAACTTACCCCGTTATTCGTTGCAGCCTGCGGAACAAAAGCGCGCTAAAAATGCCTGAGCTTGTGTCCGTGTGTATCCGTGTGTGCGTCTGTGTGCACGTTTCCGTTTCGTGCCTTTGTGTGTGTGTGCGAAAAACGTTTTTAGCCAGTCGCGACTCTTTTTGAATGGAATTTACTGATTAATGCAAAGAACTCTTCACAGAGCACACTCCCGCACGCGCCCCTTGACCACCCCTGAGTCGCATTCACAATTAAATTCACAATTCACAATTAAACTAAAGTTCACTTTCGTTGAGCAACTTCAGAAAGTTGCCTCGTCTCGCTGTCGCTGCTGTTGCTGCCTCTGTTGCTGCTGGCGTTGCTGTTGGCGTTGCTGCTGCTGCTGCGCAACACCTCTGCGGGAATCACTGAACAGGACTACTGCGAATTCAGTTGCCTCTGGTCGTTTTATAGCAGACGTCCTTGCGTTCCACTACAGCTGTTGGGATGCTGGGCTGCCTGTGTGGATGCTGTGTGGATGCCATGCACTCTCTTTCTCTCTCTCCCTGCGCCAGTGCGCAGTTACAAACAAGCAAAGCAGCTGCCCCGCCCCCTTTCTGTTCTGGATAAGCGCATTTCTTATCACTGATAAGCGTTAAACAGTGGCCTTCATGCTTTCTTTACACTTTCCAATCAGCGACAATGCCAAAACTCATTTTGTTGACGCCACCTAAAAATATGCAACACCCAATTTGCTGCTGTCTGCCATAAAGAACAGGGTGTGCAGGGTGCAACAACTTGTTGCTGCGCGGCCATTTTAGAATTGAAATTGAAGGGGGATAGCGTTGAATTAATATTATTTGATAAATTATTATTTTATATTATATTAATGGAAATATTAATAAATGTGCATTACATATATTTAAAAGTATATTTAACAATATAAAGCAACAACAAATATTAAAGCTTTTTGACAATTCAACAGTGTTATATTTTAATATTGTCCAGTCTAATGCCATTGCTAATTGTGAAGATAAAATAAACCCCATTAAATTTGTCTACTTAGTTAAATTCTATTAAATGAAATTTTATCCATTATTTTATTTATTTGTATTAAAGTATTGGTAATACTAAAATATATTCGGGTCGACAGTTCTTTGCTGACATTGAATAAATAACAAATAAATATAATAATAAGATATTTTAAATACATATATAATATCCAATATATAGTTAGCTAACAGCTCATTAATATGTGATAAATAAATAAAAAACAGATGCTTTATCAACTCAGTTTATAATGACTAATTTAAAAATGTGGCACACCTCTCAGGGTGGCCAAGTTCTCACAGTCATAAAGCAGACCCATAAGAATTGTTATTAAACTATAGATACATAGTAAACTAAAACAGATAAGCAACATTGTTCGCATTTGGCATCGAAAGTGGCTGTTAAATTACTTTCTCCGTTGAGTTTTATTGGCCACGTTGAATAATGTCTTCGATACGCAGATCTGGCGCACGATTTGCTGTCAGCTGAGGCGCCTTGTCGCCAGGGGATTTGAATCCCCCTCCTCCTCTCACTCTGTGCTTCCCCTCTCTCTCTCTCCTTATTGTTGCTGTTTCTTTGTTGCCTTCGCTTCGTTAGCTGATTCTTTATTTATGCTTCTCTGCACACACACCATCTTCTTGTTCTTCCTCTTTCCCTTCCCTCTCACTTCTTCCTCTTCTACTTCTGCCACCTTTCAGTCTCCTCCATTGATGCCTATCTTAACGGTCAATCGAGTTCTCTCTCCGCATTCCTCGCTGACTGATGATGACTGAGGCGTAATGGGGAATTTGCTGCGCAGGATGACAATGATGGGGATGGGAAGGGGGGAAGAGGAGGGGAAGGGAGGTCATCATCATCTTCCACACTTGCCATTAGAGCTGAGCTTAAGACACACGCGGCAATGGCAACGGTGCCTTGTCGAGTTGTTGTTGCTGCTGCTGGCGTCGCTGCTGCTGCTCTGTCAAAGCTGACAGACAATTCGCATCGATGCAAAATGCACAAAAAAGTGAGCGGAAAAATGTTTGAAAAATGGTCAAAACTGAAGCGCCTCCATCAGCTCTATCTCTACTGCGCTACGAGGCTGCTTTGCCTCAGGTGCAATGCGCCGGCAGCAGAGGGCACCGGGGCTGCAAAGAGATGCAGCGGGAGCGGGCAGAGGCAGCAGTAGTGGGCAGTGAGCTGCAGGCAGAAGTAGTGGGGCCAAGACTGCAGGGGAAGGCAGCAAGAAGAAACAGTGGGTGAAGCAGAGGACCAGCAAAGAGTCCCAGCGGGCAGAGGGCACCGAAGAGAGACAGGGCAAAAGCAGCGAGCACCGGGCAGAGGTAACGGCTGCGGCCAGAGGTAGCAGCAGCGGGCAGACGCAGCAGCAGCGGGCAGAGGTAGCAGCTGTGTCAGTCAGACAAAAAACAAAACAAAAAGCAAAGAAAAATAAACTTTGCCACGCTGTTTGTCATGTGTATGCGTGTGCCATGTATGTATGTATATGTGTGTGTGTGCGCCGGACTGTGGATATCGCTGTCACTATTGTTGGTCCGCCTGACGTATCAAATGTCTTTCATAGGTAGTTAAACGCTTCCTACTTTGCCGTGCATGTTGCTGCCGCTGCCGCTACCACTGCCTCTGCTTCTGTCTCTACCGTTGCCTTTGCCAATGCCTCTGCTTCTTTCGCTGCCCCCTTCGTCGTTTTTTGCATGTGGCTGCAGCCTGTCAGTCGCTTAACGCTTTTGGCGTAGGGCATTTCCCGAATCACTTGACCAACTCAACCCCCTCCCATTCCCGTCCTCCTCTCTTTCACTGTTTTCTGCCCCAACTCTTTCTTCTAACTGAACTTGTGTAACCAAACACCGTATATGACGACGTTAACGTCGCGACGTCGACTGCGACGTTGACTGTGCTGTGAGTGCTTTTATGGGTCGCACTTTTTGCACTTGTCCCATCTCTGCTGCTTCCTTATGCATACAAATTAATGGGCTACGTCGCGTTAAGTACCCAAAGAGGAAAGGAAGAGACGCAGAAGAAGAAGCAGCTGCAACGGTTGCGGATGCGAGAACGAACTACCCCAAAAACTTCAGTTAAACTTGTTTTGATATCCTGATAAAAATAAAAAAAAACAAAATATATGCCGCTAATTTGACTCTGCCAGCTGTTAAAGAAGAACAACAATCAGCGGCGGCAGCTGAGCTCGGCATTAAACAAGAACAACAAACAGTCGCAGCAGCTGCAGAGAACAACGGTCAACACTTTATCTTGCACTGAGAGAGCGATGGCAGAAGAGAGCACAACCATAACAACCACAACATAGAGTGAGAGATCTATCAACTTGCACTTGGAGGAGAGAGCCCAACAACAACAGCAAGCACAGCTATTGGGGAGAGTCAACGACGCTAAGCTCGACTGCAAATCATCGAACAAGAACAACAAGCAGCCGCAGCAACTGAGGTCAGCATTAAACAAGAACAACAAACACCCGCAGACGCAGTAGCCGCAGTTACAGCAACAGTAACTGAAGAGAGAAAAAGTTGGCAATCAACAACAACGTAGAGTGATAGCGCTCTCAACTTGCACTGAAAGAGAGGGAGAGCACAACAACAGCAACAGCTGAATTCGAGAGAGCCAACAACAATGCGGTAGCTAAGCTCGACTCCAAAGCGTCGACGCCGACGACTCTCATTCGTATTCGCATTCGCGTTTCAACCTTTGCGCGGCGCTCACGCAACGACGACAGAGCAGAGCTTCAGAGCAGAGCAGTGAGCGGCACTCACAACGAAACGTACGCAACAGTTGTTGTTATTGTTCTGTGTTCGGTGTTCTTCTTGTTGTTATTGCTACTTCATATTTGTAGGTTTTTATTTTGCGTTAAACGTGTCGTGTAATAAGTGAAGTGAAAAGAAAACACAAAACTAAAAAATAAAATCGTTGAAGCGCAACACGAGAATCGAGTGATAAAAACAGACAGCGAAAAGGGCTCACGGACACACACAGCAGACAGAGCCTGTGCAGTTACTCTGTGTTGTGTGTGTGTGAATGTGCGCACTCCTAGTGGGTCACTGGAGCGTGCAATATGCCAAACAAGCGACTCATGCGCAAAGCAGACAACAGCAACAACGAAAAATGAGTGCATAATGAAATGACGAAAAGTGTCAGCGGGGCCAGGGCTTAGTGAGGGACAGCGATGAAGAGTGGGGGGGAGGTGACCAAGTGTCAATGTCATTAACTTAGCATTGAAATGAAATGCAACCCTGCGCAATGAATGCCAAAAGGAAACTTCCACAATGTGTGTGTGTTTCTATATGTGTGTTAATGTGTGTGCGTGTTGCCAACGGAAAACGGTGGGAAATTGCTTCCGCTGCTGCGATCGATTGGTTTTTCATTAACAGCAGCCGAGAAACAACTTTTTCCCGAGCGAAACGAAAATTGCTTAGGTAACACAGCGGGCAGAAAGCAAAACCAATCGGCAATCGACAATCGGCGGGTATCGATGAGTCCACCAGCATCAGTTAACCAAGTTAACCAAGTTGTGTGTGTTAAGTTACTTATAGAGTACCAACTTCCGTTCATTTTAGACTCGCCTAAGCAGCTTCAACGCTCTCAATGAATCGACAGTTCCTCTGTTGTGGCTGCCTTCTCTCTCCCTTCTTCCCCATCCCCGCGTCCCCCTTTTCTTCACCGTGTGAAACCGTTAGTAAAAGTTTTATTGATACAACTGCGCGTAATTAATACCGTCAAATTTCCCTTTTTCTTCCCATTAACAACATCAATCAACATCATCTGCTGCTGCCGAATGCAAATTTGTTTGCCAAAGCAAAATGTTCAAATATTAATTAAGTGTTTGGCCCACGCTGAGAATTCCCTTCGCTGCCCCACTCCTGCTCTAGCTGCCCCGCTGGCAGTGTACTTAGCCGGCTCATTAATTAAATTGCAAATACAATACATCAAATTGTTTATATACATACATCATGATGAAGTAGTCGCCACATCCGTCTGACCCATTTGACTGTCTCTCTGTGTGTGTGTGTGTGACCCAATTGCATGTGGAATCGCTGTCATTGTTTAATTAATTATCAAATTATTTATACTGTAACCACTTGGTGCGACATGCAACATGCATCATGCAACAACATGCGAGACAATTGTGTGAAAATTGCACAAAAATCTTCAACACGTAACAGCAACAACAACTTGGCCCCCTCCATTGAGTAATGCGCATGAAATCTGGATTCAAATCGAATTAAAGCATCACAAAAGACCTTCGCGATCAGCCTTAACTCCAACTGTAACTCTTCCTCTCCCTCCCTCCCATCTTTCTCTCTGTCTCTCTGCCTCGCCCACTCCCTATCTTTCTCACCTTGTCGCTTGGCCAACTTTGTAACACTTAACAAACATTTAGTTAACAATGATATGCAAAACAGCGAAACAAAAACGCTCTCACAACCCGCCGTCGGAAATGCATCTCATCATCATCTCGAGGTGGATTTCGTTGCAGTTTCTGTTGCAGTTCATCCTGAAATCCGCCCAAAAAACAAAAATCCGTTCAACGTTTTCACTCGACAACAATTTCTATTGTTGAACTTTTCACTTGAGCATTACGAACTGGCAACAGCAACAACAGCAACAGCAACAACAACAATAGAAAAACAATCAACAAGTGCGTCTCCAATGGCCAAGCTTCGTCTGCCTTCGCTCTCTCTCCCTCCCCCTGGATTCGTCTGCTGTCTGGAAATGCGATACAAAAGCGTCTCGTTTTGCTCTCCTCGAACTGCTCGTTTAATGCTTCGTCAGTAACAGCGAGTATCCACAAGATACAAATGTATCTGCAACTGGCCAAACGGTCATCATCATCATGTTCATCATCCTCCATTCACATCATCTGCAAGTGCCTGCGACTGTGACTGCGTCTCCGGCATTCCATGTCATCTATTTAACTGTCCCGACGCTGACTCTGTAGTACCTGCCACATATGCATGCAGTGAGGGGGCGAGGCGTGCCCCTAGAGTTGAAGAGCTTAAGTTAATATGGCAAATATTGAGTGAAGATTTTCTTGGGTTCATGAATTGACTTCGATTAGAGAATTTCACAGGGAATTGTAACACATTCAGGTCAACTATATATAATAACTTTATCAGTCATATTTATCTCCTTCAAAGTTATAACTGAATAACATATAGATCTGTTATATATAGGTACTTGAACATATAGTTTTCTTGAATAATATATCTTCTATAAGTATTCAATAACTTTAGTTTAAATATAACTGGCTGCGTTCACTATCTATGTACTTTTAATGCCTACATATTATATTTAACCTCTTTAATGATTTGATTATTTAATACAAAGTATCTTAAGTTTCCATTGAATTAAATGCTCAAATTCCTCTAATATCTATCTACTAATATCATGTTTACTTTCATCTATAACATTTATAGTAGTCCTACATTTATACGATTCTTTATTACTCTTGCTAATTAAATCATTGTCATAATGATTAAATATAAAATTCCTTTAGTTTCAATAGAATCAGATGTGAAAATTCCTCTTAACTATCTGTCTGCAGATAAAGTTTTTCTCTCTTCACTCTTATCGAGCTGGCTCTTTAGACATTCTCACTAATTGAATCATTTTTATAATCACAAATAAGAAAACGAATGTCTCAGTATTCTTTGATAGCTGCAGCATTGCTGATGACGAGTTCCCTTTTTTAATTTACTACTCCATAACAAACAGTTAACTTTGCAATTTAATTTGCCAGCAATTTGTCAAACTACCCTCGTGTGTCTTAGAATTTCACTTTACAATTTCATCTTCTCAGGGGGGAATTTTAATTTGCAAATCTTTTTTGTTGACGGCCTGCCCTGGAGGCAAGTAACATATTTTTTGCCAGCTATGTGTGTGTGCATGTATATGTGTGTGTGTGTATGTGAGTGTATGTATGTGAGTGTGTGTATTTGGCTTGATGAGCCAGCGGTGGAGGAGATTAGCCTCAGCAGCAGCAGCTTTCTCAACATGCTGAGGGCAGCCCGTTACTCCATACACCTGTTCCCGCTGTGGCCCCCTACAACTTCCCCCTCTCCCCTCTTCATCGCTACCTCTGCTGCCCCTATGCAAATCGATGTCGGGTGCATTAACTGAAATTACCAAATGCGGCTACGTGCCTTTCTAGGTCTAAGCAATTTACATATTTAGGCGTGCGGCAAATGCGGTCGCATATCATCTGGAAATAGTACAAGTTGTAGTAGAAAGAGAAAGAGAGAGTGGGAGAGTGAGAAAGGGATAGAAAGAGAGAGCGCGTCTGGTGTCTTGCGACACAGCGAACAAGAAAGATCAGAAGAGCTTCGAACGCAATTCGGGGCTGGGGGAAATGT
Source organism: Zaprionus nigranus (assembly GCA_018903425.1). Classification (NCBI taxonomy): domain Eukaryota; kingdom Metazoa; phylum Arthropoda; class Insecta; order Diptera; family Drosophilidae; genus Zaprionus; species Zaprionus nigranus. The sequence continues at coordinate 314,837 of JAEIGD010000014.1, read as the reverse complement.
TTGCAGCGTTATCTTTAAGAACAATAAACGCGACTTGTTTATTCGGGCCATAAAGTAAACTCTGCGAGTGAAACGTAAGAGGAACGTAACGTTTATTTTTGCTTGCAGCACGCCGAATTTCTTATAAGCTTCCTCGACTCTCGAGTATCGTCAACTGATAACAGAGAGAGTGAGAGGGAAGCTAGAAGAGCCCTCGAGGTAAGGCAAGGCGAGCCACGGGCGAGGCACGGCCGGGTGAGGCACAACACGACACGGCACGGCGAGGCACAGCGAGTCAGGGCGATACAATGGCAATGGCAATAACGCTCGGGTAATTAACGAAAATGCGCACTAAGAGCGACAACAACGAAACGGAAAATAAGCGAACTAAAAGCGACGAAAATCACGTTGAGAAGTGAGAGAAACGAGAGAAGCGAATCGCTAATTCATTTCCATTGACTGCTGAACTTGGAAGCGCGCGGAAGAGTTGCCTCCTCTGAGGTTCCCACAGCAGCAGCACCAGCACACACATCTCTTGCTGTCTCCCTCTCTCTCTCTCTCTCTGCCCCTCTCACTCTCTCTCACGTATGCGTGCGGAAATGGCAAATTGTTGTGATCCAATGTGAACAAAGTGAAGTGTGTCAAGCGAAAGCGCCAAATTCGCCAAATACCAAAACAAAAAACAAGTGCAAAAACAACAGCAGCAGCAGCAACAGCAACTTTAACAACAGCAACAATGGCAGCCGACACAACAGCAACAGTTGCAGCGGAAGCAGCCAACAATAGCAGTCCACAGAGCAATCCCAGAAGCAGCCCTGAAGCCAGTCCCGTGAGCAGTCCCAAGAGCAGCCCCGAGGCTAGTCCTGCCCAGCAGCAGCAGCTGAACACTAGCGTAGACAGTGGCATCGCTGTCATCGATATGCAGGAGACACAGGCACTGAAGCTGCGCCAACGTCTGCAGCAATGCCAACGCATTCTTCAGGTTCTGCAGCGGGATCAACCCACGTATCAACAGCTGCGCGATAGACTAAGGTGAGTTCGATCATTATCAAAATCATTTCCATTTAAGGGCGTGGCAATTAAACCTTTTCGCTTTCTACTGAAAGGGTATATTAGCTATGTGGCTAAGTGAATTGTTGACGTGTAGAGTCTAGATAGAGATGGGGATACATACAGGTATATGAGTATATGATGATATATGGAGTATATTTAAAGACATATGGGTGCACAGAGTGAAGTTAACGTACAATATATAGCTTGATTTGATATCAATCGGTATAATATGTAGATTTATTTCAAGACACTCCTAACAACATTATTATGTCGTGATCTAGTCTACCATCTTCAGAATCCCCCTAAAAAATCATGCATGCATGAGCTTCAGAATATAGTTTATACAGATCGTAGTACTATAGGCTTTCATTAATATGTTATGTTCTTGTATATTAAATAAACAGTATGCAGCTTCCCCTTACAACATCAAGACCAGCACAATCTTCATGTTACAGTTGATACAAGTCATACTACTATATCATTATTGGTTTTTGATCTAGTATACCATCTTCAGGTACCCCTAACAACATCATGAATGTACCTTTTTTAGCAGAAACAGATCGTACTACTATATCATTTATGAAACATATAGATATCTATGTTAAAAGATCTTTATATGCTAATTTGAATAACTATGAATAATAATGTAAAAGATATGCTAAATATTTTATCAAATTTGTGTTCGAATTTCCATTTTACGAGCATTCCAACACTGCATGTTTCTTTCACCTTTCTCTGCTTCATGAAATTCGTATGGTATGCGTGTTTTAGCTGGGGGCATATCCGAAATTGATTTGTACCTACCGAAAACTCAATAAAACGATTAATGTAAATTTAATAATTGTTTTCCAAAGATATTTGATGCATGCAAGACATAATGACAAATTTACAATACCCTCTGGCAGCAGGGCAAACAAATGTAGAGAAACTATTTATGAGGCCTCTCGGACTGACGGATGTTGTCGTCGTTGGGGCTTGGCAAACATCTTGGGATCTTTGGATCTGCAGAGTGGCAGCTGCTGCTTCAGAGTTGTCTCTGTTTGATTAGCATTTTGTTTGGGTGCGTTGTGAGTGCACACACACACACACACACACACTCCAAGAATAAAGTGCATTGCAATTTCAATTATTACTTATGCAAATGAGCGACCTCGAGTCGGAGAGGAAATTACCCAAATGACAAAATGACAAACTGACTGACTGATCACAGGTGCAGCCAAGCTTTAAAGATAATAAAGAGGCGCAGATTCTGGGAATATCATTAGGTATTCCCACTCTTCAGCCAACACAGACGAACAATTAAAAACGAACTGAATAAAATGACTTTACTCATCTTCAGATCTCAGATTCTTTTTACTGCCGAGTCAGGCACTTTAACACGAACAGATCGTTAAAACCTTAGAATAACTACAGGTTATTTCCACACATATGCTCATAAGAATACCCTAGCTGAGAAGTGTTACAGTTAGAGAGCACTCTGGGCCTGTAACATGACAATAATACTCACTGTACACTTGGAACTACTACGTCGCTCTTCTGTAGTTCCACCTTCAACCTTATCGGGCTTATTCGGCAGCGATAACTTATCAGTTTATTTATAATTAATTCGATGATTACTTTGATTAATTTGAAAGGCAATTAATTGGTTGGCCTCATAGAGAGGCCCCATGTAAAGCTCAGTTTGGGAACTAAGTCCCTCATGACCAATCAGTTTTGAGTCTTATCGATTTTCTTGGATTCTTTGTCGGCCAAGTTCAGTGTTTACCTGCCACATTTGCATAATGCAACCGGCCGCATAACATACCACACACACTCATCAGAGGGGACACTCCTCCCCCTGTTCCCTTTATTTCCCCCCTATTCCCCCGCCTTTATCGCCTCTGTGCCTTTGTCGTGCGGCTTGTTATCGGAGCGACAAACGCGATTTGTTTTAGCTTTTGTGCACCGCCTTCCCCCTACCCTCCTCCGCTTAGTGGGCTTTGGGGGACAATGACAAATATGCCTATGCCCAACTAACTAACTATGCCCAGTTCCATTTTGGATACTCGCCACAACGCACACGAAAAATTTCCCTTTAAATAAAATCGAACAAAATCAACAAAAAAAGACTCCCAAAAATCTTTACTGATCCCGAATCCGGTTATAAATAATATTTTTTCAATAGAAATTATTATTTTGCTCTCGAACAAGTCGGAATAATTATAATGCGATTGTGATATAACCTCGAAAAAAAATCTTGACACTTATCTGTGAAATTTAGTTGCGTTGTGTTTTATTTTTTTCGCGTTGTTGCTTTCCTTTTCTTTCGTTTGGGTTTCTTATTATTTTTATGATTATTTATTTATCATTGTGCGCGTTCGCGGCGCGCTGTTATCAAATCAAAAGCCGCAAGGCGAATACCTGAAGCTTTTCAAAAGAAAAAAAAACGAAGTAAAACAAAAACAAACAAAAAAAAAAAAACCTTATAATACCCCACTCTATATAACAACAATACCAACAAGAAGGGGAGCTAAAATAGCCAGAGACTGCAAAAAGCCTCAGCTCATTCGCAGTCGCAAACTTGCGCTCCATTCGTTAGCAAGATCGTTAAGATCTCTGGATATCTCTAGCCGATCGTCTCAAGTGTAAAGGAAAAACTCTGCACCTTTCCGTCGCGTGATTCACATGATCGACGGGGGGCACTATGTCGCGCGCCTGACACTATGAAAGCGACCGCGAGTGTGCCTGGCAATCAACTCCATCGGCGGCGGTGTCAGCGGCTCAATTAGCGAGCGCTGTAAAAGAGAGACACAAAGCATAAAAAATAAAAAACCATATAAGAAGTAAAAAGTGATTGATAATCGGCGTAAAAATACTTAATTGCCAACACGAATTCTCGTCTCGACTCTGGTAATTATTTATTCAAAGTTTGCCCAGTGAAGTTCGCGAATCGCCGAAGAAACAATAGAAAAAACAACAAAATAACAAATAGAGAAGAACTAAAAGTCTATCAAGCATAACTAGCGAAAGAAACGACTTTGATGTCGGATCAAGTGAATAAAGACAATCTTGCACATGTCATAAGTCTAATGATAGAATCTTCCCCCTCCTTCTCCCACTCTCTCACTGTCTCTGGGAAGCTAGTGATGCCAGGTGTTAGATAATGCTGTCACGTCAACAGGAAATTCTGGCAGATAATCGTAGATTTGTCTGTAATCTGTAAATCGACAGGGAGAAAGAGAAAGAAGTGAACAAGTGAGCAAACAAATGCATTCGTGCCTGTGATAATGAAGCAAAAATAACTTCGTAGAGTCTGTGTTTAGTTATGTGTTTATCGCTATCGATAGCGATAGGCAGGCAGCCACGACACGGTTTAATCTGTTCCAAATCTGATTCAATTAGTGCGAACACAGCGAGATAATCAGATAAGCCCACGTAGTTATGATTGTGACTACTATAACAAGGTTCAAATTTCACATTATTGCAAAAGTGATTGTTTTTCGGAGCTCCCCCTCGGGAAAAACTCAAAGTAAACATCTTCAAATGCCTTGAAAGCTATAAAACTATTATAGATTTATGTTGTTAAGGTTCTTTGGGTATATTAAACCAACAAACTGTCAAATTTAGTGCATTTTCATGAAGTTTTATAATTTTAAAACAAATATCAGATTAATCTTGATACCTTCCATATTCGAGAAGCTTTTAATTATTGCACTGTCTATTTGTAAATCATTATTACAATTGATTGTTGATTAAGCAATCACATGCCTTGCCAGTTGTTAACACAATATAATGTAAATAACATCGAGCTGTGAAACTTCTAAGTGAAAGCACAATAATGTGTAAACGCTGTTAGAGCAAAGTTACAATTGACATATATTGACAAATAATATATTTTCTCGTTAACAACTTTGATGACAAGAAAAGCATTTAGTTATTCTGAAAGCTCTCCTTTTAAATAACTAAGAATATAAAGCTTTCGGATAATTTTAAAGTACATCAAAGTACAGCTTTCAAAGCCCCGAATTGTGTATAATCAGCTTTATCAGCTTTCACTTTCGCATGAAAGTATCTCTTCTGTTTGCACGTGCCATGGTCAGCTGATATACCCCGCGTAGGGTATGCGGTTTAGCAGCTAACCCACACATTGGCAGACAGAAATCTAGCCAAATATTTATAACTATTTATTACTCAACACAGTGCGGTAGTCAGATAAGCCTGCTGACCGACAATGATAGCCCTATCGTCCCCCGAAAAAAGTAGTTAGACATTGAAACTGTCAAATTGAAGAATAGTCGGCCTTATTGAGTTGGCCAAGTTTGTTTGTTTAGTAGTAGTCCGAGTGGGAGTGAGAGTGAACGAGGAAGGGAGCGAAGAAACGGGGCGAGATAATGACTAAATCATTTCAATCACAGTGCTACAGGCGCTTGTTGCGCCCCTATATCTGCCTGATGGAGTTACCAATGCAACGCGCCGGCAACGGCAACCTCTTCCTGGGTCTATCCAGTGTGCTGGGTCTCATCGGAGGCGCCTATCTGCTGCAGTGTGGCGCACAGTGTTTGCTAAGGTGAGTTTGTGTGATTGGGCCACCAACCGGCTGAACTTGCTGAACGTGAGAGGCACGATTAAGCTGCAAAAGCAGCTAGACGCACGTGCAGCGAATCGCAGTTAGATAAGAGGGGCATGTTGCAGCTTAAAATTGCAGCTGAAGAGTTGAGTTGCTGCCAGTTGGATGATGGAATTGAAATGGAAACGGGGCTTACAGCTTCATTTTCCATTTTCAGTATACCCTGTAGATGGCAGTAGCTGCAGAGCAGGTGGTTATTATAGTTATAGATGAAGGAAGGCTAAATAGGTTTAGAGTTAGAATGAATATGGGACAAGATTGAAATGTAGAACTAAGAGTAGATCTGTTACTCTTTCTACTCTCAGTTAATAAACACACTCCCATTCATTGGGGATTATGTGTTAGCCATGGGATTAGCCTAGTATGATATATATGTCTAAGCCTAGAACTGATATGTTGCTTTATCTACTCTCAGCTCAGTGTTACTCCAATTACTGTCACCTGCACGTATGTGAGATAAGTCTAGTATCATCTGTAAGTTCAATGACTTGAACTGATCTGTTGCTCTAACTACTCTCAGCTCAGCTCTTGCTCTAACTGCTCCCAGCTGCTATACACTCTCCCCTTTACTGGGTATCTACACGTCTTCCCACTGCCTGTTACTGCCCAAGTTACGTGTGGCTCGTTTCGCTTGGCTTGATTACGTTCGCGTGTGGGAAAAGCTGTGCAAAACTATCTCGAGAGTATTTAAAAAATTGCACATAAAAAGTGATTTGACATAATTGATGCCGCGTTTTATCGTCGTCTTTGTCTGATTTGTCTTGTTTTGGTATCTTGCAACTCCCAATTGGATTTCCACAGTTTCACCTGCATTAATGCTTGCGTAATGCCTTTATTCGCCTTGGGCAACAGTTGTTGGCCAACAGCAACGGCAGCCAATTTGATTTGTTTACCAATTGTTCGTATCGATTATGTCTGCAGAATTTCATAATATTAATTATGCCAGTCTGCCTGTCTGCCAGTCTACCAGTTTGGCAAGCCCGCAAAACGGAAATCGTTAAGAACCAAAGACAGCCCAACGGCTTGCGGTTCTTTTTTAACAGCACAAAAGTGACAAGAACAACAACAACAATAGAAGTAACTGCAACAACAATTCAAACAACAATAACAATTAGCGATTTGAGAACAGAATTGTTTGGCTTTCCTTTTGTTAACTCGTGCTAATTGAGACGTTTGTTTCGTCATTATTATTATAATGGGATAGAGTATATATAGCATTAAAGCCAACTCAACTGCATTGTATTTCTGGCGTTTACTTAATCTACTTATGACACACAGTCGCACAAACTCGCCACTTTCTGCACAAATTGGAACAGAGTGGAAATCTAGCAACGAGAAAACTCTTAAGTGGAAAGTCTGTTTATGGTTTAATCATCACAATTAGCGCCTGTCGCAAGTATGCAAATGCCCCGATACACTGACAGAAATCACAGCGAGTCAACCTGTTTTACGCTAGTTTATCGTTTTGGAAACTCAAACTAACTAAATCACATTTTTATAATCAGCTCGAAAAGTTTTGACTCATTACAGAAGCTTACTTGGAAATTCCATTTGCAAAGCCAAAACAAATTTCTACCTGAGTGTAAATCCATCAACATTTTAACCTGCTTTTCGAAATTCTTAATGGGGCACTTCAAAGTGGGAGAATCAAACTGGTTATCAATTGTGCGATTCAAGTCACACACACGCCAAGCAAGTGAAAAGCCACAAAAATGTGTAACAAATGCGCCAGAGAATGCGACACGGCGGGCATTATGAAAGTAGTTATATTAAAGAGCCGTCAAAAAGTGCGACAGACATAAAAGAGAAGAAAATAAGCTCATGAGGACTACCCTGTATGGGGTGAAAGGGGTATAATATTTAGAAGAATAGCTAATTTAATTGGACACAATGAATTTAGAAGATGTGAAATGCACCACAGACCCAAGAAAGATGCAAAGGAGAACAAGTAAATATCCTGTAGATGTTGAAAGAGGTATAATATGCGGTATAATTTAAGCAAGAGGTTGATTTAATTTCAATCACCTGCGACTAATTTAAAACTTTCTTCCTACAAGATGGATTTGCAATCGTCCGTAGTGCATGTGAACCTGGGGGAGAAGTAAGCCGCACCTAAATTGATAGTGCTGTGCCCTGTCTCCATAACTGCGGACGCAAGTTGGCACCTTGTCAGTGGTTGTTAGTGTAAGAGGAAAGTGGGCCAGGCTGGATTCTATCAGGATCGCTACTCCACCATTGTCATTACCTTGGGTCATTGGCAGAATAATTGGCTTCATATGCCAGGCCGACCAATAGACCCGTTTGGCTGACAGTAAAAGTCAAAAATCCACCTGGCGGCCAGGGAGTGGTTGGCTTCGAGCAAGAATCTGTAACTTTAAAGTTACACTTAAGGATCTGGTAAGGTGAAAGTATGTTAAAAAATTTATGTTTATCAAGCTCTGATATCTTTAAATTTTCACTGTAAAGTTGTTAACATACAAATTAAGTATGTTAAAGAGTATGCTTTACTTTTCCCAGTGGCCAGGACATGATCCCATTGCACGTACAGGATCCTGAGGGGGCCTGCAGGTCCCACTGTCCTACCCCTGTGATCTCCATCTGCCTGCTCTGAGCGCCCCCTCCTCCAGCCCACCCCGCCTACTCACGCCTTGGTGTGGTTACAAAGTTGGTCGACATGAAAAAGTTGACTAAAATAGTTGCCCTTGGCTGCAGGCCGCCTTCGTTGTATTTTTTTTGTTTGCAATCCCATATCCCAACCTGAAGAATTCTTTGATGAAACGCAGAAGGCGCGGCAGACACTAGGAGACTCCTCTCCCATTCTCTTTCACGCACCAACACTGGGCAAAGGCTATACTCTAAAACAGAGAAAGCCACCGGCTTGTCGAGGATATTGCCCGTACACATTGAGACCTCACAGAAATAGTCTTGCTAAGGGTCTCATCAGATCCCGCCCACGAAGGAGGCTTAACAAACGATTTCATCTTTCGGTCCCCTTTGGGAAGATAATGCTTTCTTACTGTGTTACTGCTAACTTTAAGTTAGCCTAAAAGGGCTAAATTTCTAGGCTACCCCGTATGCCTTAATAAATAAAATGAGAAAACTTACAGCCTATAACTGTCTGTGTTAGTATGAACTATGAATAGAACTACAGCTTGGCTGTAAACTGTGAATGATTCAATAGCGTTCAGTCGTTCCACCCTCCTCACTCCCAACTTCCCGCTAAATTGGCAACAAGGCATTGACAGTGGCAATGGGGCAAGGCAAGGCGACACTCAATACAGTGCAAGTACAATTTGCGTAGCATTTAGCGGCAATTCGATAATAATCAAATGAATAGAAACAATTGTTTATCTCCCTCTCCCTCTCTTGTCTGTTCTCAAACCCGTTTTCGCAGTTATTGCGTGTAATTTAAGGCGCCATTTATTAATCAATAGCAGAACTACCAGACAGACACAGAACAGAAGAAGAGTCGACGAGGCAGCGCATCATTAGGACAGCTTAATGAATTTCAATATACATAATACCCAAGAAATATTCATATATTTTTGGAATCACGCAAAAAACAATCGAATTGAAACTTGTTTCGCGGAATTTCGTGTATTTTTTTTGCAAATGAACAGAAAAAAAAGTGATTAAACAAGATTTCGACTAGATCAATTAATCAAAATTAAAAGGGAATTTTGTTTGTGCTGCCTCAGTGCGCCAGCTGCCCAATCAGCTGTGTCGAGTCGTGTACACGAGCAACACGAGCACGAAGCGTCCAGAGCACTTCCAGCTTTCTCTCTTGCTGTGCTGCTGCTCTTACGTCATCAACGTGTTCTAGGTCTGTCTACGAGCATGTCTGACATTTGGTTTGTTTTGTTAACTCTCGCACTCGTGCTCGCGCTCTTGCAGTGCCTCTCTCTTGTTCTGCCTCTCCAACGAGGTCTGCAGCTCTCTCGTACTTTGTCTCTCTCACAAGCACTGCAACTCTTTATGCTCTGCCGCTCTCTCCCACTCTGTCCCACACTTGCGCTCTCCTACTCCCTTGCTGACTATGCAAAAACCGGCATAAGCTGCGCTCAGACAACAACAAACAGACGCCATTTGCTCTGCGACGCTCTCTTTGCAGTCGCCGTCAGCGTCTCTGGCTCGCTCAGCTGTTGCTCACCGTGGGGCGAACACAAAGCGAACTGCGCACAACAAAACCAAAGCTCAAGCGAGAAAGTTGTCAGTGTCGTTGCGGAATAAAACGACTCGCGAATACAAAATCGGCAAAAAAGAGAGAGAAGAAATAAACCAAATTAAAAAATAATAAAAATAAATAAAATGTTCGTGCCATGCCCAGCAAGAGCAGCAAACAGTGTGACAACTATCAAATTTGTAATTTGAAAATATTTCCAAAAGTATAAAACGGGTAACCAAAGTCAGGGAAGTTACCCTGGAACACACACACACACATATAAATCAACAGCAACGCACCAATTGGCATTGCTGAGTGAGAGGATATTGAACGAACTCCCAGCAGCAGGGACTGCAGCAGGAGAAGAATGTTCGCTTCAGTGTTGGTCTGCCAGGTGGAGAAGCTGCTCTGCGCCCCCATTAGCTTTGCAGTGTTTGCCTTTCTGTTCATGGCCTGCACCATGGAGGTGGTGCTGCTCAAGCTGACCACCAGTGCGCATGTCTTTGGGCCACCACCAAGTCACAACGATTGGGACTGGAACTGGCAGGAGGGCGAGGAGAATATATACTATGAGAATGTGGAGAACAATTACGAGCATTGGGCGCGCAGGCGCATGAGATTTCATCAGCAACAGCTCAGGGCGCAACAACAGCAACAGCAACAGCAACATCAACAATAGAAGCGACAACAAGATCAGCTGTAGTCTTAGAACTTAAGTTGTACATACTACTAGTACTTTATATACTATATAGACTAAGTCTAAACCTAAATTGTGAAAAGTGCACACGCTTTTTATTTCTCTTGTTTTCAATGGCGAAATTTGCAGCGAAATGAAAACAAATTTCATGTATCTTCTTGGTATTCTGACCACGTCCAACCGGCAGATACAAACACACACACATACATAGAGAAATATAGCCAGATATATATTATATATCCATTGTCTATAAGGAGGTTTGTTTGTATTTCGTTTTCGGGTAATTGTTTTGCGTGGAAATTTGCATAAATTGTAAGTGACTGACATAATCATAATGTGAGTGTGAGTGTCTGTGTACACACACATTACACAATGAATCGACACATAGATATAGTATACACCCCTCCCTCCCCCCACCATAACTGTAGTAATAAAAAGTAATATAAGTCTTGCGTGTGATACCAAATGGTTTACGAGTTTAATTGAATAAAATACAATGAATACGATGAATACGAGTTTACAATATGAATATCACCTATGCGAATAAGAAACTGCCAGTCATCGTTGTCTCTTTGCTTTTCTTTTCTCTTTTATCGCTGCTGGTCGTCGTCAAACTGGTTTACTGGTCTCCTCCTCTGGGATTTGCTTTTCCGTATTTTCACATTTTTCACTTACGTAACATAAGTTGAAGCTGAGTGTGAAAAACTCTTTGGACTCAATTACGGAAAACGTTTAGCAATCGAGTTACCCAGTTGAAGTCACTGACCAGCCCAGCATAATTTATTTCCCCAACTAATTATGGTATACGTTTCTGTTTGGAAACTGAAATTTTTAAATTAAGCAGAATTTAGCAAAACGCAACCTTCTATGAGTTGTTTAACCTTTTTGGCCAGAGTGACTATTGCCAAAGCTAAATGGATTAGTTATGGCGTCAGAATCAGCTGAGAATCAGAAGCGTAGAGGAAAGTTGGGATGGGATGAGGTGGGAATGGGAACAGCAACTGGAATTGTGTCAGAGCTGAGTGCCGTTAGACTGAATTAGCATAATTGATTTATGTATTCAATATCAGAAACTCTCAGAAATAATATATGTCTTTTTTCTGTTTGCTTTGCAGCAAAATAGCCGATAAGAAGGAGAAGCAAGAAAAGAAGAAACAGGATTCGAATAGCGCCGAATCGCACAGTTGCAATGTCTGCTGTGCGGACCTGGATATCAGCAGTGCCAAAAAGTAAGTAGAAACTGCTCTTAGTGCTCCGATCATCCATTTTCCTGTTACTCCTATTCCTCTAACATCTTTTAATGCTGCTACTCTTCCTAATCTTTATACTCAGCCTACTCTATTTACTTACCCCTTTTATAGTTTTCAATCCTTAATCCCCGAATTCGTTTTTCGACTCACACTCCTCTTTCATTACCTTTGCCTCTTATTGCTTCTATTCTTCTTACTCCTACTTTTGCTCCATTCTGTCGACTTCATCAAACCCTCCTATTAATTAAAATCCGTATAATCCCTGTACGTCTGTTCATTCATTCATTTCTCCTATTAAACCTACTTTTGGCATTCAACCTACTGTTGCATCTCCTCATTATACTGCTTATGGCCACACTTTTCTATTTAATCTATTCCAACTACTCTTCTTACTCTTCTTGATACTAGTAATCCTACTTCTCTTACTCACACATCTTCCCTTCTACCTTCCTTATCCAACTTCGACTTCTATTCCTTCGACTACTCCTACTCCATCCACTACTCCTACTCCATCTATTTGTCCTACTACTTCTACACCTACTGCTCCTATTGTTCTTACTCCTCCTACAACTCATACTCTACCTACTCCTCATACTATTCCTAATTATGGAACTCCTTCTGCTCCCACTACTCTTACTCCCCCGACTTCTTTTATTGCGCCTACTCAACTCTTTCCCCCTCTTCTACTCCTGCAGCTATGTCACATGTTGCACATGTGACAAATTCGTGTGCCGCGGCATCAAGTGCGCCGACTGGCGTCCCAAGGATGCACAATGGGAGTGCGAGCTGTGCCACAGTTCCAAGCAATCGCTGGCCCACACCTCCTCGTGGGTGGCGGAACAAATGTCCTTCAATCGACAGAAGCTGGTCTACCCCCTGCGTGCACGCAGTGAAATCTACATTCCCATCAGCGACAGCTCCATGCGTGAGTAAAGCTAGAATAATCATATCTTTCTCTCTCTCAACTAACTCCTCTTGCGCCCCTCGCAGACTTTGAGAGCGTCAGCCAGATCGGCGCCAATAGTGCTGGCGTTATAAGCGGCGATGAGCGCAGTCAAATCCGCGAATATGTCGAGGAAATTGTGGCCGAAATACTTGGTGGCAATCTGGATACCATTCGAGTGGGACAACTGTCCAGGAGCGAGAACTGTAAGTATGCGACTAGTTTATATTCATATATATATATATAAGTCTCAGTCCCAGATCGGTTCAGATTTGATTAGTGCAAATGCAATTGCCCCAGACGCGACTGCAAAGCGGTCCAATTTGCTCAATTGTGGCGAATTAAAAGAGCAGCGCACATGGCTTTATATACTGAGTACTATATATCTGATTTGTATAGCATATGCACTGCAGGGGGGCAGTAAAGTCAACTATAGTAAACTGGGAGAGTGGGCAGTGCATATAGAGAGCTTTATTGGGGCTGATTAGGCCGACGATCTGAGTTTGACGCAAAATGTTCTGGGTTTCTAAATCTTGGTGAATTCGTCACATCAAAAGAAAAGATCAGCCGATGGAACAAGAATAAATTAAATATGATGTAATAAATAGAACATCTAGGTTAATCTATCAAATTTTTATAATATTTAGTATATACAATTAATGAATCATCAATACACGTATGTAAAAAGTTTCCCTGTTTCTAATCTAATCTAAAATAAAAGAGATTTTGCTTGTTCTAAGTGATTTATTTGAAAAAGGAACAAGAAGATAAATGCATTGGAATACATTATACAACAAAATCTAAATAAAACAAAAAGCATTCAACGACAGATAATTTTAAAATGAAAATCAGTATTATTTTAAAGCTTTCCTTCTTTGTTAACTTCTTCTAAAGATTAAAGGAAATTCATTCGAGGTTTAGGAACAGAAGATCACTATCAAAATATCAATAGGAAAATGAGATTATATTAATATTGAAATATGATATAGAAAACTTTATTAAAGCCATCCAATTATTGAACAATAAGTGAAAGCTTTATTTGTTTCTTAACGTCCGTTGAAAAGATCAAAAACAATTCCGCTTGTTCGAAAAAAGCTCTCTATCTCATCCAAAGCAGTTTGCATACTTTGCGTTGCTTTCGCAAAGCTTTAGAGCGGAGCTTTCGCTCGTAGTCATTGCATACTTTGTGTAAGCGCCTAATCGAAACTTTACACACACCATCTCAATCAATTACACACCCACACATACAAATACACTTGCATTCTGCAACTGCACACAGACATGCAGCTGTTCGACAAATACCATGCGAAACTGAGCAACCTGCTTATCAATATGGAGAACGCCTTGAGCGCCCGTGCGCTCAGGGGAGGTAAGTTCCATGCCAGCATGATGATGATCAATGATGATGTGTAGTGACTAGTTATGTGATTTATGCTGCACGAGGATGTGACACACCCTAACCTAACTGTATTCTGTAGCCGTAGCTGCTATCTTAATGTTGATTAACCCTGCTACCGCGTATCTGCCATGAATCATGGCCATATAAATCGTATCTCTGATTGTACCTAAACTTATCACTCTCCCTCTCTAGCTCGCTCTCGCTCTCTTTCTCTCTCTCTGTCTCTCTTTATAGCTTGCGTATACGTAATATTCTCGAAATGTTGAAATCTGCGATAGTAATGCTTCCAAATGTAAGAACTATCAGTTATTAGGGTCTACACAACAGTAATAAAACACAAACACTGAGCTCACAACAAACTAGCTAAAATCGCGGTCACTTCGCATTGATAACAACGACGAGACTGATAACAGACTGAAGCAATACGACACTTCAGAGCAGTGTGTAGCGAACACAGTTGACCTTAGCCAGATGATAGAGCGAGTTAGGCGCATTACTCATACGCAATGTGCGCCAACCGGTTTCACGGCAGGTGTAAATTTGTAGACGAGTAGACTTACACGGCCATTTCGAACTATAGTTCAATCTTTAGTTCGTGCACAAAGTAATCTCCTCAATCCCCATTCAAATTGCAAAGTCAAACATGTAAGTGCCGCGATAGACAAGGCACACGTTAGTCAAAGCTGATTGCAAATGATAAACATGTCAATCAGTTAACGAAAGATTGCAAAAACTACAGGAAACAAAACACGAAATGAACCGAGAAAAAAGATGACAAACTTGAACTAAGAATTATTCATAATTTGTTCAAAGACGCAGTTATGTCATCAGGCAATTTAGCAGAGTGAACAAAAAAGCTTTAAATATTTTAAATATTTGTATATTCTAAATATGATATATAGCGGTAAATGTCAAGTTGAAATATTCCTCTTCAGCTCGTCTGATCGCGGTTCAAATTCTATTGACAGCCCGTATCGAAATGCTCAGGCAAAACACAGCGAGCGGACTGTTTGTATGGCATTGCAAACTAATAGATAGGCACAGTGTTAGTGTGTGTGTGACGGTGTGAGTGTGTTTACCTATGTGTGTGTGTATGGCTGTGTGAATAGCTTTGGCGCACTCACACGCTGATATTCGCCACTCAGCGGCAGTTGCCAGTCGCAACGCGGGCTGATCGCAACGTTTTGGCCGCGAGCCGAGCAAACGCAGCCGGCGAATTAAAATCAGAAAAGCAAAGCATAAGAAGAAAGAGGTGCAAAGCAAAGTAAAAGCTGAAATTAAAGCGAAAATAAACAACGGCACATTAAAAGTGATAATGATAACATAAAATGCGAGAAGAAACGAGACCGTTTCATGCTCAGATAACAGATAACACTCACACACACACACGTACATACATGCAGAGGGAGGCCCTCTCACATAGAGACCGCGTGAAGATTCGCATCTAGAAAGTAATACACAAGTTTATAAGTTATCGCCAACCTTGACCCTCAAGCTGAATTCGAAATTCGCTTGAAGCCGCGAAAGAAATCAGAAAAGAAGGCTAAACAACGTTAATAAATATTAATGATAGTCGGGGACCCCATCGGCTCTAAGAGATTATGTGTGTGTTAATCATAAAGACGCTCTAAGAAACATGCATATATATAAAGATATGCAAAATGTGAACTTCAAAATCCATATAAAACTTAAACGCTCTGCCTAAATGACTTGCGCAATTATTGAGTACTGAAACTGAACTCTGAACCGAACTCTGTGAACTTGACTTGACTGGCTCTCTGTACCTTGTACAGAACACTTACAGCCTCCCATATTATATGATATTATAATTGTTATTATAACTATACTATATGTGTTTTAAGCCAGGTACGGGTTCGAGCTCGTGTTGGGATACAGATGCGGATTCGGGTTCGCTTGACCGGTTGCTGTTGTGCTTCATTAATGCAAATCGAGCCAGACGCAGATACATTTCTATCTTTGACACCTTTGTGTGCGCACACCTGAATGACTAACGGCAGTCGAGCGTTAGACAATGCCGGGAATAGCAACAACAACAACAAGACAACAACGAGAAACATAACAAGATAGAAATGTCAGAGAGGCGTCGAAACGAGCGATAAAGAAATTTAACGGGCTTTTTGTAAGGCAAAATAGATAGATAACTTTAGGTTATTAATTATATTTACCGCTAGCAAACATTGGCCAAAGCAGACGCTACAATGTGATTTGCGATTGTTTTGTTATGCCCTATGCGTGTGTGTGTGTGTGTGCTATATGTGTGTTGCGCGATTTTCAGCCTGAGTAAGCCTGAATGAACGCATGTTTTGTTTTCATTCTTGCTTCGTGCTACCGACCACGCTGCGTATGCGTAATGTGCGGCACACTCTCGTCTGTGTTAATTAAACTCGCAATCCAAACATTTATACAGGCCGAAAACAAACCAAACAGCGAGTCAATACTCCAGTTACGAGTGTCGCACAGCAGCAAACAACTGAACAATCGTGGATATATAAATAACAACTACAGACACAGTGCAGTTACAGATACAGATACAGAGATACTTATACTACCAGATACATATGTAAATATATGCATGCAGCATGGACTTTACGTTGGGCCTGGTAACGGGCATGTACGCCGTTGTGGCCGTAATTGTCTTTTACGTTGTTTACGTCATTGAGGTGAAATTAGGTATGCCTTCCTTGCCACCAGCAGTGCTGCTGCTCGATAATAACTCAATTCAATTCAATTCACTCACTCACTCACTTTCTACACACTCACCACATGCTACACCATGCCACATTCGCTGCCACTTTTCACTTTTCCATTGTGCATCGTCGTTTTGTTTTCCTAACCATCGTGCTAACCATTGAGCTGCGCTCTAGACTCGCAGTCGTATTCTTAGACCAACAGTAGCCCGCGCTAATGTTGCCCCCTTTTTTATGCATGCTTACAGATCTGCCTGCCATTGTCAACGGCCACAACAACAACAATAACAATAATAATAGCAATAGTAACAACAATAATGAGCTAAATGGGGACTCGCAGCTGGCGGACTTATCGCAAACACGTCTACGCAATCTCATCGAGAGCATCATTGCGGAAACGCTACGCAGCAGCAGCGCCAATGCTCTTATTCCCAGCGGTGCCGTCTCGGAGATCAGCCTGGACACACGCTCCAACGGGCAGCTGTCGGTGCTCAGCAATGGCAACAAGCGGCGCCATCGTACCGAGCACTACTTCGAGCCGAAAATCTATCAGGATCTATTGGCCACAGCGGTGCTGAATAAGGTAAGGCAAACACGACACGGCAGCAACTGTTGCATGTGGCAAGCAGCTCGACAACCTCGCTGTTAATCACTTCGATCTACCCTGCAACCCTTGTCGCAACTTCCGTTTAGCTTTCCCTTTCATTAGGCCACGGTATGGGGGGATCCGCACTTCTTGGGCTTCCAATGTGACCCAAAGCCTACACAGCGACAGTTGCCACTAATTAGTTGCTACCCAGTGTTGCAGGTGTGCAGTCGCAATTGGAGAACTCATCGAAAAGCGAGAAAATATCATAACTGTCAAGTCTTCGCTAATTGGATAATTGAGAGTGGAAAAACTGAGATTCACTAACTCATTGCTGCTTCAGTCATGGCAGAGCCAGATCAGCATGTAAATACCGACAACCAAGATAAACCGATCCTACATTGATCCGATATGACTATCTTATCATGGGGAAACTAGCTGACTATCATGCTGACATAAAAACAAGTGTCTAAACCAATTTTTCTGTTGCGTCAAGGCGCTATCGATTTTAGTTTGGGTACATTGATGACGTCAGAGCTAGACTGAGTTAGCCGGTTGCATGCTACACTCATAACTACTTGCACTCCTTTAGTCTCGATTCAAACAAGGTCACTCAATGTTTTCCTCTTTCTTTTCCTTTCACAGATTGCAGACAAGGAGGGCAACACCAGGCTCATATCGGAGAGCACGCCGGACTTGAGTGGTCGCAACATTGATGAGAATTACAATGCCGAAGCTTTGAGCACCACGTCCGGCAGCTCCATAGAGCCGCGC
This sequence comes from Zaprionus nigranus, assembly GCA_018903425.1. Classification (NCBI taxonomy): domain Eukaryota; kingdom Metazoa; phylum Arthropoda; class Insecta; order Diptera; family Drosophilidae; genus Zaprionus; species Zaprionus nigranus. The sequence continues at coordinate 296,680 of JAEIGD010000014.1, read as the reverse complement.
AGTGACTCCAGCCTAACCGATAATGAGCTGGTACTTAATGTAGGTTCACATCATTTCTAATCATATCAAATAGGACCAATAACCATAGATTTCTTTGAATTGACAGCCTGGTAAAACGGATTCGCATTCGGGTTTACAGCTGGACCTGGAACGCGAATCGGTATTGAGTGATTACATTGCTGCGCATATGGTGCCTCTGCCCGATTTCTCCGCATCTGTTACCGAGTCGGAGGATGGTAAGTTGCTATAGAACATTCTCTCAATCTCCCAAGCTAAATCGGTAAATTTTTGTAGATGTCCATTCAATAACATCAAGCATGGTCGGTGATGGCACCTGGGAGGATAATTGGCTATTCAAGAAGAAGCGTAACACATTGCAAACATCGGGAGCCCCGAACAGCATTGGCATGCTTGTTCCGGCGCCCAAAGAGAATGTGCGCGCACAGATCGGCGACCGAACCGCCGATGAGGTTAGTGATCTGTCCGAAATCGGTTCAGATGCCGAGGAAACTTCTTTGGACATGCTGCCTTGTAACGACCTGAATGATCGCCTGCTAAGCAAGCACCTTATTGGTGGAGCAAATACAAAACTAGTGCTAGATGAACTAGTGGATCGAACAAGCCTAACATCACACACTCTTTCTGAGGAACATGAACCGGCTTTTACTGAGACCACCAATACGTTTGTCACCCAGCCCACGACAAATACCGTGCTACAAGAACAAACTTTACAAAGTAAACCATTGGCGCCTCCTCCGCCAATGATTTTCCAAGATAATCAAGAGAATGAAGATCCCGCCCAGGAGCTTATAGCAGGTAATTCCACTGAAATTTTATCATTGAATCCCACAACTAATCCCTTATGCTAACAAACTTGTTTATATCGTATGAAGCCTCGAGTTTTTATTAGATTAGGACATTTAGTACCTTATATATCGCTGTAGTTTCTCCGAAGCCTTCCCGTAAAGTACCTGAACCTCAATCTCAGAGTATTTGTGCATTTTTTTGAAGCAGCGGTTTGTGTTACAGCAGCTTCGTGTGAAACAGACGATCTCAGCGAGGGTTGTACAGGCTTCGGTGACGTCGAGTATCTCGACGACAGTTCTCTCGAACAAGAGCTCGATAATACGCCCTCTGTTATTGAAATATTAGCAGCCATGGCCTTGGGACCGATGCTAGCAGTACCAGCGTCTGAACAACCACCAATAATGACAGCCACGGAAATACACACACTAAAAGAACTGAGTGATCTTGCTCTTGCCGAGATAAATGCTCGCACAATGGAGTTGGCCCACCATTCGCTAGACATCATCGAAGAGGAATACTTCGATACAAAACCATTTGACAATTTCCCGGAACCACAACCAGCTATCCAGCATCTCTCAATAGATGTGGGGATAAGTAGCATAGAGACTGAGAGCGTACAAGCACAAGCAGCTGATGAAAAAACATTGGAGAGGACTGCACTAGAGTCTCAATTTGTTCCTAACAAGGTGCCAAAAACAGAAGAGAATGTTGATAATGAGGAAGCTGCTCCAGAACCACAAGGTACTATCGTGGAACCACCAGCACCAGCAGTGGAGGAGGCCGCTAGTGTGGAAGTTTCTCCAGAGCCACAAATTGCCGTCGTGGAACCACCAGCACCGCAGTGGAGGAGGCTGCTAGTGTGGAAGCTGCTCCAGAGCCACAAGTTGCCGTCGTGGAACCACCAGCAAGCGTTGAGGAGGCTGCTAGTGTGGAAGCTGCTCCAGAGCCACAAGTTTCCGTCGTGGAACCACCAGCAGTTGAGGAGGCTGCTAGTGTGGAAGCTGCTCCAGAGCCACAAGTTGCCGTGTGGAACCACCAGCACCAGAGTTGAGGAGGCTGCTAGTGTGGAAGCTTCTCCAGAGCCACAAGTTGCCGTCGTGGAACCACCAGCTTGCTAGTGTGGAAGCTGCTCCAGAGCCACAAGTTGCCGTCGTGGAACCACCAGCACCAGCAGTTGAGGAGGCTGCTAGTGTGGAAGCTGCAAGAGAGCCACAAGTTGCCGTCGTGGAACCACCAGCACCAGCAGTCAGAGGAGGCTGCTAGTGTGGAAGCTGCTCCAGAGCCACAAGTTGCCGTAGTGGAACCACCAGCAGTTGAGGAGGCTGCTAGTGTGGAAGCTGCAACAGAGCCACAAGTTGCTGTTGTGGAACCACCAGCAGTTGAGGAGGCTGCTAGTGTGGAAGCTGCTAGAGCCACAAGTTGCCGTCGTGGAACCACCAGCAGTTGAGGACGCTGGAGGGGAGAGCCACAAGTTGCCGTCGTGGAACCACCAGCATCAGCAGTTGAGGAGGCTGCTAGTGTGGAAGCTGCAACAGAGCCACAAGCTGTTGTTCCTGAACCACACATTGCTGTTGTGGAACCACCAGCACCAGCAGTTGAGGAGGCTGCTAGTGTGGAAGCTGCTCCAGAGCCACAAGTTGCCGTTGTGGAACCACCAGCATCAGCAGTTGAGGAGGCTGCTAGTGTGGAAGCTGCAACAGAGCCACAAGGTTGTTCCTGAACCACCATTGCCGTCGTGGAACCACCAGCACGCAGTGAGGAGGCTGCTAGTGTGGAAGCTGTTCCAGAGCCACATGTTGCCGTCGGGGAACCACCAGCACCAGCAGTTGAGGAGGCTGCTAGTGTGGAAGCTGCTCCAGAGCCACAAGTTGCCGTCGTGGAACCACCAGCATCAGCAGTTGAGGAGGCTGCTAGTGTGGAAGCTGCTCCAGAGCCAAAAGTTTCCGTCGTGGAACCACCAGCATAGGAGGCGTGTGTGGAAGCTGCAACAGAGCCACAAGTTGGTGGTGGAACCACCAGCAGTTGAGGAGGCTGCTAGTGTGGAGAGCTGCTCCAGAGCCACAAGTTGCCGTCGTGGAACCACCAGCACCAGAGTTAGGAGGCTGCTAGTGTGGAAGATTCTCCAGAGCCACAAGTTGCCGTCGTGGAACCACCAGCACCAAGCAGTGGAATCTGCTAGTGTGGAAGCTGCTCCAGAGCCACAAGTTGCCGTCGTGGAACCACCAGCACCAGCAGTTGAGGAGGCTGCTAGTGTGGAAGATGCTCCAGAGCCACAAGTTGCCGTCGTGGAACCACCAGCACCAACAGCAGTGGAGGCTGCTAGTGTGGAAGCTGCTCCAGAGCCACAAGTTGCCGTCGTGGAACCACCAGCATCAGCAGTTGAGGAGGCTGCTAGTGTGGAAGCTGCTCCAGAGCCACAAGTTGCCGTCGTGGAACCACCAGCAGCAGTGGAACTGCTAGTGTGGAAGCTGTAAAGAACCACATGTTGCCGTCGTGGAACCACCAGCACCAACAGTTGAGGAATCTGCTAGTGTGGAAGCTGCTCCAGAGCCACAAGTTGCCGTCGTGGAACCACCAGTCAGCAGTTGAGGAGGCTGCTAGTGTGGAAGCTGCAACAGAGCCACAAGTTGTTGTCGACCACCCACCTGGCAGTTGCCGTCGTGGAACCACCAGCACCAGCAGTTGAGGAGGCTGCTAGTGTGGAAGCTGCTACAGAGCCACAAGTTGCCGTCGTGGAACCACCAGCACCAGCAGTTGAGGAGGCTGCTGGTGTGGAAGCTTCTCCAGAGCCACAAGTTGCCGTCGTGGAACCACCAGCACCAGCAGTTGAGGAGGCTGCTAGTGTGGAAGCTGCTCCAGAGCCACAAGTTGTTGTCCGCTGCTCGTGGAACCACCAGCACCAGCAGTTGAGGAGGCTGCTAGTGTGGAAGCTGCTCCAGAGCCACAAGTTGCCGTCGTGGAACCACCAGCAAGCGTTGAGGAGGCTGCTAGTGTGGAAGCTGCAACAGAGCCACAAGTTGCTGTCGTGGAACCACACAGCAGTTGAGGAGGCTGCTGGTGAACCAGATTCTGTGAACCCCACAGTTGCCGTCGTGGAACCACCAGCACCAGCAGTTGAGGAGGCTGCTAGTGTGGAAGCTGCTCCAGAGCCACAAGTTGCCGTCGTGGAACCACCAGCAGTTGAGGAGGCTGCTAGTGTGGAAGCTGCAACAGAGCCACAAGTTGCCGTCGTGGAACCACCAGCACCAGCAGTTGAGGAGGCTGCTAGTGTGGAAGCTGTTCGAGCCACAAGTTGCCGTCGTGGAACCACCAGCACCAGCAGTTGAGGAGGCTGCTAGTGTGGAAGCTTCTCCAGAGCCACAAGTTGCCGTCGTGGAACCACCAGCAGTTGAGGAGGCTGCTTGTGTGGAAGCTGCAACAGAGCCACAAGTTGCTGTTGTGGAACCACCAGCACAGCAGTTGCGGAGGCTGCTAGTGTGGAAGCTGCAACAGAGCCACAAGTTGTTGTTCCTGAACCACACATTGCTGTCGTGGAACCACCAGCACCAGCAGTTGAGGAGGCTGCTAGTGTGGAAGCTTCTCCAGAGCCACAAGTTGCCGTCGTGGAACCACCAGCAGCAGTTGAGGAGGCTGCTAGTGTGGAAGCTGCAACAGAACCACAAGTTGCCGTCGTGGAACCACCAGCACCAGCAGTTGAGGAGGCTGCTAGAAGCCAGCCACAAGTTGCCGTCGTGGAACCACCAGCACCAGCAGTTGAGGAGGCTGCTAGTGTGGAAGCTGCAACAGAGCCACAAGTTGCCGTCGTGGAACCACCAGCAGTTGCGGAGGCTGCTAGTGTGGCGAGAGTTGTTCCTGAGCCACACATTGCTGTCGTGGAACCACCAGCACCAGCAGTTGAGGAGGCTGCTAGTGTGGAAGCTGCAACAGAGCCACAAGTTGCCGTCGTGGAACCACCAGCACCAGCAGTTGAGGAGGCTGCTAGTGTGGAAGCTGCACCAGAGCCACAAGTTGTTGTTCCTGAACCACACATTGCTGTCGTGGAACCACCAGCACCGGCAGTTGAGGAGGCTGCTAGTGTGGAAGCTTCTCCAGAGCCACAAGTTGCCGTCGTGGAACCACCAGCAGCAGTGGAATCTGCTAGTGTGGAAGCTGCACTAGAGCCACATGTTGCCGTCGTGGAACCACCAGCAGTTGAGGAGGCTGCTAGTGTGGAAGCTGCTCCAGAGCCACAAGTTGCCGTCGTGGAACCACCAGCACCAGCAGTTGAGGAGGCTGCTAGTGTGGAAGCTGCTCCAGAGCCACAAGTTGCCGTCGTGGAACCACCAGCAGTTGAGGAGGCTGCTAGTGTGGAAGCTTCCAGAGCCACAAGTTTCCGTCGTGGAACCACCAGCACCAGCAGTTGAGGAGGCTGCTAGTGTGGAAGCTTCTCCAGAGCCACAAGTTGCCGTCGTGGAACCACCAGCAGCAGTGGAATCTGCTAGTGTGGAAGCTGTAATAGAACCACATGTTGCCGTCGTGGAACCACCAGCACCAGCAGTTGAGGAGGCTGCTAGTGTGGAGGCTGCTCCAGAGCCACAAGTTGCCGTCGTGGAACCACCAGCACCAGCAGTTGAGGAGGCTGCTAGTGTGGAAGCTGCTCCAGAGCCACAAGTTGCCGTCGTGGAACCACCAGCACCAGCAGTTGAGGAGGCTGCTAGTGTGGAAGCTGCTCCAGAGCCACAAGTTGCCGTCGTGGAACCACCAGCAGTTGAGGAGGCTGCTAGTGTGGAAGCTGCTCCAGAGCCACAAGTTGCCGTCGTGGAACCACCAGCACCAGCAGTTGAGGAGGCTGCTAGTGTGGAAGTTGCACCAGAGCCACAAGTTGTTGTTCCAGAACCACACATTGCTGTCGTGGAACCACCAGCACAAGCAGTTGAGGAGGCTGCTAGTGTGGAAGCTTCTCCAGAGCCACAAGTTGCCGTCGTGGAACCACCAGCAGCAGTGAGGAAGCTGCTAGTGTGGAAGCTGTAATAGAACCACATGTTGCCGTCGTGGAACCACCAGCACCAGCAGTTGAGGAGGCTGCTAGTGTGGAGGCTGCTCCAGAGCCACAAGTTGCCGTCGTGGAACCACCAGCACCAGCAGTTGAGGAGGCTGCTAGTGTGGAAGCTGCTCCAGAGCCACAAGTTGCCGTCGTGGAACCACCAGCAGTTGAGGAGGCTGCTGGTGTGGAAGCTGCAACAGAGCCACAATTTGCTGTCGTGGAACCACCAGCACCAGCAGTTGAGGAGGCTGCTAGTGTGGAAGCTTCTCCAGAGCCACAAGTTGTTGTTCCTGAACCACACATTGCTGTTGTGGAACCACCAGCACAGCAGTTGCGAGGCTGCTAGTGTGGAAGCTGCAACAGAGCCACAAGTTGCCGTCGTGGAACCACCAGCATCAGCAGTTGAGGAGGCTGCTAGTGTGGAAGCTGCTCCAGAGCCACAAGTTGCCGTCGTGGAACCACCAGCACCTGCAGTTGAGGAGGCTGCTAGTGTGGAAGCTTCTCCAGAGCCACAAGTTGTTGTTCCTGAACCACACATTGCTGTTGTGGAACCACCAGCACCGGCAGTTGCGGAGGCTGCTAGTGTGGAAGCTGCAACAGAGCCACAAGTTGCCGTCGTGGAACCACCAGCATCAGCAGTTGAGGAGGCTGCTAGTGTGGAAGCTGCTCCAGAGCCACAAGTTGCCGTCGTGGAACCACCAGCACCTGCAGTTGAGGAGGCTGCTAGTGTGGAAGCTGCTCCAGAGCCACAAGTTGCTGTTCCTGAACCACCACACCCAAGCGAGTTGAGCTGCACAGAGCCACAAGTTGCTGTCGTGGAACCACCAGCACCGGCAGTTGCGGAGGCTGCTAGTGTGGAAGCTGCTCCAGAGCCACAAGTTGTTGTTCCTGAACCACTTGCCGTCGTGGAACCACCAGCACCAGCAGTTGAGGAGGCTGCTAGTGTGGAAGCTGCTCCAGAGCCACAAGTTTCCGTCGTGGAACCACCAGCAGTTGAGGAGGCTGCTAGTGTGGAAGCTGCACCAGAGCCACAAGTTGCCGTCGTGGAACCACCAGCACCAGCAGTTGAGGAGGCTGCTAGTGTGGAAGCTGCAGAGCCAGAGCCACAAGTTTCCATCGTGGAACCACCAGCAGTTGAGGAGGCTGCTTGTGTGGAAGCTGCTACAGAGCCACAAGTTGCCGTGTGGAACCACCAGCACAGTTGAGGAGGAGGGCTGGTGTGGAAGCTTCTCCAGAGCCACAAGTTGCCGTCGTGGAACCACCAGCACCAGCAGTTGAGGAGGCTGCTAGTGTGGAAGCTGCAACAGAGCCACAAGTTGCCGTCGTGGAACCACCAGCACCAGCAGTTGAGGAGGCTGCTAGTGTGGAAGCTGCACCAGAGCCACAAGTTTCCGTCGTGGAACCACCAGCAGTTGAGGAGACTGCTTGTGTGGAAGCTGCAACAGAGCCACAAGTTGCTGTTGTGGAACCACCAGCAGTTGAGGAGGCTGCTTGTGAAGCTGCAACAGAGCCACAAGTGGAACCACCAGCACCAGCAGTTGAGGAGGCTGCTAGTGTGGAAGCTGCTCCGAGCCACAAGTTCCGTCGTGGAACCACCAGCAGGTTGAGGAGGCTGCTAGTGTGGAAGCTGCTCCAGAGCCACAAGTTGTTGTTCCGAACCACATTGCTGTCGTGGAACCACCAGCACCAGCAGTTGAGGAGGCTGCTAGTGTGGAAGCTTCTCCAGAGCCACAAGTTGCCGTCGTGGAACCACCAGCAGCAGGAGGATCTGCTAGTGTGGAAGCTGTAATAGAACCACATGTTGCCGTCGTGGAACCACCAGCACCAGCAGTTGAGGAGGCTGCTAGTGTGGAGGCTGCTACAGAGCCACAAGTTGCCGTCGTGGAACCACCAGCACCAGCAGTTGAGGAGGCTGCTAGTGTGGAAGCTAGCAACCAGAGCCACAAGTTGCCGTCGTGGAACCACCAGCACCAGCAGTTGAGGAGGCTGCTAGTGTGGAAGCTACTCCAGAGCCACAAGTTACCGTCGTGGAACCACCAGCAGTGAGGAGGCTGCTAGTGTGGAAGCTGCAACAGAGCCACAAGTTGCCGTCGTGGAACCACCAGCACCGGCAGTTGAGGAGGCTGGCAGTGTGGAAGCTGCTCCAGAGCCACAAGTTACCGTCGTGGAACCACCAGCAGTTGAGGAGGCTGCTTGTGTGGAAGCTGCAACAGAACCACAAGTTGCTGTTGTGGAACCACCAGCAGTTGAGGAGGCTGCTAGTGTGGAAGCTTCTCCAGAGCCACAAGTTGCCGTCGTGGAACCACCAGCACCAACAGCAGTGGAGGCTGCTAGTGTGGAAGCTGCAACAGAGCCACAATTTGCTGTCGTGGAACCACTGAGTAGCACCGCAGTTAGGAGACTGCTGGTGTGGAAGCTGCTACAGAGCCACAAGTTGTTTTTCCTGAACCACAAGTTGCTGTCGTGGAACCACCAGCACCAGCAGTTGAGGAGACTGCTTGTGTGGAAGCTGCTCCACAGCCACAAGTTGCCGTTGTGGAACCACCGCACCAGCAGTAGAGGCTGCTACCTTTGACCACGTGAACCACCAGCACCAGCTGCTAGTGTGGAAGCTGCAATAGAAACACAAGTTGCTGTCGTGGAACCTCCACCACCAACAGTGGAGGAGTCTACAAGTGTGGAAGCTGTAAAAGAAGCACAAGTTGCTGTCGTGGAACCACCAGCACCTCCAGGTGAAGAAGCTGCTAGTGTAGAAGCTTCAACAGAGTCACAAGTTGCTGTCATGGAACCATCAGCACCAGCAGTTGAGGAGGCTGCTAGTGTGGAAGCGACAACTGAGCCACAAGTTGCTGTCGTGGCACCAGTACGTGCAGTTGAGGAGGTTCCTCCAGAACTAGAAGTTGCTTTTGATGAACCACTATCACTAGCAGTTCAGGCGACTGTTCCTGAACCACAACTGGTTGTCGAGAAGCTAACAGCAGCAGCAGTTGAGGAGGCGGCTAGTTTGGAATATGTTCCAGAGGCAAAAGTTAATGTTGAGTCACTCATACCGTTGGCCAAGAACTCGCATAAAACTGCAGAGACTTGCTCTGATTTTCTGCAAGACACACCTGAAATAACTCAGAGCGATAGTTCCGCTCTAGGTAAAACTTCTCAAAAGTGCCTGCGAAGACAGCCGAATATCCCAGATACAACACCGAGCGATGGAGAGTCTCCTGCGAAAACTGTGAATCTCTTAGGGACCATTTGCAAGTTTTACATCAAAGACAAACGACTGTTAGCGACGATTGAAAAGCGACGCCGACGCTCCCTAATAATGCACAAATACCTGAGTTCCTTTGATTCTTTTGATGAAACTATCGATAAAGTAGAATATGAAGCTCATCCCAGTCTCTTTGACGAATTGAGCTCATATGAGCCTATTAGCTTAGACTCTAATAATGTTAGTACTGAAATTCATCAGTCTCAATTAGCATCTGAAAACGAATCAGATGTTCATTTAGATTATAATATTGATACAATATTGCCTGACGTTAGAGGAGAATGCTCAACACAAGATGAAGGCTTCGATGTAGAATTAGTTGCCAATTTGTCAGATATTGCCAGCCAAACTTCAATTGATATTGCTGAGGATATCGATGATGAATTTCTTATAGTTGGTAGCTTGTCTGATATTGGGTACAATTTTATTAATCAAATTCTTTTCTCAGATCAATTAAGCTCAAAGTCAAACGACAGCCTTGAAAGCGCGCCGTCAACCTCGCAAGAGACCTTTAACGGCGACGCAGACTCAATTAACGATCCCGATGATAGTTACAGAACAGATTTGATATTGGATGAGGCAACAACTAATCAAACTAACGATAATAATACCACTAACAATCCACACAACAACCAATCCAATACTACTAACATAACACGAACACGGCCGCATGGCAAACTAACAAATGGTTCACTAAGATGGTCCAATAAAGCGGCCAACGCATTGAATGGCGTCGATAAGCATGCCAAAGATGCTAATGATAATGATATTGAAATAGATGATGATGATGTTGTACTGTTGCGGCGCTTTGCCCCAGGTAACACAAGTACTTCTGGCCACCACTGTCATCACTCGGTGTTTGTTGTCTCCTTTCGTAAACCGCTTCCATTGTTCTATTCTGTTATTTAGACTGGCTAACATATTGCTTATAACCGTAGTTAAGTAGAAGCTAAGCTTGTGTATAACTCTTCTGCGATTCTTTGCAGGCTCCATAGCGGAACGTGAGGTAAAGAAATGGTATAATGCCGTCGATATGCCCAACAATCCTTATGCACCTGAGGCGCTCAAGCAGCGCATCAGCGGTACTCAGGAACGCTTTATGGATGTGCCCAACATCAGTCCCAGTGCCGAGCAAAAGGCGTTAGTGAGTGCCATGTCCAGTGCGGCAAGTGAGGATATACAGCCAGCCAGTCGTGCGGATGACTACAAACGGTAAGTATATACCAGGTTAACCTTACCTAATATTAAGAACAGTATCACTGTCTCTAAGACAGCACCTTCTCGGATTTGAAGGGCTCAAGTCAATCAACCCAGAAAAAAACCCTTGAATTCATAAGTGATACTGGACTAATATAATACTTATAATGGAGCTCAAAGATAGCAGGGGTGCAATAGGTCTTATGGGTCAAGGTATAGATCCCCAAACAATAATATTTGTCACTAGGACAGCACATTTTCTGTACTGAAGAGGTAAAGTCAATCAACCCAAATTCATAGGTAATACTTGACTACTAATGGAGCTCTAGGATAGCATGTCTTATAGGTCATGGTGTTGATCGCCCTATGAAGAGATAAGGTCAATCATTCCAGGAAAAATCTTTAAATTCATAGGTAAAACTGGCCTAATAATGTAGCTCTTACCTCAGCAGGGGTACATAAGGCTTTGAAGGTCTTGGTATAGGTATAGATCCCACTATTAAATAAGTATATCTTGCTTTAAAACTTAACCAACTACAGTTTATCTTCATTTCAAATACCGTAATATCTATTCACAGTTACAGCCGCGACTACTACATCAACAATGCATCCAATGCGGATGGCACTGCCAACGGCCGTGGCAGTGTCAGTGTTGGCAGCATCGCATCGCCTACGCCAGAGCCAACTGAAGAGGATATTGTCATCAATGAGGTAAATCCATCGCATGGCAGCATTTCAAGTAGCGCTGAGCTCTCACATTGGACGCTGTCGACGCCAGTGCGACGCAGCAGCTCGCTTAAATTCATTAACAAACGTAATTCCCCCACATTAACCGCCTTTGCCGCAGCCCCAGTCTCAGCCGCAGGCACATCTAGAGCTTCCGTAGAGCGTCCTGCAACATCGGCGTCGCATTATCGCGACTCCGGTTTGGGTGTAGATCACGACTTAGAGGACTTTGACACACGTTCCCATCGCTCGTGGCGTAGCAGTTCGGGTCATGCCCCAAGCTACTTTGGTGCCACGTTGCCCAAGCGTCACACACAGTCCACCCTGAGCTTGCATAGCAATGCCAGCGGTTTGTCCTTCGGTTCGTCCGCTTCCAAGAGACGAGGATATGCGCAGGGACAAGGCCCTTCGGCTGCCGTGCTCACACAGTTCGAGAAGCAGCTGCTCCACAAGGATCTTAAGCGCAACAGTTTTCGTGCTGTGACCGCCACCTCAAAGGACTTCGTTATGAATCCCTTATTCGAGCGTGAGCTGCCGTCCAAGCCTAGCCTGGATGATCAGGACTCGGGTGTCGATAGTTGTCTGAACGGGTTCAGTGGCGCCGATGCCGAAGCCAAGTACAGCAACAACAGTCTGCTCTTCTAGCCGGGTTCCCATTTCGGACTTCGAGCTGTAGTAATTTTAGTCCTTCTGCCAAAATACGCATAGCTAAATTAGTCAAATTACATAGAATACAACCCGCTAGTCAGTAAACACAACGCACTTTTACGGTTCAGAATTCAGAATCTCCAGCACACGGGATGGGGATGGGCTCCAGGCAGGCAGGCTGGCAGGCAACTCTAGTAGCCACTGTAACAGTCACTGTAGAAGTTACTGCAGCAGTCACTGCAGCAGCAACTCTGGCAGTCACTGTATCAGCAACTCTAGCAACAGCAACAGTAACAGCAACTGTAACAGCAACTGTATCAGCAACTCTAGTAGACACTGTAGTAGTCACTGTAAATTCCGACCGCACCGCAAACTTTTTTCCTCTTCTATGGCTGAGAATGTTGACCTAGTGTTCGATCTGCCCGATTGTATCCTATATATATATACACATATAATATGATAATATCAGTTTTAAATGGTAATCGCTAATGCGCCTAAGTGTATGCAGCATTTTTATGTTTTAATTATGATTTTTTCGCTGTTAATTTTTATTATCAATTCAATAATCTTCTGTATGCACCTAGTTAAAAAAAAAACAACAAAACATACTTAATTATTGCTAACTTATTTTATACAACAACAACAAAAACAAAACAAGAAAAACCTATTCAAATAAAGCCAAAAGTTAAACAAAAACCAAACCACAAAATCTAAAAGAAATGAAACAAATGTTTTTAGTAAATCTTACAAAACAAAAAACTTTAGAAAATTCTTAGGCCTAACAGCAGCTGGGTGAGTACAGAAAGAACGTAAATAATTAAAATTTAATTAAATTACGATTTTACTTTGGAATTTCTATGGAATTTACTAACAGCATTTGTTTCACTTTGTGCTAAAATCACCGAACCTAACTCGAATTCTTTTGTAGCTGTAACTAAGCGGAGTTTCTGCATGTCGCTGCTTGATATTATAACACTTACACACAAACACATATACATACTATAATATTACAAACACATACATAACTATTATGTATCATGCATCCTAAGTCACCATCACCAGCATCAACAAGGAACCATCACGAAGCACTGTTTAAGGATTCCTGCATTGGCTTGATTAAAATTATATCTTTGTTTTACACGCTTACAATTCTTTTAATTCTTTTCATATAACTGTAAACTAACTAACCAACATAAACTGTACCTAAACAAACTACAACAACAACGACACACATAAACAAACCTCAACACAAACCAACAAACTGTGTTTATATCAAAAGGCTCAGAGCGACGCATCGGAAACTCTTTACAAAGCATTGCCCGTTCAGGTGCTGGACAGCAACGATGGCAACGCCACCAGCCTGGAGACTCAATCGAATCCCTCGTTGCAATCGCAGCAAACGACCAGCGATGATTCGGATACAGTGCGTGTGTATGATTTTAATAAACAGGAGACAACGGTGCTCAAAACAACCACGGAGATAACAGCACAGCCGAGCACCTCCAGCACGACCACGACGTCTTCTATGGAGTCAGCTCTGGGCACACCCATTGACGCCTCCTCCTCCTCCTCCATAGATGCGTCACGCAAGCGGGAGCGTCCCGTGGTGCTGCAATTTGGCCCTGCCGATACGGTGCCCGCTGTCTGTGCATCTCCCACAATGTCCACATCGCGCGGCTCTACGCCGCCGGCGTTTAGATTTCTACAACCCAAGCGTCGTCTAATCGAACCCAGTCAAGTGCTGTCCATAGACGAAGATGAAGTGGTAAGTGGAACAATTCAATTCAGTGGTAAACAGCAGTTGAATTGCCTCTCGATAGATCGAAACAAGTCCAAGTCCCGTGGAGAAGCCGCCCATTGAAGATGAGGTGGCGCATTCCATGCCCTCGGTGAAGGCATTGGCCCAAGCGTTTCTGCTGACCAGTAAACGCACGCAACCCGAGCGACGCTGGCGGGCAAAGGTAAGCAAAATATATAGAAGTCGATTAACCCTACATATACTGATGCCTGACGATGCAGCACCTCAAGCTGGTGGCCCCACCAGATACACCCGAAAAGCCAAGTACACCAGTGTCGCGTAGGGCTATGCTACAACATGCCGTCTCCATGGCTGAGGTGGCCGATGAATCGACAATTACCTCCGATCTGTCATCCCTGGAAACGTAAGAAGTAGGCAATCTATATAGAACTAGAATATTAATTATCCGTCATCTACAGAGATCCATCCATACAATCGGAGAGTCAGTCCCATGCCATACCCATTGCCTCGCCGGCGAGTCCTGTGCCCGTTCGTCGAGGATTCCTTAGGAGTAATATTGCTTTCTTTGAGAATTTAAAGTTCAAGTGAATATGCCCCTGAGCTTCTTCAGCTAGATGTGCCTCCATTGGCTGCTATTCCTTGTCGGGGAATAGGCACAATAATGGCGGCTCACATCCCGCATCCGGATACCAAAATCGATCACCAAATAATCATGTGCCATGGCCAGACACAGTTCATATAGCTCGGAAAGAAGTACTTAATGCAGGATATGCACCCAGTTTAGCTAGTAATTATTGTTATTATAATTTCGATTATCCATGGATAGTATTTATTAAATATCTGTTAAATGTTAATTGCTTGAATTTTCAAGTGATTAATTTAAATATTTGACCTGTACCTCGATATTAATATCGAAATATATAGTATGTATTATTTTAATAATATTACATAGTGTGTTTTATGAGCTATTTACTTTCCTATGGATGCCCCCATTTACTGCATTCATATATATAATGCTGTCAATTGAGATTTGGTTTAATAATTTCATCGATTTTGGAAGATAAGAATACAACACGAATATTACAGAAATGCGACAGTAAAACTGGTACAACTTATATTCCTTGTCAGATCTACACTTAGATTTGTACAAGTCACAATCGGTACTTTATTTCTATGCAGTGTATATCGTGTAAATTTCTATAAAAATAAATTCTATGGCTCGCGGCTGCATTAATAATGCGAACCTCTGGAGCAAATGAAGAGATAGTGAGACAGTTCAAAAAGATGCCAAGATCCAATTTATATGTATATCATTTCAATTAGCACATTTGGAATGAGGATCACTTCGATGGGCGGTGTTGAGCTGCATCTGTTCACTATGAGCTGTGATTGTGATGTGGATGCTCAGCCAGGTAGACCACATAGACAAGAGGTATGACAAAGCAGAGTGCGAGTATGAATATCAGCAAACATATCCACGACATGTCGCAGTCGGAGCCAGACCAGTCTATGGCGCGGAGCGAGGGACCCGGAATGGGGCGTAACATGGGTACATGCCGATCCACAAGCATATCATTCAACAAGGCTGTGCTGTCATCCAACGTCTGGTCCATGATGGCTGCGCATATATACAAAATGAAATGCAGAATTATAAAAATGAACAAAGGTGGAATATCTAACAAAGACCCTCAAGAATATCTATAAAAATATATGTATAAATTGATTTATATTGTATTTTTATTTTCACTTAATGCTCAGCTGCAAAATGTTACAATTAAGCTTGGAAATCGTAACTTAATGCTCAGCTGCAGATCGTGGAAATCGTAACTTAATTGTAGGTCATATAACGTGGAGTAGCGCTGAACTTGGCATAGCTCTTGATAACCTTGTTGACAGCCTCGAGGAAATCTTTCTCAGTGGCAACCTTGCGACGTGCCCGGATGGCGAACATGCCCGCCTCAGTGCACACGGAACGTATCTCAGCACCAGTCGAGTTGGGGCACAGACGCGCAAGCAGATCAAAACGAATATCACGCTCCACAGACATTGAGCGAGCATGAATTTTGAAGATATGAGAACGTCCGTCCTGATCGGGCAGTCCGAATTCGACTTTACGATCCAAACGGCCGGGACGCATAAGAGCAGGATCCAGGGTATCGGGTCTGTTGGTGGCCATTAACACCTTGATGTTGCCACGGGGATCAAAGCCATCCAGCTGATTGATAAGCTCCAACATGGTTCGCTGCACTTCGTTGTCGCCGCCAGCTCCGTCGTCGAAACGTGCGCCGCCAATAGCATCGATTTCATCGAAGAAGATAAGACAAGCCTTCTTGGAACGGGCCATCTCGAAGAGTTCACGCACCATACGTGCGCCCTCGCCCACATACTTTTGCACCAACTCCGAGCCGATGACACGTATGAAGCAGGCATCCGTACGATTTGCCACGGCACGAGCACACAGAGTCTTGCCTGTACCGGGCGGGCCGAAAAGAAGGACACCCTTTGGAGGCTCAATACCCAGATTAACAAACTTCTCGGGATGCAGCAGAGGAGTTTCCACAACCTCACGTAGCTTCTCAATCTGCTCCTTGCAGCCACCGACATCGCTGTATGTTACATCGGGTTTATCTTCTACCTGCATCATTGTGACTGTGGGATCAATTTTGGGTGGCAGCGGTATGTGGATTTGGTACTTGTTGCGATCAACGCCCACACGCATACCCTCCTCAATATCGGTAGGTGCAACAGAGTCAGCCAGATCCACAACGAACTTGGCGAACTGCTTAACATTGATAATGTACTTGGGATCATCGGAGTCGGCGTTAATTATCTTTGTGCATCGGGCCACTTGAAGTGGCTGCTCGTTCTGCAATATTTGCTTATCCGCAGCCAAATCCCAAAGAGCAGGTGGAGCCAGTCCTGTGTCGCTCTCCTTAATGCCAGTCAACTCATTAACCTGCTTTACAGCCTTTTGTATGT
This sequence comes from Zaprionus nigranus, assembly GCA_018903425.1. NCBI lineage: Eukaryota > Metazoa > Arthropoda > Insecta > Diptera > Drosophilidae > Zaprionus > Zaprionus nigranus. Next base: position 280,279 of record JAEIGD010000014.1, on the reverse strand, counting down.
CCTCCTCAATGTTCTTTATTGACTTGTGGTACTGGCTTTGCCCGTACGTCTTCAGCAGTTCGATGTCGCCTTCATCGAGCGACTTGATCTCCTTATCCTCCTTCTCGTCGTGCTTCACCTTCCGCTGATCATCTCCCAGATAGTCCGGCATTTTGATTTACTTGTTTAACAGCGAAATAATAATTAAATTTATTTGTTTTTCGCCAACGCTTGTATTTTCCAGCAATTTTTAGTGGCGAGAGTGACCGTATTTCCAATGACTAAACAAATTGCTAGCAGCAGCCAACTTAACTTTGAATTTAACATATACTTAACAGAATTACTCCTCCCTACAACATCACAGGGCTACACAGGAGTACAATAATTTTGCTTAGGTGGCTTTACCTGTTCGACCAGCTGTTAAATGTTGCGTCGAATATTTGAACATAAAATATATGCTAGTTGTAGCTACCCCAATATTGAAATATATTTTTTAAGCTCACCTGCGTCGTCTGGAAGCTTTTGAGCTGCCTTGTAAATGGCGCTGGCGTTAATTTGGGGCTCAGCATTGCTAGTGACAGCACCAGAGGCATTTACTGCAGCCACCAATAGTCGCTCATTCAGCATAAACTGGGCATCCTCCAAAGGATTACGCTCGATGGCTGAAGAAGATTCCTTTTCGAGATTGTGCCTGGGACTATTATTACCACTACGGTGAACCGTGGGCAATGCATCCGCATCGCTATGTCCCAGTAGAACGTTGTGAACCGTGACAGGAATACGAATAATCCGATGTGCGTGAATCTCATTCTCTCGGTCAATCTTATTCAAGCGCTTGATATCCGCCACAGTGCAATGGAACCTCAGCGCCAGGGCCTGCAACGTATCGCCCTCCTGCACCTTCACCTCCAGTGTATTCTCAAAGCGAGACATCTTTGCGTGGCCGTTACTGGATCTATTTGACAACTGCACCAGATCGACAAACTCGTTGCTGCCGTCATTATCATTGGCGGGTCTGGTGAATATGTCTTCCATGCCTTCCTGCTGCGCGTCCTCCCAGTTATAATTTTGTTGGCGCCTGTAATAAGAACACATGCCTCATGCCAAGATTCTCTCTAAGAAGCAACAGTCGAGTTGGCTTTAACTTACACATTGCGACGCATTATTTATTTTTCTTCTCGTTTTATGGTTGAATGCGTCTCCGTTGGCGCTGCCCTTACTGTCACTTGGCACTCAGACGACAGGCGATATGCTGATCATTAGCGAGGCAATCAATTAGTGCATATATTTACGTGAAATTTCAGACGAAAACAAACACAACAAATCCCACGTCTGAGACTGCCAAATTTATAACCAGGAACACCCTGTATTCCTCTCCCTCTGAGAATCAAAGCTTATAATTCAATTTGTTAAAATAAAAAAAAAAAACCCTATAAAAATATGCATTGTGGACTGCCTTTTTTGTGTAATTATAACTTGTCTCTGACAATTGGCTTTATGGTTTATTTCTAATGTAAGTATTTATACGATTTTTATAAAAACATATGTTTTAAAGCATCCCTGGGTGCACCCATTTGCTAGTGTTAAACAAGTATATGCCCTTTACATGTAAATTTTATTATTTTCAATTATTCAATTAAAAAAAAAACTAGAAGTGACCACCAAATAATTCTAGGCAGCAATTATCATCAAAATAAAAAGAAAAAACGGTTTGTTTTGTATTATATTTGAAATTTCTTATATATCGATGCATCGATGTTTTCGGATAAAAACATCGGGGATATTTGAAAAATGCGATGTTTATATAGTAGTAGTAGTGTTGGTTAAGGAAGTTTGTTTCTTCGAAAAGAACAAGTTCATTTTTACATTTTATTTTACTATTGTTTTATTGTCTACGTTGACACTGTACCATGAAATACAATAGCAATAGTGTTATAATATAAAGTTTAAATTGCATTACATATATAAGAAAGTGAGATAAGAGCTCTATAGATTCTGCCAGCTGATCCACAGCTGATCAGTGTACATAACCACTGTATGTTATTTACAACACTATATTGTTACATCGATGTCATCGGTAAGCCAACTTTATACTATCGATAGATTCATTCGCATCTCTATTAGCAGCTATATTTCGCAACATAAACGCAGGGATCAAGTTGGAACTTTAACATATTGATTGAAAAATGTCTACATTTTGCTAAGAAATAGTAAATACGCTACTATGAGTTTCAGCATTGTGCAGTACTTTGGAGAGCAGTCAAATAAATGTGGCTATTGCGCCGGCATCAACTGCTCACGGTCGCACGGTAAGAACATTTCAAATATGGCAAAAAAAAATGCAATGCATTCCACTACATTCATTTTATTTTTATCTGTATGCACGGATGCGTCATTTAGGGATGCACGCATACCGTTTGTCCTGTGAAGACTACCAGGAACTGATTGATCGCGGTTGGCGACGATGCGGCAATTATTGTTATAAACCGCAAAACGATATTAGCTGTTGCCCATGTTACACCATCAAGTGTGATGCACAGGAGTTCAAGCTTAGCAAGTCACATAAGCGAATTTTGCGACGCATGAATAAGTTCTTGCGTGATGGCAAACGAGAGCCGGATGAACAGCAACAACATAAGCAGACAGGTCAATCAATAAATGGCGATGACGATGATGTAGGCAATGGAGGCAATGAAACAGAGCCTCAGCCACAGCTGCCCGCACAGAAGCCCATGGTAATTGATGTGGAACAGGTTGAGTCGCTAGTAGTACAAGCTCAAGAGGAGCAAGCCAAAATCACTGAAAACCTTCAGATTCAGGATGCCAAAGCAGAAAATGGTGATCAATGTGACTCCTCGCCGGCTTTTAAAAAATGTAAGCGTGAACCTTGAGCTGTTTCTCTTAATTAAAAATAATCAATTCATTGCAATTTACATTAGCATTGGTCTCCAATTCAAATCCGCCACGTAAGAAGGCTAAGCAAATGCGTCTGGAGCGTAGGCAAGCCAAGCTGGGCGCCTCTCTTGAACAGCCAACAAGGAAAACTGTGAATCAGGGCAAGAACTTACGAGACTTTCTGGCTACTCCAAACGAAAATAACAAACATCAGCTAAAGGTATGAACTATGTGGTGAGACAGGCACAAATTAAAAGTAAACCCTATATATACATATATATATATATATATATATATATATATATATATATATATATATATAATATAGATATAATGCAATTGATATATATGTATATATATTATATATATATATATATATTATTATTAGCATTATTTGTAATTTGTAGATCAAATCAAATTTCGTTTATTGGCAAGTTGTTTTGGAACAAACTACATATGTTCAATAAGAGAGTGCTCAGTGACCTAGCATATTTAATAGGCTATTATTTTCATTATCACGCTCGACTTAATGATAAGACACTCATTGTCATTCTGTGCAAGTACTATAATCAATTGTTTTATTGCCAATCATACGAAAGAAAAAGGTAGAGCACTGCATACCGTTTTATGTCGCATGAGTAAATTTGATTTCACATTAGTTGACTTATTTGTTATACCCGCTATCCTTAGGGTAGAAGGGTATTATTTTGTGTTACTGTCTCTGTCGCGTGTCCGTGAGTCCCTTTATGTACACACATCGTATTTGTGCTATTTGTTGCAGATCATTTTGGTCGCTGCCTCAGATACACAGCTCACCTGTGACGATGCAGTGCTTGCATTGTATCGAAAATATCAAATAGCCATTCACAATGATAACCCCGCACGCCTAACACTAGCTAGTATGCAGCGGTTTTTGGTTAAATCACCCCTAAAGGTAATTATAAATGATCGATTTTGTTTTTCTCTTTTTCTTTTTTAATTAAAACCTTAGTTGAGTTTGGTGTACGTGCATGGCGAGGAATTTCAACGTACGCTACCACAAAGCTATGAACTCTATACCAAGTACCAGCTCACCATACACAACGATCCCGTAAAGCGTTGTGAAGACTATAAGGATCATCTGCAAAAAACACCCTTGAAGGTTGCTTATGGAAATAATCAAATATCCATTATTCTAATGATTCACTCATTTCCAATCTATTTGTAACCAAAGTAAATGTTAACCCCAGTGTTTTAATCGTTCACAGCACGAAAAACCAGAGGGTGGTCCACTCATGGGTTACGGATCGTTTCATCAGCAGTACTGGCTTGATGACAAGTTGATTGCCGTGGGCGTCATTGACATTTTGCCCGGTTCGGTCAGCTCCGTTTATTTTTTCTATGATCCCGACTATAATTTTCTTTCCCTGGGCACCTATGGTTCCTTAAGGTGAGTTTTGTTCGCACTACCTCGGAATGTTATTAACAAAATCATCATTACAGAGAAATCGATTTAGTGCAGACAATTGCCGAGCTTGTGCCCGCTTTAAAGTATTATTACATGGGCTTTTACATACATTCGTGCCCTAAGATGCGATATAAGGGAAAATTGTCTGCCTCGTATTTGTTGTGCCCAGAGACTTATGTATGGCTGCCTTTCACTGACGGTAAGTGTAAGCTATTCTAAAATGAAGTATTTAATAAAAGAATATCGTTTGTTTCTGTTTAAGGCATTCGCACCAAGCTAGATGAGAAGAAGTATCAGCGCCTAAACTCTAGAGAAACTGATGAGGATGTGAATAAGTTTTCCAATGAGCATTTAAACAATATAAAGCTTTTGTTAGGTGCGCAGACATGTATAAATTACAGACAATACTTACAGGTAAATGCAGTGTTATACATATTTGAGTGTAAGACTTTTTATTTATTTCTTATTTTGATTGAATGATTTACTCTTCTTTACAGATAACCGGTAATGATAACAATAAAGATGAAATCATGGAATATGGCAATCTTGTGGGTAGAGTATGTGCTGAGCGGATGCTGTTCGTGAAAACGTCATAAATTGGCATACATTGTTAAGCAGCTGTAACTTAAATAACTTAGAAAAACACTTAAAATTGCTGGATGCCACATAACTCACAAAAATTTCAATTAAGTGCAAATCCTTAGCTAACTATTTAAAATTTGTGTCATTTAATGCTGTTTCATTATTTGCTGTTGGGACTAGATAATATAATTATATATGTGTAATAATAAAATGTGAAACCAAATATTTAAGTGTTTGAATATCGATTTTACTCAACGAAACTACCACAGAAAGAATAATAAACTATAAACACATTATAGATAACATGCACATGAGAGCTCAACTAAAACGACACTGAAATTAACAACTGTTATCACTAATCGCATTTGCTTATCTGCAACAGGCAGCTAAATGCATCAATAAAAAATAATTATCTGACAACAGACTCGCGCCATGGTGAAGCTGTCGTGAATGATCACGAGCGATTGCCACTTGCTCAGATTCACGGCATTATTACATGTTTTGTGGTAAGGAAGCTGTTGGCATGTGTGAGTACTTGGTGTTTGAGGGTTTCCAGCACCGGATTGATAGTGACAGTTTGCAAGTGGTCGACCTTGAAATACCCTGTCAATCTTACCAGTTATTAAAATTGCTATTAAAATTCTTTATTTATTTAAGTGCGACAAGTATTTGCCAATTGGTTATTTTATTGTCTAAGATATGTACATAATACTAAATATTGTGTAAGATCTTAATTATACATACATAGTTTGAATTCACAGCGTAACAAAGTCATCTGCGCTAATGTAGCACTTTAGCGCTTCGCTACCACTTTGCCCACGAATTTCCAAGTGCGCTAATTAAACAACATATTTAGCATCCCAAATTTTTTTACAACTGCCTCTGTATACCTATACCCTGTAACCATAAAACATATATATAGGCTTTTCATAACACTCAAAAACATGTGTCCATACAATAATAATACACAGTTAAAAAAAGTGATGCACAAACATACATACAAAATATGTATGTACAAAATATGTATTTCATACGATGAGTTATGTTCTTCAGCCGAAGTGCAGACTGTCTTAATCACATCATTGAAAATATAAGAGTGTGTAATTGTATTGGGTATCTACAGGACGTGTACATTTTCTTATTTATTTTATGCATATGCCAAAAATATGCATAAAATTGTAATTCAACCTTTAATAAATAATTAAAACACGTGTGCGCGTGTTCGCCAATGGGTTCGGTAAGCAATGACTGATTGGAGAAAAAAAATATTTAATATTTTTGAATGTTTACCTAATATGTTGCTGGCGTAGTTGTTATTGTTGTTCTTTGGCATTGTCTTTGTTGGCATTCGATTTAGCACGAATTTGTCAATTCACAAAAATTTCTCGATGTGCAATAAATCGCACGCGATTTTTGATTTGGAGGCGCGAGTGAGCAGCTATCAGCGCTAGAGCGAGAGAGCGAAACGCTGTCATGTACAGGTGGAAGCAGAGACCGAGCGTCGAATCTCGAAACTGCTCAACAACAATTTGAACAAATTTTTAACCGTTTTGTTTGTTTGCGTTTTTTTGCGCGCGCTGCGTTTTCGCTCTGCCCGAGGTTTTTGTTCAAAATCTAAAAAAACAGCAAGCGTCGTCGTCTGAGGCAGTATTAGTAGTAGTAGTAGTAGGTAGTGGTAGCGGTAGTACATAAGTAAGTTAAGTTTATATGCCATTGGCAGTTGGCGATTTGGCTTCATTCGTTTCGCGGCGTTCTCAGCTGTAGCAACAGTTCCCGATTTCGCTCCGGCTCACCCAAGCCACCCCAAAATTCTCACCGCACGGTCTTGTGGCAGATCGGGTGCCCGACATCGCGTACCTTCAATGTGAGTGTGTGTTGCATGTTTCGACAGGAGTACACAAAGTGCTATGGAAACGTTTCTTGCATATCATAAATGAGTTTAAAGATGATTGGCGTGACAAGGCAGAACGATAAAGTGAATATTATTATGAATACTAGATTCGCCCTTTAAGATGTGCAGTGTCAAAAAGATGAAAAATACGGACAAATAATAGTGGAATATTTTGGACTTTAGCATCCTCTAGATGAGGATATCAGCGACAGTGAAACTTTCTCGTTGTTTTGTATGATTTTCTTTTCTTTCTCAATATTTGGGTTAAAATATGCATTTTAGTTGGCATACAGAGTGACAACTGGTTTGTGGTTCGGTTGTTGGGCGTGTTTTAAATGAGCTACAAAATATCTTCATATCGATAATCGTGTCCATTAAATTATTCTCCACGCGCATTGCGGGATTCGGGATGTCTTTGTAAATATTCAAAATTACATAATATTAAGTAGTTCTCTATTGATGTATGCATATTTAGAATGTTATGAAAGTTCGATTTTATTTTTATCCATTTCCAAACAATGTTTCTTGTTTTGTAGATATTTCTATATAGTTTTTACCTGTGACTTTGTGGTGTCTTTTGTTTTGTGCCGTTTTGTTATTAGTAGATTATAATTTGCGCATCGATCATTGTTTATTTATTTAATATCTATATTTTTTTGCCAGTTATTGCAAGCTGAGCTTTTAGCCGTTTTCTTTGTGCACATCTATTTAACTTTTAACGTGCAATTTTTCGCATTGATTTCGCATTAATTGAGCTGCTAATTATATGAATAATTATTTGCACTACTTATAAGCGTTTGCTATAATGTACATATTTATATGTTCTCAGATTTCGTGTAATTGCGCTTAGTTTAAATGTGTTTTTTGTTGATTCCTTATACAAATATTCGAAAGTCAAGTATAACGTGCAAAAATGTAATTTCAGTGGGAATTGTTACGAATTGGATCTGGGGCTAAGTGCTGAGAACCCCAAAACAATGCATGATATAGAGTAAAACCACTAGAAACGGCTACTAAATTAGTTTGTGTGTATTACACATAATTCAATACCTTTGTGAGATACGGTTCATTGCCATTGGAATTAGTTTGCAGAATTCAAGAGGCGCAAAACAAAACATATCGAAATTAAATGAAATGAAACACGAGAAAAAACAAAACACTCAGATTGCCAGTCAAACTGACGAACTGACTCAAACCAAACCGAACTGTTTAAACGTTTTTCAAAAGCCAGGCCAACAAAGGCACAAAAAGCGCGGCATAGAGATTGATGCAAACTACGAAACCATGTCAATTGTGAGCTCATGTCTTATGTAAATGGCTCCAAGCACGCGTGCTATGAGTATATAATACATCTCTGTATGCATGTATGTACATATGTATGTATGTATGGATGTTTGTATATGTACATCGTAACGGTACATTTTCGGTATGCCGACACGAGCCTCGTCCGTATCGCGATATCATTTCATCGTGAATTTTATGCTCTCGGATAATAAATCAAATCATAGATTCATAAACATTGAAATTCACCCAGTCCGATACTGTGTTTCTTATTTTTACGGCACCGTAATTGAAGATTAACCTAACTTTAATGAGAACCATTAGCAGCTGGCGTTTATCAGACGATGGAAAATACGCTCGTATATTTTACAATAACGATTTTTCTTTGCCCTCGTCATATAAAGTCATAAATTTTGAAGTTGATTTTATAAAGCCAGCGCCAGGCAATGACGCTGATAAAAAGTGTGCCCGGCAAATAAATTAACAGCTCTCATTCTCTTAACCTGATGGTACCCACTAACGGAGTTGGAAGAGGAGCACAAAGCTACGAGAACATTCAGATTTCCTCTCTACAGGTTAATTTCCGTGCCAAGATATGGCTGTAACTGTGGGTTATACCCGTCTATATTTGTCGCGCCTTCTGGTAATTTGCCCACATTCTCTATGTAGCTAATGAAGCCAGATAAAATGTGTAAATAGTAACCGTCCGCCTGGCACATCAAATTTTGCCTCAGCTGACACGGTTTGAACAAGTTTTAAATTGCTTGCAAAAAACTTCCCCGTTGGGAAGTTTTTAGTTCCAATAACCTAATCCAATACTTACTAATAAACGATTTGCAGTTTGAAAACTACTTATGCACAAAAATCTTGTGGCATGTAATTGTTTGGACATGTACCAAATTGTTTATTTTTTATATAGCTTATTTGAAAAACAAAACCTTTTACGCTGTCAACACGATCTCAAGTATTATAATTAAGCTATCTCTCTGGCTACAATTAACTACTTAATCTTCTTGCATTATTTCAGTGTTCCCTTTATTATTCGTGTTATATATTTGTAATTTTACGATAAGGTTTTTTTTCTCTATTAAAATAAACGTTTCACGTTCCCTCTCCCCTGAGTTATCTGAAATCGTATATCTCTGATGTGATATCTTTAATGTGAATCTACTTTTGGTGCTATGCCTTTTTTGAAAAGTTTTTCGCATGATATTACGTGATATAAATATGCATGTCACGTACTAAGTGTTTTTGGAGGAGGTGCTCGTAAGACCCATTTGTACGATATAAACTTAACTACCGGTCGAGTTAATTCACCTACGGAAAATTACATACCACAGAGCTTAAGCTGGGACGCGTTATTAATTTATTGAGTTGTTGCCTCTTTTTTCTCTTCGCATGCGAACTGCAATATTGATAACGGTAACATATGTACATATGCATACACACATTTGCACATACTACTCGTATGTACAAATATTAGGGCTGTATACTTTATACTTTGTACATTGCTGCTATAACTTTCGATTCTTAGCTTTATTTGCTTTGGATTACTTCCGTTCATTCCGATCTGTGCCATAAGCAATACGATTGTTTATCACTAGTTTATGGTTCTTGAAATCGCCCATACGATATGCCATAGAAGAGGTAATAAACTAATGCGATTTAAATGATTTAGAGGCAGTCTAATCATTCGACTTCGTTAACTTTGAATCATGAGAACATGTATCGTAAATTTTGCTTAGTTTTGACTGAGATTTGTGAATACAGTTGGTCGTGACTAATTGGGCATCGCCCTAAATTGGATTTGCCAACAGTTGCTTTCCTTTTCACAAATACTGCGAGAGGCGCTAATTGAAATTTTACCCAACATCAACACATTATTGAAATGTGTAAAACAAATATTTGAAAATATGTAAGTAACAGAAGTACATAATTCAATTCGTATATGATAGATACCCAAGTGCAAACGTTAACCCTGTCAAGAGAATACACGTAAGCTACACGAGGCTACCTGCCAGACTGCCTGGTGAACTGCATGTGCAACATTGTGAATGGCTTTTAAACAGCTGTCCAAATTAAATATCAAATCTAATATTTGATATCGACGTGCCAAGGGCGTTGCTATAACAGTATAACTATTCTATAATGAAATCAAGAAATCAATCAAACTATATCCGCAATTATCTAGCTATATCAGAGGGTCATCCTTAAGCTTGACTTATAAAACTATTTTTTATTTGGCTTGTTCGTTTTATCGAATTTGCATCGTAGTTCCTTATAGGAAGCAGCCTATTTGTCGCCGCTCTTACTAATCTAAATATTATGAAAATTTTTGAAAATTCGTGTAGCGTGTTGCGGTGCAATTACCTTATCAATAGGTTGCCAGCGAAAATGACAGGCAATGATAGCCGGCTGTAGTAAATCAAAACAAAATTATATCAAAATCGAAACCACTTAAACGGTACACGAGAAACTTTTGATATTGTCATTTGTCATGTTCATAACTCAATTTAGCTCAAGTGCCGAACACGTGCGTATTTAAAAATCCAGCTAAGACGTGCATAAACGTGCATAAGACTCGCATGCCTGACATATTCAAGATGAATGCATTCAAATGACACGTGTATCTCGGTAAACGAAAAGAAGATTTAAAAGAAAAGAGTAGATAAACATTTTTAACCCTCTAAGGCAACTTTTTACATAGTGGCTAGTTCTGAACCTTTTAAACCCTTAAATAACCTTAAAACTGCTTTTAAGCGCGCTTGGCCTAAACAATATGTTGTTTTTGTAAGTTGAGGTCAAGAGGAAATAGCCGAGATAAATGAAACAGTTCAGTTTTAATCAAACCTAACATCTTTAGAAAACACTCATTAATAACCCAGTGTTTACATTCTGTCAATAGTTCTGTCAATGATGTATGTCCCAAAACCAAGTATTCCGTGCCTTGGGAGGTCGTTAGCTTCTCCAAATTCGTTAAACTTACCGATTGACACGAATGAAACGTAAACCTAACGTGAATACCCTATGTGTGTACGGAATGTATTAAGGCATGAGTGTGCTTTATAATTGAATTCAAAACTGGATGACAAATTATACATTCGATGTACATAAATCAATTGCACGTGCTGCTTGAAACAAATTAAAATTAGTCACAATACGCAGCTAAATAAATAACAACAATAGAGATGCAAGATATAGAGAACTCAAATACTTATCATATTTTAATGAATGCAAATTCGTTGAAGTTTAAGTGTTCCCTTTTTGATTCACATTCGAACCCGAGAAATTTCATTGCACTGTCTATTTAGCATCGCATAAATTCCCAGCCGTAAACCTGATTCAGAGATCAGCTGACATAATAACTGCTCCGCATTCTCTTCGTCGCTTAACGATGGGATTATAAACTCAATTCAACTGTATAATAAGTAATTATTATGAGTGCAACTTCCCAAATTTTTAACTGTTTCCTGTTATTCTCTTTATTCAGTTGACAACGACGTGCGGCACAAAGAAAATTAAAAACCCACCAAGATGGCTGTTATGCCCTGTTGTAAGTACCCAAGTACACACACTCACACTCCGCAAGCATTTTAAAGATTACCATTATTAAGATATATTAACATAAATAAAAGAAGGGTATAAAAACTCAAAGTGGCGCATTAATAAATTTCACGTGAGGTCGATTCTACAAATCCCCGAATTATTGGAAATTACGCATGCGTCGCTGCGTTAATTAAATACTCGTCGGCCTGAATCGAGTTGACGGGTTGACAGACTCAAGATCGTCGCACATAAACATAGATACATAGCTCTAAAAATAAGCAAAATATTGAAAGAGCAATTATCAACAATCAATATTTATTTTCGTTCGCAGTTTATGTGCCAAAGCGCGTTATTGTGGCTATAATGTTGTTCCTCATGTGCCTCATCAACTACATGATGCGCGTGAATCTGTCCCTGAATATTATCGCAATGGTCGAGCAGCGAGACGAGAACAATACGATCATACAAAGTCCAGATGTGCGTATAAGTCGGAAAAAAAAGTGTACGATCTTATATGAAAACATATTTTATATTTTATTTAAATTCTAGTATGGACCACGCTATGATTGGTCGCAAACGGATCAGGCATTGCTGTTAGGTGGATATTTCTATGGATATATGATTACCTCACTGCCAGGTGGCACGTTGGCCGAGATGCTCGGTGGTCGCAATGTCGCTGGCTACAGTTGCCTTCTGGGCGCTATTTTAACGGCCTTGACTCCAGTGGCCGCCGCCTGGGATAAATATGCGGTGTTTGCTGTTCGGTTTCTGATTGGTCTTGTCTCTGGTGTGGTTTATCCATGCTGTCACAATTTGGTTTCCAAGTGGTCGCCGCCTGAGGAAAAGGGCAAGTTTGTTGCGTCACTGATGGGCGGCACATTCGGAACTGTGATTACATGGCCGCTCTGTGGCCTCCTCATCGAGAGTCTTGGCTGGGACTGGGCGTTCTATGTGGTTGCCCTTATTGTGCTAGTCATTGTGGCCTTGTGGTTCTACTTGGTCAGCGATACGCCGGCCACGCACAGCACCATAAGCCTCAAGGAGCGCGAATTCATCGAGAATAGTCTTGGAAATACGCTAGCTAAAAAGGCGGTAGGTGTTTGCTTTTATTGCTCTTTTGTCGAACTGTTGGAAACCTCTTGTCTGTCTTTCACTTGATCAGAAATGGCCACCATACAGGCAGCTGGTTGTTTCTATGCCCTTCTGGGCGCTAACATTTCTGCACTACGGCAGCATGTGGGGTCTATTTTTCCTCATAACGGCAACGCCTAAGTTTTTGAGCGAGGTCCTTGGCTTTGATCTCTCAAAGGCTGGCTTCCTGTCCAGTTTACCGCACATTGCTCGCCTCTTAGCTGCATTTGGTTTCGGTTCCGTTGCGGATTGGATCCGTCGCAAGGGTTGGTGGACGATGACGTTTACCAGAAAGATGTTCTGCTTGCCCTGTAAGTATAAATTAAAACAGAATTTTTAATAATTTAACTTCAATATAACACAATTTTCCATTATTCCAGCTCACGTTGTGCCAGGCATTATGCTCATTATTTTAGCCTTGTGCGGTCGGGATCCGTACGTCTGCGTGGCTATTATGACCATCTCCTTGGGCTTCAACGGTGCTGCCACGTCTTCCAACTTGGCTAACTCTCAGGATTTGGCACCCAATTTTGCAGGCACTATGTACGGGATTATCAATTGTCTGGGCACTACTCCGGGCATTTTTTCACCGTTAATTGTGGCTGCATTTACAAAAAATTCGGTAGGTTTAACTTTACGATCTTCAAAAGGACTAAGTTTTAAATGTTTCTGTTATTTTCAACAGAACACCATCGATGATTGGTTCTGGGTATTCTTAATCGGTGCTGCCGCTTACATTTTGCCCGCCATATTTTTCTGGATCTTTGGTTCAGGAAAAATTCAAAAGTGGAACGAGGTAGAAACCTCTGAGCCGCGAGAGGATGTTGTCAATACAAAGTTGTAGCTTATGCTGTGATGTTCTAGTAATAATGCCATATAAGTATGATATATTTGTGTTTGTATGTAATTGCACTTTACAGTGCAAGTCCTGAAGCTAATACAGATGTGTATTTATTGTTAAAAGCAAGTTGACTTATTATTGTGATCGAACCAAGAGTATTAGTAATGTTTCGATGTTAAACTAGAGTGGTAATGGTGGCACCTTTTTTTCAGTCTGATTATAGTTAAAACAAATCAAGCAGGCGTAATTTAAAAAAAATCACCAACTGGCTTGAGAAATTATTAACGTACTCATAACAAATGAAATGTATACGAAAGATATTATTTTGAAATTGTAAATAGTTTGCATTGTTATTTGCAATGAACTGCGCCCCCTTCTGTAGTCTTCCGCTTAGTAATACCATCAGATTGCTAAATTGCGAGGCTGTATTGCAACCACAGCTGAGATGTCGATTTCGCAATCGTTACTGGCAGTCCCCAGAGAGACGGTGGTGTCTGCGCAACGGTGAACAACTGAGACTTCTAGCAACACTATTGGGTAAGACAGTCGAAAGGGTGTGCATCTTTATGTACGGGTTGACCCTCAAGAAATTTGGAGAGATTTTGAATCCGAAATGTTCGAATTGGAACCATTACCGGGTACCATTCGTAAGATTCGATAGTTGTGCCTTATATGATGGCATTTTTTATCCAAATGGCAATATTAAAAAACCCATTCATCCCATTGTATTGCGTTTGCTTCTGTCAATAATACATCATTTCACGAATATTCCATGCGAAAGAGCTAGGAAGCGTCGTCGGAGAAAAGATGATATTTTTACTGGTTGCAGAGAAACATGTTTTGACCTATATAACAAACGGTGCAATAGACCAGGAAGCGCAGGAAGAGGCAGACGAGGAGGACGTTGGGGGCTCGGCGGACCAGGGGGACGAGGAGGGCCAGGAGAACTAGAAGGACTAGAAGGAATGGAAGAATTTTGGGATGAAAATGGCAATGAATTCGGCTATGGTGCAGATGATTATGATTCTGATGATGATTCAGATGATGAATTTGGAATGGTTAAAAAAAAGGAAGAAAAACAATGCCGATGAAGATATGGTTGTTAGGGCTCCGAGAGGGGTTGTTACAAAGTATGGTGGTTTCTCAGGGAGTGAAAGAGAAAGCATGAGAAATCTTTCCAGACATTATAATAAAACGGTATCAAAAAGAAAAGGGGGAAATCTTGAGGACGGGGAAGACGACGATGACTATGAACCTTTGCCTAGGAAAAAGAAGCCGCCGCCACCGCCAAAGAAAAAGAAATTCAAAGGATCTGATAACTTACGTTACATGGGTAAAATGTTGCCTGTTCTCTGGCACGAGCCGTTCGATAACAGCAACCCTACGACATGGGTAAGAAGACATCCGGAACAGGTACGTGTTCTTGAGGGTACGAGGATCGGAAGAGCAAAGGTGGCTCATTACAAGCGCCCGTCTATCGAAGCCCAGCTTGAGACGGCTAGACAACGTTTTTCGGTACGTAGTATTTATAAGATTCCGGATCGCGAATCCATGCCCACAATGGGCATGTTTGGCCATGATAAAGTAGCGGACAGGAAATCTCAGATGGCCAAGGCTTTCAATTATAATAAACTAAGGAATCCGACCGAGGAGGATGATCCGCCACCTAAGAAAAAGGGGAAAAAAACAAAAATGAAAAAGAGATAAACTTCTGGTCTTTGATCATGCAAAACATGTATGGACTAATTTATTTACATACGTCAGTGATACAGTTTAAATTAACAGAATAATTTGACCTTTTAACCAAATTCGCATAACCCTTTTATAAATTTGGTAATAGATATGTATATATTGAGTATGTAAATAGTTTACCATTATGGTATACAGTCTAGTGTAAATTATATAATAGTAAATATACATTTTGGAAAATATTCTTTTCTAATAAATAAAGCTGAATTAGAAATAACATGTTTAAACATTGTTCAATTGTAACTGCACAACAAATTACTGGAAGACAGTTCAATCTTAGTTAAAACAAATCGGTGAACATAGCTCAAGCAACCCGAATTTTGTAATTTTTGAAAAAAGTCACCGACTCGAATGAGATATTGTTTAAATGCTCACAAAAATAAAAATGTTATATAGGATACATCTAAGTTTGAAATCTTAAATATTTTGTTTTGTTTTTTGCAATGTACTGCGCCCCCCTTCTGTAGTATTTCGCAGAGTGATACTCTCCATTTTATAAATTGCGCGGCTGTATTGGAAACACAGCTGAGATGTCGATTTCGCAACCGTTACTGGCAGTCCCCAGAGAGACGGTGGTGTCTACGCAACGGTAAACAACTGGCACTTCTAGCACAATTGTTGGGTAAGAACACCGAACAGGTCTGCATCTTTATGTACGGCTTGACCCTGAAAAAGTTTGGAGAGATTTTGAATCCAAAATGTTCGCAATGGAACCGTTACCGAGTACCATTCGTAAGACCCGACGGTTGTGCCTTATACGATGGTATTTTTGATCCATATGGCGACATAAGAAGACCCATGCATCCGACTGTAATGCGTTTAATTCTTTCTATAATGGATCATTTCTTTAATATACCATGCGAAGAAGCTACGAAGCGTCGTTCAAACAAAGATGATCTTTTTACTGATCGCAGTGTCGCGTGTTTTGACCTCTTATAACTCTCAATGCGTTAGAGCAGGTATGGTTGGAAAAGGCGGACGAGGAGGTCGAGGAGGACGATGGGGCCCAGGAGGAAAGTGGGGACCAGGAGGATCAGGGGGGCTAGTACCAGAAGGACTTGAAAGACTGGAAGGAACAGAAGGACTCGGAGGGTTATTTGGTTCAGAAGGACCGAACGGGGAAGGAGGACCATTTGGAGACGAATTTAGTAATGAATTTGGCTTTGGCTTTGGTTCTGATGTTGATGATTATGATTCCGATGAAGATTTTGATGAACAATTTGGAATGGCTGGCGGAAAAAAAAATGAAAAAAGGCAATGCAGATGAAGACTTGGTTGTAAGAGTGCCGAGAGGAGGTCCTACAAAATATGGCGGAGGTGCTGGTGGACCCGGTGATAATGCTTATGGTGGTAAATTTGCGGGCGGACCTGGTGGTAGATATGGCGGCGGACCAGGTGGGGGGGCCAGGTGGTGGACAAGGTGGTGGACCAGGTGGTGGACCTGGTGGTGGACCAGGTGGTGGACCTGGTGGTGGACCAGGTGGCGGACACTGGGATGATAATGGAGTTTGGATTGATGATGATACTAGAGATAGTCAAGGATTGTCTGCGAGTGATAGGAAGAGCATAAAGAAAATTGGCAAGCTTTATAACAAAGTTGTAACAAAAAAAAGAAAAAAAAACAGTGGAGGAGCCGGAACCCGAATATAATTATCAGCCTCCAAAAGCGGCTAAGAAGCCACCGCCACCGCCAAAGAAAAAGAAATTCATAGGATCTGATAATCTTCGTTATATGGGTAAGATGTTGCCAGTTCTATGGCACGAGCCGTTTGATAACAGCAAGCCGTCCACATGGGTAAGAAGACATCCGGGACAGGAACGTGTTCTTGAGGGTACGAAGATCGGAAAAGCTACGTTACAAACTTACAAAAACGAGCAAGTCCAGGCACAGCTAGAGATGGCGAGACAACGTTTCTCGGTGCGAAGTATTTATAAGATTCCGCCCCGCGGATCAGTGTTTCAAGGGGGCACGTTTGGTCCTACAAAACCAGCGAAGGGGAAAGGAAAAATTGTCAAGGCATTTGATTATAGTAAGCTTTGGAATCCGCCTAAGGCAAACCCTGAACCACCCAAAAGGGCAAAAAAAAATGACGAAATACCGCTACAGTAATTGAAAACCTATGTGAAGTAATCGATGAATACATAAGTCAGTGATATAGTTCTGGACCAACTGGATAATTTAATCTATTACCAAATTATAATAGTGACATGATAATTTTGGTAAAAGGTATAGTACATTAGGTATGTAGATATTTACATTTCAGATAAGGACCCGTAACGTTTATATTTTTAATAAATTAATCAAAAAATAAAATTATATATTTTTAAAAACATTGTTCGAATATATTTCATTTAATTAATAAAAACACACCATGATCTATACATTAACACCATTGAGTTTAAAAAATGTTTGTATTTCTCATGTTTAAAATAATATTCGAAATATAATACATATGTAACGAGTTTGCACAATGTCAAGACTTTTGCGTTTCGCTTTAGAGCTCTGTTTTTATATCTTATTAGAATGGTCTCTTTAATCAAGACTATAAAATCAATAGCTTCAGATTGGTAGAGGAGGAAACCCCTCAAACTGGTTGCGGCTTTGCAGATCTTAATTTTTGCGCATTCAAGAAAAAAACCTTAAGTTGACAAAGCAATTAGTAAAATGTTAATTAAAATGCAGAGCTGCAGGCTTTTGTATTGACACAGCCTTGAACCTACTAGTATATGAAGTAGCCGTGTTATGAAGGCTTTCTGAAATTTAAAAGTACAATTCTGTTGTGGCGCAACGACTTATTTAAATTATATCCGAATCCCTACTTGACTTTTAAAGAATTCTTTTATTTAACTGAATTGTTTGTGTTGAAGTCAATGAAATTAAGCCATTGCTAAAATGGTTTTGGTTGAAATACCAAATTATCGCCGCTCAATTTTCGATAACTCAGTATGGTCTGTGTTGCCAGAAAGCTGTAAATCACAATGTCTGGCAATACTGCGCATTGATAACATAACCAATTTGAGTGTAACATAATGCTAAAGATAACATTTACGCATTCTTAACATTTCTGTTTTGTTGTCGATTTTTTTGTAAAAAGTTATAAAATAAACGTAATTTTGCAGCAACGCGCACATTACTTTATAAATTAGCACAATAGTAACATTAAAATGGCCGAGGTGGAAGCTGTTCAAATAATTGCGGAATCATTAAAGCAACAGGTAAGACAACGGCCTGTCGATGGGCCGTCTTTTTTTTGATTTTCACCTCTCTCTCTATGTTCTTTATGATATGCACTTTTTGCATGCAATCTATGGGCAGGAGGTACTGTCCCATGAAGTGCGTTCAACTGTTGATTTAACTGTGCCTTATTCGCTTATCTGTTTGCCAACTGTTTGTTGAACAAAGGTCGAAAGCATTCAAAAGTGGCCCAACATTGTTATTGCCTGTTGTTTCGCACATACATATGTTTGTATGTATGTATTAATGCATGCGTATGTGTACACCTGATTAACATTGTTGTTGTTACTAGCCGGTGGCTGTTAATAACCGATATAGATACGAACGGATCTTGATATAGCCCCAATATTCCAAAGGTGCTAAAACCTGCCACAGCGAGTTAAGCAGTAAATCACACGAGTGCGCCCGATTAAAATCAATAAGCAGATTCACAGAGGCCCCACAGCAATTTTCATATTGTAATGAAGAAATGTGAACTTTAAACGGGCACGTATAGAATTTTCTTAAAGCTGCGTGCATATTCACCTTAACTTGTTTGAATCAAAAGTCGCCAAAGTTATAATATGCATTGTTTTAATTGAATGGTGAATCTTTCTGTAATACTTTCTCATTATAATTTTACAGGGTGTCGAGTATGTGTTTGGCATCATCGGTATTCCCGTCATCGAACTGTCGATGGCGTTCCAAGTTGCCGGACTAAAGTACATTGGAATGCGCAACGAACAGGCAGCCTGCTATGCCGCGCAAGCCATCGGCTACCTAACAGGCAAGCCTGGTGTCTGTTTGGTAGTTTCCGGTCCTGGTTTGCTTCACGTAACAGGTATTTCGTAATATAACTCATTACCTTAACGCACTTAAATACATTTTTTACTGACAGGTGGCATGGCTAACGCTCAGGTCAATTGCTGGCCGCTGATTGTGATTGGAGGTGCAACGAATCAGGATCACGAGGGCATCGGCGGATTTCAGGAATGTCCACAGGTGGAGCTTTCGCGTCCGTATTGCAAGTATGCGGCACGTCCGCCAACTGCTGCTCTGATACCTCTGCATGTGGAGAAGGCTGTGCGGTATGCCACGTATGGCCGTCCGGGCGTAGCATATTTGGATTTTCCTGGAAACATACTGCAATCTAAGGCTCAGGAATCGCGCATCTACAAATCATTAGCGCATCCGGCGCCTCCATTGGTCTATCCGCCGCATGATGAGGTTATACGCGCCGCTCAACTGCTGCGTCAGGCCAAGCGGCCACTGGTGATTGTCGGCAAAGGTGCTGCCTATGCTCATGCGGAAAACACACTGCGTCACTTTATTGAGAACACAAATCTTCCCTTCCTGCCGACTCCCATGGGAAAGGGTGTGGTCTCTGACACGGCTGCTCAGTGTGTATCTTCGGCACGCACATTGGCGCTACAAAAAGCCGATGTAGTGTTGCTGCTGGGCGCACGTCTTAACTGGATTCTGCATTTTGGACGCGCACCACGATATGATAAGGATGTGAAGTTCATTCAAGTGGACATCTGCCCTGAGGAGCTGCACAATTCGGTTGTTGCATCAGTGGCCATTCAGGCAGACATCCGTCCCTTTGCCGAGCAATTGTTCGAGCAAATGAACGCTGTGAACTTCCGCTTTGGCTACGAACAGGACTGGTGGAAGCAGCTGGCGGCAAAATGTAAACATAATCGCGATACTGTACAGCAAATGTCCTTGAACACATCTGCTCCGCTCAACTATTACGCGGTCTTCCATCATTTGCGCGAACTGCTGCCACGTAATACCATTATCGTTAGTGAGGGCGCCAATACCATGGACATTGGCCGTTCTATGCTGCTGAACGAGCAACCACGTCATCGACTCGATGCTGGCACCTTTGGCACCATGGGTGTGGGACCTGGCTTTGCAGTTGCTGCCGCTCTTTACTGTCGTGACTTTGCGCCTGGCAAGCGGGTTCTGTGCGTTGAGGGTGACAGCGCCTTTGGGTTTTCGGGCATGGAAATCGAAACAATGGTGCGCTACAAGTTGCCCGTAACCATTGTCATTGTGAATAACAATGGCATCTACGGCGGCTTTGATAAGGACACTTTCGAGGCCATACGCAGCGAGGGCGATCTAACTCAAATGTAAGTCGAATTCAATCTTATCAACTGTCGTAGCACGTTGCTAATCTTATCACATGTATAATTACCTTTTAGCACACCACCATCAGCGTTGGGCGTTCAAGTGCGCTACGAAGAGATGATGAAGATGTTTGGTATGCAGGGCTACTTCTGTACGGAGATTGAACAGCTGCAGAAGGCCATAAAGGCGGCCAACCAACTGACGGATAAACCCACCATCATCAATGTTGCAATTAGCCCCTCATCTGATCGCAAGCCGCAATCATTCAATTGGCTGACAGAGTCAAAGCTCTAAGGCACAGCAAATAACAAACACACACCACACACCCAACACAATACACACAAACACATTAACAACACAATACACGATTTTATAAGCAGCAACGTTTACGATTAGTTATTAAGGCACAAATTTTCGCGCATTCCTGAAGATTTTCAAACGCATTTGCCACGATATTGTCTTTGTATATACACAAATAATGCAACTTTTATAAAACAAACGATTGTAGAATATGGGATCTGTATGTTAATCTATGCACGTTGTGTTAGAAGAGCGGTATTTTTAAAATTTCTTGAAACTCAGATGCGTCATGTCTATAAAGCATTAATTTTTGATACGACAAAATTTCATTTGACATGCAGCTAAAGCCGAGAGTCCATTAACCTATTGTTTAGCACAATCTATTTTTAGCGTGAACCCTTGGCCTTTTTTAAAATTGACGAAACACATCAGCCAATCAATATTATATAAATTTATATTTAGGTTCAAAGTTAAAAGGCAATTTAGTAGACAAAAAGAAAATTCAATTTTTATATTAGAAATTGGGAAATAAATTTAGCATAGCTTCAGAGACAGAAACATATGTTATTCAGTGTTGCGAAATCAGTTCTTTTCCCGTCAAATGTAGCTTTTTTTGCAATGTTTATTTGTTAAATATTATTTTACGTAGAGAACAGTATGCTATGCCCATTTGGCATTACGGAAATGAATTCGAGTAAATCTACTCCAATTTTGAGTTATTTTTGCCTTTCTTGCAGTACGATCAATAGTTGTCGCGCACCATCTGCTCCTCCAGTCCCAAGTAGTATAGGAACTTATTGAGATCAACCAGGCGACCTTTGTGTAGGAACGGCAACTTGGGGCACAGTTCAAAGGCGATGTTGAGGGGTGCAATGTCTGGCAAGGGATCGGCATTCATATTGAAGAAAGTCAGCACATCTCGCACCTCAATTTCGCCCTGAGCATTGCGCTGGAGTACCTTGAGTATGTCCTCAATTAGCTCCAGACTGAATGGCAATCGGCAGCCACGTAAAGTGGATCGGACATGGGTCTCTGAAATGTACGGCTTGCACGTGGGATTTATGTGGCTAAGGTGTTCAGTCAACTCTTCTACATTGTTCCAGAGAGCTCGTTTCAGTTCCAGCTGAGCGGCAGCGCGTACATAATTCCGATCACAGCTGGGCGGAGGCGTTTGCTCCGCTGAAAAGTGACGGCAGACGGTAACAATTTCGTGATTTAGTAGCGACTCCTTGGGCAAGTACGACATGAGAGTGGACTTGAGAGTCTCGTAGGTAATGGTAACGTTGTCGCCCAAATCGGCATCCGGTTTGCAGCGCAGCACAAACTGTTTATACTGCGGAACGCACTGCCTCACGAATTTTACTTATAATCAGCGCTATGTTGGCCACGGGAAACTGGAGAAAATAATTGTTAGTCTTGGTGGAGTGCAAGAGTCGATTGTAGTAGGTGGTGTACTCTACCTCATTGGGATGCTGTTCCATGTAGAGCAGTGTGAACTCATCGGCCGAAACTATATAAAATATGTGATCCTTGAGGTTGGCCGTAGAACCAATGTAGAAGTTGCTGGCACGGAAGTATTCAGGCCGTGCCGAGCTGAACTTCTCCTGACCAGGCAGCGGCACCCGAGCCCGCTTGAGAAACTCTCCACCCACAAAGCCCGAATTGCGCCGCGCCACCTCATAGATCTGCAGTGTGTCGTCGGCCAGGAAGTAGCTGATGACAAAGCTGCGATCGCAGTTCTCCCGAATAACGGACACCAGCTTGGCACCAAAGCGCAGGATACAGCCATCGTATTTGAAGAGTTTCTTGAAGTCAGCTTGAGGTGGCTTAGGTTCCACGGTAATGCAATTTCCTTCGGAGTCCTCGTAACTGCCCCACCCATTGTAGGGAGGCAAACGACGCACCCGACTTTGATGCTGCGGACGCTCGTCGCTGCCCTCCGGCAGTGGTTGCGGTGTAAAGTCCTGTATACCGTACTGAAAAGGAAAAGAAAGGGAATCAGTGCGACTACCTCTACCTGATTACTTGTGGTTCTGTACCTTCTCCCTGTAGTAGTGCTGCGTAAACTGATCGCAACTGGTAAGGATTACATTGCGTCCGAATACGTTCAATACGGCACCAATCTGCAGATCCTGATCTGTGTAGTATAGCTCTTGCTTCTGGCCCGTGTTAAGAGGATCAGCCACATAGCGAATATCTCGCATATTAGAGCCCAGCACGTTTAGCAGCGTTACGGCTGTCTGCTGGCCCGGCAGAGCGGGACCCATGAACTCCTTAGGAAGCTTTCCGCGCTTCAGAAATGTGCTAGGTCCTTCGCGTCCCGAGTTGCGTGGAAACTTCTCCTTAATGTCAATGGTATCGTCCGACAGGTAGTAGCATACGTCGAGCTTACGCACATCTCCGAACTCAGAACGATCGTTCCAGTAGCCCTGAAACTTGAGCACTCGGCGATCAAACTCCAGGAACTGTGCAAAAGCGTGGCGCTTTGGCAGAGCACTTGTATCGGGTCGCGCTGACTGCTTGAGAGCCAAACGCTTGCGCAGTTCCGTAGTGGGATCGCTATAGATCGCAGTAGAAGAAGAGAGATAGTGAAGTTAGAGACCTTGATCGATATTAGTTTGGATCTCATACTTGGGTTCGACTAGGCCAACCGGCACCACGATGCCAGCCCGATGAAGGAACTGCCGGGTGAAGACATCGCAGCCACTGATGTGATAAACACGGTCGAAGATCTGCACATTGGTGTCCACATTAAGATCGAAGATGGAAATGAACTCACGATCGCCGGGTGGCATTTTGGGTATGCGCTGGCGATGCACCAGACAACCCTGCGGTATGCCAGAGTTCTCAACCTTGGGCTCTGTGATCTGCATGGTGCCATCCTCCAGGTAGAAGTATATTTTTACTTTTCGCACCTGGTATGGTGCGTGATAGATTTCGGTAAGCGGTTCCTTGAAGTAGGCGTTGAAGCACAGCACCTGCTTGTCGTAGGCCAGCCAAGGTGGCAGCTTTGTCGTCGCCTTTGGCACCCAAAAGCCATTAAAGTCCGAGGGCACGGGTACGGGACACGCTGGGTCGACTAGCGGTCCATTCGGTTCCACTAGCTCCGGCTCCCGGCGATCTGACAGCATGTGTATTCCCTGGTAATGCATCAGCGTCTGTCGCCGTGGATGACGTTGTTTGCTGTACTGCGAAGCCAAGAGATATCGAAGGTGCTAAGGGTGTTGTCAGCTCAGTCTAATTCTCTCACGCATACTCACGTCATAGAACTGTGCACCTGGCAGCAGTGGCATTCCTGGTAATCTCTGCATTGAAAACTGCAAATTTTGATCGATTTCAACTTCTAATTTGAGGTACCTCTAAATTTAGATAAAAAGTCCAGCTTAATGTTTTGCTCAATTTGAAATCTTGTTTCGTTTTTTTTGCCAAAAGAAAAAAGTGTGAATTTAATTTGTGTAGTTTTTTGGAATTCTGTTCGATAAATGGAACAAACAACTCTATGGCAATGCCGCCGTTCGCCATGGTTGCGACAACAGCGTCAGCAACTGGTTACAGACACAGGTAGTCGCAGGAGGTGGCAGTCGAGGGGGGGTCTCTGTAGTCAGGTGGTTGTACGCAACCTTTACTACGGTAAAGGAGTTTTCTAAAGATGACTAGACCTCAAACGTTTTCGACTCATTTCAGTTGGGACTGCTTGCACGTTGTATGTTGCATGACGGTTACTACTTTGGTCATATTTATGTAAGTATATATGTATATTCCTGTATTAATTATAGAAGAAGATACATTTGAAATCCCATAAAGATAACTGTAACTGTATCATTATTACTATAATTGCGAAACACATTAAATCTATTGTTTTAATATCGCTGAACAAACTTAATCGAAGGAGTTCAATTTTAATAACGCCATATTCGGTCATTTTTTTATCCCTCATTTCCTGTTCTTGTGGGGTTTTCAATACCCGAGACCGTCCAATTGTTTTATTATTAAACATTAGATACATCTTGATAACCTTATGAATTGAGCAAATCCAGAAGTGTAGATCAGTCCCAAATAATAATTAGTCAAGAAACGAGGCCTATCCACCTATGACAGACGGAATCATGCTAATTAAGCGGACATGCAAAAGTAGGAAACCCGCCCAAAGCACGTGAGGTTTTCTCACACCTCTCACCCGGGTCGGGTCTGTCATTAGAACTTACTCTCGCAGCAAATGCAATCGCCGGCGATGGTCGCTAGACAGAAGCGGACAACCGCTTGAGCAGTCGACATACGAAAAGCGGAGAAATGAAATTATTGTAAGTTAGCATCGGGAATCAGATTACAGAGCCGATTAAACATATTTTAACCTTATCTTGGCAGTGTCATATTCGCCTACTTGCTAGCGCTGGAAGCTGTGCAGGCACAGAACGCCAATCTGACCGCTTGGCGGCATCATCGCCGACAGAAGCGTTTCCTGATCTACCAAAACGGAGGCATAATCAAGGCATGCACAGTTTATCTGTTATTACTATTATACATCCGAATTTAATTTGAACTCACTTAATAGTTTGTCACAGGAACCGCATTCCCAGTGGAATTCCAGGAGAAGAATCCATGGCGCCAGCTGGTCTGGCTAATGAACTTCCACTATCAGTTTCCCGAGCCTCAGACGCCTATCTATTGGTGGAAGCTGTGGAACAGCAGCCGTGATCTCAAGGGTCCGTTGCAGCTGAGCTCAGCGCAGCGGCGGCAGCAGTTGCAGCTGGCGAAACAAAAGCAATTGGAGCTACCCGTTGTGGATGAGCCACAGAAGCTGCTCTACGAACTCGCTGTGGAGTATATGAACCAACGCGGCCAACCGGGTAGAGCCTGTTTGGAGCGTCTGATCTGTGAGAACGCGCAGGTGGACGAACACAGTGGACTCTACGCTGAGCTACTGCACAGATTGCTTAGGTGAGTGGTAGAACTAAAAGAGCAACCTGCAATATTCTCTGTGGCTAAGGTTTTCTCTCATCTAGACCGCATAAATCACTGGACCAGGCCTATGTGGATGCGTTCACGATGGGTAAGCATCGCGTGAATTGTCGCAGTGCTTATCCTGAAGCCTCATACTTTGTGCTAGATGATTATGTACATGTCCATGAGCGGGGACTGTCGCAGAGCTACGTTTAAAGTTACCTGATTGAGCTGCGAAACTATCGTTCTATCGTTAAATTCTTGGCTATTTCACGATTGCAAATTGCTAAAGAACGACAAGATAAGGTTTCCAAAATTGATTCCTTGAAAGTATACACGGCATCGCAGCCGATAGTACGATGTTAAATATACGATAGTATGTTTGATTACACACAGGATATTCTAACTGTGATACATGCGATAGTGTAATTTAATTTCTAATTTATGCGATAGTAAAAACGATAGTAATGGCCATTATCGATACTTGCGATAGTTTCTCAACTCTCCTCTATTAAGTTATACTATTGAATCCCCTGGAAAAAAAAACCCGCGCGCCGGCTGCCATTGGTTATTGGGACACTTTAATAATCTCCACAATAAGCTTAAGCATTTTGATAACATTTATAAAACTATCGACTAATTAAATGATGCTAATTTTATGTACAAACATTTACACAGTTGCGCTAAACTAAGTTTTCATTAGCTTTAGTCATTCTCGTTTTCATCATCATTATCGCCATCGCCGTCATCGTCATCGACTTCGTCATCGTGGCCGTCGTCGTCATCGGAAACTTTCCAATCGACTTGATAGTATTTCTTCGTGTTGCCCGAGAGCCACTGCAAGGCGCAGTTCAATGTGCAGAAGTTGCAGGTGAAGAGTTGTTTGGAGGTGCTGCCACGCCTACAAGTTTAAAAGTAAGTAAGACATAAGAAAACTCTATTTAAAGCGTTAAAATTTAAGAAAAAAACAATTGAGGTCAAGCAGGATTACCAGAGTTTGTTTAAATATCTGATAAAAGTAAAATCTAGATCAGTGATCAGTGGTACACCTCTTCTTCTTTTTATTGTGATAGGTCTAGAAACCTCAACCGGTTCTGATGACTTACCGCTTGACCACCATAAAGTAGTACGACGTGTAGAGAGAACCAAAGCAGGTCGAAGTCGTGCAGCGGGCGATGGGTCCGTTGTTGATGTGTGAACTCATATATGGCTCGGGTAGAAGACGATGCAGCGCAGCGTTCTCGTAGATGGGCATTTGTCGATTCAACGACTGCAGTGCATGCAGACAGTCATCGTAGAGCGAGACCTGATTCTCTGCCGAGGGAACAGTGAAGATTTTCCGGGTACCTACCGGCAGTAGCAAGCGCTGCTGTGTCTCTAGCTCACGCACCCAGAAGAGACCCTTCTTCGAGACGGGACTGCCATGATAGAACATATTTACATGTGTGCACTGGACTGGGCGCGTGAGTTACTTACATGGACGTCACCTTTTGACGATTATCGTAGAAGTTCTGGTAGAAACGCTCGTAGATCATGGGAATATAGTTGACACAGGTGTTGTGGAATATGCGCACATGGTTTATAAACTTGGAGAGTGCAGCCGGTAGATAGATAAGAGCACAACCTGCAAGAGATGAATATAAGTATTCGCTCTTTGTTCCCCCATTCTCTCGCTCTCTCTCTATCTCTCTCTGTTTATCTTTGCTGTACTCACGATCGGCGGCGAGGGACTGCAACATGGGCAGATTGGAGATGCGTTCGGGCAGATGCAGCAGCGCCTCGTTGTCGCTCACATTCAGCTCGTTGAGGCGGATGCACTCGCTGAGCTGTAGGGGCAGGCGACGAAACTGATTTTTGGCAATGTTCAGATGCTCTAAATTGCGCAAGCTGCTCAGTTCTGTGGAATGGAAAGGAGGAGGACAGCTTCATTTTTCATAACGGAAACAACATTAAGGAGTCTCTTCACTTACCCATTGGAAGTTCAGTAAGTTGATTACCGCTGACGTTGAGCTGCTGCAGATTGAGCAGCAGACCCAAAGTGCCGGGCAGCTGGGTCAGCTCGTTGTTGGATACGTCCAGGAACTCAAGATTCTCCAGCAAATAAATATCTTCAGGTAACTCTGTCAGATTATTGCCAGCCAGATGGATAAACTTGAGCGTGGTGATATTCAACAGCCATTTCGGTATGACAGAGATGTAGTTCTCTTTTAGATAGACCTCTTCAAGGTCTTCGTATAGGAACAGGTCCATGGGAACGTCCTTGAAGTTCAAATAGCTCCAGTGCAGTATGGTCTTATTCATTTTGGACGAACTGCGTCGTTACACAATATTTCATTTAATTATTGCGAACGTTGTTTGATTGTTTACAGATACATATGTAATCGAAATATCTACACAAATAGTCGGTCAGCTGTATTTGTTGCTTATTTGTTGTTTAAGCGGTCATGATCAAACTTTGGCATGCGGCGCCTTCACTGTCACCCACAGAACTGTGGCCCCTACCCCCGAAAAAGTGGCCCGAAAAAAAGATACAGCAACAGTTTGCTCAGTTCGCCAAATACAATGCGCCACATCTAAAATTGTCTCATCACACAATGTTGAAATGCTCTTGAGCACACGGAATATTCTTTGCTCTGATAACACTCTTAAAATGTATTTGTGTATATACATACATATATACTTAAATTTTAAATTATTTTAAAATAGTTTTTAATTATTTGCTGCCGTTGTGTGTCGTAATGAGCCGCCTGAAAGTATGCAACTGCTGACGATGACAGCGGCAAACGGCACGACTTTGCGGCGGCGCTGACATTGAATTTTGTGCACTGCGCTGCAAGTGGCTGCATTGATTTGCCACCCACTGTTGTTGTTCTTGTTGCAGCTCAAGCATTTCAAGGCCATTGAGGTGAAGTTCTAAGTGCGCACAGCTTTTGCTACGGTTTGGCACTCAGCTGTGCTAAATGCGAAGCCTGCGACTCAGCTTAGCCAAGTTACAAACCACGAGGTGGTGAATTAGCAACGTATTGGTGTGAGCATTTGCTAGGTGGTAAATAAGAATAATAAAAAATAAATAAACATAATAAATAAAAAGAGAAACTAGTATTATAATTAGTTAATAATCAACTTGTTATAGCATTGAGATACAAAGTATAAATAAATTTAATTTACTATAAATAGAGGCATATCGTCTAGTGTTAATAATATTCCGGCCCATAATATCCATGATAATCATGATGATGATCATGGTGATGATGCCCATGATGGTGATGATGTTGATAGGGGTAGTAGGGAGACGCAGATCCAAAGTAAGACAAAGGAGCTATCCCAGGCAGCGGAAGGCCCACAGTAATGAATTGAGGCGCCGCGAGCGCCTCAAATGCTCCACAAAGAAGGCACAAAAGTGCGATAAGATTGACGGAGAATTTCATAGTTATCCAACGAGATTTGCACACCGACTGAGCTGACAATGAGTAGTTAGCACCTGTCTTATATACGCTGCTCTGCATCGAATTTCACCAATAATTAACAGATCAGATCGTTTCGACGAATGTTTTTCCCCGTCCGCAGAGCAAATTCGTGAGTTCAATAAATATTTTTTCTTCATTATATGAAATAGTTACATACATATATATTGTACACACATGGCAAATGGGGCAACAAAACTAGTAAAGCTCTACACCGTTTATCACAAATTGCAGTTTCTTTTATCGTACATAGAGAGGAGGTGGGATGGGGGCAGGGTGAAGGGTGAAGGGTGTTCTTAGGCGCCTGCTTTGACATTCACTGTGAGCTGTTTGAAGTCACGATCACTCAGCAGATTCCATTTGTAGCCCAAGATTTGCGAGAGCTGACGTTCAACAGCCTCGTAGGAGCGCGAGTTGCGTCGCAGCCACAGATAGAACTCATCACTCCACTCTGGATTCCTCGGCCAATCGCAGCGCAGGATGACAGCGAAGCGTCGCACGTGCAACTTTTGCAGATTCTTCGCAGTGCGGGCGATCAGCAACAGTGTCGAGGTGGAAACCTTTTCCCGAATGATCTAAGGACAACGGGCATTATATGCTGCTGTGTGTAAAGTATTTAAGTATTTGCATGCTCACCAGTGTATCCATATTGAAGCACTGCCGGCACATGAGCAGCAGCAAGCTGTCGATGCGAGCGTGAAACGGTTTAGGGCTGGTAAAGCGCGGCAGCAGCTCGTGGCCATAGACCGTGAGGCTGTTCTTGTAGTGGTCCACCATGCGGATCAGCAGCTCGGGGCGCAAACGTGCCTGCGGTGCACTGTAGGTGATGCTGTGGACCGGAGCCTCTGGCTGCAGCACCACCTCGCCGTCCACGAGGTTCTCCATGCGCAAATGGACACGCAGCCGTGGATTTGTGGCCTTCAGATTGCGCCACGCTTTAACGCCGCAGGCACTAATGGTCAGGTGATTGGGCGTATAACAGTTTTGTAGCAAGTGCAGGTGTCGCAGCTTGGTATCCGCCAGCAGCGATAGCACATCGTCGTCGATGTTCTGCGGCGAAATAGTAAGCACCTGGAGGCAAGTAGGGCCACAAATAGGGAGTTACAATTGCTGTCGTCTACTGTGACTGCCCACTCACCTGCAGATTGAGGAAGAGCCCCACGTGCATGATTGGGCAATGCGTGGTGGTCACATTCACCAGATTCAGCACACGCATCTTGGTGCAGCAACTGCAGACGACTTCGTCTAGCAGATGATTAGCCTCGAAGCGCTCCAGCACAAAGTCCACCAGCTTCAGAGTGTGCAGATCTGTAAGACGCAGCATCAGCTCCTTAAGTCCCTTGAGCAGCTGGCCACCGGTGCCGAAGAGCTTCAGGCCCTCGGGATCGTTGGGCTGCGACATATTGCAGGGAAAGTGATAGACCAGCGAGCGTATGTGACGACCCATGCCAGCCAGGTGGGGCTGAGGATTCGCTTCGCTGGCCTGCAATAGTCCAATGTAACATCAGGCTTCAATTGCTGCTCCAGGCTTGGGTAACTTACCTTATCCATGCTCCACGAGAGCATCGTCATAAACTGGTAGATGTTGTTGAAGCTGTGCCAGGGCCGGAACTCGATGCCGCGCAGGTGGCGGCCAATGCGCGCCAGACAGTTCTGGGTGCGCATGTGATCCAGGCAGTACTGCCAGCCGGAGTAGTAATTGTACTTGGGCCGGGTCAGCGTGCGATCATCCACCACAAAGCTGTGCCACACTGTGGGCAGATAGAAGGCGCTATACCATTGCCGGCACACCTGAGAGATCAGCAGCAGTTACAATTTAAGGCGGAGAGGGAGAGAGGAAGGGGTGATCACTTACTAGACTAGCGTAGTAGCGTTCCCGAGGAGTGAGATATGTGAAGATCTCCTCGAGCACCAGGTTGGGCAACTCGTTCCATCGGGAGTAAACGCGCTTTGATTCATCCAGATCCTCATCTTCGTCGTCGTCGTCATTATCTATGTCTATATAGCAGGCTGACAGAGACAGAGGTAGGTAGAGAGCGAGAGAGATAGAGAGAGAGAGAGAGAGAGAGCGAGAGAGAAAGAGAGAACATTCATTTGTTTGTTGACATTTGCTTCCCGGCCCAGTTGGCTCACCTTTTTCATTCTCGTCGATCTTCCAGCCTGCCTTCTGCATGACCTCCAGTTGAGCGCTTCCCTTGCGTCCCGCACTCATGATGGACATCTTTCGGGACTATCTACTATAAACTCTGTCTCTCTCACTCGCTCTCTGTCGCATTTACAACGCGCGACGAAAGCGAAAACACATTACGATATTCCACTCTAATTTTGAAATTTTTGGCACAGCGCGTTGTTGAATTTTTTTCAACTTTTTTCTGTTCCTCGTATCGTTTTATTTTTATATAGTCAATTCGCTCGGATCGCGCTAACGGACCGCGCCGCATTGCGTCGCGTCTGGGTAACGACTGACAGTATTCAAACTAATTCCTTCAATATGCTAAAAAAAAAAACGAAAACAGAAACAAAAACACAAATCTATTTTCGAAAACGAAAATCGCGTTGCGTCTTCGTTAAGTTTCGAAATTGTTAAAAGACGCGGGCGCCCCCTTTCCCATATAATCTTTTCGTTATTTATTTTGGTAAATATTCCAAAGGGAAGAAGATTTTGATACTATTTTGTGTACATTTACTTATAGTATCCGTTGCCCTTGTGGCTGTTGTTGTTGTTGTTTTTGTTGTTGGTTCTCTTATAATTAGACGCCGACTGAGAGCGATGTGGATCAACTTGTTGATGTGTTGCTGAGGTGTTTACTGTAAACAAACGCAATACGCTCTCAAATCAATCGTTAGAGTAATACAAGTCTGAAGCACAATCCGACACTTTGGCGATAAAACTCCTCGACGTGGCTGCGTCACGGGGACATGGGGGGCGCGTGTGTGTAATGCATTCTTAAATAGGAATATTGAACTTGACTTAATACGATATTAGGTGATTAATATTCTCGGATGTTCTTAATGAAAGTTAACCCATGAGGGTCCGACTTATAGTAGTTTCCTTTTACGGTAAGGTACACTTGCTGAGAGACAGTGAGAAAGATATAAGTTTGCTAGAGCATAAGAAAGAGGAACTGGGATAGAATACATATGGAAAGAAATAAATATAATAAGTAGAAAGACGGATCACTCAGAAGAATTCTCAGAGTAAATGCAGTAAAATCATCTATAGTAGATGATAAGTTGGCATCTGAGGCTCTGGAATTCTCACAAAGGAAAAAACAGCACTGAAAACATTGTTTAGAATTTTCAAACACAAGAAAAAGGAAGACTGCATAAATGTGCGAAAAACTAACCCAGCAATTCTGGCGGCTTCCTTTAACATTTGACACCACTTTACAGCGCCAGTGGAGCGCAAGGCCAATGTCCTCATCCGCCTCCGTCTCTGTCTCCGCCTTGGACAATGTCGCGCGCTGGCGTTGCCGTTGACGATGCCATCGACTGTTGTTGTTGGGCGAGTTGTCCATTTTCCTTTGTCCAGTGTGTCTGCATGCCATTGCCATCACGGAGCTGCACAAGGAAGCAACTACACACATACACACGCAGACACTTGCACGGTGCATTGTCATTTCTGGCAGAGCAGCAGGTACACTTAGCGGAAACAGCTGTTTATGTTCCTGTTTGCCGTGGAAAGTGGGAGAGGGTGGGTCAAGGGAATGGGTCGCGGTTGGACTTGAAAAAAATGTGTAAAGGCATTTTGCAATTTTCCTTGGATATTTTCAGTGCAAAGTGACCAAAAGGGACTTTTTTCTTGGCCGTTTCTTTTTATCATTATTATTTTTATAGCGCTGTTGCTGCACAGTGTTGTCAACTCAGCTTGTTTCCCGCCAAATCAAGCTGTTTTAAAAGTTACTTAGCGGGTTTGTAATATAACGCTGAAATGGAAGCAGTTTCAAAAAGTTTACCGCTACTGTTAGTGTAAAAATAAATTTTTTCATTTGAAAATCGTTTTTCAATTTGAAATGTTAAATTTGTGTTCTTCTTATCAAACATAAGTTTCCAAACTCGCAAAGTGTACACCTCGGCCTGCAGAAGAATTTAAAGGTCTAGCCAGTTCTTTCAGTTTTTCTCGTTTTTTTAAGAAAAAATCCGTTTGAAAACAGTCCCATTGCCGCCTAGATGGAGTGAGGGGCCATAGAGCTGTTATTGTGCACATTTCCATTGCATACTTTTAGGATCAGCGCATTTTTCGCGCCGAGCACTTAAAAATATGTTGCATATTTCACGAGTTCTGTGCCCGACGAGCTGCAACAATGTGCAATTCCCCGTAATTAAAACAAATTTAAAAGCAGTTAACACACACACACAAACACACAGGCAGGCAGGCACTGCCATATGTGAGTGCATTACGTGGCTTTTCATGTCTGTAGGACTGGGTGAGAGGTATAGAGAGAGGGAGCGTTAGCCTGGCAGCACTTCCGCATTTGGTTTGAGCACATCAAATATGACAGCGACCGTTTTCGCCTGGCATAAAATTTGACTATGCAAATTTGAATGTCAACAAAAACTTGCAGTTTAACCCAAAAACCTTATTTTGCGGGCGTCGTTTGCCATTTGCCGCTGCTGGCAACAACAATTTCGTAACGTTTACCAAAATGCTCTCGACTTCTGCCGAGTTTGGCAGCACGAGGCGCAGTGCGCAAAATTTATGCAGCTCCTGTGTGCACACTTATTAGAGATGTGTGCGTGAGGAGTGCATGGCTTCGTGGATGTGTGTGCATGTGTGGCACAAGATGTTTAAATGGTGTTGTAAAGGACAAATTCTTGACAAAATAAAGGGTGTTTATTTTATAATAAAACTAATACATGCGTATGTATAGCTAAAATATTAAACATTATTTACAGTAAATAAATAATTAACTTCCTGAATAATTATTTTGTTTTATTATTTAGTTTTAGCCAACTTCGAACAATAGTGATATTTTTGTTACCGTCGCAATTCGAAGGTTTTCTTTTATTTTCGCCATTATTTTAAAAATTACCAATACGATCTGCTAACTTTCTTCGTTAATTCATTGAAAAGCATTTTATTATTAAATTTTAGTAAAGAAAATAATCAAAAAGTGTCAGATAAAACAGAAAAGCTGTGACAAGTAAAAATCGTGCTAATGGTGATATTATTTTAACCGCAACTGTATATCGCATACAAATCTTAATTGTCCTCTTCTCTTTTAACGTTTTCAGTACTCAAACGATATATCATCTTAAGCTCATCTCTGACCTGCATATGCTTGGCATGCGTGTGCATATCTGCATATGTGTGTGTGTCTGTGGGTGTATGTGTGCATGTACCGGTAGCTTAAAACTGTAAAACAGGAAGTTGCTCGTTGGCTTGGTTAGCCAAGCCCGGCCAAGCACTCGACACTGTCTTCCTGGCTACCAATTGCTCTCGTTATTGCTGTTGTTGTTGTTGTTAACATAGTAGTTGTTGTAATTTCTGTTGGCCTTGCACAGCTGCATCGCGTTGCCAGCTGTTTTGGGCCATTGTTTAGCCGTCGGATGTAGCCAAGTTGCAGCATTTAATGTATAATTTTGCAGCATTTTAATTACTTGCGCTCGACTATGGAAAGGCTCCCACTCACAGCTCCACCTATTTCCTTCCTCTCCCTTTTACCTGCACCGAACGGTTATGCCATGTTGTTATGCAAATTGGCGGCTTAAACGTCGCATGACTTTGATTTTTGCACATATGCAAACTGCATTTGTGTTCAACATTCTAATTGCAAATCATTTTGCATCGTTGGTTTTTGGCAAGTCATCTGCGGGTTGTCCTTGTCGTACTTTTTAGAGTACTCGATAAGCCTGGGGTGTTGAACAATTGCAAGGAGCAGGAACTTCTGAGTATTAAAGGTATTTGCAAGTTCTAGCTCGTTAACAGACTTTAGTTTGACCAACCTATTGAAAGGTACCAGGCTATTTTAAAGTTGTTCTACAATTAACTTGAGTTCCCTCTTGAATTTTTATTACTCCAACAAGTTAAAACAGTTTTATTGACTGTTCAAATTCAAAACTTATTTTTTTCTTGTACATTTCCGATGCGAGCAATATTTTTTTTTCATTCCACATGCGTGTATGCCTTGGATTTTCCCAAAAACTTTTCGACAGTTGCAATTGCGAACGATGAATTCGCTTGTCGCAGCTGTTGGTTATGCAAAGTTCTTATGTTGAGTGGATAACTTAAGATCCACAATCCACACTCCACTTCGTGCCAAAGTTTGCTATTAACTAAATCTCAATCACAGCTGCAAACACACTCAGCTGACACACACAGGCACTCAAACACATGCAAGTGGCAGTAGCATCAACTCAATTTCAATTGTTCCAGTTGCCAGTTTCAGTTGGTATCCCCGCCTCCCATCCAACTGCCTCTCCCTGTGGGGGTAGTAGTTGCCACCCGTGGTAATTTGCCTTGACAATAGTCATGCATTTTAATTGAGCAGCAGCTGCGGTTCATCTAGTCCCGTCCCCGGCTCTCCCCATCCTTTGTTCGCCACGCTAAACGCAGCAAATTGTGGCCATTAAAAAAACGGCACATAAAATAAAAACTTTTTACATTTTTTTTCTGTGTGGGTGTGTGTGTGTTCTCCGCTTTTCTACAGCGAATGACAGCAATTATTTGTAAAATATTTATATTACAATTGAATTGAAAAAGTTTCTGTGTGTGGTGGTCGCCCCAAACACAGAAAAATAATCAAACAAGGCAGCAAAACTTTTTGGGGGCAGTAATAAAATGAATGGAAATTAAAGCACTGCGAATATTTGCCGGCGCGGCGCATGCAAAACAATTAAGCTAAAATTGTTATTGCAATTTGAAAACAATTGTCAAATTATGCAAATGTCGTCTGATTGCCAAGTACATTTTAAGACACTCCCACGCACAACTCCCGCACCTTGCAGCATCCTTCGCCCTCCCCCTCCTCTAAGGAGTAAACAAGGTAAACAAGTGGCCCAACTCCGGAGAACAATCTGCAAGAGCTGCTCAAAGATTTATGGCCACCGCTTCGAGCACAATTCTCCTGGCCGGTGTTGTGGCAGCAGCAGCAGGTGAAGGGGGAAAAGGGAGGATGCCGCAAAAAAGTTGAGAGTGCTGCCATGTTGTCAGCTGCAAGGCAATTGCAATTTGCATAAAAATTCATTGGTTATGCGGCAAGTTGACAAAACGCAGGAGCCAACAGGCTGCCGAGTGAAAACTTGAGTAATCTCTCCACCCTCTCCCCCCGTTCCCCCCCTACTACTCTCTTTCTGTCAGCAACGTTGTGGAAGCACAATTGTGTTGCAAGCAAATCGAATAATTTATTACCATTACAGGGGGATTATCAGTTGCAGCTCAGCGCAGAGACAAGTCACTCCATGGGGGAACGGAAATATTTTAATATATATTCATGTCAGAGGGTTTAACTTTATTAAATTAGCGTTTACGTGTATTATTTTGTTATTTCCATTCCAATACTAGATCTGGCAACGTTCATTGATAGCGATAACTTCATCTGTTCTTATCGATTGCCGAGTGCTGTGCTTTGCTGGCGTTATACAGCACTAACGTCTGTGTATATCGAAAGGCAATTAGACGTTTTCTAACACTAAAGCACAGTTGATAATGAAAGAAGGAAAGAAATGTACAAGAAAGAACATCCATTTGAACCGTTTCTCTACTTTTTCTCTCTCTCTCTCCCTCGCCTGGCTTGATTCATTTGCTTCACTTCGCAGAAATCAACTTGCATTTCGGTGGCTTTTGACAGTTGCTTAAGTAAAGGCGCTTTTGGAGGGCAGAGAAATGGATTCGCGTCAGGTGTTGTGTGGAGCGTAGCTGGAAAAAAATCAGCGCTCAATGAAAGATGGCGATGACCACAATCACAGCGTGCGCCACATCCGGTGGCTGCTGTGTGCACTGCCTGCCTGACCCGACTCGCTACATTTCCGTTACATTAACAAAGCGCCATTGAGCAGCACGAACAACAGCAGCAACGACAACATTAACAACAACAATAACAGCAAAGAGGACAACAAAAATGGCGCACACGCTGCGCTTTACAAGCAAAAACTAGTTTTGCACCCGAACAAGGACAACAACAAACAGGACAAAAACGACACAAAGACAACAACGGTCATTATGTTACAGAGTCCTGGCAAAAGGGCACCCAGCTGGCTCAGCTTTCCTGCTCTCTCTCTCTCTCTCTCTCTCTCTCTCACACTCTCTCCCTTTTACTGCTCCCCTTCGCTCGCCCTCGCTGTGCGTGTATATTTTTCGGTCAGTTTTGTAATTGAATCACGTTTTGTATTAAATAAACTTTTCAAATTATCGAAAAATTGACTTGCACTACAAGCGGCGCCTAGTTTCATTTACTGCCTGTGTCCGTGTATGTGTGTGCGTGTGGGTGCGTGCCGTATGCACGTGTTTATATGTGTCTGTGTGTGTGTGCTTGCGTGCGCCTTCTCCATTAACATAAAAAAGAGCGCGGGCGCTCGCTTTTAGTTTTGCTCGTTTTTTTCTTTTGTTTCTTATTTTTCCTGGCGTTTTTTATGCAAAACACTTGACAGCCTCATTAGTATTGAAACGGTCAAAAGTTGTATAAGCGTTGCGCCTTTCCTCCCCCCACCCCCTGCTGCGCAGCACTCCCTTTCACTCTCGCAGCTCTCCTGTGGACGTGAGCTTGGTTCGCTTTGACGCGCGCGCACATAAGTATGCAACACGTTCTTGACTTGCCACCAGAGTTGCGAGGGCTGGCAAACAATTTGCCATTTGCATTTCGATTTCCATTTGAATACTTTTTGTTTGCAATATAATTGAAGTAAAATGAGTGAACAAACAGAACAAACAAATGGATTAATTTCGCTGATCAGGTGCAGCTCGCGGCACTGCAACTGAATGCACTTGGTCATTTATTGGGCACAGTCTGTTGTTGCACGTGTGCAGTCAGCAGCAGCAGCAGCCAGCAGCAGCAACAGCAGCAGCAGTCATCAGCAGCAGCAACAAGAACAATAACAACACATTACATTCGCTGCATTCTTTTCATAACATATTTTGCATGCAATGCTGCGTGTCTGGGAGGCTTGGCGCCATCATTTTCGCATCCTGTCGACATCAGTGCTGCGGAGCAGCATGGAAACTGGGTGACCAGTTGTCCGAGGCCAATGGCTGGTCACCCACGCACACATACACACACACATATATACATACAGAGCAATGCATTCATACTCGCAAGCAGACAACTTGTTTTCGCGCCATTTGCACGCGTCATGCATTTTTTATAAACATTTAAGGGGATTTCATTACAATACACATACAAGTATGTACATATATACTACAAATGTGTATGTGTGTGTGTGTGACTGTATTTATGTACATATGAAACAACATACGGAGCACTCGGCCAGCGCATTTTTAAGCGCTTTTGTTATAATCGCACATACTACATATTTGCCTGCAATGCACACCCTAGAAATCAGTTGTGAGCTGTAGAAGATGATATAAGTTAAATAATGAAAGTATTATTAGTATATTAAAAAGAAATGCAGCTACAATGTTCTTCAAATGGTGCTTAAAAGGATAAAATATTGAAATTTTCATATTAAAACATTGTTTTTGGGGCTTTCGGTGGCATCCCTGCGAATTTGATGTATTCTCTAAATTTCTTATGTTATGCAAATTATGTTACAACAAGTCTATTAAAATTTATAACAAAATATAGATATGCCATATATAAAACTAACACAACCACTGAATACCGAAGTTTTTTATTTATTATCTGTAAACAATTTTCAAAGTGGTTAAAGTTAAACATATTGAAACGTATTAATGAAATCTGGTTGGAACCTCTGGCATATGTTATACTATATATAGGTTATGCTGTTAATAAATGTATGTGTATTAATGAAACCTGGTTGGCAACTCTGGCATACTATACTCGTATGTAAGAGAAGTAAGAGAATTTAGAGGTTAGACTGTTAATAAATTTGTCTACTTAGAGGGCAGCTAAATTGTTCTGCAGACTTTTAGTTTCAAAACCAAGTGTGTGTAGGGTATAGCAAAGTCGGCTACACAGTCTACGGCTATCGTCTGCCTGCTACTCGATTTCCACGCATAAAAGCAGCGAACAGCATGTAAATTAAAATTTAAAACTCCGTTCACAACATGCATTTGGCCAGCTGCTGCACTGCGTTTACTTACAGCGTAGAAGGATTGGGGGTGAGCGGCGGGATAGGCCAGGGCGTAGCTCGATGAGAAGCGGCTGGGCGCGGGGGTCTCAGCATGCAGCGGAACGTGGGCGCCGCAGCTGAGCGCAATGCATACAAGTTAAACTGACAGGACCTTCAATAAGCTCATTTTGAAGTCATTAAGCAATTAAGGTCGAACAATTTGCCGGTTGGAAAAGCGCGCATAATTGTCATCGATTTTACGCGACTTTAATTCGAAATACATACTATATATGTAACATATTTACCGTTAAGCATGTGATATACACTTACACATGTTTGTCGCAGCGAAGTGCATTAAAAAATCGATTGACAGAGCACAAAAAAATAATCTTTTAAAATGGATATAATTTATACTGCTATTTGTAATTAAATGAAATTCATCCTGCAGTAGGGCCCCACTCCCCCTCTCTTACTTGTAAACAAGTTGTCCAACCTACTTTCAAGTGGAAAATAACTTAGAAATATTTTTTTGCGAAAATTAATTAAAAGTGACGCTGACATGTTTGTTCTTGAAGCTGACATGCGCTGACAAGTTTGAAAAACGCATTAAAATAAATGTAACTGAGATTCTACCAATAAGGGGGGGAGGGAGCAGAGGCTGAAGAGTCTGCAGAGGACGAGGGGCTGCGATAACACACCTTGAGCCGGTCGTAAAAGCTTCAAGTTACATTTGATGAGCCTCGCATTGAGGCCTGCAAATCTTTTTATCAGCCACAAAACAGGCTACCCGATCCGACTGCGAATCAGCCTTAAGTGCTTAATTACGCCCACGTGGCAAGCGAGGCAACGAGTTGCAAATAGCCAAGAGAAAGTCGCCACAGCAGCGCGAGAGCGAGAGATTGTCGCCAATTTGCAGTAACGACATAAAATGAATACGCAGCATTTTGGCGGGCAAAGACAAACTACCCAGATCTAAACTACCCGAAATGGCAGCAAGTCAACCTGGCCGAGAAGCCAGTTGCCACCCGCTGGTGGCGAATCAAACGAAATTAGTGGGTGGCAGAGGCAGGGGGTGGAAAGGGGTACAACATTAAACGGGTTTAGCAAACTACGCACATCAAATTACGAGCATACCCCGCATGCCTGCCCCCTGCATTATTCATATTTTATAGCCCCAACCGACAGTGCTGACTGCAACACAAAAATGAGGTAACTCGACTTGCCAAGCACAACAATTATGGTCTCACTTTATTTGCACAGTGTGTGCGAGAGGGAGGGGTGTGTGTGTGTGGGTGTATGGGTGTATGAGTGCATGGGTGTTTGCGCTTGCGTTTAGCCTTAGCTGCCTGTTGCCTGCTGACATTATAATGCCCTTAGGTTTTCCACCCCATTCACCTCAAAGAGCATACAAATGTGACTACACTAAGGGAGTCAGGTCGTATTTCAGTGGCATGGGCGGGGAGTGAAGGGGCTTCATTTTCATAATAGATATGGCCGCAGCTAACAATTGTACCTAGCCAAACATGGCACAGCTGGGCGTGTTGAATAACGCAATTTATACGAAATTCGAGTATGTTCGAGTGGAGAAAGTTGAAAGACATATCATAAAATAAAGGATCATATTCTCATTGTCATCATTAAACCTAATACCTTAGGCAACCCTTCTATCATGCCTGCCCCAGGCAAGGTATACCAAAGTCTATAACTTCCCTAGGCACGATGGAGAGAGAGAGAGAGAGAGAGAGAGAGACCTTTCGTCAACTTTGGCTGACATGCACATTCTTGCATATTTATGCAGTTTTAATTGTCTGTTTGTTTGCGCGCGCGTTTGTGTGCTAATTATTGTCAGTTAGTCGGGCGCATATGGGTTTTAATTAGGCAGACCCCTCCTCTCCACACTCCCCATTCCACACTCTTCGCCAGCCTACGCCCTGCTCTGCATAATCCGCTCTGTCATTTTCATTAATTTGCGGTAAGTGAAAATTAACGTTACGTTTCTACAGAAATTTACCTGACAATTTGCTGAAATTCTAAAGTAAAATTGTGTAAAGTAAACTTGGCAATATTAGTTCGCCCACTTTATTTAAGTTACGCAATCAATACACCCCTTTAAGCTGACAACTGTGCTTTAATTTCGATCTGAGACTGTTGCAAATTGGTTACTGCTACTGCAGTTAGATTTCTCCCCCCCTCTCTCCCACTCTGTATGTAATCTGCAGGCCCAACACACACACACACACATTGTCACACAGCCAACAAGGGTTACTTGGGGTATTTAGCTTTGCCAGCCTGCCTGTCTGCCTGCCAGGAGACTGCAGACTGCAACTGTAATCGGAATAGCAACGGCAATTGTAATTGCATTCGAATAGTCTC
This sequence comes from Zaprionus nigranus, assembly GCA_018903425.1. Lineage (NCBI taxonomy): Eukaryota > Metazoa > Arthropoda > Insecta > Diptera > Drosophilidae > Zaprionus > Zaprionus nigranus. The sequence goes on along the minus strand of JAEIGD010000014.1, from coordinate 238,321 downwards.
AGTAATTCTCACTCTCTGTTTGCATTTGCGTGCCGGGGCACTTCATGAGCTGCATCATTGTTGGTTTGGTTTTCCAATTTCACCGAATCGGTATCATCAAAAACGCATATTGAAATTGCAATATACAAAATGTAACTGAAAATGTTTTGAAAGATGGCCAAAAAGGGACAACAGACAGACAGACAGACAGAGAGACAAGAGAGATAGAATGGGCAGGCAAAGCGAGCGCACGCTGAGCGCTTATTTCATCGTCTAAATGGAGTTCGTTGTGGGGCAGTGTGCAGGGAGCTGGAGAGGGTTTGTGGGGGCAGCTGGATGCCATTTGTTAAGTGCAAGTTCAATAGCATTAAGAGTGCAACAGAAATAACCATAAATTCGGTAAAAGCTGCAAATTTTGCATATTTCTGCGGCAGATTCTGTCGTTCGTTTCTCCAAAATGAAGTGGGAGGGAGTTTGCCCCGCCCCCTGCCACGTTTCGTCCCTCGCACTGTCTCACTTTGCTGTGATTGGAAAATACAGCAAAATGCAGCATAGATAAACACTCACACAGACAGAGTTGAGTGTGTGTGTTTGGCCAACAAAAAATGCTGGTTTTTAAATAGATTGCGTATACGCTCGGTTGGCCGCTTTGTGTGTGATTTATGCCGGCGCCTCAATGTCCAGCACGGGCTCCAGCTTCAGCTGGCCAAGGAATTTGCCACTTCTTGGACTTCTTTTAATATTCACGCTCGTCTAACATATGTGTGCACAGCTGAGAGAGGGAGCTCAGAGGAGGCGTGGCTGCCATCACGTTGGCAGCCCTGTTACAATAAATTGCCTGGCCAGACCACAATGATTTACTGCAGCCGCCCTACACCATATAACGTATACGCACCTTGGCGCGTGTGCAGGGAGTGAGTGGATGGGGCTGGGGAGAGGGGAGGGAGCAAGAGTGTTTGGGGGGTGTATTTGGCATGTGTATTGCTATAATTCTATTTTCTACTCAAAACCACATTTATATTTATTACTTTATCATAAATCTTGTCGCATTTTCGCATTTGTGTCGAATTTGTCGAGTTTACTAGACACCACGGTGCTACGCCCGCCCACCACTCCCCGCCCCTGGCCCACCTCTTGCAACTAGTCGTTTCGCACGTCCACAGCTTAAGGTAAACAATAAACTGACCCTGGTGCCTCACACACACACACACAGCTGATATACCTGATGTTTCCCCTAACGAGGGGTGCGAACTTCTGTGTGTGTGTGTGTGTGGGAGTGTGTTAACATATTTGCTTTTTCTTTGCCTGAACATGAAATGAAGTGAACATAATTTGGCAAGCGCACAGCAAGCTGCATAAATTCCACGCGCTGCTGCCCCAATAAAAGCGTCGCACTTGTCAAAAGCGAAAGCAATTTGGCCCCGATGCGGGTCAAGTTGCTTGGGGTCAAGGGGCAAATATATATGGCAAATATATACCACATAATATCACATATGGTATCGAGTATATACATATATATATTATTTGCCTGCTCTGCCTTGCTCTGTCAAGTTGAGCAATTTCCTAATTTCATTTTACCAGCCCAAAATGTCAAAATGTTGGCCAGCAACTTGCGGGTCAAATGTCACAATGCACAAAAATGCACTGCCAATCTCAGCCTGTTTGACTATGCAAATTGTTTTTGGCTTTTTCAAGGTTTCTCCAAAATTATTGTTGCCAGTCTTGCTGACTTTGACGTGCCAAAAATACGAGGCACAAGCACAAATATCAAACGAGCTTAATACGTTTAAAATATCTGCCTCGAATCAATTAAACCATGTCAAAGCTTAGTATTCTGTATCGAGGGGGGCGGGGAAGGGGTAGTTTAGTAAACAAAGAGCAACAAGAACAACAACTTTGTCTCGAGGGTTGACAGCGCTTCATTGTACGCTTCGTTGGCTCTGCTCGCAAATAAAGCAAACTTATTGTTTTGATTTTGTCAATGACAGTATTCGTAGTACTCGCATTATGTCCGGGCCTTTCTTGTGCAGCCAAGTAAAAGTAAAGCAGAGCAGAGCAGCACACAGGCAAATAGCGTAGTCGACAAACGACAGCCGACAGCTTCCAACTGGCAACTGGCAGCCCGGCACAAATGTGGCCAAAATGTGCAGACTTTTTTCAAGATAACTGAAAGAGCGCAACTGTACAGCAAAATAGCTGCACAGAATTACATATATGGTCACCCTAAAGGCAAAAACTTAAGATTTTTGTATTGAGAATTACATTAAGTATCAAGTAAATCAGAAAGATTATTTAAAGTCATCTGTTTGCCATATATTTATAGCAATTTTGCGCAACTTCCTTCCATGAACGAGTTGTCGTAGAACTCTTGAAAGTTGGTCGTGACAGGACACTTTAACGAGAAGTTCTTGAGCACAAATTGACTGAAAACGAACCTCAATAAAATATTAATATAATCACACTGAATACAAACACTGCTAAAGATTCTTTAATGCCAAAGATCAAGGCAACCTTATTTATTCGAAAGGAATTAAATGCTTTTGCTTTCTTCAAATCTTACTCTAAATTCTTGTGAAGTAATCTAGCATTTTCTGTATTACATCCCAATGCAGTTTACAGGACCAACTTGACTTGAGCATGTGCTGTACCCGCAGGATACTTTGCAGCAAATGCGAAACGCTAAACAATTTAAGAGAACATAAAACATCACTCTACGCTCAACACTCCAGCGCACACAAACTAATTTCATCAAACTCAATTTATGTGTGCCAGGACAGTGAATGACTCCACAGACAGGTAGAAGGACAGACCGAGGAGTGCCGAACTGACTGCGACGACGACTAAGGCAGAGCTGGAGACAGAGACGGTGATGGAGAGACGCAGTTGTTGCTGGCTGTGACACGACTGCGGGCAGGTCGTACCTTTTGGCATTTGAAAGCTGTTTGAAAACGCGACAGCTGCTGTCGCATATTCCGTCACTTTTTTATTAACTGCGGTGCCCTTACTATGCACTAACTGAGGGCATATTAGCAACGAAATAGGCGGCTAGAGAGATGTGTGAAACAGATGAAGAAGTGAAAGATTTACAAATCTTTTACAGCGTACTAGACCTAATATATGCTTAAAGTATACTACTATATTTGAAATATATATTAAGCATAAAAAATGCAATGAAATTAAATTCTTTAATATTCCCATTCTTTCTTAAAAAATAAATGCAATCACAGCCAACTTTATACGACTTTGTCCATAAGTCAACTCATATTTAATGATTTTTTTAGAGCATTCGGCAGTCGATCATTCTCCAAGGCAAACTCATCTTTATTTTTACCATTGCTTGTCTTGCAGCGCAAAAATAATTCAGTTTCAGTCAGTGGAGGTAAAAAATCTGTCGCTGTTTTCGCAACTGTTGCGTAGCCCGTTGCGAGCGGGAGAGAGAGAGAGAGAACCCATCTCACCCACTCTCCCTACCTGCCACCGTGTGTCTGTCTAATTTGAAGTTGAAGCCAGCTGACAGAGAGAGTGATAGGGAGGGAGAGAGAGATGCACCTTTTGAGCGACCGCAAACAAACTAATCTAATACCAATTTGCATTTGATTGCGATTTTGATTTGATTTGCAAAAGCAAGAGGGGGCGTTACGCGTGGAATTTTAACAACGCGACAAAAAGAAATATAGCACAAAAAAGGGGAGAAAAGAAAGGAGTTGCGATGGGGTAGGAGAGGAGGGAGGGAGCACATCCACGGGCGTATAACTTTCTGTGGTCCTTGCGGCAACCGAAAGACTTCGACCCGATGAGCTCGACAACGCGCTCCGAAAAGTTTTTGGCCACAAAGTGCGGTTTGGCAACACTGCCGATGTCAGAGTGAACTGTTTGAGCACGAGAAGTAGCAGAAACAGAAGCACTCGTCGTGCCACCGGCTGCTGTTGCACTATTGCAACTGCAACAGCAGCATCGAATCCACATCCGCTTGGCTCACTCGCATAATGGCACACTTTCCGTTTCCGTCTGCCCTGTCGACTCGATCAATAGAGCTCGAACTTGTTCTTCTGCTCCTGCTACTGCTTCTTTTTCTTTTTCTACAGCAAATACAATAATTTTAATTGCAAAAACAACAAACAATGCCAAACAAATTGCCAGAGTGGGAGGGGAGAGAGGAGGGGGCAGGCCGTGCGACTCAGCATCATTGCCCACAATTTCCGTTAGCAGTTGGGATTGGGATTTAGTAATTTGGCCATCGGATTGGTTTAATTGCGAGAGCATGCAGTAACTTTTGCTGCCCACTGTAGCGTATTGCAGCAGGAGCAGCAACAGCAGGAGATGCCTGACGCACTCAAAGAGTGTGTGGCTTCAGTAACAGCTTTGCAGCTTTTATTCTTCACTTTATTTTTTATGCAATAGTCATAAATATATATGAAATGTGTGTGTGTGTGTGTGCAGATTCATAAATCACGTACGAATCAATTTCGTTTTCTAAATTGAATTCTAACCTCAATGAAAAGTAAATGCAGTTTATATAAATTGAAGCGATTATGCACAGAAATCAATGTAGAGTTTCGTTTTAATCTTAATAAATTGATTTAAATATTGCAGTTTGAGAATATTACATACACATTGAATGTACATATCTTAGTACAATCTTGCGCCTCAATAACAGGAATGTTAACAATTTAAAGTTAATTAAATTCATTGAATGCGTTTTCTATATATTTTAGTTCTACAATACAATAAGTTCTCCGGCTATTTCTTATGCAACAATAACTTTAGTTGCTGCTCTTGAACCTAACTGTAATGTCATGTGGAATTTGTAGTCGAACCTCCTCTCGTTGCACGGCGTTGCGAACTTTATGAGCCTGGTGATCAGCACTAACATTTATAGCATGACATTATTTTTAATTTTTTTCTTATTTATTTTTATTTATTTTTTTTTTTTTGTTTTTCTTTTTCGTGTGCGCCAATCTCATTGGGAGGCTACCCCTGCTGCTATTGCTGCTTCTGCTGTTGGCCGGTAAATTTGCGGCTTGCTTTCTTGTGTCAATTATTTGGTTTCTTTGCCCTCTCGCTTCCTCCTTCTCTCTCTCTCTTTCTCTCTTCCTCTTTCTTTGTTGGCCTCTGTACTTCTTTTTTGCGGATTTTAATTGAATCTCATATACAAAGTAGAAGCTTGGCAGCAGCAGCTACAGCCAACGAGTAGGGCAAACTCTCGGCTCGTTGTTGTGTGCATGTGTGTGTGTGGAGTGTGTGTATTGTGCTACCAAGCACACAACTTGGCCCGCTGCAAGTTGCATTGTTGGCTGACTGCAGTGCCGAGTCGCCGAGTTGCTATCAGGCACTTTTATCGCCGGCCACATCTGCACCAAATAAAATAATTGAACGTTTTGCGATAAGCATCGCAGCGGAGAGTAGCGTAAAGATGCTGCCTCAACCGAGCTAAGCTCTGCTCAACCGGGCCTGAGCTGATGCTGCTGCTGCTGCAGTTCACTGTTAGCCTAAACGAGTCGACGCTCGGCTGCATCTGCTGTTGCTGCTGCTGCTGCTCGTGTACAGCAAATGTCATGTTTACAGACCGCACTCAGTCGATTTGTGTCAAAGTTGAGTTTAGTATCTATAAAATTATATAATACACTTCCTGATTTCCACGCTCGCTCAGTTGTTTTTTGCTACCCGCTAAATCTAGTCCACAATGCAAGCGCTGCAGGGCCGGCAATGGGGAACCTGGGTCTGGGCATTTGTCTCTACATGCCGCGCGTCGGCATTGTTCGGCATCTTAGGGTTTGGGCCGCGGATCGCGCTTGTAGTTGTAGTGCAGCTTGTCCACTTGGCCAGGCCATTGTGCTGCCGTTTGGCCGGTAAATGTTGGAGGAAGGATGCTAAAATTGACAGAGCGTCGGGCAGTTGGATTTGATCAGTACCCTGCGCGCTAGAAAATACATAGGAAAGTTGGTGTAATCTGTGATATTTTATAAATAAATCAAGAAGAAGCAGACCTTGACTCTACTTGAATATTATAATATTTACAAAAACATACATAGTTTATTGCATATACGCTAACGCACTTTCCTTGATTAGCATAAATTTACATTCATTTCATGCTTACTGGGCAAGCTTATTTATGTTTTTTATGTTGTTATCCAATTAAGGTCGCCTAAACAAGCCAGAACATAATTACATAAAGAAGAGCATTTCTGTTGCCTGAAATAGATAATATTAGTATAGGTTCAATATTTCCCATTGCACTCACCTGTCGCATACGCCGCAGTCAAACCGTATGTACCCATCGAGAGGGTACTACTTATTTAGTGTAGGGCGATCAACTTAATATCGCTACAGCAGACTCTTCGCCTAAATAAGCCTGCATGGAGTCCGAGCCGTAAGCGATATGCCGATAATATCATTTTCAGTTAATAAATAACTGCCTAAAGAGGCGATAGCTTTATGGAGAGCTGATGCCTGATGCCAGGCTGCCAGGGCCAAGCTGACATGAGAGACGGGTCGGGCCGGCCTGTACTTTGATTAACTGTTGTCAAGAGATGCACTGCGTGGCACGAGCTGCTGCTGCTGCTTCTGTTGCTGTCTCATCCTGTTGCTGTTGCTGATGGCTTTGTTCGATTGCCGCTGCTGCAAATTACTTATGCATTATTATAACTTTGATTCGGCTCGGCTTGGACAGCAGCAAGAAGTCAATAAGCTGAAATAAAAGACAAAAGCAACAACAGTAACGAGAACAGAAATCAGGGCGCACGTTCATTTATCTTGATGCGTCGCTTCGCCTGTTGTTGTTGCTGTTGTTGTTGAGCTGCTGCTGCGATTTTTCAACTGCGGCGCGTTCTGCTGTCTTCATTGTGGCGTTATCTCTGCGCTCTGCACTCTTGCCTTACTTCACGTACCTTATTTCACTCGCTTCTCCTTTTTTTTTGGACTGCATACGTCAGTCTGCCACTGATAAGCGAACGCGCTGCGAGTTGCTACCATTTTTGCATTGGGGTCCGTTAAAATATTTCTCATGTAAGGGCCCGACTCGGATTTAGCGGCAGGTTCAGTTGGCTCCAGCAGAAAGAGAGAGCGAGAAAGATATCTTCCCCCTTCCCTAGTAGATTTGCACCGCTGATAACATTACGTATACGCCGAGCTGTCGTCGTATTTACCTTTCGGGGCGGCTTGTGAATTATTTTTTGACAACTCTCTGGTCATCGATTAAGCAGCTTAAGGCTTATCGCTTATCCGGCTGTCTGCAAACGAAATAAAAATAAATATAGTAAGGAAAATTTGTGTGGGGTCAGTGACCCGTTGGAAAGTTTAGCAGGCAACAGAGCCGAAACGGCTTCATACCATAATCCTCTCTATACGGAACACTGGAATTTCTAATGCCAAATGGACTGGCATACCAAGCTCGTCTCTCGCCTCATTCGCAGTTGTCAACTGCTGCTGCTGTCTGGTTATCTCTCTCTCTCTCTTTCTCTGTGGTTCTATCCACAGATCGCTATCAATTAGTAGAGGCTGCTGCTGCAGATGCTGCCGTTGTTGGCTTATTTCTTCAATTCAAATGCCACGTTGCAGCCTCGGCTCATATGCTCCCCCAGCGAGGCAAAAGCTAATCTAAATTGCAGCAAACTATTTATTAATGCTAAAGGCCAACTGACTGACTGACTGACTGACGGACAAACTGATGGACTGACTGACGAACTAGTTGGCTGCCTGACTAACTGTCTCTCTCTCTCTCTCTTCCTCTCTCTTTGGCGTTCGTCTATCACGGCTGCTGTTTGCTGTTTTCAGTTTGTTTTTTATTTAATTGAAATGAATTCATTAAGCCTTTGATTTGCCTTGCAAATCGACGGAAATGCCGCTCCACGAGGCGCGCTCCGACTTTACCTTTGACGTCGCCTGCCTCAACTCGAGTCAATTCAATCCGTGTGGAGTCGCTTCGAGTCTCTTTGGCTCAGGCTCTGGCACATCAAAGCGCGGCCAGATTTTCTGGGTTTTACAATAATTTAAGGCGAATTAAATATACGAAAATTAACTACAGCAGTCGCTGCAGCAACCAAAGTCGAAGTAACTGCAACAGTTGCCGTTGCAGTTGCACTCGACTCTTGCAACTGTTGCACGTTTTGCATGTCAAGAAAATTGCTTCATTTGTGTCCGCGCGAATGTCAACCACGAACATGATAAACCGCGACCGAAAGCGGACATAATGAGTGACTTATAGGACTCCCAGCTGGCAGGCCAAGTCTGGCTGGGCCTGCAACGTCTGCTCGTGCCTCAGTTCGTGTTTAAAGTTGTGCAAAAAATCACCCAAGTGACGTTTTTGGTAAAACAGCAGCAGCATTTTCCATAATTTTAATTACACATTTCCCAAGGCACTTCCGAGTCTGGCAGGCGCAAGTGAATCGATGCACCTGATCAGCCTGGTAATACCCAGTGAAATAGCAATGTAGTGTTGCGAAATGATTGATTAACATTAACAGGTGCCTAACAGCTACTAAGAATACAACTTAACAGCTGCTACTAGAATAGAACTTAACAGCTGCTTAGAAATTGATTTAACATATGATTCCAACTCAAAAGGCAACTTTAACTTTCGATAACAAATAAAAAATAACTCAAAAGGTAATTAAATTAAAAAGTATTCTGTTCTTGAACATCCATAAAATAATAAGGTTTATTTGAACTTTACTTAAGTTTCAGTTCTGCTTTTAATTCCAGACTACACGTGCTTATTTCCAGCACTTTCTCAACTAATCTAACCCTTTCTTGGTCGCAATGTTATAGGCACTTGGGCACATCAAGTTTTCAATTTTCTTGCAACAACAAAACGGGTCAACTTATGGCTACGTGACTGGTGGTCCCAAAAAAAAGAAACACTTTACTTGGGACAAGTTTTGTTCTAGCGGCAAATTAAAACTGTTCAAAAGCAGCAGCACTTTGCTTGGACGCCACTTCCTCCTATCCGCCCCTCCTCTGCTTTCCATCTGCTTGTCGAGCTCTTAAAATATCATGGGCTAATGGCACGTGCTTATCGAGCATATCAGCAGCAGCTCAAGCATTTTGTCACCATTGACTGCGTTTCATTGATGAGAGAGGAAGAGTATTATAATAATAATTGAATCTTATGGCAGGGGTGGGGGGATGGAGGGAGCCCTGCTGTAGCTCGTGTGAAATTGGTGCAAAATTAAAATTTATGAGTTTTTGATGCGTTTTGTTTGCAGTTTGCACACCCACCCCCACCATCCCCCCTGTCCATGCACCGTTCTTGGCCGTAGGCTAAACGCCTGCCTGGCCAATAAATTCAAATTCCATGGCCCGCACACAGCAATTATGCAATTGTTTGTGCTGCAAATAAAATGAAGCCAAGTGTATCCGTTGGATGCAAATACTTTTGGGCAAGCGGCGAAAGACAGGCAGCAGCAGCAGCAGCAGCAGCAGTAGTAGCAAAAACAGCAAACCAAACCAAACCGAACCCAAGCAAAACCAAATCGAAACCGAACCAAATCGAAGCCGGGCGGACGGCGTGTTCTGCTGCCAGTCTAAAAACTCCAAATCGATATGCAAATAGTGCTACAACGAATGAGGCGTACACACAAATCGCAAAACGAGCTGAGCTGAGTTGAGTTGCCACGCCCCCCGGCGGGCCGTGGAGCAAGCAGAGTCGTTTTGACCAAATTCGTCGCTGTTGCTGCTGCAGTAACCTGGGAGAGAAGACGGCAGAGACCTGTGTGGCTATTACAGCTTCTTGCCATGGGCGAAGCCCAAGGAGGGGGCCCAAGACTGTTGACTGCCGTTTGAATTGGTAAAGGGGGAAGCCGATTGACAGTGAAATAGATGCAAGACCAACGTATGCTTAGCTCCCATTGCCTACGCCCATGTGGTGGCTCAGCTGCCTGTGCTGAGCATTTGCTTTGGTGGTCCACTCCTGGCCATGGCTTTTTTGCTACTATTGCTATCAATTGTGCATGCAATTTATTTTTAAAGAAATAATTGCTCTGCCGTTTGCTCTCTCTCAGCGATTATGCAAATATTAGTATTTGTTGTTTTTCTTGTTGTTGTTGTTGTTGTCCTATTCCATTGCTAGCCAAATAACTGGGATTATATTACGGGGCTCTCGCACTCCCGGACTCCCGTAATCCTATGCCGAAAAGGAACGGCAAGTGAAAGAGAGTCCCCGTTGTCGGCTCCGTTTGCATATTGCGCCCAATTTGAATATTGCCACACACAAAGCGCATTTCTCATTTCTTTTGCACAAATTCGCCATAAATCAATAGAACACTCTCTAAACACGAGAGTGCCATAATTATAGTAGTATGAGTGTTTTCAGCAAGATTACCTGCTAAATTTAAGCCTGCTGCTGGAAAATATGGCAAGAAAAGCTTAAAATCATTTGCCCTCTTGCTCGCATATTTTTTCAGCTGCAGCTAAAAAGTTTCGGCTCCCTCGAGAACTAAGAACACATAACACACACACACACACACTCACACACACACCTAACTAAAACTTCAACTCGAAAACTTTCTGAGGGCAGATAAAACATGCCACATACTGCTGCTGCCTCAGCTCCCTCTTCCTGGTTAATGAAAGTGGCAGTAAATGAAATTGGTATCACGTTATTATTCTTGTGGCTCTTTGTGGGGCTCTCCTTTTTGGCGGACAGACATGTGGGCCTTGCCAAATACCGAAAAAAGTTTATCTTATAAAACAACAACAAGCACTTAAGTGTTATATGCCACCGTATTACAACAGGGAAAGGAACAGAATGGAGGAGCGACCCAAAGTGCAACGTAGCATAAATGAAGAAAGCTGATAAGAAAAAGTAACGAAAAGGCAACAACAACAACAGGATAACAACAAGAAGGCATGTTGAAAAGGCAGGAGGAGAAATTGCTGCCCGCATAAAAGGCGCAACAGAGCAAAATAATAATAAAATGAAACAGAAATTGAATGTTGCGAATGTGTTTCGGCCCAGGTGACAAGCAATTCCCCACAGGTGTGCGCATCAGACTGCGACTCCGACTCCGACTGGGAATGGCCAATGTTAACGGTGTATTGCGAACATATTAGCAATTGCCCTTAGCGCTATAAAACAAGGCAAACATTTTGACATGGGTTAGCCACAACAGAGCGAAATGTGGGTAGGTGAAAATGAGGCGAGTCGAAATCCCATCGGATTTGCCGCCTCACAGAACGCAACGAGCAGATCGCAACTCACCTGACCTGGCCACGAATCCCAACCGTTTTCTCTCTCTCTCTGTCTGTCTCTCTGGGTGTTGCACCCATGTCAATGCACTGACAACTGGCGTTAACCGAGCCAGAAAGAAAGTCAGCCACAGTCACAAATCATAACGTATCATATCATATCAGTGCACGTACCTTATAATGAGTTGCATTTCTTGCCGCCGCCAACAAAACTGTATTTCCGTTCAATTATTCTCTTATTTTTTCCCCGGGGGAATTCGTTATCAAAGACGCGTCACTGTCTGTCACAGTGTTTATGATATGTCTGGCCAAATATTGAAAGTGCCAAAAGATATGGGAAACGTTCCCGAAACGTGCGTGTGCCTGTGCTTGTGCCGGAGTTCAGCTCTTCAGCTGCCAATTAGCAGATTCAACGGTCGAGTGGCATGCAAATATGTATTTATCGAGACGCGAACAGAGACTCCTCTCAGTGGTTGCCCCTATGTACTTCCGTCACATAATAAATTCATAACAAATCACACACATACAGACAGACACACACACACAGAGGACACATGCTTACATGTGTTTGTGTGCGTGTGCTACATGCGACATTATAATGCCACATTATGTTGCAAGTGCGTGAAAGAACCGTACATCAGAACATTGCAGTCATAAATCAAAAATCCACAAACACATGCGACGTTGTCTATGCGCCGCTGCGCTGCATCTTCCTCTGTCTCAGTCGCTGCGCTGTCGCTGTCGCTGCCACTGCGCCGACCCTGTCGAGCTGCTGCGTGTGCACAGCTTGTTTGTATCTGCTGCAAGTACTGCAAGTATTCGCAAAATTATTACACTTGACATGATTGAATATACCGCTGAGTACATACTACATACATACATACATATATACCAGAGGTACCAGTCGCGACCGCATCCGGACGGTGAAGCAAACCCATTCCAATGTCCAGCCGCATCGCCCGCTGCCCTCTAAGCGTCCTTCGACTTGTCGACGCTGTTGCACTTGCTGTAGCTGAAGCTGGACATAGTTTTCTACGGTCCCAGTGGGCAATTCCCGTTTCTGCACTTGTTGTATGCAGCACGCTGACATGCCGCATAAATGTAAGTGGCTTCAATGTTGCAGTGCTGTTGTTTGTTGCGCAGCGCGCAATGTTCGTTATTTTCTGCAGCAAGTGAACAAAAATTCAACAAATCCTCGATATTTGTGGTGGAATTTCGATCTTGTTTTGATATCGATAGATTGTGCTATTTGTAAATGCGACACTTGCTATTGATTTAAAATCACAATGAAGCCGACAACATAATTGCAGTGTCGATAACCAATAGCATACCGATAACATTCAGTATAATTAAATGGTATTTTATTAACGGCCAACCACAACGGTTAAAACAAGCCAATAATTTGAATACCTTGGCTGACAATACACAATGGGTATGGTTTTTGTTGTCAAATTGTATTACTAAATTTTTTGTTGTAATTCACAACAATACAGAAACACCTCAGAACACACACAGGTACACAGTCCACAGTTCGTTAAATTCCACAAATTTTGTAATACACTGCAATAAACCAGGTAAGCAGAAACTTCGAGTGAAACATATAAGTTCTTATTGTTATTTATTTATTAATTCATATTATTGTATGTTCATCAGCTGTTTACTATGTGCCTGCAGACCACACTGACCAATAACGAGACGTTGACCTTGATCACTCAAGGCTACAAGATACTGGATGAGTATAGGCTTATTTTAAAGATGCACTTAAAGGGCATCTATGTGATACCTAGCTATTCCAGCACCTTGCTTTGGTTCGGCGTGGTCTTCATACACAGCGGTCTGTATGCGAATAGCGTGTTTCGTTTTTCCATTTTGCTGCCAGACAACTTTCCCGATGGACACAGTTTGCCCAGTGTCATCTTTCAAAATGACATCTTCCATCCGCACATCTGTCCGGTGTCGCACAGCCTTGACCTAACACCCTTCTTCAGGGAGTGGAATAAAGAAAAATATCACATTTGGCATATTCTCAAAACTATACAACTTGTATTTGCCGATCCCGAGGGCAGTGTCTGCTTCGAGGCGGCGTACTCACGATCCGACATCAACAATCCGGAGGCGTTGCGTCTGCTGGTCCACAGTCGCATGGAGTATGCTCTACGTGTAAAGAAGAACATGGCTTATAGTTTGAATCATTTGTTCGATAAGCCGCTCATCAGTGATCCGCACTATATTGTCTTTGAGCGATATATACCAGGCAAGCATCGAACTGCTATGGAACAACTCAAAACTGAAAGCTGGTACGAATTGGTGGAAAACTCTTCGCCGCCTTCTGTGTGTTTAGCACGTATTGATTCGGAACAACAGTTGTAGCAGAAGGAGAATTGCCGGGCAGCAGACTGATTTAGTTCACGGATCTTCCAACTATAAAATCCTATATCAAGTAACATTCAGCGCATATACAGATGGCATGCTCAATCAGGATTTTTTAGTTGGGATGAACTGTCTAATGAAGAACGTCTAATTTCCAGTTATTCATGTGCAAACCGTGTTTGATAATGTGTCAAGTGAAGTATAAACTAATGTATTAAAAATAAATGTGTATAAATAATAAACATAATATAATATAAAATGCATGTGTACTCTCTCTCTGATTTGCCACTGCAATTGATATTATGAAGATTACGTACTGTATGTTTTATGTTTAAGTTAACCATTTAACAATCTGAACCTTAAAGAGACTATAACATTAACTTATACTATAGATATTTTCAAGGTCAACGTTCGATATTCCTTCCGCCTGCCACAGTTCCTTTGAGAAATTATTTAAGCATGTAAGGTGTTAATTGAAAAGCCTTCAAGAGAGCGCAATTAGCTAATAAATAATCATTTATTAGGTAAGTAATAAGATTTACCCTTTGATTCACACGTCTAAGGCACTTGACTTTACAAGTGCTTGTAACAACTTAATCTAATAGATAACTATGATTAAAGACGAATGCATGCATTTCCATTGACTCTTTAATTCTATTAAGTAGTGTATTCATATATAATATATGTAGTATTACATAGGTATGTATGTATTCCTTTTGATGGTCAAGATTTAATAACAAGTACCTGCTGTGTGTGTTTTGGTTTCTTCAGCTTTGATTTTGTTTTACCACCTGTGGCGCGTTAATGTAGTTAATAATGTCATACTTCATGTGCAGTTATAAAATGAAAATAATAATAATTATAGAGTGCGGCCAGAGCAGCAACTCGCACTCAAGGGTACAGATTGCACCAGCCTGCGCAGCCTTGCTGCGTGCAGTTTTGGCGAACCAAAATATTAAAAGCCTTTTCCGACTCTTTCGCATGCACTGTGCGAAGCTGTCGTCAGCTGGTGCAAAATGCACATGCCCATACATACGTATGTGTGTACGTACATATGTACACACTTACAAAAGTGACAATTTGATTTATCACTGCACTTTGTTGGGCACCGAGACTGGAGCTGCACACACACACACTCGCATGCATCCACTGTGTTTGTGTGTAAGACTGTGCGTTGTGCTGCTCGTTAGGCCTCTGGTTGCGTCCCAAAATCGTTCATGAAATTATGGCTGTGAGTGCAGTGTGCCATATTTTAGGCCATTTATGAGTGAGTTTTTAGTTCGAGGCAGCCAGGCATCCCAGGCAGGGCATCCAAGTAGGCGACGCGCCGTCAATGTTTTTAACTAATTGCGGCACACAAAATGAGCGGCAGCGCGCTTTCCAGCCACATTAATGTGCTAAATAGACACCATGGGAAAATGGAAAATGCACACCAAACCAGCGAATCGGTTCACATTTCTGGCCTCGACTTGGGTTCCAATTTGACAGTAGGGAATATAGGCGGATTACTTGCGAAAATGGACGTTAATCGGGTCTGTCAAGTGCTCGCTGTTAAATGAAAACTTTTAAAGCACCTGTAACACTAAGCATCCTGTAACAAGAATGCTGTCCGTCAGCACTAAAGCTCATTCAAATGTTAATTAACAGAATACTAACTAGATGATTTATATTTGTTTACTCTGGTAACCCTAAATTGTGGGTGTCGTATGTATGAAATGTTAATTGAGTGCAGAGAGCACTGTAGAGTCTTCGCTGTTGAAATAAAGCGAAATAAAGCTGTTGAAGCACCTGTAATATGAAAGCAACTCGGCAATGCTTTTAATGTTAATTAACAGGAATACTAGAACAGTTCAGTTTGTTTTTTTTTAATTAATTGAATGTATTCGAATGTATCAGTGCAAATTTTGTTACAAGCTTCTCTGCCATATCTGATAGATCAATCTAAGTTTTCGAGTAGAAGAACAACCGGTCTGGCACTGTTTCCCCTTAAGTGTATATACTGATAGGGGGTGAGGCGTTACGACAAAATTAAGACATATCGCGTATAGCGGCAACAAGGCGTGAAAAACATAAAACAACAACAAGATTAACAATTAAATTGCAATAAATTTCAGGACTGCGTGGGCTGAACTTGTTCGCCGATGAGTCGCGATGCGATGCGACGCTACACGACGCTTAATACATGTGGGTGATGCATCCGCTGAGGGAGGGAGGGGTAGCTTCGCCTGCGGCTTCAATTAAAGTGCAATAAAATTGCCCCAAGCTGCGCCGACGAAACACGTGACAAAGTATAAAGGCCATTGTTATTTTTTTTTATTGATTTCGTTTGGGCCCGGCTCTGGGCTCTCATCAGTCCCTGGTGAAATCGGCATACCCCGCTGTTGCAGTTATCAACGGACATCAAAACAATTGCCACCAAAGAAGTGGGAGACGGAGAAAAAGGAAGACGAGAGACGGATGCGAAGTAGCTGAACATGGGGGAGGGGAAGGAGGCGTTGAGTGTACGTTAGTTCGTTTGTCTGACAAGTTTGGCGGGGCTCAGCGACGCAGCGGGCAGAAAGGGGGCACAACTAACCGAAGTTCAATTGCAGCAGTTCACTAAACCGCCAGATTTGGCGTTTCGGGGTTTCGATTTCCTTGGAAAAGCGCTAGAGACGCGATCGCTGGACTGCTTAGCATTTGGCTTGGCAATCGGAGTTGGAGTTGCAGTTGCAGTTGAAGTCGGGGACACAGATTGGTATTTATATGCAAGTTCATGGCATGGTCGAAGCGCGCACACACATCATCATCGATTATAATCGAAATGGGATTGTAAATCAAATCGCATTGAATGGTACTGACTTTAAAATGGGCTTCATTATCGCCGGTCTCGGTGCTGGTGCTCTTGCTCTTGCTCTCGCTGTTGCTCCAGCCCGTCTCCATTGGTTCTCCTCCAGCAGCCGGCAGCAGTTGCCATTGTCGCTGGCGACTGCCGCCGCCGCCGTCGTTGTCGTCGTCGTCGAAGTGACATTCAATGCCATAATTTATGAGTTTATCTTTTTCGCGCCGCCAAATCGTACGCTAAATGCTGTCTGGCCAGACCAGAGCAGAACAGAACCAGGCCCGAACAGAGCACGGCAGAGAACAGGACACGAGACAGAACCAACGCAGTGCCGATGCCGACAATCCAGACCGTGGCCAGACCATATGCCCGGTTCATTCGCTCATTCTTTGCTGATGCTGATGCTGCCGCCTGCCTTCGGTTTCGCATATGCAAACAAACGGGCCAAACAAACCAAACGTGCGCATATTTTATGGCGCTGCGAATCCCATTTCCAGTCGCAGTCCCCGTCGCACTCTCATTCGGCATCGGAGTCGCATTGCTATTGGTACTGGTAATGGTATTGCTATTGCTATTGGTATTGGTTTCGATTGCTATTGGTATTGGTATTGGTATTGCCGCCACTATTGCCATTGCTATAGCTATTCGATTTCTAGCTATCTGCTCGATTTCTCTGCTCTGTCGCCGACGCCGTCGTCGTTGCCGTCGATCGTTTAATGTCGGGCAATTAAAATTGGAGTTGTCTGTTGTTCGGCATGTGTTGCTTTTTATGAGTTATGGTGCTACGCTCTGCACTGTCATAGCATATCTATACAGAGGGCGCGGGCAGGGGCTGTAGCAGGGGGAGTGGACTCCGGGCTCAGCTGCAGTCAATTGTTGTCATGGCAATTCGCAGGCAAAGTGTGTGAAATGCCATGTCTCAAATAGAACACGAGCTTTAAAGGGCCCCGGCAAGTGTGGCATAAAGGCATGCTTTGGATTCTTGCGCTGTTATTTACCATAATCGATTTGCTTAGGTCGCAATATCTTTAACTACACAGAGATCTCAGCTATTTTAAGAACTTGAGCCAATTTGGCATATTTACGCAGACAAAATTAAAATAAATTAAATAAATAAAATATATAAATGTTTCGAATCATGTCCATTTAATTAGAAACTTAAAAGATTTGGCATACTTGCTGTTTTTCAATTTACAGTAAAAACTGAATTAACGGACTCCTTTACGAAACGAACAACGTTTTCAACGTGCCCTTTCTTAAACGGACACTTACTATGGTGTCCGTTTATGTTTGATAGCCGTTACATAGATCCTCTTGTGCGGACACACCTCTTTACAAGCGAAAAGATGCTCGATGTAATTTTAAGTGTCCGGCTAAGAGAGTTCCAACTGTAATATCATTATACAATAAATATGATATGATGCTGGATTCCGAAGATGATGATGGTGTGAGTAAGAGAGGAATAACAGGAGCTTTATTCAGTACTTGTCACAGAATAAATAAATTAGCTACAGGGTATCTATCATTCGAGCCACAATCTTCGCTTGATAACTGCCTTAATTCTTTAATCATTCTGGCAAATGTTGATTTACAGCAAATTATCAGCAACACTTTTGTCTTCTGCCGCATCTGGCTAATTCCGCCGATTGCAGTTTATCTTTATGGCATTTTACTATAATCTGTGCAAATCACAGATTTAATTCAATTATGCAACACTTTATACTTAACTTAACGTTGCATTCCGAAGCGTGTTCTGCTGTTTTCTGCTCTCTTTTCTCGCTCGCTTGCAACATTCTTGCCGACCTGTTTCCCATTTTCTGTAGCAGCAGCAGCAGCAACTGTTGCAAGCTGCACTTCGGTTTGGTTCTTTTCAATTTCGACGCACTGTGGCCATGTAATCACAGCGTCTAATTCTAAACCGTTTTTCATGGCCGAAATGCGAACCGGTTGCTTGGTCGGTCTTGGCTTTAACTAATACATCATTATGCTGGCATCTTGCTGCGAGTTGTTGCCTCAACTTGTTGCGGCCGCTGCCGTCGCTGCCTCGTAATAATCAATTACGCGTCAGGCACGATCTTGACGCGATCCTCGCATGCCATGCCACTCTCCAATCCTCAATCGTATCCACTTCACTCCACTCCACCGTTCCGTTCCGTTCCGTTCCGATTCGAAGCTAGCTGCATATTTTCGACTCTCATGCGCCAATAATAAATTACGAAACAGAACTCGGGGAACAGGTTCAATTACATTTAACAAGAGCTGCAAACAGCTGATTTGTAGCTGCAACACGGGGCAGGGTCACGCTTACAGACTGTGTGTGTGTCTGTGTGTGTGTGTCTGTGTGTGTGTGTGTGTGTGAGGGAGGAATGGGGGGCATGTGAGGGGAAGGGGAAGTGAAATGGAGCCCAATGGCAAATTAAATAGATTTACGCTGTAAAGTGTTGCTGATTGGGATAATCAACGCGTTTGCTGAGCTGTTGCAAGCAGCTCGAGCGTTGTTGTTGCTGTCAAGGCGTTATTACCGTCACTCGTTGCTCTTGTTGTTGTTGTTGTTGCCGTTGTCGTTCGCTGGTGCTGCAACTAGCTCACGTTGCAGGCTGCTGAGTTGCGGTCGTCGTTAATCCCGAATTCGCATTGAAATTTGCATGCTCGATGACGTCCGGCGGCAGCAGCAGCAGCAGCAGCAGCAACCTGCAACAGCCACAACAAAGCAGGTTGACACACTTACTTAGCCGTTGCTGTTGTTGTTGCTGTTGTTGTTGCTGTTGCTGTTGGTGTTGCATTTCCGGTGTTGCCGAGCTACGCGTCCCGTTTTAATAAAATTTCAGATGCTGCTCAAGTGCGGCAGCAGCAGCAGCAGCAGCAACATGTTGCAGCCGCGTGAAGCTTGCCACGCGGTAGTTCCTCTAGTTGTTGTTGTAGTATTTGGTGTAGCTGCTGGTTGGCCATGTTAGCATGTTGATATCACCCGCAGCGTAAATCTTCTGGATTAATCCAATTTAACACTTTATGCTGCACTGCGCTTTGACCATGTTGCAGGCTGTGGCAGCAACAGCAGCAGCAGGCAATATGCCCGTAATGCTTGGCCGGTGCTGCTACACTGCACAAAACGAATGGCAGTCAAAAGTTCTTGGCTTATTTCAGAGTTAATGATGAGGTTGCTTGAGGGAAATATACGAAATATATCCAGGAAATAGTGTGAAAAGAAAAGCTAAACTCATTCGAATATGTGCGCACTTTTCCCCCAAGTTGTTGCCTCATCTTTCATGCCACATTCTATTTCTGCAGCTGTCGCAAGTTTCGCTTGAATTGGCGAATTCCCGCAACGCTCGTTGGGTTTTTCATTTCTCTCTAGTTTACTCGACACGCTGTCGCATTGTGTCCCTTGTTGTCGCTCGTTTTGCTCAGTGTATTAGTTTGTGGAGGGGGGGCGGAGTGGCTAGGGTCGACCTTTTCAGTCACACTCACTTTGCGACCCTTTCGCCCTCCCAGCTGTCGTCGCTGGGTTCTACCTTTTGCCCGGCGCAAATCCCAGAAAGCACACGTCCTGACACAGCCCCCCACCCACTCCTCCCTTCTTCATCCTCCCTCATTCACCCACTTAGCCAGTATTCAGTGAGTTTTCCAGCCAAGTTTTCCCTCTACATTTTTTTTCTGCACTTTTTTATTTCGAGTGCGCACAAAATTTAATACGCTTGTGGTCACATGTGTTGCGCGCTTTTTTACATATTTTTAAAAATAGCAAAGACAGCAACAGTTACCATGACTCCCCCCACATTCCCCTTCTCCCCCTCTTACTCGCCCTTTGTTGCGCTTTTCTCCAGTATAGTCGGGTTCCGGCAAAAGCGCGAATTTAATTAAAATATGCAAATCGCTTTGTGGCATTTTGATCAAGTGTTGAGTTCGCTTTGCAGTCGCTAGCAAGTTCGCGGGGTCTCCAGGTCTCTTTTACTCTAGGTTAAGCCCGAACTTCACTGGCTTAACAATTTGCACTGTATTGTTGCTATACCCTGTAGGGTGCTACCAGCAACTGTACTCCGATTCGCAAGGCAGTAGGGAGAGCTATTTATAGCGCTTTATATTAATTTAAAACCTGTTTAGTATATATTATTGAATACACCTTTAAATGTTAGTCTGATTAAACAGAGATTAAAGATGAAACGATCGTTGCAAATATCTCTTTTGAAAGTTTGATTATTTTATATTAATTAAATTGATTAAACAAGTATTGAATACCCTTCCTACTTATGTATGTACTACTTCTGAGAGTAGTCGACTCAAAGATACAATATATTAGTTGATAGAATTTATGTGCATTTAATCATAAGTAAATTTATCAATTATATGTATACATATTAAGAAAATCAATTTTAATTAATTTATTTTAAAGTAAATGGCTGCCTTGTAAGCTGTTAACTGCATTTTATTCTATAATTTCCCATATGTCATTTTTAATTTATTTTATAATGATGTGTCCTATAAGTTTTAGTAGAACGATTTCTATTACATCATTGTTAAACAACTTTAATGTCTTGCCAATTAGGGTTAATAATTACAGGGTATCTTGCAGTTCTGTTGCCGAGATTTGTACAATTTCGCTTCAATTTAGTCTTTTTGGCAACTTGAAGTTTTTCGGCGATAAAAGCGAGCGATAAAAACGTTACCAGTTGAGTTTTTCTTTTCGTTCTACTTATTGAGCGTGGAGTCTTCCCCACACAGGCAGGCAGAGAGACAGACTGCCAGACTGGAAGAGAGAGGGCGAAGAGAGAGAGAGAGAGAGAGATAGAGAGGGAACTCATTCATACCCTTCAGAAGGTGTGATTTTTATTTGGCTCGCAACGCCGTGCAAATTAAATTTATTGCACATTTTATTTCCTTTGATGTTCGTTTGTTAACAAAATTGTCGGGGGATTAACGTAACGGGCGCGGATTAGCCATGGCATTAACCAACAGCCAACAGCCAACGGGCAACAGGCAACTGGCAACATCGTGATATGGCGTAACTCTTGCACTTCATCACTTCGTCCAACTCGGACGCGGAGTCGGACTGCAGCTCCAACTCCAACTCCAAATCGGATTGCAGTTGCAGCTCAGTTGAGTTTGGTTCAGTTCGGTTGGGTTTAGTTGAGTTCTCTTCTTTTTCTGCCTCTGCTTCTTCATCTTCTTCTTTTTTAGGTCTCTTCAATGTTTCATTTGCATTTTTATGGCAAATGTCTGAGAAGCAGTGCAAGTTTGCAAAGTCGCCCCTCGCAAATGCGATTAAATCATTCGCTTGTCTTCCCTCTCCCTCTCCTCTTAACTTCCTCTTGTTCCTCTTCTCTACTATGATCTCTCCCTCTTGCTCGTCGGGGATTTTTGTACACTTTTAATTTGGTCTGATTAAGCTAAGAATTCGCAGGCGGGAAATAAAACTAAAAATTACCCAGAACGAAGTGAATTCAAATTAACAGAGAAGAGTGACAATGTGTGACAATGTGTTAACCAGACTCGCACGAATACAGCAAAGATTTACAGGGTATGTATATAGGTTAATGGTTAATTAATGGATGTCTTATATCTTACAGATCTCAGTTCTCCTAGAGATCTCCAGTTATAATGATGTGGGTATTCAAAATATATTACACAATATTCACTACTAAACAAGTTTATACATTTAAATAATATTTTCTTTTATTTATATTTGTTTTTTTTTGATATTATAATGAAACATACCTTAGATATACGATATCTTTATTGAACTCAGCTGCATTTTCTTTCGGCTCTGTTTATAGGATTTGCTACGCTGTTGCACATGCTACACTTTGTGCCTTCTCCTCTAGTTGGAAACCAACTCAAGCCATTCAATCTGCCCGGTTTTTTTGTGCCACTTGGCTACATTCTCACATACTCGAGAGGAAGAGAGGCTGAGATAAATGGGGAGAGAGAGAGAGAGAGAGAGCGACAGTCCATCGTGTGCCAGTCTAAAGCTCATCCTCGGCTCAGGGCTGCCAGCCGTTTTTAGCCAACATTCTGTACTGAGCCCTGGCAATCCACTTCATCATACTCAACAACGGCGGCAACACCTGTGCTGCCAGCGACGCCGGCGGTGATACCTAGCCAACTTACCTGGCCAACTTAACGTGCGACAATGTGTGAGCCAAATTCAAGATGGGGCCCAATACCTATCAGCAGCAGCTGTTCAAAGAAAGAGAGAGAGAGGCGGCAAACGGGCGGGGCAGGGGGCGAGGTTAAGCAGCCAAATGGCTGCAAATTTTCCTTTTGCGAGCAATGTTTGAATTTTCATTTCGTTTTTCTGCTTGCTGGCTTTGCCATTGTTGTTATATTTGCTCACGGTGAATGCTACCAGGATATTTTGCATTGGTAATTTGGCGTCATTCTCAGATAGTTGCCGCTACGTGTTCTTCTATTTCAGCTGTAGTTTGCTGCACCTGCCCCGCAAGGGGGTAGGCGGGGTTAGTTGACCCAGTTTGTGTGTGCTGTGTGCGCTGAGTCGATATTGAGCAACAAAGCTGCGGTACAAACAACAACAGCAACAGCAGCAGAGAAAACTTGCCATACAAACAGAAATATCCTTCCAACTTAAGCCAGGGCCTGTCCGCAACACGTTTACACAGGACACAGCACACAGCATAGAGCACACACACACACACACATGCATGCACACAGATGTAGCGAGGACATGATGCCGACAGGCAAGCGCTCCCGCATATCCTTGAGAGCATCAAACTCGACTCGACTTAGCATCGACATTGCTGCAAAGCCAGCCTTGCAGCCACTGTCAGCTGCCAACGGTTGACTGCATCCTACCACCTATTGCTCTTCCTTCAAGTTAGCATTATTCCCTCCATCACTACCTCCACCTCCCCCTCTCCCCAGTCCTGTTTTATTCCCAGACAAATGCGTCGAATGTTGCCAAAGCTTCTAATCAATTTTTGAAATGGTAAATTTTGTGCAAAATACAACTTTTCTATTTCAGTTGAAATTTTTGTTTTGTTCTCGGCTTTATTGTGTTTTTTTGGCATACCCTGTAGCAAGAGTGGAAGTGGGTATATTGTTAGTCAGTATTTTTATAAAGATAAAGTTGGATATGGAAAGAAGTAGAATACCTTTATTTTATTTACATTTTATTTATACCAATTTCCAGTCAATATTATGTCTGTTATATCCTCAAGATTTGTATATAATTCAATATATATATAATTCACTTTAGCTTGAACTACCCCTTTCAGACTGCACCCTGCTCATTGTGTGTCAAGTGAGCAAAGCTTGCTTATCCGTAGCACTTTCAACTGCCTTTTCTTTCCTTTTACTCGAATTTTTGTTCAGTTTGATCTATTTTTCTTTTTCGTCTTTCCGACTCTATTTTAAAATTCCTGCACTTATAGACTTCTGCTGGCCTAGGTCGAAATTTCTTTTTTTTTTTTTCTTTTTTAACTTGTCAGTTGTCAGGAACAAAACGTTTAACATGCCTACTTTTATTTACCTGCCCGCTTCAGTTGAGTTTCGTTCAGCTCAGTTCGGTTGGGTTCAGTAGCCCCCAAACAGTTTGCACTCTCCTGCCACCTGTCTCCGCCCTCGCTTCCTCTCCACCAACGGCTGCTGACAAAACGCACTTTGTAAAATCGAAAATCCTTTTAATTGAACGCAACTCAGTTTCAGTGCGACTTTACTTTGGATGCGGCCTTGCGGGTGGGTTGGAAAGAGACGGAACAAGGCATGTTAAATATTTGCACACATTTTTGCTTCAATTTAAATTCCCTGTTACGACATGAGAATGGATACTAAGTGGTTAGTGGGGGAGGTAAAGTGGAAAGTGGGAAGGGGAACTACCTCAAAACTTGTCAATAGCCTGTTTAGATGTTTGGCTTAGGGTGCATTTGTATGTGTCACGAGTTAGTTTTGGGTCAGTAGATAACGCTACAGACCATACACATGTGGCAACCCTGTTAGCCATCTATAAGTTAATCAACACAGCCTTATAGTTATCGATATCTATCGAACGACACATTACTTTAGTTCTTATTCTTCTTGAGAGTTCGATAAGTTCGCGTCTTTTATAAGTCACAAACATTTGAAATATAATAAATAATAAAGCGTTTTACTTTTAAACATTTAATGGCGTACTCATTTCGCCATACTGGTAGAGGTATTAATGCTTCGTTCTATATTGAAACTATTCAATCTTTTTCACAAGGTGCATAGTTTAAATGAACCCTTAAATAATGTTTCTTGAATTCCAAAACAATTTCACACCAAATACCTAACGAGATTTTAAGGTAATTGTTTTTTATTTTTGCTTGCTGAATAGTAAAATATTTGTGCAAATTCTATAAATTACCCATATATCAACAATTTGTAATGAATAATTCAGCTTTGTGGCCTGCTTGAATGTTGATTACATGTGTGGGCTGCATATTGCAAGCCGAACAACTCCCCGAACAGTTCCAAGCTGAACCACATTGAGTTGAACTAAACTGAACTGAAATGTGGGCAAGGTCGGGTTAAAAATCAATTTAAGTTTTTGGACGAAAACAAAAACGCAAAAACCACAATCGCACAGCCAGGGGGAGTATTTGTTGCTAAGTTGTGGTATAAATTTTGTGATTTCATTTTCCGAATCGTGATAAGAGATTGACTGACCCAGATTGACGGAGGGAGGCGACCGCGACCGCGGAGCAGTGACAGACGCAGCGGGCGACCAGAAATCAATTTAATCATAAGGGAAATATGCATAGATATTACAAAAACAACACATACACACACATAGAGACACCAAATGGGCGAGTATATTGGTCAGATCTGCAGATAAAACCACAACAGAGCAATTAATTAAGGTAGAATTTATCAAATCGAATCAAGATTTATGAACTATGCGCTAGTTTTCGTTAATTGCCGTAAAATATTGTCGCGAAGGCCGGGGCGACAGACAGTTGCAACAGTTTAGAAGGCAGAGTATAAAGTGAAAACCCCCTATACCGGACACCATGGTTGTGTATTTCTTTATGACAATTGTTGTCTCTTGCCTTTTTTTTCTCATGTATAACAAAGTAAAAACGTTCATTTGTCCGTCCAAGATTAGTGTCCGACTAAACGGGTTTATACAGTATTAAATTCGATTAATGAACGGCAAAGATAAAACTTTTATATCTATTTAAATACTTTGGGTATAGAGGATTCAAATGAGCTGACATTATTAAATATAAGTATATTAACTAGATTGTGAAGTAATAAACTATGATAAATATGGTATAAATCACAACAGGGTATATAATCATCGGGTACTACCTTCTGCTTTTCTATTAAGTCTCCCTCGAGAATCAATTTGCTGTTACATAAACATGCATCAATGTTACCGACGCTGTCGCCGTTGCCGTTGCAGTCGTCGTCGCTGTCTGTGACAGCCGTGGAATGCTCTTTAACTCAGTGTGCAGTGCACAGTGTTCAATGCTCATTTCTGGTAAGATAAGAACGCTGTAGATTTTTGGCTCAGATTTTCCAACAAGCAGCTACAAGCGCCAATTAGAGCGAGCGAGTCACAAGAATATTTCACTCATTTTCCTTTGGCCCCGCCAGAGCGGGTAACCAATAGCCCAATACAGAATACACCCTGTACCGCAGCTCAGTTCTTAGTTCTCTGATTACAACCTAAGACACTGAGAATCAGACTTTAGACTAAAACTCCAACTCCAAGTTCGACTTCATCTTGGACTGCAACTGCGACTGCGACTAAGGCGACTTGGACTGCAACTTGGAGACAGACGACAGCGCGAGGCTGTTTTGTTGTCGTACAAGATCATAGATAATAATATTAAATTGGTTAAATGCCGTCTCGGATTACCCGAACACGCTGTCTCGTCTCCCCATACTCCTTCCATAATACTCCTTAATTCATTTAACGACCACCCTGAGTGAGCTGCATTTTCCTCGCTGTCGCTTCGCCGCTCTGTTGTTTTTCCGCCAGTATTTGTTTTCGGAAACCTTATCTAACATATTGATATTATATTTTTTTGTTAAGGTCTGTCTGTTTGGAGTAATTAATATGAAAAGACTGAGAAGAGTCTGAGCGGAGTCAGCGAACTTTACGATTTCCACCGATTTAATAATTGATTTCGTTGGTCTGTTTTGACATTATTGAATTACCCGGCGACATTTGATTAATTTGCATACGACAACAAATTCGTGATCTGAATTATTTCGATTCTCTCGGTGAGCTGAGAGTTCATTTCGCGGTTCTTCTGGCCTTTTATGGCCAATTGTTAAATGTTTTCGCCTTGTTTGTGTACGAATCTGTTTGGGTTCTGTTCTGTTCTGTTTTCACTGGCCGTGATTCAGGTTAGATGGTAAAAGGGCCTAATGAGCCACTATAATTCACTGCCAGGCCAAATTTGAATGGCTGGCAGAGAAAAATGTGAAAATTTGTTTGCGCCATTGGTAAATTTCACCAGGAAATTGTAAGACAATGGCAAACAGAAAACAACTGTCTGAGATTTTCTATTTGTTTTATTGGGGTCTGCGCGCGCGCTCTCTTCGCTCAGAGATCATGAACTCGAAGCCTTTTGTCTGCTGATAATTTTGGTTGCACAAATCAATAATCCAATAGAAATATTTTAATGTGGCAAAGAGAAATTATTGCAATACTTGTAGCACAATACAAAACGTTTCTCCTATCGCTTGGTAGCCGCGCCGCTTGTAGTTCGCATTGTAACGGGTTTTTTAAAGGTTTGTAGCGCTTTATGCCATGCAACATTGTTGAATTGCTTCAGGGAGGGCTGGAGTGGAGTGGCAGATGGGGTTTGGGGACTTCTTACCGCTGTGGGCGTTATGGATTTTGGGCTAAAATGCAGTTAGAGAAATGTGGTATTCATTGTAAGATTTGGCCTAGATAATTATGATATCCTTTTGGTATTTTATGTTCCTTACCTGAAATTAAAGTTGTATTGAAGTGTAAAAAATACCTCAATATTGTAGGCAGTATGTATGGTATGTGCATAATATATATGGTGTATGGTAATATGGTAATAGTATATATATATAGTTAAGATCTTTAACAGTTCTTTTAGCCCTTTCCTTGGTATTGTATAAAGAATGTTTATAGCATCACACGTTCCCGCAATTTGAAATGAAATAAATATTTTCCGATTTTCAACTTTCCTCAATATTTAAGTGTTAAGTTTTGCTACTTTCTTAGTATTTCCACAGTTGTATTTCTTAATATTTCCACAGTACTTTTCTTGCCGTGTATTGCCCAATTCAACTTTGGTTTCAAAGGTAGCCATGCCAAATATCACAGGCGCAACAACAACGTGCTCACTTTGCTGTTGTTGTTGCTGTAGTTAGCCGTGTTGCCTTTTCTGCTTTGTCTCAACTGGCAAGTCGGGCAGGCAGTCAGCGGGGCCAATATCTAATTTCATGTCATTAGTTTGTGTGATAACTGTTACCATTGAAAACGAGCCAACGGAGCAGCAGCTCCTCGTAGTCGTCGTCGTCGACGACGTCCATGTTGTTGTTGTTGTTTCTGCTGCTGCTGCTGCTGCCACTGGGAAGCGAGGAGAAGAAGCAAACGAGCCGCCTCCGCCGGAGAGGAGAGCTATTGAAATCATTTAAACCATTTAGACCATTTAAGCTATTTACAATTTGCCATCATCACGACATTTTCGGCTGCCGCTGGCGGCGTTGGCTTTAACGGCGCTGCCATCGGTCCAAAATGCAACACAAAAGCTGGGACTGCCGTTGCCTCCGCTGCTGCTGCAGCAACTTGGCCAAAATCAGAGCAATTCAATTGAAAACATTTGTAAAATGTCTCGCTGTGTGTCTGCTCGACTCTTGACTGTGTCCTATATGAGGCACGACAATGCAGCCAATAGTTGGGGGAACAGAGACAGAGCGGGGAAAGCGGTTAGCGTGGAGAGAGGTGGAGAGAGTGAGCCAGCCGAGTCATATGACAAGAGGTCAATGCTGATATTTTCGTTGTGATTTTCAACTGCTGCTGCTGCTGCTGCAGCTGACGTTGCAGCAATTTGTTGGGGAAACGCTTGAAATTGCCCTGAAATGTCAGATGATTTTTGGCTCTGTGTGACATTTCTTTTTGCCAACTCCCCAACTAATTGAGTCACATTTGCATTTGCCTATATTAATTAAACTAATGACGGCCAAGTCAGACAACCACCAACACTAGCAGCGGTTACCCGTCACCCTTCCGCCTTCATCCTGCCACAAGCTCTGTAAGTCACGAGACCGCCATGAATCATGCAAAGCTTTCATTTGAGTTTCGTTCTTCGTCCTGTTTTTGTGTGTTTTTTGTTAATTTTGATTGCATTTTGATGCATTCAAGAGGCGAGCAGGCAATTTGCATGCGAATCCGATCCAGAATCTTCTGCAGAGTGACTCAGTTGCTCAGCCGCAGTCGCCGTTGCAGTCGCAGTTGGTTGCACGCTTTTAGCTTTCGGCATTGATTGAAAGATCGATTGCTTAGACAAAGAGCCAAATGAATTTCTTCCATTCGCAGTTGCACAGTTGCAGTTGCAAGTTGTGCAAGTTGCCGCAGTTGCCACAAGTCGATGCCGATATCCGAGTCACAGTCGCATCATTGTCTTGCCAGTTGCCCAAAAGAAGTCGGAGGACCGCGGTACGCTCCGCTTGTCAAGATGGTCAATATGCAAATGCGAGCAGTTCCCTGGCCAGTTACCAATGCATCGATCCTTTGCTTCTTCTCCCTCTCTGTCTCTCTCCCTTTCTTGCTCTGTCCTTTTTTGTATGGCGTTGTTGCTTACGCCGTCTGTCATTTGGTTTTTATTAAATTGGCTCAAAATGTTCTTGTGGCTGCCGAATACCAGGGCTGGGCTAAATGAATAAATAAATGCAGTGGGTACAAATAAACAAAATGACTTATAATTTTCAAATACATAACTGTGTTCTTATAAATATTGAATATGTACATAAATACCTGCAAAAAGTTAGTTTGCCGTTGAAAATCCACCGTCACTTTCAGAATATATCGATAATTCATAAATAATAATTAGTTTATGAATTATCGATATATTCTGAAAGTCGCGGACATGCAATTGATCTTGTCATCGGATGTTAACAGTGCAATGCATTGACAGAATTGCAGTTTAACATACACATGTATGTTCATTACATTGTCTCTGTAAAAAGGGAATAAATGTTAATGGCTATGAAGTAATATCAGTTAAATATAAGGTGAGTGTAGTAAGAGCTCGTTTCCTGCATGATAAATATATTCATGTTGTTGTTGTTGTTCTATATTCACTTTATTTATTCATTTGCTTACCTTTGACACTGCAGCCCTGGTTACATATCGCACAGTGCCTTAACTTCGGTCAAATCCGCATGCAAATTATGATGAGCTTCGCTAAATTGTTGAATAATTAGTGTGCCCAAAATGTTTGCCTGCCGAGTTGCTTTTGCTGTTGTTGTTTTTGCCCCAAATAGAGGCCAGCTAACTGTTTAACAGTGTTGCAACTTGCAACAGCCATTTGGTAAACTTTCAACATCAATTTTACTGCGCTCTGCTAGCGCTGGCCCTGCCACAGCCGCACTGGGGCACAGTCGAAATGTTGCCAAGTCAGCGCGAGTGGAGCCGAAAGTTCCAAACTTTTTTCCCATACGTTTTGCCAAAAACCAAAACTGGAAAGAAAAAGAAAAACTCGAAAAATTTAATGCAAATCTAATTAGTAAATTATTTGAAGCGTGAAATTGAAAAATAATTTACACACACACACACATTGGATGAGGGCGCAAGGCATTTTCCGGTGCGTTTATGCAGATTTTCCAAATGCGCTGAGCTGTAAGTGGCGAGATACAGATACAGTTACAGTTACTGCGGCAGCCACGGATACAGTTACAACTACTGTTATTGTTGCAAATTCAGATACAGTATCTGCCACAACGCATTCGCTATAATCCTGCCATGAATCGTACGAAAGGAAAGCGCCACAAGCGACGCCCTCGGCCATTGACCATTGACTAAATGCCAGCACAACGCAAGTATTTTCCGTTAATTTTTACGTAAACTAACGCATTCAGTTTAAATAAAAATGCAACATGAATAAAAAAACAGTTTTACGCTTCACAGGCAATTGCAAATTTTTCCTGTCCTGAAACCAGAAGGGTATCACGCTAGTAACAATAAAGTAAAGTTTCGTATATGTTTTGGCTTTAAAAATCCTATTAATTCTCAAAGTTCTTCAATAACCCAAGGATATAGACATAATAAAACATATTTGAAAGCTGAAATGAAAAAGAAAAAAAAACTACATAAAATATGCGCATAATGTCATATATAATCTGTTTCAATTCATTATTATTGCCTTTCACTGTTAACTTTCAATCGGGTTCTCCTTGAAACGGAAGCATTTTTCTCTTCCGCGTTCAATAAAAGGGTATCAAAAATAGCACATACTAAAAGAACTTTGCACTTTTTCTTCTGCCTGCTGTGTGGAGCGCAGCAGCTGCTGTTCAATTTTTTATTGGATTTGCAAGAGCAAAAATGTGCGAACAAAAAATGATTTTAAAATGCTTTCTGCTTGCGGCAATGCAAACTAGATTCTACTGAACAATAGTGGGAACGCAGAGAAGGAGATGGGGAAGAAAGAAAGCAACGCAGAAAATGTTAATTGTCCTTCATTTTCATGAAGTCGGCGCTGTGCAAAGGTGACGAAAACTCAGTTAAATTGAGGCAATTTTCAAATTGAATTGCATTTATGCATAACAATTGGTAACAAAAAAAGCAACAACAATAACTACACCAACATTGCAACAGCATATTGCAATTGCAGTTGCAAGTGCGCCCACATGAATGCTGCGTTCCGCTGCAAACGGTAGCTTTGCACAGTAGGCAGCAAATTGGTCCATTTTCCAAATGCGGCTGCTTCCTTCTGCTGCTGCCCGTGTGGGCAGAGCGCAAGCAGCGGCGACAGGAACAACTATGCTCTAAATGGCGCTTTACGTGTATGCGCAGCAGCAGAAACTACAAAGATAACTACAAAAACAACAACAACAACAACGACAACTGCAGCATCATTGTCGCCGTCGTCGTTGTCGTCGTCGCCATTGCCATTGCCGTCGCCGTTGTCGCAATCGTATATCATGCACAATTCGCTTGGGCAACAATTGCGGAGGAGATGACAACATAAACAATCCTAAATGTAATCCAACAGTATCATCAAGTCGAGCGCAGCGGCAGCGGGTGAGGCCGGGACAGCGACGGCGTAGCCCATGCTCTGGCAGCCAAAAATATGATTGCATACAAATCAGGCAACATCGTCGTTGGCGGCGGCGGCAACAGCGCTGTATAGTGGGGCAAAGGCAATGGAAAGCAATTGCTTTATGTAATTCAAAAGTACTTCGTAGTGAAGATACATATTTTGCAAATTTATAACAAAAAGATATTTAAGATCAAATAATAATTGTTTACAATACGTAAGTTACGTAATAGTTAGTTATTATATCATCACTTAAGTATATTCAATTAAGTATATTCAAAAAAATTTCATTTGGAAAATAAAGTTAAATAAGTCATTGATGAAGACGATTAATAATATTTTTTTAATTATTATAGGATAAATAATAATAATTAAAATAGTAATATGTTGAACGTAAAACGTAGAATAAGAATAATAAAAGCAGTAGCTATTATAATAATTCAAAATTTCGATAACTATCTGATGTTTTATTTAGTTTGTATCGCTTCTGTTCACCATCTTAACTTCCGCATCCTTCGCCCAAATAATTATACGCATGGCCCCACTGTGCGTCGGCCACTTGGCAGGCTGGCGTGCATTATGCGAAATTCAAATGCCTGACGGCATATTTCACAGCTGTCGCCCCGGCGAGCAAAACTTTTCACAGCCGGCGGCGTCATCATCGTCGTCGTCGTTTGTTGTTGTAGCTGCAGTTGTTGTTGTTGTTGTTGTTGTCGTCGCCCGATATCCAACGTCCAACCTCTGCAGAATGCAACATCCATCGTGCTGCATTCCCTATTCCACAGCCTCCATGCAGCATGCCACATTGTTGTTGCTGTTGTCTCTGCTGCAGCGTTGACACTCCCTTTTGGCGCTTTGCTGCAACGAAGCATATGCAGTGCGCTGCATTAGCGGCAACTGCGGCAAAATTCCCGCTGAAAAATGCGTGTAAATTGTAAGGGTATTTTGCGTTCACTCATGATGCTGAGGCTGACTCTGATGCTGCTGCTGATGACGATGCCGCGATGCTGATGGGCTCCTCTTGCCGTTAGCTTGCCACTCGCTGACGCACTTCTGCCGCTCGCTCTGCCCCACAACTGTTTCTTTCTGCCTCCATGCGCTGCCCTGCTGTGGCAGTGCGTTCAATTGGCTGCTCTGTCACGAAGAGTAGGGGTACTCAGTGCAAGAGACTACAGAAAACTAAAGGTAAAGAATTTAAAATCTGTTCTGAAAGAAGAATCATTTAACTAGTAAGTCGGTAGAGTTTCAAAAATGATCTCATATCAAAGTTTTATAATTGAAGAAAAGAAGAATGTTTTGAAACTTTAAGAATTCCAAAAATCAGGGGTTGCAGAAATTTAATAAATATTGAATATTTATTGAATTAAATATCTATTGAGTATTTATATTTATAATTTTGAATGCATTTATTAGTTTATACTAAAGCAATATGATAGGTAAATCTATTAAAAAATTGATTGATTGTTTGAAAACATGCAATGTGCTTATATATTTATGTAAATTTCTGTAACGGACATCTCTCTAAGTGGATCTTCCTTTTAAGCCGACGCAATTGTCAATTAATATAGATTTTCTTGTCCAAAGACTCCCCTTGGCCGCGGCCAACAGCAAGTGTCCGTCCAAGAGAGTTTTCACTGTACATATTCTATCTACAGTATATCCTATATTTTCAGTATACATCGCACTTTTATGATTGCTTCGCCATTTATCTTTAATTCTTTTAGCTTGAACACCCCTAGTGCTAAATTTCTCCATAGTCGTGCGTCCTTTTGGGTATATGCCACACGCAAATTGTGCACCAATTTCATGAGCATTGCCTCACGCATTCAGCAAGTTGCAGCCGCTTCTGCAGTTGCTTCTGTTGTTACTGTTGTTGTTGTCGTTGAATTTTGATTTAGTTACGCATGAATTTGGAATCCTACAATGCAGAGTGAGCTGCTGCCCATGATGCTATATGGCAAATGGATTTACAGGCAAATAGAGTAAATGTGCGATATGAAGCAGCAGCAGCGTCGTCGTCGTCGTCGTCGTGTGCACGGAGTGGATGAGTGAAAGGCGGCGCATTAATTGAAAACTGGATGTGGCGAGGCTGCTCAGTAGTCAAGCGTTCATGGCTCTCTGATGGATGCGGAGGCTGACTGGTGCCGAGCAGCCGCTCATTATGTGGTCTCCATTCTTCTCCCCCTCCTCTCGACGCCCTCGCAGCCCCGACCCTCTGGGTAGAGCATGATATGCATATGATACGAGCATTTGTCGCCTCACTGCACGACACAACCGACACACACCGAGAGAGCGTCAACACTCCATTTCAATTGTCAGGGCAGGCTACCCACACACACACACACACTCGCACACACAGAGGGCACATACTGCCGGATATACGCTTGCCAATGTCATATTTAATTATACTAACTCAATTTGCTGTAACCGTGCGGCGGCGTAAAGTTTAAGTGCGATCGCAACCCAAGGAAACTGAGGGAAATTCTTCTGTTTCTTGTTTTGGTGCTGGTTCTGGCTACGGTATCGAGTCTCCGTCGTCGGGGGCTCAAATCAACAGATCTGGGTGGGCCGCAGCACGGCGCATGGAGCTTTTTAAAAGCCAAACGCCAAATTGCCGACACGGCATTGCTTAAAAATAAGTTCAAGAACAAAATCTTGTATAACAAGAAAGTTGATTTTCGTAGCACATGCCGAAACAATTGATACTCTATAAGACTTAAGAAAGTTCAGCTAAGTTTGAATGGACTAAGAACTTTGAAATATAATATTAACTGCGATAAGGATGATAATGATCTAAATATGCTTGTTGTTTTTGATAACCTGCACCTTAACAACTTGAAACATAAAATAAAACATTACTAAGACATTTTCTAGATTTATATAAGAATTCAATCTTCTTGATTTTATATCAGAACGGTTTACTTTAACCTAAAATTGTTTCTATTTTGAAAATAACTTAAAATGTGAAAATGTAACTTTAGTGAGAAATTTTCTAAAATATTTTTAAAAATTGCAATTCATAAATTTCTTTGATACCTTTTCCGTTACGAAGCTCTGCGGTAAGTGTGGATACCCCTTGGCAGGCGTTCAAGAAGTGTCCGTGTGTGAAATAAATGAGAAAAAGGCATTAAAGAAAGTCATTAATATGTGGCAGCAGACTGTCAGGCGGTAACAGACAGACGGGCAGGGCAGACGGAAAGACAGACTGACAGCTGGCTGTAACTGACTCGGCTAGCACAGCGACTGGGTGACGGACTGGACAGATAGAGGAAGTCAATGGGATGCGCTGCGCTGCGGCAGAGTATCAATTACGCGAGAAAAAATTATTTGTCCAACTGTTCGACTGTGTGTGTGCTTGTGTGTGTGTACCGGCTATGATCAAACGCTTTTGTGGCACACACGCACGCAGCTATTGAATACGAATTTGGCCGCTGAATTCTGCGTGGTGGGGCAAGTCTTAATTTCGCTCTATGCAAACTTGGCCATTTGTCGCCCGACTAAACGCTCCATTCATAGACGCGTTTTTTGTTTCCGTTCGCTGTTGCCTGTTCTGTTTCTGTTCTGCTGCCTTTTCTAAGCGACGTGTTTTGTGTTATATATTCTGCACTTCTAAGACATAAATTCAGCTGCGACTGGAGCACATAAATATGCAGTGGGGCACAGGGTGGCAGAGGCAGAGGCAGCGACGTAGACGAGGGCAGAGCGTAAAGAGATTTTAAGCCTCGTAGGGTGAAGTCTATTTTTCTCGACTAGCTCTGGAACAGCTTCCCGGTGGTATACTCTATTGAAAGTGAGCAATAAGGGAGTATGCAGTCTGGGGCGAAGCTGGGCAATGTTATGCCCTAGTTAACATATTTATTTCAATATAATGTAGAGTTTTTATTATGATTGTAAAGAAACGAAGTACAGTCATTTGGTTTAGTTTATAAATAGAACTCCTATATAGTTGTTGTCTGCAGTTATATAGTATAGTTTATATATAGAGCTCATATATAGTTGTTGTCCAATTCTTTTGCTGGGTATCTTTAGCTTCTCAGTCGCCGAACTTCGTTTCGCCTACCTAAAAGCACTTTTTTTGGTCTTTGCTGACGTTAACTCAATGTCGAAGTAGATGCCCCTTTGCCCCTTCTCCTCTCGTGTCTGTGGCTCAATGGAAATGTCATCCTGCTGTGTTCCAGTTACTTGGCCACGTTGCATTCAGCTGCGCGCTGCTATGCGATGCGATGCGATGTATCTTTGTATCTTTCAGTCGCCCCGCTGCTCGTTCAATATCGAAACGGTTTATGGTTTTTAGTAACGCGTCGGGCGTAGCCCATTCTCGGTCTAGGCTAAACTCGATTTGATTTTTGTAGCGCTGCGTTTCGTTTTGTTTTCTTCATTTTTGTCTCTTTTGCATTTTTCTCAGGCTGCGACTCCCTCGTACACTTGTGCGCGGTGCGTGGCGCAGTCGTATCTATAACTGCAAATCTTGAACGTGCCACACACACATTCGCACGCACTGACACACACACACCCGTACACTTGCGACGCACATGCTCCACAAAGATTAAGCCAAAATCGTACATCAGGCGAGGCAGCGGCGGCTCTCGCATTGCGCATATGGCCAAACTGTGATTTGTATGGCCAAAGCGTGCAGCAAACCGGCTTAGGATCGACTCAAGCTGCCAGTCGTACATTACCAGCCCCACCTCCCACCCCCTCTCTGCCGTCACCCCCGCCCCTGTTGCTTGCATATTGGGTGGCATGGCAAACATTAATAATGTCAAAATTGAGACACTCGAAATGAATTCTGTGTCATTTGTAATTAAAGAGCGACGCTTGCGGTTATAAATTTCCAACATGTTGCAGCAGCGACAGCGGCATCGGGAGAAATGCAAACACAAATATAGCTCAAGGCAAAACAGACTTTCTTTAGTTCTTTTAGAAACATATACAGTACAATATTTGTATACCCTGTGATGCTGCTGAAAGTAGAAAGAGGATTAATGGGGCTAAAATCTTATTGCAAAGCAGAAAAGTAGGAATGACATAAACAGATCGTAGAAGTATAGATAAGACATATGTTGAATTGAATATAAATACATATGTATATACCGATACGTGTAAAACTGATGAATATAAATACATATATGTACCGATGCATAGTATTAGTATTTATTTTAGCCATATAATGCAGAAAATAAAAATGTTGATAATTGAGAATATTTTATAAATTTAAAACGGGAACGAAAGCTAGCTTCGGCATGCCGATGGTTCTAGTACCCTCACAGGTTCTGATATCCCTCCGATCGTTCCAAAACTTGTTATATATACTAATGCAGAATTGAATGGTATTGTGCATATTCTCATATTGATTGGCACTGATAAGTTATTTCTAAAATCAAAAGTTGTCTTAATACAAAACTTTCCTATGGTAGCTATGTATATAATATTATATTATATTATATTTTATACGCATATTATACATATAGAATTAGTGCGATGTAGTAAATTTGAATGCATTAATTTGACAAATAACAATAATCGTCCGATAGTTTGTATGGTAGCTATACGATATATCGGTCCGATTCAACTTATATACAGCGTGCAGCAACACGAAGAATGTGTACCAAGTTTCATTAGGATACCTTCAAAAGGGAAAGGCTAGTTTGAGTTGCAACAGACGGACCGACGGATACACGGACTGACGGACACCGCTAGTTCGATTCTTTTGTTGATGCTGATTACGAATATATATATAATTTATGCGGGCGAAGATGTTTGCTAAGGTACGTTGCAAACTCCTGGGCAAAATGAATACACTCTCTGCAAAGGTATAAAAACATTCCTTTCAGTTGGAAATCATAAATGATATACATGTATTTATGTATTATATAAAACATGTAAATATGTAATGTAAGATAAGTGTATTTACTACGATATTTCTCATAAATGATAGCATATCTGACCGTTGGGCACACATCTCGCTCTCTTTGGCTTTTACGCATCGTCAATTGAATTGTCCATTGAGCAAACAGATGACTTACAAATGTTTGTTTGTATCTGGAGGCTTATTTCCCCCCCATCCACACATGCTAGTGTATTTATTTTTTTATACATTTTCCTAATTCACATTTGTCAAAAGGCGAATTTTCCACACTTGACGGCGCACACACGTCGTACTTTTCTGCCTTTTGTTCGTTATTGTTGGATTGCCTTGTTATTGTTCTTGTTGTTGCTATGTGGCGGGTCACACGTGTCGAAGGTGGCGCACATTCAACTTGGGCCTCTGTCTGACTAATCGAGCATTCAATTTCCTAATGAAAGTGTATTAATCCCCGACGCGACGTCAAGTAGGACCCGTTGCCCGAGTCTGGGGCAACTGTTGCCACAGCCCCGCTGCCTTTCTGTTTGATTAGTTCGGCTTGCTGCGCTTTCAAGTATTTCTATTTTCTGTTTTGTCGTCGATTTGACAACTGAAATATGGTTTGTGGAACATTCTCAACAATAACAACGAGTGAAAGTGATACAAAGAACATTTTCAAATTAATCTTCAATCCCAATACAAACTTGGCCGAAGATTTAAAAATTCCCCGTTTTTAGTCGTAATTAAGATATAGATAATCTCGGAATTAGTTAGATCTGAAAGGTATGCTCTTGGCTCTTAAGTCATTGGTCATATTGCCGAGCAGCATGCATATCATAATCGAATTACTCCAGATTACTCTCAAGTGTTTGCACATATCGTCCTCGCCCAGGTCTGTCTGTCTTTCTCTTCTATATGAGTGCCCATTGGCGACTGGGAATAACGCTGGCCATGCAAATAGAATAGAAACCGAAATGCAAACATGCCAGTTAAATATCATCATGGAGAGCAAAGTGGGCAGCACTGCCAGCAATGGGGGAGAGCTAACATTGCTTTCGGCCAGGCTTTAATGCCAACGATTTGCGGCCTGATTAGACCAAAATGATGCATCACACACAAAAACAGAAACCAGCGCGCTCACACACAGCCAAACCAACACACACAATCAGTGTGTAAGCAATGAGATACTGGGTGGAAAGGATGCAGAGGGGGAAGAGGGTTGGCAAGTCAGACACACGCAGCGCGCGAGTTAAATATGCGCACCGTGGGCTCAGTACAAGCGCAAGCAGATGCCAGATAAGCGCGAGATGATGCGCTTCGCAAGCCGGCAAGGCAAGGCGAGGCAAGCAGGCAGTGGAATAGTGGAATACGGCGAATGGGTTGGGAAAACCATTTCATAGTTAGTTTTGCCAATTTCAAGGAAAACGCTGCACCAGCATAAGGGCGAATCAGCGATGACTGCGTAAGAAAATGTGGCAGCATCGCAGTCTACTTAAGCTGTGGCAAGTACGCAGCACAAGTCGGCAGCGTCTTCGTTGTTGCTCTTCTTCATCACAAGTATGAATAATCCAAAATTTGCAAATACAACGAGCATGTTGCATTGCTGGAATTTCTAGGCAGCAGCCACAGTCGAAGCAGCAACAGCAGCAGCAGCAGCAGCTTTTGAATGTTGCAAATCTCTGCCATTTTATCTCAGTGGTTTCTCATTTTTCTTCTATCCAAACTAAGCAGTGCTCCTTCCCCACCTCCCCCTCCCCTGCTGGTCTCGCACATATTTGTGGTATGCCTCACAGTTGAGTGAGTAGTTTGGTTAGCAGTCGAGCAGCAGCAGCCGCTTTTGTTCATCCAGATTCCACTGATAAGCATTTAAATGAGCCCCGGACCCGGACTCGGCCTCGGCCCGCCGTCTCTCTCTCCGTTAAAGTCTCGGAGTCCAACTTGGACTTGCACTCGTGACTGTTGCCACTCGGCTGCACGGGCGCAATCTTGTTGCATGTACAAATATGTGTGCGTATTGTACAAATATTGCACTAGTTTTGTTTCTCCAATGGATTTGTGTAACTGGGATGTAACCTTGGCAGCACATAAAATTCAGCTGCTGCATGCGCCACACATGCCACAGTGGGCCGCAGCTCATGAACATCTAATGGCAAATTCGATGAGAAAGAATGTTTCTGACAGTTTGAAAGTTCAAGTCTAATTCACTCCCTATTAATCCTAATATTTATATTATAAATATTTATGCTATTTATGCTATAAATATTTATGTAATATTTATATTTCTGTTAAAAATATCGTATTAAGATTAATAATTGACACTAAGTTAAATAATATTATTAGACGGTAGTGTATAAGAGTCGATGTGTTTGTTTATAAATAAACGATAACAAAATGATTAATAGCTACTTGAAAGGACTCCTTTCTTAAGCACACTATCCATGTTGGCACTCTGCTTGGCCCTGTGGTCATGTCCTCTCAAGAGAGTTTTATCTGAGTTCATGCCACATAGTATTTCCTTTTTAATATAATATAACAAAATATCATAACAATAACATGTATTACTGTTTTGTTTAACGTGCATAATATTATAATACAATTTAATTATCTGTGTAAATTGAATTAATTAGTCTCTGCATAATTTTAAGAATTAGAAAAATATAATTGTATACCAGCTCAAATTTCAAACAAATAAATATTCATTAGATTAATCAATTTATATAATGTTTTATCAAATTCAAATTGTTTGCATAGCAATTTATGTTAAATCGACAATTAATTCAACAACAGCCACAACTCAACCCACTGTGCTGTCATAATCTATGGCAGTAGCCGCCTTGCATAGTGAGATAGATAGACAGACGGACAGACGGGTGGACAGACTGGCGGACATTCATTGCCCACTTCTAAGTAAAGAAATCGAAACTGGGCAACAATAAAATGCAAGGGAAATCTGTGCATGGCGATGGAAAACAACTGAAAGACCCTTGCGGCTAAGTTGGATGCGATGCAGTCAGTGAACTAGAATGAGGACAAGGAGCAGCAGCAGAAAGAGGACGGAGAGCGGAGCGGGAGGTGGTAGAAGAGTAACTGGCCACTACAATAAGCCAATTCCTTGGTATTTAGTGCGGCAGCAACAAATGTACTTACGACTGATATTATGATTATTATTATAGTCGAGAGCAGAGCAGGATGAATGGAGTGAGAGAGCGAGGGGGAGGAGAGGGAGATGCTGCTGCAGGACAGTGGAAGAGCGACGAGTAAGAAAACAAAGACAATAAATCTGCAGCAGCTTCTTTTCAGCGGCAAATGAAAATGTTTGAAAGCGAATGCAGCAGCAGCAGCAGCAGCAGAAGGAGCTGCAGCAGTTGGAGTCGATGCTGGAGTTGAAGTTGGAGTTGGTGCTGGAGCTGGAATCGCTCGAGGTGCACAGATGCATACCAGCTGATAAGGAGTATCTCATATTTTTGTTCGCCTCTGTCCGGGCAGCAAGTGAGCCCTTAAAAGTAGTGCAGGTTGTCGGTTGCAGGTTGCGACTGTTGCTGCTGCTGCAGCTTCGAGCTGCGACTTGCCAGTCGTGGAGTGTGTTCCTCTTTTTGCTGTTGCTGTTGCTGTTGCAAGCGCGTTATCGCTGCACAGCCGCATAAATAATGCGGCTTAAAGAGCAGGTTGACGCCTACAAAAACAAAAAAAAAAAGGTAGCAAAGAGGCTAAAAGAAGACTTGGCACTTAAGCCAGCTCAGCTCTCGGGTATATAGCGTATATATGTATATATATATTTATGTATGTAAAGTAATATTTGTGTGTATATATGTTTGTACTCTCCTAAGTAGTTGTTACTTATTGGCATTTGCTGAAGTCGCAAACGCGGTGATTAAGTCGGTCAACGTATTGGCAGAGCCCGTTCCATAAC
Organism: Zaprionus nigranus; assembly: GCA_018903425.1. NCBI lineage: Eukaryota > Metazoa > Arthropoda > Insecta > Diptera > Drosophilidae > Zaprionus > Zaprionus nigranus. The sequence goes on along the minus strand of JAEIGD010000014.1, from coordinate 196,988 downwards.
TCGGACCCCAAGATGGCCCCGAAAATAATTGCAGCTGGGAAATGTTTCGTTTCGTTATTTAAACCTCTCGCCTCGCACTCGCACTCGCCGGTCTGTGATTTCAATTAAAATGCCCAGCGAAATGCGCATAAAAAAAAGAAGTCCAAGGAGGAGGCACCTTCCGTACCCTCTTTGCCATCCCTCCTGGCAGGCAGTTTCTAGTTCTGCAATACACTTTAGATGCACTTCTTATGCCTGATTCACTTTTAACTGTGCAAAATTACATGAAAAGCTAGTTGAGATGGTATTGCCAATAGATTGAAGACCAGCCTATACCCTGTAAATATTATTATATACATTTATTATTGCTTTCTATATGTTTCATGGGTATTGCTGACAATTACATTAACTACTTATAGGACTGCACGATTATAATTTAATAAAATAACATTCAGACTATCAGAAACACTCTTAAGTAGTTTAGAATCGCCAGTCTTATAACTTTAATATCGTTTTGAATACCTTGCAAACCAATTATTTTACATTAAAGGGTATTGAGTTAGTCAGCAACTGAAAAGAATTACAACAAACTATGCAGTTATGTTTTTTTATGACAATTTCTTCATTTTAACGGCGTAGGCCCGCTCGAGCCTGTGGTCCAAGTTGGCGCTTCCGTTGCCGTCGAACTGCAGCGCTCCGTCGCGACTTGCGAGCCCAAAACGTAACACAGTCCTAGCAATTATACCATCGGCAACAAGCAGAAGAACAAGCAGAACACAACAACAACATCAATAACAATAACAAGAACAAGAAGAACAACAAATATTTTACGAGGCAGCATTTCGAACTCCATTAGCTGCAGAGTTATGAAAGTTTTATTGCATTCAACGTGCTTTTTGCCTCCTTGTCTCCTGTTTCCTTCCCCCCTCTCTTTCTCTCTCTCTCACTCCCTGACTGTCAAGCGAAAGAAGTCATTGGCTTTGTGGCAGTTGCTGCTCTTCTTGCTGGGTATCTTTCGGCCGCGATGTGGACGTGGACGGGGACATGTGCAGTGGGTAGCCTGTCTAATGAGTTGTCGTTAAGCTTTCACATCAACTGTTCTTGCCTTTTCTCCCTGTTTGTTAAGCGAGTCTCTCTGTGTGTGTGTGTGTGTGTGTGTGTGTGTGTGTGTGTGTGTGTGTGACTGGCAATTACTACTTTTCGTATATTTTACGATAGGCACTCACTGCTCTCTTAGTGGTGACTATTCCATTTCGACTGCGCAATCAATTAAATATTTTAGCACTTTTCGGCGCATTCGTCATGTGCATCATGCGAGATTACACGCCCCCTAGAGCTATAGATGTAGACCGCCAGCTATAGAAGTTCACAAATTTAATGTAAGATCTAGATAAATGTAATTATTTTACTACTCTTTGTTGATTTCATTACGTTTTTAACTAGCATTACTAATTATCCAGACACAACTTAGTTTATACTACTTTTCTTAGATCTTTTTCTTACTTTATACAGTATTTACTAATACCTTTCCATTGTAAATGCTAAGTTTACTGCAGCTTTTAATGTTATATGAAACTGTTTCGAATTACTTTAATATATATTTATTAGAAATGATCTATACACAACTTATTGTACTAAATATTCCTCTAATCTATTTCTTAATATTCTTTCTTCTAGTATTATAATCGATTTACAATTTCTTCCACTATTACAAGAATTCTCGACCATTTCATATACTATTAACATTGATAACACGTGCATAGTGGTGGTTATTATATTATTTCCACGACCATTACTGCCAATATCATCTCTCGATCATCCTATTATCACAACTCATTTCATTACCTCTTCTACTGTTATTACAACTGGCAGTATTCCTATAACTACATTCTTCTCTCTTCTCCACCCATCCTGCAGCGGAACTGGCAATATTTGTACATTTAGATGATTCCATATATAGAGAATATACCGCTGCTACATCAACTCTATTATGATCGCCCCAATGCGTGAATATTATAGTTCTGAAAGTGCAAAATTGCATATTCCTCGCTGGGAGGGCGCATTCCGCACTCACATTTGATTTACTATCTGGAGTACACGATCAATTACAACACCAAGCGCGAGGCAAGGCGAGGCTTGGCCTGGCTTGGCTCTGCCCTCGTTGGATGACGCGTATGTGTCAGTGGGCGTGGCCCAGCCCCGAAGAGAAGAGACGGTCATATTTTTGCACAGGGTGACGACGACGACGACAACGGTGATGATGATAATGACGATAGTCGTTGATAATAATGACATTGTTATTCTCCTGCTTGGCTGTGCCACTTGATGTTGCTGTTGTTGTTGCTGTTTGCTGCGTTTCACTGATCGCTATCAAGAGACGCCGCCAACGACAACAACGTCGCGTTGCCGTCAAGTGATTATTGTAATGATAATGAGAGAAGTCGACTAACCTATGCCGCCCGCCAGATGCCTCAGCTTGCCCCCGTCCCCCACCTCATTCTTCAAGTGTGCTTGCAACATGTGTCGCGTGCATAATTACCAACCGATCGGACGCTGCGTCAAAGGTGTTCGCCAGGTTATCTGCCCCGTACACCCCCTACTCGTCTTCCTCTCCCTACTTGTTGCTGCTGCCATCCCTCTCCGCTTGTCGTTCCGTTATGGTTCACGCTGATTTGGACAAGCGCGCAGCTTGTTGTTTCTAATTAAGTCATAAAACGGAGGCCGCAACGCTGCAAACAAACAAATAACTTTGCCCACCTCGCGACGTTCACCCACCTGGCTCTCTCTCTCTCTCTATCTTTGTATCTCCCTGTGCGCCACAGGTCCTCCCTTTATTATCAACAGCTCGTAACTAAGTTAGTTGCGTATCTTGTGGGGCACCCGGCAAGGGGCAGAGGGGAGTCTTTATGACTACTTTGTGTCTTTTAATTGCCGACGCATAAGCGCACGTCGAACCGAAACCTGCGAATTGCCATTGAGGCAACAACAAAGAGCAGCAGCAGAGGCAGCAACAAGTTTCCTTCGCCGGTGCCAGACAATGCTCCAGTTTTTCCCTCTTTGTTGTGTTTGCTTTGAAGATTTTGTCTGCAGTCTCAGATGAATATGTTTTCTTTATTTGCATCGCAAACACTTTTGAGATGACTTTTTATGATAATTATGTCTAGCTCTAGCAAGTCAAAAATCAAAATTTTAAATTTTCAAAAATTCGGTTTGATTCTTGCTATAACTAAAGTTTACCAGATGATTTCAATAAGTTTTATAACAATTAACGTTCCACATGCGTTATACCATTTACCTCAACAGGCGAAACAACTTTGAATTCCTAAAAATTATCAAATCCCCTTCAGAAAGTCAATTTGTTATCAAGTTCGCATATTTATTTGATTTAATAGTTATTTAATTACTGCATACCGTGTCGTCAACTTGAAAGCTGTGTTCAGAATTCAAACGATATTCTAGCCATGCTATAATCAACTCTATAAATTGTTCAATGTTAACTCTACCATTAAATACCCATTGTTCGCACAAGTCTAGTTTATCCTTCTTTAGACATTTTAAACACACACAGGGTATAAGAAGTGGTTAGGCCGGCGAATAATCACATTATTTATCGTTTTGGCCATATAAGCGCCTAATTTGCCATTGGCTTGCTTCGTTCGTTTTAGCACCACGCTAACAAATCGAACTTTATTACAAGCTATTATTAACTGTCTTTTAGTTTTTTGCTGACCCGTTCTTGACACTCCCATATACTACAACGACATTTGATTTGAATTTTGGCTACTGAGAGAGCAAGAAAAAGAAATAAAGAAAATAAACATGATTTTTAATAACTTTAAACTGGCCGCCGAGCTTTGATTCGAGCCGCTTTTTGCTTTGGGCGGCAAAAAATCGTAACTTTCTAAAAGCCCATTTAACGAGAATGAAAGCTACCTTCGGCATGCCAAGGGTTCTATACCCTTGCTGGTTCTTATATCCTCCGATCGTTCCAATACTAGTTATATATTATGGTGCTGAACTGAATGGTATTGTGTATATCCACACATTGATTGGCATTGATAAGTTATTTCTTAAATTTAAAGTTTTCTTAATACATGAACCTTTATGATATAATAATCAGATTTTGATGAAATGTTATATCCATATTAAATATACAGAATTAGTCCGGTGTAGAAAATTTGGATATCTTGAAAAATAACAAAAATCGTCCGATAGTTTGTATGGCAGCTATACAATATATCGGTCCGATCCAGCTCGACTTTTATACAGCGGACTGTATTAAGAGGCATGTGTACCAAGTGTCATCAGGATACCCTTACAACTGAGAGACTAGTTTCCATTTACACACAGACGGACACGGACAGGGCTAGTTCTCTTTATGAGGTCGGATATGTTTCCTAAGGTGCGCTGAAAACTGCTGGCTGAAATTGATATACCCTCTGCAAGGGTATACAAAATGAAAGGTGGCCAGATTTAAGGGTTTTTTAGAGTCTGGAAAGAAAACTAACTAAACTAAACACTTGTCGGCAGCTGGGAAAATTAGAAAAGTTTGCGAAGTTTTTTTCCAAGTTGTTGTCTTTGTAGTTTTTCTTTTGCGCCTTTTCTTGTGCAGTTTTTCTTCTTTTTTGCGAACGGCTTTAAGGCAAATTTTAATTAAACTATTCATGCGTTTGCTGGGTGGGAGGCGGGCAGAAGCCAGTGTGGATCTGTTGGCTTGGGCAAAAACAGTGGCGGAAGCAGCCAGGCAGTCAGCCTTTGTGCAGGCAGTTGGCAGACATAAACACAGACACTTTTCAAGTGCGTACTTTCTAATTTTCACTTGCAACACGCAGCAAGGCAAACAAACAACAAGGCGCAATAACAGTGGCAGTGCCTTTCTTGCGGCTCAAACCGGCAGCAACAACAACAACAACAACAGCAACTACAGAAATGGCAGCAGGGATACAAACAATGAGTGACTTTTGCCTCTGCCTCTGCAGCAGCCTCCGTCACTGTCTCTCTCTCTGTCTGCCTGCCTGGCTGCCCCGTCTGTCTAACTGCCTGCATGGTGGGTGTCTTGACTACGACGGTTGTGTGTCTGAGCTGCTTAGTGCTCGTAAATGTCGACAACGTCGTTTGTTGTTTTCTCTTGTTGTTGTGATTTGAATGTGGAGATTGAGGAGGAGCTGCTGTCAGGCACTTGCTCACGTTTGCAATAGATATGCCTACGGAAAATAGTTTTGCGACTCTCGGGTGATAAATATGCCTCTTTAAAGAAGTGCAGCATAAATTGCTTGCATTGGATGGAGATATATCGTATGGAGTTGAAGAAATCTGAAGAGACAGGTTAGCGAGATATCCTGAGGTAGATAAAACTACTGAGTGGAAGAGAGATAGAGAAAACTATACAGATATACCTTATACAATAAATAGATTTACAGTTCGTCATAAGATCGCAAACTAGGCAAACAATTTTGACAAATTACAAAGATCTCTCAGAAATGTAGCCGTGTAACCTTTGTATTTGCCGCTTTCTTTGTAACTTTTAATGCAAAGAATTTCCTAAATGAAATTCCTCGATAAACTTATCACTTCCCACTCTCCATTAGCCTCGACCGCAGCAATAAGCATTAATAAGAAAAGTTTCTTTTCGTTTTTATATGTGGCAACTTGTGTAGAAAGAAGGAAAAGAGTATTTTGTAAAACCGCGAAAATCATTAGAAAGACACGCGGTGTTAAAACCGTTGACCACAATAAAAAGCGAAACGATTTGTGTCTATAAATCAATAAGCGGGAGAATAAAAGCCAAAAATAATAATTGCTTATGACACAAACAAATGGCGAATTGTAATAAAAAGCAAAACGGGAGAAATTTCTCTAACAGAAATGTTCAATTTCCCCCCTCGTAATGTGGAACAAGTCTCCAAAGAGTTGTGTTCCCTCGTTTTATGGGCGCCCCCAAAACTGCAATGTGTATTCGTTTTTCCCGAGAACTACAACAAAATGATGATGTTTTCCATGCTTTTACGAGAGATAAGAAAAGTTTTATTGAGTTGAGCTGTTACTGCTCGTGTTGCGCGTGTTGCACAAGCGCCGAGTTCAAAATGTCAAGTTTTCCGAGGCGGCTGATGTCGATGTCGATGCCGATGCTGTAATTAAAGCAGCCCACTGGAAACTGTTACAGCAATACAAAAATACCAATAAGAAAAAAAACTGTATATGAATTAACAATATGTACGAAATCGAAATCGAGGCAAAGTGCTGATAAAGATTTCCGTTCCCAAAGCCTCCCATCGGTGCCGCCCTGCGCCCTTCTCCTCCCGCTCCTTAATGACTTCATCTCAAAAAACGTTTTGTTCGGCACTTAGCTGCATTTGCATTGCTTTTTTCGAAGCTCCTTTTTTTTTTTTGGTATTTCTTTTTTTGGTTTTGCGATAAGCGTTGACACCATTAAAAATTAAAAAATATATTTTCCGTTGTGCCGCCGCCGTCGTCACCGCTGCTCCAATTATAATTTTCAACGGTTCCGTCGCATCATTCATTTGCATTTTGGTGGTAGGGCTCACAGCTGGGTGCAGGCTGTGGGAGGGGAGGGAGGAAGGTTGGAGTCTCATCTGACCGGACACACTCGCTTTGTTCGACAGTCTCTGCCTATCAGTTCACAAGTGACAAACTTTAAATTTATGATTTGAAAGTGTGCCGAACTCGTCGGTTCCCTCGAGTGTCAATGCAATAAACACTCGAAAGAGTGAGTGAGAAAGAGGGGGGAGGGACAGAGAGAGGGTTAGTGTGTATGTGAGTGAGAGAGCGCGACATGTGTTGCATGTGTCATCATCAGTCGTCGATGTCTTCTTTTGTCGTGCCTCGAGCACTTAGATAAGCCTCAAGTTGGTCCAGACAGTCCAGACAGACAGACAGCCAGCAAGCTAGCCAAGTCAAGCCAGTCAGAAGCTGCAATTCTCCTTGGTCTTTACCAGTCTCTTCCTCATCGTCTTGCGCTGTCTCCGTCTCTGCCTCTGGCTTCACAAATTGTCAACTAAGTATGCAGAGGCCTCGACTATAAGCGCCTTACAAAGTGTACGCATTCACATAAATTTGGTAGTGCTCGTTAATGGGCAGTCGGGAATGGCTCTATGATACAATATGTATTAAGTGTGTACTAGGGTTGGAAAGGTCTTACTAGTCAAAGAGGGATTTGTGCAGGGGCGAAACTGATTTGCAAAGTGCAATAGGGTCGAAAAGTCGGTTGTCGAGTTCGCTTTGAATATGTTTGACTTAAACATCTTTATGACTTTTTAGTTTTTAAATTCTTAACTTTAAAATACCAATAAATATTCTGTACTGTATATACAATAATTAGACATATACTTTCTCATCCAAAATGTATTTATGGAATCGACGGAGTATCATGTTTAATATAATTTATCTGCATTGTGCTATATTTATTTAATTTAATTTATTCTTTACCTTTAATTTTATTTAATATGTACCCATTAAGTAAATTATTAATTTAACATACAGTTAGCTCCTCTCATGGGTTAGTTGAGCTCTTCCCCAGCTAACAAGAGTTTAGAAGGCGAATCGCAATAACGGTGAACAGTGAAATTGAAATGCAACGTTGCATGCATCCCTAAGTCCTTGTTGTGCCGTTTCTGCAGTCACACACAGGCCGCACACCGAGTGCAGTTTAAGTAGCTGCAGCTCACAGCAGTTGACAACTGCAAAATGTTGATGATGACTTAATCTTGGCAGGCAGCACTGGCAGCACTGGCAGCAGCGGCAGCAAGTAGCATCAGCAGCAAGCAGCTCCGGCAGCAGCCACAGCAGCTGCACATCTGCCAGTTGCAGTTGTCGGTGGCAAAGTGGGCGGTCAAGGGGAAGGGGATTGGCTGTGGGACGCTGACGTTTTTGCGGCGACTGCTTAACGAGTGTGGCGCGTTCTCGTCCCGCGTAGCCCGTCTCGCCCCTTTGCACACCACAAAGTCAACTGTTAATCTGCGATTTTATTATAATTTGATTTTTTAATGCTCAGCGAGTGCAAGTTTCTTGGCTCGTTATTCGACTCTGTCTCACTCGCCTAGACGGAGAGTTATGCTTTCTTTTAGCCATGGCCAAGTTTTACGATCTGTACGGATCTCATACTCTTCCTTGAGGGTATTTCCGATATGCAGTTGATTATATTTATGTATTTACGTGTTTACAATATTAGTGATCAGTGTGAAGCACTTCAAAGTCAGATGACGAGCTATGAAGGCTCTATATAAGGTACTATTACAATCAGTTATCCCTTTAGATACTGATTAAAGATAACGAAAATAACTTTAGTATTTAATAGGTCTAGTCGTAATTCTAGAAACCAACCTCATTAAAACCTATGGACAATATTCGTATATTATATTAACATACCTCATGGTTTTTATTCTCGGTTAACTTGATCAAAATCGCTAAGGTTTCCCCTACATAACAACCGATCTGCTAGGGCAGTTCCTATAGTCGTTCTTGCGGTCTCTCCCCCCATTCCCCATTTTATATTAACTTCTTTCTTTTTACAGTCCTGCTTCTGTTCGGGCCGTGCCACTAAATAATGCACATTTTAATATTCGGCGGTGAGGCAAAACTAATTTTTTGTTGCTTTTTGCTCTTTAGGTTTTTTGCTCTTTTGTTGTTTCGCTACACGGTACGCCACAAATGGCATATGAAATGTTTCCGCCTCGTCGGCGCTCATGTTTTAATAAAAACATAAACAATGTTAACACAGCGGCCCGAAATGCTTGCGGAATGCTTCAGCCATGCAACAACTATCACTGCCACTGCCCAAGCCTCTGCCACAGCCGCACTCGCTGCTGCCTCTTGCAACGAATTTATGCAAAAATATTTTTGCAATATTTCCCACAACAATCAATCAAAAATCAAGTGACATTCTAAACGGCGAACAACACACGCACACACACACACTCAGCAGAGACAAAAGGCCGCTGGTGTTCGGTTTCAGAAAGGGTGTGCAGCGAGAGGGGAGTGGCTGAGGGGAAGCTGGGCGGTCAGTGTAAGGGGAGGACAGCTGACCCCTGCTGGACATTGTTCAAAGGGAACATGATTGCAACTGTGCGCACAGTGTCCAGCATTAACATATGCATATGTGAGCGAGCGAGAGTTGCTCGAAGAGTATAGAAGAGTACGACTCCGATACAAAGGCACTTCTGCTAATAATATATTAGTGAATATAATTAATATAAAATACAAGTAGTTTGTATAGTGCTCTGTTAACTAACATTACTTTAATATGATGTACAGAGTATTTGTAAATAGTCTGCAGAGTGATCTGTTAATTAACATAATGAAAAGCAGTGCAGCCAGATCGTATGCAGATTGCTTTAGCTTTTAAATAACATTGGGGCAGAACACTGCTATTATTAGTACATTAATATAACACTGCTATTATTAGTACTTTAATATATGTTACATATATAATATGATAGTCTGTAACTTGAATTCATCTCTCTCTAGCCATTTCTGACTATTCAACCCGAGCTTTTCCGCACACTTAGCCCATTCGGTGCTTCAGGATGTTTGTGAACGGTTCGGGCCTTTCGCTGCGGGCCAATTTGCAGCACTCGTCAAAATACTGCAATGTATTTTTGGCATTTTCCGTATTTATACTGTATAGTGGGCTGGCGAATCGCGGGCCTTACGACTTGGGCTGTTGCATATCGTTGTTAAAAATGAAAATTCTGAATTGCAATTTGTTTTTGTGTTTTTCTATTTATTTTTTTCCATTCTTGCCACTCGCGTGCGCAGATTTCCCACAGCACTGTTCCCGTTGTTGCTGCTGTTGCTGTTGCTTTGTTTGCTGCTATGTTGCCTCTTTTGTTTTTAACAAATTCAATTGTATTATGCAACATCTGCCGCTGCCGCTGCCACCGTCATCGTCGTCGCCGTCGTCTCGTATCTAAAACTGAAATTTATACAAATATGCAATCCACTTCGCAGAGCTAACTTCAGCTGCTGTTGCAGCCCACCCGCACAGCCCTCCCCGTTGCCCACGCTGCTGGCGCAGCCGCTGGCAGCATTTATTGCTGCCATCAATAAAGTTATGTAAACATACACACACTTGCACACACACACATACACACTCACGGACACGTACGTGTGCTACCCGCTGCCAATCCATTTTACATATGCAACATTTTAGGTTTTTCATATCAACGACCCCAGTGTTCGTCAGTGATTGAGAGAGGGTAACTGGCGGGTCAGGAAAGGTGGGAAGCAAGAGGGGGGCTAGAGGGAACCATGGAGAAGTCACTCAGCCGACGAGTGAAATTTACATGAAGTACATCATTGTTCAGCTTTGTCAAGCGCGCAAAATTTGTACGAATATGAATGAATGCAGTGGCAAGAATCGCCTAGAATAGAGTCGAGTGCACTGCACTTGTAATACCCTTTTCCATACAGAGTGTAGCTCATTACAGATTGCAATCTTCTATAAGTCACACTTTATATCTCGTTTTGTATTGGGTGCATAATATGATGATTTATTATAGAGATGAATCTTAGTAGTTACTGAATTCTATAAAAAATAAACTTAATTTCGAAAATGAAATCAAATAGTCAAAAAGAGGGAATTGAATTCAGTCTGAATTTAAATACATATACCCATCAAACGAATCATAGAAAATGATTAAGATATCAAAGCTGCAATTAAAGATGGACTAATTTTATGAGATTGACAAACTTCACAGGTCTGTCGATAAGATCCACAGAAAGGGCATTCACACATGCATACAGCAGGGTATAAATCGCTACCTATGTTACCTTCGGACAAACGTGTGGCTATTGTTGCATGCCGGCAACGAAAGCAGCGCACAACAAAAGAACAAACCAAACCAGGTCGCAGAATTGGACACTGGACAAGGGACAAGGGACGAGAAATGGGATGCAAAATGCGAGAGGGGGGCTAGCACTGGACCCGTCAGATATCCAGAGTGTACGTCCGCCGGTCTGTCTGGCCGGTGAGCTTCCAGCATTTGCATATGTTTCCTGTGACTTTTGACGATTATATGAGTTTTCTGGTCTTTACACGAAGAGTTGCCTTCAGTTTTTATTTAGCTTGGTTTGTTTTTGTTTTGCGTTTTGTTTTTGCTGCTGCTGCCACTTGCGCAACGTCCAACGGAACGGGGCAACTGCAGACACGTTGCATAAAAAATAAATCTCCAACACACTCTCACACACGCAAACAGTGAGAATAGAAACAACGACGTGGCACATGTCCCAAGCTGCTCCAGGCTCGAGTGGGTCTGCCCCTGCCACTGCCCTCTCTCTCTCTCTCTCCCCTCTTTCGCACTCTTCCTCTGCCTATGGACAGTGTAGTTTCCAAAGCCCTGGAGATTTACGTGCAATTCAACAGTTTTATGAATTTACCATCTTCATGCAACGTTCGACTATATAGAAATATGTATATATATTGTATATACGTACATACATATACAATGCACACGTATCTCTTGTTTATTTTGTTATTTTGGCTGCTTGTTTGTCGCCTGCAGCTTGTTCGAAACACAAAATAATTCCAAAATAAATTTACCTTTGGGAATTTGTTTTTTGGCAACAACAAAGCGTATTTTAAACTTATGTAAATATATTTGGCTTGTCGAACCAAAAATAATTGCTAAAAATTCATACGAATTACTTGGCATAAGAAATCAGAGACAAAAAAAGAAATGAATGAGTGAAAAGATGAGGCAAATATCTCCAAACAGAGAAGAACCCAACAAAACACTTGACAATAGTTGTTAAAATTGAGTTATGGATAGATTGAAGTATTCATCGCATGACTACTGTTCAGTATACCATCAAATTAATACTCCAAATATAACTATAGATAAATCCCTCTATTCAACTAGAAAATCTCTCAGCATGAACTCACCCGACTCGATTCGCGTTGAGCCAAAGCTGATGTGACAACCAATTAAATAACCATCGATATTTAGTATGTTTATGTATATTTCGGAAGGCGTAAAAGCCATCAATAATTGCTTAATACGCAACAAGTTGCCATAAAGCGAGAGCACGCAACTCATCGATGAAATTTACTTGGATTGTTCTCAACAAATCGCACTGGGTTCGACGGGTACACCGGGTACACTCGGGTTTATTGTCATGTAAATATGTCCGGCTGCTGTGCAGCTAATAATGATATATGCCCAAAATCAGATAAGTCATAAGGCATCGCCCTTTTGTTGGAGCGAAAAGTCAATTCTTAATTATAAGCCCAAGTCGAGGGAAGAAGAAACCAGTTACAAAACGTTCGGTTCGGAAATTTGCATAAGAATCGGAAGTTTCAGTGTATTAACTTGTTTTATGTTTGTCATTATTGGCGATTTTACAGACATGTTGCTGCTTCTGCTGCCCCACGGCTACCGTGTACCACAAGGCTTAAGATAGTGTCAGGTTGTCACGGGGTACTCTGAGATAGTGTGAGACAGTATGTACGGACCTTTGCGTATGCGGTAGAAGTCGCAGCCTCGACTCATTAACAGAGCCAACGTCGGGTGGGTCATAAAACTATGTACGCAATTTTTAGTGTTGCCCAGGCGGTTCGGGCCTAATGAATATTTATGGCATCTTAAACATAAATTATTTTGCATACTTCATATCGAGACAGGGCGGCTGGCCGGTTGGGTGAGAAGCTGGCAAAAGTTTATAGTTAATTTGATTGATTTTATGCGCGAAGACGTCAAAAAGGAGCAGCCTAAATCTATATAAAAATACATACATATGTACATAGAGGTATGTGTCCATGTGTGTATGTACTATGCATGTGTGAGGTACCTATGAGTACCTTCATATGTTTCCGAAGAGCCACACAATGCCGCCACTTTATAGACAATTTGTTGGCCTCACTCGTTGATTGATGATGCGAGCGAAAGAGTGTGATTTCTAACGCGCTAAAGATGCGCAATCATTAGGCAGCTGCGATCCTTTCAACATGACGGCGCAGGATCAAGAGGGCGCGCTCAACCAAGAAAACGCCAGAAAACAACAGCGAGAACAGAGAGAAACAAAACCCGCTAACGATTACAAAACAAATTCGATATTGATTATGGTGCGGCATAAACAAAAGTGCACAATCAAAACGCCTCGAAAGATCATTAGATTGATTGATGTTTAAGGATGTGTGTGCGAGTGTGTGAAAAGAAGAAAGTCAGCATGAGAGGCGGAGAGAGCGGGAGTAGTGTGAAGAGAGGCAGAAGTGAGAGAGAAGAAAAGTAAGAGAGAGAAAAGAAAAAAACAGAGGAAACGAGTAACTTGGTCAACAATTAATGGTACTGTTGAACGAGTTAGCTATTTCCCGCTTACATTTTGTAGACACGGTTGAAAAAGGTTCAAAAACAGCTAACAAATTTAAGGAATACATATCTATAAATAAAATAATATATTTAATGACCTTTTTCGGGATATATTTGTATAAAATGTTGAATATAATTAAAAAATTATAATTACTCCCTATGTTCCCATAATTAATAATTTATCTACAATGAATTATCTATATTTTACGCAAAATATTAAATAATAATAAATATCAAGTGTCCAAAGTTTTCCCAACTGATCAGAAAAATGTATTGTGTTTTCCTATATAGAGGGTGCAGTACCTTAATTCATCGGACTGACACTGACGATAAAACACTCTCTGCTACCTGTCAGAGAGTTTTAATGATTGCAGCCACTTGATTAATAACCAATTTTTAGCTATTTATAGCCTATTGGCTACTTTCTTGCCAATACAGTCTCGAGTGCCAGCACTTTGGGGACTGTAAGCGAAATGGGAAATGGAAATTCCTGCCATGATAACAAAGTATGTAAATCAAAAGGCTTTTGCGGCGAGGACGCCCTGCAGTTTTCCAGCTAATTAACACTTAATTTCAAATCACCGTGCAACGTCTGGAAAAGCAGCTGCTGGCTTTTTGGGAAAGCGGCAGGCAGCAGCAGCAGCACCATCGATGTCATGTTGTAAATTTTGTGGTAATGTCTTTGAATCGAAGTTGTTGCAGTTGCAATTGTTGTGGTTGTTGTTGCAGTTGTTAATCGCATGTTTGTCAAGCGTGTAATGCGCCCATGCTGCGGCTGCAATTACTTTAAAGGAGGCTGCCACGCCCCGAGCGAACTGCAAATGTATCTTTGTATCTGTATCTGCAGCTGTAGCTGTATTTGTATCTGTGCAAATGTATCTTTGTCTGCTGCTGCTACACGTGTATGCATAATTAAACAAGCAGCAAAATGTTTCGCTTAATGATTCACAAAATTGTCCAAAATTTACAACCAAAGGGCTAAACTTGCATGTGTGTGTGTGCGTTACGTTGATTATATGACCAAGTTAATGCATTTGCCACATGCGGCTCTCGTATTAGCAGACAAAACTAACTAATTGTTATTTTCTTCGCAAATTGGATTTCCATAAGGATTACGAGTGTGTCTCTGTGTGTTTGTCTGTGTGTATGCTGATCTATAGATACGCTACAATATGTTTTATGTGCTCCAACTAACTGCACATTATAATATTAGTTACTTCCACTTCTACACGGTCGCTTCAATCCGCTTGACCCATTGCCATCGGCGCTTAAGTGCTGCATTGTTAGTTGCCATTTTGGCCATATTAGTTGAATGCAATTTGGCTAAAACTGTCAGCTAAAATGTGGCCTTCGATAATATCATTATATTTAATGTGACAATATCACACACACACACACACACACACATATGCGTGTATCTATTATGAGCTCATAATGACACTGTGTTTATCGAAATCAAATGGCTTTTGATGCCCCCCAAGATGGGGCTATTATGGCAATAATTGCACGACAAATTTCTGCTAAAAAGCTCTGCGAGTCTTCAGTTTGGACTCTTTAACGTACAGCAGCAACTCAATTAATTTCCATTTGTTTGCTCACAAATTGATATTGCGAATTCTCTGCACCATTAACAAATAGTTCGAGCTCAATGTGACCATGTGGCAAATTTGCTCAAGAAAATGCAAATACAAGAGGGGGAGTGCGGAGGAAGAAACTGACTATATTCGTATTCATAGAGCATAATATTAAGAGCTCTGTGTGTGTGTGTGTGTGTGTATAAATAGAATTTTCCATTTGAAAAGGTGGACATAGAAAGGAGAAGGCAGCCGCATCAACTTGTTAGAGCAGCGGCAGCTAAGACATGTTGCACGTTGCAGCAGCAACAAAAGAAGTGCCAGCCAAAGGCGCCACATACTGAGCGTCGATGGCGCCTGCACACACTCATGCAACCTGCTCACGCACACAGCAAGAGTGAAGGGAGGGAAGGAGGGGGGTTAGCTTGCGAAACGGTCGTTCGAGTTCGACTCCCGAAGCGCGTATAGACGCCAATTAGCGTTCAGCATTTTATGACAATTCGAGCGTGGCAAGTGCAAATGTGTGTATGAGAGAGAAGGAGAGAGAGAAAGAGAGAGAGAGTGTGTGCCGCGCTTAGGGGGTGCAACAAGCACATGGAAAAGACGAAGAAAAAGAGAGCAAAATCAACGCGCTGCTGCAGCACTTCATTATAATTATGGCAGCGCACGTTGCTGCTGTTGCTGCTTGCAAGTTGCAACTGCCACAAAAAACCAACCAAGACACACATACACAGACTGACACACGCGAATTTGTTTTTTAGACACACTGCCATGTGGTCTATAAGCAGCTGAAGCTTTTGACATTGCCGTGACATTGACAACAAAATGTTGCTTAATAAATTTTCTCTGTCTGAGCTGGAAAATCCCGCAGCACTTTTCAGTGTCAAGTGACACTGACATTTTCGACTCGGCGCTGCTTTGGGAATGGAAAGCTGTTTTTTCTTTAATGCAGTCGCTTGAGTCGGCAGCTTTGACTGATAGTTCTGGCTAATGAGTTCGATTTACGTTGTCGCAGTCAAAGTCGTATTATCCGCTCCAAGCACGATTTGATTGAGGATTATGTGCGATATATGACCGATTGCAGCGACAAATTACAGAGCCTGTTTTACACATGTTTTTCGTATTGAAATAACTTGTTTGTTTTCGGGTAAGTGTGTTATAAGAATTTCCAATAAAATGTCGAACTTTCAAAACACCTCCTAATTATACAGAGTTGTTCTATTTATTAATTTAAACCTGACTTCAGTTGTAAAATTGTACAATATTTCAATAAGTTTGGTTCAGTAGTTGCTGAGAGCAATGAAAACAAACGTTGTGAGACGTCATCTGTAGGCATGTTTATAATTAAGTTGAGTATTCTATAAGTTTAGAGTATTATATGGATATATAGTATTAATTCAGCCATAATATTCTCTTAGTATTTTCGAAATAATAAAGCTTTCTTAGCTAATCTGGAACTGATCTTAAGTACTTGCATTGCCTGCTGTTAATCATTGTCGGCAAGCTTAGTTCAGTGCTTGATTGATCAGTCTGGGGCTGCGACTAAGTTAAGATCACATCTATAAAGTGTGCATAAGCTTGTTTTGTATAATTGCATAATATTCGTATTAACCGAGTTTCGCACAGCATAGCGTGGAATTCTCTCCAAATGAAATTCCCAAGAGCTGTTTTATTTTTTTTTGCCGTATTTTTTTCTTTATTCTGTTGGACTTATCAGCAGCGGTCGTTGTCAGACTTTGTGACTGAGCTGCACATTTGATATATGGCCACACCTTTAATCACTCCGCCACCGCAAAAGTGCGGCACTACCCGCGAAAGGTAGCTCACGGTATATTTATTTCGCGCGACTTTGATGTGCCGAAATTGAAATGGACTCGTTCGACTCACAAAGGCCAAAGGCAGCAGAAGCCGGACCAGATCTCGCGCCGACTTAAGCAGTTGATTTGTGCTGAGTTATTCGCCGAATCCGCAGACGAGAAATTATAATTTATTTAGAACGAAGCGTTCAAAAAGAGCTTCTGCTGCTGCTGCTTTTACTGCTGCCTTTTGCATTTTGAATGTGATTGCGCCTGCCACACGAAAAAGATACAAATTCATTTCGGATGAATTTCGGATTTAAAAGCATGAGTAAGTTGCCTGATTTTCCGAGGCATTCCTCCTCTGTCAGGGTAGCCAGAGATAGACAGTCAGTCGGTTTGGGCAATTAAAACAAATCTCTCGGACAGTGGAACTAAACCATCCCGAATTGAGGAGAATCGAGTGGCCATTGACATTGGAATTGGCCGAAACTCAAAATGATTTCATTTGTTTTTCGTCGACTTTTTTTTGGCCACGTCTGTCTAACAATAAGCCGCATGGCATGGCCAAAGGGATCAGCGGGCAGACAGTTTGTTATAAATTGCATTGGGTATAAACAATTTTTAATTATATTTATTATGCCATATGCGGAGAAAACAAAAACATTTTTATAACAGGCTTACGTAAAGCTTAATGAGTTTATCCTTATTCAAACGGGTATTCGAATTCGCATTCATGCATTCGCATTCATATGTTGTGATATGCTATATGTTGGGATACGGGATAAGTTGATATAGTAACGGCATGTGTAATTTGTATCGGATTAATGGCAAATTAAATTATATCCACACATTTGTTTAAATCAACTTTGAATTCGCACATCATATAACTTATTATATTATTATTCATTTGTGTTTCCATAAATTCAGAAGAACAAATGGTATATTATATGTATTTTTGATTAACTACGGTGTTTATTGCGCAATATCAACATGTTCGATGATATATGTGACGATATAATGTAGGTAAATGGAAATAAAAGCGATTTATTTGTGAAATATCTGACGGAATAATCAATTGGCGAAGGTTATGAAATAATCAAAAATGTTGTATATGGTGTAAATCAATACCAATTGAAAATTAAGTAAATAAGAATGTAGAATATATAATATATAATATACATATAATATATAATATATATAATATATAATATAAAATAATATATAACCCTAAGGAACCCTTCTGGACTGGATTCTGGACTCACTTTGGACTCACCTCTCAGCTGACATTCCATCTGTCAGAGACTGCTTAATTTACCCATAACCAAGATTTTGCCCTGCACACAATAATTGCATCTAATTTAATGCTAACTGGACTGGTTGCCACTTAAAAGCAGTTAAATGTCGCTTAAAGACTTGATGTATGAACATTATAAACACACACCTGTATACATTGTGAAGTACACAGCTCCAATGATATTGAAGATGGTTGCTAAGTAAACTTAAAAGAGAGTTCACACGCATATACAGACATTGATATATACATATGTATATTGTCATACATATACATATATTGTCAGTTGATTAAGTAGGAAATCAGAAATACATCTATCTACATTTACAAATGTTTACACATGCCACAGTGCAGGGCAGCTGCTGTTGTTAACCATTTTCCGTTGTTCGTTTAAAGCGTCCTTTGGTGGCCTCGGCCAGGCAAGCAGCATGCAGCATGTAGCGTGTAGCAAGCGCAACTCGCAGAGGCGACGAGTGCGCAAAGAGTTGCCGTAAAAAAGTTGATAATGCATAAAATATATAATTTGCAAAATTAATTAATTTTTACAACACATTAATTTCACCCGTATACAGGCAGAGAGACAGAGAGCAAGAGAGAAGAGAGAGAAAGAAAGGGAGACACACACGCAAACGCAGCCGCACTCAGTCAGGCGTGCCACATGCACCGTTGCCCCAGTGGCCACACTGGTCGATTTTAACCCATGGCAGCCCCCGCCACAGTTGCTTTTCACTCTCCCCACACACACACACACATGCACACTCACAGGTTCCCTGAGGAATCCATGTGGCGCCCCCTTCGCCCCCCAAGCTGAGCAGCCGCTTGGTCATTGAGGTAAAAGTAACTGCAAAAGCGCTTGCAGCGCTCATTATGCTGCAGCACTTGTATAATTTTTATTTAATTTATTTAAACGTTTGCTAAAATGAAGCACAGCTTACAGCATACAGAGAACGGTACACACACACAAGCACACACAGACTAACAGACCAGGGCAGCACAAATGTGGATACTTTCGGTCGATCTATGTAAATTATGGTAAATGTTGAATAAGTGCATCTACATATATAATTATATATCCCAACTGAACTGAGAACGAACTGATAAAATAAAAAACAACAAACAGTTTTAAAGAATTTATAAAATTAGCAGAAATATATTTAAAGCTTGTCTTCATTTGGAACTCTATATGATGTATATGTTTATAGGCAATTAAGTTGCCCTTCTGCGGCATTTCCTGACAAGTTTTCTAGTAGTATCTTGTTTGTATTACATTATCAAGCTATTTGCTGCTCACCCTAATAACTGACCTGCTCACCTGGTATTATTATCGCATCAGAGCTGAGCTAGTGTTGTGTAGCCCTAGGAGTCACGGTGCCTGCATTTCGTTTAAGCTCCCAACACGCTATCATAACCTGAAATGGCCAGTTGCTCGTTTAGTCCTTAGTCCCTTTAGAGAGAGAGAGAGAGGAGGAAAGAGATAGAGCTGTAGAGCGAGACAGAGTGTGCGAGAGGTGTGTGCAACACCCAAGTTCATGTAGCACTTTGCTGCTCTCGCCTCATTCGTATGTAGATTTTTCGGTATGAACAGAACAGAAGTTTATGAGTGCTTCGATCAAAATTGAGCTGCCTGTCCGCCCGCCTGTTTGTCTCTCTGTCCGTCTGTCTGTCCGCCCGCTCATGTTGCAAATTATGTATGTCTTTTGACACGCAGGCCCTTGGCCTGGAGGCAAGAACTAAGTCAAGGGTAGGCACTGTCGGAGGCACACTTTACTATATGGAGAGGTGCATACAACATGCATACTTACTTGTGCGAAATTAAAATGTGCTACATTCGCATGTTTAATTAATGAAATGTTTGACAATGTCTGCCTGCGTCTTTGTCTCTCCAGTCGCCCGTCCTGTTTCCCATGTCCTGGTACCGTCCTGTCTGCTGCTCCGCCAGCTTCTGCTGCTTGCTGGCGTTTGCGGTCGAAGCGCTTTGATGGAATGCTCGCCCGAAATGCCAACACCATTACGCACACATGTGTGTGTGTCTGTATGCGTGTTTGTTGTGCCAGTGTGTGTTTGCGTGTGTGAGTTGTAATGGGCCCCTTGCATTATTGAAATCGACACAATTTTACTTTTAAGCAGCGGCGGCGGCGTCTCTGCAACATGTGCAGACCGCATCGAAGAGTCGCCCTGAGTGACAAGGCTCTTGGAGCCTAAGCGACGCATAGTGGTCAAAGGGCATGTTATTCAGTTGAAAAATAAACAACTATTAAGCTTGACATATAATGCAGTTAGGTCCTTTAAGCACTCTTACATCTAAGAGGGATAAAGCCTCTTTGAAGTGCAGAAAGTTACACAATTAAGTGTTAACTAAGAAATTGTTTTTGCATCACTGTGCGACGTCAACAACATATTGCGTGAGGTGTTGCCGTTGCTGTTTCAGTGTTTGTTGTTGCTGCTGCTGGTGGTAATGCGACTGCGACTGGTTGTTGGATCGGCTGACTGCTGTCCGCGTTCATGCCCCGTCCCGTACCGTCCCGTCCTGTCCCATCCCATCATGGTGTGCTGGTGTGTGCTCGTCGAGACCGCCATCAAGTTCAAAGTCGAAATGCTTGTAATATGCAAAAATGTTTTAATTAATCACTTTGATGCGCACCGGCAATGCCGGGACAGGCGCAGGCGCAGGCCCGTGACATATTGAGAAGATGTTGCGATGATGTGCGGGGCTCTTCTTCATCGAGGTGCCGGCTGAGTGTCAGCGGTTCAGCGATGTTATGCGGCCTCATAAGTCCCCCTCCCCTTCCTAACCCCTTTCATGCTTCCGCTCAACACTTGCTCCCCACAAGGAAATATTTATGTCTTAATAACTTTGTCATTAAACAAGCCGAAGAGCAGTGAAATAAGTATGCTCATGTTCTTATGCCTTGAGGTATAACCAACTAAAGGATCACAGAGAACGTATTTGTAGTATCGAGACGTGTGTTTGCTTTAATATGTACGAAACCTTAGCGGATTGTTTGATATTTTGATTATTAAATATTGTCACTAATTTTTTTGTCGACGATTTCTTTCTATAGGGAAAATATACCGAGAAATTGATTTAAATTTTTTTATTCCACATTTATTTACTCTCGATTCTTTGTTATAAATTTGATTTTGTCACAGTCAAATACAATAGAGAGTTGATGCTTTTTGATGAATATGCATTTATACTCGCCATCCAGAGTTAACATTTTTAGGGGTTTATGCGAAAATTTTGATTAAAAATTTGACTTGCTTTGGCTTCTATTTCCCATTGGGCTTTTCCGAGCTTACAGAATGTTTGTTAAATTAGATTTTTGACGTTTTCCCTAGCAGAGCCCAGCAACAACAATAGAGCCCAGTCCCGAATACAGAATGGAAAGCGCAAAGCAGCCAACGCGTCGCAATGGTAAACAATATTCTACCCTGGCTTTTCGTCTCCTTTCTCCCTCTCTCTTCTTGTCTCCCTCTATCACTCATTTCTGTCCTCTGTTCAATATTTCATACATTTCTTTGAGCCGCGCGGCAGTTGCTATTGAAACCTTCACCTGGCTTAGCCTGACATTTTTTTCTGTTGCTGTTTTTGTTTCGCTTTTTGTGTTTTTTCGCGTTTTACTGTTTGCAGTTTTTTAATTTTCCGCCAGGCCCGTTAAGCTCGTCATTAACCCAGTTTGAACTGTGTGGCCTAACAGTGGGCGTGTACGGCAGGTGGAGGGACAGAGAGAGAGATCCGTCTATATGTACGTATGTACATATATATTGTACATTTTTTATGCTCTGCTCTGTGATTTAAATGAAATTAATATCGGGTTCACGAGCACAGCCAACGGATTCGGCGTCCAGGCTTGACTTGTGGGCGCACCTGCGTTTTTAACTTTTTGCGAACTGCACCTCAACTATCGTTTTTCATTAACCAATAAAGTATCCTAGTAAAAAAACGTACCCAGTTGGAAATATGTAAAAAACCTGGCGGAAAATGGTGTCACCTTTGCAGCTGATGATGCTCCATCATATAATATAATGGGGATTATTGGTAAATTCCAACTAAATACATAATATTTTATAATAAAGAAAAAAGAACTGAAAGTGTAATCAATATTTAATCCAATGAATATCGCAAATAATGGTGAATAATTTCATTAGATCGTTTTTACAATACTTTCGAGATTTCTTATTTTGCTCTCTGATATAATGTTTAAAAGTTGATAGGACTATATCCAGAATCGTCTTGTCGGCTGCCTTTTGCTTTTGTTGGAATTTTAAATAAGTTGAACGCATATTTTGAAAAAATTCGCAATGACAGAAAAACGAAAACGAGAATGAAAATGAAGTCCATAAATATGCTCGTGTCTGCGACTGCGGCGAATTTGTTTGTTCTCAAGTCGCGGCGATATTTCTTAATATGTGTGTATATAGAATAGTTTTTTACTTATAATTTAAGAATGCCACACAACGAGGCAGGCACCAAAGAGAGACAAAAAAGGTCGCCACGGAAAAACGTGAACTTGGGAAGTAATAAAAGCTAAAAAAGCAAAACCACAACAACAACAAACCAAATGCCAATAAACGATTTCAAAAAGAAATAAAAAATTATTGTAGCGGCATATTTTGCTTTTATAAAATACACTAAAAAGTGAAGGAAATACAAAACAAAAAAAAACTATAGAATATTTGCTGCCGCCATAAAACGTAGAAATAAAAGCACTTAAAGTTTGTCAGCAACGCGATCAAAACATGTTAAAATCGAACTGAAACTACGGCACTTAGGACAGCCCGATCCGGTACCGTTTCTCGTCCCGTGTCTCTTCCCACTCTGCACGCAGGTTCTCAGCCCTGAGACTACTCGAAACAAGTATAGCCCCAACAAATTTATGACTCGAGTGATAATGCGAGGCGCCGCAAGGTGCACGCCGCAGTTCGCTTTGCTTTCTAGGTTTGACTTGAGTTGAGAACTCTCTGTCGGCTATAGGTCTCGCCCTCATCTACATCATAATGACGATTATGTGTTTGATATTGTTGTGCCATGGATATTAAGAAACTTCCGATTTATCTCAATTGTTGAAAATTGAAACCCCATCGCATTTAGCACCAATTTCGACCACGAACAAACTTGAAAACCGATATAGACATTTGAACGGACATATCCACATATATAAATGTCTTCATTTCACGTCAATGATGAGAATGAGTTTAACGTCTTTTTTGTTGAGTTTTTTGGTCATTGATTTGCGTATCACCACGAGCTGTTAACTCTTTGAAATTCGAGTAGAATAGGGCGTCAGTCTGCTCAGCGAGGGCAGGTTGAAGACCTGTGAAGCGGTGCAAAGTTTCGTGATGCTTTGAAGGGCAACCACAATAAAGTTTCTTCTATTTTAATAAACAGTCTTGAATGGTTTTGATATATTCATGTTATTTTAAGCTAACTCAATACTGTTTTATAAATATTTTTCAGTGAAATCATAGGGTATTCTTGTCGAAGGCTTCTTTTTAAATAGAAATTAATATCACTTAATAAAATAAAAATTTATTTTAGAAAATAAATATAAGATAATTATACTGTGTATCAAATAATGAATTAAATTCTTCAAGAGGGAAGTTCCTAGAGTATTCCTTACGATATACCTCTCAAATTTTTTAGTATTTCTATATGAAATCAATTGATTTCTGTTTCATAACTATTTTTCAGTGAAATCATAGGGTTTTCTTGTCAAATCCTTCTTTTCTATAAAAATTAATATCAATTAATATAATAAAAATTTATTTAAGAAAATAAATATAAAGTATGGTTTATTATACTGTGTATCAAATAATGAATTAAATTCTTCAAGACGGAAGTTCCTAGAGTATTCCTTATGATACATACCTCTCAATTCTCTTTAGTCTTCCTAAACGAAATCAATTGATTTCTAGCTCTTTTGTATCCACCCCTGTGCTTAATACTACACAGCTCCTCCCTGGCAGCTGTCGCCACGGAAGTAAACGCCCTGCAATAAAATTGTCCCCCAAATATAAAAAGGGCTCGCATATCAAATTATTGCAAAAAAAAGGTAAAAATCTGTCCAAACACTTCAAAATAATTTGACATCGGCGCATTTTATTCCCACAAAATCCCGAATCTGAGCAGAGAGTGTGCTGATATCGCTCGCTGCCTTTCGCTCTGACACATGCTCCCTCTCTCCCGCTCGATAGATTGTCAAACTAATTTGTGCGCAGGTAGCTGGGTAGCTGAGACTGTTGTGTAGGATCGCAGAGGCATTATGAAGATGTTGGACTAAAAAGTATCGCATGACACAGTTTGAAAAAAGGTTGACAAACTTCTTAAATTACATTGAGAGCCAGACCCAGACTCAGCCAGGGTCTTTGAGTCTTTCTCGATCCCAGACGGAGTCTGGGGCAGTTTTAAATTTGTGGCTAGCGAAATTTATGAAGCATATAATTTTCATATGCAACACCTGCTGCACTTCGTCTGGCCCGACTTGGCGATGTCTTTATGCCTGAAATGCTTGTGTAAATAAAAACTTTATAATTGCCGACTGACTGTGTGATACTTTGCATTATTATTATGTCTGTCCGGGTGCAAGGCGGGAAATGGGGAAGGGGGTTAGGCTGTGTGTTGTGTGGGTTGCTTATAAATTAAGGCGAGCTCCCACGGCCTGCCTGCCTGGGCGCTTGGAGTGTACATTAAGGACACTTGATAGCTTAATTTATTGCAGGGCGCAAGATGCAAGACAACGGCTGCAGAAAAAGCCAATGCCATGAGATAATTGCATGCAGAACAAGGACGACAACACCAGACGCCGCCCAGCCTGGTAGTCCTGGTAGTCCTCGTTGCAGTTGTTGCTCCTCCACGCGACTCTTGGGTCCTTGGCTGGGTCCTGCTGCTGCTCCCTCTGCAGCGCGTTGTTGTTCTTGTGCGCCGCGCTTCGTTGGCTCCTCACAGGCTGCGCTCATATGTGTGGGTGCTACTCGGGTGTGTCTGTGTGTGTGTGTGTGTTTGCGCTGCTGCATAAAACATTTTAAATTGAGCGTTAAAATTAAACGATGCATCGCAAAACTAACAAACGTGGCCAGCAAAAGGGCACAAAATGCACTCGCTGCGCATTTGCGGGTCGAGCGGATGCTCTGCTCTGCACTTGTTTATAAGGTCGTTAATCGTATGTGCAATGCACACACACACACACACATGCGCGTGCATGGTGGCAGCGCATAAGCAGCATAGAAAATGTACACAGAATAAATTCAAAAGTCAAGCGCAATTTGTTCAGATTTGTTATGTGGGTTAAATGCTAGTGGAATAGATAGAAAATAGAATTTAGGGAGTTACCCGATAAGTAATACCCCATTTACTTGGATCAGTGCACGCGTTGATTGTGGCATTTGGATGAAGGGAGTCTGGAACAAGTAAAATGCTGAAGGGTTTTCTGAATAACGGAATATAAGTATGTAGTAGGAATATAAAACAGTTTCTTGTTATAATTTTTGACCATAATTTATATGAACGCATAATAATAACTCCCCTGGCATCATTTTCAGTTCCTTTATCAAGTAAAACTTTGATTTTATAGCCTCGTAAACTTGTGTTATTAAGAATGATCTTCAAAATGTACTTTACTCTCCAATTTGTTTTTATTTATTGTTTCAATGACTATTTCCAACTCTTGACTCACTTTATAAATCTGTTTAAAGTTTACTTGACTTCTCTTTTCTAGTTTCCTTTAATTCATGGCTGGCAATGGACGAGATAAGTCTAGAATATTGATGATATGCAATCGACAAGTGGCAAGAGTGTGATCGGCTCAATTAAAATCATGTTGATTGCATATTTTATGTTCGATTTTCGAGAATGTCCAACCCGTTTATGACTTTTATTATGGAAAATGCATTTGACAGCAATTTTGCACTCACAATTTGATTGAAAACAGAAAACAGCAAACAGAATTTTAAACAGAGAATTTTCATAAATTTGCCATAGGCAAACAGGAGGAGCAGGTCAAGCCGAGAGTACGAGGGTTAACAAATCGCGAGGGTCATATGAAAGTCGGTCAGTCATTAACAGATACAGCAGACACACTCACAACAACAACGTGAGTTGCAATTGCTGTCCTGGCACTCTCCAATCACTCAGAACTCTCTCTGAGCTGAGTAAACACGACGATTGGATGTGCAGCCCCATGTGCAGGTCTAAACAAAAGACGCCAGCCCAGAAATAACAATAAGGTGAAATGAAAATGTTGGTCCAATCAAAAATAAGTCAACAACAAGTGCAAAACGAACGACCGGTTCGTCATTCACTTCCAATTATGATACCCTGTAAGGTATTAAGGAGACTAAGAAGTGATTAGATCTATTGGGATTTTCTACATATATCATTTGCAACCTACTTCACTTGTTTAATTTAGAAACCTTATCGATGAGGGCTCTCTGCAGGGTATCTTATTGTCTGCCTCACTAAGTTGCCTCGTTTTTGGTTTTGGGTTTTTTGGTTTTCGGTTCTGCGCTTGCAAATTGACAATTTAGCCTTTCACCTGTCTAAACGAATCTATCGCACATCAAAATAAATATTACCCCAGAAAAAAACCAAAGAAACCAAAAACTAGGCAACAATGGCCAAGGCTAAACAAGGTTGTTGTTGTTGTTGTTGTTGCCGTTGTCTGTCTGGCTGGCAGGCAGGCAGTCAGGCAAGTAGCGCAACGTCACTCAACTGCTCTTGCTCTGCACCGAGTGTAGTCGCAGTTTGAGCATATTTTTTGAAATTTGAGGCCACCTCGCGGCACCCTGCACCCTCCTCCTCTTCTCGGCTCTCGTCGAGTGGCAAACGCGATGCCGGCTTTAGTTTTTATTGACATTTCGGCGCGTTATCGGGTTGGCCAACAAAAGGAGTCTACTTGAAGAGCGGCAGTCAACGCAAGTCAACGCGAGGACAGTGGGACTGTGGGACAGACAGATAGACAAACAGTGGGACAGGCCCCTAATCAACTCAGCTGGTTGAGCTCACTGAATGACGGCCTGACAGGCTGCCATGCAACTATGTACGGTATCTATGAGCAGCAGCGAGCTAGATGGCTTTAACTGAACGACGCACGAATACCCTGCAAATAAGTAACGCATTAACAAGGCAAGTCTATTATAAATATATTAATATACATATATATAGTATACTAATGTATACACTCTTCTTAAAAGGTGTGTTTACTCTGCTAACTAATCTACCCTCTTGACTATGCTGCAAAGGGTACAACTGATAAACAACAGCAACTTTTTGGCGCGCTGTCTGACAGCACCAACAGCAACTGCAGCAAATGCACATTATAATTTCCATTAGAAGTCGGCAGCAGATCCAGAACAACAACAAGAGGAACAAGCACAGCTGGAGGGGAGTGTGGCACGGCAACGGGAAGTGGCACGGCAACAAGTCCAAGTCCAAGTGGCTGATGGCGTAAACAGAGAACTGTCATTATGACAGTTGATTCTTAGCGTCTGCCTCTGCTGCTGTTGTTGTTGCTGCTGTTGCTGCCTCTGCTGCCGTTGCCCATTTAAAATTATGGCCACCGCGTGCAGTTGGAACTGGCAACTGGCGCTGAACAGATATATAATTTTATACTTTCGCATAATGTTTTGCATTAAAATTATAATAAGTTTCAACTTTTGCAGTTGCTGCTGCCGTTGCTCCTGCAGTGCTGCATTCACATTTCTGATTTCTGAATTTGCTTTCAAGTTTCGGTTTCTCAGTGTACACTGTGCACTATGTGGCACAGTCCTCACTTGGGTTCGCGTTGCTCTCTGATTCAATATCGTTGCGTTATCTCTGCCTCGACTCGATGCGGGCTGAAAGTGGAGCAAGTCAGTCAGCCTGTCATTTACTTAATGTCTGCAATGTCTGAAATATATATTCATTGCACTGAATTCGTAATACTCTCTCTCTCTCTCTCTCTCCTTCCTCTCTCTCTCTCTCTTTTCCACTCTTTCCCCTATCCCTTGCTCCCTTTCTCCCTCTTTTAATGGCACTTGCAACAGCTAAAAGGGTCGTTTGTCGCAACCTTGTTGTTGTTGTTGCTGCTGCTGCTGTTCACTTGCATTGGCAATTTGCCTACTTTGTCGATAGGCGGACTCACTAAGTAGGGTAACTAAGTAAGTAAAAGCCGTCTATTAACCATGGCGTTCTCAGCTGTGCAATCTAACGGGCCCTGAATCATTGATAATAGGGTAGCATAGTTGCTGCAGCAGGGAGGGGAACAGAGCGTGGCGTAAGCAGCTCTTCAAGAGATTTTTAATCAGGTTCTGCATTCTATTGAAGACAGTACTCCGAATAGAACAAGAATAAGAAATTGAAGAATAAACTCAGCATAGAAAAAAATAGTATAGAAAAACCGAAATATATATACCATATGTTAATCAATTCAATATCTAATGTACATTTGAATAGTCTAAAAGATTATATTGTATAAATAAATTGTAGGCAGAAAATCCATACAAAATCAAAGTCAGCTGAAAAAATTTTAGCTGGCGAATTATTTTTTCAATCTCCAGCACGTAATAAATATCGTAATAAAAATATCAACATATTAAATGAACACTTTCAATACAAGAACAGAGGCAATATATGGTACATAGGTTTTAATCGATTTTTAAGTTCCCACAAACTCCATAGACGGGAGTTGTGCCCGGGATTACTGTTCTAGAAATTCACAACGTTAACAACTCATTATGTATACAAAGTTGGCCGCAGTTATTGTTTTGGGTTGTTTGTTACGTTTTATTTAGAGAGTGGCCAGTATTTTATATTTCAGACCTCCCAAAAAAAGGGCTAAAATTCCGGCAAAACCAAGTAGTTTTAAACGGTCACACTGGGTGCCGGAATAATGTACAAAATTTAGGCAGACAGCCCTTAACTATGCATTTTTAAGGTTTTAAAATATATGCAGTATATTTATAGAACACCTTTAATTCAGTTTATACCTTTACAGATCTGCATTTACTTCTCCTTCTGGTTAATCAATCATTATTAAGTTGGTCCCACACCACGTCTTTTTCTGAAGGGTGTTGAACAAGTTTGGAACAGCTTATAGGACACTACTTCGACTTATACTTCTTCTTAGGCTCTTCAACTTCGATTTACTCCCTACTACCCCTCCCCCACACCGCACTGTGAGCTCTTTACTTGAATACTCCCCTCGAGCGTCTACACAATGATTAACACCAAATTTGCTGGCTGCACGCTCTTAGTAGCTGTCAATATGCAACAGCAACAACAACAACAACTGTGTGGCAAGTTTAGCCAGTTGGCTGGGCAAAGTTTGTGTGCCACACAAATAGCTGTGCAACAAGCGGCAGCTTACACAAAATGCCCCAAATATCAATTTATTCTCATTAAAAGATATGAAGGTGTTCGGCTCTCTTCCTGTCCTCGTCCTCATCCTCATCCCCATCCTCATCGTCGTCGTCGTTGTCGTCGTTTTTAAAAGGAAAACTTTCTGCGGAAAATGTGAACAAAGCGTGCAATTTACAAACTGGAAAAGTCTGCAAAAGCTCGAAGTGGTAAGGGGAAGGGGTCGGGATGGAAATCTAAAGTTGATGTTGCTGCTGGATCTTCTGCTGCTGCTTCGTCTTCTTCCTCAAGCAGCTGCTTTAGAATTAATGCTGCAAATGGGCCACAAATCCCGACGCGGCTGCTGTTGCTGAGGCTGTGAAAGCGGAGGTTAAGCAAGTGCAGCCAAAGGTAATAAAGTTTAATTGAATTTTCATTATACGCAATTTTTCTAGCCTTCACCAAGTTGTTGTTGTTGTTATTCTTGGACTGTTTGTTGATATTGTTGCTGGGCCTGTTGGCCCTTGCGACGCGCTAATGAAAAATGCATTTCAATATTCAATTACGCCACGACAAACAAATCTGCTCAGCCAACAAGCGAGGGTAGCTCGAATAGTTTGAATTAATATTCTGACAATTGTCTTGGAAGTTCTCCTACTCTTCGAACACACCTCGCGCAGGAACTTTGTGAGGAGCTGCAGCTGCTGATGCTGCGGCTGCTGCTGGAGCTGTACAAAGAGCAGCGCGCAATTTGTGTAGCCTTTGTAATGCAAATTCAAGTGGGAGTCAAGTCGCGTTGCTGAGTGCTTGCCACGCCCACAAGAAGGCACGACGCGCTGCAGCCAGCGAGACATTTGGCACTTGCGAATCCTCAACAATAACAATAACAACAGCAACAACTGCAAGAACGGAGGCTGCAGAGGCTGCTGCATTGGCATTCATCAGCAGCCGCAGAATACACGTAGGCAGTCCGCATGTTGCATATAAATGTTGCCTGCCACATGTGCTGTGCTGCACTGCACTCTCTGCCGTCGCATAAGCAAATCAAATCACTGCCTCATTTAGCTTTCCCCTCTGCTCTCTGCCCTCCCCCCCACCCCTTCCTCTGACTGCATTGCTGCTCATAATCAGCTTGATAATGTAGATTATCAGCATCGAGATGATCATTGCCTGTTGCAAGCCAGTCACTCAGGCCTCAACTTGAGCAACTCGTGTGAGTCCCCTCCCTATCCCTCCTATCTCTCTCTCTCTGTCCGACTGTCAAGTGCAGCATCTAATAAATCATTTTTTGTCGACGGTTTGTTTGCATTTTTACACATTGCTATGGAGGAAGAGGAAGAGGGTATTCCACTCTACAGCTCTTCACAGCCCATATTGGTCTCATTAATGGCCTCGCGCTGTTTTCACCTTAACTATTTTCGGGTGGCTCTGCTCTATCGGCTGTTTTGCCTTGCGTGTTTTCCCATTAATCAATTCCCGAAAGCGATATCTATCAAATTTATAAGCACTTCGATTTATGTTAAACATCATCAGAAGTCACACTAGCAAAACATTTGGCATGCGTCGTCTCCGATTTACATATATTATACATAAATAATTATTTTATTTTGTTGGCTATCCCTCTCTCCCTCTCTCTTTCCCTTTCTTGCTCACTCTTAAGTTTCAGTGAGATTGATTATGGCATTTAAAACGCCTCAAGTCCAATTCGGCAGGCGCCTTGGCAACCAAAGAAGAAAAAAAACTAATCGAGTTTTGTTTTATAGTTCTCGTATATCATCAGCATGCAAAGTTCAGAGTGGAATGAGTTACAAATGGAAAGTAGTTGCCGCCTAACATGAAGATCTGGCGAATAACTGAACCTAATGACTCTCGGCCCGAGTGCTTGTAATAGTTATCAGAAGCTCCATAAAACTAATGTACGTGAAAGTCTGGCAAGATTATCGTAATGAATTTGTTTTCGGAAATAGGTTAGAGAAGATCTGCAGATAATGAAAGTAAGTAGAGGCTGAAAGAGAATTATTATACCAGGTACTTATAGGTTAGAAGGGTATTAAAGCTTTGTGCCAACCAAAATATAAAGTAACAGGCAGAAGAAGCCATCTCTGACTCTAAATCCGCCTCTCTGCACTTATGAACACCAATACCTCGGAGACTATAACAGCTAAGGCTATCAAATTTGTTGACAATATGTCTTATCATTGCACTTAGATAACTCTAGTGCTATAAATTAGCCACGCCTATTCTTGACTTTGCAATTAAAAAAAAACCAATTGAAAATGGGTTTTTTAAAGTTTTAATTTGAATTTTAATCGTAATCAGTCGACTGTCTATAGTCGACAAAAATAATAAATAAATAAAGGTAGAAAATAAATTTGGGGGATTCGGGATAATTGGCATGGTTAAAAAAGGAAAGTACACTTTACCATACTGTAAAAGTTTTAGCTGTTTCTAGCTAAGTGTATACATCAGACTGGATACTTTTTAAAGTTTTCTTCCAATGTGTTTTCAATATATCCTGCAAATCTATATCAATTAGATTACTGGTTTCCTTTTGTCGCCCTGTCAGGCCTAATTACTTGCACTATTTATCTTCGTATCGTATTGTATCCCACATCTGTATTATATATTACAGAAGTATCCTCTAATGTGGCGTCTTGCAGTTTAAACGGTGCCTGCCGCATGGTTATCCCCGTTGCGGGTCCCTTGACACGTTGCACAGAACGAGCGACCGCAGCACATTAAAGCGAATTGCCGCCACTGCAGAAGGTGTCCGTGTCCAGGAGGTGGGGGTGATATAAGGCCAAAAGCCGCAACACTATTTCCCCATTGACAATAAAAAAACTTTATTTAAAACATTTCACGGCAGCAACAATAAAACACCCGAAAAGTGTTGCGCCGCCTCGTGTTGCTGCTGCTGCTGTTGTTGGTGCTGTTGTTGTTGTTGTTGGTGCTGCTGTTGCTGTTGCCGGACTGTGTAAGAGCCGAAACCGCAACATGTTTGAAGCATTCACACGTGCGGCAAGCTAAGCTCGCAACGGAATAGAACGGACAGGGATCAATGCGAGGCGAGGCATGGCCGACGCGTTGGTTGCACCAGGTCAGCGCAGACAGGAAACGTGTGCAACGCCAACGGCAGCATGCCACAACGTTGCTGCAGAGCCATTTCGGTTGGAAAGTGTCTCAACTATAAAAGAAATCAATTACTTTCGCTACAATGTGAACGAGTGCGAGCGCGGATGTGAGCGCGGGTTGGGCCCCGACTCTCGGCAAATGTGCTCACACTTCCGCCCAGGCGTTGTTTGGGGCATGGGGCACAGGATCGAAGCTGCCCGAGTCACGTGCCACAAAGAACGCGCTACAAATTTGTTACAACTAATGCGTGGGTGCAATTCGAAATGTGCTTCTTTCTTGCATATGCAGTGAGAGTTTCCTACACCAAAAACATATGTAAGCGGGAGTGAATAGCGAGGGTAGCCAGAGAAGTTGGGAGGAATACTTCATGAGTTTACTTGTGCATTTCACTATTCACTCTGTTCTATTTACAGTCTGCATTCGCAGTACTCTTTGTACCGTCCTCGCATTGAACTTTGCACGAACTGGACCCAAGCGCGAGACATGTGAATGCGGCTTCAATGGCACTTTGAATATTGTTACGCTCGATTTGGGTTCGTTGACTTGGTCCAGGGGCGTGCACTGCTCAAAGGTGTTGGGAGGGTGGAGGAGAGAGGGGCGAGGAAGGTTGTATGGAAATTGAAATGGGTAACGGACATTTTGAAGTGCAGTTTATTTTATCAGAGTTATTTTCCGCTGCGCTTTGTCAGTAGCAGAAAGCAAAAAGCTGCGATGGGAACGAAAGAGAGTGTGGTGGGGGCATAGGGGCGATAAGATGCGTTAAGTAATTATAATGCTAGCTAGGGATTCAGATTTATCCGGCATCTTAATGCAAATATTTAACGCGTTGATGTGCCGCGCTTCAATAACTTCCTATAGATGCCACTTTTTAATCTAATCAATGCAGCAGGAAGGTGCCGTCTGCCCCCTTCGCCCAATGCGAAATGCACTTGCCACTTGCCACGCCACTTGCCACTGACCGCTGCCACATTAAAGAACCAAAGGTGTCGGTGGCAAAAGCACATCAGAAGCAGCAGCAGTTGCTCTGTCGTTGTTGTTATTGCTGTTGCTGTTGCTGCCTGCCCCAAGGGTGCGACGAGGCCGTCAACGACGTCCATTATCAACGAGGCGCAACTAAAATATTTTAATTAACGCAATATTTGCACAAAATAACCAACATTACAAGTTCAAGGCGCTAGATAAGAGAGAGCTGACTAAGTATCGCCCTGCAAGGTAGCCAGGGGAAAGTGGAGGGAGTGCGAAGAGGGGAAGCAAGATCGTGGCCGAAGACGACAACATTGCAACTAACAGCAGCAACCCAATAGACAAGGTTTTCGAAGCAAGCAATTGCACAGTGTTTTAAATGGAAGGAAATGTTCATACTTAGAGGATATTACAAACTATCTACAATAAATAATATTGAACCATTTGCAAAATGAGAGTAAGAAATATAATAAGTATAATATCATATAATGGCTAAGAAAAGATAAATTTACTTTGTGCAAATGTACATACATATGTAACAGACAGACAAAGGCGTAAGAGATCCTATAAAGTATATATTGTATATTTTTGCTCGGGATAACTAGTTTAAATTTATTATTAATTCTAACTCGCACTGAAGTTTCAATAATATTTTAAACTAGTTGAATAATTTAAGAATTGATAAAGTTACACGTTATAATTGTTCAAGAAAATCGAATTATATTTAAAAGTATATGTTAAAATTATTACAAATCAGCAGTATTCAAGTAAAGTAAGGTTTAGCAACTCATAATTAGTCAAAACCGAAATTTATACTATTTGAAATTACAAAAATATCTCTATTTTAATTAAAAGTAATTTAAATATTTCTTGATAATGACAAAAATTTAAAATAATTGAAAGATAATCAAGGTAAACATTTCTGAATATATTATTTTATATTACTATTGTCTCAATATTCAAAGAGTTTAAATGATCTTTTATTTATTTACTTTGTGAATTTTGACGTTGCAATTTTGCTCGCTGGGTTAGCAACTGGGGTGACTGTCTTTGTGTGTGTGTGCGACACTTGCAGTGCTGCAACTTTTGCCGCTGCTGTTGCCATTGCTGCTGCTGCTGCACTTGACTTGCCACAACACGCAATGGGCTAAGGCTAAGGAGGCTTGGCAGTGCAGCGCAGATAGCCACTGCCACTGCCACGCAGGCGTACACCACTCAACGCCTTTTCCATCTGTGTGTGTGTGTGTGTGTGTGTGCGAGTGTGTGAGCATCTAAGATAGACATGCAGATATCATTGTGCCAAGTACTCGCTGGACACTAGCGGAGTACACACATACGCACACACAGAGGGAGAGATATGTGTATCGTATACACATACATAGATGTATATAGCAATGTGGCCGCGCAGTCGAGTACCTCGTCCAGAGAGTCGCCTATCGCATTGCAATCAGCGCATGCGTTCCCAACGGACGATCGTCGCCGTCGTCGTCGTCGTCGTCGTGGTCCCTTTCACAGTAGCTGTTGCCGGGCCTCGCTTGCCTGGAATGGGAAAATGGAGACGAGCGACTGGACCTGGTTATGGCCTGTCTGCCAAGTTGCTGGCAATGCTGTCCTCATCAGCAGCAGCAAAAGCAGCGGCAGTGGCGGCGACTGCGGCAGCGGCAGCAAATCGCACGCTTATCGCATTTTAGTAGTGCAGCGATTTATCAAAGTTAACATAGACTTTTAGCTTGCGAACTGCGATAGTCTGCGCAGTCCACCAAGAGGGAGAGGGAATGAGAGAGAGAGAGAGAAACAGAGGCAGGGAACGAGATCGAGCGAAAGATCGATCGAACGGGCTCAAATCGCAGACGAGGCAAAGGCAAAGGCGAAGGCAACACCATCTCAATGTCCATTTCGCCAGCACACTCGCCTCGAGGGCCGCCACTTGGCGCTTTTGGCGGCGTCTGGAAACCTCAACGCATTGCGTTATAAATCATTTTTATTTGTTTTGCTTTTTAGCCAAGCTCAATGCTCTGCTGTGCTCTGCACGGCCAGGCAGATCTCTAATGTTGCGGGCCAGGGCTGCATGGCGAGATTCGGATTCTCATGCGTGTGTTATCCGAGCGCAGAATCTAAGCCAACAAATGCACATTAATGATGCATTTAAAGCTGCTCAGCCGGCTACTAATATATTAAATAATATAGAATAATACGATATAATGTAATATAATAAAGTTAAGTATTTTATTTTAATATTCAAAGGTATACAATTATATTATATTATCTCTAAAGAGGAATAGTATCTAATTAAAGTCTGCTATATATTCATTTATATATTCATAAAATTGTAATAAAATTTTTAATAATATCATTTGATTCCTTTTTATTTAAAGTCCTGGGAAAGATAATTAAAGTCTGCTATATATTCATTTATATATTCATAAAATTATAATAAAAATTTCTTTAATAAATATCATTTGATTTCCTTATTTTATATTATTTAAAGTACATTCTCATTCAGTAAATATTTCTACGTTTTTTATTATTTATATTACGTATGTCTTATTTATTTGAATCATTTAAGAGTATAATTGAGTTTTAATTAATATTTCCCTAGTAATAATTATTGATAGTATTCATTATACCTTCCAATCATTCTTTGAATGTAATATATATGAATATAATATTTATGTTATGTATTATATCTTTGTTTACATTATATAAATAGCATACTTTACTCTTAACCCGTTAAAATTTATTTTTCTTCTTGTGCCTGCTTTGCAATTCCCAAGCTGTTTTGGCATAAAACCAAAGGCAGGTCATTATTAATGCAGCTGCTATAAAACGTCAACACTTTCTCCAACTCTTTCACTTGCACTCGCCTCACACACACACACACACGCACACCGCTTACGCTATGTTGACCTTGAAAAGTTTTCTTCAGCTTTTTGTGTGTTTTCTTCTAGTGGTTTGTCTTGCAACTTTGGTGCTGCCACAAGTTGAGAGGCGAAAAAGTTTTACCCACTGCACACGCACAAAAGGCAAAAGAAAAGCTAAAACTGAAGCCAAAACTGAAACTGAAACTGAAGCTGAAACCGAAGCTGAAGCTGAAGTTGCAGCTGGAGCTGGAGTGGAAACCAAAGCGACGCAGTTCGTAGTACAACTTAATTACAGTGCCTGCCAAAAGGAGGCGCCTGCCTGGGAATGTTGCGCACTCCCTCTGTGCATGCCTACCTCTCCCTCTCCCTCTCTCCCTGCCTCGTTTAGTGTGTGTGCTGGGCTGGTGCCGAAAATATCACTTAATTAACATTTTTCGCCTGCGTCGAACCTCGTCCTCGTCACCGTGACCGTCACCGTCGTCGTCGGTCGTAATTAACGCGTCCACTTAATGCAAACGCCATTGAATAAACGAGTAATTGGACGACATGTTGGCCAAAAACGAAAAAGGGAGCAGACCAGAGCAGAGCAAAGTCAGCGTAGAGTGGATTGGAGCAGCCAGCGAAGAGCATCGACAGTGGAACCGACTCTGCGCACTGGCGACTGGTCGACACAGCCTGTGGCCTCCATCGGCTATGCAAATGATTTGCCGTGGCAGGTTGCTGCTTGCCACAGTTCCCCTCCTACTCCTCCTACTCCTACCTTCCCCTTTGCATGCCTGGAGCAAGCAATGTGCCAGCCTTGGCCACTTGCTGGGTGGCCGTGCGACAAAAATTAAAACCAAACAACGATTTCCAATCAAAGCAACAACTTGGCCGCCAGACAACGTTGCGACGCCTCCAGCTCGGAACGATTCGATGCGATTCGATTCGGGGCTCGTCGCTAAGGAATCGCACAATTCGCGCCCCGTAATTATGCGACAAATGCGTGCGGCACTCGCAGCCTGACATCGCCATCGCCATCGCCATCGCCGTTGCTGTTGCTGTTGCCGTTGGCAACTTTATAACGTAATTTAATTAATTTATGCACTCGCATTATTCAATGGAGTGCGCCGCCTGCATGCGTAATTATTGCAGCTGGACAGGATCGCCTATCGACGCTGCTGGCGTCACTTCGACTGCCAAACGGGCGCCCCTCTGCATGCCTGATGAGTGAGTGAGCAAGGCTAATGCCAAAAAACAAGAGAGAAAGAGAGAGAGGGGGAAGAGGAGGAGAAACAGAGACAGAATCCTAGCGTGGTTATTGCTTATGCGATTCGCCACTTTATACGCACATTATTGTGATCTCTGTAGCCCATTACCGTAGGCCATATTTATTTTTATGGCAACAAAATTACTTAAAAGCTTTTTTCTGACGTGTCTTTCGAGGCGTTGTGCGGTTAATAAACCCTATTGGTATTATAAAAAATAACAAAAAACCTGAACAAGAGTCGAAACGAAACGAATACGAAGCGAATACGGAACTCCGTGACCCATGCCATGTGATTTTAATGCAATCAGATAACTGAACAGTACTATAAATGCTGCCCCGAAACGTGTTTATTATTTTAACGTATATGAAAACGTATTAAGCGAAAGTATTCATAAAATCTTATGCCAATTAAATTTAATTCCAATTGATTAGCTTGTAATTTATAATTCCATGAGGAGGCTTTTAAGCTACCATAAAGGCGGAAACTAAGAAGGGTTAAAATGGTGTAAAACACAAGTTGAAATTCTAATTATATATATATTCTTAACAATAAGTATACATATATATATATATTAAATATATGTTGTGATCTAAATTAAATAAACGGAAAATATTACAGTATATTAGCCTCAGCCTACTTGCCTCATCTTTCCACAGTCCCCAAATGATCTTACATAATTTTCCAGTGTTGGTATGTATTTATTAAAATAAACAGCAAACAATTATATTGAATAAATATATTTATTATTTTCCAGTGTTGGTAAGTATTTATAAAAATATACAGCAAACGATTATATTGAGTAAATATATTTATTCTATGATCTAATTGAAATAAATAAGAAATATATTACCTCACCTTACAAAGCACTTAATTCAGCTTATCTGGC
This sequence comes from Zaprionus nigranus, assembly GCA_018903425.1. Taxonomy (NCBI): domain Eukaryota; kingdom Metazoa; phylum Arthropoda; class Insecta; order Diptera; family Drosophilidae; genus Zaprionus; species Zaprionus nigranus. Next base: position 158,620 of record JAEIGD010000014.1, on the reverse strand, counting down.
TCATCTTTTAAGAATTAAAAGATCCCAATTCCAATGAGATATTACATTTAATAAGCATTAATATTGGGTGGGGAAAGAGTGCGATAAATAACTCAAAAGTGGCATTCAAGGGATGCCTCGACATGTACATAGTTATGGGTCACAACGCGAGACAAAGGGCACAGTTGGGAAGGTAAAGGGGGCACGGGGAAGTACCCGAGTAAGGGCTACAGACATGTGCCCGCAATTAGACACGCCCCATGGCCTCGTGTAAGCCTAAGTATCTATAAGATACGCGCGCACACAAAATCATAATCCGCCACAATCCGTTTGTACAATTGAACGCACTGTCGCTGGGCCAAGTTGTAAAGTTGATTGAATAGCTTCCAGTGAGTGTGTCTGTGTCCCGCTGTCTGTGAGTATGTGTGTCTGTGTGTGTAGCTGTATTTGACAGCTGGACAGTCTGGACAGTTGCTTGTTGGGCTTTGCTTTTGTTTAGTTGAAGTATCTGCAGTTGACGTTGTTGCTGTTGCCACCGCTGCTGCTGGTGCTGCTGCCGTTGCTGTTGTCGCGTGTGACATGACACAAAGTGGACAGTTTTGATTACTGTTGAAATTGAAAGGGAAATTGTTGAGACGCAGTCAAAGCCATGAAGTTCATATGTGTATATGTGTGTGTGTGTTGCTGTTGCTGCTCTGTGGGTCAAACAGCCTCTGCAAATGGATAAGAAGTCGACTCGAGTGCGAGTGCGAGTGCGAGTACTCGCTTCGACCCGGCACTGTGCTTACAGCTCTGACCCAAATTGGATTGGGTTTAAAGGCGTGTTCTACTCACACACACATGCACACACAGACACACTTACAGCAACACATGCTCACACATGAACCGATCCAGAGCTTAAGCCTAAGCTTTTCTAACTGTCTCTTGGACAGCTGTCACAATTGCAGCAGGTTGAGCAAAGCCAGTTACAAGATTTATTTGTGCAACCACGCCAAATGGGGCAAAGTCTCTCGATCAAATTCGTGAGTCGCCCCAAATGTGGAATGCATAATTTAAAATAAATTGCAAACTAAATAGCTATGATACTGAAGAACGACTTAAGATATCTCCAATAAAATTCCAAGTGAATTTAAAAATGCCTTTATTTTATTGATCTATAATTAGCTAAAACTACTTATTAATTATACAATGTGAGACAGTTTCCTTTAAGAAGAATCCTTAATATTTCAGATCTCTCTATCTATAGAACGTTTTCACCCTCTTCAACTTTGGCAATATTGTTCTGATCAATTTACATTCTATAACAGATCAGTTTATCCAACTTCATAATTGCAAATGCAATGAGTCATTAAAGTAGTTATCAAGTTTAAACTTCCAACTGCCACACGCAGGCTGCCTTCCGATGCAACAGTGTGCCACAAGTTTCGCTTGCAGAACATAGCGAGGTTGTAAGGTTTGAGGCAAACGGTTTGTTCATATGGCGGCTCAAGCCTATTGCAAATTGAAAGTGGAATTGAGAACACACTGTGTTGCCTTATCTGCAACTATGTCGTAACCTCGATGCATCAATTACAACAATACAAGCGGAGTCAAGCCAAATTATATGGCAGACATTGTTATAAAGCAGTAACGTAATAAATGAGCTTCAATAGGAATTTAACGCATAATCAGACAGAGAGAGTGGGAGCTGGAGGAAGAGGGAGAGTGGGACGCAACATGAATTGTCGACTGGGCTTGGCGCAATGCGATAACCGGGTAAAACAAATGTCAAAGTGGCTACAATGGCGCTCACAACGACAACGACAGCACAACACGGTAGCAACATGTGTACTTGCAGAAACAGCAGCAGCAACTTCTCCTCTAGTTGCAGCTGTTACTGTTGCTGCTGTTGCTACTGCACTGCCTTGTCCGACAAATATGATACGAGCTGCTGCTGCTGCTTGGCGTCCTTCTTTTGCCTCATAATTGATATTTTTGTTTCGTGTTCTCGTTGGAGATTGGGAGAGAGAAGGAGGGCGAGCGAGAAAGAGATAGAGGGAGAGCGACAGAGAGGAAAGCCAAGTGCAAGAGACACGGCAACGAGTTGCCAGTTGCCACAAGTTGGCCAGATAACAACAAGCAACTCGTGTCGGACTTCCAACCCACATGCGGCTCTCTCTCTCAATGAATTCCTTTTTGCGTGGTTGTGTGATTTGAATTTATAACTTGGCTAACACAAGTTCGCTTCACTGCTGCTCTGCCTCTGCCTATGCCCCTGCCCTGCCCCGCCGTTTTCTCTCGGTCATGCCTGCAGAAGTATCTATGACTATAAGTTGGGCTTGTTATTGCATTATCATTGATTTAAAACCAATTCATCAACTCGCTGACTTGACGATGACTCTGTTCCGACTTCGATTCCGACTACGACTTCGACTGCGACTTGGCTGGGACTTGGACTTGCCTGAAACTGCTCTTCATTGGGTGGGTCGCACTAATTGATTTTCGTTATGAGTAATGATCCCGAATCGCACAGCCAAATGGATGACTCGGTGGCGGCGTCTGTTATGGTAATATTCATAAATCAGGATCTGAATTAAAGACAAAAGCGACTTGAGACGTGGGCGAGCAGGAAGCGAACTAGAACTCGAAATAGAATTGCGATATTTAAGCAGCACTTTGACAGCTGATTAGAATGGAAATACAAGGTGAAAAAGTTCTAGAAAGATTGATTATAACTAGGTTTATAATATAATTTAAACAAATATGTCATACAAATTCCATTCCAAATGAAAATCAATTAAGAACGAATACTTAAAGAAAACTCATAACGAATTTGTCTAACAAGGAAGAAGATATGTCGACTACTTAGCAAATACCTGATAGCTGAGATAGTCTAATCCAAGTGCTATAATTCAGCACTTAAGCAATATAAATATTAACTGTGAGTCGAGCCATAAACTCCCCGAGTCCGTTCACTGCGCTTCTTCTCAAAGAAAGGAAAGCAGGAGAAGCAGAAGAAGACGTGAAGGAAACATGCAGGATAAAGTATAATTGCTTATGCATATTTGTGAATTCGATGGCGAATTTTTTATAGCATTTTCCATAGATTAAATGCGAGTTTTATGTGCATACTCACACGCACAGAAAGACTGCAAGAGAGGAGACACTTGAGTCCAGGTTCCAATATCGACTGCAGAATGCTGGCTACCAATTTGGTAGATTGAAGCCAGCCAACCTTTTGTGGCGTCATAAAAATCAAAACAGACAAATCTTTATCAGTAAATGCATCGCCGAACGAGATGCTATATTAGTAGAATGCTGGAGAATGCAGGGGAGAGCCACGCATAAGATAAAATAAGAATAACAACAAAAAAATAAAAAAAACTCTAGAAAATGCCTTGACTTGAACTGGGATTTCTTTTTATTAAAAAGCAGAACCAAAATATTTTTCATGTGAGGGTTCAGTGCAGGTAAGCAAAGCAAGAGATATATGAAAAAGGCAAAGGGAGAGAGGGTCGAGATGAAGACGAAGATGAAGGCGGAGGAGACTGGGACAGAGCCAGTTACTGTTATCTCTAGTTTTTGATTCGAGCGTTTGGAGAATTTTTTAATATGCATAAATAGCTCGTAAATATGCAACATTTGCCCAAGTTTGTGCTGCTTCTTCTTGACTTCTTCTTCTTTACTTTGGCTTTGCCTTGGCTGCATCATATGAATAGCTACGAATCTATTCATATGAGAACAAATTTTCATTGAAATTCATGTGAGCGGCAAAGGCAGCTAGAGGAGATGAAGAGTCACACACACTCACGCATGCTCACATACACACACGCACACACAACACAAGCAAACACACATGCAATGTCTTGCTACCTCCACTTACTCACACACAACACATACTTCAGGCGATATTCAATTTATTTAATTCGTTTGGTTGTCCGCAGATAAGACATCTGATCGCTCCCTATCAGTTTCCATAGTAATATATTCTAATTTTTTAATTAATTGCTAATGGTTAGCCACAGCATTGCCACGGCTAATAGTTAATGTCTCGACTTAACGGTCTGCTTATCTTACACATACCACGACCGCTTCTTACATTTCTTTGTCTGTTCCATCCTTCAACCCATTCCATCATCCCCTGTGTCTGATCTGTCTGCCTTTAATTAGTGCTGCATTCGATTTTTATGGCAAACGATTTATTCGGCAAATCGCAGCGCGCAAATCAGCTGCCGGTTTCCATAAGTTATAAAGCATAACCATTCAATTTGGTCGGGTTACCTGCCAAAAACGCCGCTTACTGCACAGTGGTTTGCAATTGAAGGTAGAATATGAAGACAATATTGTATGTTGCAGTAAATAAATTTGATATTTATTCATTTACAGGAATATATAAAAAAATGTTAATAACATTAATGCTGCTTTGTAATGAAAATGTTATAGAATTACTTATTCTATGTTACCGTTCTGTTTGCATTTATCATAACATGATTTGAAGTATCCCTGTTAAGGATTCGTCATCGAGGAAGCTGTTAAGTATTATTTGCATTATTAATTCTGCTAATAAATTAATTTGAAATTTTTGATAAAAATTTAAATGCCAGCAAAATTATTGTTCACTGAAATATATTCAATTATTTTAAAAATTAATTATATTATTTTCATTATAAATGTTATTTTCAATAGCTCCCACATAATAGTTCTCAAAATTGCCAACAAAGATTTTATAATTTATTTAATATTATCATGCCGGATCCACTGTGCGTGTGCAGTTGATGCCCCAAGGTTTTATCGTTTACCACAGATCAGACAAAATGTGCCGTTGCTCACCGGCTTTGCACTTTCTTTTCGGGCAGAGCAGATCCAAAAGAGAACAGAACAGCGTGGAGCATGTAAATCGCTCAGATATCGAACTTGTTAACAAGTACTTAAGGGCTCTTTATAATTATGGTGTCGGTATGTGTGGTTCCAGTGGTTCGTTGGGGCTAACATTGCCCAAGAGGTGTATGCCATAATGAGATTGTGATTTCTTTTTCGTGTGGCGGCAACAACAACAGCTGTAACTGCCCGGCTACCAACAAATTATGTGGCATGCTAAGAATTTCGCGGCATAATTTCATAAGCTTGCCGCACTGCAACCACCCACCCCCCCTTGGTCGCTGCTCCATCACAGCTCATTCCCTTGCCCATCGTTGCATTGATGTTCTGCTGTTCTCGATCTTGTTTGTGCCTTATGACTCTGAAATTTATGAGCGTGGGGCTCGCGAGGCTGCATATCGGTAGCTGTCATCTTTATGTTTTTTATACGCTTCTTTGTTTTTTTTCTTTTTTGTAGGTCAAAATTGGCGTCAGTTTCGAGTGCAACTTCAACGAGGCACGGCATACAGATTGTGAATCAGCTTGAAAACTGAATTTTCAGCATCTTTTATATGGAATACTTCTTGTTCTTTGAATTTTTGTGTGGCATCTTTAAGCGAATTTTCACATTACTCATCACAACATTTCCAGAGATAACCCCAGCAGCTTGCGATATAATATTTTGTCGGGCTTAAATTTCAGCGCCTCTCGAAACTGTCCTCCGAGATAAATCTGCGTAGATTTTCGCATTAGACGGGAGATTTCTCGTTGAGTTTCCTTGCCACAGCTTGCTGGGCGAAAGGTCAAGATTTTCACATATAGCTACAGCAAAACAAATACATACACACATTCATACGCGTACACATGGCACTTGTGGCATACGCTACGCATTTAGAAAGCAGCGACAGGAACAGCATCGAGAAACTCATCCCAGATGCATCGCATGCCTGCGCCCAAAGTCTCCTAACTCAGTCTGAAGTCTTTGGCTTTGGACGATGACAATATTGTCCTCGTTGTTGTTGTTATTTTGTTGCTGTTGTTGTTGTTGTTGTTGCTGTTTTCGTTGCCGCTTCCATAGGCAGCACCAAGCCCACATTTTCATAATTCGCATGGCCCAAAAGCCAAACAATCAGAAAAATAAAACCATGTCCGAATTATTGAACATAGAATACACTAGAAAAATGCTGTATATAATATATACATTAAGTGAGGAATAGTTGTTAATTCTAAGTATGGAATCTTCGGAACAGTTACTAAATGATGATCACAACTTATAGTTAAAAAGAAAGTGTCTTAAAAACTTTAACAAAAAGTAAAATAACAAAAACAAATTTCAATTCCCGAAGACCAGATTATAGGATTAAAAACAGTTCTATACAATAAATACTATATCACACAGTAATTGTAATGTACTCAATAATCTTCCCTTCAATTAGTTTCTTCCTATTTCACCAAACGGCAGGAAAAAATGAATATACCCCACTGCAGTAGGTGAAAAATGCAAAGCCAAAACAGCGTCCAATGGCAACCGAACTCATCGAACAACGCCAACATGGACCGTTGCGTCGGACGGTGCAGGGTACAACGTGGGGGAGTAAGCTGCAGTGCTGCAGTGGTGCTTGCAACGTGTGCAGCGTGCGACGAGCACTGTCTGCCTCTCAATTAATGACGATCATTGTCAAGGCTTTGGCGTAGCTAAATAGAGGCTGGCTCGCAATCTGGCGTCGTCGTCGTCGTCGCTCCAATGTCGCTAGATGGTGCGTAGGAGTCGCCGCCGCCCGCGCTCAACTTTGGCGCGGCTGCGGCTGAGACGGCAATGTCTGCGGTTGCCTCTGCTGCTTCTTCTTCATCTTCATCGCAGTGGCTCATGTGCCGTTAGTGGTGTGTGTGTGTGTGCTTGTGTGTGGCGCATATTTAGGCATGTTGCAACATGCCATTTACAAGTGCGCGCCACAGCGTTGCAATATCAAGTATTTTTCTCTCGTTGCAGTCCTCGCTATCGTTGTCGTTCCTGTTGTTGTTGCTATCGTTACTCGTTGTTGCTCGTTGTTGCTGTTGTCTTTGCCATTGCCGGCGGCGTGGCCGATTATGTTGTCGGTTTTGGAGGGTGCGTCAATTTATGAGTTCATTGTGCGTTCTTCTCTCTGCGCCTCACACAGGAAATGTGGCCAATGTTTTGGGCTGCTTTAATAGGTAATTATTGCGCTCTCGAGTTGTTAAAAATTGATCTGATCACATTGCTAAGTTAATCTGATCTATTAGCTGAGCAAGTAATTGATTTGAAATTATACCATATCATGCCATATTACTAACAGAAAACGAATAACATTTTTCATACAGCGCAGTCACTTTATTTATTCCAATCTCAATGTTAACTAGAGCACGTATTTAATTATGTTATGTGGGGAGTGAGACTGTTATCTAGCCGGACTCTGTTAATATACTCTCTAAACTATTTGAGTTTACAGTTTAAGACTTTTATTCACGTACATGTCTGCTGCAGTCTCATCAAATAGCGATAAGTTCAGTAGATTTGATATAGTAGCCAACTCGTAGAACTCGTGGAGTTGCTCTTTAAGCAACTTTTAATTGAAACGAATATAGCGTATTTTGCTGAAAACTTTACTTGACTTGTTGCTCTCCAGCCTCCACCAAAGACTTATTTCTTGCCATCGCTAGGTGCAAGTTGTAAATTTTAAAGTTTCACTGACTAAAACCCGAAAAACTTTTCGACACAAGCCGCAAAAGGAGAGGCGGAAGGAGGGAGGGAAGGAGGACAAACAACTGAAATTTTACAAGTTCATTTGAGAGCTGAGCCGAGCTAAGCGGAGCTGAGCCACAGCTTGAACTCTGCTGGAGTTCTTTGCCGGACTTGCGATGCTTTTTCGGAGTCTGCTTCTGCTGCAAGTGCAACTGCAACTGCAACAGCAACTTCATCCATCATCATTTGTATCAGACCCGGACCCGGACCCTGCTTGGTCTGTTCGGCTCGTTGAGTCTATTAAAGATTTGATAATTTCATTCGCTGCTCTCGCTCAGCTTGTTCTATTTGAGTTGCAGCCAGCGGCTGTTGCCGCAGCAGCTGCCACAGTGCAACAGGAGCAACATCGACGACCGCTTGTGGGTGGCTTCGGCCAACTGCGGTTGTAGCTTGTAGTGCAGTGTAGTTTGTCTGCCGTTTGACTTACGACTTTTGCGGTTACAAAATGCGTTTCACGGTGTTATGATTTTAGCGAATTTCAAAAGTTTATTATGGCGCGTTTCGAACTTTCCATTGTGGAGTAAATAGGGTAAAAGATTCGCCTGCAGCAGACAATGTTCTCCCTCTTTCTCTGCCTTTCCCCTTGCCTGTTGTAGAGGGCAAATGCCACATTGTTCTTGCAGCGGCTGCGGCGTTCCGAACTTGACAAAACATTTCAACAACGATGTAACGACGCCAGCGCCCGCATGCCAATGAAGTTGATGTTGCTGTTGTTGTTGGTGTTGCAGTTGCTGTTGCAGCACAGGCTGCCACGCTCAGGCTGAGGAAGTTTTAGGCGCAGACAACGCCTCGAACAAAACAACAACAACAACAACAATATGAAGCCGCCATGAGGCGAAGACTGTGCAACGATTAATGATGCAAATATTTTTTGAAAGCGCGAAAAATTGTGCATAAATTTACCATGACCATGGACAACAGCAACGACAACAACAACAGCAGCAGCAACAACAACAACAACTGCGACGACAACAACAACAACATTTTGCTTGTTTACGAGCTGCACTTTGTTGTTATACACTGAACGCAAAGAGTTGCTCAATTTTTTGCAAGACATTTGAATGTTTCATTTGATCTGGCAGCACCGCTCGCAATGTTAGCTAACAGAGAAATATACTGTTTGCTGTCTGTTTCTGTTCTGTTAACTTACATTTGGCAAGATTGCGATTGCCATCGAAATACTGTTAAGCTGCAACTTTGCTTATCGAAATGTTAATTAACAGAGAACTCTACAGTTTGCGAAATATATGATGGAAAACTCTGTTAAACGATATGTTAATTAACAGCTAACTCTGCCTTCTTTTTATTTCCTTTAAACTGTAAATGAATAATAAATAAATAGCAATAAATAAGTAACAAATAATAGTAATAATAAAAAAATGTATTGAATTTTATTGAATTAAACTTTGCATACCTGAACGGCCTATCGTGGCTCCTCATTGAGACTCATGTTTCATGCTTTGTTACAATTCTCAGAATCTCCCATAGTTGTTGAAGAGCATCATAGTGTCGAGGTGTTGACAATCAACTCGTCGCCGCTGTTTGTTGTGCTTGTTCTTGAGTTGTTTTCTTGCCCATATGCCGGCGCGATGACACTTAACAAATGATCGCATAAGTGCACACAAAACGCACATTGCAGTTCAGTCTGGCGAATGAGAATGGGACTCGCATGGCGACTGGGGACGGGAGAGTAGGGACTAGGGAGTGTGAAACTGGGGATGCGGAGCTGATGCTGGGGGCCATTGATTGGGTTGTTCCTGGTCCGCGTCCGCGTTCACGGATGTGGTGACTTAGGCCTTTTGTGTGGGCAAATTCTTGAGTGCTATCACTGCTCAGCCGGCATATTTTGTATCACAACAAATCGTGAGGGTAGTTGGAGGAGTGTGTGTATGTGTGTGTGTACGAGTGTGTAGATTGGAGTGTGTGTTACATGTGAAATGTTTACAAAATAAATGCGGCACTTGAATTAGGCAACATTTGTTCAGGTTGCAGCCAGGAAAAAGAAACCTTATTAAACTCAATCTGTTTAATCAAATTAGTAGAAATCAGCACTAGAGAGAGCATCTCCATACAAAGCACTCGGAGGAGTGGAGCCTCACGAGCAGCTCCAGCAAGACACGGATCGGAGTCGGAGCCGGTGTCAGTGCGTTGGCGTTGCAGTTGCCGTTGCCGTTGCCGCTGCCGCTGCCTTTGCCGTCGGCCCGATCCTCCAAAAAAGGTAATGTTGGCAATGGCATTTGGTGCCGCTACACCCACTTTTTGGCCAAGGGAACCTTTTGCTTTTGTATGCTCAGAGTCAGAGTCAAAGTCGAACTTCAACGTTGAGTTGCAGTTGCAATTGCAGTTGAAGTTGCTCTCTCCCTTTCTCCCTCTGTCTCACACTCAGCCTGTAAAACATTAAGAGGGGCTTTTAGGCCTTTGGAGGAGTCTTTCGGCTTGGCCTGACATTTGAACTTATTGCCACAGTTGGGCACGCTGTCATAAAAGCAGTCGGGGAAAACTCTGTAGGTTGGTGCGCACACAAAAACAGTTTGGCATATGGGTAACGTTTTCCCTGAGTACCAGGGGCGTAGCCCTCTTTGCTGTGAGGGGGCATAGAGAGTGACAGGAGCATTTATGTTCCAGCATCTTCCTTTTGCTGATCCATTCCCTACACCCATGGCAGGTAATACGTTTCTGGCCTGGAACAAAAGGAAAAAAAAAATAAAACCGCACTCGATGCCTTGTATGCCCTTTGGCACATTTTTCTTAAGCTGCTTTGCCACGTCGTTGTGGTAGACCACCTCCTTCCCTTTCTACTCTTGGGGAGTGGGTGCTACCAAAGCTTAGGCTGTTGAAAATCCTTTAGAGCGTCACTAATTAAAATATCAACATTTTAAGAGGCGTTGTGAATGTGTTAAATTGACTTTACTCTCGGGCGCTGTTTTGACAATCTCTGGGATCGTTTGAATCCAGAGAGAGAGAGAGTTAGAGTATGGAAATAGAGAGTGATAGAGGATGTAGGAGAGAGACAGAAATGGACGGACAGGGAGTGAGAGAGACTCAGTTAGAGATAGTCAGGGATTCCATATCAGCACATCAGCTAATTAAGTTGCAATTAAATATTTTTATAGCCAACTCTGAATTCACTTTACCCCCTTCCCTCTTGCCTTCCCCCACCAACCGTCTTCCATTTTCCCTCATACATTCGCTCGTTGCAGGTATAAAAGCACAAAATGCGTGGCGTCCAAATGAGGAGCGCGCCTCATTAAAGCGCGCACGGTCTGTGGGGCTATTACCAAAAGACGTGCAGCAAAGACTCTTCAACGCAATTGCAAAAAAAAACAGACATTTTTTTTCACAAATTTTAAGACTTGGCTGACGCAGCGAAAACAAATAGCCGAATACCTTAACACACTTATATAATAATGATAATTAATGCCAGTTTAAATAAATACTCAAATATGTTTTGAAAATTCTAAAAATATCATTATTAACCGATTTATTAAATGCAAAATGTTTTCCAAATATTAAATCTCCAAAAGTAAGTAACAAAGTGCATTATGTAGTGGAGTGTAGCCCACTAAAGGCGAGTTAGCTCGCGTATATAAAAGCGGCGTCCTTCTGGGCCCTGTCGTCGTCGTCGTCGTCGTCGACTCTGCGTCGCTGCAGTGCTGCGCATGCGCACAACACATGCCGTGGGCAGTTGTTGTTCCTGTGGTTGTTGTTATTCTTGTTGCTGCTGCTGCCGCTGCCTTTGCCACTGCTGCAATAAACGTCAAAATGCGGCCCATTGCTGTCCATTTCATCAACGTGTGAAATAAATCACTCAAAGTGCTGCAGATCCATTAAGGGCACCAGCAATGAGCAGAGAGCAGCCGTCGCGACGCGACGTCGACGTTGCAGTTACCGCTTGCTGCCTGCTGCTGGCTGCTTGCAGCGTCGCATCGCGTCGCTTTTGTGGTAAATACATTTTTAGCATTTTGTCTGCTGATACCTCTGGGTGTTGTACAAGATGCGGCAACGAGTGCTGCAACAATAAAGACGCAAGCACAGGCTGCATGCCACTGCCTCTGCCTCTGCCTCTGTCTTTGTCCCTTTGTCTGCTTTTCGTTTTCCGTTTTCTGTTTTCGCCTTTATTTGTGGTTGTATTGGCCATGTCCCATTGTATGTTGTTCACCTTTTGCAATTTCGTGTTCGTGTTCGTCTGTTTTCCCCGCTGTTGCTGCTGCTTTTTTATGATGATTTTGTGGCGTGCTACGCGACTTGGGCACATGCAAAATTTCAAAATTACATTTCATTGCTTAAATTCAATTAACGGTAAGGCCAATGCAAAGCAAGAGCATTGCGAATCGCTTGCTGCGCTTTCGTTCTCAGCTGGCTAAGGCCGAGATGAGGCCATTAAGTCTTCCGACTTCGACTCCACTCGGCTTTGCTTGGCTTGGCTTCGCTCAGCGCAATCAACAAACAAGTAGCCGCTGCAGCGAGTGGGTAAACAGAAAGTTGATTGAAAGTTTCAGCAAAGTGCAGCCGGAGAAGTGCTGGAGGAAAGGGGGTAAGAAGGGGGCTTGTGAGGCGCAGCGAGAGTGAGATGTGTAGGAGCCAAGGTTGACAAGGCGGCAGGTGATGAAGGGAGGGGGACTAACAGATAAAATGAGAAACAGGTTGTAAGAGTGATATACAGTGTACATGCAACGGGATATCATTTGCAAAAGTTGTCGGCAATTAGGGGGAAATCTTGTTCGAGTTATTAAAATAAAGTAGATCGATTTGACAGTTGCGAATGCAGTAAGTGAAGTGCGAACATAGACGGAGTCATGTTCAATTTAGTTATCTCTTAGGCACGCTCTTTAAACTAGTAGTAAGAAAATCTACAGCAAAAGAAACAAGTAAATAAACAACGCGTCATTTTTTGATGTAACCTTTCAGTACGTGTTGTCAGAATGAAGTACATTAGCAGTCTATATTTATTGTCTTAGTACACCTATTTACATATTGTAAGATACATCTAACAGACTAAGATATAAGATTTCTTTTATATATTTAATTAACCTTTTCTAGCTTTTATTCTGTTATTGGCTTTATTTGTTTACTCTAGCCCCAATAATTATGCTATGTTAATTTATGTAGTTCAAATAGAATGCAAAATTTTGGTTAATTTTCCAATTGTCTCACTAAAAGGTTTTTCAGATGCGCTGATTGCACACACACTTGTACACACACAGAGATACTGGCAAAACCGCAACCTTCTTCTAATTACGTAATTAATAAAAGCAATCAGAAATCTCTTGCCAGAGCAGACTTAACTCATTCATTACGCCAGATGACCGCACCTACAACCACGGCCCCGCCCCCAGTCCCCGAGGGAATGTCAGAAAATAGTTCGCAATTTGAGGACATTTTGTAATTTTGCTTTCATTGTCGTTGAGTGTAACTAATTGACGTAATTTGCAGCAAAAACAAATGCAATTATAATGCAATTATTGAAGCATATAAATCTTATAGGAATTCTTTCTACTTAATTAGTCTGAATGTGCCACACAGCAAAGCCATGCCACGCCCAGCCCTGCCCTCCAGGGAACAGCATAAGTAACAATTAAGCTCGCATTCCAAGCTAACCACAATATGCATATGTATTGGCTGTGGGTGTGTGTGTGTGTTCATGTATGTGCATTACTTGTAAGCAAGTACGCCGCATAAATCTTAATTACGCTCCGTCGAGCGTAAATCATCATCAGCCGCAGCATTGCTCGGGCAAAATTGATTCATGCCCAGAGCAAATTTGCCCGAAACTCCTCGGGAAAGATGAGCATGTTGTGATGCCTTAAGAGCGTAAAGGAACTTTGACAATTTGGCGGCATTTTCATTTCATTCTCTCTTGTTTGTGAATATTTTATGACGCACAGACACTGCGACGACGACGACTTTAACCCATCAAGTTCGCCTCGAGTTGCCTCAAGTTGCGCGTCTAGTTGGGCCCCGTTTTATCGGCTTTTATGGCGCATGATTGCGGATGGTAAACCGAATGTGGATGGCCGCCAAACTGGAAATGCAAACAGGAAAAGTAATAAGGAAGGCAAATGAGGTGAGATAAAAGAATGGAAATTGCAAAAAGAAAGAGAAGGAAGGAGGGAGAACGGATAAATGCTTTATAGTTAGTGGGAAAACCAGCCAAAGCGGGCCGTTATGTTGCTGCATTATTGTACTGATTCAAAAAGCTGAGAATAAGTTTTAAAAGTTCTAGTCGATTTTATATACCTTTATCTGTCGAATATTGCCTTGAATTATATTCCTTATTAATTCTATATTATTTTACATTTCTTCTACTATTTATATTTTCCAAATATCGAATTATTGTTACTATTATTTTTCTACTATAAAATCATTATTAAACCAACTTCTTTGCTCCATACTTTTAATTGACACCTTTTCGAAATTACTGGACTTTAACTATATCCCCTTTTCTTTTGAATCGATATCTTAATATTTCACAGGTTTTTCATAAGTTTCACTTTCACTCATTAATCCCCGACAAAACTCTTCAATTATTTAACTATGAAACTTCAACTTTTTCCCATGACCGGGATACATTTTGAGCAACGTGCCTTAATGGGTTAAGTCATCAGACTGCACTCGACGCAGTTCTGGTCCAATTGCCCGTCATTTGATGTCAAAAAGTTCAGTGCAATTGGCTTTATTTCTTATGGCGCTGACAATTTGCAATCAACTTTGTAAAATGAAAAAATTTGTACAAGTTTGTAAAGATTAAAAGTCCATTAGGCGTGCCGTTACCACTGCACGTAGAACTTGTTTAGATACACACAGAAAAGCAGAAAGATATAGAGAGAGAGAGAGAGAGACAGCGGGAATATGTCCAACCTGGCAGGAGCAGGAGCAGGAGGAGGACGGCCATTTAAATGCGCGCAATGCAATCACTCAAATTGGCCAAAGCGCCGGAACGTGCAGATGGCAACCGCACGAATGGGGGCTGAATTACATGAAATATTTTAATCCGAAAGATGCAGTTAAGTGCATCCATCAGCGTGTATTTAGTATTTAATAAATACGGAAGCGAGAACACGACTCGAACACGACTCGCGACTCCTCGGGCCCGGACGGGATAGCAACATTTGCCTTTGCCTTTGACGCATGCGAACGAACCGCAGTCCCTCGACTGCAAATGGCATATACTACAAACACAAACATACACACACCACACACAGACACCACACTTGTGGAAATACATGAATATATATAGAGCTATATACAGTTTGCGACTGCAGCGAGGTATTTTAATTTATTTAAATTTCTATCCGCTCATATTACCAACTGCAATTTACAGACAGCCGGACAGGTGGACAAGTGGACGCAGCAGCAACAGCCTTTTGGTCTCGTCTCCCTCTCTCTTTCTGTTCCCCTCTCTCTCTGTCTCTCTCTCTCTCTGCCAAGGCGCACACGACTTTGGGCCCGAGAAAAGTGAACATCCATTAGTTGTGCTAATGATGCGCAACCCACTTTGCCGCGTTCCACGCCACAGCCAGCACCTTCTTGCTGCTTTGCCTTGCAGAGCGAAGCGAAGAAGCTTTCTTCCTCTTCACCTCTGCCCGTTGCTCTTCCTTGCTGGAGAGTGTCCTGTCCTTGGCTAACTACTCTGCCAAAGCACGGTCCTGTCTGCTGGGCGTGTGGACTTAGTTTGTTATTTTGAAACACATTTGGCTCGCTGGTTAGTTGGCTTTGGCTTTGGCTTTGCCATGGCTTATTCCATCTGTGCGTGTGCGTGTGTGTGTGTGTGGCTAATGCAAAGCCAAAGTGACTGGGGAAAGGCAGACGGACAGCAAGCACACTAAGTCCACACTGAGCGAAACCTAAATGAACAACCTACAGCGCACATCAAATGCAGGAAAATAATTTAAATGTCTTTAGGACATTACCTCAAAAATAATTAGATTTGATGAAAAAAGACAAATAAATTAATATTTTATTTTATCTCTGTGGAAACTATTTCCATGATAGATTCTACCAATTTTGTTTGGATTTCATATGAGCTTCAAATCTTGTAGATCAGTGAATAGGAACTTATTAATCATCTTGTCACCAAATTGGAAAACTTTAAAATAGTCTTTATAGATTTGTTATCAGCACATTAAAGATAAACCTGTAAAGAGAGATGAAGATTACTTTGCATTGAAAGTTTTAAATGTTTTCATAACTGACCATCAACTGATTCAAATACAATTCATAGGGTATGTGTCCGCTGATAGGGTCAATGGCAACCGGCCACATTTCATCCATTTCCTCTTGGGTAAACGGTTCGCCCTCCTCCATCATCAGTTTGCCGAAGCTTTCCTTGGTCAGATACCCATTGTTCTCAAAGTCCAAGATCTTGAAGGCCTCCAAAATCTTTTCAGGCGGAGCTGGTTCCATTCTAACAAGAATCAAGTTAGTCTTAGGGTATCTAATTTAATATTTAGAAGTCTCTCTCTCTCTCTCTCTCACTTGCGTTCCATGAGCAGCTGCGAGACATGGGGCAGAAACTTGGTCAGATGCACCACGCCGCTAGTCTCCTCCGTTTCGGTGGCCGAGATGACTTCGTTGACCTCCTGCTCGGTGGGCACGCAGCCCAGCAGACGCAACACTGTGCCCACTTCACGCACATCGATCAATTTATCGCCGTGATGATCGAAAACACAGAAAGCATCCGAAATGCGCTTCTCCAAATCGTTGTTAACTATAGTTATTAAGTTCACATAAATACTGAGAGTGGAGCAGGCAGTCTAAGTGGTAAAGCTTACAGTCCAGATCCATGGAATCCATTTCGCGTATTAAACGTTGTCTCCCAACAAGCAACAATAACAGTTTGTTAGTTCGATATTTTCGAGCGGGTTCCAATGTTGCTAGGCAATGTGAGACAGAGAGAGAGAGAGAGAAGAAAAAAAGAGAGTAGTCTTAGAAGACGAGGCGAGTGGGGTGTAGATAGAGAAAGAGAGAGTTGTCGCAATAGGGTTGTCCTTCAATAATTTAATATCCATCAAGAAATCAATCAGCTGCAACAGGGTTGCCTGTCATTAACTATTACTGCAATATTGCTTATGCGAACTTAAAACCTAACGACGCAACGAAGTCTCCCTCTCATGGTCAGGTGGCACACGGAAGTAACCCTAATCAGGCCATAATGGACGACTCCTAGAAGCAGCAACAAGTGCAACATTGGATTTTGGAGCTGAGCTAGCTTAAATGGAAATCGCAGACACACCAAGACAGAGAGAGAGAGAGAGAGAAGGAGGGAGAGAGAGATGCAGGGAGACGAGAATTCGATTAAAAAAGTTGTAAGAGGCAGCAACATGCAGCAACTACTTCATTCACGCTAATGCGTGTCGTGTACAACACGCTTGCCACTTGAGCTGCTCGGACTTGCGTCCAGGTTCTTTTTTCTGCTGCTTGCTGCAGCACGTACACACACTTGCGTATCAGCTGCCCCATCTGCTGTGCCACTCCCCCCGCTGACGTTATTCCTCCCTCTCTCTAGTTGGGTCTGCTCTAGGTGGCTACTGCCATAAACACTAAAAGTGTTCGTCATTTGCTGTTCCAGATCCAATTAACCATTTTGATGCATTTGCCTCCATTAAGTTGCTTCCCCTCTCTCTTTCTCCCTCTCTCTCTCTCTCTCTCTCTCTCTGTCCCTCGCCATCTTGCTCTTGCCGGGGAGACCCTTTGCTTAGGCCTCTGCTGCTGCTGCCTTTTGCAATTTCGCTGCTTGGCTTACAACGTGATCGGAAGTTTGTCTTGGCCAACCTCGACGACGTGTCCGTGACTCCGCAGTCCAGAGTTCTTCTCTTCTCTCCTGGTGTTGTTGTTGTTGTTTTTGCTGTTGGTGTTGCTTGGCCAAGTACTTTGTAAATGTTGGCATGATTTAAGCCCGCTCTTAGTCTCTTTATTCTGACATTTGCTCTAAGTTTGTCTATTAGGCATGCGATTTAAATTTAAATTGAAGTCGAGCAGCCTCCTCTGCATGCAGCATGCAGCATGCACCAGTAAACCAGTATACCATACTGTATACTCCTAGGTTCCCCATTCCCCTCTAGACGAAGTCATTTTTCTTGTGGCACCATCAACACGCCCCGTTGTCAGTCGCCCCACGAAACTTCCGCTTGCCACAGCGTCCGACAGTTTGTTCCATCTGTCAATTTCGACACCTGCCACAGACAGGGCGGCAAGTTGTCCAGAGACATACGTCCACTTCCTGTGGGGTTCCATCGACTCTGATCTGCTCGTGCAAATGCTCCCATTACGGCTTTTAAAGGGCAGGAATATCATTATTCCTTGGCTTTATAATTACGCCGGCAACACGCTGCAATCTTTCAATATCGCGCTCATAATTGTTTTCAATAGGATAATTTTAAATGCAAATTATTTTTGAATATGTACATATACTTGGACTTTAGTCAATGCGACATATGATTTAATAATACATACACAGTTTATTAAAATATTATCTTATCAATGTGATATATGATTTAATAATACATACACAATTATTAAAATGTTATCTTAATTACGTAAACTAAAGATGTTTATTTTGGATTGTGAGTATGATAATGAACTGAAAGTAATAATAATAGCTATATATAGGTGGGATATTTAATTATATTTTACATGGATATTAAATTTAACTTAATTAATTAAATTCATTTCACATACAAGAAGTTCAAATAGATTGCCAAGCTGAGATTTGCCTGAAAATAAAAGTCTGTAATTAATAGAGATTTATTCAAGGCTCAGACAATCTAAATACATATATCATCTTTTCTCTACTTTCCGGCCAGTTTAATTATAACTGTAACCCACAGCAAACATTCTAAATATTATTCGAATAGCAACAATGTGAGTATTCGTGAATATATTCAAGTGCGGAGCTCCATTCAAATGTGTTGGCCCCTTACAAAAAAGTAACAAACAGAAATATTTTTCCATTAAATTACAATTAATAATACTTTTTTCTGTTGCCTTCGATTCACATTTGAATTGCGTTATGTGTGCGTGTGTGCGAGTGTGCGTGTGTGATTGTGGTAATTAAATGGAATTTAATAAACATAAACATGCAAATAATGAGCGCTACCTTTCACAGCAGCAGCAGCCAGCAACAGACGGCAGCAATCGGAAAACTGTTCACAATAGATGGCCCAGAAACTTTTGTTGAATTAATTAGAGTAAAAAAAAAGACAGACAGACACACTGACGGTCAGACAGATAGACGGATAAACGGCAGCTACAGCAGCAGCAGTCATAGATTTTTTAAATGATTCAAAAAAGAGAATTCAATTCAAGCCAAATGATATGAAAGAATTGATTAATAATCATAGCGAAAACCACAAAAGAGCAGCTCCAATGAATGCCAGAGCCAAGATTCGAGCCGAGTAACGATGGAGACCGACTCTGAGTGAGGCTTCTGGCCAACAACTGGCCGTAAAAGCGCTGACGCCATGCGCGAGCTTTAGCACTCGGCTCCTCCGTCTGTGTCTCCACCTCCGTCTCCACCTCCGTCTTCGTTTCCATCTCCGTCTCCTTCTCTTGGCTCACCAAGGCCAATTGGTCGGCGTTGGCTGTGCGGCAATTGTAAGCCTGGGCGCAGCAGTCGATACACATGCTCCACAACAGCAGCAACAGTTGCTGATATTGTTGTTGTTCCTGCTGCTGCTGCTGCTGCTGCTGTGCTCCACATTCGCCGCCGACTGGAGATCTGCGTCCAGTCATGTTGGCAGCAAAACAACAGAGCTGACCGCGTGTCAGACACGACAGCAAAAAGAGCACGAGATTCCAGCTACCATTGAATAAGGTATAACAAACATGGTAAAATTAGAGCGAGAGAGACAAGGAGAGAGAGAGATGTAAGTAGAAACCACTATAAAACACATTTGTGGAAGTTCTCTAATGATAAACTAAGACTTAAGTTAAGTTTTTAAATTATTTAAATGCTCAACATTAAGTTTAAACAATCAGTATGTCTGGCATCCTTATGTTTACTTCGTGTCACGCGTGTCACGCGCTCATCTCTAGTGGGCAGCGACTTGACTTGACTTTGATTCAATTTCCATATGAAAACATCGATTTGCGTTTGTGCGCCCGCGTCGTCGTAATCAAAGTGTTGTTTATGGAACACGTCCGGCGTGTTTTTATTCGCTTTGTTGTTGTTGTTCTAATTGTTGCTGTTGCTCTTGCTGTAATTGTTGTTGTTGCTGTTGTTGTATTTCTTGTCTTGTTGGTTGGCTAAAAATTGCTCACGGCAACAATTGCGCGCCTTGTCTGAAAAATATGTGGCCAACGATTACATTTGCCTATTGCCTGGACAAGCTGAGCAAGAGAGAGAGAGAGGCAGAAGAGAAATAGAGAGAGAGAGAGAGAGAGGGAGAGAGGGAGAGAGAGAGAGAGAGAGAGAGCGAAAGAGCAGACGCAGCCAGTGCTTGAGCAAACGAGAACACAACGACCAAGTTATGATTGAGTTCTAATGAGTTGAGAAAAATGTATCAAGGAAAACCAGTTCCCGGAATCGCAATTAGATAAGTGGGTTTCATGCCTCAAACCGTGAACTACAACAGCAGCAACAACAACAACAGCAACAGCAACAGCAGCAGCAGTAACAACAAGAGCACCAGCAGCAAGCGAAACCAACAATTGTCCGCGCATCGAGACGAGCTTGGCTGGCACTGAGCAAGTTGCAAGTTGCAAGCCTGTCAGGAAATGGAAATTGTTTTCCATTGAATGCGGTTGTATGTGCAACGTGCCACAAGCCAGCTAGGCAGGCAGCTAGCCAGCAAATGTGTAGCACATTTTCCATAATCAGGCGTTAAGAATATTTTGCAATTTCATTTATTTCGCTGTGCTATGGAAAATTACCATATCAACGAGCAGCCCTGCACGGAAACCAGTTCAACTTGTTTACCTGCAAGTGAAAAACGATTGAAAAGTCGGTGATATTCTTCAGATTACAACTAAATTTTATATAGTGGCAACTTGGCAATATAAACTTTGACTTTTCCGAAAGTTCCATTCACTATTTTCGCCCAATTACCATATCCAAATTCAACCCAGTTCGGGGATTTTGTTTAGTCATTATCTAGCCGTAAAAAAGCCTTTAAGCAATTTTCTGCACTAGTTTACCTTTCGATTAATAGGCGTGAAATATTAATGCGCTGAACACGCCTGCGAGGAGGAGGAGGAGGCAAAAGCAAAAGGGAAAGGGAAAGGTCTCTTGCTTCCAGCTGCTCTTCAAATTAATTGGTTGCTCCCGTGTAGCTACGCCCCCTCTCTACCTCCCTTTCTCACTCCCTTTGCTTTCTAGCCGTAAAAATGCCAACGCCCTAATGTGCGTGCCTTTCCCATTATGAAGTCGAATTCGAAGTCAAAGTCGAGACCTGGGAGAGCGTCGCATCATTAGCCCCGGCCTAACTAATGACTGAGAACTGACCGATTTGGTAGTGCTTTGATTTCATACAGACACAAATACATATGTAAGTCTGCTTGTGCATACGTGATTACATGTATTGGGTCGCCTGCTTTTATTGGGACAGCGAACAAGACAATAAATCAATAATTATTGCAAAATAATGTCCAGTATTTTTCGGAGTACGAAGTCAAGAGATAAATTACAACGCCGTTGCAGGCGTATGACTTAATTTGCCAATTTGAACGCCAAAAGGCAAAAGCGTTCTGGCTGCTTTGGCCAAAAAAAGGCCAGACAGCAGGCCGGCTGTGGCTGCTGAGGCTGCTGTGGCTGTTGTGGCTGCTTTGGCCAACTGCCTGGCGAGTCGCCTTTAAACGTCAATTTCCGTGCCACAGCAACAAGAACGGCAACAACTGGGCCGTTGTCTTATTAAGGCACCAACGCGTGCCCAAGTTGCCTGCAACAGTTCCCGCAGCAGCAGCAACAACAGAATGAGCAACAACAACATTAAACAGCAATTTAAGCAGCGGCTAAATAAGAATTCTATTATACGCCATGCCACACAATGTGATTAACTTGTTGACCCTGTCCAGAGCAAACAATGCGCAATGCGCACCGGTCTAACCGAATCTAGAACGGATTTTCGGTACGTTCTCTGCATGCTGCAAAACCGCATGAACTTCCGTGTGAAGAAAGAACTCTTGTTTGGCTTTCATCTCTCTCCCTCTCTCTCTTTATCACTCTCTTCCTTTCTTTATCTCTCCTTCTCTCTCTTTCTTTTTTGCTGGGCAAACACAATTGAAAATTGGCATTCGCGTTAGGCGTTGCTAATAATTGAAAAGAGCCTCCACCCCCCTCTGAAAATCCACAATCAGACCGCAACAACTGCGGCTGTTGTTGCTGTCGCTGAGTTGCTGCTGCTGGCGACGCACAGGAATGCAACCGCTGCAACAGATGCAGATTCCAAGTGGGCACCTGCATGTGCCCAAGAGGCTCATCGGGTCCGGCTCCAGCTCAGACTTCAGATATGTTTGCTACGCTACGGCGCCGCACAGTGGCGCAATGGTGGTTTGCACTGGAAATGCAAGCATATATAAAAACACATCAATTTGTACAATAGGTATAAGGAGACAGAGAGAGATTGAATATAATTTTCAGTCTTAATATTACAAAATATAACAAATTTATTTTTTGACTGATTTACTTAAATTACTTATTGCTTGAACATAATAAATTTTAAATAAAATTTTTCTCATTTTGGGTTTTTTATGACCAATTAATTATTAATTAATTAATAATGTAATTAATTTAAAATTTGTAATTTAAATTTAAAAAACTTTTGAAATTTTTAATCAATTGACTTATCATAGCCAACTTTTGGTTAATAAATAAATAAAAATCTATCTTTTATTTCCGTTTCCGAAAGATTAATTCATTTAATAGAAGATTCAACCACTGTGCAGCAAACCTGAACATGTTAATTTTCACTGCCAGCTTTCGCTGCTGATTTGCTGGCAACTTATAGAAAATTTACTTGACATTGCAATTGGTAAAATGAAATGAAATTTTGTATTTTAGGCTCGCACAAGACCAGACTAATCGGGAGTACAAAATCGGGGGAGAAAAAGAAAAAAAATTGTCAGAAAATTGATTTTGCTTAAGCATGACAATCACTCGGGCGAGCGATCGATGCAGTAGTTCGTTGGCTCGTTCGATGCTTGGCTTGCTGCTGGAAGGCACACGCCCACCGAAATTCATAGTTAGAGCCGCTTTAACCGTTACTTGGCGCAGAGCTGCAACTGATTCATGACTTAATCACCGGCAATCGGTAGCAGCGTCTGAAAGCCAAGCTGCACCCAAAATGAAAAAGAAGCCAAAAAAAAGCCAGAAAAAAAAGCTGAATAATGAGAAAAAAACACCAGCGAACGGCTTTATCAACTCGAGAGTGGCTTGTGGCCAGAGGCAGTCGCTGTCGCTGTCGCTGTGGCAGGCAAACGAACCACTCGCTTGTGTGTGGTACGCGGTACGTGGTACGTTAGGCATGGGGCATGAGGCATGGCTCAATTGATTGTTTGCTCTACAACTGCAGGACTTAATTAGACGGGGGGCTTTTCGCTTTTGCCAATCTACGAGTACCATAAGCACAGTGCGAGCACAGTATCGTATCGTATTGTTTGCCAGCCCATTGTTGCAAATTTTCACTTTTCAACAACATCCGCGCAAGCGCGCTGCTTCCACATGCCACAACCGCAACAGCAAGCAGCAACAACAACACTGGCTGATCTGCCCACCGTGATATGCGATCCCTGAGCATGCGCAACGCGCTATAAAAGTGTAAATAAGGTAATTAGTGCTTCCGGGCATAATCATACCGAACATGAAGTTGACGTCGCCTCGTCCCAACCTCAAGCTCAGGTTCAAGTTGAAGTTGCTGCACAGTGGGGAGAACACTGTCTTGTGTGGAACAAATCGTCTAATTTACAAATTTAGTTTATTGAGTATTTAGCTTATTTCATTGATAGTTAATTTGGGAAAAGAAGAATATTAATGTAAAAATAATAAAAAGGACAGCAAATTAGCCATCCGTATCCCAGTCGACTGTCTACGTAATTAATAAAATGTTAATAAGTAAACCTTATAAACATAAGAATTTTAAATACTTATAATCATACTTACCTAGTTCATAGTTCAAATGAATTCGAGCTATTTATTTCCATTTTAATAAAAATCAAAGACAGAAAATCATGCCGTTAAACAAGCAACTTTGTTTGTTTTTTCCACTGTGCAATGCTCACTTTTAGCGCTCTCCCATTCTCGCAATCTCTCTGGCGTTCTGCCTTGTTCTCTCGCTGTGTGGTTGCTTATGTCGCTGGCTGAGCAGCTAACGAACTGACGCATCTCCGCGCGGCGCCACAAGCTACAAGCAACAACGCGACATTGTTACGCTCCGCCAGCAGAGGAAGCCGAGCTGCCGCGCAGGCAGCCGTCAATTGCTGATAAGCTATAAAAACAAATGGCAAAAGCATGGCCAGATCAACAGTCAGTATTGGCCTCCGTCTGTCAGCTAATAAAGCAAGCATGCACACATACAGATCCACATAGCATGCATATAGTAAGTATACACATGCGCCTATGTGTGTATGTTCATGTGGTGTTTCGAGTCGATGTTCTCGACTTGTTCTCAACTTGACGCTGGCTCCATTACCGCTTGGAGACTTAGCTAATTTTGATGGCAGTTAATTGGAAAGATGAATACAATGTAAGCAGAGGAGCAGAAGATCTGCAAACAAGATAATAACCTGCATGGATTGTGAACGGATTTACAACTTAATTTTACTTTTCATTTATTTCGCGACTTAAATATTTTATAATAACACATAACAAATTCCTACAGTCAAATATAGGAAAATATTAATAATGTTTATCAATTAAGCCAGTTCTCAATGATGATTCCAGGGACGAATCATCATCTGCACATTCTTCAGGGAATAGCTCCGACCATGCCAAGTGTTCCAGTAAATGCAGCCATAGTTTTCCAAACTATTCGAATTTTCCAGGGTGCATGTGAAGTTTCTAGCATTCAGATTACTATGAATAAGATGATAAATGTTAATTTTGTTTCATTCGTTATATGAAGTAATGCAGTTACCTATCCCCACAGTTGAAGAACCACCAGGCACTCTTTTACATCCAGTGCACAATTACCGCCATAAGTATCGTGATCTCTATCAAAAGTCGAAAACTTTCGTCCCCTGTGGCCCTTGAATGAGTCACCCGCATTTCCAGCATAGCTACCAACTGCACTGAGCTCGTATTTCTGATCCTCATCCTCGACTACAAAGTTGTCGTAGCGTGCATACCGAACCTCATTCGATTGATCGACTAGTTTAATGTATAGCTCGTGTCTCTGTTTCTTGGTCAGCTTGTGCAATCTTTCTAGCCCAATGAAATACTCCCCATCTATGTTCCCAAATCCCTGTTTGTACTCGGCCCAGTTACGATAAAAATTAACCGATCCATCAATTCGTCGTTGTATCACAATCCAACCCGAACCGGCTACCTTCGATTCGCAGGAAACCAGAAATGGGCTGAAGCCGTTTGGTTTAATTTTAAGAACACCCGAATAATTTTTGACATCAGTGCAGCCGTTAGGATGATCTTTAAGAAGATCAGCAGATTCATCGAACCTAGCTTCAAGCTTGGACATCTGACTACTCAGGGTTTCAACTTCTATTTTAACTTTATGTTGGATATCTGAATCCGTTTGAACTATGTCCTTAAGTTCATCAACCACTTTATTAGATTTGCTTATATCATTTTTCAAATGTTCTGTAGTGTCCAAAAGCGGCCTTAAACTAGATAACTGACTATTTAAGGAACTGACTTCTCCTACAAATGTATCAATCTGTCCGTTCAAAGAAGCAACTTGTCCTACCAGTTTATCTATCTGCCGTTTACTTTCATTTTTAAGCATGTGATATTCTCTTCCATATTGGCAATTTTGTTGCCTAGGTTGGTTATCATCTTATTTGAAATTTCTAGCGTATTTTCCAATGCGTTCTGCCAAAGCGAACCTTTTTTTATTGTTTCCTTCTATGTCAGCCACTTCGTGTACTCCATTTTCAATTAGCTTTGTTAGGTTGTAAATCTGACTCTCCATTAAGCTCGTCTTTTTCTCAAATATTTCTTTTTCCAGAGTACGTTCATTTCTATGCACTCTACCTATCTCTTCTTCTAACTCTGCAATTTTCCCATCCTTTACCCTAATTTGTTCATTTGCTTGACCAAAATAATACATCATCGACTTGATTATTTTGTGTAAATGGGTCGCACACTGGTCGTCCAAGGCTTTTGAACTGCACAACTATTCGAAAATCACAAATAAACGTTGGTTACATTCACTTCTTTGTTTGGGTAACTTACTGAGTTATCATTGCTAAGAGATAGAGTCAATGGCAGTATCGTCCACAAGACTGTATACAATTTAAGAACTTTTGTCATTTTGATTGGTGTTAAACAATATTTGCTACTGATTGATCCGGCGTTGTTCAATAGCGAATTACGAATAACACTGATCTCAAAGCCTAAAGCTGAATTCAATTCTGTGAATTATACTAGAGATTGGGCGTCATCATGAATATATTTTATATATAATATTTCATTGTATATACATATATACGGGTATTTCATTTTATGTGCAAAACAAAACGAGCATCAAAAGTCAAAGTGCAAGGAACTCGGCTGAGATTAAAGATAAGGAGTATAAACATTGATTTCACTAGAACCGTTGGTCGTGCTAAAAGAATACTCATCGAATTCTCATATTCTTTGACAAGCACTAAATTAATTTCAACAAAGTTGAATCCCCAAAGAGTTCAAATAGTTCAGGCTGAATATCAATAAATAAATTATAAAATGATTGTTGAGTATATATGAATGTAATATATTTTACATTTTATTTGTACACTTTTATCAGTTTTTGTGGGCCTTATCGAGAGCACACTGTAAGCGCCGTAAAAAAGTTTTTTCTGTTTTGTGTGTAGCTGACAATTTAATTACAGTCGCTAGTTAAATGTTAAGTTTTATTTTTCGCTACTGCTGCTGTTGTTGTTGGGTCATGTTGCTGATTGAGCATTAAACATGATTTGCTGTGAGGTTTCAAATTTAAATTTCCCTTCTTTGTTTTCGGTCTTTTATTTTCCAATTAATTAACTGAAAACTACTGTTAACTGCCCATTGTATTTGTGCGGACATTGAAAACATGCTATTTAGATGGATTTGTTGTTGCCATTGTTGTTGTGCCCACTGTTGCTGTTGTTATTGTCGGCGGCTGTGGCAAAACATTTAACAGCAGCCGCAGTCATAGCCACAGCCCCGTTTGGCTGCCCTTTCAAGACGGGAGCGCAGTCAAGTATCGCTATAAGTCGAAACAGTCGAACTTTTTAACGATTTAATTAGCAAACGAATTGACAAGAAAATGTGGCAAGTGCAGCTGGGACGCCACGAGGTTTTGCGGCAAATCAAAGGCCCCAAATGAATGCAAAAAGTTGATTGTGTCGTTCTGTTTGGACAACTTGTTTGTTGTCCTCTATACGCACCCCAGTGAGTGTGAAATTTAATCAGTGTGCGACCCTAGTCAGTCGTTTGAAAATTCATTCTCGACATTGTTTATTAATTTTGATGCAAAATTTATTTGCCTAATTAGCATTTTACCATAATTTTTGATATAACAATTTGTTGTCCCGCCAACGAGCTCAATTTGATGTTATGTTGCGCAATTAATAAGGAAATCTCGAACCGAATAGAGTCGCTCACGACGTACCTAGCTTAAGTAAATTAAACA
This sequence comes from Zaprionus nigranus, assembly GCA_018903425.1. NCBI lineage: Eukaryota > Metazoa > Arthropoda > Insecta > Diptera > Drosophilidae > Zaprionus > Zaprionus nigranus. The sequence continues at coordinate 131,284 of JAEIGD010000014.1, read as the reverse complement.
GAAAGCATTGCGTGAATATCTTCAAGTGTAATAATGAAAAATTCATTTGAATTCATGTTCTTATTGTTGTTTAAGTATTTCTAGGGTATTTGCGGGTTGTGCCACTCAAGCGTATCTGTTAATGTTTCTTACTGATTTAATTGTGTGTTGACTTTGCTATTTCGTGTCGCTCTCGACCGTTCAAAGTCTCATAAATTTGCAGACTTATCTCTGCTCCGAGATCGTCGTCGTCAACTTAAGTCGATTCTCATAATATGCTAATTAAAATTGTGTGTTTTGTTATTTGTTGACTCTTGAGCTAGCTGACTGGCTGACTGGCAGACTGCCGGGGCCCTGGCCGGCTCAATTAGACAATATGGACATCTAGTTTTGTCCAAATTAGCATAAAATTTGTGGCTGCCTCTCTACGCGATGAGGTAACAAATTGCGTACAAGCATTTATCATGTTATTGCTGAGAGCACACCATAAATACCGCAGTTCCATATACAATATTCATACATATACACATACTAATGTCCGCATATAATGAAATAGATTTTTATTCAAATATCGGCGATAAGACAATGCCCCCTTCCGAGTTTAACAAGTTTTCGACAGTGTTCACTCGTAAATTCATTTCGGTTTTCAAAACAAATGAATTGACAGGCGAAATACCCTAGCAAATGATATACGAGTAGCCACAAATATTGTTTGACAATTTGTTAGCATTGTTTCAATTAAAATTCGAATTATCTACAGATCGAAATGATCTTAACTTGCTGTATTTAAACAAGCATCGCGGTGTTTTTTTTTTGCTACGCTGTCGGATTTTGTTTCTTACCTTTAATGGCCATAAAAATGACAGTTTCTAATGTCAAACAAAACTTGCCGCACATTCGCAGACATATCTCGTGTTTATCTTGCGGTCGATCAATATAATGCTCGATATTTATTCGACACTTTTGTTGATTCACATTGATCGCTGGGTCCGCATTCGTATTCGCCTTCACATTGGCATCGTGTCGTGTTGTGCAAATTGGCTTATTTATGCGAATTTTGCAGTCGCATTTGAATGTTAAACATAGAGTTTAATTAAATTGATTTATTGTGGGTGCTCGTGCTCCCCTGAGTAGCACCTGAATTTGCATGTTGCATGTTCCGTTGGTGCAATTAGAAGTCAATTAAATGGGTTGTTTTTCATTAAACGACTCTTTGAGAGCCGACGGCATTTAAAACTGATGCTGACAGAGTATTATCTAGTTAGATTTATAATTTATGGAGCTTCGTTTACGAGGAGAGTGTTGGAAGTATGAGTTTTTCTATAAGTTTTTTAACTTTTCGTAACTCGGTAAACTATTTTTGAATTTTATTTTCATTTCATCACTTTCAAATTGTTTTTTTTTTTTCTCTTAAATATTGTTAAATCATAAAATTGTTTAAATTTTCCCACAATACTTTTTACACTGTTAGACTAACTGCAATTTCTGAAGTTAAATGTATTTTGAAAATCGTAAAAAAGTGCTTTTAATTTATTTAAATTGCCCGTAATTACCGAGAGTCAAGTGGGCTGCCAAAAAGACAATAAAAACTGAGCAATTTGTAGTTTATGAGCGTCAGAGCAGCCTCCCTCAACCCTCCTCAGCAGCAGCAGACAGTTTAAGAAACTTGCATACAAGAAATATGCAAGATCCAATTGGAATGGTATGCAAGAAGCAACAGCAGTAGCAGCAGACGCAGAAGCAGCAGCAGAGGCAGAGGCAGCTGCTGTTAAAACGCAAAAATAACAACTTAAAAATTTATAACTGTGCCTGATCATAGCAATTAGTGTGCATTTGATTTTTACCCTTTTCCGCTTTGTCTCCATCTTCTGCTGCCTTGCGCCTTAAAACCGAAAGTGTTCTGTAGTTGCAGTTGTTGTTGTTGCTGCTGTTGCATCTGCATGACATTGCTGCGTCAGCTTGCCCACGGGGCAGGCAACTAGCCTGGGGCTCAAGCTGGGGCAGCCGAGCTGCGGTTGGGTCAGTTAATTGGGGGGCAGCCAGACCCGCTGCCTGGCTGCGGTCACACGCAGCAGCAACAGCAGCAGCCAAGACCAGCCCTGAGTACGCCTCCTGACGCCCTCTCGCCCGCCTGTCCGCATGCAGCATTCATAATAAAAGCTGAGGAATGAGTAAATTAAGAATTATGGCTTCGGCATGCAAATTCGAAATTTCCGATACACAATAAATTACTTAAGATGCGGCCACCCGAAAAAGTCGAGCAAGAGCAGAAAAGTCTGGAAACTCTAGCCGAAGCATAGATACCCTTCCCAGGCAACAAATAAATAAAGTTTCTGGTTATAGAATGAATACAAATCAAAGATATGTGAGTGTTAATTATCTTATTGGACCAATATGATTCGATCAGACACTTTATATGATGACTGCTTAGCCCCTTTCCTCTCAGAGCGAGAGTTTACTTTATATTCTTGCTCTGTCACCAAACTGAGGTACCCCTTGACAGAGTATTAAGACTTCCAGATACAAAACGTTAATTCAACAAAAGCGCAAACAACTCGCAGAAGTTTCGCCTGAGCTGAACTGAAGTTCGCGCGAGCTTGTGAGTTACGATTCGCTTTGTGTGTGCGAATCGCAACTGTCTGTGTGGAAACCTTGAACTGATTTAAGCATGAAACGCAAGGCAGTGTGCGATATATGCGATACATAAGATACTACAAAAGAGCTGAAAAAAAGGTCAGGCATTTGCATTCATGTGGGTGACCCCATGTGGTGCAGCTCTCTGAGCGGAGCTGTGCTAGGAAGCAGCATAGGATTTGGCAGACTTCTGAGGAAGTTGCGATTATGCTGAATATAAATCTTGAGTATCATGTGTCGAGCTCAAGACTCAATTGCCGGGAATACGCCTTCTGCTAAGAACTACCAAATAGATTGGGTAGATATCGAGACAATTGAGGTCAAGGCGAGTACGCCAGAAGTGGCAGCATCTAAACAGAATTGAGAGAGTGTCGAATTAAGTTCACATATATTATCATTTCATATAATATAAAGTGCAGATCATTCCATGGTCCTCTTCTCTTAAAACTCCATCCCATTTAGTTTGGTTTTTTGAATCTAAATTTAAACATTTCAAAATTAACATTTTTAGAACTGGAATTCTTAGCTACTCCTGTTTCGCTTATAATATTTTCGCATTATACAAACGACCTGCTAAAGGCGGGACCCGTCCAAATCGGGCGCAGTTCTGCAGAAAATTAATATAGCAAATTAAATTCAACCACTGCTTTTGGTGGCAAACTGTTAAAAATCGTTAGAGTTAATATCCAGCAGGGGCTACTCCTTGATTTTTTTTATTTCTCCCTGCTACCATTTGCATGTGCCATGTGTGTGTGTGTGTATGTGTGTGTGACTGTCGACTAGGCGAATGTATCTCATAATGCCAGTATCTATTTTCTGCACAATGAAATGATAAATGAAATTCAAACTGTGCGCGTAACTCAAACGAAGCTCGTGTGTCCATCAGCTCCTCTGAGCGAATGAGATACCGAGTGGGAATGTGGCGGAAACTGCCGTTAGGGGGCGTGGTGGCAGTAGCAACAAATCGACAGTACACAAGTTGCTACCAGCAGTGCCGATGCCATTTGCCTGCCAACGAGGCCAGCAGTTTCTTTCGCTCTCTTTCTTCCTGTCTCTCTTTCTGATTCTCTCCTCGCCTTTCTGACAATTTCAAGTATTACCCAAGGCAGTTAATACTGCAATAAGTCTTTATAACGATGACTTGTTTGGGTCCCTTTCATTATTAGTTCGCTTGCCTATACTGAACTAGAATATATACAGTATTTTAAATATATACTGTGGATGATAGATGTCTCCTTCTAATAAATGCTCGTACAACTTGCTGGTATTTCTGAGGTAGCAACAGCTGCTAAAAATAGGTTTTTACTTTCAGCTTTCAAATAACTTTACCATAGATTTTTAAGTAAACTAAATTGATGTTATTTTATAAATTTTTAAGGCCGAAGCCAATAAACATTTAAAATTAACCGTTGAAGAGAATGCTTCATCAGCTACTGCTGACAACAGCAGCAAAGCATTGCTGTAGATCGACGCAACATAACAGAAATAGCAACAGCAACAGCGCTCTTAAGTTAACAGGGACTGTAATATGTCCAGCCAGGGGCTGCATTGCTGCTCGTCTTTGTTCCAGCAATGGGAAAGTCTTGACCTGGGATAACATTAATTCGAACTTCACTCGGATTGAGTATGCAATACGTGGCGATATTATTTCAGCTGCTGCCAAAATTGAGAAGGAACTTAAGGAGGGTGTGAAGAAACCATTCGAGAAGATCATTTGGGCCAATATTGGAGATGCCCATGGGATGGGCCAAAAGCCCATTACATTCGTGCGGCAGCTGCTATTGTTGACTATCGATCCAAAGCTAATCTGCTCACCGGACTATCCGGAAGATGTGAAGGAACGTGCACGCCTTTTCCTGGCTAACTGTTCAGGCGGTTCGTTGGGTGCGTATACCGAATCCATTGGCCTTGAATTAGTTCGTCAACAGGTTTGCGAGTACTGCACGAAGCGTGACTGTGGCGTTCCATGTGAACCTGAAAACATTTACCTCAGCGACGGCGCAACGTCATGCATCAGGACGATTCTGCGGCTGCTCAGCGAAGTAGGCTCACATAAGGTGGGAGTTATGGTGCCCATACCACAGTATCCACTGTACTCGGCCACCCTTACAGAGTATGGCATGCAGCGGGTGGACTACTATCTGGATGAAGAGCAAATGTGGGGCGTCAATTGCAGAGAGCTGGAGCGAGCCCACGACGAGGCCAAGGATAAATGCATTCCACGTGCTCTGCTCGTCATCAACCCGGGAAATCCAACCGGTCAAGTGCTGTCGCATAAGAATATAGAGGAGATAATCTATTTTGCATACCAGAAGAAACTCTTACTTTTGGTCGACGAGGTATACCAATGTAATGTGTACGACCAGCAGTCCGAGTTCCATTCATTTAAGAAGGTCATGTACAAGATGGGCGGACCACATGATAAGCAGGAGCTAGTCAGCTTCAACTCCGCATCGAAGGGTGACTTCGGGGAATGCGGCTTTCGAAGCGGTTACATGGAGATCTTCAATATGTGCGCTGATGTGCAAAAGTTACTGAATAATTGCCTTTTGGTTAACAGCAACACAGCCGGCCAAGTTGTATTAAGCGCCCTGGCTAATCCGCCCAAGCCTGGAGAACCATCTTATGATCTCTATAACGAGGAAACGTGTGCGGTGAAACGTTCCCTGGCCGAACGTGCCAAACTGATGTACGAAACGCTGAGCGGCTTTGAGGGCTATACTGTAAATCCTACACAGGGTGCCATGTATGTGTTTCCCAAGATCGCTATACCGAACAAGGCGATCGAAGCAGCCAAAGCCCTGAATATGCAGCCCGATCGCTTTTATGTATATCAGTTGCTTATGGCGACAGGCATCTGCGTGGTGCCTGGCAGCGGATTCGGTCAGTTACCAGGAACCTACCATTTTCGCAGCACCATTCTGCCCCAAATGGACGAGCTGAAGCTGATGATGGAGAAGTTAAATGAATTCCACAAAAACTTTATGAAGAAGTACAAATAGATTAGTCAAACCCTATATAATAATAGATGTGTTATAAAAGTCCAATATAAATATTATTTAAACGATTTATAAAATTTTAAGTAAGCTATTTGTGCGTTTGATATGCTAGAAATCTTCTCAGCAAGTTTGATGTCTCAAGAATTTACAATAGCTGAGATCTGTGCGGTCATACTGACACACAAATGGGCATTAATAGTTTATTTGATTCGACTATTTATTCTGCCCAGGAACAAATGTATGTATGTACTCTGTAAGGTCTGCCGTGACTCTTTCAGCCTGTTGCCTACATTTGCAATAACTCAATTATTTTCTTGGCAACTTTTTATTATGCGCCATCAGTTGGTAGGGTATACACAATGCGACTTGCCTGGCGTCCGCGCCGCGCATTTCTGCGCTTTATCTTTTGTTTCATATTGGGTGCATTTGCTTTCTTTCGATGGCTTTGCCTGCTGCCATTACCATTTCTATTATGGCAGCCATTAGCTGGGAAAGCTTTCCACGGCCTTTTTTAATTGCTTTCGAGCGGTGTCTGTTGCAGGCGGTGTTCGCATCATGCGTGCTCATCATGCAACGCGACCCACACCACAACTTCGTTTGCTGCATCACGATCCTTTCAGCTTTCAGTTGTGGCAGTTGCAATCATAGTCGTACTCAGATTCGAAGTCAGAGTCGGACTTGAAGGTGCAGCTAGTCGATGCAGTTGCTGCTGCTGCGGCTGCTGCTGATGTGCTAAACGTGCGGCAGTCATTTTGCAGCAAACGATTGTCGATCATGAGGCACTTATGTTGACTTGCCACAAACTTGTTGCAATTAAAGTGCGATCTAGCTGCGGCTCCAGTTGTGGCTGCCGCGTCCGTTATCAGGTGGCCATAAAACACACGCTGACAGCTCAGCCGCAAGTGTCAAAATGCCTGTCAGAAAGCCACCCACCACACATGTCGAAGCCGCCACCAGAAAGCTGATCATCAGCCAAGCAGTTGTTGCTGTTGCTTGTGTTGTTGCTGCTGCTGCGGCATGTGTCAAAATTGCCGCGTAGATTTATGAAGTTTCGCTTTTTCGTTTTTCGTTTACGTTTCTTGCTGCTGCTTTTTGGGGGCCAGGCAATAATCGGCAGCAGCATCGGCAACCATAATAAGCAGCTGTCGACGAGACAGTTGAAATATGTGTATCTTGCAGATACGAAAAGCCGCACGTTGCATGTCTGTCGATGCAGGCAGATTGCAAGCCTGTGCGTGTTTGACTTGCTGAGTTGCCAACACACACACACACACTAACACTAAGACACAGACACAGAGAGAGGCCGCAGTAAATTGACTTCGACAAGGTTGCCCCAACTAGTTGCAGCTAATTCGAATTCCAATTTGAATCTGAATCAGAATCTCGATGTGAATGTGATTCTGATAGTGATTCTGAAAGTGAACCTTGGCCAGATGACAACTGCCTGAAGTGGGTCAACTGCAACTGCAATAGCAACTTCTATGCGACATTAATCAGACACTCCGAACATGCCGAACTTTCCCATGAATGAAAGTCAGCGCTGCATGTTGGAGCATTACTCACACGGCATGTACTACCTGCTCATCAGGTGCCAAAAGACGCGTCGCTCCTTAAGGGCGAACTTTAATGCCACCACTGACAGACAGCTGTTTGTTGTCTTTCGCCGCACAATGCCAACTATGCTGCCCCTTACCCGTCCCTTCCCGTGTGAGTCACGTTCTCTCGAGCAACTTGAAAATTAGATTCGACTCGAGTGCATTCCAGATTTAGTCGCACAATATAGTCACTTGTTGTTGCTATAGCGAAAGATTTATTCAATTATCGCAAAACATAAGTAAATGAGAAGCTGCTTGAATTAATTTTGATTAAATTTAAGGTAGTAGAGTTAGGGAACTATCGATGTTATCGATTGCTGAATACCACTAAGGAATGTTTTCATATTCTATATGTAGCTTATTTCTTATGAAGTAGTCCGATTTGTCAAAGCAGTCAATGCCAAAACTATTTCGGGCGAAACTATCGATAGTTATACAAAATAATAATGCTAGGGAATATCATTTTCACATAACTATCGGTAGTTTCGCCAGCAAAAGATTTGTAAATTACTTCTTCTGATTTTCTTTCAGAAGCAGATATACTTTTGATATAAACAACTAACATTAGCACTATCGAATGGTGAACATATCGAAGGTTTCCCACAACAAACAAATTTAAAAAGCCTTGAGACTTGACTAAGATAACCTGACAATTCATCGATTAATGTCATTGATTTCCATCGATAAAGTACCAATTGTTTTTTGTGCTCTATTTGAGGAAATCATTTAATGTACAATCGATATCAACTATTGCTAAGCAGACCAACAATAGCAATAGTTCTTCAACTCTTAGCTAATATCGATAGTTTGCCATTTCTAAGCTTATATCGATAGTTTCTCAACTCGCGCTATTTTTGATGAGCAGAACTTTCGCTTGCGATTTGTCTCGTTTGGGTAGATTCGCTTAAATGTTGCTTTGCACGCTTAAATGTGTTAACTAAATTCCACTTAAAATTAGCCAAAGGGCATGTTAACCTTTGCTGTCGCTGCTGCTGTTGGTCGCACTTTAACACCACTTTTACACAGCAGATTAAATTTGCGCGGCTTTCACTCAATGGTCCCTCCTCACCCGTCGCATCATGTGACTCATCTGCAACCGGAATTTGGCTGACAGACAGAGCAGCGACGTCGACGCTTGGCCACATGTCAAAGTCGAGCATCGGGAGAACATTGAGTGTGCAAGTGTGTGTGTGAGCGTGTGTGTGTGTGAGCGTGTTGCGTGTGTGTGCAGCGAAAGGAAAAAGTTTTCTAGCCGCAACTAAAGAGTTGCAGGGAACACCAACAAGGGAGACTGGCAGTAGGGACAGCAGTGAGAGGAGACAGGAGTGAGGCGGCGCTGTAGCAGTTTGGCTGGGGTATTAATTAGGTCATGCAACCCGTGGGCAAAGCAAATAAACAAACAGACAGCCAACGAATGTTGACAGTTTGGCAAGGTGTGCGATAAGTTTGGCATTTTGCAGCTGTCCGCGCTGCCTGCCCCACGCAAGCAGCGACGAAGAACAGGCAGCACAAACTGCTGCTTGAGCTCTGCCCGTCGACAACGGTGCGTATGATTTATATATTGAGACTCTGCAAAATGTCACAAATATGCACAAAAAAGTTGTCGTCGTTGCATAAGTTGCGCTTCGCATTGTTAGCTGCAGCTCGCAAGTGACATTTTAATTGCGGCTACCCGCATGAGAGACGAGTTGCCGTTGCCCCTGGATCCGACTACGGCTCCGGCTCTGGTTTGGGCTCGCTGCAGGCCGTTCCCATCATCATCATGCAACTTGGTCATATGTCGGCGCTGCCAATTAGACAGCGCCAGTTGCGCTGCAACGTAAATTAATTTAATTATGTCAATGCAAGTTACCTCGCAGCCTGCGCGACTTGACGCCGACTTAGTCGGGCTTAGTTTATTTGTCAATCAGTGTAAAATGGCGTAAACAACATGTCTCGGATGCCAGCTGCTGCTGTTGCTGCTGAAGGCTCTCTTGCTCTCGTTGCATGCAACATGCCAGGGCTGTAAGACAAGCGCGCAGAGTCGTTGCTTGGTTACAGGGCAAGTGGGTAGCTTGACGGGGCTGCAGAATGTCATTTCTCAAGGTAGTTTGTAAATATAGTTAGGAATATTTAAAAAACGAGTTCATAATGTTTAATATTTTGTAATCAAACTTAAATATATTTATTAAACATTTGGAGTTGTTTATAATAATTAGGTAGTAAAAGTAGTAATAGAGTCATTATAAAATATTATAAAACTAACTTAAAATGTATTAATTAAGCAATTACATTTAAAAGTTCATTATTATGTCTTATTAAAAATTATTTTAAATTCAGAAATAGTTTTAATGGCTTAAATAAATGTGGAAAAATTTATTTTTAAAAGCTAATTATATTTTTTGGAATAAATATTATAAAATATTGTTTTATCTAGAATTCTATAATATGAATTGTAAAATATTGATTAAATTTTCAATTAGTTTGACTAGATTTGATTTGCCGTCTAACTGTTATACAGTCCCACCTCCCCCGGGGGAGGCCCAACTTCAATAGCAGCCCTCGCTGCAGTCAACTTTGCTCCAGCTTCAGTGCCGTGCGGGCGCTTTTGTAATTAATCAAACCGAAGCGCATTGACAGCGTGTAGACAGAACGGCGAGCAGGCAGCTTAAAAGCGAGTCCGAGCTGGAAAGCCAAAGCCAAATCCAAACCGATGTCCTTCGTCCGTTGTCCGTTCCCCGCTGTCCGCATGTCGCATATGCAGTCGAATGAACTTTAAACTTTCGCATGACAGTGTCGAGTAGAGAAGGGTAGTGAAGGGAGGGGGGGAGCTGTGATGCAGAGCAGTGCTTTAAGGTGCGACAGCCCGCAATGTCATCGACCAGGCCAATGCGCCAGTCAATGCCAGCGCGAGCCAGAAATGCCAAAAGAAGAAATGCTCGGCTATAAAACTCGGGCCCGAAGGCCGTGCAAATAAATGGCCCGACATTATCGCACTCGCCATCGAAATAAATTTCCACCTGTGCAATTGCAAATTGCCAATTGCAATGATATCCCCCGCACCGCACCCTGCACCCGCGCGATGGCTTGTTGTCTCTCGTTTTCACTCAGCGTGAAGTGAGAAGCGCCCAGAAGTGCCGCTGACATCCACAATTCAAGTTTCCTTTGCTCTGCGCCACCGGCAATTATACCGGCTATTTGCACACACACACACACACACGTATCCGTGCATTGATCTCATTGAGGGCGCCCTGAGATCCCCCCTGACCCATTATTGAATCACAGCGGGTCCAAAGGGACAGTGAAATTAACTAAAAACTGGCAACTGTTGCCAGAGTACAGTGAAGCTTGTCTAAGAGAAAGAGGAAGAGTGCTAGCCTTTAATGAGCTAAATGATTCAATTTGAATGTTAATATAATGTTTTTGATTTGTATCTTAAACAGCAAGATGTAACTGAAATTTAAATAGCATATAAAGAGTATTATAAGCATTAAAGGTTCCAATTTTGATGTCGATTTACAAAGAAATAAGAGAGTATTATTGGTAGTTTCTCTGCGATATATAACATCATTTGAACCTGTGTAAAATTATAATACTAACTTATCCACTGCCGGAACTAAATTAACTCTTAAGACTTGATTATAACATTCGATATACTCGTAGTTTATTCATCGTTATAGAACCCGAATCTTGCTAGGCAGGTTTGACTGTTGCTTCTGTCGATCTGTGCAACAGTTGAAATGTAGCTCAAAAGTGTCTTTAGGATGCTGCTGCTGTGCTTGCTGCTGCAGTTGCACTTCAAAGGAAAACGTAGTACGTGCAATTATGCGGCACGTTGCACGTCATTAGAACTGCCTCGTTGAGACGCGTGAGTCGCGTGAGCCTCGTGAGTTGCGCTGCCTGACTTGGCTTGGATGATTGCTTTGAGTTGCGTACATGTTGGCGATTAACGGCTGATTAGACAACAGGCCTCAGATTGAGATAGATATGGACAGCGCACGAGATTGAAATGTATCCGTAGTGTATGTATCTATTGCCAACAACGTTCTGCGTTCTACATTCTGACTGTCAGATCGTGCTTCGTGCTTGGTGCGCTGTAAACTGAGCCGAGACGTGCGTCTTGTGTGTGTAATCTGGCGAAGATAACAAATTGCAATCGCTGCCAGAGACAGAATTCTAATTTGGAGCAGATGAAAATGTCAATTTGCTTCCCCCTTTCCATTCAAATAGACATTGCCATATCATTTGAATCTGTCAGTTGCTCGGTTACATGGGCAACTCTTCTTTTCAACTCTTTTCCCACAGTGTAAACATTCAGTGGAATTCACTGAGTATCTTAAGTGCATTCGAGGCTAATTTATCCTGTTTCCGTTTGACTCAAGTGCGATACGATCTACATAGCTGAGAGGAAATTGAGAATTTATGTTATTCAAAGCGAATAATTCGCATAAATCACGAACTGATAGAGAGCAATAGAGTGGGAGAGAGAGGGAGGGAGAGCAGTATTTGGGTCACTGGTTCGGTCTATTTAAATGGAAAAACACACTTGAAATTGTTCAATGGAAGGGCGCGTGTGTGGCAAATAAAATTGCCTCGGTTTTCCACATCAATGGGAATCCGGGAATCATGAAACCACACACTAATACACACGCACATACACACACACACACACAGAAGCTTAACAGAAGCTAAAAACATCTAAACAAAGAGGCAGAGCAAAAAATCAAAAACAAACTTTTTAAAGAACTTGCACAACGTTGAAGAGTACAAGAAGGAGAGGAAGGGGGGAGAGAAACACTAAGATAAACACACATGAAAGACAAACGTAAGAAGAGCAACAATTACAAATTCAATTGAAATCAAAAACCAAATCGAAATGTAATTTTTCCAGTTTACGTATCTGTGAGATACACGTACTACGCCGTACTCCGTGCCATGGTGTCTGCAAGCGTTAATGAAAAATTTCACTTTTCTCTTGACTTCAAAAAGACAAACCAATGGAGAAGGGGGAAGTGGTGGATAGTATAGGGGAGGGTAAGGGGCAGGGGAGGGGAGTGTAGATGCAGGTCGAGTCGGTGGCAGCAAATAGAAAACCACTTGAGCTACTTTTAACGGCGGGCAACAAGACAACAACCGACAGATACAATAATTATTACGATCAATTTAGATGCAGATTGCATGTGGCATGCGGCAACGGCAGCCGTAATTGAGGTGGGGCAGCCCCGACGCCCACCACACAAACACATGAAGCTCACACACACGTAACCAGTTGCACAGATACATTGAATAGCTTGCAGATACGTTTGTATATATCGAGTGCTTCGGACTTGATTACTTGCGTGTTGTTGTTGTTGCTGTTGCTGTTGCTGTTATTGTACTTGTGGCCAGCTGCTGTTCAAACATTTTCATTTCCATTTGGAACTGGTGTTTTGTTTGCATACCCAACTGCAGGCCCCGAAAACATTGTCATAATAATTATTAAAAGCAGAAAATGCCACAAAAACCAAAAAACAAAACAGGCCCCGATGAGAAACGCCTCCGCTCTGCACTCGGATCTGCTTGGCAATTAGGCAGTGTTGCCTCGAGTGTTGGCCACCAGAAAAGGTAATAATAAACCTGAAGCCTGAACATGATCTCAGCTACATTGTAATCGATATATCGCTGCACAATTATATGCACAACTATCTGCAAACAGTAGCCAAAATCTGTTTATTTACTTGCCTAAATTCCCTTTCGATTCTAGAGGCAACTATGAATCAGCATATTGAACCATATTGTGACCCTGTAAAGGGGTTTCCAACTGATCGTGACTCAATGATGAAATTGCGAACTAAAAACGAAAACGAAAACCGAACGGACTCTGCATGAAACTAGTTTACAATTGTCAACAGGTTTTGCTGTGCATAAATTTAAGTTGAATCGCGGCACAATTGTAGAAAACTAAGTAATATATCTACTTGTAGAATATGATATATATAAAATATTATTGTAGTATTTTATTAATATTATTTTGTCTGTTATTAATTACAATTTGCAAATACTGAAAGAAATTGTATATTAGTGCTATACTGTTGCTTCTACGTGACTGCATGATGTACACACATGCACACTTATACACACACAAGCACACACACAGAGAGAGAGAGACACCCACAACCACCAGTAGCTGCTACTCGTGCTTATGATGAGGCGAAACTCATTAGAAGATGTCGAAAGAAATGCTTGAAATGTAAACAATGCACTTGATTAGCAATGTAATGCAATACTAGAGACAGGCAGGGAGTAGGGTAGCTGTAGGGGGAGGGAAGGGGCTGCAGCTGCTGATAAGACACGGCTAATTAGCTGCTGTAGTGGGCCAGACGATAAGCAAATGCTGCTCGAAAGATAAACACTTAAGAGCCATAACTGAGAGCGGGAGAGAGTCATGAAAGAGAGGTAGATATATAAAGAGAGAGGGGGGTACAGAGAGTACCTCGTACTGTGTCTGCAGTAGTAAACTGTGTGGTAAATGCAATTCAAAGATACTCATTTTCTCAGTAGGTCGCCCTGCAGTCTCCCACTCCATAATTCTCCCCGCCCCCCTATCACTCCCTCTAGCCATCTACATCTTAATGTTTAAACAATTAAATCCGATTGAACACATCCGGTGCGACCATGAAAATTAAAATTCAGATGTAAATGTAAACGAAAAGTGCCAATGAAAATGAAAACGAAAACGCAAGAGAGAATCTCAAGCAGGCAGACGAGGCCGCCCGCATCGCATTCGCATTCACAGTTAATTGTAAACAGAAAATCTTAACGAAATTAAAATTTAAAGTCGAAATTCTTAAGACCAACGCAGCCAACGATGATGACGGCCAAGCATTTATGGAAATTAATGTCAAGTCCGCTTTACGCTGCCACAGTCAGTCAGTCAGTCAGTGAGCAAAAGCCACAGAAACCCCAAATGACAAGCGGAAGTGAGCCGTACTCGAAGCTCTCCGGCTCAGTGCGACTCACTACGGCTTTACCGGGCGGAAACTGCAGCTTTGCCAAGCCACAAACTGACCCAATACGGCTCATACATTTTTAATTTTTCATTTTCTTTCAAACGGATTTCAAATCGATGCCTTTTCGAAGACACGCACACACACACACATAGAGAGAAAGAGACTTGAAGGCAGGCGCACACGAACGAGCGGTTGCGACCGCAGCACGTACAGTTATGCTAGCTACACTGAAAGAAATTGAGCGAACTCGCAGAGATGTTCTGTACCTGAGATAACAGAAAAGTTAAGAAAAAAGATTTTTAAATTATAAATAAACCTTTTCTATAGAATTTATTTTTGTATTTATAAAATATTGAAATCACACAAATTTTTTAATTGAAACCTTGCAAACATTAAAAAAACCGTTTAATATGGTTTAAACAATGTGTAAAAAGTAAGAAAACTAAAGAAATAAAATAATAGATTACATAATTTAGTTTTCTTGAGAATTTCAATGTTGTATGAATAATTAAAAGTCACATACATACATTACAATACATAAACAATTTAAAAATACTACAAAGACAATTAAATAAACAATTCAAAAGCACATGCAATTTTCTTATTTTAAAAAAAGTTTTAAACATTTTATTAAGCATCAAATCAAATACAATTTGTATATTTAAGATAATTAAATACAGAATATATCTTACATATATGCCCATATATTTATATATATATATAAATAATCTAGAAATATCTCCATATAAATATGTACCACATACATACCTATCTTATTATATAAGCCCAGGCTTACTCATATTAAAAGAGACTACAACTAAACAAAACGTTGAAACATACCTTAAATATGTAAGATAACTTATTTGTAACCAGACCTTTTCTCTCAGTGCAATAGGTTGTCCGTCACACCAGGTGGCGCTTTAAGGTTTGGTCATAAAAATTGAGCTATTAAATAATTTCTGTCGCACAAATTTGCCTTTATTGTTTATTTCCGTTGTAGCTGCAGTCTCCCCATCCTAAGTTGCCTGCTCCGTCCCCCTCCCATCCACCTTGCTACCTGTTAACTGAGCTAACTATATCCGTTAGCAGCGGCGTCTTCCCAGCTAATTAGCCTTATTATGCACAATTTCAGTTATTTACTTACGATGGCCACGATTTTTTAGTTGCATTTTCCCACTTGAGAAAAGTGTCGAATTTTTAGTGTTTTGTCGCTTTTGTGTTTGCTTTTTCTTCGATCTTTGTTTGCCTTATGTGGTGAGTCATGTTCACAGGGCTGGGCGCGCCCCTCCCCCTATCCCTGCTCTTTTGCCATCCTACCTTTAAGCACTTTGATCTTTGTTGTCTTTGCAATTCGTTCGGCCTTTTGAAGTCGCAACAACAACAACAATTAAACGCAACATTTGCTTTTGGTATGCAACTTGTCGCTCTTCCGCCGTTTTGCGGTGGCGTCTTCCAGCGAAATGGAAAGCATTAAAAAAACGCAAATCAGTTCGCCGCACAGCTCCCCCGCTCCACCCACGACTTTGCTGAAAGTGCTGCACGCAACAAGTGTCAACTTCGGCGATGTGAGTTACTTTTGTGGCGGCGGCATCGGCGGCTTTCTTTTCCTTTGACGCTGCCTCTATTATACGATGACAATAAAAGCAGGAAAGCAACAACAACAACAACGAGGAGAACTGAAACTCAGTTAGGCCAACTGTCTGTCTATATAATTGACAGGCCTCTCCTCGCCAACCCACCTCACCTAAGTCCAACACGTCGTTCTGTTTGTTTGCGCGACTTTTTTCTCACCCTGGTTTGATGCCCCCTGCACACGTTCCAGGCCAGACCAGACCAGCCCCAGCCCCAGTTCCAGTGCCAGCCCCAGCCCAGTCGCTGGCCCAGCCCATCCCATCCATTCAGGGCAATCTGTTATCACTGCTTGTACAGTAATACCGAAAAGAAACCATTAAAACTGTAAAAAAATCGTTAAAAAATATTGTCACAAATCGTTGTTCAACGTGGATTTTAAATATTTATTTATATTTCAATGGATTCGCAATTCGCGTAGCAGCAGCAGCAAGCGATATTTGAGTTGATTTCTCTTCTCGTGGTTTTTATCGGACACTTCTCAGTGCCCCTCCTTCCCCCCGCCCTATATGTTTTCAGCAAATACCACGCACCGTACCGAGTGCTGTGACATATTGACCGATCCATCGGGGCCAGTGTGCCCCCTTTCACATTTCCCTGCGCTCTCGTCAAGCCTTTCATTTGCCATCAATATCGACTCAGAAAGGTTTTTTTATTTTTGCTCATAGTACACAAAAATCTCCTGGGCCTGCGTCAATAATTGCCATGGCAAACAGACGAACATGTGGCACATGCAACATGCAATATGGCAGCATTAAACACAAATTCCATAATATATTAAAAACAACTGCCAGCAAACTCAGCATTTAAATCGCAGCATTTTAAATTCGAGCGAGGATTTGCATTTTACTCTATATATACTAATATTATGGTTATAATACTGTAGAATTCGCCTACTAATTGACGCTATTCCATCACGTATCTGCACACATTTATACAGACACAAATTGCAGGTGAAAGAGCATTAATATCATATCATTAACTTGAGTTCGATTTGAAGCAAGTCAACATTTTTGTTTTGATTGAAAACCAGGCCAATTAAGTGCTTTCGCTTCCGCGAGTCTCGTTTTCCTTTCATATATTTTTGTTTAAATGCATTTCCGCTTGTGTGTGTGTGTGAGTGTGTGTATCTGCCCTACTGTAGCAACAGCAATAAGTAGAGGAAGAAGAACAATCTGATGTATAAATAAACAGTGAACCGAACTTAAACAAACCATTTGTCGTCATTTCACTCGATGTGTCGACGCATTGATTACAGGCAAGGCGCACTCGCGTCTGCCACAGTTGTTGCCTCAACCTCATTTCCCCGTTCCCCCACCTACCCCTCTTTCCCCAACTGCCCACCACAAAAAGTCAGAAAGAAAATGCCCGCTGTCTGTGTGTGTCCATAACTGATTTTCCTGCATTGCATTGCGGTGCAGTGGATAAGATCGCGTACATAACTCATTACAGCGATATGACGCAGAGAGCAGAGAAAAAGTCAATGAGAATCGCCGAGGAGAGTCGCTAAGGGGGTGGCTAAGAAGAGTATCACTTGAACTGTAAATGCAGCTAGCCCAAGAGCAGATAAGTTCTGCATAATAAGTAGAGCAGCTGCTAGAGAACCAGAGAATAAATACACGTTCATTATAATAGATAAATGTTGTTATTATATTAACATTCATAGGAAACTGGTTAAAAAAATACTGCACAGCTTTGGCTTTATTCAATTAATGTGCTGTCAATACTTCGCGAGGGTAATAAGTGATTTGCAATGCCGAAACGAGTTTCTTTAAGCTCGTTTGAGAGATTGCCAAAGACTTGATCTTTAATCTGATATGAATATAAATTGGAAATTTTGTTAAGCTTTATATTGATTAAATTTAGTATTTATAGATTATATTGAGCAAATTTAACTAGATCTAGTCTTATTAGACACCATATCTTTATCAATTAATTGTCTATAATGTCATCACTGAAAGCGCATTCGAAATTCGTTGAAGCTTGTTCTCTGTTCTACTCTGCTTACTCGGCCGTTGTTGTCAGATGCATTTGGGGATTTGTTGTTTCTGTTGGTGTTGCTGTTGTCGTTGTCCGTCGTCTGCTGATAATATGATTCGTGTCCAATGCGATATGAGAAGTCCCATTGAGAGTGCAGCAATCTGCGCTGTGCTCCGCTGGGCTGCGGCTCGCGCTTCGATTCCGTGTGCTGTTATAATAGTTGATGTTCTTGCTGTTGTTGTTGTTTTTTCACATTGCAGTTGTTTGAGTTGTCACATAGATACAACACACAGGGAGAGAAACGCACGCGTTAAGCACACAATTATGCAGACAGTCAGGCATTTGGAATTTGCTGGTTCGACCTGAGTGTGGGTACGCCTCAATGTCTATAGGACCATATACCATACCATACCATGCCATATCCATGGCCCATGGATATTTATGTATGTTATGTATGTACACTAGCCTCGCTACGGAACTGTCAGCTCAGACAGCTCCATTTTACACCGAAATTAGATAAACAAACAGAGAGGGCCGAATTCAATAAACAAACACAATACTTTGATTGCACTGCACATACTTGCGGACAGATGGACAGGCGGACAGACGGACAGGCAGACAGACAAGCGGACAGATAAAGCATATGAAAGAGTCTGTCACGAACTTGTCCACGTCAGTTAAATACCCTTTAAGGCATTGAGATGTTGTGGACTTTGATTAAAAAAGAGATCCAAATACTATTTTAACTTTTTGTGTACAAGAACATATAATGCCCTGTAGCTTCTCCATAAGAGGAAGTGTATTTCAAAGTCATATGGATGAAAGCCAAGTGAATATTGCTATGACTCAATTTCATTGCTCTGTGAAAATCAAATTGGGAAACTTTTGATAACTGTCTGCTAATGTGCAAAGTCAATAGCAAAGCATCATCTGCAAGCAATGAATGTATACATGTATATGATGTACATGTATATGTTTGTATGTATATGTAAATAAGTGTGTGTGTGTGAGATTGCATGCGTGTAAATCTACTAAATAATGCCACAGATTTCGCTCTCTCATTGGGGCTCCCTCTAGAGACCAGAACCAGAATGCACTGCATTATTCAGAGTGCAATATTATCATTATCAATAGAGTATTGCAAAAGGCAATTAGATAGCTAAATAAATCAGTAGAGCTAAAGGGGCGGTAGCCAGAGCCAAGAAATGCTGACAGGGGCATAAACATAAAATAAAATATTAATGAATTTATGTGAGAGCAGCACAACGAGTGGGAAATAGGCAAGAAAAATACGCAAGATAATATGAAATAAATGTCTTTTCAGTTGGCTTCTCTAGAGCTCAAAATAAATCTCCATTTTGTTGTATAACCTAATTACTTGCCGACTAAATAAATAGCTAATAAATAACTTGTTCATAATCCACTTAATGCTTTATCAACATGTCGACCTATATTTATTTTTTATTACCAGATTATCACCAGTATTTATTTTGTTATCAATTTCCACTTATCATGTTACGTGCCACAGATCAAAGAGATAATTTACGCAGCGATAGCTGGGAGAGAGAGAGGGAGAGAGAACACACCCTGCTTGGGCTTAGAAGTGCTCAGGATACCCCAAGGAGTGAGTAGAAAATGGTTATAGAAACTTCATATATGTATAATTTCGTCAATTATTCAGATCGTTAGAGTGTCTTTACATGTGAGTTTTATAGCAGGCCCAGCCTGGCCAACAATATTAATAATGCCCAGACAATTACGAAATGTGGCAAAGAAGGCCTCGATAGTTTTGCAATCATAATAAAAGTCCCAGTCGCACTCGCAGTCCAAGTCAAGGCAGCTGCATGGCAAATCAATGAGTTAAATGCCGAGTGAGTGCGACGAGTGCAATTTGAAATTGCCATTTGAATAGATTGCTGCTGCATGGCTGTTGAAACAAAATGGTTGGGATAGTTGTTGGGTGGCCCTAGCATCGGGCGGGCGACAGGCTTAAAATCTTAAACGATAAATATTTTAAGAGCAGTCGGAGCCAAGTCGGAGGCACTGTGTGAGGATTGTGAACTGTCTGGCCGTGGGCGTAGTCAGATCTCAAGGAGTCTCTCGGTTTGCAATTTAGATAAGTATTATGACATATTTGACACTCTTTCACATGGACAACGATTTCGTATTTATTTACGGCACAGTGAAAAACGGAAAATGAAAATGTGAAAAGACAGTCTAACAGCTTGGCCTGGCCAAGTCAGGCTAGGCAGAGAGACTTGGACAGACAGACAGATAGCTTAGTATAAAAATCAATGAAATGCAATTACTGAAAATGCATTGCTACACATCCAGAGAGAGGGGGAGAAGAGAGACGGGAGCAGGGGAAAGAGACAGTTCAGTGTGACTGTGATGCAAGGCATACAAACATGTATGTGGCGAGGTACATAACATACATATCTAAAGTACATTATAATAACAATTGTTGTTATTGCTATTGATAAAAAGGGAGTGTGCCAGCAGAGACAGGCACACACAGATACACAGACATGCACAGACTTGCACGCAGACACGTGCGTTGTTTTCTAAGCCATAAGCATAACTGATAAGCCGCAATTACCTGCATTGATAATTTAGAATGTATTTCCATATAATGCATATGAAACCCCCCAAAGCAGAGCAACAACAACAACAAAAGCAACAACAGCAATGGCAACAACAACAAGAACAACAACAACAATGGCAACAACAACAAAAATAATAATAATAATCATAATACTGTGCCACAAAAGCCAAATGACATCTGTCGATTCCGTCGGTCCTGTCGGCCTCTCAGTAAAGCCCCTTCTCTTACCCCCCCCCTGCACTCACACTTCCCTGAAAGTCTTCTATGTATGTGAGTGTGTGTGTGTGTGTTTTCCCGCCCTGGGCGCACCCATAATTGAATAGCTCTGCGACGTGTGTAAGATTGCGGGTGTTTGGTTTGGTTTTCATTATGCCTAGGTTCGGCTTTGGTTTTCGGCTTTAGTTTGCCTTGGGTCGTCCCTCTCTCACCATGCCACACCCTCCTCATCCCCCTCAGCCCCTCTAAAAGCCCTTTCTCACACCCTTTCGCGCCTGATTGTCTTTTGTTGCATGTGTTGCATGTGTTCTGTCGTGGCTGCGACTCATGACACCAGGCCTAAGCCGGTGCTCCGCTACAGCCCTCACGTGTCTATCTAATTTGCAAGAGTTTAATTTGATTATCCGTCTAATGACAGACAATGCATACATGCATGATACATACGTGCACAAACATATCGTACTCTCATGTATGACAACATCTATAAGCCAATTCCATCCCAACGGAAAAGACAGAATATTGCTGGAGGTCATTAAACTCTCCAGCAAAAAAAGCTGCACGCGAAATAAAAGATGAAATAGGTAATTTAAAATATAAATAATAAAAAAAAGTACTTTAATTTAAGAATATTTGTATAAGTTTTCAAAGTTATTTTTCAAATTGTATCTCAACTGACAACGCACAATATATGAGTATGAGGTTAAATATAATAATATAAATATTTGTAAATATATATTATTCATACTATTTTACATATTATAGTCACCTCTATTCATATACAGTTTTACAGATAATAATCCTTAACTAAATTACAGCTATACCATCTTCCACCCAACATCTTCAAGTTGTATCAAACTTCCCCAGTCTAACAGCAATATTCTTCGTACTTCCTATCAACTTTCCCATTTTAGTCACAGATTCTTTTCCATTTCCCCTTAGCTTGTCTTGCGTATTGGGCATATCTGCACTTGCTGCCTTCCTCTTCCTCTCTATCTACGCCTGCTGCTGATCATAGATAATTTTTCCAATGAAATCTTAAACAAACTTGAACAGCAACAAAAAGCGGCTCTCGTGCATTTCTTATCAGGCCAAAGAAACCAACTTGGAGTGTTATGAATTATTAATAATAAATTACAAATTATTGCGGGGGCCACAGCCAGAGAGGCGTGCGGATGAGGAGAGAGAGAGAGATGGAGAGAGAGATGGAGAGATAGTGCATACACAACGCTAATGAAATTTCAATTAGCTTGTCATGTCGAAGGAAGTGACTGCAGCCATGCAACTTTTATCTGTGAGTGGCAGCCAGCAGGGGACGAACGGGTGACGGAGGAAGGGCAGGGGGGAGAGCCATTCAGATCTTATGAAATCTTAACCCATTTTATATTGACAAGTGTAATTATGCGCACGACACAGTTGCCATGTCCAATATTATCAAATAATTGTAAAGCCAATGCAAAGTTGTCTGTGTTGATCAGCACACACACACTCACGCACAAACACACACGCGCATACACAGCAGACGCCCACGTGCAACTGCAGTCACGTTGCACTTTTGTCATCCTGTTGTATATGCCACAATCCCAGAGCGAGAGACAAAGACGCAGCCGGACAAAGGCCGAGACTGAGGGCCAGGCAGGGCATTCCTAATGACATAAAGACGTGTTGGTGGTCCTTTTTGGACAATTAGTGCCTGGAGACAGTCAACTCTTTCCCCTCCCCACCCTACCTTCCTTTCTCTCTCGGCCATTGCACAATGAAGCACCTGTAACAGTGCTATGCATAATTTATGTCATATTTCAGTTATAGCCCACTGGATAGGATGACTTTCTTATGCAACGTGCAACGTGCGACGTGCAGCAAGTGGTAACGTGTCCTATTCAAATTCTACATTTGGTTTTTATGTACAGAACAATGCTGGTTAGGGTAGCAGGGGAACCAATTAGAACTGTTTGAACAGTGCAGGCACTTGTCGAGGAAAGGGATAGATGATAAGTACGAAAAGTAATTATCGAATATCTAGAGAAATGTTGGGGAAACAACGAATCTAGAAGAACTTTATAAATGACAATGATATGTTTAGTGTTGGTAAAGACTTACGATTCAGAGGAAGTGTCAGACATATATATCATCTTGGTATATTCTTGAAATATTTTAGGTTCATGAATTATTATGTGAATGAAAAAAAGTTAATAATTATATAAAATATCATAGTAGTTTTATAATATATAATATTGATTCTACAATATATTCCTTAAATACATTCATTGATACATAACCTACTAAATTAAATTTCCTTATTCAATTCAGATAACAATCAATCACACAGCTTCATCTTTGATCTTTTTATATCACAATTTGAAAGGACATTCAGTAGTCGTTGCTGCCCATTTGGCTACACTATCTTTACATTTTACATAGTTTTTGACTTTGTCTTTCGCAACTGTTTACAATTTTAGTCATTGATTGCCCAAAGTGCACGCTGTGGAACTTCGTTAGTAATTTTTGATTGGGAAAAAATTATTTATGACTCTGTGCTATTTGTGAATGCAAACACACGCACACTCGCACACTTGCGTACGCACACTTGACTGCCGTTTCTGGTGTTTGTTTTTGTTGTTCTCGTCGTTGTTGCTGCTGCTGTTGCGTGTGCTGTTGTTGTTTCTTTTTGCCTAATTGGAATTCATGCAATGGACATTTGCATATTGCTTTGTTGGCCCAGGCACTTGGCTCTCCTCGGTTTGGTAACTGTATATTCTTCTTTTCGCTTCGAGGGCCTAGAAAGGTTCTGCTTAATTGTGGCCACAACTCAACTTAATCATAAAGCAGCTTGGGCCCATGGCTGATCGGGAAAGGGCCGTTTTCTGGAGGGAGTTTGGGGGAGGAGAAGCAGTGTGTGTGTGTGTGTGTGTGTTGTGTTGTGTCGAGGGGGTCTACCCAATCAAGCATGCGCGTGAGTCGTTCCATCTTTTTGCGTTCGAACCGGCGGCTAACTGAATTCAATTACCAAAGTGCCTACTATATTCAAATAAGCCACAAGTGCACTTGACAAACGCACACACACACACACACACAAAGACACTGTGCCCGCTGGCCTCAGAGTTATAGATACAGATACAAATGCAGATTCATAGATACAGATACAGATATAGATGGAGATAGAGACACAGTGCCAGTTGCTGGTTACAAATAAGTGAAGTTGTTGCACTCGAGCTACCGGCACTTGCCTCCAGTCTTCAGTCCCCCCCTCCCCTTACGCCTCTCACCACTCCCTTCCCACCTGAGGCCATGCCTATCTCGCCTAGAGGCCATGTGAAAACTCAGCGCCGCGCAGATAAAAACCTTAATATAAGCATAATTAAGTTGATGATTTGTACAAAAAAGGAGACGAGAGAAATGATAAACACAAGTGGCTGCTGTTCACGGTGCCAGTGTGTGTGAGTGTGTCTCTCTGTGTGCGTATGTGAGTGTCTGCTGCACTGCAAGTGAGTACAGTGAATGCTGCCTTACTATGACCGACTGAATAAGTTGAGAGAAACCTTGCTAGCTCGAGGCAAAAACACTTGAACCGCAAAGCAATAAAATCTAATTTTGATATCTTAATATAAAGCCAAATGAACTACCGAAAAGCTAGTGATAGTAATTGAAGTGTATTCTCAAGTGATGTGGCATGGGTCAAGGTCTCCTGAGATAGCGAAGAAATATGGTATATTAGTCGAGGTCTCTAAGGTAAGCAGAATTATGGTTTGTAAAGTAGTTTAAGAATAAAAAACAGGAATGGATAGATAATATTTGAAATAGACATAGATGGCGTTTATAATATTATACTTTAAATATCTCTTAGATCATTCAAAGATACTGAAAGTGATAGATAATACATTCAATATTTCAGTTATCTCCAAACTCGTTCAATGTTTGAAGATCGCACTGCATAGAATACTAGATATTTTGAATGTATGCCAAGCTTCAACTGCCTGTCTCTCGAGTGTTCACTGTACAGTACTGCACTTGAAGTTTCCCGCACATCATCCGGCTGCTTCTCAAGTTCTACACAGTTATGATGGCCTGCTGATGGCTTGTCTAAGCGACTGCCAAAAAGTGTGTTGAGCGATGACGTCGCGATGGTCGCATCAAGTTCAATGGACTGTTTTGTTCGGATGGTGTTGGCATTTCCGTTGGCAGACGGAGACTCATGAGAGACTGACATTGCATAACAATTAGCTGAGAAATTGCTGTTGTTCATTGTACAAAGTCAACCGAAAAGAGACACAAATAATAATTCACTGAAAAATCGACTTCGTGTTCGATTCGAGGGCGTCATTAGGCAGTATTTTCTGTGCCATATGTGGCACTGAAACTGGAACTTGAAACCATGCGTGTGTGTGTATGTGTGTGTGTGCCAGTGTGCAGCCATTTTTGGATAGTCCCCAGCATTGTAAGTGTCTAGATCGATGGCAAATTTATGCCTAATGAGCGTAGCGCTCAGTGTGATAACTCATTATTGTGTCGACAAACTGAGAATGAGGCTAAATTTGTTCCACATGATGTTTTTGCTTCGATGATGTCGAAATACGGCGTCAGCTGAATGTCAGTTCAGTCCATAAATAACTGAAGGCAGTTTTGTTTGTTCAAGCTGCAAAATTCAGCTAGAAATGGAGTGGGAAGAGAGCAAAAGCTGAAAAAGAATTAAGAAATTCTCTGACACACACTTTGGCTGGAGTTTATCATTGTAATGCAAATGAAGGAAGTGCGCATCGCACTCTATCTCTCTCTCTGTCTCTCTGTGCCTCTGTCTCTTTTCTTCTCAGTGTGTGCCATTCTGGTGCTGCATAAAACAAGGTGAGGCTGCAGCAGCAACAGCAACAAGAACAATTTGATGCCGTGGGAAATGCTTGGCGCATGTGTTGCGAAAGCGAATCACTGCGTGAGAGGAGGAGCGGGAGGGAGACGGAAAGAAGCAACTACAACTCTCATTCTGTCAGTCAGTCAGACAGTCAGTCAGCGAGCGAATGGAACTGCGCTCGCAACAACAGCAGCAACAACAACAAAGCTTTGAATATGAATAAATTATTTCACGCAGATTGCCAAAGCAAAGATAAAAAACAAGAAAAATAAAATAAAAAGTAAAGAAAAAAGTATAAAATATATACTATAAAGCAAAGAATACACTCAGAGAAATTGCAACTCTCGCGAACTCCCTTTTCTCTGTTTCTTTGCCTCCCTTTTTGCCTTTGGCAATCAGCAACAAAGCGAGAACTGCCAACTCGGGTGCGAGAAAATTGACAAAAGTTTACGGGATAAATAAGTTGATCAGGTTAAAGTGATTGATTTGACAGGATGCGCAGAGCAGGCTATTACCCTTCAATTGGCATTCAAAGTTAACAGATCTGCACATCAAATAATCAAGAAAACTCTCTTGAACGGACAGCTAAAGTCTTTCAACTGCTGCCTGGTAAAGGGAGATTTAGATATTCTTGGTTATTTGAATTTATTTAACTCGTATATGTCAAAAGAATTCTCTTCGACATATCCGGCGAAGAGAGGTTCTGCTTTTAATTGATTTATGATATGATTTATTCATACCAACGTCTGTTTATCATATAAACGTAAATTCAATAGAGCCGTTAATGTCCTATTTGTTTCATCTATGTTAATCTTGGATACGAGAGTGTCCGCACAAGAGAATCGTCAATCATCAAAACAAATGCCTTGGAAAACGTGTCCGCCTAAAATGGGTTAGCGCCTTAAAAAAGCATCCGTAACGAGAGGTTTTCCCTGTATATCATCCAACCTTTTCTTTCTCTTAGATGTATCATTAAATACCTTTTCTGTACAATCTATGTTCTCTATTTTCCTTCATCTTTTAACTGATTTAGTTTTAGAACAGAAAACTTTCCAAAAACTTTGCAATTATTTTCTAGCGCTAACATAAACACTATGTATTTATTTGAAAACATAATGCAGTGTCTGCAGCTGGAAAAGCTTTAATAATTTATGAATGGAATGCCAACTGGTTTTAAGAGTTTTCTACGTAGTTCGGTTGGATTTGCTGCTGCGGTTTTGACTTTTTCGACTGCCTCCCGAAATGAATTCGCCCACGAATTAAATGTTTGGAGTTTGCGATAAAAACCGCTAGCAACTATTTTTCAGGGCCAGACGAAAATTAGTAGTTGAAACCAAAATGCAATCGGTCGCAAGAAGGGGTTCGGGGAGTGGGAGGGGCGAGGGGGTGTGGTTGGGTCAGCAAACTTGGCAGCTTGCAGTGAGCTGACCAAGCGACGGTCCAACTTGTTTTGCAGTTGCTTGTCTATTTATGCGCTTAGTGCGCAGTGGGCCACGCCCCTCTCTTCTCTCCCCCTGGAGTATGCAAATAGTGAGGCAGGCACTTCCTGCGCCTCCCCCCTGCACGCCAAGCGCCACGCCACGCCCCAAGTTGCTGCCACACTGAACCAGTTTCGGACGCTATCGACCGTCGCGTCGGCGAACCAACCCTCTTTGTTTGCATTTTTTATTAACAAACAGCCGAAATGCGAAATAAAAAACACAACAAAAGCAACAACAACAACGCCAAAAACAAACGCGCTGCTAGGAACTAAAAAAAAAAAAAAAAAAAAAAAAAAACCACCATAAAAAACAACCCCCGGGCTATGCAAAATATTTGCTATAAATGAAAAACCCTTTCGGCAGGTGTGAAGGAGGAGAAGGGAAGGGAGGTCTGTGTTGAAGTAGGGATCGGCGGCGGGTCGCAGTCGCTTACAAGCTCGCAACACAGCGATAAGCCAAAGTGGGGTTGTTTTTAGTTGTTGTAATTGTTGTTATTGTTTGTGTAGCTACAACGTTGTAGCATGTGTATGTGGCACACGCATAATCGTTGTTGTTTTAGTGTATTAATTTTGGTTTTTAATAAAGCATAAATATTTGTGTTTGCGCTTTGCACTCGCCCCGAGGGCGACTCCCTCCCCCACTGCCCCTCTGTCTCTCTCTCTCTCTCTCTGCACACACTGTTTCAATTGAAGTTTGTCAAATCAAAAACTAAAGTTTATAGCACCACCCCTCCCCCGCACCTGGGGCAACTCATGTAAAATATGTTAGATTAGCCCATGTTGTATGTTCCATATGCCTCTGGGGGTCGCATAACACGCACTCGCCCAGGTTTATCTAGCGCTGTCAACCGACATTAATTGCAAATTCCCGCTGTCCACACATACACACACACATATACACACATATGGCACATGTGTGCCATATATGTATGTCACACACACATAGACTTATTTGCTCACTCGCAACTATGTCTGGCCGGGCCTTTTATGGCACTGCGATTTGCCGTTTGCATGTTTTAATTATTAAACAAATCAATTTGCCAACACTGAGCACCAACAGTTCTAGTCCCACTCTCCCTCTGCCAGCCCCTCGGTCCCTCCGCTTCTAACAGCTTAATGGCATTTATCCATTTGGCCATTTAGCGTGCTCCCCTTACAGTGTCTTACGCAAGTGCTCGCCCAGTCAATTAAATTTGCATAAATGCATTTTTAATAATGCTCGCGTAATTTTTGTACGCTGATTTTCTCTACTTGAGCCGAGTTCGGTTGGGTCATTAAGGAGTTTTCCTTCGTTTTTCTACTTATTATGCAACCGGATGTGGAACGAAACACGAAATTTGATTAAAGTTGCACATAATGTTTAAATAATTACATAGCGCAGTTTTAGTTCCAATCGAATTATTCTATTTTAAATTAATGGAAATTCTTTCTCTTTATTGACAAAAGATAACAGAATTTCTCGACAGTCTGCTTATTATATTATATATTGAGAAGTTATGTTATTTGGGTATATACTTTTCAGGTTTCTTTTTAATTCATGTGTTTCAACTTAAAACAAAATATTTGAATGGAAATCAATAGAATTTTCAGTAATTTTCTTGCTTCCACTCTCAAGGTCAAGAACAAGTCTTCTTCATAGCTTTATAGCACTCTTTCAAACGTTTTCCCAGCACTTTTTGTTGTGATTGATTTCTCAGAACTCACCGGGGGTCAAGATACGCTCGCGTCGATCCATCGCGCTCAGCTGAACCAAAACTTGTGCCAATGACCTGCTGCATAAGGTACTGGAGAAGGCGTCTCCCTCTCTACCTCTTTCTCTTTCCTCATGTCTCTGCTATTTTACCATTAAATTCGCCATTCGTCTCTGCTCTTTACTGTCGTCTACTTGTTTTCTTTCTTTTTTTTTTTTCTTTTGTCTTTTCTGCTTATTGATTTTCAATTAGTTTGTTTCGTTTTCCGCTGTCGCGTTTGGCTTTTGGCATTGGTTTTGGTTTCGGTTTACTCTGCTGGCTCTTGCAGTTGCTGTTTGCCATTTTCTTGCGCATTTCCCACTGTAAATTGACATACTTAATTTGCCATCGATGTCAGCGTGTGTGTGTGTGTGTGTGCATGTGTGTGTCGCGAGTAAATTACATGAGCTAAAGTTCTGTACTCATAAAATATGCAATTCTCAGTTTGTTTTGCCAAAGCACATCCAGCGATTTGGCCAGCGATTGCTGCTTGACTTTGGCAAGAGAGCATTGCCAAAAAAGTGTCAGGGTTAGACCAGAAAGAGACACATGCCAATATGCTGGAGCCCATAAACAAGCCAGAAGTCGAGAGAGCCGGACATGCAGGGGGGATCGGGGCGGGATTCGCAGACGGTTGTCGACTCTGTCAGACTGTGGTCTGTTTTGAAAGCCGTTTTAAAGTTCCCCATTGCAAGGGCAGCCCCAGCACTTCAAGCCTAAGCTACATACTTCTATTAGATAACTGTTCAAACTGCCCTCTCTCGCATCTTTCGGTCAAACAGCGAGCTAATTACATTCATACAATTTGGAACAATTGTCGGCAAAGCTTGTAATTAATTTATAAAATTGGCCATGCGGCTAAATAATGGATTTAGTTTTTAGTTGGTTCGCATTTTGTTGTTATTGTTCTTGTTGTTGTTGTTGTTTTCCCTCTTCACTTATTTTTCGGCGCTTTATTTGATCTTTTTACCCAAATGCAGTGTGCGGTTTGTCGACGCAAACGGAAAAAAAGAAGTGGAAATGGAAATGAAAATTTATGCGCGAAAAATGCAGTTTTGTAATTTGATTTTCGCAAATAATAATTTAAATAGGGCCCTGCACACTTATATTTGCAGTCTATCTGTGTGTATGATTGTGTGTGCCCATTTTTTTCACATATTCCGAGTGCATTTTGTATTTGTTCGAGTGCATTTGGCATTAATTTATTTATAAATAATTATTTACAAGCAATTAACTTTGTGTGCACAGTTTCAGTTTTCTGTTTTCAGTACGTTATTTAGTTAGGTTTTTCTGTTTTACATTTTTCAGTCAAAAGTTACCCGATTTTTGGGGTTTTTGAGGTTTTCACGTAGCGCACAAAATGCCAATTAATTTGAATAACAAAGTGTCGCTTTAAATTGCTTGTGAAATTGTTGCAACTAAATTTTGATTAATTTGCGACCAACTAAACAAAAATGCGAAATGAAAAATTAATGTAAATTACAATGAACATTTGCTGTAAACAAAATATAGTAATTAGTAGAATACACTATATCCTTGTTTTCATATTTATTTATATATTTGAATCAGATATCTTACAGTTTACTCCTCCTTTCAACACCTTCTGCTGTGCTCAACCTGTTGCCGAACTTCACTTCGTAGCAGTTTGCTTGATATTTAAGGGACCTGTTGCCAAACTTCACTTCGAAGATATCTCGAAATGCTGAAATTGATCACGTTCTTTGCGCACGTGTAAACGCATGAAAATAATAAAACGTTGTTGGATTTTTTTTTATAATTTCCATTTATATTTTATAATGTTTTTTTTATTTTCTCTCATATATAATGGGTTTTTCTTGCGTTCTGGTAATTGTAGTTTAATTAATTTAATAATACATTTCTTTTAGTTAATTTAATTAATTTAGACTTTCGTTTATAAATACATTAAGTGTGCTAAATAATTTGCAATTTCTATATAATGGAGCGCTATATACACCAATATTTCTATATCGTTTTCTATTTAGTTAATTAGCTTGATGAATTTAGTTTACGAATGTTTATCGACTTCCTTCTATCCTACTTGTATCTCTTTCTCTTTCCTCATGTAGGTGTGTGTTGCCTGGCTAATAGACTAATAGCTACAATTACAGTTAGGGG
Organism: Zaprionus nigranus; assembly: GCA_018903425.1. Taxonomy (NCBI): domain Eukaryota; kingdom Metazoa; phylum Arthropoda; class Insecta; order Diptera; family Drosophilidae; genus Zaprionus; species Zaprionus nigranus. The sequence continues at coordinate 100,493 of JAEIGD010000014.1, read as the reverse complement.
TGATTTTTTTATAGTAGTTTATATATAGTATATTTAGTATTTTTAATTAATATATCACATTGAATTTGAAAGTGTTTTTTGCAACATTTCTAGTAATTGTTATGCAATTAATAATTATCGTAATTATCATAATAATAATAATAGGCCTATAAATATATGTATTCATGTATGTATATGCGTGTGTGGCTATATGTGTGTATTTGTGTGTGTGAGTGTGCGTTTGTGTGCGACACTTTGAACACCGAAGGCGCATGTGAAAAGAAATGCCTACGTAAAGTCTTTTTTGTTCTAAATAAATTTTGTTTTTGCCTTTGCGTCGTCGCGACTCGAGAGCGAACAGCTTCAAGATGGCCGCCCCTGCGCAGGAACCGTTGTTGAGCGAGTATGTGTGAGGGAGACAGCAAGATAGCAGAGCCTGGGCAGCGGGAGCGAACGCGAACATTTGCTTACACCAGGAAAGCTTGGCCGCCGCTCTTATTGGTGCTGCCCGTGTCGACGCCAGCAGCGACAGCAGCAGCTGCTTGTTGTTGTTGCTGCTGCTGTTGCTGCTGCTGTGCTGCAGCTGCGGAAGTGGAAGCTTGAGCCGTCGACTGAGTGCTGGTGCTAGCCTGGCTGAGCCCGCTGCCACTGCGCAGATGCACTGGCGCTGCTGCTGCTGCTGCCGCTGCCGATGTTGCTGGCGGCGCACGGAACTGTGGCTGCAGCAGACGCTGCTGCTGTTGCTGCCTGGCCAATTGCTGCAGCTGATGAGCCTGCATCTGCTGATGTTGCTGCTGCTGCTGCTGCTGCTGGTGATGCGCATGAGGATGTGTATGATGCAACATGGCACCTGGCATCATCGAGAGCGCCTCGTGCTGATCGTAGGCACTGTACTCCGACTCGATGCTGTGGTAGATGTGCTCCGAGGGTGGCCGCATGGCCATCGATTCCACAACGGGCCGCATGGGGCGTGGCGAGGGGGTGGCTGTGGTGGCCGACGAGTAATTGGCCTCCATATCCTCGGTGCAGTAGTAGGCGGGCGGGGGAGGAGCCTGACGAAAGATCAGGCCGGGCGAGACGGGCTGCTTGAAGCGCTCATGATGGTCCAAGGTGTAGTTGTTGCCACGTGGCGACAGCTCAATGGGGATGGCGTAGCGCAGCTTCTCCCAGAAGTACCGGTCGCAGGTGAGCAGCCTGTTCGAGGGCACTGACTTGAGATAAGGCGCCAGCTCGGCCACATCCTCAGCTTCGCTCGAAACGGATGTCTCCTCGATGATCACCAGTTTCTGGGCAAGACCACGCAGTGCCTCATGGAATGCATTGCGGAACTCGACGCGCTGCCACTCTGTGGCAAGCAAATGGCGGGTCAGCACCAAGATGATCTTGCGCGAGGCACGTGCACCCTCCACAAGCTGCAGATGACTCGCCTGTGGTGGTAGATCGCGCTGCTGTATGCATAGACGGAAGGGAGGACGACCGTGCTCCAGTTCGGCAGCAATGTTGCGGCACACGAACTCGTAATCCTTCTCTGAGTGCAGAATGATGGCATCGTAAAGCTTGCCCGCATCCTCGAACCGTGGCTCGCAGACCCTCACGCCGTAGTGGGCGAAGAGCCACATGCGCACGCTCTCGCGGAAGACAAAGACGATGATGAGCACCACAACGAGGAAGATCAGCACCAGCACAGCGGCCAGCAGTGGCAGCCTGTACCCATTGGCCAAATCCTGTGCTGAGCTAATGTTGCTGGCGCTGGCATCGAGCAGCTCAGAGCAATCTCCAGCTGGCAGCTTCTCCTGTGCCTGCCCAGGCACTGTGGTCAGTTCCAGTTCCCGCTTGATGCCAGCATCCACACAGTAGATGTCTGCGGCATCGCGCACCATCAACGCATTGTCCGTGACGAACTGCACCAACTCTCGCAGCTGCTGGCAACGGCAGCTCCACGTGTTGCGTCCCAGCGTCAATCCCTGCAGATTGTTGCGGTACTGCAGATTCGCCAGCTGCTCCAGTGGCAGCACAGTCAGCCGATTGTTGTCCAGCCGCAGCAGCTGCAGCGACACCAACGGCTCGAAGGTGGCATTGCCAATCTGCGCCAACTGATTGCCCTGCACATGCAGCTCACGCAACAGCGACAGCGAGCGGAAGGTGTCCGTGTCCAGGGAGCTGAGTTTGTTGTGCTCCAAGTGGAGTACACGTAGATTGGGCAGCTGTGCCAGGCTGCCATTGGCCAGGGAGACCAGATTGGAAGCATTCAGGTAGAGTGTGTGCAGATTGCGCTGTCCGGCCAGGTGGGAGGCCTGCAACATGGAGCCAAAGTTGTTGCCATCCAAGTAGAGCACATTCACATCCTGTGGCAGACGCGAGGGCAGCGCCAGCAGATCCTGCTTGCCACAGTCGACAATGTTGCTGGACCAGTTGGCGTCGTGGAAGCAACTGCAGTTGTTGGGGCAGATCATCTCGCAGTCGCAGTTCTCATACTCGCAGCAGTGGCATGTAGCAGGGCAGTGTGTGTCGTATTTGCAGACAAAGTCAGCGGCAGTCAAGCTCGCCAGGGAGCGCAGTGGGGCCTGGCGACTGTGTGGCATGAGGCACTCAATGTTGCCCAGATCGACAACACGAGGATGCTGGCGTGTGGTCAAGTTGTTAATGCGCTGCAGCCACTCCATGGAGCAGTCGCACTCGAAGGGATTGCCACCCAAATAGAACTCGGGCAGGGGCTTCTCCAGGGCCACGGGGGCGACACGCAGCGAGTTCAGCGTCAGCTTGGACAGCACATTGGCATAGAGATCCACACGGGCCAGACGCGTCTTGTCCACAAAACTGTTGGGCTGTATCTGACTGATGATGTTGTTGTTGATGAACAGCAGCTCAATGGAGTTGGGCACCGAATTGGGGGATATCTCCGTGATGCGATTGTGGCTGGCGTCCAAGGTGCTCACACGCAGCTCCTCCTGCAGCTTGTAGTAGTTGCCCAGGGCCTCAATGTAGTTGCCATGTATGTCCAACCATTTCAGATTCGATGGGATGAAGGCGTAGTCGAACCACACCAGATGATTCTCAGAGAGATTCAACCAGAGCAGGGAGGCGAGTGTGGCAAAGATGCCGTTGATGTCGGTGAGAAAGTTCTTGTCCAGACGAATTGCTTCGATTTCCGTATTCTTATCGAACGCACCTCGCTCGATGCTCTGTATGCGATTCTTAGCCAGATTCAGCACACTCAGGCGTGGCAGTTGCTGGAACATGGAGACGGTGATGTTGCCAATGCGATTATCGATCAGACGCAGCCCCGTCAACTGATTGAGGTTGTTGAAGGTGCCGTTCCTAAAGTCCGAGATCTGATTCTCGCCCAGATCGAGGGTCTTCAGCATGCTCAAATCCTGCACAGCCTCGGGCACCTCCAGCAGCTGATTGGAGCTCAAGTCGAGCTCCTTCAGATCGGAGCAGTTGCGGAATGCCTGAGACTCCACAATGCTGATCAGGTTGTTGTTCAGCGTCAGCTTGGTGAGCACATACAGTCCGTTGAAGATGCGATTGTCCAGCGTGTGCAGGCGATTCTCGGCCAGGTTCAGTGTGTGCAGATTGTACAGCGGCAAGAAGGCGCCCTCCTCAATGTGTCCAATGGAATTGTTGCGCATATCCAAGATCTGCAGGAAGTACAGCTCCTTGAAGGTCTTCGCTCCAATGCGAGTCAACGCGTTGTTCGACAGATTCAGCACAATCAGGCGAATGAGGCCTGCGAAGGTGTTGTTATCCACATGGTGACTGGTCAACTGATTCGCACTCAGATCCAGCACCAACAGCTGCTCCAGTCGATGCAGCAATCCCTTCGGCAGATCGTACAGATCGTTGTGATGCAGATGCAACTCGCGCAGTTCCTTGTTGCCCGCGAACGCCTCCGAGGGCAGTGTCTCCAGGTGATTGTGCGACAAGTTGAGCACGCGCAGCGAACTCAGTCCGGCGAGGGCGTTGGGGGCCAGCGAGCTGATGTTGTTGTGCTGCATACTGAGGGTCTGCAGGCGGCGCAGGCGCGAGGCGCCCCATGTGTCGGGCAGAGCGCGCAGTTCGTTGTACGACAAATCCAACACTTGCAACTCACTGCCTCCGCTGACGGCGCCACCAGCGCCGACGCCAGCGCTATTGGGTGTGCCCAGGCAGAGCTTCTCAGAGAAGCCAAGGAAGTCGGCGGCACGTATGCGATTCTGGGTGAGATTGAGCAGCTGCAGGCCGGGCATGCTGCACCAGACACCCTCGGGCAGCTGCCGCAGATTGTTGTCGCCCAGATGCAGTTCGTGCAACTCGCGCAGGCCGTGGAACGACTGAGCGTGCAGCTCCAGGGTCTTGCCAGGTCCCCACAGTGCGTTGTGCGTCTCAAGCTGCAGGCGCTTCAGCGACATGAGACCCTCGAATGCATTTGCGGGCACACGTTGCAACTTGCAGGCATCAATGCGCAGCTCCGCCAGCTTCTGCAGCTTGCGGAACATGCCCGTGGAGAGCTCACTGGCGTGCAACAGATCCGGGCTGCACTGCAGCTCGAAGCGGTTCGCCGTCTCCGCCACCTGCAGATCCAGTGCCACGGCGCCGGCGCCGCTGTTGCTCATGTCCAGGGCGCGCACATTGCACTTGATGTCCATTGTGGTGCGCACAAACTCCCAGGCGCATTGCTGCGCATGCGTCGCTGCCAGCAGCGCGGACAGCAGCAACAGGCAGCTCCAGTTTGTTGTTGTTGTTGACATTTTGTCTTTGTTTTCTCTCTCTCTCTCGATTGCAGAAAATAATTTCCTTGATAAGGACTTTTCTCTCCTTCACTCGTGACGTGGGGGGAATTTTGTTGTTGGTTTGTTTTGCAAACTGAATTCACTTTCTGGTTTTCATATTTGATCGCTTTTTGTTTTACGCGTAACCGTAATCCTTGTGTCGCAGTGTAGGTGTGTATGGGTGTGTATGTGTGTGTTGAGTTTTTGTCGTTGCGTGCACTCAGCGATTTGTTTGAATAATAATAATATAAATAATAATCAGCACTTGCAATAATAAATTTCTTTTGCTTTGCTTCTTCTCTTCTCTCACTTCACTTCGTTCGTCGTTGTTGTTGGCACTTTGAAAATCGTTTGCGTTTAGCGTTTGTTTTGTTGCTTGTTGCTCTTTGCGTTTCTGTGGCCGGAGCTCGTTTTGTTAAAACATGTTAACCGCCTCGCGTTTCAACTCAAACTGATTGCTGGAGTTGCACGCAGTCGACTCCGTTGGCTCGTTGAAAATGTTTTTACGAGCGACGACGCGACGCCGGCAGCCGACGTCGACGGCGGCAGCACAGCATGGCAAAGCAGACAGACAAAAATAAGCTAGTGTGTGCGCGCGTGTGTGTGTGTGTGTGTGTCTGTTGGCTAGTTCGTGCTCTGCTGCTGCTGCTGCTGCACTCACACATGCACATGCATTTTGTGCTCTCACATACACTCTCTTCCTCTCTCACACAAGAGCGAAAGGCGACGTCACTGTCGGCGTCGACGTAGAACAGTGCATTTCCTGCATATCGCCGTCGTCGACGTCGGCATAGGCAGAGCGGCAGAGCATATGCAGTTCAGCAACATGCATGTGCACGCGCGCTCTCCCTCACTCTCTCTCTTACTCTCTCTGTTGCTTGCCTGCGCTCTCACACAGACACGTCGTCACATACGTGTGCATTCACATACGTGTTGAAGAGAGCGTGTGTGTGTTCTCTCGCTCTCTCAAAAAGTAGGGGAAATGCTGCACACACATGCTTAGCCACGCACACGCACACATGCTTGTATTTACCCGTTGCTCTCTTCGTTTTCTTGATGTTTTTTTTCTCTGTTTGTTGTTTTCTCTGCTGAGATTTGGAACTGCAAAACGATCGTCTTGAACAACAAATTCGGATTTCTTTCGTTTTAGTTGTTGTTGTCATCGTCGATTGACATTAATTAGTTGAGCTATAAAAAATATAATAAGCTGAGATTAGCAACGTCTTTTATAGGCAATAGGTCGGGCTTATCTGGCTTGCGCGAGCGTGATTATTCAAATACACATGAATATAGTAAGCTCGTCTGGGCGCTAATCGTTAAACGATTTGTTAAACGACCGCAGCTCGGGCGTCAAACATGTCAAATTATAGCACCAGGGGTTATGATCTATTGTGGAATCTAGTCTGGCTAGTCTGGTGCAAGTTGATAACGTCCGAATATTAATTCGATTATTCAGTTTAAATTCAATTGGAAATTACACTGAAAGTGGGTTATAGTTTGCTATAAATGCTATACGTAGAATGCCATCAAACTGTTAGCATCTTTATTGGAGTATTGACTTTCGAAATCCTATTGCAAATGGGCTACTCAAGAGTAGAATGTGCGGTATAATTATGCTATAATAATGCCATAAAAATTAAAAATATTACAGAAAAATAAGAGATAGTTTTGAATTAACTAATGCTACTTTTTTATATATTTAAATAATTATTTAAATATTATTAAACTTGAATTCAAGTGCAAACATTCTAGGAAAATGGTTAAAATTGTGTTTTATAATATAATGTTGCTATAAATGAGAATTTACAATATAAATTTACTATAGTTTTCTACTTCGCATTCTTGCATCTCTTTCGCACTATTGCACTTGCCGGCATGGACAGTCAACAGGCTGTCGTCTTGCAACATTTCGTGTCGGGTCGCCTCCGACTGCGACTCTGAGTCTGACTCCCCTTTGGCCCTCCCACTTTGCAGCGCTCGTTGAACGACACGTTGCAAGCGAGGCAAGCGAGGAAGCGACGACGACGTAGACGTCGTGTGTGTTGCATACGAGTTGGCCGCACATCGAGAGTATGTTGCTATTGCCGTGTTGCATGCCACAGTGGCATTTCCAGAGCTGCCTGATTCGCCTCATAAAGTGCTCGATTCTATTGTCGTCTGTCCAATATTCCTCGGTACTTAGGCCACATTTCTTATGTGCAACCAAGTGCTGCAAGTTGCTGCGGCCTTCAAACGTCGCGCTGGCAACGTGTCTTCTTCTACTTCTTCTTCTTCTTTGCGGCAATTTGGCAAATTGAGACGCGTTTATGCGCTCCGTAATTGAAAGAGGATATCTTTTTTGGTAGTCCCCCCAAAAAAAGAAGAAGGTGGAAGTGGAAAAGGAAATTGCGATGCAGATATTTTAAAGGAGGAGTAAAAAGGAATAAAAAGGATTGCTTGAAGTTGAAGTAGAAAGGAAATAATGAGGAAGAGAGGGAGAGCGGGAGAGGTTGAAGAAATGTAAGATAAAAGGATATGCGAAATTTAATTAATTCATATTAATTTATTATGATAATCATATATAGTTTATAAGATAGTATTTTAGTTTTAAGCCAGAAGGAGAGGGAAGCTTCTCCGATCCAAAATAACATATTTTATTAACCAGTGTAAACAGCTTACTCGATATATACATGTTTGTTGGTATGAACATTCAAATCTCAGAGACTACACGAGCTATGTCTACCAAATTTGCTGACAATGTTCCTTATTATTGCTTGTAGACTTTAGAACTATGCGAAGCCCCTTCTTGTTCCAATAAACAAAAAAAGTAACCTGTGCGTGAACCCCAGGAAATCACAATCAGACTTGCAGATTTAGTACTATGTATAAGTCGGAAGACTAACTACTGTCAACATCTGCATATATACATAAATAGTTGGTTACTCGATTCGTAGATGATCTTACCAGTTTTCGCCCCGTGCGCGCAAATTTCTTGAATTCTTTCCAATTCTTCAGATCTTATTCTCCAGCTCATATTATATAGTGATACTATAAACCACAGCAAAGCGCTTAGAACTAACTTGCGGATGCTTTGTGAAATCTTTAAGCTGCAACTTTACAAGGTTCCTCGAGTTGGGTTAGTTACTCTGGTAGTTGCGATGCATGTTGCCAGCGCATTAGCAGTGCGCCATCATTTTGAGTCTTAGCTCTGGTGCGAGAATTATAGAAATATGTTTTCGCTTTGTGAGAGTTGGCGAATTTACGAGTTGCTACCGTGCCCATTTATGTCATACAAACAACTACTGCATGCAGCCCCATCGGGCTGACTTTGGCCCCTTTCCACGCCCCCTCTCCTTTTCCACTCTCTGCTGCACTTTCCGCCACAGCAAAGCTTGAAATATTGCATATGAATGTTGCATGCGACGCCAGCAACACACATTAACGAGCAGCAGCAGCAGCAGCAACCGACGGCAGCAGCAACATCGTCGCTGCCAGCATCAACGGCAGCAGCAGCAGCATGCCCAGCATTGGCAACATTACAGTTTGAATGCTATTATTATGCCATTTTTAATGCCTTTTACATTCACGCGCAACAAGCGGTGGCGCGTCGCGTTGACGTTGACGTTGGCATCGCTGCTGGCTGCGCAGTTGGCGTCGCCGCTTTATGTGCCACGTTTTTTTATGCTCTGGTTCGTTTGGCAAATGTTTTTGAATACCCTGCAACAGGTAATTGTGGCAGGGTATGCAGCAAATAAAGTTCACGATTGAAGTGAAAATACTAGAAACTACTAAGAAAATACTTGTGATTATATACAGATGTGAATGGGATTGAAATATTCAATTATGTTTAGCCTTCTATGAAATTCATGAAAATGAATTGTCAAATCAGTCAAAAAATAAATGAAAATACTATAAAATAACACAAAAGATAAGGATGAGGTTGAAATAATCAATTATGTTTTTCAGTTTATGAACTAAACAACGAATGAAAATTAATTAATAAATAAATCAATCAAGAAATATTGTAATTATAATTGCTACAAAAATACTGTACAAGTTGATAAAGCGCTTTAAATATAAAATAAATTGAATTAATCAATGTGAATGTAGTCAATAAATAACTGAAAATAACATGAAATGTTATTTTTAAAAATTAAAAATTAAGAATCTTGAAATTCTGAACTAGAATTGATTATTGAATAATTATAAAATATCAATATTAAGCATTATTAATATGTTACTGAACTAGATTTGTTAATTTCTTCTTAGTTTATAAGTCTTTTATTTGTATATAATTCATTTAATTATTATTTCTTTTTCCTCTTCATTTCTACAGATCATTTAAGACTCGTGCATACCCTGCAATTAAATGACGGTGAATATTACTTATCTGAGTTATTAAATGACATTTTAAGTTACTTTTCTACTGCACTAATTTGCGTATGTTGATCTCGTTTGGAAAATAATTAAAATACCAACATGGAAAAATACCAGCATGCTAAAATATCAAACTTCATATGGCGTAAGGCAGCAGGAGACAGGCAGAGGCAAAGGCAGGAGGCAGTTTGTGATGTAATGTCGTGCAATTGTTGTAGTTATTGCATGCAAGCAACACGCCTCCGTGCGCCCACCTGTCATACATGCACACACACACACACACACACATGCAGAGAGGCAGATATGTGAGTACTTATGTTTTTCGGCTGTCGACTTATGCCACTTGAAATTACATTAAAAAACTTCTGTCGTAGCTGCGGCAGCAGCAACAAGCAGGCAAGTCCAACACACCCCACACCCAGCCACCAGGGCAGGCACAGCGCTGCCTCCCTTTCTCTCTTCCCCTTCCCTCGCCTTCTTTTCCTCTCCCTCTCCCTCTGCTCTTACCATCCAGTGCAAAGTTTGCACAGCTTTTGGGACTTTTCTGCTGGCTTCTTCTGACGTTGCTGCTGCTGCTGTTGCTGCTGCTTCTTGCTCTTTCATAGTTCTTCATGCTGTTGTTGTTGCTGTTGTTGATGTTGTTGCATTGTTTTATTTCGCTTTTTCTTTTGCCGTTTTGTTTTGCGGCGTTGCAAATATGAAACTTTTGTTACTTAATTATTTTGTTTGTTGTTCTTGTTAATGTTGCTGCTGCTGCTGCTGCTGCTGCTGTTGGTTGTTGTTCTCGCTGCTATATTGTTATTAATTAATTGAGTTACACTTGCACTGCGTTTGTTGTCGTTGTTGTTGATGTTGCTGTTGCCGCTGCTTCTTGTTTGCTTAGTGGTGCGAATATTTTATGAATTTTTAAATTTCATTATTGTGGCATGTGGCATGTGCCGACATCGTTGACGTTGCTACTGCTACTGCTGCTGCTGCTGCTGTGTTGCCGTGGCTGATGTCATATGTCGACGACCCCCTGCAGTCAAAGTGTTTGGCTATTAGGCACACACAAGCCAGCACATGTGTGTGTGTGTGTATGTGTTGGAATATCTAAAATTCTGCACCGAATTTTGGGGGCACCAAATTGCGGCAGAGCCAAAATTACTTGAAATTGTTAGCATTGCCTACAAAAAGAAATAAAACAAAGCAAAGGAACAAACTTTGAATTATTTATTTATATTAATCAAGCTGAAACTTCGTCGAGTGGAATGCTCACTGTACTTCCATGAGTTCGATCATGGTAAGTTAAGTTTATTTATTATTATTGTAGATATTATTATCAAGGGACTTTATTATCGTTATAGTTATTTTATTTATTATTATACTCAACTTTAGATATTCTTAATTACAAAATAGTTCAAGATCTTACTCAAGAATATGGTAAGCTGCAGCCCTAACCGAATCTGTGCGAGTTCTCGCAAACTTTGGCTCACGATGGCTGCTCTGCTTAGAGCACATAAGCCCAGTTCAAAGCCAGAGACGGAGCCAGAGCTATTGCCCTTTGGGTATCTTCACTGGCAATCCGAGTGGAATCCTAGCAAAGTCCTGGCTGAAGTCTGCGAAGAGGAGACAGCCCCTCGACGAGGCAAGACTAAAATATTATTCATACGCCGCGTTTGCCGAGGCCACAAGTCGCAGGCAGCTAGTTGCAGGCTGCATGTTGCAAGCAAGTCGCAGCTTTCATTTCGCTTCGCATAACTATGTCAAATTAGTGTCTGGCAGTGCAGCGCGCATCCGCACTGTGTGTGTGTGTGTGTCTCTTTGCACTGTGGCAGCTTTCCCAGTGTTGCAGTGGCGTATTCAGGCTACAGTCGCGTCCACAAAACTTTCCCACTTGGCTTGGCTTCGCTTGGGAAATTGTATTCAAATGCGGCGCAAAGCAAACATTTTTTAATTGAATTAGAAAATGGCAATGGGTCAGCAGCACGTTTGTAATGCATAATTTATTTGTTTTCCCCCTTCTCCAGCCCCTTCCCACTGTTCCCCTCTTTGCAGCTTGGTCTTTCTTTAACTCGGGTCGAGTTCAAGTTTCGATGCTGCCAAACAAACTGAAACTGATTTTTCTTCGCTTACCAATTTTTTTCAGGCCAAAATTTTCATAATCTTTTGGCCAACTAGAGAATTGCAGCGATCTGTTGCTGCCTCTGCTGTTGCTGCTGTCTCTGCTGCTGCAGCGTGCACAAATTATGAATATCATTTGGAGGATTTTAATGAATTGAGGCCTCGAGCTCAGCCAATACCAGAGGGAGAGAGCAACAACAAAGGGAGGACGGTGCAGGAGGACAACTCGATTTGTCTTTTGGATATGGGGGAAACTGAACGTGGCCTACCCAAATGGATGGGAAATGCTGTTGTTGTTGCTGTTGATGCTGCTGCTGCGGCTCGGCATACTGGAGCGAAGTGGAGACGCAGCCGAAGTGCAGAGAAGTGCGTGTGACAGGAGCAGCTTCTTGGCAGAGTCCCTGGCAGCTGTCAAGCCAGCGAGCACTTCAGCACTGCGATTACACTGTGCAACATGCCCAGCATTGTTGTATAAATATTTTATATATATTGTATTTATCTGATATTTATAAGTAGTCAATTAAATAAGCTACAGTTGAGTGCATTCAATCCAAAGTTATGCTGGTTATTTATCAAGTAACTTCTATGTTCATTATACGATCGAAGTTTTCATAAAATAAAGAAACTGGGTATTCGCAAATTCTAAATTAAACTTGTTCTGCTTAAAATTGTTCGTTTATGGGATATTTGGTATAAAAATAAGATTAATTGAACTAGCTCTTGTTTTGTCAGAGATATAAGTCTTCATACGGACAACATTTCGGTTGTTGACGCTGATCAAGTTAAAGTAAAGTACATACCATACAATACTATACAATATACTATACAATGTATGTATTCTACTTTAAAGGTGGTGGGCTTACTAGTGAATAGAAATGACAATAAAAGAATACTTTTGTTCTCCCTTTTCATGACATATATTGATCCGATTTCTAGGCTCTGTGATTACCATATAAAAATCACTTTAATAATCCAAATTATTAAGCTGCTTTCTGTTAAAAACAATACATTTATTGATAGAAAAACAAATGATATCAGTCAACTCATAAATAAGCTTTTCATTTCTTTTTACCAAGAATTTACTTGACTCAAAGTTTGCTCCATCAATTTGAAATATTTCTAATAATTTCTACTTTATATTTTGCGTGCTTGCGCAACCTTTTGCTGCACAGTGTGCTCTGATATTGAACAGCTTGGCAGTTGTTGTTGTTGTTGTTGTTGTTGTTGTGTCTTTATTGCTTTAGTTGTTGTGTGATATCAGGCTCATTTGATATGCGGGTTCAGCAATGCGCCCACACGAAGGCGCTGAAACAATGCAAGGCATTTCTTATATCGTCTGTGCCATGCGATATTTTATATATAGTAAAGTATTAAGTATAGGAATAAAACGCAAACACAAACTGCTAACAGCAACAGCTACAACAAGAACAGAAGGCAGGCAGGCGACATGATGAAACATGCATATTGAGTGAGTAACGAGCTACGCGCTGCGCTGCCATCGACCGCTCAAGTGCATCTTAAAGATACTTTTGCTGCATTGTGGAGTCGCGCAAGTTGAGTGCCGCATCGAGTGGGTCGGAGTGCTTGCCTATTGTGCACACACACACACACAGACAAACACAGATGTATAGGGGTTGATATATGAGCTTTAATGTGCATAAACTCTTTTCGGCTGCAGCCCGAAACGGGGTTAATTACGCGTTTATGCCCCGCGTTAGCCGAGAGTATCTCGGGCCCAGCCGCAAATATTTATTGGCCGCCTTTGATTTATGGGCGTGCACGGTCGCCTCACTCGATGCCCCAAAACTTGTGGCAGTTGGAAAAGCTGTTGTTGCAAATTGCCCACGAGTTCGAGGCTAGAGAGGAGTTTGGGGAGAGGGGGAGGGGATTTCTACAGGCTGTGACTAAAGAGCGTAACATGTGTGCCAAGCACACAGACTGTGACTAACTGATCACAGTGCGTTACTTTCATTCAAGCCTGATCTAGTCGAAGATCGTGCTATGGAGCAGAAGAAGGGGAGGAAGCGAGATATTCTGGTTAGCTAAATTGAACAAGATACACTTTCATAAGTAAGTTATTAGTCAGGCAAAGCTAATCCAGGGTTTCGACTATGATTTCATAGAGGAAATCAAGTTACTGAAAGAATCTACTGGAATATAAAATGGAAATGGAATCCAAGAAATCAAAGAAACAAAGAATCCTTAAGGGTAAACGAGAGCAACAGTGCGTTACCTATGTTGCAATAAAAATTATCTAACTATATGATACTCTCTAACCTTTAATTGATATATTAAAATCAGAGCATACTATATGAAATGGAGGGCTCTTCTCCACTTAAATGTTATGCTCATTCTTTCTTAAGCAACTTTTGTGTTTATTGTCCGATTGGATTGGAATTTGAATAAGGCATACCAAGACAGATCGTGAGCAAGAATATATGCACATTATGTGGTCTCCTACGCCTTTTTCTGCCTGTTTTGCACATAGTAGTATTTCAGTGTTAGGTAAGTATAGTTTTAAAATAACACTCTAGTATATTATTTAACAAGTATCATCAAGCTAACTAACATATAGACATAATAATAACTAGAATATCTGTAATATTATAATGTTAATACATAATATATGCCTATTTCCACATATTTCTAATAGTTTCCCCCGTGATAAACGTAACTTTTAATTGGTTTTTCCTCTAACGAGCCCCATTTCTCATGTACAACTTGCTGGCTCCACAGGATTGTGTTACATCCACAGTGCAGTAGCTCAGCGGGAGCTAATTGCCTATAAACTGGCCTACGAGTCTTTTTCTCCTTCTTCTTCTCCTTTCTTTTCTTACTACCTCATTTGACTAGTTCCTCTTGCTGTGCCTCGATTTGCATGCCCGAAATCGTCAGTCACTGGCTGAGTCTCGTTTTTATAGTGATAATAATTCACTTCCCATCATTTAAATATTTTCATAATCTCTGAAATATTCGACAAAATTGCGAGCACAACCCATAATCATGGCTAAGCATAAAAGCTAACCAGACAATTCTAATTGTCAGGGCCCGCGCGAGTTGCCGATTTCGTTTCATTTTCAGGTTTATTTCGGTCGCAGTTTTTCAGCATTTTGCTAAACTCCACTTTGCCGGGGCCTCAGAGAAGACAGAGGCAGAAAAACAAACCGAAGTTATTCAAAGACGGTTCGAAAAGATTTATCGGAACCCTTCATTAAGCACACGAAACGGAACGTAACCAAACGAAACGAAGAACAGGCGACTCATGTTTATAAATTGGTCTATAATTTTATTTTTACAGCTTAACTTGTATTATTGTTATTATTATTATTATTATTGTTTTGGCCAACTCTACTACACGTTGTGTTTGCACAGCCTCAGTTAGCCCTGAAAGAGCTACTCGATGTTTTTGCAGCCGCAAACTAATTGCCAAAAATGAGTGAAAATCCTCCTTTTGTAGTGGGAAAAGGGGAAAAATAATATTTTCTTTCTGCCTCGCCTCGTCTCGTCTTGGCTCGTTTTGTTGTTTCAGCAAACAGTTTAGCAATGACGCGCCTAAGCCTCCTCTCTCTTCTTCTCCCTCTCTATCTGTTTCTTGGTTTCCTCGCAGATCTCGTCTCGGGGGCCTGTTATGGCAGGTAGCTGAGCTGACTGCGCTGTCGCTGCGAAGGGGAAATGCCTCACGCATACAACTGCAACAGTGCGCTCTCGCGCTCACTAATACATTGATGGATGAGAGAGAGTGTTAGTGCTCTCTCTCGTGTTCTCTCGATCTCAGCAGCGTTCGCTCTTTGGCTCTATCTCGCCTTAGCTGCCTGTTGATGCATCTCGTCTCTCGCTCGCACGATTTATGCTGCGATCGCTGCTTTGCTTGTGTTGGTGTCGCTCTCACGCACAGATAGACTTCCGACTGCCGCTCTCTCTCTCTCGTTTTGCTTACTCTCTGTCTCGTACTGGTTTGGCCGCTCTCTCTGCCTCTCTTTGCGCTGTCATTGACACGCAGCAGCAGCAGCAGCAGCAGGTTAGCAAGGCAATTATGTATCTTGTATCTGTAACTCGCTCGCCCTGTGTATCTGTATCTCCAGCTGCGACTGCGATGCTGACTGCAACTGTGATGCCGACTGCTACGCTGGCTTTCTACATCGGCTTCAAATGCCTGACATTTTACGCTATCACTTGCAATTTTATTTTGCACAACGTTTTCGCATTTGTTTTCACAGTCGCGCCTGCGCATACTCAATGAGTACCCAAATCCGGACGCAAATATTCACAATATTCACAAGACAAGACAAGGCGAAGGGGAGACTACGTAAAATAAAGGGCAAGAATTTGCCGTTTTTTAGCTGTGTGAACCCAATCCCGTAGCTGATTGAGACAATATCGTAAAAAATCGGAGTCATGTGAAATTCGATCTCTGAATGGAATCGTTCGAGGGCAGGTCTGGCACCTACTGCCCCCCCCTGTGCCCTGCCCCAGCACAGCCCCTTCTGTGTGACTGCCTCTGCCCCGTCTCCCTCCTCGCGCTGGCGTCATAGCGAATTTAGTTACCTTTGTCGCCTTTTTGTCGTTTATTGCCTGTCGCGGTTCTGCTTAACTCGTTTTACCGCACACACAAAATGCTCTCATTTGGCTAATGTTGTTGTTGTTGTTGCTGCTGTTGCCATTTGTTGTTGCCATTTTACAATGTACTTTTTGTTGGTCTGGCTTAAATGAAACTAAATGAGCCGGTAATCAAGTTGTGTTCCAAGCGTCGTTTGCGTCCGTTATGGCCGGCACCTCTTTGCGGTATTTTCGTTTCTGCAGCTCTTTTCGTTCAGTTCAGTTTCGTTCTTCAACTCTTCCCCTCCCCCCCCCCTCTTCGCCCACTTCTGTTGTTGTTGGCGTTTTGTTTTTATGCCTCTTGTGGTTTACAGCAAATTTCACACTTGCATGAGGCACAAGCAGCCGGAGCTGCCGGAGCGGGAGGAAGTTTCTGGGAAGGAAGTCTGCGAAAGCGTAGACGCCAGAAAACAACAATAACAACAACAACAACAGCAACAAAATCGCAACAGCTTTTTTTCTTTTGTGGCATGCAAGTTTTCAACGCTGATTGATTTTTTAATGTTCAGCAACAGGAGGAGAGAGCGAGAGGGAGGCAGAGAGAGAGAGAGACTGAAGTATAGAATGGCAGCTGGGTAACTTCATATGTGGGCTGCCAAACATAAACCCAAGACAGCAAAATTGCTTGATCAGGCTTGAGACAGTGTGTTGAAGCGAGTTCCAGTAAAAATTCTAGAAGGAAAAATATGAAGCTATTCATGTCGAGAACTTTTAGAGAATCTTTCAAGTTATAAAGTACCCGACACATATATTAAGAGTAATATTAGGAAAAAAACCAGAACCAAAGATGATCTAACATAAGATTTAGAACAAGATCCTTCGAAGTATAAAAGAATGCGAATTTGTGCTTAAACAGAATCGAAATTGTTTTATAAATGTTAAGAGTGCCAAAGGATATTCACTTACAAGAGAAAAGAAACATTATTAAACATTATGTTATTATTTCATTTGCCTTTAATCTATGGTCTTTATAGCTTACATGTGTTTCAAATGAGAACAATCGAATGAAGAATCTGTAACTCGCAATTAAGCAAGTTTTAATGTGACTCGAACTCATTGTAATTTTACTTAATGAGACTACCACGAGGTCGCAGTTCCCTGGGCCACACTGGGGCTGCTCTCTGCCTCTCTGCCCTGTGGCACGACCCACACACACTCGGCTTTCACTTGGTTCTTCACTGACTTGACTTTACAAATTCATTTCAATATTTTCGTTACACTCGAGGGCAGCATCAACATCAGCATCAGCACCAGATCCATGCATGCAGCTACTGTCGGTCCTCGGGTAGCATCCCGAGCACTTCACATGCCTCTATGGACTCGTATCTCGTATGTGTATATATATTGTATAATAAATATTATTCCTCAACCAATTCTGTATGTGTTATTTTTTCAGTTTTTTTCTCCAGCATTTTTTTTTTTTTGGTTTCCCCGCCAATGGAGGAGCCACTGTAGCCACTCGAAGCCCACTACAAATTCAGCGGACCAGGCCATGACTTAATTAAGAGCCGCACGTTTATTGTGCTTACCTGCGTGCTTTTTGTTTTTATTTTTTCAGTTTTCCGTTTTTTTTTTGTTTCGTCTGTTGTTGTTGTTTTTTTTATAATATTTTAGCGTTTTGTTTTTGTTGAACTTATACTTTTTGTTTTACGATTGTTGTTGTTGAAACGTCATCATAAATTGCAATTAATTTCAGCAGAAACAGCAGCATAATAATCGTATATTTCTGTCGTCATTATATACCCTGTAGGTGTTTCATTAAACCTAACCTTGAGTTTCGGCGAGAGCTGCGGATCTCGACTTTCTGAGTCGCCGAGTCTCGACTATTTTGAATTATTTTCACACCTTCAACTCGAATCCACTTAAAATTATGCCAATCACGAGTCTCCCTTGCCATTGTCTGGCTGATGGATCTGTATGTGCTTTTTCTTCAAGTGTAGCCACATCGAATTGTAGCCGCATCATGGCGCAAAAATGATATAGTAGCAATTTATTTATAGTAGTGGTAGGGGCAGCTATTTTAGGAACGACCCTGAGCGAGTTGACAGTGATAACAAATTGTTTAGGCTCGATTTACATATTCCTCGTTTTATCGTCGAGCCTAATTTGTGTCGGCCTCATAAAGACTCTGAGTAGAGGAAACGGAGGTGAGGCTATGGATGGAGGGGAGCGGGGGAGTCTTGTCCTCAAGTAAAGCAAAAGAGTTTTCACTTCAAAAGTGCCGAATTTGGTAGCTGTATTTGGGTTTGTTAGCAATGAGTTTTCCTCTCTTTTCGATAATTATTTTCCTACCAAGTTTCCATATCCCTTTTTTTTTGAAATGCCATAAAAAACGGAGAAAACTCGCGCGCTCCGCGCTTAATTTTTGCCTTTTACGACGATCCAACAAATGTCAATTGATATGAAATTTCATTTTACAGCTGCAGCTCGCGTGTTAGTTCAAGTTTACCCTCCACCGCCCCTCCCCCTCTTCGCGCACGCTGTAGTTTCTACTGTTGCAGCTGAGGCCAAATGCAATTGGCCATTGTCATAAAAAACACTTTGTGAAAGAGTTTTGTGCGGTTTGATAGTGTTGCTGTTACTGTTGTTGGACCTTTTTTATGCATCGTCGAGCAGAAAGTGTAGCAGTTATCTGTTACACGAACCGACGCGACTGCTCGACAGTTTGACTACTCTAGGAGGATATGCAGGAGAAACAGCCGTCGCGCACTGAGAGAAAATTATGGGTTCGCTTGGCGGGGCAAAAAGTTGCGGTTCAGGGATTAAGTGTAATCGTTTTAATGAGTTCGTGGGTCAAGCGAGCCTATTCTGGAGTTTTTCTTTTTGGGCAATTAAACGCTGAGTTAGGAACTATTTGTGGTGTTGGAAATCGAACCTAACCTCAATAGGGCACATGTTCTTATTGAGGATAGGCTTGGTAAGATTGGACCTATGTTAGCTAGATATAGTCTTTAGCTTTCCGATTAATCTTACTAGTATACAGTGGTTTCTATTATACCTCTAATGAGTGAGGAACTATTTGTGGTATTTGAAATTGAATCTAACCTCACTAGGTCACATGTTCCTATTGAGAATAGCTTGAGTAAGTTTAGACCTAGCTAGTTATTTTCTAAATATGTTTTAGTACTCAACAGAATATCTAATTATAAATTCTTGGAGTTTAAAAAAGGTATTTGTTTCTGCATAGTCTTTAATATTCTACAATAGTTAATATTCCTGCATATTCCTTCACATTTATTGCAGTATTTTTTATTAAATTACGAATAATAGTATAGAATTTGATGAGAGATTGTTCAAATCAGAAACACTTATAAGGTTTTCTTCTATATCTTTAAAGTATAACATAAAATACTCTTAATAATATAGTATTATTTAAGGAAAGAAACACCAAATAACTAGCAAATACCTTACTCTAACTGATGCCGTGCCCAACTCATTAGTCTTTGGTTCGTCCATTAAAACAGACCCAACAATTTTTCCCATGGGCGGCGTATACTTCTCGCATAATTTGCATATCTCAATTTCAGTTCATTTACGGAGCCCAGTAGCGCAGTGTATGGTAGTGGTGGTATCTGCTGCTCTGTGTGGCGTGGTGTGGTGTGCAGTGTACGTGGCCATTACAATAACCACAACATAAAAAAGGATATGCCTGGTCTCAGCTACTGGTCTGGGCTGCCTTTAAAACTTTGTAGTTCTATTCCACGCCCTGTTTTTATTATCAGCCAGCTAAGGCGGGGTGCAACTTAAGGGACGGCACATAAAAACAGAAGAAAAGGAATACACTAACACACATATACACACACAGACACACACACACACGAGAAATAGATACATATAGATTCAGTGCCTAGGCCATTAGAGGCGAGTGCAGTTGACTATCTTGACTTGGCATGCCAAGGATAACGGGCGAGAGAGAGAGAGAGAGAGGATGACGAAAGAGAAGAGAAGAAGCGGATAGGGAAAAGGTGCTACCACTAAAAGTTGACCCAAATTTTATCATCAATGTGACAGAAAGTAGCGATTAGATGATGCCTTTTATGTGCAACGCGCGGGCTTCTTCGCTCTTCGCTCTTCCCTCTTCCTCTTTATGTGTAGCGACACTTAGTTTTATTCCCCCTTTGCCGACAAAAGGTGCCACTGTGCAGACTTACCGAATACAGAGCACAGAGTTCTGAATGGGTTTCCTAAGACCGTAAAGCGTCGCTGATATCTTAATTTGCCGCGTCTATCGCTGCCGCTTTGAGTGGTGCAGGGTGCCTGGTACCGGGTACAGGGTGCAGGTTGCACGTCCAGACGCCACTCAAGTTGTTGCAGCTGCACTTATTTGAATTTCCATGGGAGAACAAACACACACACACACACACCGCCCATACATAAGATGTATCCGGACTGTCGTGCGGATCGCTGCGCCAGGCGCCGTCAGAGCAAATACACACGCGCATCCTGTTGGGCACTTGAGTTTGTGCATACCCTGTAGAAAGGTTAATCGCCGGTATTTTCACTGTGAAAGCAACAGGGATTATGCTAAAATGAAAGAGGAACTTGTTAGTGCTGTAAAGGGGAATTGAATTTTCATAGTTAGAAAATATTTTCTAATACATTATTTCGAATTACTTTCCTTAAATAAAACAAAATTATAAATAATCTTATTATAGTATTTTGAATTCTTTGACTTTTATTTTTGTTAAGCTCAGTTTTGATGTACAGGGTATTTAACAGGTGACCCCTCAGCTGCATTCACCTTTCGTTTCTTCTAAATGATGCATAAAATCGCAGCGCAGGCAGCTGAGGTATCTCAAGCATTTGATTTCTATTTGTTGTGCCATGAAGGCGGTCCCAACTAGGCATGAAATGTCCAGGAGTTGCACAGGATCCTATCGGAAGTCGATAGCGGCGTGTCCAGCGCCAAGGGTAACTCTAGACGTGTCTTCCTTTGAAGTAAGAATCCCTATCGATGTCGCTGCGCTGTTTTGGGTGGGCTGCACGTCGATAAAACGCCAGATAACTAATCCAATTTAGGAATGCAAATCTCAGCTGCTGCTGGACAAAAGGAAACCGCCCAAAAGAAAATGTTGTCAACTTTCCTCTCTCCCATCTCTCCATCTTTCCCCTTCCCTAACTTCTCAGGCTTGTCATTAATATTTATGGTGCCTAAAAGGTCTCATGGCCCACTTATGAGCTGTGTATGATAGAATTATGAGACCACAGGAAGTGCTTACAATTTATATCAATAATGCCGTTAGGCTACAAGAGGGCTCGCTGTTTATTTATTTAGCCAAGTTAACAGGCCTGTCGCTTTTCTCCGTTTAATTTTTTGCCGTCCTTTGTAATCTTTCAACAACTTTTCATGCCTCCGACTCGACCCGACGCGACCAACTTTTATATTTTCTCGGCTTTTCCATTGCTCTGAACGCATTTGACACGCAACTTGGCCAACCATGCCTGCCTTGTCGTGCAGCGCCGAGGTTCGCCTCAAAATCAACTGCTAACATGGCATAACTTATGGGCCAACTATGCAAATTTCGTTTTTTCTGTTCCGTTATGGAATCACACGACGAGAGTTGCGGGTGATGGCTGATGGGGGGCAGGGGGTCAGTGGGTCCAGCAGGTTTAAAGCAAAAGTTATTGGCACTTTGTCAAAAGGCAAATAGTGGTATATGGGGTATATGGTCGGAGCTATACGTGATATGGTATATGAGTTCAACAAGGGGTTTACACGTGCTCGCTTATACAGAAGTACAATAAATGGAAAGGTTAAAGAAGTTGTATGACTTGTGGAAATTAAAGAAGAGAATTACTTAAGGAAATCAGGAATACAACAATAGAATCAATAGCACATTTTTATTACTCGAGTTTCTTAATTCTATCCCTCAATCTAACTAATTAATTATATGCACAACCTTAACTTTTCTATATTTTTGGTTTAATTCATTTTCTTCCTGAATTTAGATATACTATAAGTATAGTAGATAAGTGAAGCAATTTATTGATTACTTTCAATGATGCGGAATGAAGAAAAAGAGAACTAACTTACTCTTCGCTATCTTCTTAGGGCACACCCTCTACATCTAGTTATATATTTATTTTCATATAATAATCTTCAATGAGTATCCTACTTCGATCTTTACTGTATAAACGGAACTTCCTTTAATGTGCTTAGTTCCTCAAAGCTACTCGCGTGTGCCGAGTGCATATCGTAATCGCAGTTACTCAGTGCTCCATATACCGCTAGACGACATACACTTGCATTCCGAGCAGGACAATAATTGGCTGCGCTAATTTACCTATTTAACCAGATTTGTAAGGACCCATAGGCGACTTAACAGCTGTGGACTGTGGGAAAGGGAGGCAGTCAAAACTAAACATGCAAATTAGGCGCCAACGAGAACAAACCGTGTTTGCCTTGGTAAACCAGTAGCCCGTTGATTTTCGAGGAAAATACTTGCCAAGTCAATTATCAAAATGGGTGCCTCGAGATAAAAGACATTTCACAAGTTGGAACAAGATTAATCTGGCGGAGCTTGTCAATATTTGGAGCTGTGGATTGGGCAACTGCAACTGCAACTGGAGCAGGCTGGTTGTCACATAATTGCACTGAGACAATGGAGACAATAGAGACAAGCGCAGACAGACAAGATCTAATCTAATCTGTGTGTCGCTAAGGGCTACCATAAAGGGAGTTAGGGGGAAGGAAAGCAGGCAATGCTAATGTTAATTGCATTAATAAACGAGCTGCCACTTGAGAGGAGGAGGAGGTATAGGGGAGTGGGAGGCGACATCTCTGCTGCAGCCCTGTTTGTTCCTGTTGTTTGTTCAACTTGATCCCTCGCGCTGCTCTTCCCCCTTCGCCTCATTCAATTAGAAAAGAAAACACAACAACAAAAAGGTACACAAAAGTCTTTTAGTTTTACCTTCGTGCATAAAAAGCTAAAAAAAAACAAAAACAAGAGCAAAAACAAAATATTTAGAAAGTAAAGAAAGAAGCAACAACAACAACAATAACAACAATAATAAGAAGAGCAACAACAGTGATAGCTACTATAGGACAACATATGTACCAAAGGTAATTGTCAAGTAGAGCAGACAACCGCAGACATTGCGGACGCGGCACGAACTGCACCAGCACCAGCAACAGCAGCAGCAACAACAACAACTACAACAACAATTACAACGGGTTCGAGTCTGTAGTCAGCGTCTGCAGTTGCGAGCTGAGGCTACTGCGCACACATTAACCCATTGCAGCCCCCTCCACCTACAAATGACACACAAAAATGGTAACACAAACATAGACGGGGATCTGCGCAGCACAGTCGAATAGGTGATGCTCTATAGTAGTTGTGATAGCATTAAATATGATGTATACTGTGAGATGATGATGATCATGAGCAGAAATAATCAAATATTTTTCCTAAATTGATAATAATTAAATGAAATATTTACAAGAAAGAAAGAAGTTCAATTTTTCAATTTATGTGTAAATATTGTACAAATTCAAAATAACTTCAGAGAATATTTACAATTTGAGCGGACGTCTTAAAAAGTGTAAAAGCATATTTATTTTATTTAAATATCAGCAAGAAAATAGATACTAAAGAAAAACATAAAGATCGTTTAAATGTAGAAATTGATAATTATAATAATTAATACAAGTTTATAGATTAGATACAAGTATGGCCAGAAGTTCCACAAAATGTAAGCAAATAATTATTAAATTATTAATTTTTCTAGAAACTAGTCAAGTTCCCCGTGAAGTCCAGCATACCCCAAGTTATTAGGGTAGCACAGAACAAGCAGCACAGTAGTTGTTCCTTATGCCGTGTGTTGTCGGTCTGG
Organism: Zaprionus nigranus; assembly: GCA_018903425.1. Lineage (NCBI taxonomy): Eukaryota > Metazoa > Arthropoda > Insecta > Diptera > Drosophilidae > Zaprionus > Zaprionus nigranus. Next base: position 76,875 of record JAEIGD010000014.1, on the reverse strand, counting down.
CGTAGCTGAAAAACACTTTTGGTAAAATTCTTGTGGTTTTTGGCTTTTCAATAGGCCCGAAAATATGCGCGACTGCGGTCTGGGACACTTGCGGGTCGCCGTAGGGTTAGACATATGCGTGACAATTAATATAGAAGACTTGTCGCTGCCAGCCAGATGGGGGGATCGGGGTAAACGGAGTGGATCGTTGACAGAGGTACACAAAACGGAACTGCAGACATTGGGGCCTAAGACACGGTCTTCTCGTGTTTGTTTTGTTTGTTAGTTTTCCCCGATGTTGCTTGAATTGTTGTTTTCGTTGTTGTTGTTGCTGTTGTTGTTGTTGTGGTTGTCTAGTCTAGGCAAGTTTGTCTCTCTGGTCGTGTTTCGGTGGCATATGCGAGAGCCCGTGAGACAACCCGTGTGTGGCGTCTAAGTGACAGCGCCAAGTCGCATTGGTATGTGTGTGGGTGTGTGTGTGTGGGTGTAAGTGTGTGTGCGGGTGTGGAGTGGAGCTGTCCTGGACAAGGCACCTGCCACAAGCCACGGCAGCCAAAGTAGAAACCAATTTGCGGGCATAAAACAAACTGTACCCGCTGCCATTCTACCTGTGCCGGCCGCTCCGTTATTACGTGTGCCGCGAGTCTGGAGGCACGGTCGCGTGTCGCTTATCAGGCTGCTTTATCAGCCACACAGTCCCAGCCGCAGCCGCAGCCGAAGCACCAGGCCCAAACAGCAACAGTCCAGAGGCAGCAAAAACAATTACAACAACAGCGACTCGAGTCCGGCAAAAACTTTGTTAGCGTTTTGTGGCGTCTTGAGCTATTTGCTACTTGTTTTCCTGCGCTGCCACTGCTGTTGTTGTTATTGTTGTTGTTCCACAAGGGCTCCTCCGCTTGAATGTGTATGTGTGTGTGTGTGTGTGCGTGTGTGTATTGCATTGGCACTTGCATATTTTAAGTCAGCAATGTTGCTGCTGCAACGTGTACAATATTGTGCAAATGCATTTCCACTTAGATCCCAACTGATTGCGCCCTTCAGACACGGACTACTACAATTGACAGGGCGTGGCATGTGGAGTTAAAAAGCCATTTTAGTTGACTGCGAATCGCTGGGAAAACACTCTGCCAACAAGAAATTCACATGAAAGGAATTCCAAAAGGCTTTTTTTATAATCTCGAAGAAACATCACTTAACATATATTAAAAATAAGTTAACATAGCAAAATAAAAACATTAAAAGTTCTTAAACATTAACAGATTAAAAAGACACAAGAAAATATTAATTTAAAGAAAAGGTTTAATATATTTTATATAGAAACATAAAATATAACTTTCTAATATCAAATTTTCAACACACAATTAAAGTGTTTGTACCCATTCTCCCTAGATCATATTAAGGTTACTGCTCTGTGAAATTACTCCCCGTGGAACAAATTGGGATCCACTTTCTTAAGGATTTCTTTTTTCAACCGTCCGATTCGGCGGAAACAACACTTGAAGGAGCGGAAACAATTTTCGAGTTTAACTCGTACAACGAATTTAAGTGGGATTTAGGATCGGGCACTTGTCGACGCATTTGATCTTTAGAAAATGCGTGAAATAGATACTCGACTGAACTCGCCGAGCAACTGCAGGATGCAGGATTTTCTGGATTTCGGGGGATACGAATTGCATTTGGGGCCTCCCTGGACAATAACTCAATTTGTTGGGCAGGAGAGTATGCAACAAATTGACAGAAATATGACCCAAGTCGAGGGCCCTGAAACGAAGCAAACTAAACTCTCCATTGAAAGTCATAAATTTGTCATCTCATCGATTGCATGTGAAATTTGAGCATCAGCTGCAGTCGCAGTCTCCGAGATGCTATTTTCTCTGTGTAGTTGATGTTGTTGTTCTTGTTGTTCTCATCCGTCTGCACGTAGATGTTTATATCTGTTTGTTGTCCTTAAGGGCACTTTATTGCTTTATTATGTCGCTGGGCGTCTTCATTGTGTCAATGTCTCTCTCTCTCGATGTTTTGCCTTGTTGTTCCTCCTGTATCAGTTGTTGTTGTCGTTGTTGTTGTGAGTTCCACGTAATGTAGAGTGCAATTTATGCAGGCCTCTCTGTAGAATTCTGCAACGTCTTTAGACTCGTATATATTGAATTACACTTTTTGCCAGCCTAAGCATTTGGCTTCAAAAAACTGCACGGAATGCAGTTGAAAATTACAACAATAATGTGCAAGTTTGCGACTTTCAGATGCTCTAACTTTCATTTTAGTTAATCTAACAAACTGAAATTTCAAATATAGTTTACGAATAGTCTAAGAAATATATATGGCAAGTTTTAGAACGATATTCTAATTTTGCACAGCTTTTTTTTATTGCAGTTGGGGATGATTTACTGCACTCTGCTCCATATTCCAAACATATTTTTGTGGCTCTACTTTATGGGGCATCAATAAATCGCTTAAGATAAAAAAGTGGCTGATCAAAGGGAAGCAAAGAAAAGGGAGCGGCGAAGGAGGGGCAGGCGGATGTGGCTGAGAAGTTACGCCTTTGGTTTGTTGCTCACTTAAGTGGAATAATTGACATGAACGATTCCTTGGCCCAACTCTTTTGTGGTTTCAGATTTAACTAGACGCCTTCGGGTTGCACACAGGGACACAAGTGAGTACTCCATCCCCAGCCCAGTCCCCTGCCCCCCTTCTTTCTTATCCTCAACGTGCTGCTGCTGGGATTGTCAACGCCTACTGAGGCTGCTGCTGCTGCTGCTGCTCCTGCTCCTCCTGGTGCTGCTCCATGCTCGGCTGAGTAGATCCGCTCAAGCTGCAACAGTTTATATTGCATTATTCTGCTTGAATGGCATTTGCACTTGGAAGAAAATACGAGCAAAAAATACAACAAAAATACTGCCTGCAAAAAAACAAAATGCAAAAAAGAAATGGCAAAGAAGAAATTGCGAAATGGGCAAGGAAAACAAAAGCGAATTTCATTATGCTGCGCCCAGGGGAGGTGGGGGAGGGGACTTCCCTCAGTCAGTCCAGCACGACCCCCGGACACGCTCAATTTGAATTATGAAAATCAGTGGCTGTTGTGGGAGTGGGCGTGGCCATGCCGCCAGTGGGCGTTGACTTTTGAATGGATGAATCCTTCTCAGTCAATTCAATTTGTCAGTGAAGCGTGAAACTCGCAGCTGTTGTCAGTTGCACGCCGTTTTTCTCATATCATCTGTGCCGCATACTTGATGAGGCGGCGGCGCCACCAGGTGCCAGCTTCCCTCACATCCCACCTGTAATGTAATGTTATTTAATGTGTGTGTGTGTGTGTGTGAGTATGTGCTGTATGGCAATATTGAAACGAAAGCCACACAAGCGTGCAACATCAGAAGCAGCGTGGGAGCTTCTCAGGCAACAGATTTCATTTTCGGTTGCAAGTCAAATTGAAATTTTCACTCAGAGCTCTTATTTCATATAGGGTTTTTTTTGACTGTTGATCTCCTGCTAAAGATCTGCCACACACACACAGACACACAAACTTGCAACACATGCCACAGACAACGTGTGGCAACAAACTAAAGCAAGTCAACAGAATTTGTCAAGGCGCGATCATGATTGTGTGGCAAGAGGTGGGTTTCTCTTTGCTTCCCGACAGCTGCAGCATTGGTCCAGCCCAGCTCCTCCCTTCGCCCCAGCCCCCTCTCCACGCCTCTTAGTTCGTGCGTGCTAATGGCCCACAATGTTACCCACATGCCACAGTCGAGAGTCGAGAGTCGACAGTGCCGCAGCCCTGCCTGAGCCACAGCCAAACAAAAGTGTGGCAAACTTTTTGTCATATACTACGTAGGAGTCCGCCAACCCGAGTCGTACACAATATATAACAGACTGCTGGGCAACTGGACAGAGGGACAGCCTGCCGTCGGACGAGGCTGCTTTCTTTACCCAGAACGATGGCATCTGACAAACTCATGGAAGCAACGGAACTGTCCAGTGGCACAGTGGGGCAAAAGAGAGAAATTGAGCGAGAACTTCGTTTGAAACTTGACTTGAAGCTAAGGTGCTGAGGTATTTGCCTGTAAGTATGTAAATATACTTTAACACATGCAGATAACTAGACATTAATATTTGATGTGAGTACTACATAAGGGGGATATGATATGTTGTGCTTTATGATTGTTATCGTTATTAAATTATTGTTAGTAGGATATTGAATTAATTATTTATAATCCTAGTCTCAGCATTTAAATATCATATCAACAACAAGGTTACAAAATCTATTTTAGGATATTAATATTAATTAATTAATATATATTTATTAAAACTTGGTTAATTGCATTTATTATTTAATTCATAATTCACTATAAGGTTATAAAATATATTTTAGAATATTAGTATTAATTACTTAATATATATTCATTAAAACAAGGTTAATTGCATTTATTATTTAATTTATAATTCACTAATGTAATATTAAATATTGTTCCTCCCATTTTATGACCTCTTCTACATGTGTATCGCCCATTGTACACTCCTTAGCAGCATCAGCGTCAGACTATCCCAGCTCTCCTGCTGCCGACTCTATATCTTCTCGGACTCTGCTTATTTTTCACTCCACAAACAGTTTATGCAAAACGAAACCGGCAGAAGTTGAGAAGAGTAGACAATTTTCACAATTTTTTCTTCTTTCTTCTCTTTTTATTGTGATCTAATCGTTTGTCTCCTGCAGTTGTTGTTGTTGTTGTTGTTGTGCTGCCCCCACGCTCATGTATTTTTATTATTATTGGTTTTAAGCATTTACGAGTATTTGCAGCTGCCATTTGCATTTCTTATTACCGCGAATTGTCATCCAACTGCAGCGCGAGACTCCACCAGCAACTCCACAGCAGCAGCAATTCCAACTTCAACTCCAACTGCGACTTCCCTGCGATAATGTGTGAAGATCAGAGCAGCCTTCTTCTGCCTCTTCTTCTCCTGCTCTTCTGTCTGCCACTCCCCCTGCCCCCCTTCTAACCACTTTTGAGGCGTACAAAATGAATTGCTTTACTGATTGGCGCTAGGCAAAGAAAATTTGTACGTGATTTGCTGGCAGGCGATTTATGTGGCCCCAGGTTCAAGTCGTGTATGCCATGCCAGGCGGTCAGTCTGACCTTGCTTACAACTTAATAGAGGCAGAGGGTACTCGTTCTCCCTCTCTCTCTCTCTCTCTCTCCCTCTCCCTCTCATAGTGTGCCATGTCACGGCTGCCTTTTGATCAGTCAGACAGGATTAGTTAACGGCTTTGACTAGTGCGCTTCCTTTGGCAACGAGCGAGGTTCATTCTCGTCGTTTATAATTAACTCAAGAGCCGCCCCGTGTCCATGGGAAAACTGGCAAGCAGCCTTGTCACGCGTCACACAGCCAACAGAGAGAGAGAAAGAGAGAGAAAGAGATAGAGAGAGAGGGCGATATAGAGAGACAGAAAGAGCGAGAGCGCGCCTGTCTACTGCCGTTGATAAACGAGCACATCAGAAATGTGACTTGTCATAAATTTGCCTGCGTGGCCATTACTCATGTGTCATGTGGAGCGACGGCCGTTGCTGCAGCGTCCTGCTGCCGCATGCCGCATGTCTTCCCCTCTTCCCTCTCGCGAGCAGGAGTACCTGTGCCATCGCTGCTGCTTCGACGATATGCCAGGCATGTGAAGTAATCGCCGTTATCAACTTTTGTGACATGATCAGCCTGTGCTCCATATACGCCAAGCAACAGTGTTGCAAGTAGTTGTTGTTTCAAGTAGTTGTTGTTGTTGCTGTTGCTGTTGCTGCCTGTTCGGCTCATCGATCTGAGTCAACTCGTGCAGCCGAACTCATTTGAAAGCGCATCAAAGTGACAATTGCCAGACTTGATTACCTTTTTTATATGGCAGATTTAGCGACTGCTCAAGTGGCCTCAGGTTGGCACCGCACATAGCACAGTGACCACTGAGATTATTCGTCCAGCCTGTCCCCAGTTGGGTGCCAAGCTTAGCTTATTAAGTCCAAACGATCTGGTTCTCTCAGCCAAATGAAGCCATTAAACAAACCAATGGAACACAGCGTGGAATGACTCTGGTTTGTTCTTCTTGCTGTTGTTGCTATTGTTGCTGCTATTGCTGCTGCTGTTGTTGTTGCCTTTGGGGTGCCACCTGTACAAATTTCTCAATAAATTGTTCACACTTAATTTTTCATGAAAATAATGCAAAGCCCGCGAGAGCTCAAGAAAAATGATGCACTGACAACGAGTGCTGTTGCCGGCCCCAGCGGAGCTCTCTTGCTCTCTTCCTACACCTCTCTCTCTCTACCTCTCTCTACCCTCTCTTTTACTATCTACGTCTCTCTCTCTTGCCCGCCCCATGCAGAGCGCACTGCGTCGTCGTCGGCTGCATAATAAACATCAGAGGCAGCAGCGTTTTTCCACACCTCGACTGTAGGGCAACCTGCAGCGCATACATTAAAAAATTTATTAATTGGTTTTTAAAAGCACTCGCACCCGTCGTGCCATTCATAATTTTCCAACACGTACTCCCCACACTAGTATATAACATACCATCCATCTATATATGTATGTATGGTATATACGCTCTATATCTGCTCGTTTCCAACTTCAATTTCCGCCTAATTTCATGCACTTTTATGCGGCTTTTGTGTGAATTACGTAGCAAAACTTTGAAACCAGAGCGGAAAAAGACTCACAGAGAAAGACAGAAAGAGAGAGAGAGAGAGAGGGGAGATACATTTGCATCTTTTGCTGGGAACCACGCTTGGCAAATGAGCATGTGATTTTTTTCCAATTTGGCAGAAGTTTTGTGTGGCAATAGAAAGGTAGCCACCTTTCAAATCCGCCAATTTACCCACTGTCAGAAATATTGAAGAGGGGATTGAAATACATAATTGCTGGGAAGTGAAAATCTTGAGATAAATGTTGTCTTGACTATTAATTTAAACTTATTAATAATTGTTTTCTTACTGATTTAGAAGGGAATGATTTGCGCAAAGAAATATTTGACTAATATTTACATTGAACTCTTGTTGATCTTTATGTTTTGTTTCTTTATTGCTTGCTATGATATCATCATAACATATATATTAATACCAAGTAATGAACATTAAAATATTGGTAAAGATTTGTAAGTTTTCTGAAATTGATTGGCCCATTTGAGATTGTTTATTTCATTTGGCAGAACACTTTGTTGCTATCAATTGCAATGGCATTTTGGCTCTTTCACTTTGTGGTTTCATTATTGCTTGACATCGCACCTTCAGTGCCGCCCTTGCACTACCCCCACTCCTACCCCTACCCTAGCCCACTTGCCTTCCCTTTTAGCTGACACATTCGGTCAAATAGTTCAGCATTGGCTAGAAATTTAATTAATGATTGTGCATTGTCCGGTCGATTGCCACCACAGCTCAAAATTCTTTTGTGACCATACAATAGCGCCCTGTGCTGTAGTCGCTGCTGTTGTTGTTGTTGTTGTTGTTGTTTTCTTTAGAGTCTGTAATTGTTTGTAGTTGTTGTTAGTTTGTTGTTGTTTACCAATGCAGCCAGTCGAAATTCGTAACGCCATCATCATTAGAGAGGAAGAGGCAGAGAGACGGACCACGCACAGACAGAAATCAAAGATTTCGATTGACGCGATTCTACTGCCTTCTTCTCTGTCTGCGATCGAAATTAATTTGACTATTCTCCCTTGTGGTGCCTAATAAGCCATAGGCAATTAAGCAAAACACTTACTCATGCTGGACCTGGACTTGGACTTGAACGTGGACTTGAATGGGGATTCGAAATTGGACACGCGAATCTGGCGCGGGAAGCGAACACAAGCTGAAGAAACTACTTCATCAGCTGAAGCCACGCAGCGGGCGATCCAGCGAACGAAACTCAGCCAGTATAGCACTATATTGTATAGTATACTATAATATGTGTGTCTGCGATGTAAGATAAAAGCAATTCATTATGGCTTATGGGTTTGAATAGTTATGAAATGGTTTTCATATGTATATAAATAGAGGGGTATATAAGACTGGAAGATAAGAGGTAAAAGATATAACTGAGACATGAAAAGATATAGAGATACTCTAGAGATATTCTAGAGACATTCTAGAGACATTCTAGAGACATTCTAGAGAACATTCTAGAGATATATAGAATACAGTCAAAGCTTTACTATTTCGTTTACTTAAACCTGGGAATTTAAAAATCATTTATGAACTTTAAGCTAACTTAACAGGGTATACCACAGTTCATCAAAGTACTTTATGTAGAGAGTATTATTTGTAAACATTTTAGGAGTCGGTCTTAACTGCCAGTTTATGGCACTTTCGGAACATTTGTCCAACAGTTCCCATTGAAAGTCCGCCAATGCGGGTGCTGTTGAGGTAGCCCCGGAGCAGGGAAATGTGTGCCAAAGTGATCGCTGTGATCGGTTAATGCCAATTAATTGTACTAATAACACTCAGCCAAGCAGATGATTAATCGAACAACGCTTATGGAAATCCAAAGAAAGAAGAGAGAACTCGAATTCGAGTTCGAATTCGAACCTAAAGTCGAAGTCAAAGCCAGATTGGTGCATTGAACCTGCACAGGAAGTCTTGTTTAAACTTTAAGCCATCTTTAGGTGTTAACTATAAACAATACCCCAGCCGGCTTATTTACGACTTCCAGACCTGCTCCTCCTCCCCTGCTCCCTTTCTGAGTCTGGCACAAAACTCGACTAGAGTCGAAAGTAATTGCGCATGCGCCTGGCAGCCGCGCAGAGCAGGAGGGCGAGGCGGTAGAGATTCTGTTTAAAATATTCGACTTTGCATCATTTTTCAGGGCCCCGAGTCCATACAATTAACCGTGCACGGTAACTATCTTGTTACCTGACGCGTTTTTATGATTTCTGCATAAAATTAAAACGTTTTGCGCGAACTGCGTCGCTCTATTGAGCCGCTCTCTGAGCCAACAGGTTGATAACCATAGCCAGAGCTCCAACTAGTTTCGCGTCGCGTTGCGTTGAGTCTGCCTCCTCCTAGCACCCTCCTTCCTTGTTGCAGTTGCTTCCCAACTTGGCAGTCTTCTCACTCATCCGCTGCTTTAATAATTTTTACTTTGCTTTAATTATAGTTTTGCGCTTAATAAATTTCACAGCTTGCCAGGTGAGTACCCAGTAACGTGCACTGAGGGGTAACGAGTACCTATCCCTTTGCCCATCTCATCCCTTCTCTCTCTGTCTTTGCAAAAGGAACCTGTGCAAATTTGCTGCCATTCTTCAGGTGAACGCATCGCATAGGAATTAAAAATTATATGGAAATTGTTAGCGAAACTTAACTGCAAGTGTCGAGGCTTAATCGGGGTTTACTCAAGCAAATTGTGTGAAGATAAATCAGGCTTTATAATGTAGTTAATGTTGATTATCTGGGGTTAACTGGGCTTTTCTTGGTTGTAAAAAGCAAGAAATTATGAAATTACTTATAAATATTTCTATTGAAGTGAGCGTAAAATAAATATATAAAATAAAATAAAATAAATAAATATACTAAATACTTTCAAACTCTGAAGATATTTAAGATTAAAGCCAACACTTTATATAATTAAGTTACGTAAAGTCATCAAGTTTATAGGTTATACACTAGAACGAAAGGCTGCCTTTGGCATGCCGAAGGTTCTATAACCTTGCAGCGTATTATATCCTCCGATCGTGCCTATACTTATTATATATTGTATAACAGATAATTTCTATGGCAGCTATACGATATATTGGACCCGGCTCATTCCGACTTATTCACTGCAAGCTCCAAAAAAAAACATGTGTGCCAAATTTTCATCGGGAAACGTTTAAAACTGAGAGACTATTGTAGTTTGCGTTGCAACTGACAGATAGACATGGCTAGCTCGTCTTCCCTGATTCTGATTCAGAATATATATATATATATATATATATATCCTAAGGTGCGTTGCAAACTACTGGGCAAATATAATATACCATTTGCTAAGGGTATAATTACAATAAAATAAAATAAACGATATATTTTATCTTTTCCTATATAAAATTATATGAGATATATCTCATGATCTTATACTAAGTTTATTATAATCAATGTTCGTCTTAAAATTCTCAAAAAGTGTAAAACTTTCGAATAATACTTAGAATATTCAATATATATTTTAAGACTATTCTTATTTTGCAATAAGTTTTAAATAAATGTGAAGATCGTCGTTATTTAAAGAGCTAAATGTGATTGATTTCCCACTCGATAAACTGACAACGTGGCGAATTGATATTGATTGCGAGCTATTCAGTTGAAATCGCTTTGTAATCTCTTAGTGGTATTAAAACGCTCCCCAATTGAGGTGCATAAATTAATCAGTATGCGTGGTTTATTTTTTTTCTGTTTATGTTTCTGTTTTTGTCTCGCACTGAATTGCTGCATATGTTGTTTGATTTTATTTATCGTGTATATTTTTAACCACATCGTGTGTTTTTTTTTTTGTTTGCTGTGCGATATTTTCTTTAATTTCTTTTATTATTCATTGCACATTTCATGCTTCATTCACTTTTTCAATTAATTAATAAGCATCATGCTAATAAGTTTGTTGTTGTCTACCTCTCGGCGGGCAGTGGATTGAAGTCGGACCTCTAAGCAGAGATACCCTGTAAACAATAATCGCTTCTCTTTTTCTAAGTAGAACTTCATATTTTCTGCACTCTTTTAGTTGTCTGTACCTTATGTAATTTTACACATATCATGCCCTTCTTGCGCTTCACCTAAAGGGTATAAATTACAGCCAACCAATAACAAAAGCGCGTTGCACAATTTAATTTAATTTAATTTAATTGCGTGTCAAAAGCATTTCTTTCCATGGGAGATGGGGTTCCCTTTTTTGTAGCATTTTCTTACTCTACATGAGTGCGATATAATAATATTTACCTTTCATTATTTGTTGTTCAGTTGCAATGTTGAAATATTGTTTTAAATTTACAAACATTCAGCACTGTTTATGGATTCCTTTTTAATGGGCCCAAGAAAAGAGCGTAATTATTAAACAGTTTTAAGGCTTACATAAGCAGGAGAGAATGCAATCATATACAGTATAAGCCCCTACAGCCGCCAGCTGTTCAGGTCAAAGTGCATTAGCCTTAGATCGGGCTGGGACTGCGAGAGGCGGAAATGGTCATCGTACAACATGTTAAGCTGGACGTTTCTTTTATGGCAGTGCCACAACGTGGTTGTAACACTCAAACGCCAGACATGCCAAATAAAAAGCATTTAAATAGAGCATAAACTGCAACAACAACAAGAACAGCAGCAAAGCAATGCTACGATCCAGATCTAGATCCAGAAACAACAGAAACAGAAACAGAAACAGCGACAGACCCAGACCCAGTGCCAGACTGAGAAGCCATTGGACGTGACCAACTTGCTGCACGTTCTGAAAACATTCGCTGGAAAATGGGAAATGAAAACTCGCCACACTACACGAAATTTCTCATTTGAGTGCGAAACGGCGGCGTCCCGTTGCCGCTCCCGGTGCGGCTCCTTAGAAGTAAGCGCCGTCGCCGTCGCCGTCGTCGTCGCTGCGGAAGTCCACACAAAGCGAGGCAGCAGCTCGGCTCACTCACTAATTAACAACAGCAGCAGCAGCAGCCGAGTGGGGGCAGCAATAACAATGCACATTGCACATGCCACGCCCCCAATTACAATTCATGAACTTTTACGCACATTTGTCGAGAGAGCAAGCCTGTCTAATTGCAGATATGCTAACGAGCTGCAGTCTTCATTCTTCTACCCCAAAATAAAAAGGGTTGCAACTAGGCGGGGTGGCAACAAAAAGGGGTGGAGAGTAAGGGGGACGGGGAGGCGGTGCTGGCATTGTCGAGTGCGTTACGCATGTGTATTGGGCAAAGAGAAGAAGAAGAAATGTGCTTAATTATTGCATTGCATTGATTCACATTGCTGCAGCCCTCGCACTTAAAGGCGCACTCGACGTACCACTGGACTTTGGTGGCTCGCTCGGCAACTGCATTTTGTCGCCAATGCAGCTCTGAAGTGCACTCGACACTTCCCCCCAACTCCCATCCTCCTACTGCTGTTCTCTCCACTCTTCTTGTTGACATTTTGACGGAGTTTCGGGATGCAATCGACAATTTGCTGCTGCTGTTATGCGTTTGCTGCGTGCCCGAGTTGTAGTTTGTGGTGTGCCATTGTGTGTGTGCCTGTGTGTGTGTGCGTGGCCACGCACTCAGCCACTCGAGTGGGATTCGCTGCCAGCGTTGCCAGCTGTCACGTTTTCAGCATGGCCTGCAGGCCAACCCCATAACCCATAACCCATTCCCCATTTCATTCCCTTTCCCGCTCGACCGCAATATTTATGATTAAAGCGAACGTTTGACTAAATTCCACAGATTAACACATTTTGACGCGATGACACGCCACCGATTTCAGTTAGCACGGTGGGTCAGTTGAGGAGCTCTTAATGTGACGAGGACACGACAGGCGAATCGATAAATAGCTGAATAATGAAAAGGTTCTGAATGAAATTTTACAATACTCGTTAATGTAAACCCTTCTTGAGGGCAAATATGTAATGAGGAACAGAGAAATGCAGATAGATAAAACAAGACAGGAGAGAAACAGTAAAGAAATCAATGCAAATGAAGAAGAAGAGTTGCAGTTTCAAGATATACAACAAGATATGGAATATATTCCATATTATACATACATATATAAGAAAGGAATGCAACTATAAAACGTCATTTGTAGAATCAAGAAAATGGACAAGCAAGATAATGTTGAGAAGCTTCCCCAAACAAAAGAGAAGTTTGATCATCTTTAAGCATTAACTTTAAATAACTTGAAGTCAACAAACTGCACAGTAAACCCCATGGACCCCACACAGCACTCACGAGTCTCTATGGAGTGCACGAGCTAATTGCAACTGGCTGAAAAAACGACAGAGGCAATTAAAAAATTGCACTGACCACGTTGCATGTTGCAATTGCTTGGCTCGGCTCGGTACTCGACTTTGCTTCTAATATGAAAACCATATAGTGCAGGCAGCATATGTCGCGTATTAGACAGCCAACTTGGCCTAAAGGACCCTCCTTGTTGTCGTGGTTGTTGTTGTTGTTGTTGTTGTTGTTGCTGGCTGAATTTATTTGAGAGCTGGTCAAAATGCCAAACATAATTCACAACATGCCAAACGACAAGCGACAACATGTTGCATTGTTAGCAGCTCATTGTGCCAATTGTTGTTGTTGCTGCTTTGCTGTTCTGATTGTTGTTGTTGTTGTTACTGTATACATATAGTTGCCATGGTATTTATGCAAATTTGTAGTGCACACACAAAGCGAGTGTTTTATTTGTGCCCCCTCTGCCCCCTAAACAACAAATAAACCTTCTTCTACCCCCAAAGTTTGTGGATATATTCGCATGTTTGAATACAAATTGAATACGCATATATCGCATGTATATGAATACAAACATATATACAATTTATATAAGTATAGTGACTCTAAACAGATGAGAGTTGGCCGAGTGGGCCCGATTCAAACACTTGTCAACTTGTTGAAGTGGAATTGACTTTGTTTAGCATGCAATTTGCATGGGTTTTGTGTGCTTGCAAAACAGTTGCAGCAACTGTGTGTGCAACAATTGTGTGTATGCCACATGTGATCTAACATAGATAAATCATCAGATAAACATATAGAACTGCAACTGCAAACAGGTGCACAAAATAAAGAACACTTTTCCATAATAAAATACAAATATTATTATGAAAATACAATTGCAAAACATTAATAAGTTTACTTTTCGTACAAGTTGCTTCAGATGATAATTTATATTTAATGTATATTCTTATGAACTAATATCAAAGTATTAATAATTACTGTAGATATCCTATGAAGAAAATTCTAAAGGTTATTAAACTCTATTTAAACTATATTTCTTAAAATGTCAATTTGTTGAAAATATATTAAAAGATTCCTTTTGACATTTCTGACAATTCCTTTCTATAGTTAAGCACTTGAATGTTGTAATATTTGCTAATATCTCATTATTCTCCAATCACAGTCACAACTTACATAACTTAGCTTAACATTACTTAAATAAACTCTCCATTTTGTTGAAAATTCGAAAACTAAATGTCAAAAAGGGCGAAAACCAATTTCCACATCGTTTTGCACATTAAAATGAAATTTGACGAGTCAGGCAATGTTTTCGAAATGTTTAAAGCATAAATGAACTAATTTTCTCAAAGTTATTTACAAATCAACAGTCAGACGCGAAATAGTCAGTTCGTCTGAAGGTGGAGGAGTGCAGGGGGGATACGAGAGAGAGAGAGAGGGGGCAAGGCAGAAGTGAACAAAAAAGGCAAAGGCAAACGCGGTAATTATTTTTTAATGTAACAAAATAATATCAGGCCAAAACGATCAAGTCACGCAAGTGCTGAAAGTGCTGGGGCCGCTGTGGAAATTAACATGAGAATAAATAAGAAATTTTCAGAGGCTTGAAATCTGAACCAGACACGAACCCGTTGCCAAGTTTTGGCCCAGCACGCACCAGGTTCCACAGGGAGAGACAGACAGACCCAGAGAGGGAAAGAGAGAGAGACAGAGGCACAGAGTGAAAGAGAGAGAAAGAGGCATTTCATGCATGACGCATGTGCAGCTTCCGTTTGGCGAAATTCGAGAGTTCCTGAGGACCGTTAGAAAAAGAGGCCGTTAGAAGAGCGAACAGCCTCAATGCGTATCGCACTGATTAATCGCGCCATCTATCGGCGGGTATATCAAATTAAAAATGTCTACAGTTCGGATGGGTAATTAATCAATTTGCACTTTACTCTGCCGCAACACAACACACACACACACCCATACACACACCCAATGTTCGACTTGTTTTCTTCTTCACTAATTAATTTAAATTCCATTTCTCTCCTTTAGTTAAAAATCTCTTTCTTCTTCCCAAGTCGATTCTGCGCCCCGTTCAACACTTGATAATAGGCTCGGGGAAAAACGCTTTAAAATTAGTGAAAGTGATTGATTTTTTCACTTAATTTTCTGGTAGACAATGTACCAAAAGTAATGCCGATAATCAGACCAAACAGTCTGAAGCAGCCAGACGGCCAAAATGCTGTCCAAATTGGCCATTTGGCGCATGCGTCAAAGGCTTTTCTGGTCGTTGTTGCTTGTGTTGCATTTCCGTCAGCTCTCGGCGGCTGCAACTTGTGCAAGACAAAGCGTTTGCGCTGAGGCAGGGGGGGCAGGGGCAGTGTGGCACGAAGGGAGGCTGGCTTAGTCGAGCGGGGGGCGTGTTTCGGACCAAAGGAAAGCGAAGACAGCGAAGACAGAAGTGGCATTTGCTAGCAGCGCATTGCAATAAATAATCATATCCCACACACTCACACACACACACTCACAAACGCACGCACACACTCACCTACTTTGCATAACATTTTGTGCAGCATAACAATGTAAGGTAATAAATTAATTGGATATTGATAGGCATTATATGTATATAAATGCTATAATTGCAAAAGGTTAGCTCGATTGGCATATTCCGAACTTAAACGCAGCTCTTAAATGCACACTGACCATGAGCTGGTCAGCATACTTAGCACACTCACTGTGCGCACACGATTTCTTAATTAAAACTTGCCGTGACGGTCGCAGAAATGGAAAGTCGATTGCCAAGTGGGTGGCAGTTTGATTGGGTGCGAGGTAGGGTGGCTCGTCTAGACAGCTCACAACTTTCGTCTCTCTTTCTTCTCTCTCCCGCTCCCTTTCTCTCGCCCTCTCTCTTCCTATCCCTCTCTCCTATCGTGCTGATTGAACAGAACTTTATAATATTTATTTTTACAACCGGACACGCTGCAAACTTTTTACGTCTACGTGCGAAAGTGAAACGCTTAAAAAGGCATCGAATGTCTTTATTAAGTTATTGGCAATGCCAATCGGTCCCGGTCCCCCAAACTGCCAACTGCACTAGGGAAGCGCTGCCATGAAGTTTGTCATCAAATTTTATTGTTATTTAAATGACGCTGTGCGACGAGGCGACGCTGCAGGAAAATGTCATTCAAAGTGTGAGCTGCAGTGGAAGTCAACTTGTACCCTGTAAATGTGGCGAAAGGTGGTTTGATTTTTTAACTTCATGAGTATAAATTGAAAAGTAATAAAAATAAGAACTTACTTATCTAAACGTTGTCTCCTTGTATGAAGCTGACTTGCACTTAAAGGGAGACATAGATGAAGTTAGTGAAGGCACAACATTTCCCTGTTTTAACCTCACTTTTATGCCTTGCAGGGTATCTCTCAGTCCATTAGTTCCAGTCTCATACTTTCTTTTTTTCCTGCCGTGCTGCATTTGTTGCCAATATGCAGCGCATGCCTTGCCCGTATAAAGCCTGGCCAAGACCGGCACCAGCAGCAGCCCAAGCCACTGCCACTTTTTTATATAGTAGTGGCTAACGCCCCCTCCCCCCGCAGAGTCCACACCCCCCGTGACCGTCTTTCACCCTTCAACTGAAAGTATATATCTGTAGATACATACATATATTTATTGCGCCTCGTTTCAGTCAATGGTGACACTTGCTGCATTTTAAATGGGCGCGCGCCCCAGCATTGTTGCACGAGGGAAAGAGAAAGAGGCGGCTCGAAAGAGCGAAGAATGCAGAATGCTAAAGGTGCTTGGCAACACATTCCGCTAACTGCCAAGTCGGCACAGTCTGCACTGCCGCCAGTCCTACGGCCTCCTTCCTCCCCTCCTACTCTGTCTGCCTGTGCCTCTGCCTCTGTCCGACGTCCTGTCCTGGGTGCTCCCAACACGTTTTGCGGCCATCATTTTGCGCACTTTTGTCCATTAAAATCATCAAAACGGATGGCGCTCGGTTATGTTTATGAAAAATTTGTCTCGCAACTTTTGCTGCTGCTGCTGCTGGCTGGCTGGATCTGGTATTGCAGCAGCATGTTGCTTGTTGCAGGTGTTGCAAGCAAATGGGCTACAGTTGAGGCAACTGCATAAATTTCGCTTGAGGAATGATTATTATGATGATTGTTTTGAATGATTCTGCGCCAGGTTCCAAAGGAATAAGCAGGCTAATGAGTTATTCCATACGAAATGTTTATAAGTTTATATCTTAACTTTATCAATTATTATGCAGAAGAGGTGCCAAGTATGTTAGAAATGTAAAAAGTAAATAGCTTGCCATGTCGATATTATTCTAGATCAGTTCAATTAAATATTTTCATATATTATTCCATTTTAAGCAAATAAGAAAAGTTATAGTACGATTGTATTGCCATTTGTAAAATATGGCAGGTATTGTCGACTCGTTTTGAGTGGCATCGTATGTTTTAAGTATTTTTATGCAGCGTATAGTAGACATGAATGTGTATGCTAAATTTGATGTCTGTTGCTATCACAGTTACAGAGATCAGCGCGTTCATACCGACAGGCATGGCTAAATCGACCATACACACAATTTTTGAGGTCAACCATGTTAGTTTCTTCTAACTAATTACATTTGCGCAAAGTTAAATTTACCATTTGAAGCTTAAAGGGTATACAAATCAGTAATTTCATCGAATATTCTATAATATTTCCATTTCAGTTTCTTATTTGTGACTCTGTGGAAAATAGTTAGTTTTGCTCGGTCCCAGCAATTCGATTAGTTCTTAGCTACTTAAGGTGTTAACGATGTCTTCCCGGTTTTTACCACTCCCAAGGTTCTTGCATAGTACCGACTATTACTTAATTATTGCCACTTCAACTCTGACAATCTGTATAAATTCATCTCTTTGCTAGCTTTCAACCTTTTTGCCAGCCTGCCTGTTCAATTTAAAGCTGCCTGAGAAGACTCTTTTTTTAGCAGAGTACTCTGGTAGTGGCATAAGGTACTAAGATGCAAAACCAGGTTAGTTGGCATTATGTTCGCTCGGCCACCGGCAAAACTAAATCCCATTTTCATGCATATCAAGGAACTTTACGAGCTGCACAGTCAGTTCGCTCTTCTTCTTTTTGCTCTTCTCTGTTTTCTTGGTTTTTGCATGTGCAGCCCGACAATAAACTGAAATGTCGAAGTGTTCTAAGTACTTGTGCCCCCTCCCACTTGCCAATGCTGTTGTGAGGTGCGCTATGGAGGGGGCGGGGATGGTGCTCAATGGGGCAATGTGTGAACAAAATGCACAGCGTCGTTAGAGGATGCAAACAAGTTTTTCTTTCGTTTTTCGGCTTATCTCTTTTTCTTCTTCTTCTTCCACTACTTCTTCTCGATGCTGTCACTGCAGTTGCCGACGCTTTGTTTGAAATGTTGCTGACAAACCACTTGAAAGTGTGTGTGCGGTGTGTGTTGTGTGTTGTCTGCCCGCTGACGTAATTCATAAGAAAAGCAAGTGACAAGTTTTCACCCGCCGCTGCCCGCTGCTTTACACACTTTACACAGTTGCCGAAATTATGCCGCGTCGAAATGAGTGAGGAAAAACTAAAGGGGGAAAAACGAAGAAAAAGGTTAAAGTGTAAGTGGGGAAAACAAATTGTCGGCCAGCCCCGGTTGGCCCAGACTGACTGGCTGCCTAGGCAGACTGGGCTCGGTTCGTCATGATGTCGTCTGACAGGCTGCTTCTGCTTCATCGTGTCGAAAACTGGCCTACTCTGTCCGGCCCCCTCACCACACATTCTTCCTGGCCATCGCACACACACACACAAAAGAATTTAACGTAGTGTAAGGTTTTTTTTGTTTTTGTCTTTTATTTGAAACATTTCCACGAAAATTATTTCCAGTGCTTGACAGCTGCGCACTCTACGGCCTCTGTCGCTTTTAATATACCATTTTGTAGCATTTCATTTCAAGTTTTTCCTCATCTCGCTGCCGCCACTTCAATAGCAATAGCAATTTGTTGTCCGCTGTGAAAATTCTTTGGAAAATACGTGTGCGTGTGCGGCTTCTTTCCAGCGAAAGTGCGAACCAAAAGCGCCGCCAGCATCGCTGCTCGAGCTACTCTCGCACTCCACTTTCTAATCAATTATTTTGCACTTATGTGTATGCAAATTTCTGCGCAAACAAATAAATCAATTGAATAAGTTCCCCCCCTGTTCCATTCCACTACCCAGCTACTTTCGGGTGGGTACCCGTGGCTTGGACCCCAATGAACCAATTTGAATGGCACCTTTCGCCTGTGAAATTGCGTTGTCAGCATAGACGCCGAGCTGCGACGCGAAGCCGGCGAAGTGTTTGCGTTTCTGCCTAGTTAACAGCTTTTTTCTTCATCCACACACACACACACAAGCACGCAAATATATACATATTTCTTAGCCATCGCCTCGAAAAGCACGCGCAATGTGCTTGAAAAGCGCTAAATATCGTGAATATCGAATTTCAAAAGTGGGCAAATCAACGACAGAAGTGGGCTACAACGACTGACGAATACACTGCGGGCGGTGGACCAGACAATATAAAATTAACAGTCACAAACTATGCAGACAAGAATATTTTTTGGAATGCTTCATGACTTTAAACATGAAGAAAAATATTTAAAGTTGTTCCAAATCCGTTTTTGACTCGAGTTAAATCTCTTCAAATGCATCGATCACTGGAGATAATTCATTAATTATATATGTTTATATTTTCTGCGAATGATCTCACTTATATTGGCATCTCTCAATTAGGATTATATCTGTCAGTTGTGTTCCTTAGACTTCAGATTTGGACAGTCTTGAGTGCGCATGAGTCAGCCATCATTTTGGCAGCTGCATTAGCCAAGTCCATAAGCTCGTGGCTTATTTGCACCCATCGTATCGATGTAAAACTGCTAAATCATTCAATTTCAATTAAATGACAAAAATACAAAAATATTTTGACGCCATATCAACAATTCGGAAATTTCGTTTCGTTTCGTTTTCGTTTTCGTATTAATTTTCGCCTGCAAGCAAATCAGTCTGTCCACAATTTTCTACCTTTTGATTTCTGCATACTCCACAATGTACTCTGACAGCAGCCCCAACAACAACAATAACTACGCAACACACCAAAAAATGTGTAATAAAAACTCGCGTTTCATTCATTGACAAAGCCCCAAGATGAAGATTTTTTTCTCTCCCCAAAAAACGTCGCGAATTTTTTTTGCTGTTCTCATTTTGTTTCGTTTTATTTGGCGCGTGCAGAATTCAGCGAGACTGTTTTTGTTATTGTTGTAACAAGAGGCACAACTCATGTTGAACAATTTGAATAAGTACACAATATTCACATTCACGTGTATGTGTATGTATGTCTGCTTGACAGGCAGACAGTCGGACAGAGAGACAGACACGTATGAGAGTACAACAAAAATTTGATCTCTCGCATTTTGGCACAAACCGTAATTGAAAATTTCTCTCTCCCCTCAACACACTGAACGAGTCTTCACAAAAAACTAAAACCGACAAACAAACAGCGCGCTTGACACTTGAAACACTTGGCTATAGCTTTGGCTTTGGCTTTGGGTCTATAGCTTTTGATATATACGATATTTCTTTTGGAGCTGCGCGGGTTTTCACGGATCTCTTTTGGCCTGACTGGCAGCTTTCTTGTCCGGTTATGTTACGTTACGTGAAATTTCAAATGTCATAATTTTGACAGTTTGATAGTCATACACAAACACACAGAGACCCACACACACTAGCACAGACACACACACAGTGACACAGTGTGTGTAGTGGATGCTGCAAGGCATTGGAGCTGCTCGTGGTGAAGTGTATTGCCCAAGCCTGTTACCAAAAAGTAGCCGACAACCGAACACAGTGACAACTTTGGCAGTTAACTTGTAACTACAGTGGAGCAAAAACTAAGTGTATAGAGGAAATTTAATGAATATGGGAAGGATGAAGTTAGAAACTCGGCAGTTCTTTGAATTTCAATTAGAGAGATCATCGCTTAAAACGTGAATTAGAGAGTGAAAATATTCAGAAATATGGCGTTGAAAAAGACAAACAGATAACATAAATTTATAAAAGATATCAATATCATGTAGTACTGACATCCATTTTTCTTCTTGTCTCTGTCAATGTTTCAATTCTACATTAACTAGAAATATAAGAAATATAAGTGGGAATATTCGAGAATTAATAGATGTTAGGCTTTGTACATTGGGTAGTAAGACAGATATCTATAAATATCTTAAATCTAATTTCCTTAGTTATCTTTATCATATTTCAGTTGATAATTCAGACTCATATTTCATATATATATCTCATTTTTAGCTAAGCCCATAAATTATACGGCTGTGGACCTCCGGGGCCACACATAGAGCACACTTTCTGTACTTCATGTAAAGTTGCACAACACGTAGAATTCAGTTCGTGTTTTACAGCAACACGCGGCTATAATCGCTTTTGGCCATTTCCATTCCTCAGAAATGGAAACCAAATTAGGCATTGTAAGGCTCAGGCGTCGTACATTACGAATGCGAGAGTTATACGCATTGTTCTAGAAGCTTGGGGCTTTGTGTTAGATCTCAAGTAACAAAAAAAAACCAAAAAAAAACGTACGACAAGTTTCCCCTTTTTTTCTGTAAAGAGTAAAGAACTTGCTTTACACACATACACACACAACACAACCAAGCCGCTTTGGAGACTAAGAAAAGTTTGGTTTCGGTGTATTTTTTTCTTCTCTGTTTGGGGCCTCGTCAGCTTTGACATTGACGAAGTGGTTCTTCGAATGAAATTGACATAATTTTTTCGGATTTTCTACATGTCTTTTGATGCACACAAAGCGTTAATGTTGCCCACTTTGTCATACTTTGCGTTGGCAACAACAATTGAACAATTGATAAAAGGAAAACCAAAAGCTAACCAGCTGCAGCCTCACTAACGGTACATTTCGGTTCACCGATTCCAGTACTACGACAACTGCTTAAACAATTGAAACGATCCCCATGACTCACATTAAGTTGGAGGGCGTGGCACGTAGAGCAAGCTGGATAACTCCGCTTATGAAAATATATTTCCACATTTCTCTCAGAATGTTGAACATTTAACTTCAGAATCATTTATACAATATTCTCAATAGTTTGTGCACTTAACATTACAATCCAGCTAAGGCTAAGGTAGTTTAATTATCCCTTCTTGGAGTTCCCAATATAATTGCAAACATACATTTCTATAGTCAATATTTCACTTTCTACTGAAGACTTTACATCATTAAGCTCAGCTCAATATATCTTTCTACTGCCTAACTCGACTTTATGGTGTGTTTTGCAATGCACAAGTCTATTTAAGAGTACTTCAGGTCGAACTTTGGGAGGGGTCTACAAAAAGCAAGAGCAATTTGATGTTTGATTTAATCCCAGCAGTACGTCACATAAATTCAACTACGAGTTTCCGGCCCCCACAAATATCGAAAATATCTATAAATTAGTCCATAAATGAATATGGCCCCGTCGCCTTATGCACCGCAGTCAGGGCGAAGCTGCATTGAACGATTCCATAAGCAATTATTCCTATCGATTTATGACCCCAGCCTAAGTAAAGTATACGCCTGATGGGATTATGTATGTTGAGAGAGGGAGTGCGGGGAGTGCGCTGCCTCTGAGTCTACGTCTGGGAGATTTGTGCCAAGGCGGCAATGGCTCAAGTTCCCGCACTCATAATATCCGGAGGCGCATTAAAATCAAGTTAATACTAATTCTTGGTTGGTGGTGGTAAAAATATATATAAAAACAAACGCCGGGTTGACAACCACTAAAATAAATGAAAAACTAAATTACATTTCCGCCTGCTTAAAAGTCCATTCGAGAAATGGGCAACAGGTAGCCCAAATAACTACCGAGCAAGCGAAAGGCTCAGGCTCTGAGCCAGGGCCAGGCCCGGGCATATTGGGCCCAGGTAATACCTTACCTAACCAGGCCTGAGCGGCCTGAGCGGGTTATAAAAACTGTCATGATTTACAGTTCGCACTTTTTACGAGTCGGCTCGGTTCTATCGGTTGAGAATTATTTGGAATTTAAGTAAGCGAGAAATATTTAAGCATAGTTTTTATTTGTCGGACTTTTGGTTTGTTTTTCTTTAGCGTTCGTACATTTTTTATGAGCCTTTAATGGTCGGCGTGCAATTGCCATACCAAATGACCCCTTTAGCTAGCTGACTGTATTCGAATACAACACTTGCAAGAGTACAAGGAAACTTATATGCAAATCTAAAGTTACATTTAGTAGTGATGCCCAGATGAAAAGTAACATCATGCATCAAAATACAGAGATGCATAAGTAAGATACAGATTAAAATATAGATAGATGAAGAAGGTGTAAGATTCCATTGTTAAATATAGATACTTGTATAGATACAAAGAAGCACAGAAACACAGATTAACAGATTCATATTTTAATAGATATCCATTGCGTTTTATCTGTGTGGATCAATATTAATATAAATACAACATACATACAGATAACTATCGGTATATGTACATCACTTATAGGTAATAACAGCTAAGTTTGCATACTATGATTCAGAGATATTTCGATATTTCAAAGATAATCAGATAGTCTGCTATTGAGAGAGACAAAAGCCTAGTTACTTTAACCTCTGCTTGTACGCGTCTCGTGTTGGATAATTAAAATCATTTATAGGCATTAGGTAAGCTTGATTTGGCCATCGCTCACGTAGAGCGCATAAAAAAGCCAAGTCGAAAACCTGCCGAAAGCTGCAATCGCATTTTCCCAGAGCGCTGCTAACGTTTCATGTAACATTTTCACTTAAAATTCACACTTGATACACGGCCCGAGCATTTATCATTTCGCTTAGATCTCGCTGAGCGCGCCTTTTAGAGCGTTACGATGCCTAAAAGTGTCGCCTGTTGTTGCTTCTAGGGCTGCCCTGTTGCTCTTCTTCTTACTCTTGTTGTTGCCTTCCGTTGTTGCTGTCTTTTTATTTTTCACTCAACTCGTTTTTCGCATCTTTTGATTTATTCTCAAGTGTTTCGTCGTTGTCGCTCCGCTTCGCTTTGTTTTATTTCTTTGGCAACCTAAATATTGAGATAGTCATCTGCGGTCAGTGTCAACCGGCAAAGCGGCTCGACTCAGTTCTGTTTTATCCCCCTGTCTCTCTCTCTCTCTCTCTCTTCACTTCTGTCTACCTGTGTACGCTTCATTAGAAGTGTCGTAAAAAACGTAGACGAGATCTCCGAATCTCACCGGACTGAGCTCGAAGAGTCGCTGCGATATGAGCTTAATTGTGACTATGAGTAAAGCTGGAGCTGGAAATTGCATTAAGTACTAAAAAACGAATACAGAGTTGCCGAGATTGTCGAATACGTGCATGGCATAGATAACACCTAGTCGGGAGGTCTCGTACGCCTTGAGAGTGTGGGTAAAACTTATGCTGCCAAGGCAAGATGGAGAGTGCGCGCCAGTTTAAAGAGTTTCCATGTTGTGGGGAAGAAGTAAGCTTAGAGTAATGTGAGAAAGATTAAATGAAGCAAAAAATGAGACTGGAAAAGGAAGAGAAAGATGTGAGAGAACAATACTATACGTATAATTGAATAAAAATGTAATTGCGGATATAACTCCATCGATATTGGAAAAGAATCTTATCCTAACTTCCATCTAGAAAAGTGTCAGTAAAAGGGAAAGATACATAAATAGTGAGGCATATCTGTTCAACTTCTTTACATACAAATATTAACTAGGGACTTAAACTTATATTCTCTCATCAATCATAGCCATAACCCGGCCAAGCTTTGTTTTAATTAAGAACTTTGCCGTTTGCTTTGCTGGCTAGAACAGCACAGCAACAGATAACTGTGAGCTCCCACCCTGCGCTGGCTTCCCACACATGCTGCATGTTCATAATTCATGGCACAAGTTGAGGCATGTTGCAAGCATGAAATCCACTCACTTTATTCGCAAGTCGCTCTGATTTCGACTGCCGACTTGCGAGCACAATATTAATTATCCGCCATTAGCGGCATCACTCAATACTAAACGTATGCAACATGTGCAGCAACAATGCATGCCTCGATTCATAAGTGTGTGTGTGTCGGTGTGCAGCAAGTCAAGTTGGAGAAGAAGTGGGAACTATCTGTAAACTCATACATCAATGCCGCTAAATCCACTTGTCAGGGCAACAAACGTGAGAATCGCTCGAGACCGAGAAAAAGGCCAAAACGAAATTGAAACATGGAAAACAAAAAGCTGAAAAACTAAAAAACTAAAGTAAAACAAAAGGCAAACAGATCGAGCAACGAGAAAATATTGTCAGGGCGACACTTTAACCCGGTAACACTAGCCCACTCCTACTCCCTGCCTCTGCTCCCTCCCTGCGCTTGCCCTGTTCAGTTTTTATCTACTGCAGCTTTGGCTCTTTCCAAGATTTGTTGCAAGACACCTGCGATAGATCTGTGAGGGCTGCAGTGAAAGACTTTTTTATGCTAAATACTGCCGCAGTTTATTGATGACGACAACAGCATCGAAAACAATGTGATATATCTTGGTCCAAACGCGCACACCTATTTACACACACGTACGCACACGTACCATATGTATGGGTGTGTGTGTAACGACAACAACAAAAACAAATGAGTGAGAAAACCCCACAAGGAATTTTAATCCCAAAATGATTGATAATCATTTGCACGGCGCGTAGAAAAAGCTTTATCACGTTCCGTTCCATTCCGTTCCTTTCGGTTCTGCTAGGTGTAAAGTCTTGTTTCGACTCGAGGGTATTATAAGCAGCAGCGTCATCTTCATCATCAGCAGCATCAGCATCATCATTATCATCATTGCTTCTGTTGCTGGTGCTGTTGGGACTCCAGACTCAAGGTGGGGCACGGCAAGCATTGTGCGCTGCTAATGTTTGCACTTAATTCAACCGACAATAGCCCGGAAAGCTGCTGGGCGCATTTTCTTTTAGCTCTCACCTAGAGATACACGCTGGCAGCCAGATGGCAAGGGGGGGTTGAAGAGAGAGAGAGGGGGAGGGGAGAGGAAGCGAGAAGGGGAGATGTAAGGCGAACAATCTAAATTATGTCGTTGGCGGCTGGCAACGAATGGGAAAATGCATCGTTTTGTTAGCTTAAACTGCGACGGTGCGCTTTTTATGAATGGAGCGAGAACACTGAGAGAAATAATAAAAACTAAATATTTGTATTTATAAATTAAATATTTTTAAATTAAAGGAAAATAAGAGAAAGTCAGTGGAAATATTGAAAAAACAAAAATATTAAAATAATAAATTAATTACTGTATTAAAGTAACAAGTAAATGTAATTTGTTATGTAGAGTCTTTATATGTTTATATTAAAACATAAGATAAATTTTAACTGAACTCTGATTTGATTCTTCTTTCATATATTTGCCATCTGTCGAACTTTGTTCGTTCTTTTTCGCAGTGCTGCATTGCAGACACTGTTGCACTCTCCCACCCACAGTGGAACATTTGCCATATCATGTTGCACGTTTGAATGCCAACCAAGTTGTGTGCGACCTGCCCGCTGCAGACAGCCTTAGTTCAGCTGTTCTCCTACCCCGCCCCCTCCTGAAGTTTGCCTATCCCCTCCCCCCATTCATTTAGCTGCATCTCAGGCGGCATTTAGTTAAGCGCTTTTGCATATAAAATTTTCCATTTTCCTTTTGCAGCAGCAGCCTACAGTTCCAACAGCAACCTCATCATTATTTTTATCCATTTAGTCTTTTGTTTGTGTTGGTGACACCTTTTCTATCACACACACACACACACACACACACGCACACACAGTCGCATCCATTCCGAGCATTTAACCTGTGTCACCTGCGCTGACGATGAGTTGAAAATTGAACAAAAGCTGATTTAAGTCATAATTTATCATGTGCTGTGGGATTAGGTACGCTCAATTTTACAACTGTTTATTTTTAACACGTCCGCATTGCGCATATGCCGCATGTGACCAGCACACTGACTGAGCTAATGTTTTAATTTATTGACTATCAAATGGTTGTGGCTTTTGTGTTTAGTGCCTACTGCATTGGTTTGCCCCACTAAACGTGAATGCAACACACAAAATGCAACAAAGTATTGTCCTCCCACCCCCCTTTTTCCACTCTTTCGCTCTGTCCCTATACACGCCTTTATGACACAGCCAGGCACGCCCCTTGGCCGGCAGCGGCAGTGGCTTGAAACGGGTTCTTTCACTTTTAAGCCGCCTGCAAGCGCGAACTTTATGGTTACGCCCAGCGCCAAGCCGCCTTGCGGATAGCGGATCGGGGGCGGCACAAATTCTAGCGGTAAATAAAGAATTGGCTAACGCCGCGCCCACCCAAAGGCGGACCACCGCCAAATGGAAAGTGCGCTTCCTCCCCATGTTTTGTTTGTTTTTTAACGCTCTTTTTTTTGGGTGCAGTCGGGATTAAGAAATTACACGAAGCTCGCGCCCCACGCATTATGAAAATATTAATTTGCGCATGCCGAAAATTAAATTCAATTTTCAGCATCGAACACGCCCCGAAAATATTGGACAAGAAGACAAGAAGGAGGAGGACGAGGAGGAGGAGTAGGCAGATGGAACTCAACGATGAAACGCAGCGAAACGCAGCGAAAGGAAAGTTGACCCACTGCAGAGTGAAGCGAAGTGTTTCGAGGCTGTCGCCTAAATCGCCCAAAGTCTTGAATTAAGACATAATAAAGCTGTTCCAGGGATGAGTTGCCAGAGGTTGGAGGGTGTTGCGAGGTGAGGAAGAGCTTCTCAGTCATCCGTCAAGCGTTTTGCCAACATTTTTGGGGCATCTTCGAACACCTTTTTGTGGGGCTGACGAGCTGCAGAGCAATTCCGCATGGCCAAGACAGGGAGAAGCCTGGTCTGTCTGGCATACACTGCAGAGAGAGAGAGAGGGGTGTGTTGTTTGACAAACGAGTGTCATTTATCAAAATGTGACACTATTTGCGCCAAGTCATGTGTTAACTGCACTTTATTTTATTGTTATACGTTGCCCGTGCCCAGAGGAATACGTCGCCTTGCCGCACACAAAGACATCCATCCTGGACTCGAAGTGGAGTCAGAGTGGGAGCAGTTGCTGGCTGCTCCTCGCTGAACTGCAAACTGGAACTGGAACTGAAACTGTGTGTTTGCCATTGGTTTTTAAAGTGCTCTCATAAAATATATATCATAATTGAGGGTTATGCTTTGTTTCGTCTCTCCTCGCGTCGCTTGTCTTGTGTTTTGCGGTCCAAAACTTTTTCTCAGCACCAAAGTTAGTAAAGCAATTGACCCAGACACCAACAGAGTTCGTTCTGTTGGCTGTGGAATGTGTCAGGATTGAGATATGGATACTGTGTGCCAAGTTGCAACACCCTGTGGGCGCATATTAATATGTGAGAATATACTATATGTGGGGTTCATTCTCTTGTTGCCAACTTTGCGGGGAGAAAATATCCCGCTAAAATGGTGGCTTATAAAGTGGTTAAGTTGAAATCGCATTAATCACTTTAATTTGGCCAAGTTTGATATCATTTGCATAGTTTCTCTTGATGATGATGCGATGAAGAGTTCCCTAAAATTGGAAAAGGCTCTTCTCATTCAATCTATATTTACCAAATTAAAGTGCCATTTCCTCTGAATTCCTTCCAAAGTTTGACTTCATATAGGAAATACATCTTCCAGCCAGACTCCCATAAAATATTTCTTGGGTTTTTTAGGTGCGTTGCCAACTTTTAATGCCAATAATATAAATATTATGATTAAGCACTCCCAAACATGGAGGCCGTTATATATTTTACGCGCTCCGATGCCGCTAAATGTTATGGCGGTCTTTTGGCATTTTTTTTTTTGGTGGAGCGAAAAATCGAAGAGCGAAAAGTAATTTCTTGCACGACATTAATTTCTTTTAAATTACGCATAATTGAAGTACGCTCCACTCCAGCTTGATCGATGGTTGAGTCGAGTCGATGCGATGCGATGCTCTCTCACTCCTTGGCACTTGATCGAAACGGGTTCCATATGGACCAAGTGCTGGGCGAAATTACTATATATACATAAGAGTGAAGACGTTATGAAACCCAAAGAGAGAGCATAATTATTTAATTTCTCGACGCTGCAGCAGTGGCGTGTGTGTGTGTGTGTGTGTAGTGTGTGTGTGTGAGTTTGTGTTCCCAGTTCGAGTTCTCCATATGAGGCCAAGTTCTGTTCGACATTGACATTCGAATTAGACACCTGACAGCGGCAAAGTCGACTTGTATCTGTCATGTGTGTGTCAAGTTATTTGAGGTTACTGTGCTCCTCCCCCCCCTTCCTTCACTCTTTCTATCTCTCTCTCTTTTCTCTTGGGGCACATTTAAAGCCTTGAGTTTAGTATTATTTTGGTTGCATTATTTGAAATTTGATTTGATTTATTTGGCATTTGCTACATTTCGTTTCGTGGGCATTTAAGCTGAGCTCTCATTCGGTCTCGACTTTGGGGGTTTGTAATTTCATATCACAGTTGTTGTTGCTGCTGTTGTTGTTGTTCTGATTGTTGTTGGGTATTTGATGGTATTTAGTTTTATTTTTGGTGCTGCCTTTGTTAGCGCACTAAGCGGATTTACTCTTACATCAGTTTAGTGTCACATTAGCGTTGCTGTGAAGTGCCCCCTTTCCTTTTCTCCGTCTCTCTCTCTCTCTCTCTCTCTCTCAGTTGTGTGGGGGCGATGGAATCAGTGAGACAATTCGAAGATATTCATAAATGGAATACTCACATACATGTATATAAAGTACTATAAAGTATACCATATTTTATAGCCTCGGCAGTCAACAAGTTGTTGTAAAGATCGCTTCATCAGCTGCTGCGCCGGAATTGGGATCGGCAGCAGATCGAGATCAGGATCTGCCTGTGGATGACCTGCAGCGTTTTCTCTCTCGCACACACTCCGCACATTCACATAAAATGTTTCAACAGAAAGCAACTTATGAATTTCTCAATTCTTCCTCTTCTCCTTCCCCTCGCTGCTTTTGATTCTTCTTTTATTTCCCGAACGAGGCGCTTTGCATTTTTTATAGCATTTCGTTTTGTTTCGCGATGTTATCAGTGTTCATTCTTTTTTTTGGAGCTGCCTTTTGTCCAGTTTGGCTCGTTAAAATCTGTGCAGGTCGTCCAGCGACTCATTGCATGAATCATAAACTCATAAAGGTATTCGCAACGACAGTTTGTTTTGTTCATTATATCCTTTCGATATTTGAAGTTCGGATTGTTGAGAATATTAAACTGTTAGTGTACTTTGCCAAAAACTGAAGAGCTTTCAATAATTCTACATTAATGTCTGATATTTTTCCAATGTGTGTTTTGGATACCAGTGTGGATATTTCAGTAAATTTAAAGTTTTGCGTTTCATTTCTAAAGGGCTTCAGTGTACTTTACATATATATTGAAGTTATAGATATATATCGTTATATATATATATCTAGTACAAGGTCTTTTCAATTACTTTTAAGTTTTGCATTCCATTTGCATAACTTTCTTATGTTCTTCCAGTATTTTCTCAGTCTGGAATATCTTTCCCTGCCCTGCTAATATATCAAATAAATGCTTGAAATTTATTCATGTCCCATAAACTTGATGCATTAGTGTATATAATTCTGTTTTGAAAGATTTCGGGAATTATAAAGGCGCATCCTGTGCCATAAGAAACTATATATCGTATATGATATGCTCTTTTCCGGTGGAACACACACAATACGGCTAAGAGAGCGATAAGTTTAAGTTAGTTAACTGTGGACGGGGCCACAAAAGACCTCAACGCATGCCGTGCAGAAGAAGGAGAAAGAGAAACAGAAACAGAAACAGAAACAAAAACACAAACAAAAACAAAAATGATTTATCATAATGGGAGTCTGCGGCTTGGGGATCCCAACAGTGTTGCCTAAACGGGCGATAACAGCAGCAACGGTGGAGAATGATGCGACGACGACGATGCGACGCGTCTTTGGGTCTCGACGTCCTCTAGACCGAAATGTCAACTCTTCATATAAAAATTAACGAAATATAAATTAAATAATATGCCCAACAACGAAATAAAAACCAGATATATGTGTTTTCTTTTCGTTCTGTTTGGGTTCTTTCTCCTCGTCTGCTGCTGCTGCTTCTTCTGTTGTTGTTGTTTTTGGTGTGCTGGCAATTTATGTGGCAAGCGTCCCTTTTCGGTATCGAGTTACGCCTGCGCGACATTGTTGAGTTCTCTGGACACCGGGCACAAATTATGAACTGCCCGCGACTCTGGGCCCTCTTTGGGGGCCTTATCTGGCGAATGCATCGCTGCGCTTAAGTTTTATCTATGGCAGCGCATTTTTATCTAATGGCTGCTGCTCGTCTCCCTCTCGACTCATTGATTAGCTGCCGCACAGCAGGCGGCAACCGAATCTGGCTCCGATTTCAATGCTGACTTATGACATGCACCTATCAGCTCAACTCGACTCGACTCCGCTCCTCTGAGCTCTGATAGCTTCATAAGCTGCTGATAAGACCGAATTCGAACGCTAATTGCCAGCAAAATCATGCGAGGCGCCGGCCAAGGCGTGCGAGGGGGTGTGGCCCAAACAGTTTCCAGGTGCCCGAGTTGCCTGCTTGCGGTTCGTGGACGCAGCGTGGCGTATCAGCTGCTTGTTATCGCCAGACAAATGCATTTTGCAAATTATTAGCATACCCTCGCATGTGTGTGTGTGTGTGTGTGTTGCATCTAGATGTGTGTGCAGCAGTGTAGCGACTCTTACACGACCACAACATGCTGCGCTCGGCTGCAGATACATTTGTATCTGACACCGGTCGATATGAAGCTGTTGCCGCTGTAACTGTATGAGAGTATGTCTATGGTATGTGTATGTGTGTGTGCAAGTGTGAGTGTCTGCTGTTTGCCGGTCTCAGCCACTGCAGCAGCTAATTGATGTCAGTGCACAAAACTTGATTTATTTCTATTAATAAAAGGCCCAATGCAATTATTCGGACTGCATGTGCAGAAATTGCCCAGTGGCAAATTTATTAAGAAAATTCATGAAAGAATAGACGAATAAAACCAATAAATACAATATATGTATATACAATTAATATAAATAAATACAAAATATGTAATGTTCCTTCGATCCTCTTTGCTGATTAACTTGTTCTTTATCTCTGAATTATTTTATGACTTCCAGAGTCATCTAACCTTCTACATCATCTGACAAAATTACAGAATAGTAACAAAAATAAACATAAATTAAAACAAGCAACTTTACTGAGTGTCTAATCTATCACAAATAAGCTTTATAAATTTATACAGTTCAAAAGTTAAATGAATTAGGCAAGAAATTGATGAACTGTGACTTGGTCGAAAAGTTGAAATTGATAAGAGATTTTAAAAATCGAAATACTTGTGATAACACATCAAACTATCCAAAATATACTCGTACTATAGTTTTATGGCTATAAATTTCCTACTGGGTACCCCCCTGTATGGCTAATAAATCGCTTTTTGGCCACCGAAAATAGCCATAACCGAAGCACACGGCAATTGCAATAATCTTGAACAGTTGTTGTTGCTGTTGTTGGTTGTGATAAAAATCACGTAAAAATTTAGTTGCATAAATTTTAACACCGATTTTAATCGACACCGTGTCGCTGGCTTAGACAACTCATTGAGCCGGGCGCGGGTAGCAGCAACAAGCAACGCCATAGCCATCATCGCACTGTGAAATCGACATCGATCGACACTTTATGTGCAGCATTTTGCGCCTATAATTACGGCCAGCAGCAGTTCCGGTCTGTAAGCTCACAGGTAAGTGTGTGTGTGTGTGTCTGTGTGTGTCTGTGTGTGTGTACACAATATAGTTAAGCTCGTAAATTATTGATATGTCAAATCAAATTCTGGACATGTTTTTCTGCCTGGCGGAGATTGAATTTATCGCCGGCACTTTGTGTTGGCAGCTAACGAGAGGTGCTTTAGCGGTTTAACGGCTAACTGCTTGCATATTGCATTATAATATTAAATAAATACAATATTTAAATATGTATGTATCATAATATATTGTTTATAATAATGTAAATAGTATAATATACATATAAAGATGTAAAACCTTCAAGTATTGTTTTTCAATTCTATATTGAATTCACGGTTATTGAAATGGATTAAACTTCCTTTATATACACATATCTAAAACGGAATAATTATTATAAATTATAAATTTGTAACCTAATCCACATATGATGATATAGATTATTTAAACTTTGTCAACAATTTTCACTTTCAAATTTTTCTTACATTTTAATTAGTTTAAAAAATATAAATTTTTGTGTTTATTTATCAGCGAATTTTGATCTCTTCGTTTTCTTGCAGACCTCGTTTGGGGCAAATATTTGGTAGACAGCGGGAGCTGAGACAGCCGCTCCATGTATAACACTTTGCTTAACAAGCCAAAGATTTGGGGGCTGCCCTTCCCTCTCCGCGACCGCATTGCCAAAAACTATTGAGAGTTCCTGGCTGGTATAATGCATTTTTGTGAGTTACCTCACCACGGCATGTTCGCTGCGGCGTTGGCGCCTTTTTTATTTGCACTTTTCTGCCAAGCCAAAAAGTTTTGACATAACTGGAGCGGTTCGGCGCGGCTCGGCATGCGGCTGCACTCATATGTAGGCATAGACGCCCAGACAGCCTGACTGAGACAGACGGGCAGTGTGGGACAGCAGAGGCAACCTGATTTAGACGCGGTCTGCGTTGTCTAACAAAATGCTCAACTTGCTTGTCTCGGGCATTTGCATTTCGATCTTTTGGTAAGAGGCCAACATTGCCCGAATATCCTATGGTAATAAAAGTTTTGTTTGCCGGAATTACAAGCAGAGCGCGCCAATGTGTACAGTGCATACACTGGCAAACAAGGAGGCCGTTCCTGGCCGGGCTTGGACTCTGCCTGCCGCTGGGTTTGGGCAGTGTTCGTCGTGGAATTGTGGCTAGTTGGTGGTGGTGGGCATCGTTTTGCCTGCTGCTGTTGCTGCGGGTGGGGTGAGTGGGGCAGGCGAACGTTGTCCGTTGTTTTGTTGCACATTCGACTTTCACTTTTTGGCTGCCAAATGGCCATTTGGGCATTTTGGCTGAATGCGCTTTAAATTTATGTTGATTGCTCGACTTTGGTTTGCTTTTTGCCGTGTTATGGTTAAATGTTGTTAAATTGTTTTCCGCCTAAATGACATGTTTTTGACAAATGATTAGCTCCAGTTTGTGGTTGCCCAGATAACCTCGACCTTTTGCCAGTAGAAAGTTTAATTCCAGCAAATTCAAATGTGCAAAGTATGAAGTTGCTGTACGTGTAGTTGCTTTCATTAGTAGGGCTCTTTTTTGAGTACTTTAATATAATATATATGAGGTATTATTTAATATAGAGTAGTTTGATCTTATCAATGCGGTTCAGTTGCTCAGTTCGTTAGGTTTTTCGCTTGAAATGTTCCAAACATTTTCAAAGAACCCTTCTCTGTACTGATTCCTTATAAGCGTGCCGACAATATCTGCTAACATAAAAAATATTGCAACTTTGTCCGCTGTGCTGCCATAAAACATCAAAAACTGAACCCGCAAAAGAAACCCATCGGACACAATGGGGCGATGTGCGCTGCCGTCAATACAAATAAATAGTAATAAAGTCGGGTCAAGAGATCGCAGTGTGAGCGCCATGTGAGTCCCTTTCGTGTACTACATAAATTTCAATATTTATGGCAAAATTTCTACTTCACATGTAGCACACACTCACGCACACACACACTCAGAGCACAGGGAACACATGGTCAGAAAAACAGCGAATGCTACCGAAAGGGCTCGGGAATCAAAGCGCTGGCATCTCTTATATGATGTTCTCTCAGTTGTTATTGTTGTTGTTGCTGCTGCAGTTGTTACGTTTTGTTTTCATCGTTCGTTTTGTAGGCGTATGACAAGCTGAGCCGCTGTGGGCGTAACCCAAATAGAGGCGTTGACGTCGGCATGCGCCGCCGCCGCCGTTCACTCTTTGGTCAAAAATACGACTTTCATTTCTATGTAACTAACGGTCGAGGAGGGAGCTCCGAAATGGGATATGAGAGCAGGGCACAATGAACAGTAAAGAGGGAACTGCGAACTGGTCCTCAAACTGGCATCATAAATCGCTGCGACATAAATTCAGTACAGTTTTGTTGTTGCTGGTGCTGCCTATCTGGACGCGCACCTGATACCAAAAAGAATGTTTTGCTGCTTCTGGTTTTTCACACGCTAATCTCAGTAAACAAATCACAAGAGTTGCCGCGCCGCAGCAGTGGGCGGCAGAGGGCGTGGTGCCACAGAGAGAGAGAGAGAGAGAGACAGAGGGGCATGTCCTTGGGGACCTGCTGTTTTAATTGCTGCCAGACGTCGCGATTTATGAGCATCAATAAAGTGTCAACTCTCAGTGCAAAGCGAAGCAAATAAAACCCGCTTCTGGTTGTAAATCATTCTCGCCTGACTTTCCGGGAAACTAGCTGCAGCAGCGGCAGTAGCAGCAGAAGAAGAAGCAACGACAGCAGTCGGAAAGCCACTCACCGAAAAGGGACACGGAACTCGAACTGGTACTCGTCCAGCTCTCGCGGATCTGACGGCACTGCAGATGCTTAACTTGGCCCAGACATGCGAGCCAAGCCAGGCCAGTCAAGCTGAAGAGCTGAAGCAGGCTGTGTGTGTCTTCCTTTCTTCGTTTGTTTTGCGTTTCTTCTTTCGGTATTTGCATTTCAATTGAAGCGAGTAATTAATGTATCGCATATCTGCAGAATTGTAATTGCCAAGTCAATGCACTCCCCATCTCAACTCGCCACTCGCCACACGCCGATGCATCACTCACTCCTTCTGTCCAACACTTGGCAGAAAAACAAACCAAAGTGGCAGCAGGCAAAATGTGGCAAAAATAAATTTACTGCGCGCAATGAACTCCTTCTCTATCTCTTGACTTTGTTTTGATTTTTAACTCAAAATTTTGCTAGAAGAAATTCGAAAAATAATAGAGTATTGAGAATTAACTAAACAGACAAGGAAAATGGGATGGTTATTAAATCATACTTAGAATGATTATAGCGTTATCTTGAGAGAGAATTTTAAATATGTTAAGAACACTCACATATTTTTATTTGATGGGGTTAGACTTAATATCTATTAAATTTTTCAACCTTATATGAAATTTTTAAACTTTCAACCGATGGTTCATTCATAGAGTAGATTTATTATATAATGTTTTGTTTATATAGTGCGTGACTACAGTACAAAGAATATTATCCATTATAATTATAAAACCTTTATACGCAATGTCTCATTCTGGTATATAAATTAAATATAGCAAAATAAGATCGACTTTAAAGTATACAAATGATTATATTTAAATCTTGTCACCTTGGAATTTTCGTAGGAATATCTATAATTTCGAAAAGAGCTTTAAAATTCAGTAATATTCTAACGAACTTGGGAAAGTATTTGATATAATTTCCCAAATCCAATTACATTTCTGAAACAAATTCGTTCGAAAATCGTCATTATATTGATAATTACCTAGGCTTGGGGTTATTTCGGTTCACCGCAACTGTTGGAAAACAACAAAGGGAGAAAATGTAAACAGATGATGTAGGAACTTGTTCCACGGTGTAATAGGCGCGCGTGTGGCCTCGGCACGTAGCCGGGGCTCGAGCTAAGCCTCAGAATGGCAGCTGTACGGCAGTGCGCACAGTGGGTGGGGATAGAGGAGGGGAGCAACAATTAAAATATGAAAGGGGTTTCGACTCGCCTCATTGTATTGTATAACAGTTTCGCAGTAATCTAACAGAAACCCACGTGGCCATTATTGAGCTAAATCCTCGTCATGAATCACATCCAACGAGCGTTGCGAATGTCCGATGCATATTCTATGGCATATTTGCAGCTCGAAAAGGAAACGGACCACACCAAAAAGAGAAGAAATAGAGACAGAAAACAAATGCTCGAACTGCAGTTGTTGTTGCTGCTGCTGCACGTGATGATTGCATCATTGTGTCAGCTTAGTACGTGCCCCTCAACTGGCTTGTCACATAAAAAATGATACAAAAGTCTCGGCATTTGCTGCATTATAAACTTTTGCATGTTGCGGACAGATGTTCTTTGCCCCGTTCTTCAGCAAGTTCTACTCTCCTCTTTCTGTTTCTGTTTACCGAAACTTGTGGTGAATCGGATCGCAGCACAATCCAACAAGCATTTGACACTTGTGCGGGGAGTCTCAGGGAGTCCAAGACGAAACTAAAACTCCAACCGATTGTGGTTTATCGTCTGTGTTCGGATTAGTTGAGTGCTTCTACAGTGTGCCATAAAGCCATGATATTGTACGAGTATAGAAGCTGGCTGAGCGAATTGCCATTTAAATGGAATTGCTGTGGCACATGACATCAATGTGATATATACGACGAGTCTGTGTAGCGTATCTGCTGGGATCTCTGTTTCATTTGCCAGAACTCGCGCCGCGCTATGAATGAAATTTATTTGCTGATGTTTTCAATATTTCGGCACGCACCAGATTTATTTTCCTTCCGAGTACTTTGCTTGTTTGCTTTCCAACTAAATTTCCAATGTTAAGAGGCAAAAACGAAATGGAAGAGAATTTTGTTTAATATAAATCATTATGCAGTTGTTGCTTGAAGTGTAAAGAGAATGGAATATATATTTAATATATTCTCACTCGTTCATTGATATCTGTGGAGATCTAAAGGTCGCCCGGCTGTCTAGTTGGGCTCTGTTCATCTCATATGACTCATATGAAACGAGCCTAACGACCATTTAAATATGAAGAAGCGAACGTTGACCGATATCCGCTTTATTGTTATGCAAAATCCGCCATAAAGAAAAGAAAAGTAATATTAAAAACGCATAACAAAATCAAAATCCGAGAGAAATAAAGAGGAGACCCAAACGAAGCCTGCTCATAAACCGGTCTACTTTCGCTCGGGGTACGGCACAAAGCCGGGCGCGCTTTTATGGGTTTCTTCTGCTTCTGGATAAGAGAATTGAAAGAAAGAGACAAGGAGAGAGAGGGAAGCGGGGATACCCAATGCAATGTTGTGCACAACAAAAGGCAGAAGTTTTCATAATTTATGGCAAATGCGAGCATTAAACTTCATTAGATCGAAATTTAAGGCGAAGCGTTACTTTGGATGCGACCATTAAAACGGAGGGGGGAACAACGAAAAAACGTAAACGGGGCATCCGGCTGTGAAGCAGAGAGAGCAACGGAAAGGAAAGGAATCTTCTTCGCCGTCTTGGCGGGCTCCTTCTTTGGTGAGCTCCGCAATTAGTTCGCCAGAAGGCGCATAAAAACTGGAAACTAAAAACTGGACTACAAGTTCATTGAGCACAGGCAGCAGCACAAAAGTTGATAGAAGAAGGGGGATACATGTGCAGCGTGGAAAGAAGGGAAAGGGGGCTCTTTCAATACGAGGAATTATCACATAAATTTATTTTTAAAGAAATGCCGAAAGAAATGCACCACCAACTGCGTCATTCTTGGCGGTTGCATTTGTCAAACGGCAGCCGTCGAGCAACTTGCACACAGCGTGTGTTCCCCCTCTTCCATTCCCCCTCCCCCCTCCCCTCCTTTTACTCCACTGTTCACTGCACTTTACAAATATTTTGGTGGCTTGTGTGCAACACCCACCTAAGGCTAGAGAGAGAGATAGAAAGAGAGAGAGAGAGAGGGGGAGCTGGCGTGACCCCCAGTTGTATTGGCAGCCATGTGTAAACATTTGCTGGCATGCCGCGTGGGCCTAGCAACAAGTGCAGCTCCAAAATAATCAAATGCTGCCGATGATGATCGTGATGACGATAATGATGATGCTCTAGCGGGGCTGTTGATGGCTCTTCGCACGGAAAGTGTCATATATTTCATGGCCATATGCAGAGTGCAACTTCAGCTTTGGTGTCCACTCGAGCCGAGTCGCAACTGCCACGTTCCGTTTGATTTTTCACGCTTACCGAACACGCGCTCGACTCAAATCGACTCTGTGGACTCGCTCGACCTTGACCAAACACGGCGTTAGGCGGCTCATAAAATTGTCAGTTTTTCAATTGACAATTTCGCCTTAGTCGGGAAAGTTTGACGGGATGTGACCGCCTGGACAGCGTGTGTCGCGACGTGCAAATGAGTTCAGTCACAGGTAAAAATTCCCGGCAATTTGTCATGCTCGAGCCAAGTCGTGGCTTAGCCGGAACCGGAGACCCTGCAGCCTTGGCCGACTGACTGACTTGGCCATAAATCAGGACACGCGGCGCGTGCCTTTCCCGTTAACTAACATCCGCATCAATGGGATAGAGATATGGATATCGATATGGATATGGATATATATGGCATGCGTAGCTCAACTATATCCCTCGTTCTACCTGTTGCAATTGGCAGCTATTTTGCACATGCAGCGTGTTACAAATCACAAGTGGAGTCAACCTTGAGAGGCTGCCTTGGCTGGGGGATAGTGCCGCATCTCGGCATCGGGTTCAGCGCGTAAATTGTGGCAGACACTTAAGAACCGAGACAAGATTAAATGTTGAATTACGTTAAAGCCAGAGCCAGAGATAAGCCAAGTGGCGAGCCAGAAGAGACTCCGTTGCAGATGTAGATGGCGATGCCCCCAGCCAAGTCTTAGCGCCCGAAAAGGAGTGCCCTGTTGCTTTGAGACCTGGGCTGTGTTCGGTCCAAGGTGATAATGATAAGGAAATGAAATCGAGTTAAGTTTCGCGACCAACACAATCTCCAGATGAAACTTCCAGCATGAGAACGCGAATGAGAATCGAAATGAGAATGAGAACGAGATGAGATGAGAATGCGAATACGAAAATGTGAGTGTGCACTATCTGAAAGCGTATAAAGTATGTTAACTGATGCGTAGCATAAATTAGCAATGTCTACAAGCACAGTGGGCAGAATCACATACATACTATATATGAAATAAAATTGAGCAAATTAAAAATGTTGCGGAAAATAAATTGTTAACAGATTTTTGTATATTATGTATAGTAATGAAATGATTAAATATATATGTATATTTATATAGCAAATGTATTTAAATGTAATTTAAATATTCAATTATTTTAAACAGTTGCTTTTATATTTATTTAAAATTTTGTACTCTAGATACGAATCTATAATGTGAAATCAATACGAATTTATGATATACACTTATATTATATAAATAGTTGATTTACAATAAACCTAATTATAAATTAAAATTAAACTATTTGTATACTGTTAGTTTAATGGAATAAAATATAATATAAATATTTTAAATTTGTTAAATACTTTTTTCTATTTAATTATTTACCAAATTTTAATCAATCATCATTTTCCCATAACTTATCAATACCAACTTGAATGTATGTTTAATATATTCAGCCTTAGTTCACTTATTGTCCATTTCCCCCCACTGTTGATCAGCATGTTAAAAAGTCGTTGGCACAGCGAGTACCTTATAAACCTACAATGCTTAAGTGTGTGTGTGCGTGTGTGTGCTTGTGTCTATCCCACGTGTAACAACAACATGCGAGACATGCCCATCGTCGCCTGCCTGTGTCCGTGTCCAGCGTTGACCCAAGCAACTGACTGATAAGCGTAATTGATTTTTGCAATTATTTTTAGCATAGCTCAAAAAATGCTTTGAAAATGTGTCAAATGGCAACGGCAACGGCAACGGCAACGGCAACAGGAACGGCAACGGCGACGTGGCAGGGACAACAGCGATGGCGACGACCTCATAATTTTTATGATTAGTGGGGAATGCTTGTTAGTGGGCAGCAACGTCATCGCCAGCACAGTTGCTGCTGCTGCTGCTGCTGATGTTGTTGTCGTCATCATTGTCGGCGGCGGCGATGGCGATGGCGGCAACATCAGCAGCTGCATCAGCAACACGTACGCACAACAACACGTACGCCGCGCGAGGAGGCAACCCTGGCAAAAAGGACCGCCGCGCCGACGGTCCGTGATAAATAGCAATGATAGCAAAAGTACTTGGCTCTCTCGCCGAAACAGAATAAAACGAAACATTTTAGCAGACGTGTCCACCAGGCAGCAGCAACAGCAGCAGACACAGCAACAACATAAAAATTAACCGCCGGCAATAGTAGACAGTGGGAGGAGAGAGTGGGTGGGGCAGTGGGGGGAGCGAGGGAAGGTTGGTAACTTCGTGTTGCATGTAAGCCAGTCAGTCAGCCCAAAAGATAATATATCCAAAAATTCCATATAATGACTGCCAGGCAACAACGTTGCCCCCTCTCTTGCCCCGGCGACTGTTGCTGTTGCCGGTCAGCAGCAGCAGCAACAGCAATAACGGCAAGTACCCAACGCGCATTAGAAGCTGCAATAGCAACAAAAAAATTGCAGAAAATACCCAGCACTGCAGACATGGGAACTATTTTCACGCTCAGTTGCAATCTGTCAATGCCGTTCGCCACACCGTAGCTACAACAACAACAACAACTGCTGCAGCTTGGGCAGCAACAACAACATGCACGACACCTTTTTTTGTGGCCTGTTGCACTGTCTGAAGTTGCTGCAACGCCCCAGCACGCTGCAGCGCGCTGCCCCAGACAAGCGAGCTGCGCTGCGCTGCTTGATATATCAAAGCCGAACCATCATCATCTTATTAAAGAGTGCCAACTTAATTTGCTTGGCCATGTTGCTAGACAAGTTGTTGCCAGTGTTGCCGTCGTTCTTGTTGTTGTTGCTGTTGCTGTTGCTGTTGCTCTGGCTGTCGCTGGCGATGCTGTTGCTGTTGCTGTTCCGCTGACTGTCTCCCCTGACCGTTGCTGTTGCCTTTGCTGTTGCTGTTGCTGTGTCGAGGTGTTGCTAAGGGGCGTCACTCAAAACAGTTAGAAACTAGAAAAACGAGCCAACTTTCTGCAGCACCGAAGATCTCACATCCTTTAGAAGAAAAGTTTGAATAGATGCGCTTTTGATAAATATTTCAACATTTATCAAAAACTATAAATAAAATGTGTAATTAAGAAAGTAATATATTGAAATTCATTAAACTCTTCATCCTGAAATATTACACCATATTTCTAGAGCTCACTAATATTCCCATTATATTTATCAGCTCTCAAAAAATGGCCAAAATTCTCCTGAATTCACTTCGAGTAACCTTAGCTGTTTTTCTTTTCGTGTATAGCGGTATATGGCATCTCTTCGGAGCTCATCCAGTCAACACCTTTTGGGCTGCCGTTAGTTCGAAGCCATAATTAATAGATTATCATCGACAACATTTTAAATTCGCATTAAATTTGCCAGCGCGCCAAATTGTAGTGCCAAAGTGGAAAATAGCAAAGGCAGCTCAATTTTTTTCATTTTCCAAGCGCATTCTCTATCGCTCTCTCTGTCCCTCTCTCTGTCCCTCTCTGTCCCTCTCTCTCTGTCTCTCTAGCTCTCTCAGTGTTCTTTTGACTGCTTTGGTCACATACGCGGAAGTGATTTTTTCCTCTGCTGTTGTTGTTGCTGTGCTGCAACAAGTTGCAGGCTACTTTTGTGGGTGTCTGTTGTTTCCTCACGTGCTGCAAAACAACTCCAAAAAAATTGAATAGAAGAAAAAGTTCGATATTACAGCATTTTTCTTGCTGTTGATAGACAAGATCGATGTCAGACTTGTTGTTGATGCTGTTGTTGTTGTTGTTGTTGCTGTTGTTGTTGCTATTGGTGTTGCTCTTTGCTGGTTAGTTAGTCAACGTGTTTTGATTACAGAAAATATTTTCTTGCTGCGCCCTTGGAACGAGTTTCACTTTGCTGTGGTCATTCCTGTCTGAAACTTTGACTATTAACTTTTTAAACTAATCTTTGGAAAGATTGAAATGTTTATTGAAATTTTATGACGCACATAATGACTGGTAAGTTAAAATCAATATGTAGTATTTATATGATATTTATTATTTGTTATATCATATGGTTAAATAAAAAATTAAAAAAATGTCTGATTTATTTATAAATAATCTTTAGCGGTAATTTGTGTAGAATTCTTTAACAATTACATTAAAGTCTGTCAATATTCTATTTTATATTTTATTCTGTTATATTATCTTCCCAAAGTGCACTTAAAAAAACTCTATTAATTTAATAATAATATTTACTTTTTTAATAAATAATTAAATTGATCATAATGACTTCAGATGCCCTCATCAATTTGAACAGTCACCTTGCCACAGTTCATTATCCTTTTGTCTGGCTGCAAACACCTGTCAGATATTTCCTTTTTTTTGAGCCGAGTATGACAGACTTGGTGGGGGCTTCACGCACGAGCAGAGAGACAACTCAGTGTTGGCACAAGAAATTAACGTGATTGGGCTCATTAAGCATTCGCCCTGTTTACCCAAAGCTCATAAAAAAAAGGTCTCGTATTTAATAAGCAAATAT
The DNA here is from genome assembly GCA_018903425.1 of Zaprionus nigranus. Classification (NCBI taxonomy): domain Eukaryota; kingdom Metazoa; phylum Arthropoda; class Insecta; order Diptera; family Drosophilidae; genus Zaprionus; species Zaprionus nigranus. The sequence continues at coordinate 33,591 of JAEIGD010000014.1, read as the reverse complement.
CAACACCTTGCAAAAGCTGACGACTCAGAGTGAGAGAGAGAGAGAGAGATAGAGTTACTCTGGCCACAGGCATTGTGCGAATGCAGTGTCAGTGTCAGGTTCATCTGCGTGATCATACAAAGCAATCAGCAAAGAAAACATTACTTGTCCCACTGTCCATGGTGTGTCGGCTGCCTGATGACGCTGCTGATGAGTTGGGTAAATATAATTTTTCAAGATCAATGTTTATTTACACAGCGTAGGCCAAAAATGCATTATTGGCAGCATATGCAGCTGACTGAGACAGACAGCGACACTAAGAGAGAGAGATAGAGAGAGAAGCGTTGAGAGGGGGAAGAAAAACAAACAATGGTCGAAGCTTTGGACACGCAATTGCAATTAATGGGAAGTAACCAAAAACCATGGGATGATGCGGTCCCAAGACGCCGTCAAGTGTGTGAGGCAGGCGACGCACACACACGCTCACACACACACACACTGTGATGAAGTGGCAAGTTGGGACTTGAGGTTGCAGCAACATCTCCGCCTGAAGATCTTGTGATGAAGTCTTTCATTTCAAGTGCTTCGTCGAGCTGCGCGACGCCAGCAGCGACAGCAACAGCAACAGCAGCAGCAGCATCCACAAAATTAAGACGTCAATTGCCGCTGCTGACCAGCAGAGATGCCAGCGAACACTCTCGTATACCACCACATAGTATAAACAAGCCCCTCGATAATGACGACTTTGACTAGGCGACGGCGACTGTCACGAAACACTCAACTCTTGGTCAGCGTCACTGGCAAGTTCAATGGCCAAGGATACGCGGCAGACAATACCAAAACAATGCTCGGCAATTGCGTGCCACATGCAGCAGCAGCAGAAGCAACGTTGGCAGCAGCAGCAGCAGCGGCAGCAACACAATATGAGATGCTGATTAGGCAGCCGGACGACGTCTCAACCCGAAATCGATGCCTCAAACCTCAGCACGCATGTCCATAAAAACGCTAAATGCATATTGGAAAAAATAATGATGACAGTTGGCCTAACTAAGGCAGACAGTCAGGCAATGCAGCTCAACTAACCAACAACAACAGCAATAGCAACAGCAACACATGAAACAAATTAAGATGCAACCCTAGACTGACAATTCTATTTTGCCACACGTGATCGAGCAACACCAGACAACAAATCTGCTACACTTGAGAACATAGTTAAAATAAGACATTTCGAAGATTAAGTCATATAATATAGATAGCAATGTACATATGTATATATACAATGATTTGTATAAATTAATTCCGTATAATTTCTTTAATAAATTATAATGTTTCAATTAGTATACTTGTAAAATGACTTCTTCTGTTTACTATAAAAAGAAAAGAACAAATGAAATTATTGGAATAGAATGCTTTATCCGAGAGTTTACTATATAGTATAAGAATGAGTATGTGTATATGTATGTATATAAATGTATTTATGATTATTTAATGTTCTTGTTCATATTTAAAGCTCTCCCAATTTCCATGTTCTGTTCTGTTTCAGTATCTTTATCGTTGCTGTGCTTGTAACGAGACTTGCACGCGATGCGTGTGCTTAGCTTGTTGTTAAGTGTAATTTCCTGCACTTTATGTCACATTACCACAAGTGATGACAATGCTGAAGCTGAGAATTGGGTCAGTCAGTGTGTTCACGTCTGCGTGTTGCAGTTGTAAGTACTGGTGGAGTGCCACATGTTGCATAAGATTCAATGAGAGAGAGAGAGACTTGTGTGGAGACAAACGCAAAGCTGCATCTTAATGACAATCAAACAATGTAGTCACAAGACAAACACACTCAAACACACACACTCACACACACACACACTCACATTGCACGTAGCGAGTCGAGGAAAGTTTTGCGGCAACAATTGCAATTGTCTCATTAGCGTGACAGAATGAACACAAGCTGCTGTCCGCCCACCTGTGTGTGTGCCCCGCCCACATACATAAGTTTAGCAACCTTGCAACTCTCACACATACACGCACACACATGCATGAGTGCATGCACATGCGGCAGTTAGTTGGTAATTAATTTGTGTCTCGCAATGATTTCTCTGTATTGTTTCTCACACAGCGCATTTGCATAATTGTTTCACATCGAGGATTGTCGAAGTTCGTCCGATTCTGATTCGGATTTGGACTGAACCGTGTTGGCCTGTTGCCTCACTCACGTATGTAGGTGTTGAAAACCGTCGGGCGGTCTCTGGCCGCGTTTTCGATACGGGTTTCTGTCTGCTATCTATTGGCTAATTTTGCAATTGCCGCTCGTAATTAGCCGCGATTAATCAACCGGCAGCAACAACTTCAATTGCAGCAGCAGCAGCAACCACAGCAGCAGAAACTACAGCAACTACAGCAACAATAGCAATAACAACAACAATTACAACGCCAATGGCATAAATGAATTACTCACATGAGCCGCGCCCGCAATCCGCATAAACAAATGCTCTGCATGCATCCCAACTCACCTCCCCACCGTGACCGCCCCTGTTCCCTCTTCCGGCTTACCGAACCATATTTGTTTTGGGCCGCAATTTTTCTCGCATTTCGCACTATAATTGATCATGTTTCTTGCTGCGATTTCTTTGTGCTCGTAAATTTAGCGTGTTTTGCCCAACAGGAAATTATGCCAGGCAAATGGAGTTAATGCCTTGCATCTGGCCAGATTGCCCCATAGCATGCACAGAAATGCCCGACTACAATCAGAAACTGCAAATCATTTTAATGGAATTGCGCATAAGCAAAGGAAATACAATTATGATATTATATATAGTTTCCAATACATGTTAGCACAGTGTCAACAGAGGAATAAAAAAGTAATTTTATTAATTAAATGCAAATTTCACATTTTCATGCTATTTGCAAGTTCATAAAATTCTAGACATATCTTTCAGTAATTGCAAAAAAAGATGACTGTTTTTTCACACAAAAAACTCATTTTATTTTCATATGGAATTACTCTCGAACATAAGTTCTCACAATTAAAAGCTAATAACAAAATCAAACAGCTCGTTATGTTTGCAATTGATCGCATAACTCTCGATAAAATGAAACGCGAATCACATCATAACTAATTTAATTAGGGCAAATTGTGAAATTCATAACTCTAGCATAAATCAAATCGCAGCGTTCAATTACTTAGCTTTTTCATCAGAAAAAAAAATCAAAGTGCGATAAAAAAGGATTTTAATAAAGTTGCCTGTGACTTTTAATTAACTTTGCCATCCGTATAATAATCGTAAAAAAGCAACCTATATGCATAGGCGAAGTTTTTTCAACATTTTTATTAAAACAAAATAAATTGCAACGTTAACCAGTTTTCCACTTGGCCAATTGCCACACTGAACCACTTTCCACACACACACACACACCATACAGGCACTTGCAACAGCAACAGCAGCAGTTACACGAACCACACTAGAAATCTGCATAAAGGCCCGAAATGGTGTGGTATGCGTGGCGCGTGAAATATATTTTCAATTTTCAATTAGCCGTCGACAAAGTAAAATAAAAACCAGTTTAGTTTTGATTTTGCGTTTTTTCTTCCTCTTCGATGTGGCGTCAATTAATTTTAGCTTAATTGTAAGTGCATTTCGTTTTTTCAGAGCATTCGCGAAGCTTCTATGCACTTTTATAGAGTATACAGTATTTTGCAAGGCATTCCTAGCATATCACATGCTACTACAAATGATCGTTAGGTATGTTGACCTATGTTAAATTAAAGTAAACTGTAATATATGTATCTAAGTAAAATATATAATGAAAAGGGATATATCTATAAGTACCTGATATACAAGATAATTTCACTGCAGTTTTATAATATATAGAGGCTTATCAAGAAGAAACTTGTTGGATTGAAACTGAATCTCTCAGTGTATGAACATATGTTATAACTATCTTGTCGATCCATAAGTGTATATACAGTTCGGCTCTTGGCAAATTGCACAACTTTTATGTGGTATTTCAGTTGCAGTTGCAATATGAATATTAATAAATTGTTTTTATTTAGACTTCTGTGCAGATTTCTGTTTGGACTCACGCATGCCACGACAATAAATTCATTCACAGTGAGTGCTAAAAAGTGAATGCAAATAATTTCAGCGCTTTGACTCATTAACACGACGGGGAGTATTCATTAACATTTGCTCTGTGTGAGCTATGAATAGTTTAATACATTTTCAACGCTTTGTTAAATCACTTTTTTGTCGGTTCAGTTTGCGTCAGTTTCAAATTTTGCATTATTTGGCGCTGCTCTCTGGCTTTTTTTTCGTTTTAGCCATTTCAATTGTGCCGCAAACGTGCCAAAGGTGTGGTCCGGATCTGTGGCACAGCAATAATTTGCTTTTATAATGAAATGAGCCCCGACTCTGACCCATTTACCGAGTGGCCAACTAAAAGGTTATTTATATTATTATTAAATTAATCTGAAGGTTTCTCAGGAATGTGTACAATTATTGAACATTAACGGGGTATTCAATACTTGAAAGAGGTATGAAATTCTATACCTAACATATGTTTTATTCTCAGACAAACACAATGCTGTACTATACTGTATAGAAAGAACACTTGTATAACTAATAAACAGTTGAGGAATCACACATTAATATGTGTGATTTGATAAGAACGTGAACAAAGCCTAGAGAAACCACCTTTATAAACTATATTTTATATCAATTTCTATTGCGGTGTGGATTCCAAAATATGAATGAAGTAAAATTAACAATAATGAAATACTGTATATACTTTATACATGTAGATCTGTTGCACCTTTTCCTCGGCCTTAATCCCATTAGGAAACAGCCACAAATTTTGTATAGGAATTTCGTGTTATTGTCTTGGCGGGTTTCCCCTTCGCACACATTTTGCAGATACAAATGCCGAAACATAAGCGATTTTCACACTTGAAATTTTCCAACACGCTCTTTCTGTCTATGTGTGTGTGTGTGTGAGTGTGCCCCAAAAGGATTTTCACGCTCAGCATTTGTCCTGCTGCCGTTTCGTTCCAGCCGTAGGTGACACGCATTTCGAATTGGATTTGGCCGAAACCGAAACGGAGACGGTGACGGAGACGAGGTGTTGCAGTGCAGTTGGCCAACTGGTTGCTCTGGCAGCGAGCATAATTTTTTGTGCCATTGGCAGCTGCAAAGGCATTTGCCAAATTCTCGTTTCGGCCAGGCCAATTTGTGCTGCTTGGTTTAAATTGTTGGCCAGCCAATCTGCAAGAGTTTTGAATTATATTTTGTATAGATTAGTTTCCTAGCTAGAAATTAGCTAACACTTTCATAGAGATTCGCCGACTTGAGGTTTGTCTATTTCTGTGTGTGTTTTTATGATTTTCCTTTTCACTTTTTATGCGCAACTAATGAACTTTTATTTGATGGCCGACCCTGTATGTAGGCCCGAGATTTACGCGATTTTAATGGCACTTTGGTGTCCAGATTTTGGCCAGGCCCAAAGCACGACAAACAAAGACAGAGCAGCGCGGCTCATGCTGCGCTTTTGCTCAATACTTAACCTGATTTTACTTTTAATTAAACCAGCAAACAACAACAGCAGTACCACCAGAAACAGCAACAGCAACAACGATTGTCGAACAACACAAATCGCGTTTAATTCGAGTCCATAAAACGAAATCTCCGACACTCTCTGGGGCGTCAAAGGAAAGTTGAAAAGTGTTTTTGTTGTCGTATGTTGTTGTTGTTGTTGTTCTTGTTGTGGACCTCCCACTTCTGCTCTCGTTTGGTGTTATCTATGGCCCTGCCCATATTACGTTCAGCCGATAATGTTAATGATGGCCTTAACAGTCATTTTACGTTCCTTCAAATGCCCCACAAGCCCGTCGCTAGTTCTCTGTTTGTGGTCTCCATCTCTCTCCCCCTCTCTCTTTCTTTCTCCTTCACTCTCTTTCTCTGCAGCTGCAATTTTTGTGGCCTCATCGCGTTGCGTCCGTCATAAAAATCGAATTTGATTTTAATTTTTATTACCAAGTTTTACTTTCCTGAATGAATTGAATAGTTGAACCATTCGCGGGTTGCTCTCGAGGCCATCAAACTACAATCCTAGGCCAGATAAGATTAGGCAACAAGCGAAAGCACTTTGGGGAAGCCTTCGGATTTGATTTACGATATCATGTTGAGTGGGGCGGTAGTTGATGGGTCTTTATACAGGGACGCAGAGAAAGAAATAACATGAAAGAGAGCTGTGAATACTGACAGATAACAATATTATAATTTGATTGTCACTGTTCGATATTATCGATATATATCTAAAGATGTCTATATATTTATTATCTTGCACTAACTTTTGTTGCTGTTTAATAATTCTGTAGTTCTCCATGTCAATTACAGTTCCAGTAACTGGTTTATTTTACAGTATTTCTATAACTTACGATCATATCTAGCTAGTCATGACCTACAAAAACAAAGTACTTTAAGTCATATTTTTTCCAGTGAACAATTGTCAAGCCCAACTGTCTTGGGAGTTGAGCCTGAGCCGCAGCTGAAGGCGACACCAAGCCAAGCCCCTGGATAGGAACCCCTCTAGACTGTACTGTATGTGGTCTATGGGCTGTTAATGTGTTGTAATCTATAGCTAAGCGTTTTCGAAATCAATTACAAGCGTCAGTCATATCGTGCCCAATTGTCGGTGACAGTTTAGCGGACAGTTTTGTCATTTGATCCGCGGGACAGTTGACATTTAAGCATTATTGGGCTGCATTCCAGCACCAACTGTAAGCTGTGATTGCATTTTAGGTGTGTGTTCTTCTGTATGTGTGTGTGTGTGTGTGAGTGATTAGTGGAAGGGGGTGGCAGGCAGTATCAGTGATAAGATCTCTGGCCACACGCCAGTTACAAATAGTTGAAGCCTCGTTAATTTATCATTCAAGATGACTTTCAATATGTTCAATTCATCAATTTTGTGGAAAATATTTCAGCGCCTACGCAATGCGAGCGGAAAAGTCAAGAACTGTTCATCAATTAGGCGGAAAAGGAGGCTAGGGCAATGGCAACATATTTGCAACATGTGCGTCTGATGGAGCAGCTTCAAGCTGCTGCAAACTGGCGCCAAGTGGGGCAGGCAGCCAGCAAAGAAGAGAGAGGTAGTCAGCTCGTTAGTTGTCGTTCTTGGCTCATTTTTCATTTTTTCCACACTTGGTGCAAGCATGGACGGGGGCAGCGGGGCAAGGAGGCAGCGCTGCCGCAGCCCGGAAAACCAAATATAACAAAACATACGACTTCCGCTGGCCGGGCATGATGGAAGGGGGAAGGTCTCGATGTTGTCTTGACCATTGCCACTGCCAGAAGTCAACTTAATTAATTTTTACGCCAACAGCAAGTGCTGCAACATTGCAACGTGGCAGTGGCAACTGCAACAGCAGCAGCAGCAGCACCAGCTTCGATTTTTGATTTAAGTTACGTGGCATGCAACGCAAGGCCAATAAGCCGATGGCCAACAGCGTACAGGAAGTGCTGCACGGCATCGACTTCTGCTTCTCTTTATCTATTTATTGCCGCTGCAGGAGCCAGGCAAGCGGCACTCGCACTCGCACTCCGTTCACACTCCCAGTTGCAGTTGCAGCCGAGTCTGTGCAACTGCGGCAGGTGTTGCTGATATCTGAGATTAAATGGCGTACGCCAAATCATGGCCAAAAGCGTTCTAAGACGCACATTAAATTACGCCACAATGCGCCTGCCTCTCTCTCTCTCTGCTCTTCTCTTCTCTTCCTGCCCTCTCCCTACCTCACCCCTCTGAAGTGGGTGCAACGCGAACTGAATGCATTGCCTGAAATTTCTCTGTGATTAACATTCAAGTGCTGCTGCTGGCTTAAGCAGGAGGTGGAGGGCTGGAGGGGTGAGTGGGAGCAACTGTCTGCCGCTCAAGTCGGCAGCCAACTAGCAATGCCAGCTCGCTTAACTGCCAGGTCAAGCGGGCTAATCGGACGTGATTTAATTAATGTTTATTAAATGTGAATTACAGCAAATGTTGCAAACTGAGCGAACAATTTAAAGGAAGTTTAACTTACTGGTAAAGCTATCGGACTTCCAAACCAAAGGCATAGATTGTTATATTGATTATACATTTCATTTATTGAATTGTCAATGTTATTCCATTAAATTTCATTTAGTTTACAAATGCAACTAACTGATATTCCATTCAAGTGGGTTTATTGATGAGATGTAATTAATTTAAATTACATAATATTATAGAGCTTGAAATTGTTGTTTTTGCATAAATATTTATATCATATTTGTATAACAAATATGTATTTATAAAAAACATGATATACGTTTTATAAGCAAAGCTTTCTTTAATGTGAAATATGCATTTATTTATTTATATAGTAGAATTAAAATAAATAAAAACCTTTTATATACTCAACTAACTTCGCTGTTCCAAGTTGTCTGGGAGGTCTCCTTGTCTGCATCTCACACACCGTGTTCAAGTTGAAGTTTTTGCATGTGCAAGGAGCACGCTGAGAGCTGGAGCGGCACATCTTTGTGCTGGCATTAGTCCTGTCTCTATATGTCTAATATGTGGTCTATGCTGCCCACACAGTGAGCAATCTGAAGGCTTCAGAGCCTGCAAGAAGTCGCACATTTTTGTAACGAATCGACAATTAGTAATGCCAGTCGGGGCTGATGAATGAGTCGCCGTCGTCGTCGCCCTCGCCACTCGATCGATGATGTCGACCTACCGCAAAAATGATTGCCAAAAAAAGAAAGAAAGGCAGAGAGTCGGACGGTGCCGACACTGAAGAAGTCAAACAATGCCCGCGGAGACACAGCAGAAGCCGGAAGATGGTAGATGGTGTACAGAGGGGATTCGGGTGCGTACGGCGTGTGAACCGTGTAACAAGTGTAGCAAATTCGAGGCGAGCACAAAAAAATGTGACACAAATTAGTAACGCCCTGTGAGAGCGGCACTGGGAGAGGGAGAGGGAGACGGTCGGGAACGAGGTCGAGGTCGCTCCCTTTGCCCTCAGACATGCCGGCGTCCTGTTGTGTGTGGGTGTCTCTCTCTCTCTCTCTTTCTGTCTCTTTTCAGTGGATCTTTTGCTGTCTCTTGTGTCTTTTAGCTTGTGATGCTGCCGACGGCGATGTCTTCGTTCATTGTGAAACACTTTCATCACTTCAGTGTCAGCCCAAAACCGAATGCATGTCATCCGTGCCGACTGAAGAGCTGACAAACGGTGGGCGTTTGTTTTAATAGTTCGCCGTTCTGTCTCTTTCGCACCTTCTCCTGCTCGTCTGTCTCCCACTCTTTCTCCCTGTCACTCTTTCTCTGTCACTCGGGAATACTGACTAACTGGAACTGGCTTTTGAGCCCACACACACACATCATATGCAGCGAGGCGCGTTTGAAGTTTTTCAAGTGACACAGCGCCAAAATAATCAAGAGAAAATGTTTGAATGATCAACCGAGAGCTATCCTAGAAATGAAGATAACAAATACTTACTATATATGTAAAGTTGTCTGTCAATACTTGTCAGAACATTGGATTTGTATTGAAAACTAAAAGTTTGATGTTCTATTTACTATAAGAAGAAGATGAGCATTATATTAGAGTATGTTTTACGTAAGAATATTCTTATTATTTGTATATGCAGAAAATATACATATTTTTATATAAATATGTGTGTATTTATTTTAATAATATGTCAGTGTTATAATATAGTTACAGATTTATCAGGTTAACCAGATAATTTCATATAACTTATGAGGTTCTCACGCAAGCGACAGTTATCCAAGTACAGGGTATTTAAAAATTTGTCAGACTGCTTTGAAGTGAACTTAAGATCTGCCTACACCTGAACTGCAATTACGAGCAACAACAACAACAACAACAACAGGAACAGCCCACCCAACGCAGAGCAGTGTGGAGCGTGCGTCGCAGTTAATTTGCGTGCGATACCCAAAAGAAAATTCAAAATCTGTTGACAATGACTCGGAAATGCGATGCACGTGAAGAGTTCCGACTACGACGGCAACTCGAACTCCAATTTAAGCTCCAACTGCAGCTGAAACTCTAACTCGATGCAGCTCAATATGCAAACAATGCACATTGACACAGATTTTCATTTTCATTAGCCTGACGCTCCATCCTCATCCTCGTTCCGCATCTGCCTCCTTCATCATCAGTTTTGGAAAACCGACTACTGACCAACTTTCTGCCCGGCACTGTGCACTGACTGATTAGAAGAACGGCAGCAACAACAACTGAGGCAATCATGGAGACGGCGACTGGGCCAACGTTGATAAAAGAAAAGCAGACGGGGAAACCCACAATACTGAACCTGCCACAATGACAGGAAGGCACTGCAGCACCCCAGAGCAGAAACCATGCTAGCAACGTTGCACTTGATTAGTAGCAACAACAACAGCAGCATCTACAGCAACAACAGCAACAGTAACATCAACAGTGGCAACAACAACAGCGACAACGACAAATGCAACACTGCGTGGGCCTGAACCCCAAATCTGGTTACCCTGCAGCTCTCTGTGCCTTTCGATTGTTGGGTTACGTCTGCCACTCCCCCTCTCCACCATTCCGGGTACAAGTCTAGCCTCGTCTGCTGCTTGGCTGCTTGGCTGCGCCTCGCCTCTGCTTGCTGCTCCATGCGTTTCATTATGTCAAACAGTCAATCATGCAAAATAGTTCAGGCCCAGCTTCAGTGGGTGCCAAGTGCGAGAGAAGAGCGCTGGCACAGTGGACCAAATGAGCGAAGAAGTGACAAGTTTAAAGGCTAACTATCAGTTAAATTGGAATACAAGTAAATGATAAAAAAAATTAAGATAAATATGTAAATAAATATATACCAGCCTCGGGTAGATGGGCGTGGCAACCAACATTTGAAATATACATGATCTGCTTGGACTTTCCCTCATGGCTCATTTGGTGTCTCTAACTTTTTTAAAGATTTATATCGTTGTGCTCACACAGACAAACAGACAGACAAAACATGGCTTAATCAACTCAGCGAGTGATCCTGAGCAAGAATATATATACTTTATGGGATCTCTCAATGTGCCTGTTACATATATTTGCGCAAAGTTAGTAAAGTGTTTTTTGATTAATTCATAATATTATTTATATTTTGTATTATTTGTTTTTATTAACTATACTTATATATCATGTATAGCATATTAAATTATGTTTCATAATATAAATAAATATTCATTGTTTCCTACAATTTCATTGCTCTTCGTTCCACAGTGCATCTGCAGCTCGACGAAGCAGCTGCCCAGTAGCAGGCACACAGCATTTTAAGTGTATGCAAAGTCGATGCCGAAATGCAATGTTTTTTGAGCTGCACTGATTCCCAGCCAAGGACCACACACACACACACCCGCACACACATCTGTAGACACTCGCAATCAGGGCGTTTGCAACAATTTTCGGCAATTGAGCGCAAACAATCGCACATATGCGAACAATGTGTGCCCTGAGCAAGAGACCCACCTGAGTCGGGTCTAAATTGTTGCTGGCAAAACACTTTAGGGATGCGCAAGTGCAGCCAAATGAGTTTCAAATGGAAGCAAATCGAGCGGCAAAACACAACAAGCAGCAGCAGCAGAGCAGCAGGAACAAAAAAAAAAGATGCCCAGCCCAAGGATCAAAAGGCAGCGCGCTCACGCAACCGACTTGTGGCATGTTGCAGAAGAGCGAGACAGAGACAGAAAGAGAGAGAAGGAGAGTGACCGTGAGGGAGTAATGGCAAAGAAAAGGGCAATGCTAGTGCAAAATGGGAGAGAAAGAGGGAGAAAGGGCACTGCTCAGGTGACAATGACAATGACAACCTTGCCTCGCCTCGCCCAGACAATGCGACGACGACGTGTGCGACATTTTTCCCAAGATGATGCCGCTCCCATTGTCCAGCGGGGGAGAATACCCGAGCTCGGTAGCTCGACAGCGCCACACGCAAAGCCTCAACGATGACGTTGACATTCTCTATTATTTGGGTTTTAATTGTTCTCGAGGTTGGAAATCGTATTAAGGTGACATATGAAAGTCGCCACCGCCTTCTCTCTTGACTCACCTTGCCGGCGGTCGCTGTGTGTGGCTGCCGCTTGTAGCAATTAGAAGACATTAACACTGCCTCATTGTCCGATCGCTGTTCAACCTTAGCAAATTAGTTAATAAAGGTGGGAAGCTGCCGCCATCTTGTGATGTTCTATTTCTATATTCGGCTTGCTTTCATCTCTTCTTTCATTTTACTCTTTGCGCAATGAGTTTGCGAATTTCTCTCATGTGCCGCCAGCACAGACATCGAAGTTCGGCCTCTCTTGCTCTCTCTCTGTTTAGTTCTTCAGTTAGTTCATTCAATATTTTGACAGCCAGAACAATCCCGTTGAGATTGCAACTGTCGAGTGTTCTTCGGTTTCCCACGTTGTACTCGTAACTTGTAACTGAAGTGGCGGTCAGAAGAAAGTGGCCAACAGGGATTGCAGTTGATCTTAGGCTAGCTGAGACGAGTTTCGAAAAACATTTCTGGGAAATCGAAAAACATTTTAAGCACATTTAGATTTAATCTTAAATACATATATAGCATGAAAAATTGCCTAAAGTAGTTGCTTTATCATTTTAATTAGTTTTTGACACTCTATTAAAATTATCACTATTGAAAATGGTAATCGAATAATAGTTTCCCGAGCTTTAATTACGTGTTCACTTTTTTGCTCACATCAAACTTTTTTCTGCTTTTTTATCAGACATTTATTTATTTATGATCTACCAAAAAACAAGATTAAGGTAACTGTATACCAACTTTTTTCCCTAAAAATGAGGTCAAAAATGAGGTCAAAAATTAGGTACAGAAATTGATTAAAAATTGACCACGCCTCGGTAAATGAAAATTAAGGATTTTAAGTGTGATTTTCTATCTTGATTGTACGGGCACATTCCAGTGAATCATACTCGACAGAAGAGATACTTTTGTTAAATTAATTTTTAATGGGGATATACCATTGTTAACAAATTAAAATGGCATTCGCAACGTTTCTTTTATTTCCATTGCTTTAGAAAACCAAACTTGTTCATTTAACATAATGTTGAAAATAAATCAGATCCCTTGGCTACCTTTTTCTGCATTACGAGAATCATACAAACTATATATATATATGTATTATATATATTCCGTTTTTTGATCAGCTTACGAAAACACGCCAACGATGATGAAAAACTTTTGTGGAAAACTGCCAAATAACAAACCTAAGCCAATGACAAAGGCAGCCAAATAAAATTATGGAATGTTTAATGCAGCGCAACATGCAATGCAATTACGCACGCAGATAGAGAAGGAAAGAGAGAGAGAGAGAGAGAGAGACATGAGAGAAATGGCGCACACACACAAAAGCCATGCGAAAGCAAAACTTGTGACAAAAGCGCGGAAAAGCAGTGCCGGAAAACTTTTTCCACGTTGATGAAAAACGTTTTGTGCGGGCTTAAGCCAATTTGTGCCAAAGCCAAAGCCAAACCAAAATCAGAGAGAGAAAGGAGAAAAAGAGAATAGACACATAAGCACACGGAAAACTGAATCAAAAACGGTGGGAGACAAACTTGCAAAATGACAAATTAAAGTTGCAATTGAAGTTTGCTTGTCTCTTTCTTCCCTTAACCCCTCGAGGGGCTTAAGAACAAATTCCCAAATCGCACAAAGAGCTGTCGCATAATGAGGACAGTTCTCTCTCTCTCTTTTGTGGGTTGATTAAGCGCAAAACGTTGAAGGGCAAAACGGGTTAAGGCAGCTGAAGAATCTTATGTAGAGTCGGCTCGATGTCTTCCTGGCTCTCTCTGCCTCATCTCGTTCTTCTCCCAGTTCGCTGCGGCTCGTTTGCTCGTAATTATTGGCAATTTCACGGCAATAAAACCACAAGCGTGTAAAATTATGAATGATAACATTGCCTCATTGCAGGTGGAGTTTAACAGCATTTAGCAGCCTGCTCGCTTGGCCTTAAGCTCTGAGGGCCTTACCTATACTCTTTACAGGGATACCTTAGGGAGTTGAGAAGCCTTGGCAGACCAAGTCATCAGATCATAGTCAGGCTGTAAGTTGAAGTCTGAGCCTAACCAACTTATATGAATAAAGTAACTTTTATACGAGAGTATCATATAACTTAGATCTGAATTGAAGAATGCGCATGAAGATATTTTAATCATATACTATTATACATATATACATAATATATATACAATTTATCCTAGATAAGAGAAATATATTTGTGTTATAATCATACTTCGCATATTCGAAGAGTATATGAAGTTTAACTTTCCTTATTGATCTGCGTTGTTGCCACACGACAGCTGCCTTGCAGCAGGCTGCACTGCTGCACTACAGTGGGGCGTGCTCCGCTTAACCCTTTCATGCCCACTGTTGCCTATAGGCAACATTGCCTTTGTATTTAAATATCGGTTACGATTCAAAATTAGTCTTCACTTTTTTTTTATGGGGAAGTCCCTTTATTATTTTTCTTTCATTTTTTCTAATTTTTGCTAGTGCAGCTGCAGTGAGTGTTTAGTAATCGCAAATAATTCAAAGCGACCACAGCTGCCAAAAAATTTTAGCAAAAAGTGCTCGTAAAAATAGTTGAATTAATTAAAATTAGTTACAAAAATTAACAAAATAAGTTTGTAAAGCTCTTCAAAATAGGTAAGTCTATTATAAAAGTATAAATTTGTGTGTGAAATTTGTTTAACAAAGAGTGTGAATTTTTTCAAAAGTTCATGTTGCCTACAGGCAACATTGGTCGTTAGAGGTAAGTAATAATTTTTTTGTTCACATAGGCATGCGTCCAAAGGGATTAAACGAATTGGAAATTCGAAAAATTTGCGAATTTGATTGGGAAGATTCAAACGACGAAGATGAAAATGAAGATCCAGAAAATAATATGGAAGTCTTGGAGGCATTTATAGAAGAAAACCTCAACAACATAATAGAGCAAGGTGGAAATATTGAGGATGAGCTTATGAAAAGCACGGTGCTCAATTTCATCGAAAGCGGCTTTGATGAAACAGTCCAACAAATTTATGAAAAAGTCGATTTAAATAATTTGAGATGGAGGCGTTATGTCTCAAAAGAAAATAATATGGATACTGAATGGAGAAGCCATCAGACTGCTGGCTCCATCAAGTCGCCCATTGAATATTTTAATTCATTTTTTGATGATGAAATTTTTGAAAAGATATGTATGGAAACCAATAATTACGCCTTTCAAGATAAAGGAGTGGAGCTGAAGTGTGGGGTGTGGGAGATACGGAGATATATAGGCGTGCTGCTCTACCTAGGCGTAGTCAAAATTCCAACAATGCGTATGGCATGGTCAAATGATTTTAAATTAACCGTAATATCAGACGCATTACCACGAAATAGATTTGAAAAAATAAAATCATTTTTTCACATAAATGACAACTCAAGCAACCTGCCAAAGGTGTGGAGAACTATGACAAACTTTTTAAAATTCGTCCTTTATTAAATAAATTGAAAGAGAAATTTAATGAAATCTCACAAGAGGAACATCAAAGTTGTGATGAACAGATGATTTCCTTCAAAGGTAAAAGTAGCTTAATTAATTTTGCAATATATGAGGTTCTAATTTAATTTTTGTTTCAGGTCATCATAGTTTAAAGCAGTATCTCCCTAAAAGCCTCATAAGTGGGGCTTTAAAATGTTTTCCAGAGCTGGGGTCTCTGGCATTATATATGATTTTTGTCTGTACGTTGGAGATGGAACCTGTAAGTCTTTTGGACTTGGATTGTCTTCAGATATTGTTTTGCATTTGGCTTCAAATATTCCTGATAATCAAAACTTTAAGTTGTTTTTTGATAACTGGTTCACTTCAGTAAGCCTAGTTATAGCATTAAAGGAACGTGGGATTTTAGCAGTTGGCACTATTCGCAACAACCGTTTGAAAAATTGTAATCTTCTTAATGAAAAAAAAAAAAAAAAAAAACCGCCCACCCCCCCCCCGCGGGCCCCCCCCCCCCCCCCCCAAATCTCCGTGTGTTCCAATTTTTTTTTTTAATAAAACACAAAAGGGCGCACACGCCTTTTTTTAAATAACCCCCGCCGGGGGGGCGCCCCGCCCCCCCCCCCCCCCCCCCCCCCGGGGGCCCCCCGCCCTTTGTTTTTTTCCCACTCTTTCCTAAATAATTTTTTTTTTTTTTTCCCCGGGGAAAAAAAATTGGGAAACAAAAAAAATTTTTTATAAAGCTTAATTTTTGTTAAGGCAGAAAAGTTCTATCTTTTAAACAGCGCTTAAAAAGTGAGTTCAAAAATTAAATTATTGATTTGTGGGGGCGGTGGGCGTGGCACCTAACATTTGAAATAAACTTTTTTTCTCTCCCCCCCCCCCGGGTTTCTCCCCAAAAATTTTGTTCCCCCCACTTTTTATAATAGCTGAGATCTGTGCGTTCATACAGACGGACACGCGGACAGACGGACAGACGGACAGACAGACAGACATGGCTCAATCGACTCGGCGAGTGATCCTGAGCAAGAATATATATACTTTGTGGGGTCTGCCACGCCTGCTTCTGCCTGTTACATACATTTGAATTTTTCCCTTTTGTCATTTTTTTTCTCCTTTTGGCCATTTTCAATGGTCGAAGGGTATAAACAGAGCTGAAAAAGGCAGGGGGATCCTTTGACATAAAGGTCGAAGCAACTTATAACTTGATCTCATGTCGCTGGTTTGATAACAAATGTGTTCAGCTTATTTCAAAATTATACTGCCGACACACCAGTTTCTGAGTGCATTCGTTGGTGCCGCAAAGAGAAAAAGATGGTTAAAATACCGCGTCCAGCTATTGTAGATACTTATAATAGAAACATGGGGGTGTTGATCTATCAGATATGCTGTTAGAGTTATACAAAGTAAATCACCGCTCCAAAAAATGGTACATGCGAATAGTTTATTGGTGTATAAACGTGACTGTGGTGAATAGCTGGCTATTATACCGCCGAGATCATAAGCTCTCACTTGATGGCAAGAAATATATGCCACTTATAAGTTTTCAATTAGAAATTGCCAAAGAGCTACTAAATGCTAATGTGGCTCGATCCCGTAAAAGAGGTAGACCTGTATTTGCTCCATTAAATTTTAACTCGCCAAGTTCATCAATCGGTCATGTAGAGCACTGCTCACCAGCTTCTTCAATTGGAATTGAATCACCAAAAACTACATTACCAAAGAGATCGTATATTATGGCTCCAGCAAAAGCCTTAAGATATGACCAAATTGGTCACTGGGTTCAGTGGGAATCAAAAGGTAGATGTAGAATGTGCACTTCAGGCTTTCCCAGGTCAAAATGCTCAAAATGTAATATTCATTTATGTTCAAACCCAAAAAAAACTGTTTTTTAATGTATCATACAAACAGTAATACAGAAAAATAAAGATTGTTACAAATATCTCATATTTGAAGTTTAATTTAAAGGTAATATTACTCATACGTTCATACACATTTATTTATATACTCAGTTGCCTCCGAGCATCGAATATCAGTCTGAAAAGTTAAATATATGTATTTTTTTTATAAAGATTATAAAAGTATATACATATATCTATAAATATATATCTCTTTGTATATATCGTATGAGTTTACCGCATTAAAAACTTGTTTTTAAAAAACACCTTTCTCCCCCCCCCCGGGAACCTCTCCCAAAAAATTTCCCCTTCCCCCCCCCCCCCCCCCCCCCCCCCCCCCCCCCCCCCCCCCCCCCCCCCCCCCCGGGGGGACGGGGGGCGCGGGACCCCTCCAAGGGGAAAAACCCCCCCCCGGCCCAACCCCCCCGGCCCCCCGGCCCCCCCCCCCCTCCCCCCCCTTCGGGCCCTTTTTTGTAAAAAAAACCCCCCCTTTTTTAAAAAAAAAAAAAAAAACCCCCCCCGAAAAAACCCCAAAAAAACAAAAAAATTAAATAAAAAAAATAAATACCCCCCCCCCCCCCCCTTTCTCTCTCCTTCTTTCTCCCCTCTCGCTTTATCAGTCTCAATATCTCTGTATTTTCTTTAAAATTGTATGAAGTTTTTAATTTCACTCTCTTTCCCCCTTCGTTTATCTCTTTCTCTGTCTCTCTCGGTTAAAATATATATCCTTCTCTTTCTTTCTAGAGTTATCTTTTTTAGAGACGCTTATCAACAATTGTCCAGTAGCTGCATTAATCTTTTTAAAAATATTACAAGGCAATTCTTAAGTCGTCTTTCCCCCTTCGCTCTGCCTGCCTTTCACTCTCCCTCTCACTGTCTCTCTCTATCTATCTGGGTCTCACTCTTATTCTTAGCACCTTTAGACACGCTTCTTTAGAATCCTGCAGAAGCTGCCTTAACTTTTCAACTGCTCCCTGCAACACGCGACATTTGTCTAGTCGCTGGCAGTCGCATTAGCCGCGTTAGCCACGCTAGCTATGCTCTTTGTTGCCAAAGGATAATGGGCTACCAGGTGGGTGTACTAAATGCAGCTCAAGGTGAGCCAAGGTCCAGTTCGGGATGCAGTTCCTGTCATAATTTGCTGTGACTAAAGGCGCTTTGTGCGCGTGCAGCGAAGGCAGCCCGCTGGACACACGTACCGCAATTGGCCACGCATGCGCAAGAGTAAGAGAGAGAGGAGAGGGTGATGGAGAGGGAGAGGGAGAGAGTGGGACAGGCCATCCTGCTGGCTAGTTAGTAGCTTAGAAATGTCAACCTGGCCATGCTGCACTCTCGATTTTCCACGCTTGAGCCGCGTTGCAATCAACTCGGCCTTGCCGCGTGCAGCGTGCTGCTGCTGCCTCATAAAATGCAATTTCAAGGTTGCTGCTGCCGTTTCGGTAGTCCGCTGCTGCATCCTTTTGTCTGTGTTTGTGCTTCTGGAGAAATGCAGCACAATGGAAATCTGCAGCTCATACGTTGCAAATATTTTGCTGCAAACAAATGTCAAACTGCGACGTGGCATGTGGCAGCCACGTGCTGTGCGCTGTTCTTGCTGCTGCTGCAGCCAAGTGCTTTGTTTATTAATTAAAGGTAGCTAACTGTTGTTTGCACAGTCTGTGGTTTTGCTCAGGTGCAGCAGCTGCTGAAGAGTCCCTGTTCGACTTGCAGTTCCAGGATGTTCTCCCCCCCCCACAGCAGCAACTGCAGTAGCTGCTACTCGCAGCGGCAGGCCAAGCTGAATTTCAAATAAAAGTTTTCTAAGACAAGAAAATTCCTTAGAGAATATATCAATAAATACACTGAGAGAAATTCCCTTGCAACTACTCCATCAATCCTGACATATTCCGGAGTTGCTTGCTCGACTGAGTTCGAATGTTGCATGATTGGCTGCAACATAATTAACCCAAGAGGAGCGGAGCTGCTGCAGCCACTTGAGCCCGAGGCGAATTGCAACAATTGCAGCTAATTGGGGCAGATACAGTTGCAGTTGCAGTTGCGTCTCTAAGTCGCTCTAAGTACACTCGGAAAATTGAATATTAATGCCGGACAGACGGACAGACAGTTTCCACTTGAGGTGGGTCAGTCAAATTGCCATGCAACGCGTTGCATGCAACAAATTAAGGGGCATGCTGTGTGTGTTCCTTCCTCTTCCTTCTGCTCTTTTACAGAGTGCAATCGAGCGAGCAATTTTCTGTACTCCTCGCAGCATTCGCCATGCCCCCGCACAGCTGCGACTCGACCTGGAACTGGAACTGCAACTCGGATTTGGATGCGGATTTGGACTCACAAAGGACATTTCATTAGCAACTGTTTCTTAAGTCGCATCGCTCTCGACGGAGCGTTGAAAATTCCCTTTCGTCACAAGCGATTTGCTCTGTTCAGCTTGCAGTTTCCTTCTGCGCAGGCGCAGCAGCGAGTGCGACAGAGATGGCAACATGCAGTGTGTGTGTAAGTGTGTCGACCTCGTAAATCCTGTTTGAAATTAAGTGCGTTGCGACTCGTTGCATGCGTCGCCTGTAACGAATTTCTTATTTGATTTTGTGCGCTCGCGACAATGTGTTAACTTTTGTTGCAACACAACAACAACAGCAGCACCAGCAGCAGCAACAGCGGCAACAAATTCATGCGTTTCGCAACGCTCTTCGCTTTTCAAACGCTCCTAAGTAGTTGCCCGCTCCGCCCTGTCCAGCCAGGGCAGCTGCCTGCCTTGGCAGACAATGCGTCATTTGCCTTTAGGACACTAACGAGGTGTATCCGGAGCTAGTATACATGTACTCCCTGTCAGGATCGGTAGGCAGATGGGGCAAGCTGATTGTGCCACCAGACAGCCAGGTGCCACTGCAGCAGAAAGATTTCTTAGGAGACTGGGACATATTCCTAACAGTCGTCAATGGAAAATGCAAACTTTATAATCACAAAGAGAATGATAAATAGGGAAATATGTGGGATATACTTGTTTTATTATGAATAATATATCAATAGTTAATTAAACACTCTAAAGATTGCATGATAAACTACTTTAATGTGTAATGGTATAACACATACTATCATTGTAATAGTTGTTTTATTTTAATTATTCATTTCATTAAATATTTTATTACGGCACAGAGGTAGCCTAGAAAGCAGGGATCGTAACGGTTATAAGTTTTATGCATAAATATCATTTTTATCGATTATTTTTTTATTTATATCGTTATATATATTTTTATTATAAAAAGTTTAATTTAATGATTATTTACATAATTTTTTTTGTTAAGTCTCCAATAACGGAAGACTTTTATTAAAGACTTTTATTATAAAGTCTATCAAAGACTTTTAAATCAAAAACATTTTAAAAAAAGTCTTGTCTAGTAGAAACTCTTTGTATCCTTCGAGTGAATTAATTCATTCCGTATGGATATGCCGGGTAGCTATAGTTGGCTTAACACTAGGATCTCTGTTATTATAGTAGTAGTATAGTATAGTATAGTATAGTAGTGCCATAAATAACGTGCATGCTACTATGTCTTTCATTTCTAAAAAATATCAAACAAACATTGGTGAACAATAATAATAGTGTAATGAAAATAAATAGAAAATCACTAGTTGCACCCAAGTTGTAAGTGTTGTTTAGTGTGGTTTCAAGGCGCAGGATAACTCTGAGTCTGTCTGCTTCTAAAATATACGGCTTACTTCGATAATATAAACATTCTCAAGCGCATAATTCCACTTGTTGACAAGAGACAACGAATTTCCCCAGGATTATAATGATGTCTGTATAAGCACGCGATTATATCGCGTATATACAAAGATCATTCCCGATCTATTTGACTTGGTAAGTTAGTTTTGGCTTGCGATTCAAGGAAGCAGCTGGCTTAGCTATGATAACAATTCGATTTGAATGTTCCTCTGCCTGGCTGGCTTTATTATTGTTAGGCGGTAGGTCGGCATTGTCGGGGATGGGCTGCAAGAAGGAGAAAACCCAAAACAAGCATGTAGCCCTCACACCTTGCGGAGTGAGTGTAGTCGTGCTCCTAAGCCCGGACAAACACAAACATATTGCTATGGCCCAAAAAAAGAATGGAAGAAGAGGGAGAAGCACAACAACAACAACAGAGAGGGGAATAGGTTGTCGATTGCAGTTGGTTGTCCTGCTGGCAAGGACACATACGTGTGCAGACATGTGCATGTGCAGGTATCTGCCTGACTGCACAGCATCAATTGTAAAAGGATTAGGGCTTAATTTCAAATGCGCATTCATTTGCACTCGGCTCTGTCGTCATTCGCGTCGCGTTGCTTCTCTCCAGCTCCAGCTTCAGCTCCTTCTACCTTCTACCCTCTCTTTCCTCTGTAAGGCTTCTCTTTCATGCTCTTCTCATCGCTGTAAGCGGATTTCTGGCTACCGCCTGTTTTTTTGTGCCATTTGCTGTTGTTGTTGCCCATTTTATTCCATGCCACTCATTAGTTTTCAAATAGCTGCATTACTGCTGCAACATAAGAAAGAGACAGCGAGTGCAGAGAATAGAAAGAATGAAGAGAAAGGACGGAGCTACACATATGCCAAGAATTGCTCAATTTGTGGCATTAAGCCCCCCAACCAGCTCATTGTTTTGCCTTGTTTGTTATTGCAGCAGCTCTCCCAGTTTTTTGTTGTCCTTTTTAACTACCTCTCATTCTCCCTTTGACGCTGTTGCTGTCTCTTCTTTGATTAGTTGACTAAAACCCAACAGATTTTAGAATAGCTGCATTGGAATGGCTTTTGTTTAGGGACCTAGTGAAGAAGACTCTCTCTTTCTCTCTCTCTCTCTCGCAAGGATAATCAAAACACAACTGAACCAACAAGTTTGGACATTAATAGAGGGCTAAACAATTATTATTGTAGAAGGCATCAAGCTGCTAAAAGATACTTCTAAATAGTTTGGACACTTATGCTGTATAGTTTATTGAGTAGTCAATCTATTGTAGATTAGACTTATAATATATTATTTTACTTCTTTCTTTTAGTTTCTAGTCTTAATTTATGTAATACAGAAAGATATTTAAAAGGGATTTGATTAGTTTTTATTACCTTTTTTCTTTAAAATAAATTTGATTAGATTCCCTATGATTCTTTTACTTAGATTTTCTTAGAAGTGAGTTCTTAACGTAGTTCAAGTCAGCAGTTGATATTGCGACTATATATTATTGTAATTATCTTTCTGTAAATGAGAAGAGTGCTTTGACTTGGCCAAACATCGCTTTATTTACCTGACTCCAGTTCTTTCACCCACTTTCGGGCAATTTGTATGCGCATTCACATATCATTCTACGGATGCATCGCCTAAGCAGCTCACATAAATTACGAGACCTCTCTCTATTTCTTTCATTCTTTGAGCTTTTGTTTCTCCCTTCAATATTTCTTAGCCAATTTCGTTTGGGTTTTTTCGGAAGCGGCGTTCAAAATCCGCTTAAACAAGCGACCGCGTTGTATGAGACGCGGCAAAAACGGAAAGAAAACTGAATTAAAATGCAACAAAGTTGCAAGGGGTGGATCAGTGGTGGAGACGGGAGGTGCCACGAGGGCAAGCGGTGGCACATTTTTCTTGTGCAGTTGGAGTCTGCAGTTTCCGCTTCTTTATAGAAAGGAAAAGAGGGAGGGAGAGACAGAGATAGAGAAAGAGAGAGAGATTGAGGGCAGAGTAGTTCAGACACTTTAGGCAAATTTACTCTAGAGCTGGCAGGCTTTCGTGCAGGAGGAGGCAGAGGGGGAGCAGAGGACAGAGAAACTGAAACACATGTCACAGATTTGTTTCACTTTCGGAAGCACTTAAGCACTCAGCGAATTTGTTTGAAAATCTCGAACTGGCCTCCTTCAATGCCATCGCATTGTTCAGTTCGCTCCAGTTTAGTTTGGGTTTTATTTTTAAAACTGACATGCAGATATAGTACGAGGGGGGGTGTGCACCATACATACAATGCAATGGGGGGTACAAGACGCTTTGTTGTTGTTCTTGCTGTTGTTGCTGTTGTCGTGGGGTTGGCCGCCGAAAAACAAATTGATGATGTGCCCCGTTGACACTTAAGTCCATTATTTATGCCCAGGCTTGCGATTATATTCACATGTGCTCTCCCTATCCCGATGGCTACCCAATCCCTCCTGCTGTCCATTATCTGTCTGCTCGCTCGCTGATTCACAGCGGATTGGGCACTTCCATTTCACTCCAGCGATTCGCTGCAGCAATCAGCTGAGCAGGCGACACGTTGAGTGCCTCGTTTGGGGCCACGTTAACAGACACACTTGCCACACTTTGTTGTTGTTGCTGCTGCGCATTTGGCTTACGTTGTTTTAAGCATTTTTGCATCTTTGCAGCTTAACGGTAACTCGTGGCATATGACTTATTGTTGTCCCCGTACTCAGTTCGTATTACCCCCCTCCCAGACCCCCTTGCCTGTGATCATGTTAAACCCTCCGGGCATATATATTCCACGCGCTTTCTAATTAACCGCAAAAGTGTGAAGTAATATTTATTTTAATTTTTGGTAATTTTAGTTTAACTTTATAAGTTAACAGTGATGATTCTCAGTATCCGAGTTTATCTAGTAGTGTAATTCTCCTTCGGTAATGATCTCCCATGCATACTAAAGGTAAATCACTCTACTTCACTCAATTTCTCTTGAATTACTTCCCCAATAGGCAACTCTTATTTCATATAAATCGAACAACTACTACTAGAGATAAAATAGGAACGAAATGGCGAAATTATAGAGATAATTTTCTTTGTTATTTTATAATATTTATATGGTAATTGGCTAATATTATTGTGGAATTCAATTATATATTTAAATATTGTCAGACCAGCATGAAATAAATAGGCACTTTGATGTTTTATTTTCTGTGTCACTTTATTGTAAGAACTGCACACGCTCGCTTTCATAAATCGACTGACGACGCGTAGATCATGAGTACACACACAAAGCCACATACCACAAAGCTACAAAAGACAGAATGAAGATAAGCTACAATAAGCAATTCATCTTCTCTCTATCCTACTCTCTGCTATGCAGGAGTATATGTAAGCTATGTGACTTTTGCACACATACATACTTTCCAACACGCCACCTCAAAAGTTACATTGCTGTACTTTTATTACTAACAAGACTGTGCATGTCCTTCTGGGGAATAATTTTGATCCAGCATTCGCTGCGAGGAGTTGGGGAAACCCAGTAAAACCCAATCAGATCAATCGAACATATTATTTACATTAATTCAGTTTTGCAAACAATTTTAACTAAAAATTAACATTATTTCGTCTTTGTAAGAAATTCAAAATTATAAAATAAACAGTTTTATTTATTAAATTAAATTAAATGTTACTTTTATTTCACGAGCCCCAGTTCAGTCTGGTTCCTCTGTAGTTTAATCCAAGAATATTATGTTTTAATTCATTCTGAGAGTCCAAGTCCACTTCTCAATGTAATGAATCTTGCAGATGGTAACGGCTTAGTAAGTATATCAGCAAGTTGTAAATCTGTAGAAATATACTTAATACAAATAAGTTTACTTTCAACTTGTTCTCTTGTAAAATGATATTTAATGTCTATGTGCTTAGTTCTCTTGTGGCAAGTTGGGTTATTTGCAATACTAATACAACCTTGATTATCTTCATAGATATCTATTGGACTATTTAATTCTAGCTTAATTTCAACCAATAAAGACTTCAGCCATAAGGCTTCTCTAACACCTTCAAATAAGGCCATGTACTCTGCTTCGGTGGATGAAGCTGCAACAGATTTTTGTTTCATTGTGCTCCATGAAATTAAACAACTTTCAAACATTTTAAATAAATAACCAGTAGTACTTCTTCTGTCTGTCTCATTTCCTGCCCAATCAGAATCAACATATCCAATAAGAATATTACTAAACTGTACATTTTTCTCAAACTTCAATCTCAAATCAACAGTTCCTTTTAAATACCTTAAAACTCTTTTAAGACATAGCCATAATTCCTTATTATTGTTGTTCGTATATCGACTTAGAATACTTATTGATGTACTTAAGTCTGGGCGAGTACATAACATGATGTACATCAAACAACCAATCAAGTTTCTACATGGTGCCTCATATGATTCTTCAGATTGTAGAGCCTCATAGTTCAGTTTGCTTGGGAGAGGTGTACTAACTGCATTGCAGTCTTCCATATTAAACTTTCTTAACACATTCTTTATATATGCAGATTGACTGAGACATATCTGACTTTTTATTTCTATCAATTTTAATTCCGATAAAATATCGAACTTCTTTTAAGTCAGTCATTTTAAATTTATTTAGAAGGTATGATTTGAATTTAGACATTGTTTCGGATTTACTAGTGGCAATTATTACATCGTCCACATATAATAAAATATAGATATTATCTAAGAAATTTCCTTTATCTAAAATATAGATACAGCGATCAACTTTTAGATTTTCAAATCCAACATCTTTAAGCACATTTTCAAAAACTTCAAACCAGCATCTTGCGGCTTGTTTAAGGCCATAAATAGCTTTATTAAGCTTGCATACTGCATTCTCATCGCAGTATGGCAACCCTTTGGAACCTTCATGTAGATTTCATCTTTTAGTGTTCCATTTAAGAATGCTGTTTTCACATCCATATGATGGACTTGTAAATTGTATTGGTTTGAAAAAGCCAACAAAAATCGAAAACTGGTAATTCGTGCAACTGGTGCAAATGTCTCATCATAATCAGTCATATATTCTTGTGTAAAGCCTCGTGCTACTAGCCTTGCTTTATACTTTACTAAGTTTCCAAACTCATCTTGTTTAATACTAAAAACCCATTTACAATCTACTATGTTTTTATTATTAGGCTTCTGCACCAAACTCCATGTTTTATTTTCTGAATGTGAATCAAGTTCATCTTGTATGGCTTTTTCCCAAAAAGATCTGTCATCACGAAATTCAATTTCGTCAATTGTACTGGGAATATCATTTAAACAGACTTGAGTATTCATTAGACATTTTTCTAAAAATCTATACGATAGTTTAGGTTTACCTTTATTTCTTTCACTGCGTCTGATTTCTTGCTCACATTTGTTATCTTTTATTTCATCACCAGTTTCTATAACTGGATCGGCATTCTTTAGACATGTGGAATTTTCACTATGTTGTACATTCATCCTTGAATCAACAGATTCATCATTTTCCACCATTGGAAAATCTGACTCTTCATTTTCTTCATTTAAAGAATCATCAACACTTTCAAGTTGAACCTCCGAGTCTTCTTCATGTACCAACTTAGACTTTAACATGTTTATTTCATCCACCACAACATCCCTAGCTGTCATAAATTGTCTCGATTTCTCATTCCACAATTTGTACCCATTTGGTTCATAACCGACAAGTATTGTTTTAATTGACTTGTCATCAAATTTTCTTTTTATGCATTTTATTAAGTGCATATACTGTTGAACCAAATATCCTAAGATATTTTAAGATTGGCTTTTTATTATGCCACATTTCATATGGTGTCTTCTTTTCTTTCAACGCTCTACTTGGGGACCTGTTAATTAAGTATGTTGCTGTTAAAACAGCTTCACCCCAAAAAACATTTATTAAGCTTAGAGCTATTAATCATTGATCGAGCCTTTTCTGTGATTGTTCTAATCATCCGCTCTGACACACCATTCAATTGTGGAGTATGAGGAATCGTTAAATGATAGCTTATGCCTTTTTCAACACAGAAATCACGCATTTCATTTGAAAGATACTCCCTACCGTTATCTATATAAAGGTTTACTAATTTTAAATTGAAATGAGCCTCACTCTTGGCGATAAAATCTTTATATACAGAGAAAACATCTGATTTATATTTAATTATATATGTCACACAGTAATGTGTGTATTCATCAATAAAAACAACGTAATAGTTTTTATTATCAATAGTAGAGGGTGTGATTGGCCCACAGACATCGGAATGGACTACAAACAAAGGTCTCTGGATATTTTCTTTGTTTTTAAATTTATTAAATTTTAATCTAGATTGCTTGCCGTTTATACAAGCCTCACATAGATCTTGATTTAGCTCTATGTCTTTTAATATATTTATATCTTCAAATAGTTCATTTTGTTTTATCTCTAAGAATTTGCCTGCACTTATATGACCCAATCTTTCATGCCACAAGCGATACTCAGCACTATTTCTAACTTTTGATGTGTATACTCTACTATTCATGTTAAATCTTATTATTGGTACATTGTACTCACATGTTCCATCAAACGCTAGATTACCATCTTTAGTTACTCTGATGCCATCCGGGTTAAACTCAACCGTCATTCCAGCATCTTGCATCTTCTTCACTGATAATAGATTATGTGGAATTTCTTTACAGTACAGCACATTCTTCAGCGTTATTTCCTTCCACTACTGGTAAGGTTAACCACTCCTTTTGCAGTTGCATGTATGTACTCTCCACGCTTTGCAATTTCGATGGCAATATGATTTTGCAAGTTTTCATGTTCAGAAAACAACGACATATCATTGATGAGATGATCTGATGCACCGGAGTCCAGGATGAATTCAATCAGCCCCATATTTTTATTTATGTTTTCCTTTCTAATCATGAATGCAAAGCCTCGTTGAGAATTGGTTGTTGCAATTTGAGCTTGCTTCTCTTGTCCACTAATATTACTACCAACATTTAGATTTCCTGCCTGCCGTTTCAATAAGAAACAATCTCTCTTTAAATGTCCTGGTTTTCCACAATGAAAACATTTCGGCTTCGATTTAAATTTATTCTTCAATTGTTTTTTGTGCATTCCTTTGTTTTTATATTTATTTTCTTTAACTTGGTTATTGCCTATCGCTTGAAGAACTTTTGCGCTTGTGTCCTTGCTTGTATTTTTTAGTTTTGTCTCTTGGTCAAGTAGTCGATTTTTAACAAATGCTAAAGTCAGATTTGCTTCAGATAGTGTCTCTATTGCAGTTACGACCCCATCGTAGCATGTTGGAAGAGTTAGAAGTAAGTGTGAAATTTTGTCCATTTCATCTATTTTTGCACCTGACGCAATGAGCTCAGTTATTAAATTATCAAACAAATAGAAATGATTTTGTAGCGAAGTATCACCCTTTAACTTTAACCCCAATAGTTGTTTTCTTAATGAGAGTTGTGAAGCTAAACTTTTCTTTCATAGATTTCGTCTAATTTAGCAAAAATCTCCTTAGGTGTACATGCATTATTTGCATGAAACAAAAACGAGTCACTCAGATATTCAACAATTATGCTTTTTGCTTGTCTTTGTGCCTTTTTAATATCATCATTCACTATATTTTGTTCGTCATCTATTACACTCAATAAATCATTTTCTTCTAAAAGCACTCTCACTCTATACTTCCAAATTGAATATTTTTCCCCATCAAAAGGTTTAATATTTCTCTTTCCTTTATCCATTCTTCCTTTTTACTCAATACACACAACTTGTATTCGTTTGTCTTCTTAGAAATGCGGTGACTGCAAGAATAAGAAGAGAGAAAGAAGAAAAAAAATTTGGTACCGACACTAGCTACAGGCGTCGCGGTTTTTTTCGCGCGAAAAAAAAACGCTTATGTGTATGCGACGAAATTGTGAAATTATTATAAACGTTTAAGACGCGCACATATTAAACTGCCATACAACTATATGTATGTAATATATAAATATGTACATGCATATATTAGCAATTCAATGCATATATGTATGTACATATATATACACATGTATTATTCTTCACTTTTTATTGTAGCTTGTTATTAACAATCAAAGACTTAATTATTTCAATGCTATTTTGTGTCTGGGCCCATAACCTATGGTAATTGGCTAATATTATTGTGGAATTCAATTATATATTTAAATATTGTCAGACCAGCATGAAATAAATAGGCACTTTGATGTTTTATTTTCTGTGTCACTTTATTGTAAGAACTGCACACACGCTCGCTTTCATAAATCGACTGACGACGCGTAGATCATGAGTACACACACAAAGCCACATACCACAAAGCTACAAAAAGACAGAATGAAGATAAGCTACAATAAGCAATTCATCTTCTCTCCATCCTACTCTGCTATGCAGGAGTATATGTACTATGTGACTTTTGCACACATACATACTTTCCAACAATTTAAGTGCAGAAATAATTAAAACAGTATAATTATATATTATATTTATAATTATTCTCACAGAACTGGAATTGTAAACTTGAGAGCAGCGACTTTCCTGGCAGCTTCTAACGAATCGCCTTATTGATTTATATTTTTTTCGCTTGTACTTGAGATTCTGTTTCTTTTTTGTGGCGTAAATCATGCCAGAGTTGCCACATTAATGAACTATAAAATGCCAGTGCCAAGTCGATAGAAAGGCATGTCCACGATGGGGACGACTGGAGGGGCCGAAATGAATTTATAATAAATTGCAAAGTTGAATAACGACAATATATCATGAGTCGCAGCAGCAGGCGACACTTGCAGGCTCGTCGTCGTCGTCGTCGTCGTTGGACGGCGCAAAGTGCGAACGATTCAATTAATCCTGACACTATTTATTATTATTAGGTTAACGCTGGGACAGCAGGAATGAGCGCATAGGTAAACAGAGTGAGAGAGAGAACGGATCGGGGGAGAGAACTAGGAGAGAACTAGTCTCCGACTCAGTTACGACTGCCCATGCAGTTGTTACATTAATTAGTAGAGCAGCCTGTTACTGGTTACTGGCCACGTCGAGAGCATTATCATATTTATTAAGCAGCCGCATCGCCTGCGGACCAGACTTGCTTCTCGGGACAGGTTGGTCGCTTGACTGGCTTCTCTGGCTTGGCTTGGCTCGGCTTGGCTTGGAACGGCTTCTTTGCTTGGCTTGGCTTGGCTTCGGTTTTGGGTGCCCTGGTGGGATCCGGTGCTGTCTGACTACCCGCGGCTATCACAACAACGAAAATTGATTGCTTCTGTTGTTGTGGCTGGCTTTGATCGTGTTAAGATAGCAACCTGGCCAGGCCTCAACTTTGAGACTTCTATAGAAAGTTTTATGCATAACTTTGGCTTGGCCATCGTAAATATCTTTTACTGCCATCCTCATCCGCAACCCTCAGCCTCAGCCTCAGTCCCATCCCCATCCACCGTTCTGTTGCTTCGAGGCGAAGCCTTTCAGCGTTTTCGCATTTTTTGCATTGCACGCATTTTTACCGCACCTAGAGTAGGGTGTTCCAACTGCTATTTTGTGACAGATCATAAATCAAAATCATACACGCTGCTGCATTTCAATATGCGAGACAGACACACAAACACACACACACATACACACATCACACTACTTGCAGGTGTTTGCTCCAAATGAATGTCGTGTTTTTTTGTGTGCGCGATTGTAAATTAACCTGGGCCCCACTTCTGACTGGCAGCACCAAGTGCAACCCTATACCCTGTAGTCATAAGTCTCCCATTTGTGAATATGCTCGTTAACACTTGCTTGTTGCCTATAAACTGCAGGCACTGCAGGGTATTCACCAGTCCTGCACTCTCCTCATATTTCGCACATTTATTACCATTTTATTGCGTAGTGTGTAGGCAGTTCACTGTGTGTGCGTGTGTGTGTGTGTGTGTAGTCTAGTTTGGCAGATCCAAGTTCTGTCTGATCTGGTAGTTGCTTTTCGTGGCGACTATTCGAAAATGACCGGCTGCAAAGGGTCATAAAGAGCTGCGCATATGAGTATAGAGTTCTCTGCTCTGACAGTTATATTAATGTCGTATATAAAATATGATTTAGCGCACTACCAAGTGTTGAACTACCAAGTAAAAGTAATACAGTCTAGAGGAAATCTAATGGTGCAAATAATATCAAGATATGGAAATTGCAAATCTTTCTTTATTTAGAGAAAACAAACAACTTTTAAAGGTGTCTAAATGTATTGTAGTTAATATACCCTAATGAATATAATAAACAAACTTAATACATTACAAATAATCGCCAATACATTGAAAATGCACAACATACTGAATAAAATATTTATAACGACTCAAATATCCCTTAAGAGCTTAGCAGAGTGCGAGCATAAATTCACTTGAGTTTTCATCCTAATTTCATTAGTCCTTGGGCATTATATATAGCACTTTTGATTTTGTTTATTATGCGCAAAGTTGTCAGGAAATTGATGGCATATTCACTTACGAGATTACCAAGTGGTAAGCCGAATGTGTGAGTATTAGTATAAATCTCATTTCATGGCACTCTGAGCCCTGAATGGACTCAGGTACTTCCTGATGCACAACACGTAGCGGGCGAGCAGGCGCTTTAATCGTGCCACAGAGATCTCTGCATATGCCTAATAAATCTAATTTTTTTCCTTATTTCTCCTTTTTTTCTATACAACCAATTGCCCACTAATTTTCAGTGCGTTTTCTCGAGCGAGTGCGTGAGAGGGAAAGCAAGAGGGAGGGAGGGAGCTGTGATTGTGCTGCGATAACGATAACGATGGCGTAGTAGACTCATCTGATTCACGTAGTACTTCACAAATTGCTTTATTCACTTTGGTTTACAGCATTCCTCGAACTTGGATGCTGCTGTCCCCCAACCTGAAGTGCATTGAACTACTGGAGTAGCATTTCAATAGTTTTTACTGCTTCAGGGAAACAATTAGAGCTCCACCCTTCCAGTTACAGACTGGACAGAAGAATGAATTTAAATTACCTGACAGCTGCAGCTCAATAGATACCAAGACGCGCCCAGGCCACAAATATTTTATGACCGTCTGAATGCCCAAATAAATTGGACTTAGGTTCGGGCTCAAACGGAAATGCATAAGCAAGAGAGATGGAGAGAGAGAGAGAGAAGGGGTAACCCACACAATGCTTTTATTTTCGAGCTGGGACATTAAATCGTGTGATTTGCTTTGTGTGCAAGTCAAATGCGTCGCTTTTTGCCTGATATAAGCCTGAGCTCGAGGTGGAGCTGATGCTGGAGTGCGGGTTGTACTGCATGTCTGGAACTGGTTCCATTCCATTCCATTTCGATGCCTAATCGCTTCCCAACTTATTGGCAACGCATTGATGAAATTTTATTTATTTATACGTAACCCGCTTTGTGCGAGATGGAGACGGAGATGGAGACGCTGCTCGCTCAGCTGATTGTTGCCTGTTTTATGGTTGCTCTTGCCTTGCCTAATCCCGCAGGAACTCGAGCGTGCGCTACTAAGTGATAATTCTGTTTCGTTTGCTGTCTCTCGTTTTATTGTGTGTGTGTGTGTGTTATTGTGTGTTGTGTGTGTGTAATAGTTGAAATTTGCTGGCTCCTCTCTCAATGTCGATGTCTTCCAGCATAGCACAGTGTTTGCTTTGACACTTTTATTGCTCGCCTCGGCCTGGAGGGCGGCAGCACAAAGAAACAGCCCCAGACGAATAAGATATAGAAGACAGCGCGAGGATAAGAAAGGGAATGTAATAAGCACTGGGGAATTAGACACTCTAAAAATTGACCATTAAATTGGCCATTGTCAGAAAGGCCAAGAGACGCGCGTCTACAGTCCTCTGCTTGAGTTATGTCTCAATCGACCAACGCGAAGACCGCACCAGTCGGCAGTTTCAGTCGATCCTCCCTCCCTCCCTCTTTCTCTGCTGAGAGGGAGGGCTAGTGCTAGTTACAATCTTGCTGCCAATCGCCGAATGGCCTTTTAATTTTGGCTCTGACGTTGACAACATTTGGCCCAATCGCCTGGCAAATTAACCCCTTAGACGCTCGTCGTGAACGCGGCCTATTAGATTCTTGTTGACAGTAACGTGAGTTGGAGTGTGACGTGCACTGACGTGGCAACATTGGGCGTAATTGCAACAATATTCTTGTTGTTCTTCTCGAATTGCAGCGAAGCGTATTTCCGCCATTTGTGGCTAATTTGGGGCATTTGGTGACGCTGACACAGCCAAAGTGAGGATTGCCGAGGCAAGGGAGAGGGAGCAAAGATGCAGATGCAGATATAGACATACATATATAGATTGCAGTCTGGGTATCTGTATGTCTACCCAACTGTATGTGAGATTTGCCCTGCCTTTGCTTATCATATGCATCGTATCAGTTGGCATCGATATTTGCAGTTGACCCACACAAACAAAAGAGTGATGAAACGTCGATAACGGTACCGAGAGCATATTCGATTCGGGTTGAAAGTCCCAATTAAAAACTCATCAGATGAAT